>JAWUZG010000092.1:3936000-5248000 GCA_036785705.1 Acanthornis magna
CTTTATGACCAGAGAATCATAGAATGATTTGGGTTGTAAGGGAACTTAAAGAGCATCTCGTTCCACCCCCCTTCCATGGGTGGGGACGCCTGTCACTAGACCAGGTTGCTCAGGGCCACATCCAGCCTGGCCTGGAGCAGGGATGGGCGAAAAACACTCCAGCTGTTACTCAATAATTGTGGCAAGGTTGCTAGAGAAGAAATGGGCAACACAGCACAAATTCAAGACTAATTCACTGTTTCAAGAGGGGAAGCACATGCAGTAGTAACTTTTCTTCGACTGATTTGTAAACTCAGATACATCAGAGAGAGGGTTGAGCTGTTCTCAGTCTGTACAGCCGCAACTGGTTGGAATCACATCCTGTCAGGCATCAGACATACCAAGAGTAACTGCAAATATAGTGCTAAATACTTTGCAATTACTGATTGATAGGGAGAGTTGATAGATTTTTGGAATGCTAAGATATTGCCATCATCCCAATTGCATAAAAGCCTGCAGGAAGCATGCCTACCCTTTATAGTGGTCACCAGCTGCTGCTTTTGGTCCAGGTATGGACAGATGGATATGGGAATGAATGTGTAGATGGAGCATTGCCTCATCTGAAATCTAAATTGGTGTAGTCTCATGGCGTAGCTGAATTGCCCTGTTTATAATGTGATTGACTGGGTGGAGACCCCGTGCTTGGGGGTCTGAATGTCTTGTATTGCCTTCCCTCTGCCATATGCAGGTGGTTGTTTAGCTGGTAATGGGAGTATCAGTGTGTGTACAGAGCCACAGATCGTTACCTCTTGATTATGTTCACGTTATCTGATGTGTCGTCTCCATGAGAGAAATTAAATTGCCTTTAGTAATTTGAAGCGAGTAAAAATGACAAATCATCGTTCTCATGTGATCAGTAAATGGCTGCAGAATGAGAATGAGAATGCATCTCAATTACATGGCAAGTACATTTCAAACAGCATCGATCACTCCAAATCTCCAATTGTTTTTCTGTGATTTTCTTTACTTTTAATCTAAGATGGCTTTGGTCTATTAAAGGGAAAAAAATTGTAGCTTCGTTCCACTTTGAATAGTGCTATTAGCTATGAACTCTCAGCTGATGATTATGAGGAGTTAGAATAGGGAATAATTTCATAGAGACAAAAGCAATACAATATAAATCTAGAAATGAAAGAAAAGAAATGCAGTAGGAAAGTGATTTTTAAAGTCCATGTCTTGAGATACAGCAGAATAGTGTACTGAAAAGCAAAAACTCCCATGTGCAACTAGAAAATGGTCATCATCAGTGACCTGTCATGCAAATCCTGCAGGGAGACAACAGAGTAGACATTGAGCAACAGGAAAAGCTTTTGTGACTGAATGTAGAATATGGGGATGGGTGACTGTGCATTATTTCTTCAGCACATCAACTCCTGCACTTCTGCACAAAAGGAACGAGCTCATACAGAGGGTGAGCATGACCTTGGTACTTAAAAATTATCTGTGGAGTCACCAAAATCAAGATGCTGTAGCCTTTTCATGAAAAGTAACAGGAAGAGGATGGGAGGAGAGCAGGGTGGTTTGCAGATTTACACCAGGCTGGCACGTTGTGTTAAATCTCAGTGAAAAGGGAGGATGGGTGTCTTTATTTTGACTCAGAAATTCACAGGGACAGAAGTGCTTTGTCTTCATTTCCCATTCAACTTGTATTGGTCTCATCAGCCAGTGAAGGAAAAGCTGAAATCAGCATTGCACAAATGTTTCAACTTATGAATTGATTCTTCTGTGTCAAGTTCCAGCTCTGTACTTCTCCAATAAGGACCTGAATTTCTTACAAGATGATAAACCAGCTGAGATATGCCCACACACACCTCTTGACCTAGGTGTTTCCAGAACTGACATCTAAATTACTTGTAAAAACAAATTCAGTTTCTTTATGATGCAGTATATTTTGGTGCCTGGAACTATTTTCTTGCTTGTTCATAGAATGGAAGCCATTTACTTTCATTGTCACATTGCATTAATAAATGGTCCCTTGAATGTCCTTCACCTCCACATCCAGTGTTGTGACCTTAAACGCCATATCATCTGGCTCATGCAATTAACTGTATTTTTTAAAATTTCCTGCTTCACATTGAGCTGATTGCCACTTGTTTCTCGGGGCAATGTGTTTTGTATTAAAACAGAATTTTGTGCTTCGGTGGTCTGTCCAGAAGTCCCCAAATTAGCTGACTCTGCTCTGTCCGTAAGGGCAGTTCGCAGCAACACGAGTACAAGATAATTTGCTTGGTTTGCAGCCCTGCCAATCAAACACTGAGATAGTTCCACATGCCTACAAGCAGTCATCCTACTGACTGTTCAGCTATCAGTCAGTTTGGAAAATGGTTCTTTTTTTTTTTTTAATGTAGTCTTTACCTTGTGACTTATTTATTTTTTAAATTTCTTTATGTATTTATTAACTCATGGACTCTGCTTAGGAGCAGACTTCACCCTCTATGGAGCAAGCAGGCTGTATGTTTTCTAAAATCACTCTTTGTCTTTAGCTGATGAAAAGAAGGAACTCCTTCTGTTCTTCTCCTGAGAAGTTGAAGCCTGTTTTTAGAGAGGAGTGTACAGTTCTAATTATAATTCAGAGCCACAAAATATGTAATTAATGCCATCCTGAATTGCATGATTGCTGCCATTTGCAACTCAGCTTGTTCTTTTCTGAAGACCAATAGCCAATTGTTTCTTCTTGGAAGATAAACCTTCTGACTTTCCAGTTGCTCTGAAGATGGTACTTGGTTCCTTAAAGTCATGCTGTAGTAGTGAAAAACATACAACTTTCCGACTTTATGTGGCTGGGATCTAACAAAAAAAGCAGCTAAAATTTTAAAATTAAAAAAAAAAAAAATTGTAGCATTTTAAAATCTTAAAACTGGCAATCCTAGTCATAGGGCCCTGAGTCATGTGCTGGGAGCACTTGCAGTGCTGATGAGACCTCCTGGCTTATCCTGGTATTTAAAGATTGCTTCAATCTTACTCTTTTCTTCTGTTCCTTGGTAATTTTACCTGGAGGGCAAAGTCCTGCAGGTCTCCCTCATTAGAGCTTCAGGATTGCTGAGGGCAGAGCTGTGCAGTGTGGAGCAATTTGTGGTCCTTGGAGCTTTGCAGAGTGAGACCTTTCGGTGGAACTGCATTTGGCTGCATAAATCCGTTCAGCCTATTTAATATCAGTGGCTTGGAACATGGCTCTGTCTCTTCTTGACCCTGCACCTGGAAGCTGTTCTCTTTTTCTAGCAGGTTAGGAACCACCAGCCTGTCAGCTAAGTGTGCCCTGAGAGGTGTTCTCAAATATTTGCTGTTTACCTGAGATATAATAAGGTCCTTCATGTCACTCCTTGCAGAGAGGGGAATTTCTGAGCCTATCAGCTATAACATCTGCTTCAAAGCTAGAGCTAGCACACATTTTAAAAAGGCTTTAATATGTATTTACACAATAGATTGGTTGTGTTAATTAGAGTTTATTCCACCACTGGTATGCATGCATAACCCCCATTAATATCAACACCAACTATGTATTCTCATAAGGAGAACAGAGCTCCTAATTAGAGCTGCAGGATTTTAAGATATCTTTGTACAGCTTTTATTGCAAAGATTAACTGCCATGTGCTCTCCTGGTAGGTATTGTAATAGGAAAAAAATTGTGGGTTTTTATTATAATTATTTTTTTCAAGTTTTACAGAGCCTGAAAAGTTTGGAGAATTCCCATTAAAACTTAATGGATGTGTTCAGCAGGATGCAATGGGAGTGCACCATATGACATTTCTTTTGGGATTTGTAGAAGAGATACTGAACCTTTTTTTTTTGTGACAAGTTTAAAAAAAAAAACCCACACTTTATCTGAATGCGTTCCAAATACAGTATTTTTTTTTCCATCTGATGAAAACTGGAAGCAGAGGCTTATAAAGAAAATAGTGATAAGAGTCCCAGCTAAGGAAGCAATGGCAAGCACTGCTCTAAAGCTTGTAAACAAACAACCCCTCTCAAAGGGGTGTCTGAATTCCAATGGATTCTAATTATCCGCTAAGACAGATAGGTAGGAAACACTACTGATATCAAGAAACTCTGGACTGAAAATATATACATGCTATAATTTTAGGAAATTTTAGCTCCTGCCTGTGGCAGGTACTGTGTAAAAGATAAGGTAGAAAATAATGAGCTTTTGTTGTTTGTATGTGTAGTTTCAGAGAGACATATTGTGAGTGAACAAAAGATGCACCATAAAACAAACACTGCACTGAAATCATTCTTGGTGAAAGTGTAAAAAGCTGTCGGGTGTTAAAAATGCAGCATCTTCCAGGCAAGAGCACTGTTCAACAGACGCTCAGATCCACTGTCATTAATATGATATAATATCTCATGAGTTTAATATTTAATTAGTATACTATAAAATTTAACCTCCTGTTGCAGTGTTCACTCTTTCTCAAATGAGACTTCATGTTTATCTTTGTCATGTATATTGTCTGCTAATTCCTACATACCCTCCTGTTTAATTCACATTAAATTAATGATAGAAGCAACAGAAGTTTGGAACCTAACATTTTCTTGTATTAGCGTGACTACAAGAAATTTTCAATTACAGATTTTTGAATCATGACTCAGTCAGGAGTTGGTCTTTGATGATCCTTGTGGGTCCCTTCCAATTCAGGATACTCTGTTATTTGATACACTAGGGCCAAAGGGGGTCTTGGAGAGTCTCCACTGAGGGATCCCTGGATAAAGTGTGCTCTCTCCTCACCTTCCCTGGAGTTTGTCATGGAGGCTGTGAGATTGCCCAGGATCCTGTGAAGTGCTCTGTCTGTGTGCTATGAACAGGATCCCAGGCCCCTGGGGCACCTGCAGCAGGTTCTCAGTTCCTGCTTTGCCACTGAGCGATGCTGTCAGGGCTAGGATGTGCTGCTGTACCTGGCTGCGTTTTAAGCAAATCCATGAGTTCCTTGTGTCAGGATGCAAAGCTCTTCACGGCATTAATGCACTGGGCTGTACCAAGCTGTCCATGAAAACATTCATTAGTCAAATATACATCCTTGCGGAAAAGATCACAGTAACTTACTCGACAAGATTACTTACTCACAGGTTAGATCAAAACCTGGCTGCCAGGAGTTGAAAGCCAGTATAAAGGCACAGATACGCTGTTTTATTACATCATTAACAAAAAATCTAGATTCTCCTCCAGCAGGGACTGGAGGCTGGAGACTAGCAGACAAGAATAAAATAGCTAGGAATAAATTTTATGTAGCTATTTTCTTTCTCCCTCAAATGTGAATGCTTATGCAAAACACATTGCTGTAGATTCACTGACAATAAAGAGGGAATCATTATACGAGTAGTGGATTCTCAGGGGAACACTTTAACCAAAACACACTCTGCAGTAATTTCCCACATCTTAGTTGAATAAATTAATTTATGAATTTTCCATGAATATGTTCAACCATTTCTCCCCTCATATATTTTATTGATCTCCATATACATTTAGCAACAAATAACAGAGCTGCTTTTCCATTTGCAGTAAAATAGTTTAGAGATGTTTATGTGGGCCTTGGGGTTCAGAGTAAACAAATGCAGTTCACACACCAGGGAGGCAGCAGAAAAATACAAAGCTTGCAAGACCCAGGGAGCTCTACCGGAGCAGCTCAGCAGAGAGCCGAGGCATATCCAATCATATTACTGGCAAAATGAGTCCCCTGAAATGAGAGGGACCACCCTAAACTGTGGGGCTGCTCCCACTGAGTCCTGTGCACAATCACTGCAAGGAGCTTTGTGACTCATGTCTGCAAAATACATAATGTCCCTTCGGTGTGAAAAACTGAGAGTTTGTCCAAGTACTGTGTATCATTCTATTGTCCATGGTCTGGAGAAAGCCAGCAGGCTCCTTATAGACTGTAGATTCAGTGGCAGAATACTCAAAAATGTCATTATCTCTCCACAAGACATCCTCTGTGGCCACTCTGCCTCTGGATATCACTTAGTGAGGCTTAGGCAATGTCATTAAATCCAAAGTTGAGCTACTCGTGTAGGTTATTACAGTGGGTAAGCACACCATCACATGGAAAGTAAGATATCTCCATGTTTTCCTTTAGGGAAGGAATAAAGTCTTACATACAGTGATTAGGTGTTGAAAAGTAATTAGTATTATCTTAATTTAATATTAAAATGATGGAGTTTTTTAATCTTCATCCCCCAGCACTAAACATCCCAAACAAGCATGGTGGGAATATAATGTGGTTAATCATGGGTGTAAACTTACTTACATGTGACTGTGCCATTGTGATCTTCAAGCTGGGCTCTCCTCCTTGCCCTCAGATAACAGAACCCTATTAAGCCTATTAAGTTTCTTTTTTTGGTTCATGTTTAGCTTTTTGGTTGTCATTTTTATCGATCACATGGAAGGCTGAGGAAAAACTTGCCTTGCTGTTTCTAAGTATAAAGCTCTTTCTTTCTTAACTGCACATAATAATGGGCTTGAAATAGGCTGTGCCATCTTAAAGGTTGGTATTTGAAGTATAATTGCTAATGCTTAGATACATAATTTACATTTATTATGCATAATAAAATATGTAAGTAATTGATGTTCTGTAAGGGATTAAATGATCAACTCCAGCTGCAGGAAGAAGATTTATGCCTGTATTCTCAATAACACATTGACTATCAGAATATGCTGCAGAAAGTCATTGCCTTCAGGACTGCACAGACAGAGTGTTCTCCTTTCTCCCCTTCTCTTTCCTTCTGATGTACTCTCTCTTGTCTTTGTGCTCTGTGCAAAGTGTATTTGTGCAGAAAACAGTTGAAAAATAAGTACTCCTATTCCCTTCAGTCTTGTGAGAAACTGGTGTAAAATGCAAGCTAAGCTTGCACATGTTTGTGTGTGGCCATGCATTTTCTAAATGAGAAGGGCAGGACATCACAGAAAGCACAGAATCACCCTGATGCATTGAAGTTGCGAATGGCAGGGAGATAATGTCAACAGAATGGGATGTAGGCACAGGATAATGGTCTCCTGCTGCTTAGATTAAAGCCTGGGCAAAGATGAGCCCTTTTAACAAAAACAAACGCAGGCAAAGCCAAGATATTTGCAATACTTTCAAAGCAGGAGGTGTTTATCTTGTAGCAACATCCTGCTCTGTTCTCTTGGCTTCTCTGCACCAGAAAAACAGAGGATGTGCTGTGGGTTCCAGCAGTGGCTGCTGCTCAGGGAACACGCGATGCCCACTGCATCCTCCGTGGTAACACCGTGGGCTCAGGCTCTGTGTCCTTCAGCAGAGTCAAAACATTGTGTCCCACTGTGCAAACATGTTGGCCTGCTTTTCAATGAATCATGGAATTAATCTTTAATAAAACTCAGATCAAAGGGATTTTCCAGCCCAGCGTTCCCATTTTCCTTGGCAGGGGGCAATCCCTGCAGGGAGGAGGGCCAGCCTGGGCACCACAGGCAGCACTCCCCTGTGTATCCAAAGCCCTTGGATTCTGGTCTGGTAAAAGCAGTGCTTGAAGAAGACAAAAACTGGAAGTGAATGCAGTTCATTAGGTATCAAGCCAAAGAGAACATTTGTGTTTCTGCTGCCCTGTGCTGTTTTCTTTCACTTCATTTTATTAGTACATTAGTCCAGTCTCCAGGCCAGTGGTGCTGCTGGGCACAGAATGGGGAAATACTCATGGGGCAGTCACTGGGGAGAGGGCAACAATACAGGCACAAAGCTCTTGGATGAAAGTCAGAACTAAAATGTGTGTAATGCAAACAAGAAAGGCTAGGAATAGCCACTGTTATGTTATAAAAGTATTCGCAATAGAGACTGAAGTTTCACAATCTACCCAATGCCATTACTGATAATGCAATTTTTCGTTTAATCCACAGCTGCTATTTTATATCCTGTTCTAATTAGTATTCTTGCTTTTTTTTTTTATGCCTCTAGTGCAAGATGGAGTTTCATGCATGTACTTCTGGCAAAACCATCACAACTCGATGTGAAGGGCCCTGTCCCTGCCTTCCAGGACCAGAAAGTTTAAAACACAAGATGGAGAAGACTGGTAAGTTGAACCATGAATGAAATCATGGCGGATTATTTGGGTCCTGCTATGTTCTTAGAAAAATGTAAGAAAGACTTTTCTTAACTGGTATATTTTGTATGTAAGGCTTTCTGAGAAAGAGGTAAGGTACAACTAATCATTTTCTAAATAGGTAATGCTTTCAAACACCTTAATTGCTGCAAAACTAACTCCCACTTGAGAGGGTCTCATAGGAAGACTAAATTCTGGCTAATGAATCTCAATTTTAAGTGAAAATATTTTGAATGGAAATACTGAAGAATTGTAAAAGAAGATAGAAAAAATACTACTTGATGGTTCATTAATTTGTTAAAAAATCAGTAGACTTGTGTGTTAACTAAAACATCATTTAAAGAAACACGTGTATTACATGGGATCTGAATTACCTTTTTAATCTTTATTGCTATAAATGTTATCATTAGAAGTCAAACATATATAAAATAGACGTATGTACTTGTGTTCAAGTATAAATCTGTTTCAATCACAAAGTCATTGCAAATGATGCTGTATAAAACCGAAGGCTGGAGTCTCAGCACAAATAGCCATTTTCCCTGCCAGCTCTCTGGTGAGTTCTCTCTGCAGGTCCCAAAGCCTGGTGAGCTAATTCACTCCCTCAGGTCTTTTCCAAGGAAGCAAGCACAAGCTGTCTGGGAGTGACCTCATCCGAAGGGAATTAGCTCTCTCAGAGGAGACTGACTAAAAGCAGAAGTACAGCAGCAGGAGGGGAAGTGTCATGGCCAGGTTCTGTCTAAGACTTTCGTCCCTGCTATGAGGAAAGCCCTTTGGAGGAGGAAGTTTGTTGCCTGTGGCTGTGTTTTTTTGGTACGAGTGCAGATGTTCTGCTGAGAGCTGGCACAGTGAACGTGAGCCTGGCTGTAAACCTGGTTTTGAGTCCAGTGTTGTCCCCCCTCTCTCAGGAGTGCTGAAAGTTTAACTCACTGACTGCTGCCTCTACTGGGAGCTCAGAAAGCCAAAGCTGGGATTTAGGCAGAGTTTGCTCTGTCATGTTAGGCAGTGAAATGTGTTTATTTGTCTTGTGCATCACATGGAGTATGACAAACAGGAAGCTTTAACACTGCTCTGTTGGACCCAAAATATTCATGAACCTTTCTTTACTCTTTCTGCTCCCCACTGTGGACACGTTCTAATGGTAGGAGACACAGGAACAGGAGGAAAAAAGTTTAAATATTTCTTCTGGTTAGTTCAGGCCCTGTCACCTCAGCTGAAAACACTGATAAACCTGCTGGTGGTTCTCCCTGCACACATTGTATGCTATAGCACTGGACCAGTTTTCACATTAGGCCTCCATCTACTTTCTAGAAAAAGTGTTTCTCCAGCCTACATTCTGAAAATTCAGGTTTGTTTCATTTTTTGAAAATTGCAGACATTTTTCTGCACAGCTCTCAAACTTTGACCATGTGTTGTAGATGGCAGTGTTCTAAAATCAATATATAACTGTAGTATTGCTTTGTGTGGCTTGAATCTTTTGGTTGCAGAATGCCCACTGATAAATTGCTTTATTCATATTTTCTATTTCTTGTAGCCCTTATCAGGCCACAAGAAATATTTCTTTTTCTTTGCCCTTTCTATTTCTTTGCCCTTATCAGAAAGAGTATCAGATTAATAAATCTTCAGTGACATTTCAAGCTTACAATTTCATTCACACAAGAGAAAAAGATTCTAATAACCCTTATCTTGATAAATGCAATTTGACAGGGTATATGTATTCTGAAAACCAGGCTTTTGTTTTGCTTGACTCAAAACTTTAACTCCAGCCAACAAAGCATTAATTTAATGAATTGGGTGATCTGCAGAGCAACTTTCCTGAATGCTTTTTCAAGAGGCCAAACTTGAACTAGCAATGCTCCTGCCAGTACCCTGGTGACAAAGGTATTATTATTATTATTAGGTGCTGAAATGTCCAGAAAAGGATTTGGAATTGAAAATCAAATAATCAATAGTAAAGCTGCTTTATAACTTGCTTTTATTCTGGATCTTTGAATGCGCCAGTTAAAGACTTCCTTTATCTTCCTCAGTCTCCTTTCTTCAGACATTGTCTCTTCAGTTGATCCACTGAGTGTAAATGAGTCTCAAACTGAATATTTCAGAGTTTGTAAGTCTTTTAATGAAGTGCTCCCAAGAGTTTCCATGAGAAAACACGAGTAAATTCTACATACCATCATAAATTTTATGCAGGTGCAATTTTAGCAGCATCTGAACAGGGATTTGGAATTGTGGGAGTCTGCCCTTTGCAGCCAGAGACTCAGCCAGCTTTCCTTACTGTATGAGAAAATTATGAATTGTAGTTGCTGACCACAAAAAAATTCCGCAGTGTACTGCTGCCTTTTGTAAGATTCCTTTATTTGCTGAACAAGTAGTGTCAGCTGGCTCTGCAGAAATAAGTCCTGACCTGTGTTGAAGGTGACAGGGCAGCGCTGAGTTCACGGCTGGATCAATGATCGGATGAACCCATGGAGAGATGGGCAAGTCCATTCCATGGCAGGGCACGGGAGACTCCCAAAACCTGGTCATGACAGCACTTCAGTGCTCTGCTCTTCATCAGATCCCAGACCTCTCAGCTGGGACTTTCTGCCTAGAATGTTGGTTACGTGGTGTCTTAGTGTTTTCTCTAGTGTTCACACAAAATTATTTTATGTCCTCCTATGCTACAATAGTATCATTAACATTGCTGAATTAGCCTAAAAATCAGTAGTTTGATTTCTCACATAAAAATTCATGTGAAAAAACTGTGCAGACCATTGGGACTTATTTTTGCTCCTTATTTAGTTGTCATGTTTGTGAAGTGTAATGTTAAGTAGAAAATGATAGAGAGCCAAACCTCATGCCTTATACAGACATACCAGTGGAAAAATACTAAGGAGAATAACAGTGCAAATGCTTCCAGCAAAATAGAAATTCAGCTCTTCAGCTCACACATCTGTGTTTTGATGCCTATTATACAACAAGGTTAAATATATGTGGTTGTGAACTTCCAGTTTGAAGACAGTTTGCATTAATCTTTACACATTCATTCAATCATATTCAAATATTATTCCATGATAAATTACTTTCAGAAATTAAAAATTTAAAGGAACATTTAATTTCCAAAGTACTGTAATTCTAAATGTCATGACCTTTTTTTTATACGCTTGTGAATAAAATTGGCAGCAGCATCAAAGAAAAGCAATCTAAGTGTATGTGCTCAGAGGTAACAATGGACTGCAGTGTCTGAGTCGTATTCCTTCCTCCTCCCTGAGCTCTTTCAAAAACATCCCAGCTCTGAGGATGAAAATGAAGACTAATAATCATGTTAAAAATTGGAGTTCCTTTCATAGTGCTAACTGCTACTGTGAAGACATTAATAAAATAACATGAATGCAAGCAAAAGAAAACTACACCAGAATTATTACCTTTAATGGCAAATAACAACAATAAAATCTTTCTACCATAAAGTTAAATCTTTGAAGAGATGGCAGGATCATGTTCTTCATTTTCTTAAATGGAATTTTGAATCAGAGTCTGAGAGGTAGAAAACAGGTCTCTGTGAAGGTACTAATGGAAGATTTTGGAAAAGAAGACAAGCCCTAATGCTTTTACCCTTCGCTGTTTTAGACACATTTAGATTCCTTTGATTTATACAAACACTTGCTATGCTTCATAATTCACAGCAGTATCCCAGCTTTACAATATGTTTCCACGATGGCTGATGATTTTCAAGTCGGCTACCCAGAGACAGAGGTTGAGCTGTAATCTGCCCTGAGGTTAGCTGCCCTTCCAGAGTGTGTATGCCCTTTGATTTAATACTGTAAAATGAATAAGGCTATAATTTCAACAAAAGAAAAGGAATAAAACCTGTTTTTAAGTGACAGAAATCTTTTAAGACATGGAGTCTTGTCTGCTGGTGGTTTTCAGGTACCTCTTTCCAAGATTAGATAAAGTCCTCATCAAACATAACTTATTTTTAGATCAAATGAAGCTTCCAAAACCCCACCATAAATAAAGAGCTAAACAAACTGTTTTAATTCTTCAGAACCTCCTGGCAAAGGAAGAGAATCTTCTCTTGAATGTGCTGTTCATTCTATCAAAACGCCAACACGGCACAGTGACTGGGGTGTCTCCTGGCAGGTGTGAATTAGTGGTTGCAATAATGTGGTCCTGTCAGCTTCCCCCGTTGCTCTGTGACTCCTGTTTGGCCTGTGTTGGTGGTGCAGGTGCTCAGGCAGGATGGTAAATGTTTAACAGCCTGTCAGGGCTCTTTCTGACCGTCCCCTTTCTGTGCTTTCTGAGTGCTGTACTCCCAGCACTCCAGACTTCATTTGTTGCCATCAGGGCTGCAGAGCCACAGGAGCGTGAATGGATGCAGTAGTTCAAAGTGAGTTTGTCCCTGTCTGTGCATTGTGTGCTTTTGACCTTGCAGAAATGCCCAAGGCAACTTCTAAGGAAATTCTGTTATCTTGATACGGGGAATATAAGGTCAATAGGCAGAAGCAAATATATTCAAATATGCCAAGTGTTGTTTAAATTTCTAAGGAGAACCAAGGGAACATTTTAAAGTTATACGAATAGGTCTTGGCAAGCTTGATCAAGAATCTACATTGTTTAGGGTATGAATTGTAGCATTTAACTACCAGCCCTATTGGGTGTGATGGATGAGAAGGTCTAATGTTCCTTTCCCATATAAAAAGAGCACTCAGTGCATGAAGTTCATTTGAAGAAATCACAGTCTTGTTTCCCAAATGAGTTGTATCACTTCTTGTGTCTGAATGACTGACAACTAAAAGAATTTAAAGCCTTGAAATCCACTTTCAGCAAATATTTTAGTTTCAAATTGCTATTCACAGGTTTTTATAACTGCAGAGTACATAATTTTAAAGTTTATGAAGATGAAGTATGAGTCATGAACATGGTTGATTTGAAACTGGTGTAGATTTGCCAGGAAATGTTTCCTTTTGTGGCTTTAGTTTTGAAAAAAGGCTCTTTCTGACACTGAATTTCCATGTTGATTTTTAAATTACTTACTTGAGTCTCAAACTCTGGGAATGATAAAACAAAAGCATTCCAAAATGAAAGTTACCAAGGGTTTCAAAGCTTTAGTATGTCTCATGGAAACTAGGTGTATTTTTTCCTCTGGACTTCATCAGTAAATAGTAGGTTTATTAGCTCTAAACTGTGCAGGATCTGATACTTTTTCTCCAAAATTTTTGTGTATGAATACTGCAATTCAGTTTTTTAATTTGTTACATGATTAAATGCAATTACCTAAGTTCAAGTTCTTATGTAGTTTCTGTAAATAATAATTACTATTACCAATACAATTACTTTGCCTGCAAGCTTTCACACAAGCGGATCAGTCTTTATTCCTTTCCCCAAAGCATGAAAGATTAACTTTTCTCACTTCTGCCAGATACTGTTTGTGAGTAGTGAAGCGATTGCACCCAATTAATATTTGATTAAAGAAAGTCAGGAAGCAGGCAAGAACAGATACCTCTGCTCTCCAGGATGGCTGTTGGTGTCACCCACTCCTCTTGGAAGAAAAAGTCAATAGCTCCAAGACTGAGACAGCAAAATCAACCACTTGCCACAGTCAGAAGGAAGAGCAAAGCAATGGTGGCTTGGGGGTATTTTGTTCTGCTGCTTGACCTCACATGAATCTTCCTTTTGTGCACTGGACAAAAGCAAGAGCTGACAAGGGAAAGGCCAGTTACAGAATTCATGTGGTGTTTTTCCTATTCTCAAAATACAGCTGATTGTGGCTGTATAATGAGAGAACACACAATGTGAACTGTAAACTTTGAAATTGAATGAACAAGTCTAAATTTCTCTTTCACCAGTATATGAGCACCATATTTTAGGATGTAGGTGCAAACAGCCATAATGGTACAATTTAAGAGCTTGAAGCTCTGCAAAGGAGGAATATAGAGAGATTTCAAACATCCTATCTAGAATAACTTTTCAACTTGAGCAAATACGATTGAATTTTTCACCACCATTCAACATGTCCATGCTGAGGTTCTGAATTATGTACAAAGTACTTATACAATGGAAATGAAATGCATATTTTCAGGTTCCTGTATTTTCCATCATAATTATGTTGTAAAGGAAAATCAGCCCAAAAAACTTGGTTAGGCTTGAGAGTAAACTCAGGTTTGGATCTGTGATACCTCAGTGCTTTTTCTATCAAAGAGTATGAATTAAAATTTTTTTTATGCTTTCAACAATTATGCACAGAAAGCACTCAGGTGCCTATGTGAAGCCTGTTTTGACGTGAACTTGAAAAGGAGACAGAATTGTCCCCTATAGAAATGTTGTGTTTTGATCTGGCTCTAAGGCTTAGGAACTCAGCGCAGAAGCATTGATTACAGGAGGCCCCAGACAGATAACGAGTTAGGGACGATACCATCCATTGACTAGCTGTCACTTTTTTGGCATGATCTTCTATGGATTTGATCAAATTACAGCAGGTTCCAAAATACAGCAGACAACGTCTGCTTTAGAGGCAGCATTGACAGAAAGGAGGAAGAGGCAGCACTCGGAGCAGTGTGGTGTTCACTTTGCTGCTTTCAGGTGCTTGCTGACTGTAGTAGCAACATCCCTGTCAGCAGGATTTGCCCTTTTGGTAAGGTCACAAGGTTACATGGCAAGAGAATAATGTTGAGCCAAAATTCCTGACAATTTTTGAGGTTGAACCAGGACGTGAGACATAATTCCTCATCATTGCTAAAAAAAGTCTAATCCCAGACGGCAGCGGGAGACAGGAACTGCATAAAAATAACTGTGTTGTGGTGTAATTATATTGAAAACAGTAGGATATTCTTTTCAATCTTTTTGAAATCTTTTGAAAGAGAACTTTTAAGGCTGTGTTAACTCCCTGGCAGCTCTCTGTGGCTGAGTCAAGTCCTTATATTTTCTCTAGCATTTATTGCTGTATGTTTGTCCAGGCTTAGCAGTAAATACAGGCTTCACCCCTTCCCCAGCAGTGGTCATCTGCTTAAATAGAAATAATATTTAAAAAATTGATTTGGTGGGTCTCTTCCACGTACCCAATAGCTGTGGATTGCTCACTTCCACATTAAATTTGATACAGAACCCAAATCTAAATGGGCTGCCGATCCCAAGGGCAGTGTAGGCATCTCCTGGATCACTGACCCTGCAGACAGCTTCCCACCTGGACACACAAAGGATTCAGGATGCACTGGGATGATAAACCCACAAAAACAATAAGACCACACTGAGACAGCTCTGTGGTCATTGCTTTCATAAACAGTATTAAACAAAATGTTAAAATGGCTATTG
This sequence comes from Acanthornis magna, assembly GCA_036785705.1. Lineage (NCBI taxonomy): Eukaryota > Metazoa > Chordata > Aves > Passeriformes > Acanthizidae > Acanthornis > Acanthornis magna. Next base: position 3,951,358 of record JAWUZG010000092.1, read on the forward strand.
ATTTTTTTTTGACATAAAGAAAAGGTTAGAAAATGACAGACACCGTAAACACTTTGTGTCAGCAAGTAACAATAATTTTTAGACAAGAAGTAATTTGATTTTGGATTGCCAACAGAAAACTATTGAAGTGGCACACTGTGTTAATGGAAACACGATCTAGTAACAGCAGGTGTTTGTGTGCTGATAATGATAATTAGAGCACTAAAATCTCTCTCATCATAAACAAAATCAAATAAATAAGACTGGTTCCATATAGCTTTTTCTCACGGAAATTGATTTCTGCATTTTTGGGAATATTTCCCTAACGTTTATTCCAAGAAAAAGTTTGTAAAATCTCTGGAAATCTGACAGTGAAATAAATTACAGTGCATATCACTGTGGTGTTAAGCTAAAACATCCTAATGTGAGGGGGGGAAAAACCCCCAAACTTTTTCAGTAAAATACAGGAGAAAGTAGACTTTTGATATTTCAAATACATATTTTTCTGGTTTCTTGATTGTTTAGGTTTTTTTCTTTGGTATCTTAAGGACTAAATTCCATCTTTAGTTACTCCAGTATAAATCTGGAATAGTTCCGTCAACAATGTTGAGCTAATTGCTTTTGGTTAAGTTATTCTGAGTCTATAGAGGTATAAATGAGTATAGCCTAGAGATTAATTGATCATTCCACAGAGGTTGTAACTTTTTATGCAGCATTGTGGCAGATTGGTTCTTGGTTTTTTCAATTTCTAATTCCTTATTAGTGCAGAAGAAGGGAGATGGTATTTGTGATATCACCACCTCATTCCAAATATATATCCTCACATATTTTATAGCTTTCACTGACCAAGCAGGGACCTTTCTACATTCATTTTCCTCTGAAGAATTGCATTTTTTTTGTAATTCAGTTTAATGGACTACATATAAATCAAAAAGTAATGTTATCTGGTTTTTGTAAGCAGCTGTCTTAGATGTGGACTAGAATGAGAATCTTTACTAAGTTACTAAAATTTGAATGATTTGGTTCAAGTCCATCTCTGTCAAACAGGAGTCCAACGTCCACATGAAAGCACTAAAATATCCTGCAACACACAAAAAAAAAAAAAAAAAAAGAAAAAGAAGGGTGCTTCTAGGCAACCACCATAGATTTTTATGCCCTGTGCCCCAAATATTAAAATATCCATGTTTTAACATCTAGTAATTTTTTCAGATACAGGTTCAAACTCTGAACACTGGGTTGGTCACTAAGAATTGCAGTTTGACCTTCCCTGCAGGTGTCCCAGTGCAGCCTCTCTGGAGCCCTACCTGGGATTAGTTTGGGCAGTGTGATCTTAAATTTGGAGCTGAATTACAAAGCTTTAGACCATACAAGCATTCAGATAAGCCTTTATCATATTTCTAATTAATAGTAACCCAGAGAGTGGCTAAGATTATGTCTAAGCAATCTGTTTACTATGTGATGATTTTCAAACTAAGTCTTAACTACATTCCTATAATATTGTGTTCCAGTAAGTGAGAGAATATTTCATTGATAATTGTTTTGAAGGCTGTGCTTATGAGGAAGCAGTTTCCTATTCCTTTATGAGAATATGCTTTATACAGTGATGTCAGTATATTTTTTTTTATTTAGTAATTTATAGTCTTGGCTCCATCTTGCTTGTCTGAAGGTGATTTTACTATCATTGTGTCCTATTTTTCAGTTTATTAAAAAGATAGTCAGGGCCCAGGTGTTATCAGGCACAGACAACAGGCAAAAATTGTCCAAATTGTAAGTATGGTCTATAACAGCAAGTACTTGCTTATCAGGCAGTCCCTGTCAACAGGAAAAATGAAAACTGGGTAAAATAAGATCATGTCACTGTCATTTCAGACAGCAAGTTGCATGTTACAAATGCCTCATTGATCATTCACCATTGAAATTCAGGTTTAAGCTCTCAGTTCTTGAAAAGGTTGAAAATGTTCATGGAGAGTTTAAGATGGAAAAGAAAAAGCAAAACAGATACCATATTTTGAAAAATCCTGGGCATTTTGGTTGAGACCACCAAAATTAGGCTTCATTTGACGCTGTGAAGTGTAAACAAAACCTACATATCTCTGTCTTTATCATGATTTTCCAAACAGCTATGGTACATGGTTGTTTCTCTGTGTAATAACTCGCTGTGAAAAAGGAATGCCCAAGTATTTCTCAAGTGTGTTGCATCCTCTGTTAATGTTAGAATATAGCATTCAGGTGTGGTTCAGGAAATAGTTATATGAAAAAGATGCAGCATTCTGCTTTGTTGTTCTCACGAAGGGATTAATTAGGTCCTGCCTGAGCTATGTTTGGTAGAAGTGACACCCAGGAAAACACCAGAAACAACTTTGTCTCCAGAAGTCCCAGTGCCGAGGTAGCAGTATAGCACATTTCCTCATAAGAGCTTAAAGGCATGGGAAATACTGAAGTAGTTAGGGAAGGTTTGCAGACCTTGAGTTTTCTGTGCATGAAACCAAATGTTTATTTCTAGCTGATTCCATCCAGAAAAGTGAGGTCCCGCAAAGTGCAGTGAGATTGGCCTGTGTTGGAAAAAAGTCATCCCTCATTTGCAGTCAGTTCCTCTGAGCCTGATGGGCTGGAGAGGCTTTGGAAGAGTCATCTCATATGTGAAGCACCTTAGCTCTAAATTAGATTGGTGGTGGGCAGTGGAGACTTAGGGAAACTGCCAAAGGCACAAAACTAAGTTGTGTTATGAGCTATATATCATGCGTCCCTTTCATTTTAAATATTGACACTAGCATTCTGAGCATTATAAATAAAAAATCTTTCATAGAAATCCTGATATTGTACATTTGAGATAGTTACATGAAGCTAATATGTTAATGACTCTCCTCAATTTAGTAAAATCCTGTAAGCAAATAAGAAGTTCTGAACAACAACAAAAAAAAATACAAAGCAAAATTTTTGAAGCACAGTTGGTTTTTCCAGCAAATATAACTTTAACATGTTTTGATTCTTTTTTTAATTGTATGAGGAGTATGCTATACAGTGTATACAGTAAGTGCATTTGAGAGTGCTGTTACCCTGAAGGCAATAAATGATTAAAATAGATTTTTCTATAAACAAGCAAGTGGAAGGAATTGTTATCTGTTCAGTTTACATTATGTCAAGATGTTGAGTTGGTTGCAAAAAACACTGGGCAGTATTTCACTCTTTTCTAAAAAAAGTTCCTTTTTGTATTTTCAATTGGATGTCCTTCAGAGCTGGAGCTATAGAAATGGGAAGAAGTTCATAACCACAAAGTGTATAATTATACACTTGGGATCTAACAATATGAACATCTGCTTTATCTAAGTGCTCCTTGGTTAGAAATGTCTAAGGAAAAAAGGCCTTCGTGAGCTGGCTGATCACAAAATAACCATGGGAAACTATGAGCTGTGAAAAAGACTTTTATAAACCCCAGGGATGTCAGGAGATGCATCTCCAGAAATGTTGGCAACACCTTGCAGGGCATTGGTAAGACTTTGTCTGGGGTTTTTTTTGTATATTCGGTCTAGCAATGCTCTATCAGAGAGAATTCCAAGATGAAATAGGAGACTGAGTTTTTCACTGCTTCAGTCTAGAGCTGAGCCATTCCTGTCACAGACGTCTTTGTGCTTGGTACAAAAACCAAGTAAAAAGTCCTATCTGCTAAAAGTTAGCTCTACAGCACTATTGAAAAGATGGGTTACAGTTGCTTTGGAGAAGCTAGAGGGAGAAAGAACCCTGGTATAGGTATTTAAATGACAGTATAAATACAGCTTTAAGGCAATTCTTTCAGTATGCATTAAGTGAAAAAAAAAAGTATTTTTGTACATAATTTTTTAGATTTTTTTCTTTAGTCATATAGTTTAGGGCGTAAAATGAATGAGAAATTTGAGGAAAGGGGAAAGACATCTGCTACTTGTAAGGGATTTTGGAAAATGAGAGCTCGTGGCAGCACTTCACACTGCTGAGGTTCTTCTGTTGCAAAGGCAACCTTGCAAATGTCTATCCACTCGTACCCGGGCTGATTTTCTCTCTCTTTCTTCCTCTCACTCTTTTTTAAGGCACGTCTGTTAAACATCACTGGTTTCTATTTTTTCCTTACCATCCCTAGCATAGTAAAGGTGATTGAGGAGTTTCTGCTCACAGGCTGCTGTAATTTCCACATGGTTTTGCAAGGCTGTACAAAGGTGATGTGTTACTGCTGAGTCTGGGGACACAAGGCATTTGGCTACATTCTTGTGACAAAGAATTCATAAAACAGAATTTATGCAGTGCTTTATGGAACCAGCTGATTAACTGCAGCCCTCCATAAAGGAAAGATGCTGTGTGCAATTGAAGTACAGGTATAAAAAGAGCTACAATAAAGAAGATGCAAGTGAAAACAATATATTAAGCTTCTGAGAAGCAGATTCATTGGCAGGTCTTTGCATTTCAAAAGGAATTCAGGATCTGCTGATATGTGGTGGTGTTATTTCATGTTGTACGCAGCACTATTAAGAGCAAGGGTTTGGAAATAAACTCCTCCTGACCTTGGGAAACTGAATTGCATTAATGCAGTTTATGTTTTAAGCAAGCCTGGACTTGTGTGTCACACTCTAAGAATTAGTGAAGGCCACAAAGTTGCTCCTGCATTTAACCTACCATACAATGAGATTATTTTATGGCAAAAACTCCCCAGTTCCAAGCGCCTTTCTGTTTGCTTGTGCATAATTTTTATCAGTATATGTCACAAGAAGTGCTTATATTTCTAAATACCTACACCTTAAGTTTGTAAATAATTCCCAATAATATTGCAATTATTATTGGAGTTCCAATTTCTGTAAATGGAAATTTTGCAGATATACATGAGTTTGAGATTCTTTGTGGTAGAGTCACTGTGTATACAAAAATATTGTAAGGCTGACTGTTTCGCTAATGCTAAATACAGTGTTTCTCTAGTGAAAAATACTGTGGTTTGTTTCTCCTGGTGCTTCAAATACATGAATATGGATTAAATGTGTTATATTTTGGACAGGTGGAATCCCTAAGAAAAGTGGTGCATGAATTTAGACTGAAATGCAGTTATTTTTCAAGTAGTCAAGGGGTAAATTCAGAAGCTTATTTCACTGGTATGGCAAGGGATTGAAAGTAGCAAGAAAGGTTTTAATCGTGAAATAATGGAATTAGAGCTATCAGTGCAAACTGTGAATATTTTATCATGTCCTTGCCCAACATCTGTCTTAAAGGAGAGTTAACAAATGGGTTCAGTATTTCTTAAAAAGCAGCCATAAATGCAAATGTTGCATACTATTATATTACAGATTAATATTCTCAATGGCAGCAAGACAAATTTCAGTTTGCTCAGTGCTAGAGCATTATCCTTGGCAACATTTTGACCAGTGTATTTTCTTGCCCTAATTCAGATGCAAGAGAATCCCAGTCTCCAAGCTCTTCACAGGCTTTGAGTAATTGCCATTTGTTTTTGTCCTTCACCTTTCTGCTCTTCTGAAAACAGATTGTATTCCACAGCAGGGTTTCAGTGATGAGAGGTAAAGTAAACCCTCCTTCAGCAGTTGGATGCTTTGACTTACTAAAGTCACTGCTGCTTGAAAGAGAAATTGGTTTCCCTTGAGAACATGTGAGCAATAAAAAAAAATAAAACTGTAGATGAGTTTGTATAAGGGCACATAAAATCCAAATTCCTGGCTGTAGACATTTTTGTGAGAAGCACAAAACTGATTCACTTATTACTAGTGTGGCCATTGTATTTGTTTAAGGCATTTTTGAAGTCCAAAGGCTTTTTAAAAGTGTTTATTTCCCTGAGGAGACAAATGCAGGATTCTGTACTGCAAGTCAAGTATGCCAGCCTTTAACAAGATTATGAGAGTCTTTTCCATGGGTCTGCAGCGTGAAAAACATCCTTAGCTGCAGGTCACAATGAATAGGAGGAGAAGGAAGTAGCCAGAAGAGATCCAGGCAGCTGGCTGGTTTTATGGGTAGGTTGTCAGACTGCCTGGAAAGGACCAGTTTCAAATTTAGTCTGGTGCCTGCAAAGGAGCTGGGTGCACACATTCCACTGGAAATACTCCTCTTAATGCTCTGGGCAAAGCAGTTACAGTGTTTGATACTTTTAAGAAATTTATTTTAATAGAACAGAATGCCCTGGGCTTCTGCAGATAACTTCTCTTCCTCCTTCCGAATACTTAGATACAAAGCTGAACTTCACTTGCTTTATTTCACAGCTGACTGTTTTGAGTCCATATCCCAGGCTGTGTCTGAAGGCTGAGGAGTGGCACTGATGCCACAGTGATAAGTGCTCTGTAAGTGCCTACACAGAGAGATAAGGCTCAAGGATGCTCACCAGCTAATTCAGGATAATAAATTAAATAGAAGTGAGGTGTAATTTACGTTGTTAATAAATCTCTTCTCATGTCAGTAACATGCAAATCTATGCAAAAGTATTTGTTTTGCATAAAGAAATTGAATTGGAAAGATGCCATGTGGCCTAGCTACAGAAAGTCCTTAACAAATTGCGTAATCTTAATATCAGTAAACACAGTCTAGGTGTTTGGATATGTTCTTAATTCAGTTCCTCTTGCTACTGTTAAATACTAACCAGCATTCTTGTTGTGGGCATTCTAACATTTTGTTCCATCAAACCCCTTTATTTGAGTTGTTTATGCTCTTAGCTAGTGTTAATGGATTCAACCTCATATTGCCTTGGGAATTCACTTTTATGCACAGGTAAACAAATGCAGATACAGTTCCTGTGACTCACGTCACATACATCAGGAAACCTCTAGCAGAGGTTTAAAGCTCTTGCTTTAATTGCTGGACTCATCTTCCATCCAAAACAAGAATTACTTGTCCTCCACAGAAAGACATTTCAGTTGGATTGCCAGAGGGCTCTTTTCCAGTTTTTTTGTGTAGACACTTACCTTGCTCCAGGGACTATTATGTCATGCACATGCTTTTATTTTCTTTTCAGATTTTGAAGACCAACTTCTCCCTTACTTACTTTAATGGCTGTCTTCTGCTGAGAAGTGTTAAAATAGTTTGGAGAGACCATCTGCCCTCTTGCCAAGCTGGAGTACTTGGGTTCTGTACATGGCTGTGACTCTGCCAACTCTTCCACTCACAGCAAAGTTCCTTCTCCTATCTTTCCCCATACATTTCTAAATATAAATTAGGAATAGCAGACAGTTTCTCGTAAGGCTCTGTCAGCCCTATGGATAAATTCCATGTTTATTCTCTTTCACTCTCCATTTGATTCCTCACTGACTTTCGTATGTGCTTGTCTTATCTTCTGGCCTTCTTCCCCAAAACCAGTACTGTGCAAATAATTGATTTTTCAGTTTACTGACTGTACTGGAGAGTCAGGATTTGAGGGGGTAATTCTTCATGGTAAAGTAAAAGACCTTTTAAAAAACTCTTTAAAAAATGAAATCTGACAGTTTTTGGAGCAGAGACATCACTTTGAAATGAACAAGCTAAATTTCAACATTCCAGTGATTCAGCTTGTCAATCCCAATTTGGAAATTATTTTGATCATCTCAGATTCCATTTTCTGCAGCACAGAAACTGTATTCCTAATAATAATAATAATAATAATAATAATAGTTGCAAGGATTATAATAGCATCTCATTATATTCGTTACTTTCTTTTAGTGATGATTTTGTTTGTAACTCCACTTGCTGTATAAGCTTTTGAATTCCTGGCATACTTCAAAGATGCTTTGTTATTGCATTGGTACTTTACCTTCTTGTTCACATCTTTGATCTATCTCGGCTCTAAATAGTGAAAAAATCATGGGAAGTTGAAAGAACTTTCTGGAGAGTTACAACAGTACATTCTCCTAAACAGCACTGGGCATCGGCCACCATCACAGACCATTAGGCTAAATGAACCTGCTGTGACCATCCCATATTCTTCTGTTCGTTAACATCCTGTCCCTAAGCCATTTATTCTTTTCCCTGGGTCTCAGAAGATGCCCATTAATCCTTCCTGGTTCTGCTCAGGGGGACATGCTCATGTGGCGTTCAAATGCAGCTTCAAATGTCCTTGTCACTGGGCTGAAAAGGAGCCAGCAAGAGGACAGGAAAACAAACTTCCATTTCTCTCCTGCACCAGAGTAATCTAAGGATAGTTCATAGTTGCTCTGTGCATTGTCAGTGTTGTGACAGCTTATCCTTCCACATCAAGGAGACATAACCAGCTCCTGCATCACCACATCAGTGATTCAAATTGCTCCTTAAATAGCATTTGCTGGTCTCTGTTGAAGTGTGTGGTAATCAGTTCCACAAAGCTGCACTGATGATTCTCACTTCTCTGTGCCAGAAATTACTCTTGACCATATTGTGAAAGGAAATGAATGGGATTTTTTTTACTAAAGTGGTTTGAGTACTTAACATATATAATATATACTAAGTGCTATTATCATTACAGAAAACTCTTTTTTTCTGTCTTTTCATGACTGTGTAACTTCAGCTAGACTTTAAATTTCTCAATATTCGTGACTTGTGCCATAAGACATAGGCCTGGTGTAGGTTGTGGGGAATACCTATTTTCAGTGGAGTTCTCCATACAGGAGAGTTGTCAGTTGGATAATCAGACAGCCAAGATCTCTGCCTGCTGCAAATCCACAGACCTCCATTAAAGTCAGGGCTGATTTGTGTCATGAGGGACCCATCCTGGAGCTTTGATGTCCTCCTTCTTTCAGCAGAAACACAGCCAGCTCTGAAAGAACAAGAGTTTAAAGCAGTTCAGTTCATACCAATTCCTAGGGAGCGAGACCCTTTGCTCACTGTTATATTAGTTCGGGGTTCTGTAAATGGTCTTTTTAGAAAATTAGAATTATGTATAATTTGCTGGTATGTTCCCATAGCTGTCCTAAAGATATTAACCACTGTTAACATGGAACATAAGAGCAAACATACTGTTAACAAATGCAGGATTTGTGCATGAATTCAAAGGTTTATTACCGTGTTTCTCTTCTTATCTCACACCTGAATGTCACCAGCCTGGGAATTATGCAAGATCATGTTTTCACATTTTTTGGGAAAAGTGTCTTTTGAAGCCTCCTGAATGTGGTTTAAAATACCTTTGATATTCAAAATCATCATCAAATAATTGTTTGGTTTTCAAACTGCGCCTGAAATTGGGAAAGATTGCCAAGTCCATCTATTAGATAAGATTAATTCAACTCTTTATTGCATGCAATATGATATGGTTTTTGTTGCATATTTTTCAGCCATGTAGTCCATGACATCATTTTCTCACTCAATACAAAGTGTTGCTGTTTTGGCCATGTCAGATTGCAGAGTACAGGAGCCAACACTTCCATCGTATTTCTCCAAAGCTGCAGACCCCAAGAGGCAGCAAAATTGCAAAGGGTGAACAGAGAGAGAAAAAACCTCACGTAGGCAGAGTAGTTGATGTGTGCTCTCCTGGAGAAATTAATTCTGGTGCAGTCCCTGGCACTGATTCCCCTTGCAATGGTGCCCATCTTGCTAAGCCAGATTTTTCACAAAGGGTCATTAGCTGCATCTCCTAATTTTCCAGTTTCCTGATTTGAAACTCTGAGGCTTGATTTGCAGAAGTGCTGAGCGCTCACAGCTGGAGGGAATGGTCACTGTGAACTGGTTAATAATTTCCATACACTATGAAAAAGCCAGTCCTCAATACCTGGAACCAGAGATCCCAACATTAATTAGTAGTACCCTTCTTATATTGCTGTCTGCTTTTGTAATTCAAATTGCTATATAATAATCCTTTTGAATGGTATAGTGGCAGCAAACAGCTCTGGTGATTGATTAAACACTTCAGTTTCTCTTCAGAGTTTAATTAATCTTAGCAGTTCTTGGTTGCTTTATAGGCTACAAAGCAATAGAGATTATTGCCACTTTAGTGGGGAATGGAGAGGAGCTTCTCTGTGTGTTGGCTGTGGCTTTTCCCCTTTCTGAAAGTCTTCCCAGACACATGAGCAGGAATTTAACTTGCTTTTGAGTTTCAAATACTTGAAAATCCCTATTCCCCCTTTCTTAGGGTGAATAAATAGGATGTGGAGTTGAGCTTCATAGAAGCTTTGAAGCCAAACTCAGCAGTGCTTCATGAGGTGACCTCTCCGCTGCCCTCACAAAGACCCTTCCAGCCAGAGGTGCACCTCTCTATATATAATAGAATTCTTTCTAAAATCTTATTAAAGAAGAGTTTTCTCCCTTTTAGCTTTTTTATTGTTGTTGTTATTGTTCATTTCTAAGCATTCTCCTGTAAGAAAGGCACACTATATAAAGTTTCATATCTTTGTAGTATAGTGGCCATCATATTTTTTATTAATCATTTGACACTTTTACTGCCATTCCCTTCCTTCTGTGAGAGTATTGTGGGGATACATTATCACTCCAGGTGACACTTTGTCCAGCCCTTAGAAATTATTTTTTTGCTACTGACACAGAACTCATTCTAGAAACTGACCCACTTTCTTAGTCTGTCTCCCCATCCCTTTTCCTGGGAGAATTGTTGTGCCTGGCAGTGGGAGAGTAACTCAGGGCAGCACCAAAGAGTCAAAAGGGTAAACTAGTTTTAGTGTAGTACATTCAGATTATAGGTGTGATCAATCCCACTTGGGCCATGCTCTCCTTGGCTGGATACGTTGGCTTCCCCCTATTTTCTTTTAGCACTTGCAATCCCCTCATTTCTTGCATGACCCTGGGTCCCTTTGCAGTAAATAGCACAGTTTAAAACAATAACAAAAGAGAATTATCTGCCACTTACTTTACTCAGTTCTAGTTTCACTCTTGATTACTTTTAAGTTTCATACAAAACAAAAAACCCCAAAACCACAATAGCAGGAAGAGGATTAGCATTGGGTCGTGATCCACTATTTGGGGCTCTCAGACCTTTAAAGGGTGAAGGGTGACTAGCGCTCCCCACATCTCCATCAAGAAGAGATTTTTTCCCACAGCATAAATACATGTGAACTACTGACAGAATAAAATTAGTAGCTATCACACACTTGTCTTTACTTTTTTCCCAGATACTTTTTGTCACTGGCATAAGAACAGTCATTGTCTGTCATTTCCTTTTCTTCCTAGCTTTTTTCTGGGCTGCATAAGAGCATAGAGTATATATAACCTGTAAGTAACTTGCAGTATGAAGTTAACCTTTTAAAGATTTAGTATTTTGATTATTTACCATTCCACCTGTTCCTCTCAGATTACCAAGACAGCCAAGGAACAGGAGTGACCAGGCAGTCAAACTGGAGAACCGTGAAAAGGTCACTTTAGAAACTGTATAATGCACTTAGTGCATATTATTCTGCTGTCTCTTAAAGGCTTTATGGGGGATTAAAAACCTCCCTCTTGTGACAGAGATCATAATGAGAACTGAAAATGTCACAACATAAATTGATTTTATGTTAATGATTGTTGCAAGAATGAGAAATTATTCAAGCACTACTTTTTACACTAAACCTTCTGCTGCAACATTGCAGTGTTGTGCTGCTCCAGGTTTTCAGTATTCCCAGCATGTTCAGGCTTGGGCTGGGGGCTGAGCACTCCCCGTGTAGGAGCTGCACTCATCTCACCTCATGCTTGGCACACCTGTAGTTACAGGAGGAGCAAAGAGCCTGAACATGAGTTGAAGGAAGCCAAGCACCATTGCTGTGAGCCCAATCTATCCCCAGTACAACTGCTCCTAATTGGACTTGGGGGTGAAAACCAAGCAAATCAAAACCAAATTTCCCTCGATGTTGGGCTCCCTGGGCAACTTGTTGGTATCCATACAGTCTTGCAGTTGGAGAAAACGCAGTTTTGAATTTAGCTTAGACCAGGCTTTAGAATAAAATGTAAATGTATACAGTTTGGGTTCAGGCCTGCATTATTTGCATGCTTTTATTGCCTGCTTTGCTTATTCTGTACTCTGTTCACTTCTGGGAGAACGAGGGACTGAATGCTGGCACCCTCCTTTCATGATTCTGGGGAATCGTGAATAAAATGTGCACAGTAATGTGGATGATCTGAAACTGTCCCAGGAGAACTGGGGGAGTTCCAAGTGAACAAATCAGGCAGAGACTGCAGTGATAGTGCTGTGTTTTTATCTGTCACTAGAAGGGATTAACTTCAGCAGAATAAGCACAAAAGTCACTTTCACAAGTATCCTTGTGGTATTTGTGTGATACCTGGTGCTGTCACCAGTTTTGAAGAACAGGTTGGCAAAGTAGAGTGTAGTTCAAAGCAACTGGTTGATGTCCTAAAGCTGCTAGTGATCTGGATTTTACCCTTTTTTGTTCTTCTTAGATGGATGTTGAAGCATCTTTTCCAGAAAAGGCTGTCTAGTGTTTTGGATGTCACATACATACCTAGATGAGTAGGAAAAGATTAATATCACTGTAGCCTAATTCTAACAAGATATCAAGATACTTTTCCCTAAAGCACTTCCTAGCCTCTTATTCTATTAACTTTCTGTGAACTTCTTGAGAATATAGTATTGGGATTATCTGTATCTGGAATCATTCTTGAGGGAAGCAGATGTGTTGTTCCTTGTCCATAAATATCTTCATACATAAATAAGCCTTACTGACACCCTGCAAATATTCTGAGAATATGTAGTAAAAAAAACCCCACAGATTTGCAGAAGAGATTTTTTAAAGCCCAGTAATAAATTACATACTTAAGGAACTGACATATATCTGCTACAAGAAAAATAAATGGCAACAGCTAACAGTGAATAGAAGCTTCCTGTGAGATTTGCTGCCTGTACAAAAAAGGGTATGAAAAGGGACAAGGTAAGCATTCAGATTTCAGAAGTACCTATTTATGGGTGAAATACAGAAAAAATTACCAGAGTTACAACTTTGGAAGTGAAAAATGGAGTTACTTGATATAACCAAATCACGAACCTCATCTTTTGATTTTTTTTTCGGTACTGTTGTCTACTGGAACTTTGGGAGTCCAAATTAAAGGGGAAATGGTGGACTTCAGTTGACTCTCTCAAGAGCTGTTGACATTATCCATAAAGATGGAACTGATTATTTTAGTTGGAAAATCAGTGAGAAAATTAAAAGATTCGAGGCAATGTGTGGCAATGAAACAGCAGCAGAAGGAAAGTCTGTGTCTCCTCATCCCTCTCATTACATCCTCCTTCCTAAGTTCAGTGCTCCCATCTTCCAGTGCACCTCAGTCTCTTTCTTCTCACCCTCAGTCACTCCTTGGCTGCCTTACAGGTGCTCTGGGTATCAGCATCCTGCCCTTACAGGTGATCTGAGTGTCAGCATCCTGCCCTTACAGGTGCTCTGGGTGGCAGCATCCTGCCCTTACAGGCACTCTGGGTGTGTCAGCATCCTGCCCTTACAGGCACTCTGGGTGTGTCAGCATCCTGCCCTTACAGGTGATCTGAATGTCAGCATCCTGCCCTTACAGGCACTCTGGGTGTCAGCATCCTGCCCTTACAGGTGATCTGAGTGTCAGCATCCTGCCCTCACAGGTGCTCTGGGTGTCAGCATCCTGCCCTTACAGGTGCTCTGGGTGGCAGCATCTTTCTCTCTCCTCTTTCCCCATCTCATTTGTCACTATCCCAGCTCCAGTACCACCTGATCTCCTGAAAAAAATTCTTCTGAATCTGTCATGTGCCACCAAAACCTTCAATTCATAACCATCAAACGGCCTGAGCATGTACAGATTGGCACTTCCCTGCCCCACACCCATTTGTTGGATCCTAACTCTCTTCTCATGAGTGCAAGGCTTTTGAAATTAATTTTTCCAGAAAATGTCTGTCTGCTTCTCTTCTATGTATGAGCTACTCCAGCTCTTCAGCCCTGATCTTTCATCCTATTTATATAATCTTTATTGTACCTTATCTTCATCTTAACTACATAAATAACTTGAGGAAAAGATCATATAATAAATATTATTCACTTATTATAAATATTCACAGGTAAATCTGCAAAAGATTACTTCCCAGTATGAGCTAATGTTCTTTTCAGAATGCAGACATGCCCATTAACTAAAAATTTTTTACATGGCTTCAGCTTCAAACCTAGTGCAATTTTATCTGACTTTCATCTGATTTTAATTCAAGAATTTGCTTGCACGTGCAAAGTAATTTCCATTAGTTTCTTCCCATTATCTCTACAGCCCTGTGAGTAATTGCTGCTGTCTATGAGAGAGTATGTATTAATATTTTGTTAGACAAGATTGTAACTTGTGACTTTTTACTCTGATTTTCACAGACTGATAAATGTGATAAAGAATAACTTTTCCAAAAGGCCAGTCTCTTTGAACTTCAGGTCCACATAAGCAAGCAGGACTCTTGATTTATAATATTCCACATAGGATGTATTGTGATTAGACTCTTAAAGATGATGAAATATTGCCATTAATACACAAGGAAGTTAACCAGAAATTTTATTTCAACTCAGATCAAACAGATCTGCCCACATCATGACCTTTGATGCCAGGTTTGTTTGCACCTAATCATATTTGTTTCAATGAATGGCAAATAAGAAAATTACAAACAGAACATTTTGATTTAAACCTATGACCTTCATTTCCAGAAAATCTCTGTATTTTCAGCTAAGAAGTTTATACTCTAGATGGAAAAAAAAGTGGATTAATATGCCAGCAGTCAGCAATCTGTGCATGTAGATCCCTTTGGCTTGTAATTGTTATTAAACTGGTTCACTGCACCCTTCATAAAGTGTTGAGTCTCTTGGTAGGGGAGTAAATAGACCTCTGTTTATTCTGAGAAACTTGTGAACCACTGTAATTCATTTCAGATTTATAGATTCACTGTCTTTAAATTGATGTTGTTTTTTACAAGGAAACGAACAGCCAAGTTTTTTTAACAAACCAACGCAATTTAATTCTTATAGAATTTATCTGCCTGTGGATCAGCAGCATAACACAATTTTAATTACACCTACCACACTTCACTGAATTCTCTCATTCTGTAGCAAAGCCTTATCAGAGTAAAGGTCCATGAGATGCGTTGAGCTCTGCTGGGCCCTAAGTCACGAGGTTTGCATTCTCATCATACAAAAAAAAGTAAAGAAAAGCCAGTCAT
Organism: Acanthornis magna; assembly: GCA_036785705.1. NCBI lineage: Eukaryota > Metazoa > Chordata > Aves > Passeriformes > Acanthizidae > Acanthornis > Acanthornis magna. The sequence goes on from JAWUZG010000092.1 coordinate 3,966,377, forward strand.
TTACACTTCTGTCTTGAGGGAAGTGATACTTACTATTATATAGAGAATTAATGAAAAATACAAACTACTAAGTGCCTTTGTGGTTAAGAAATCAAGTGCAAAACCATCTAAAAACATGATTAGAGAAAAAGGAAGGAAGTGTTGAAGCAGGTCAGCAGCACTGTATTGAAATAATTATTGTCAGTTGTTCATTAGGTATTAATTCATGGCTAGGTGGGTTTTACAACTTTCTTTGCAGCACAGATAAAGTTCTCTGCTAGTACGGCTTTGTATCAGCCCACTCACACTTAACTGCAGTGTTTTCTGAATAGATAGATGAATTCATTGCAGCAGCCTTTGTTGTATCTGAGAGGAAGGAAACTACTGAAAGGAGGTCCCAAGTGATGGCAGAGAGCTGTGAGTTCTGTCCCTGTGTCCCTGTTTAATGCAGCAGAGCTGTTTCCTCACAGCCGTCAGAGTGGGGGCAAAAACCCTCAACATCAGAACTTCATTGGCTTCAACGCAATTTTCCCCACTTTTAAAATAAACAAACCCATGGAGAGGAATTATCTGAATCGAGAACTATTTTCCTTTATTTCATTTAAATATATTTGAGGTATTTTTAACAAAGGCTGTGCAACCTGTTGGCTGAACTGCCTTTCACACCTGTTGAACCTAAAAATCAACTCAAGCAGAGTAGTGGAAGTGGTGATTCCCATCTGGTTTGGGGCAAAATTGAGAGATGGGCTGAAAAGAGAAGCCCAGGGGGAAGACTTGGCAGTTTCCTGGACTGATACCAGTCATGCAGACAGTGGGAAAGTTTCCATAGCTGTTCCTTGGAGATTTAGTTTTGTGGGAAGGCACTTCGGGCATTACTTTGGCTCATGTGACTTTGGAGCGTTCTATGGGCTCAAAGCTATTGGGGCATAGGAAACAAATCTGAAGCAAAGCAGGCTTTGTTAGTTCTGTTACTTGGAGCACTATTTATTTTATTTTCATATATAACCAATAATTGATCATGGTAGTTTGTCTTTCAGCTCTAAGAGTAGAAATAGCTGAACAATATAGGAAAGAAAAGGTAATTTCAAGGAGTTTTTGGGAAGATTTAGTTAGTGATTTGATTTGAAATGCATCTGTAAGGGACTAGAGAGAAGACAATTTGAAAGAGATATGTCAATCGATGTGCTGTCATCCACAATTCCTGCTCCCTGGCATCTCTTGTAACGTCTCCAAAGTTTGACAGAAGAAGTGGTGCAGTACAGTCCTACAGCACTTTGCAAAGTACAGATGGGCCAAGCACAGATGGCTGAATTGCATCCTGTGCAGCCTCTCGCTTAAACAAATATAGAATAATTTCCCTGACACTGCTGGGGTGTTTTTCAGATTTAACATTGAACTAAATCATGCCATGAATTTTTGATTTTCTCTTTATCATCATCCATCCCAATTAGTGGGTTTTCTTTCTGACACAATGCCAAATTGTTATATTCATCTTCATATCCTTTGCAAGATACATTTTGTACATCTGGAAGGGGTTGTACAGTTCTATATTTTAAGACACCTTTCTTTTAACAATTTACTTCCTTGGCTAAGAAGGTAGTCAGATATTTGCTATGCCCATTTCATGTAAAAGGAATAAAAAAATTGTTTCTGTGCAAAAAATTTACAACCTAAAAAAAGCAAAGGGAGGAAACAACACCAGCACTGCTAATTAAAAATGTGCCAGCACAGGTCAGCAGTATGTGCAGTCTTACAGTTGGTGCCTCAGACAAGAATTATCATGTATTTGTCTGGGTTTTTTGTAGGCATCATGTTAAAGGTGAGTTTCAGAAGTCTCTGAACATGACTTTGCAGGTGTTTACAGAGAGTTTCTGACAGGTATGACAAGAAAAGCTGAAGATACTTGTTTCAAAATTTAGCAACTGGGTAATAAAGGCTGTCATCGTTAACAGAGAGAAGTCAGTGATGGCTCAGTCGAGGTGTGATTAGAAGTGAAATAGAAACTGTGAAGGGTCTCAAAACTGAGACTTACAGCTCATGTGCTCTCTGTGGGGACTGGGAGAACGGTGGGAAAATGCAGGCAGCAGAGGATGGCACGGTCAGCATGAGGAGCTGGGCTATGTTGTCTGTGCAAAATTCTCTTTGCAGAAGCTTTCTGAAAGGATATGAAGAGAAGATGGTGGGACTCAGTAAGGCCAGAGGAAAGGGTATGAGAATAAGCGGTAGGAGAACTGATAAAGACTGCTTATATATGAGAATGAATTGGAAATTATGTTTTAAAGAATCATTTATTGACCTTGCACAAAATTTACACAGCGCTAAATTTGGGATAGTCCCAGGAAAGGCTACAGCCCCACTAAAAGCTTACAGAAAAAGGATGGGGGAAGATCCCCAGTGAAGGGGTTTGAACACTAGAGAGGAACGAGATCAGTTCTGGGGAACTTAAGCTGACAAGTTGGCATTTGTGAGGTGAATGAAATCTAGACAAAAAATTTCTATTTGATGGGAAGAAGTCAATCCTTCCATCTTTCACATGTGTGTCTTGGAAACTGAACTGGGTTTGTGTTTGTGGAGGACGAAAGGAGGGTGGGGAGAGACGGCATCTCCCATGTTGCTGCAGAGAGCAGGACCTGCAGGAGACAGGCAGAAAAATGTGGGAGGCAGAACTGCCCCACACCCCGCATGCCACAGCTGTGGAGTTCCTGTCACCTCTTGCTGGCTAGCCCAGGTGAGCCCTTCCTGCCACTCCATCTCCCTGCTCTGAGCTCCCTGCCCAGCCTGTCCTGCTCACACCATCCCTGCCCAGCCTGTCCTGCTCACTCCATCCCTGCCCAGCCCGTCCTGCTCACACCATCCCTGCCCAGCCCGTCCTGCTCACGCCATCCCTGCCCAGCCTGTCCTGCTCACACCATCCCTGCCCAGCCCGTCCTGCTCACACCATCCCTGCCCAGCCCGTCCTGCTCACACCATCCCTGCCCAGCCCATCCTGCTCACACCATCCCTGCCCAGCCCGTCCTGCTCACGCCATCCCTGCCCAGCCCATCCTGTTCACGCCATCCCTGCCCAGCCCGTCCTGCTCACACCATCCCTGCCCAGCCTGTCCTGCTCACACCATCCCTGCCCAGCCCATCCTGCTCACACCATCCCTGCCCAGCCCATCCTGCTCACACCATCCCTGCCCAGCCCGTCCTGCTCACGCCATCCCTGCCCAGCCCATCCTGTTCACACCATCCCTGCCCAGCCCGTCCTGTTCACACCATCCCTGCCCAGCCCCTCCCCCATTTCCCACGTGACACACACCTGACCTCGCCCCACAGCGCCCTCTGCAGCTCTATGTGAGCCATTGCACCTGCCCTGCCCGGCCGGGAGCCAACAGCGCCCCTGCTGGCTGTGACCGGGACTGCACCAAAGGGACAGTGCCTGGCAGCCCAGGGACATCTGGCACCGGGTTTGGGTTTTGTTTGTTATTGCTGCTGTTGTTATTGATTGTGTGCCTCATTATAGACAGTAGTAAAGAGCTGTTATTCCTTTTCCCGTATCTTTGCCTGATAGCCCTTGATTCCAAAGTTACAATAATTCAGAGGGAAGGGGAGTCACATTCTCTATTCTAACGGAGGTTCCCACCTTCCTTAGCAGACATCTTTCAAACCAAGACAACCTGCTGATGCCAAGCTGGAGCTCCAAGGAGGTTTTGGTCCTTAACACCAAAAAATCCCAGAATTACTGAGGTTGGAAAAGGCCTCCAAGGCCATTGAGTCCAAGCTGTGCCTGATCCCCACCTTGTGGCCAGCCCAAAGCACTGAGTGCCACCTCCAGGTGCCACCTCCAGGGATGGGCACTCCAAAGCTCCCTGGGCAGCCCCTGCCAAGGCATGACCACCCTTTTCATGGAGAAATTCCTGCTGGTGTCCAACCTGAGCCCAAACAGCGACAAAAAGGCAAACAGTTCCACTGTGGCTGGAACACCAAAGTGAAGTGATGGCTAAGTTATGCAGGAGTTAAGGGTGAGGTTGTTTAAAGTTACTGGAGAAGAAGAGAAGAAGTGATACAATCAGCCCTAGCCACCACAGCAAGGCCACCTTCACCTGCCAGGTGAGATTTCACCTCTTTCTTCACCAAGGCATCCCAGGAATTCAAACATCCCAAGCAGAAAACACTTCCTAATGTTGCTGTTCTAACTGAAAACCACGTTTCTGATCCCTCCTGCAACATACATCAACTTGGACCACATTTAGCTGGAAGGAACACTAAAAGAATATCAAGCTTTTATGAGAAAGTGGAAAACAAGAGAGAAATAATATTTTTTTTAGGTTTTTTTGTTTCTTAGGCAACCAAGGTCCTCAGCAGGCAGTTCCAGCATAGGAAGGATGCGGCCTCCTTAAACCAGAGGAGGAAAAGGCAACACAGAGGTGCTCAGAGCTGCAGGGAACAACCATCCTCATCCCACCTGAGCCTGGTTCCCTTCCCTGCTTCCCTTTCCTCCCTGAAGCAGAGCAGGTTCAGATACCAAAGCCTAGAGGGTGAGGAATGGGACCTGCAGGAGACAGGCAGAAAAATGTGGGAGGCAGAAGTGTGGGAGAACGAGATTCTTGAGAAAACTGCATTAAGGTGGCTGAGAGCTGGAGAAATAGAGGAAGAAGAGTTGGCATCAATGGTGGCTGGACATGCTCCATTTGGGCTGAATGAGTCTGGCTTTGCTGGTGTACAGAAAGTGGGTGAGAGCTGGGAGGGAAATTCTGGCTGTGCTTTGGAACAGGACCCAAAGCACCAGAGATGGAGCTGAGTGAGTCTCCAGACAATGGGGAGGTCACTGGGATTTATAGTAGAACTGTGGTGAGTAATGAAGAATGATTGCATATTCTTAAAATGAGAAGTCACAGTTTTTCCTGTACTAGAGAGCTTTTATTCAACAGAGTTTTACAAAAGTATTCTAATGGCAGGGACAATGCCAAAGTTGTAGCATTTACCCAGGCAACACCAGTTAACAAAAGATAATTTGTTTTTAATTTAGTAAAATATACCAAGCTTTTTGAAAGTGAACTGATGGTGAGAGCAAGAGGAGAGAAAAGTAGGTGTCATTTTCATTTTCTAAACAAGCAGAATAATGATCTTTAAAGTTCAACACAGCAGCTATTGAATTTTTCATTCTGAGATACCATAGAAGATACGGATGCACAACAAACGCAACTCCTACAAAAGCAACTAGGTGAAAAAGGCTCAGTGAGACGTGGATAACTGAATTTCCTCTGACAGAAAAGTGATTGGCAGATCAATAGCCAAAAAACCCAGCTCTTGAGAAATCTGTGAATATTCAGCTACAACTCTATTGCAGATCGGAGTTCCTTTCTGAGTCCTTCCACCCCTTATAGGAGCTAAAGAATGAATTTATTAATGTTTATTGACCTATTGACCTTTACATTTACATCCTAGAATACAGATTTCCTTTTGAAAATCCCAAGTTACTGTGCATGCATGCATATTCCATCACACTGTATATACAGTGTAACACATGGAGAAATTATATGAATCCTTTTCCTTTTAAAAGTGCATAGAGAGGGTACTGAAAGGGGAAAACAATCAGTTCTTGCTCAAAAGCGGTCAGCTCAGGAACTGAGCAGCCAATTTGTAAGCTGTTAGACACTGTCAGATGTAAGGTTTGCCTCCATGACCCTGCCAGACCTCCTCTGCTCCCTGCTCTCCTTGTGCCCTGATGGCAGGTCATATTCCACATCTGTCACCTGAAGCGAAACTACAAAAAAGGTCTTTTATTGGGCTTTTGCTGGCCAGCTCAGAGGTTGGCACAGGCTGCCCCGGCACTGAACTTTCTCCCCACTCAGTATTTAATTGCCCCAAGTTGCGTTCCCTCCACTCTTACAGCTGTGTCCTGGTGACACATCACCTCCACCTCTGTGGGATCTTCAAGAAATCCTTTAGACTGATGTTTTGTGCTGCTACCTTGTGACTGTTGGCTGTAAATACAGCAGTGCCCGAGTTCCTGTCTCCTGGGTTTGCCACTCACCATTCCTCCGACAGAGGAAAATATATGGACTTGTTTTCATGTGCTTGAGATTTTTTTTAATTACTGCTCAATTCTGTTACACAGTAAAAAGGCCTTGTAGGCTAAGTTAACATTTTCACTTTATAATTTTGACAGTGCAATATAGTACAATTAAATTAATCAGTTTTTCCTGTGTTTCTGTTGCAGAGATTTTGAGGGTCTCAGTTAAATCATCCTATTTGCAGACTGATTACTAGGGAGGGAATGTATCATTCCGGGTTTAAATTATCTTTCTGGGAACAGATTTTATGCTTCCCTTCTTTTTTTCTGTGGAGTCCTGTGGATGTATTCAACTCTGTGTTTTCAAAATGTTTTCTATTTTTGTCTGTTTAATGAAGTATGTCTAATATTCCTCACTTTTTTCACTTTAGAAATCTGTAGGAGTAGTTTCTTTTTCTGCTATTTTTCAGAAAGAAGGACTAAGGATTTGTTTTACTTTTTTTTTTCCAAAAAGCATACACTCTTTCATGCATGAGGAGTTTTTTTCCTGTGTTTATCCAGCATTGAGCATGATGGGTTACCTAGAGGTACCAGCTTCTCAGCTATGCAGTGCTGGGATTTAGAAGTCTGGCAAAGGGTCAGATCTCTGAGGGACCAATCTGGTGGGACAGGCTGTGCTCAGAACTGCTTGCTTTCTAGCACAGCCCAGTGATGTTTCACTGCTGCTTTCTAGGAGTTAAATGGTCTTTTTGCTGAGTTCCCCATGAGGATTCTGGGCATGAGATCTGGAGCACACAGGGCATTTCGCTGCCAGCTCAGCCCCAGCTCCTCGGTCCTCAGGAACAAAGAAGATTTCAAAGCCTTTTATGTGCCTGGGACCAGATGCTCTCTGCCCAGGGTGTGTGCAGGTACTTTGAATCAGGAGCATGAGCATCTGACATTAGGGCTTGGACTCTTTTACAAGAGCCATTGAACTAAAATTCGGATGATTTAACACCTGACTTGGGGACAGCAAAGTAGTTATCCTGCTGAAGGTCACATTCGATCACTCGAGTCATGATGAATATGAGAGCATAAGACAGCTCAGGGGAAATCTTCTTTATTTTTATGAGACAGTCCAGGATCCCACCACACTTGTGGAATATATAGGTAAAGGGGTGGTGCAGGGAATTGGTTCTTTTCCCCATGTCCTCTTTAGTAGAAAATAAAAAGGATCTATACACCATATTAAGAAATCCAAGGTGTATTCAGCCTGTAGAACTACAAACTCTGCTTTCTTTGGCACTCCATGAAGAAGGGATGAGAAGGAAAGAGAGAGGGAAGAGAAGTCTTTAATCCCCATGTGTGACACTAAGACAAATACTTCCCAGGTTAGGTATCAAACCATCAACTCCCACACTCAGTTGTGGTCTGTTCCTACGTATGCAGTTTGGGCTGAACTTTCACATTTTCTCTGAGGAACTGGTTATGTAACAGGACACTTGTTTTCTTTTCTCTCTTTCCACAAACTATTGTTTTTCCATGAAACCAACAACAGCAAAGGTCAGGATTTATGCAATGAGGTTAGGTGGGGGTGCAAAGAGAGAGCTGGAAGAGAAGCTGGAAGCCGTGAGCCATGGCAAGCTCTCTTCTCTCTTCTTACAATGTATTACTTGTCCACGAAAGAGCCTTAATGTCCTCTCTATATACCATCTCTATATGCACTGTTGGGAAAGTGTAATGTTGCTCTCAGTAGCAACATTCCATTATTTTCTATCTCACAGTTGTCAATAAATCATCTGTTAAATGAATCAGGCCTTGTGAACTTGTACTGGCAAGATTGATTTTTGCATGATGTTTCTTTAGGAAATGAATTAAATCTTAGAAAGAAAAATGTGTGCACAGTGGCAGAGTGTGCTTTCACAGAGAGAGTATTTATGATGAATAGAAGGAAAATAGAGTACACATGCTTCAAAGAACACATTCTTGTAATGATGCTCAGTACTAATATGATCTGAAGTAAAGATGGTAAGATCAGAAGCCTTCAATGCAGAAAGATTACCATTTCCTTTGAAAGCATTATTTACTGCAAAATCCTGAGATACTTTTAGAAATACATTGAGTTCTTTCATTGTAATTTACCTAAGTCCTTATTTTTTTGCCTTCCTATGTATCCGTCAAAATAATTGGGCTTTCAGCAGTGGCTTTTACAGACGGAGGGTATGAATCCAAGGGTGATTTTTCCTCTTTACTGCCTGCCTTTACAAGAACTGAAGGAGGAGGCTCCTCTTGCATTATGACTTGCATGGAGGCAGCTCTGTGAGTCTGTGAGCAAGAGTGAATGTGTGTGTCCTCCACCTGTTGGCACACAGACACTCAAATCCAGTCTCCTGCTGCTGACAGGGAAGGGTTCAGGAAGAAAAGAAGCAAATTCCCAGTGACTTTTCCAAGATTTTCTTAACAGTAGAAGTGCATTTCTATGATCAGTCATGGCAAGCGTAGTAGGGAGTTATTTTTGATCCTTTGCCCTGAGACACGCATAGAACAGCCTGTGGTTATTAGCTCACAGTGAAATGATGGACTTTGCTGCCTTTGTGGGATGACGGCTTTTCCTGGCACTGACAGGGATAGGAAATGGTGGACTAAACTCCTGTGATCTGCACATACTTTAATGTCCAGAAAGTTGTGGCAAAATGGGAAAAGTATACCTCAGCTCTGTAGTGAATTAAAAATCAAAAAATTAAAAGGGGCAGAACGTGAAATAATATCCCTACATTCTTAAGGAACACCAAAGGAATAGTGACATTTAAAAGGCATAAGGCAACTTTTGGAGGAAGGCTGAATAATATATTCTAAAATTCTTTCAGTGTAAGATACCTGGAACTTTCAGCTACCCATGTAAATTCAGAACCTTGGAAAATCAGATGCAGGCCCATAGGCTAATTTCAGTAGCATGGTCTACATGTACTGAAATCTGGGATATGAATTAGACAGTCTGATAAATTAAAAATCTAGGCAAAATATTGTTTTCACTAAAGGATGAATTCTGTAGACAGCTCCTTGCAGTGTGAGGGAAACCAGCACAACCTCGGATTTCCCAGTTTCAGAGCTGCCACTGGAAAGCTGCTGATGTTTGCATAGTGTCCAACTTTATCCAGCATTCCGAACCCTCAGTCCTCCAGGATGCCTGACTGGACCTTTTACAAAATTTGCTAATTGCAAACAGTGTGAGAACATTGATCCACAGCCACCCTGATTAAATAATTATTCTGAAGAGCACTTGTGCGGGCTGGCAGGGGATGGGGCTGGAAGAACCACCCCAGATCTCCATTCAGACTCATGCTGCTGCCCCCACCCACAACATTTCTCCTTTCTCAACTGTTCTTTCAGGAGCCATAGCTCCAGAAATTTAATTGTCTTCAGAATGGCCAAATTTTAAATTAGATTCAGATTATTTTCACTTTGGCTTAAGCCATCAGCAATTCAGCATTTAGGCCTGGGAAAGGGGGGGTCTCCTTTCCAGGCAGCCTTTCCTCCTATTTTTTACTTTTTTGCTCAGACTTGCCCGTACTTTGGGGAGATGATAATAATTGCATCTACAAAGGCGTTCAACTGCCCTACAATACACTCTGTCGGCCTGGCCACTTTCAAAGCTTTCTCAGCCACAGTTCCAAATCTGTCATTTTTTTTACGAAACAAATTCCTTTTACACAAGCCATTTTTATCTTTTTTGGAATTGCACAGCTTATGATTTTCATAATGCCACAGGATGGTTTTGATCTCACTTGCTGCTTTTCTGTTATTTCGGATGTTAAATATTTTCATAGCGCAATTTTTTTAAAAAATCGGGACATTTTCAATAAACCATATCCTTGAATACACAAAACTCAATCCTGCCTCTAAAAAATTTTAAAAATACACAAGTGCACATCAAAGAGCTGGGAAAAGAATTGACATTTCTTTAAGTGATTCTTCAAAACACACATTAATAGGAGATTTTTGCAGCAACATTGTATACTTTTTTGAAGTTATTGATTCCCACGGCTTCTAAATGCCAGGTTTTCATTAGTTAGTCCATCTCATATTTTTCTTTACATTGTTAAATGAAGTTTTGTGGCTACATGAGGTAATGCAGGTTACAGTAAGCAAATAACAGAGAGTGGGCATTTTGATCCTGTTTTTATCTACAGCCATTTCTGACACTCAGCTCATCTTAGGTATCCTATTTTTCATCCTGAAGAAGTTTATTTTGTGCTTTAGCAACACTCCAGCTCTACAGTCCAGAATCAGAGGCCAGAACAGCTTCAGCATCAGTGACCACCTCAGGCAAAAGCATCAAATTTTGTTAAAAATTGAGCCACTCCACCGCTCTGCCAGGGTAAATTCAGGCAAGTTCCTAAGCCCTGGTTCTGTTAAAAATGGAGCCATTCCACTGCTTTGCCAGAGTAAATTCAGGCAAGTTTCCCAGCACTGGCTCTGTAAGGGAGGAGGCTCATCGTTTCACACCCAGATGGGGTCCCATTATCTGGGGAGTTTCCACAGTCCCTCTGCTCACACCACAGGACAGAGTTGTCTGCCCAGAAGCCAAACCCCTGCTTGTGATGCACCTCCTTTGCCTTCCAAGTGATCTCCAGGGAGAAGTGCACTCCACTGCCTTTGTTAATGGGATGCACTTGAGCGCTGATGGACCGTCCCAGACGAGTGTTTGCTCACGTACCCATCGCTCTTCGCTCCTGTTAACGGCACTGCCCTGGTGTACAAATGGCTCCAATAAAATCCTAGGCAGATCATAAATCCATTCCAATTTGGTTCTCAATATTCAGGGCTATTGTATTTCCTTACAGGGATTTCTGCTCCGCTTGGCTGTTCCGCGTTGCGCTGAGCTCTGGGTTCCAGCGCTGCATTTCCTCCTGGTATTTGTGCATTTCTGGGTTTGCAAGGTGCCCTAGTGCACAGATACTTCTGATTTCCTGTCAGGGGATCTTTGCAATCCACATGGGGAGCTACGTTGTCTCATTTGCACTTTCTTATTGAATTTCAATCAGTTTTCCTAACAATTTGCTGGAGGAATTCCTGTGGGACACCTTCAAATGCTCCTAGCCACATGCTGTCCGACAACTCCTCATTTTCTCTCCTAGGGTTGTCTGTGTTTTCTCACTTAAGAATAATTCACCACATGACAACATTTTACATTAATGAAGCCCTGGTGGTATCAGATGTGATGACATTCTGTGGGGAGCAGAGAAAATAAGCACAAGGATATAGTCAGTATAAAGTAAAAATCAGCTGATGTGCAAAAAAGTTAATGAGGGGGAAAACCAGTTTCTGCTGGCATATGCTGACTCACGAGTATCTCTTTCTCTATTCTGCTCAAGCATGGGAAAATTGGATTTATCTGTTGCTTTTCAAGGTTCCCTGGGGAAGAGAATAAGGATGGTGGGCTCCAGTAAAAATTAAGTGAATCTACTCAATTGTTTCCCCCTTTTTTTCTCTTTGATAGAGTACCAATTCCTGGAAGAAGGAGTCTTCCTAATAAATTCCTCGGTCCCTCTTGCAGGTTTTAGGCAGTATCTGATATCCCAGCAGAGGTTCTAAGAATGTGGGGTAGGTTTTTTTCCTGTGAGAAAGCAGATCAGTCCTAGTGCTCACCATCCCTCTGAAAATGCCCTGTGCTAGATCCACTCGGGCAAAAAACCAAAAAACCAATAACCAGCTGGGAGCTCATTAATTTTAGATTTGAACAAACTTAAAGAGATGGAGTAGGGTCAGAAGAACAGAATTGCATAAAAGTAGTTTTATCCTACGAACCACTGAAACTTCATGTATTTTAAAAGAATAGTATCAATAATGAATATCTTTTTTTACTATGACACTTTACAGAAATTATCTGCTGCTATTGGGTTTTCTCCTAATTCAGTTGAGTTCTATCTGTGATTGCACAAGGAACTGTAAAAATTAGAGGTCTTTTACAGCTCATTTCATATACAGCAATATTTTCAACTTCTTTTTGAGAAGTGTTGCATATGCTTATGCTTCAACATAGGCATTCTGTGAAATCATCCTGTTTTTTCACTTTTTACCCTATATTTAATCTTTTCATTTTTCTTCTTGGCTGTTTCTTTCCCACTCCAATTGAACATAAATAGATCTGCTCATTTCTTCTCAAATACTGTCAAATTGTTAATTTTGCTTCCTGAATTTTGCTCTTCCCAGTGCAAGGCCATTTTCAAGATGGAAGATAGCAGCTTCCCTTAACATCAGCAGCTCAAGTTACTTCCCACTACTGTAACTCAGAACATTTTTACTGAAGAGCAGAATCTAAAATTTCTCTTTATTCAGAAGGTGGAGCAAAACAGCCTCCTCGATGTGAAGTTCAGCAGGTTGTCTTTAACATTTTCATGTCTTTAACATTTTCGGCTGTGGCTTTGGAAGGTCTGTAGGAAACAATTCCATTTAAAACTCCAATATACACACTATGGTAGCCTGTACTGTTTGTCTAACAACTGTCCTGCAATTCCCTCATCTTAACCACAATGAGTTTTGTTTCTACTCTTAATTATTCTTCCAGCTTTGCTTATTTATCATTCCCAATGCCTTAGAGTGCAATATCTGCTGAGCCATTTCCAGCGAAGTCAGGTATCTGTGAAAACCTCCTGTGGGCTGTGGGTGTGCTTTAAACACTGCTTTAAACTCAAAGCAGTGGTCAGTTTTTCTAAGACCTCAGCCCCCTTGCTGGACAGACAGCTAAAGCCAACCAGAGTCTCTTCTCTGAGATGTGTTGGGGACATCTGTTCAGAGTAGAGTGTAAAAAATAGCGAGGGAGGGAGGGAGGCAAGAGGGGAGATGATGACTCTATAAAGCCTTTTTTTATCCAGAGCAACTGTTGGAAAAGTCCACTCAGTCAGACATTTTTATTTGCTCTGCTTTAGTTTTCAATTGATGTAACTCTATTCCACCTTTCAGGTGTTATGACAGAATTTGCGTGAGGACATTAGAGTGAGCTGGCAAATGAATTTTGGGAAGCTAAGAACTGTGCAGGTGATAACATTTTAATTAGTACCTGACATGGCCAGAATGTCACAAGGGAGGTTACTCCCACAAGCTTTCTGCTTGGCTCTGACAGTCCTCCACCATCATTATAGTTTGGATGTATTTAAAATAAAACTCCAGGGTTTTTAACCACCTGGCAAAGACAAACTTTCCAGGGTTTCCACAATTAATGTGAGCACAAAAGGAAGTAATGTTAAGTACTAGGAAAGCAGATGTACACTTTGCCTCCAGTGCTAGTGAGGGAGCTTTGTAGCTCTCAATCTTCGTTCTCACAGTTCTAGCTGAGCTTTTTGTTTTAAATATACCATTTTAAAGAAGCTTCAGATCAAAGCCTGTTTCGTCTTCCCAATAACTCAGCTGTTCCTGTAATCGTCTCACAGTCTGAACTGCATGATCTTGGCGTCTGCTGCTGTATTTATAAGACAAGGCAAAACAAGTGACAGAAGGATCAGAGGTGGTTATCAGCATAGGTGTCAGCCCCGTGGAAGAATAGCCAGTGAGTGCCAAAAATGCAGTGAGACAAATATATCCACCTCGAGCTTTGTCATGAAATGTTGGGGACTGCAGGAGTGATTTTACATGTGCGTTGTTCATTGATCAGACTGGCCAGACATGTTTGGAATGCAGTACCTTTCCTTGTAGTAATAGTAAACAATCCATTCCTTTCTACTTCATAAAATTATTGGCATAATACTTCATTTTTTATTGTTATAAGAAGTTGCCTGAGGCCTCAATGAAAAGAGCAAATTAGAGCATTACTCCTTCCAACCACGTGTTGAAATATTTGTGAAGGCGATTATCACCAGATTTGCATCACCAAAATATCACATATAAAACATTTGGGAGTCATCTACAAGTCACACAGATGTGTGTATGTTTATCTGCATCTGTGTGGAGTTTAATTGGAAGTGGAGGGTTAGCACAGCACTGAATTTATCTTGGTGCTTGGTTTCAAACCAGCTCCTGCAGCAGCAGTGCTTAGAACACTATTCTGCATTTCTTGGAGCAGACCCACCCCCTTAGCCTGAAAGATGGTACAGTTTTTTTAACTACCCGTTGTAATAATCCACACACATGTGGATACAATTCTAGCAGGGTGAAATAAATTGGTGACTTACCTATAAGAAAATGTAATGATGTTTGTCAGAGAAAGCATGGTTAAAATTGCTGCATTTTCTTTTACAAAGCATATACAATGTAAATATAATATAAAAATTAGTATTTAGAACAAAATATCTCCTGTCAACCTCCATGCTAAGGTACATTTATGTCAAGCCTTTTTAAGAAGTGTTGCCACATTGTTTTTAAATATGTGTTTTACCATATAATTTTGTTGTGTTAGTCTTTAAAAATACAAAAATAGAGTTTTTTCCCCTCTGAATTCCTGAAATAATGCCTGTCCTACTTCTAACTGGAGGAATACATCACTACTGGGCAATGTCATTAAGGTTTGTGCTATATCATGTTTTAATCAAAACTAAATGGAGTTGTCCTCCAGGCTCCCAGGACAAATGAGTGGAGCGTTTGTCACCACTCCCATGTGCTACCAGCAGAGCTGGGTCCTGCCTGTGAGCCGGGCAGCAGGCAGGGCTGGGTTCCAGAACACATCCACTGTTGCTCAGGGTGTACAAAGCATCTCAATCCAAGGGCTCTCTTGCAAAGTTTCCTATTTACATTTTGTGGCTGGTCACCTCGACCACAGCCCAGCAATTCTGCTCCACGGCAGCACATTTGCATCTTTAAGCAGGTTATTAAAAAGTAGTGGCATGTCCCTAAGCTGGAGATTTAATTTGCATGGAAGGACACTAACCTCTGTAACTAAATATGCATTTTTTTAAAGCTCCAACTTTTTTTCTTTCCTTTTTATTTTTTTATTTTATTTCTCCGCATTTGCAATTTCTTTTCTTCTACAGTAGAGAAACAGTTGAAGCTATCCCAGCTCTCAGGGGTGCTTCCCTTTGGCATTCAGGACAGAGGGAATTTGCTCTTTAATCTCTACTTGAGAGACTAGTATTATATTACAACAATATGAACTGAAAGAACCAATCTCTTCACATGTAATTAGTAGAAATGTTGTACTGTTTGTAAGAATTATTATTAGGATAAGAAGAGCAGGAGTGAGAAGGCAACAGACAGATGCCAGAGAGCAGACAGGGAAGTCAAATGACATAAAAGCTTTTGTGCACATTTTGGGAACCTGTTTGCATACTTTGCTGACTGGGAAATGGTGTAATATATCACTGTAACTTATTCCTGGACTGTAAGGCTTTCTTGTTTGCCACACAGTGCCAGAATATTCCAGCACCAAGTGAGACACTAATACAGTACTTCAGGAATGTGCTTCCTAAGTATTAAGTTTTGTTAAGAATTTGTTGCAGTAGGAGTTGTGAGACTTGGGATTTTTTATTTTGTTAGTGGGTGGAGATTTTACAATATTGCTTTGCTGGGCGGGTGTAAAAATGGGATGTGATTCAATATTGATTTAATCTTACACATCTAGAGGTAAGTTCAGTTTTAATGTTGATTTCTATCACCAAGTACTACTGGAAGTCCCTATCTGAAAGAGTGAAATTAAATATTATACTGCTAATTTTCACCACCAATGTATATAGATTAGTATCTGTGGAGCTGAAAAAGTTTATAAGAAAAGCTGGCCCATAAAAGCCTGAGCCTTTACAGCATGCTAATGGCTTTCCATTAGGTCAGATTAATGCTTTCTGCTTCGTGAAAATAGGTATTTAACAACAGTGCTTTCAGTTTGTGAGGAATAAATAACTGCTGGACCAAGTGCTTCACCCTTGGGAATAAATCTGCACTTTACGTGCTTGTTAATAAATCACTCCTGCAGGATAATTTGTCACATCAGCAGATGCAGATCTGAGGAGGTTGTTGGGTCCAGCAGCTCTCACATCCTCCTCCTGCGTTCTCGTTGCTGGGGCTCAGGGAAGTGACAGGTTTTGCCACTGCTCGAGGTGCCACTGCCACCTCAGGTGCAGGGACAGTGCCCTGGGGTCAGGCTGGTGAGCTGAGTGTTACCCACCCTGCCTGCCCATGGCTGGAGCAGCCACCCCACCCTGCTGCACGTGGGCTGTGAGCCGATGCCATCAAAGCCATCCTCAGGGACAGATCCAGGAATTAGTGTTATGGGAGGATCTGATATCAGATGGCTGCTAAAGCAGAACCTTTGTTGACATCAATAAAATAGCAAGGATAAAGAATTGTGGGTCATTCTCTTTTTAAAAGGCGCAGGAAATGAATTGAAGGCAGAGTCTCTTATCTTGGAGAAGATACACACGAGTGAAAACGCCTATTTCCCTATGTTTGTGCTTGGGTCTGTTTCACAGCACCACAGCTTTAAATGCTTGTTGACAGTTGACTGGACAGATTTCAGCTGCAAGAGAGGGGCTATGGAGAGGTTCCTCCCTTGGTGATTCTCTTCAGCCTGGATTTTTTAATCAGTGCTTCAAGTCATGTCAATATCCATATTGTTTGCAACCGCAGTGTTCTCTCCTTATAAATCTTCAAATAGCAAGAGACCCATTATCACATCCATTCCTCCTACAGCCCTGTTCTTCTCATCTGAGAAATGTGACTTGAAACTTCTATTAATAGTGAAGAGGTACATTTGCACTGCATTTTTCATGGAGAGGGTTCTTAAAAATGTTTTATAACTTCTACTAATGTAAATTTATATATAAGGATCTCAGATCTGGGGCTCCTCAGAGCTATGCTTTCTAATTGTTTGATATATAACTAATGGGCCCCACCACCAGAAATAAAACATTGAGTGCTCTGGTTCCTGGCTGTCCATCTGGAGGCTGGGGCTGACTTTGTATGAAACTCCTGCCCTCTAAATGTCTATCCACTTTGAAGTGTCCCAAATGTTCTCCAAACCAAACAAATTCAGAATGATTATATGCTTCTCATAATGTTCAAATCAAATAAATAAAAATAGAATGCAGTTCCATTAGGTAGACAGGCAGAATATTTTTAACCAGGAATGGTAGCATTAAAATAAAATTTAGTACAAGAAATGTAAAATAAAAGGATACTTCCTCTATTTTAATGTGCAGGAGAAAGTAAAATTGAGGGCATTAAATACTTGAATAGAAATTTAACTGAACTTTGCATTACATTTTTGAAGTCTTGTCCAGAAATTTATTATTCTCTCCATATTAACAGTGAAGTTGGCTCCTGTTTGACTCATGAAACAACATTTATTCTGGTGAAGAAAGACTGCAGTCCTAAGAGAGAACCTCAATATCATATCCACTGTGGAATCATCCTTAAGCAGCATACTTAAGGAATATCTCAGTTATTCCTAGTAAAACTATCCAGAATGCAGAAAACTCCACTTCTGGGCTTACTGTCAATCATGCTTCAGATCATATTCCAAAGGAAATCTGCAGGGTTTGTGGTCAGCACAAACAAGAGTAATAAATCACCCAGCATCCACTCTCAAATACAGCCTTCAAAAAAAGCTAGTTCTCAACATGGCTGAAGTTACAGACATGGAAAAACTGTAACGACTTCATTACAAATGGCATTCTACAGACCCTGACATGTTTGACTGGCTCAACCAGAGAGAAGAGTTGTTTCAAGTCTGATTTGCCATTAATTACTTCTGTTTACCATTAATTAATTACTTCTGTCCCACCTAGACTGTGCATTCAATCCTGGTTTGTCTCCCAATTTAAAAGCATGGATTCCAATTACCCCAGTCGATGCAGTTCACACCAAATGACCACTCTGTAAGATTTATTTTAGTGATTTTAGTTTGGCCCTGGGGAGTCCACCCTGCAGGGTGCTGAGGCTGAGGGAGGAGGTGAGGGTTCTCCTCATCCTGCCCTACACACAGGGAGAGTTTGGGAGCAAATCCCGTGTCCCTCAAAGCATTTGCTGTGGTGTCTGGGGTTGGCTTTGTGTTTGGAAGTACAAATCTGAATAAGGAAAATGGCTCTAGACAGTATTTTCTATATTATTATTTCTTTTTCCTGGGCCTTGACTGTCTGTGAAGCTCAATATACCTGTCCAGAAGGCACAGGAATAGGTGTTTGTAGTCCGGCCTTGGCCTCCTAAAGGTGATGCGTGCCACAATAATTATTTAATTTGTATCAGGTATGCACAATAAAAATATATTACTAATTTCTTGGACAAATGAACCCTTTTTTTTTTCACCCAACTTAGACAAAAAAGTTTACAATGAGTAAAATGTAATGTTAATTCAAGTGAGAAGATGAAGTGGTAAGCTTTTTCAGCAAGGTAGGCCAATTTACAGTTAGTATTGCATTGTTTTCCATTTATTTTACATTAATTGCTGGTATTTTTTGTTTAAGACCTGATTTTTCCTTACCTGGACTCAGCCTTAGCAGGATAGTGATCTTCATATTTTTATCTTCCGTAGGAAAATTTATCAAACTCTTTCAGCCTTCCAGGAAAAAAAATGGGAAAATCTTTCTTTTACTCCCCCCTCAAATTTAAAATAGGCTATAATTTCTATTTTTATCTTCAAAGTTATTCCTGTCCCAAAATAAAGTGTGAGAACAAACAGATACTCAGCACAGCCAAGACATATCAGCAAGTTCCTTGCAGTCATTGGAGTAGTGAGTTTAACTTGGGAGAGCTGTGGGACTCAATTGTTCTTCAATAAGGTGGAAGGAGGGGGAAGACTGGGGAAGACTTATTGTGACTGAGAAGGATGTCTGCCTCTGTGGCATAAAATCTTGCTCTGTATTCTAAGAAATGTCATTTAAAATGTAAAATGAGTGCTCAGCAGGAATAATAAAATTGCCTGAGCATGTGAATTTTAAGCACTAAGCATGATACAGAAACAAGAATATTTTTTCTGACAGAAACTCGTGACTAATGCAGCTTTCTTCCTTAAAAATATTTGCTCCAGCTGGACATTAATCTCCTGGCAGAAATTTCTGGGAAAATTAGATACTTCTCAGTAAAATTTATAAGAAAATAAATGTTTTACCTTGGTAACAAAATGGAATTGACAACCTTCAGAGCTAGCAGAGTCTCACTTGCAGTAGAACTAGAGCAACATAACCATTTTTTCTGTATATAAATAAGTATATATATTTTCTATTACTGTGGTAATAGCCTTATACTAAGCCAAATGTGGTTATAAATTATCCCTAGCATCTTTTTCGAGTAGCATGTCTAGGCGAGTATGTCCCTCCTCCCCATCTGTTTGACTGATACTTTTCTCTGAAATCCTAAAAGGTGAAAACATTGAAGTTAAATAGTCACATAGCTCTAATTGCCAAGCGGCAGGGAGCTCTGCGTGACACTTCTTCCATCACCAATCATGTCAGCTTCCAAGGAAGTACTTGAATACAACTTATAATTCATAATGACTTACATTTTCTTTTTAGCTTGCATCCTTTTCCCTGACCTTCTCTTTTTCCTTCAGAGCTCTTAATGAGGAGAACTTTACAACCATAAACACAATTTTTCTAATGGACTCTCTGGGGAGAGGTTTTTCCCTGGTGCTCCTGACTCAGTCTGCTGTTTTGTTCTCTCCTAGCTTGCACAGACAAAGAGCTGAGGAATTTGGCTTCGAGACTAAAAGACTGGTTCGGTGCCCTTCACGAGGATGCAAATCGTGTCATCAAACCCACGAGCTCCGAGACGGCACAAGGCAGTAAGAAAACCTTTCCTGTTGAACATTGGGTGTTGTAGGAGCTTCCCATCCTGAGAGAATTCAGCTGAGCACAGCTGTTGGTGCTATGACATCCCGTCAGGCAGGTGCCAGTGAATAAGCAGAGAGCTGAGACCTGATCTGGCAAATAAATGCTGTTTTCTGAAGGAGCTGCAGTCCTTCTGTCCTCTCTCTGGCCCAAACTGCTCTAAAAACTGGCAGGCAGAGACAGAGAGACCTTCGCAAGTTAATCAGGCAAATAACTGTGCCTGAGGGCCATGGAGATCACCTCTGTATGAGTAACTGGAACTACTCTGGGACTTTTCTCAAGCCCTGGGGTTAACTAATGTGCTATAGTTTCTGTCTGTACAGTTAAATTCCATCACCCTCCAATTCAATGTGGCTGCATCCAAATAATTTTTGGGGTTGGACTCTGGTCTCTGCTTAACCAGCAGTTTTATGGCCAAGCATTTTCTGACACAATGTCAGTGGCATAAGATGAAAATACAGCATACAAGCATAGGGAAAGATATGCTGGTGTTGGGAAAAAAAACTCACTTAGATTTTACTTTAAAATTTCCTGCTAACAGTTTAGAGAAAGAACAATTAAAACATCCACATGTGAGCCATGGAGCTAGAAGTGTTAAATGGTGGAGAAAGCTGGAATCCATTGTGTCCTAGGTATTTCATAACACCATCTTTGCCTCCTTTGATGCTTTTTTTTTTTTTTTTTTTTTTTGAAGAAAGGAAGGAAATGAACAGTCTAGAGGACATTTACTCTCTGTGGGTTAAGCCAACATGACTGATTTTGATGTCATGTAGCCACCAGGGAGGGGAACGATTCAGATAACAGCGTCAAAAGAGGTCATGCTCATCAGAGAGCAGATGTGAATCCACTTTCTGTAAGGACTCATTAATTCTTTTAAACAGTATGTCCCAAAACACGTGGGCCCTTGGGCTGCAGGGTAGGATGCACAAGTTTTATCTAGGAGTGTGCCTCCCTGTCACTTCACTGATTCTTTGGAACAATCTGTCTAAACCTGGGCTCCAAACACAAGATTTGAAGAGTCCAGTCAGCTGCTGCTTTTGTGGCTCTTTTCACCTTGTGACACCACAGAGGCTACAAGGGCAGTAGAGCAAACCCAGCACATCAGGGTGGGCATTTCCTGTTGGTCCAGGACTCCCCAGGACCTCTTTTTTGTGCCTCCTCTGAGCTGAGGTAGCTATAGATTGCCTCTTCCTAAGGAAACAATGTACTGCGGCTGTATTGCTCAGAACTGTAGTCAAACCCATCAATTTCACCACATATATTAAAACCCTGTGGAGAAACAAGCCGTGTTCTGTGTAAATGATCTTTTTTCATGTGTCCCTTATTTTGCATACTATTTACAACAAAGTCAGTATCTTTAAAACCATATGTCCTATTTATTTCTGAAATGGTGCTCCGAACAAAGATATTCTCATGCAGAGGATCCGAACCGTAGTGCAAAAAGTAACTGGATGTACAGCTAATCATGGCTTCCAGATGTGAATTCATTTCAGACCCCATGACAGAAAGCCTTGGAGGCTTTCAACTTTGTTTGAAGTCCTTTAGGCCCAGAATAACAGAAAATCTCATTTTATCATATTGTCAAAAGGATGTTTTTCATGCAAGTAACTCATGAGATCCTCATGATGACCTTGCCAGAGGCCAAAGACCAAATACAATCCTAAAGGTGTTGTCTTTTTTTTTTTTTCCTTAAGCAATTTCAGTGAGAAAAACATTCCTGGTAATTCCGCAGTGTTTGCTCTGATTCACAGAGGAGCTGTTATCTCTTTTTAGTTTAGTTTGATTCCTGGCAGCTTTTATTTGAAAGGCTGCCTGATGATCTTAAACACTTGATCTCAACAATGTTCATTTTTAGACTGTTGACTTAGTTTGGCACATTTTCTTATTTTCTTCTATATCAGTTAAAAAAGAAACTTTATGAGTTTAGATGCCTAAGCCATTTTTGAATGCCACAAAACTTGGGCTTGTTTTCCTTTTTGAGGTTTCGCACCAGTATTCATGAATTAATCTGCATGTGCCGAATTCTGCAGCTCACATTCTCTCTGGTGGCACTGAAAATACTCACAGAGTGAAGACAGCAGTATTTGGCTCTCCAACTTCAAACATTTGTAAAAATGAAAGACACCTTAAACAGGGCTCAGAATTCAAAGCAAAGTTCACCTACCCAGGCTGTAGAAGAGAATGTGTGTGAATCCTTGCAAACAAGACACACACGGCTCTGGAAATACACTCTGATGTACACACTGCCT
Source organism: Acanthornis magna (assembly GCA_036785705.1). NCBI lineage: Eukaryota > Metazoa > Chordata > Aves > Passeriformes > Acanthizidae > Acanthornis > Acanthornis magna. The sequence goes on from JAWUZG010000092.1 coordinate 3,988,329, forward strand.
TTTTTTTATGGCTCTGCGTGTGCTGCCCTCCTCACCACACACATCACTTCATTAAACTGAACTGGTTTGGTTGTGCCTGCAGAGTTTGAAAAGGCATGATCATCCTCAAAGTAATCCATTTAGGATGTACCCCCGTGGCAGGAAAAGGAGCAGATGGTAAGATGCGATGACTACGATGCCGTGGACACCTCGGCTGTCTGGAGAAAGTCTTCCAGCAGAGATTTCCCTAGGCTACATTAATTTTTCAAGATGTTAGTGTGAGTGTAAATAAGCATTTTGAGTGTATCACGTTCACTCCCGGGTGAAGAAAAAAGTACACTCCTTTTTGTTTTCTTTGTAACTCTCTTGAAAGGAAAAGGATGAGGGGGATCATTGTGTTTGTATTTCAAACCTTCATTCCCTGAGCTCTCTGATCCCAGCAAAGCACCATGGGCCAGGTACTTTGTCTTCTGAAGGCTTTGTGCAATTAAAATCTCCTCAATAAATGATATAAGAAACTCAGGGACATGCTTTGACATAAGGAAATAATAAAACTAATTAGGTAGCAAGATCAGATTCAAATTGCTCCTGAGCCTGTTGATAATTCATAACATCCTCATATTGTATCTAGAGAGTCTCCTTGGTTGGAGTGGGTGTTGTTTTTCTTTTACTAGAGATCTATGCAATATAAAGGATTTTTTCTGGGGAACATTTCTTCTCCTCCTTCTTTTATTTTAAGTGATGGGGGAAATTAGGTTAATTATACCCCTGTTAATTTAATTGTAGTATACTCTAATAAAGTAAAAATGGCTCACATAAGTCAACTCTTGAAGGGAGAAAATAATTTTTTCATGCCAGAAAGTGTGTTTATTTTTAATTAGGATTTTTACCTAAAGACTTTTTTCAATTTAATTCCATTTTAATTCAGAGGAGGTGGAGCATTTTATGTATTAATGGGATGAGAGACTTTTACATGTAGGTCACCAGCTTGATTTCCTTCCAGCTCTGTAGTGAATGAAAGTTGTTAGGATGCTGAACAGCTGTCAGTTGGAAAGAGGAACACGATGGTCTCAGTCCAGGTCCTTGTGAGCAGGTGTCCAAATGAAAGCAGCCACCACCCCAAATGACATTAATTGGCATCTGTGTTGGCAGCCTCTGCCAAGGAGCCAGGAGCAAGAGGGATGTGGAACCTGCACAATTTTCCTGTTTCCACCACGAGTACTGCAGCACTACACTGATGAACAGAAAGGTGCAGAAAAGTTCTCACTGAAGTTACTTACTCTAGGTCTGTTGTGCAGGAAATCCAGCCTGTTAACCAAGCACTGAATTCTTTACAAAATTACAGTGTATATTTTATTTCATCCAGCAAAATTGCATCCTATTTATAGATAAGTAAATCAAAAGACTCTATAAAGGAGTTAATTATTCAAACATCACTTGGCCTCAGCAGGCTGGTGGGAGCACAGTGACCTCCCAGTGAAGGTAAGTGAGCTCCAAAAACCCTTTTCCATCAGCTGCCCTGGTTATGCTGTGAGTCAGAGCCTGTGTTGAGCACTTAGGGTACATTTGGCTTTCACTCCTGTTGTTGGGTGCTTGGACCATCCAGGACTGTTGAATTTGGGCTGCAGTGTTGCAAAAGGTGATTTATGGGCAGCAGCTTTTACCCAGAAACAATATGAAGTGGAGCTACTATTTACCTTCAACTACATCTTGAGGGACAACTAAAGAATTAACTTTGCACTGATAATAACCTTCTAGCTAAGGGCTTTCTGTCACACCTGCACTTCAATATTTCAGGACTTCCAGACCACACTGCCTGATAATCCAGAACTCTTCACTAAACCAGCCTCTTAATAAACCTAATATGGAAGTCTGGTCCCAACAGTGAAAGCTCCCTCATTTATAAGAAATTATAATCAAAACCTCTTCAACTAATGTAAATAACTGTCTTCTCAAGTGACCTTTCACAATGGTATCTCCCACCCAAGCCCTGATGGTGTGTCACAGAGCAGCTTTGTCTCACAGCAGTCACTGCTGGGATTTGCTCAAACAGACCCGTGCTGGGGGCGGGCTGGTGGCGTATCCCCACTGCACACACAGGTAGAGACTTCCTAGCAGGGAGGAAAACAAAACTCAGAAATAATCTACAGGCACTGTCAGGGGCAAGTTCATTCCAGGATCTCCTCCTCCCTGTGTTGATCCTTGCCAGTTAAGAGATGACCTTTAGAGACACCAGGGCTGAGCAGCACACACCACACTCAGCTGATTATACAACAGACCTTGTAGTTACTCATCTTTTGCAGCAGTAAGTGCCACCACAGGGTGTAAAGTCCATTACCAGAGAGGGCATCTGTGCAGAAAAAGAGCAGCATTGAAAACCAGCTCTTTTTCTCCTGAAAACTGTTAAACTGGGATAACTGAAGCTGATCCCAGCTGCCCCATGCCGTTCAATGATCCACCCCTGCCTGTTTGACTACTTTTAACCTGCCCCTGGGTGGGGAATCCAGCACCATACACCTGCACAGGGCAGGACTGTGTGCCTGCTCCTATTGCTCTGTAAAGGCAAAGGTGAGGAATCTTAAACCCTCTTACTCGACAAGAGATTGCCCAGTGACCAAATCCTACCTGCCTTCTTCAGATGACTAAAATAATTGAAGTCAATATTTCTAATTGCTTCAGCAAGGCAAGCAGCTCCCCCCTACATCTATTCACACAGCCTTGTTCTTTTTGACTGTGCTCAGACATGATTAGATAATGTTACGGGAGATAACAGCATAAAAATGTGATGAAATGTTCAGCATGATTTCTCTCTGAGCTGCCTGAGCTGCCTCTAGCCCTGAGGAAATGGTGTTACCTTCTTCCTTCCTTAGAGAAACATGTATTATGAATGACACAAACCTTCCCATTAGTTAACCCTTCTGATTGTCCCTCTGTGCCACTGACAACCTTCAGCCACAGCTGCATACAAAAAGCACAGCTTCCAGCATAATGCCCTGCTCTCCTTTGGATTAATGCCTAAAATAGCAGGTAGGCAGCAGAGCTTGGACAAACTGTCAGTGGGATTCCTGCAGCATCTTCGCTTTCACTTTAACAAAGCAGCATCCTGAAAGGGACACGTACAGCAAATGAAGCTAGGCTTGACCTCTTTCAGCGGAAAGGAAAACGCTCATCAGGCTTCTCCACGTGGCCCAAAGCAGAGTGAGCAGTGCACAGGCAGGTTATTGCTCACCGCTGGAGCAGGAGAGGCCTGGGGTGCCAGGAGCTCTCTGTTCCACAAATCCCCAGCCCAAGGTTCGTGTTTCTGGATCCCGGTTGAAACCAATACCCTTGTTATCAGATTTATTATCTCTGTATTATAAATATACTTTCTTACATTGTAGATAACTTGGAATTTAGTCTAAGCATTGACAAAATACCATGACAGTGTGGATTTATAATGCCCCATGCCACTGTTTCTGTGGAGAGTGCAGGATACTGGAACATGTATCTCATATACACAGTGGGTATCTATATGCATGACTTGGGTTTTCTGTGATAACCACGGCTGCTGCAGCAGTCTTTGAAGAATCTGGGCTATTAAAATGAATGATGGTGATGGTTTCCAAAGCGCTGGAAAAGCAGAATCCTGTATTGCTGCAGAATCCTGGAGGCTGCAGGAAGGAGTGATGCTGGTGCAGCATACAAGAGCATGGGCAGCTGTGTGCAGCTCCCGGCTGAGGCTGTGCCCTCCCTCAGAGTGGTGTAAGGAGCAGAGACACTTCACCTCTTCCCTCCCCCAGACAGCTCACAGTCCAGATCAAAGCACTTGGTTGTCACAAGCCGCACAAACAGGGCTTTGAAGAGTGAAAAGCAAAGATGAGAGGTAGAAGGTGAGAGCACAGCAGGAAAGAATTTGATCAGGCAACTAGAAACAAGTCTGGGAAACAGGATTTAAATTGCGTTCAGATTCAGTCTAGGTTGAAAGTATGGTGGATGCAGCCTTTTCTCATCACATTTCAGTTTCCTGGAACCAGGCCATCCCACTTGGACTGAGGACTGAAAAAAAAAACAGGCAAGAATTTTTTTAGTAGAAATAACTTTGAATTACAGAAACCAGCTCTGAATCTCAGCCCTCTCCACCCCACAGTTCCAACAGAGTGTGAGTAGTGCTCTAGTTTGTAGCTGTGCTTGGGTTTTAAGCTTTACACAATCAGTTCAGTCTCAGGATTTTGTTCTGCTTTGGGCAAATCAGCTCAATGTTCAGAGTCCAGCCAAAAAAAAAGAAAAGTTAGCAAGGCTTCATCTTAGCAGTGGTTGCTGTGCCAGGGGCATGCTGGGGTTCAGCTGGGGAATATTTGCCTGTCTTCTTACAGGATTTGACACCAGCATCCTACCAATCTGTAAGGATTCCTTAGGCTGGATGTTCAACAAACTTGACATGAACTATGACCTGCTGCTGGACCCCTCGGAGATCAGTGCCATTTATCTGGATAAGTACGAGCCGTGTGTCAAGCCGCTCTTCAACTCCTGCGACTCCTTCAAAGACGGGAAGCTTTCCAACAACGAGTGGTGCTATTGCTTCCAGAAGCCTGGCGGTGAGTTGTGCAATTTGCAATACAAACAGGAGCTCTTTGCCTCTCCCTGTGTTTCAGGGCCCGCCCGCAGACATTGGTCATTGGCAGACAGGTGTGTTAAAAAGCTCTTTTCCCCAGCATCAGTGTGAAGGGCATTGTGGAACCATGTTGAATGTCACAGATGAACTCTATTAATATCGCTTGATCATTAAAACAAACAAAGTAGTAAAGTGTCAGTGCACACAGTCTAGAAATAAGCCCTATTGCTGATAGACAGCTCAAGAATTTACTTTTATTAACGCAGAAATTAGCCAATTAGCAAGTCATAAATCAGAGAGCTGGCATGATGTCAGTTTGGTGAAAAGAGAGGTAGAATGGTTTAACAATTAAAATGGCCCCCAAACACTACTCCAAACTACAGTGTGTTGCCTTTTTTTTTTTTTTTTTTTTTTTTAATTAGTGTAGCTAATGACATAAATTTGTTTTGCGGTACAGTACCAGCATATGGGCTTCTCTCAGTCCCAGGTGTACAGTAGTCTACATTTCATGTCAGCAGTGAAGCCAGTCATTACAGAGTCTGTCCCGCACCATCTGGAAACTGATTCTTATACATTATATTTTAGGTCTTCCTTGCCAGAATGAAATGAATAGAATTCAAAAGCTAAGTAGAGGGAAGAGTCTGTTGGGTAAGTTCGATTACTTGCTATTCATTTACTCAACTAATTAAAGCTTCTGTGATTATTGTAACTTTATATGCAGTAATGGTTTTTCAATTAGAGACTAATGTTTTGAGTCAGGAATATGCAGCACCGAGCGTAGGCCTGACACTATGAAATTAAACAAATAATGAGATAGCAACACACAGAACAGGTGTCAATGTGGCAGTGGGTTCAGAACTAATTTACAGCTCTCCAGAAATGCAAAACCTTGTTTGCACAGAGCATAATACTGCCTTCATCACCTCACAGGTCAGAGTACTGGGAGGCTGCTTGATTCTCAAGGCTCCTATTTTTGAAGGGTGACTGAAGGTGCATAGCCAATGTGTTCATGTCCAATTCCAGTCATGGTGCAATGCAGGCTTTCCTTGGGGTTCGATTTTGCCTAATCACTCTTTAAAATATTTCAGTACGTTCTGTATAGATGAAAACAGGAATTCATGTAATCTCATTTTAAGCAGCCTGCAGGATGCTTCATGCTGTAAGATGTGGTCATGCCTGTCCCTCTCTCTCGTGCCTATTGGGAACCTGAATTGATTCATGACTTCTGTTGCTCTGATGGATATCTAAAATTAAGTTAAATAAATCCCCATCTGGCATTTTCCCAATTAATTGCTAAAAAATCAGGTTGTTGAACTGCAAACATTTCAAGTGCCTAATTCCCTACCTTAAACCCACCCAGTGCTGTGTGGTGTTTGTGTGCTAATGTCTTATCAAAACTTGTGTCACAGCACATTTGTGCACAGTCGAACCACTGAGGCACAGCACGACAGAGAGCCCCCATTTGCAGCAAGCCCTGCCCTGCACCTGGGGGAGAAGGGCTGCCCTCAGCCCCAGCTCCAGCCCCATCACAGAGAACATGTCAGGGTCCCCCCAGCAGCAGCAGCTGCAGCACAGGCTGTGCACATCAGCTCTGCTGCTTGGCTTCTCATCCCAGGCTGGTGTTTGTCGGTGCTCAGCGGCAGATTCTGCAAACAGAGCTCCTCTCTCCAAACCCTGCCATTCCCACATGCCACTGCCACTTGGACTCAAGGTTCAGGCACCTTGTGAACAATCCCAACCTGGATTCATTGGTTTAAATTTATAAACATTCCCAAGAGCTGCAGGGACTGTGGTTTAGATCCATCATCCTTTCATAGCAAGTTCACATGAAGATTAAGATGTTTCAGAGTTGCAGCTCCTGCTGTTCATAGCTGTGGGAGCAAAAGAGGATTGATCACTCAGGATATGTGTGCTCCATCCAGTAAATATTCTGCATTTGTGTTCAAGGGAATGTTGTGGCAGAGGAAGCCACAGTGTTCTCTCTCTCATGGGTGTCATGATTTCAAAGCCACCTAAAAGAATAAGAAGCCCAGTTCTTAATAGATAGCTTTGACTATCCCATATTTATTTTATGTTTTGCTGTTATTTTCTATGTGCAATAAATGCCATCTAGGTTGAAACATAAGTAGTTTATTCTGGTGTGTGGGAAGAATGATGCCTGGGTTGCAGGCAGTTCAACATGCAGGTGGTTGTAGCACATGTCACTGGGATCTGATGACAATAGCAGGAGTAAAATGACAAAGTAAAAGCAGTAAGAATGGTCCCTTAGCACAAATAATTTCTAGTCAACTGTATTAAAAAAAAAAAGAAGAAGAATGAAAGTGGTGAAGCTCAACAAATCAAGGTGTCAGGCACAGGTTGTTCCACAAGCTAGAAAATTATAATATAAAGAGGAACTCTTTGCTTCACCTACCCTGAAAGTCTTCCTGCATAATGACACCTGTCTGGGAGATTTTAATTTGATATCAGAGCTATTTATACAGCAGAAAAAATTGTCTTTTCTCTTCACTGACTGAAAAATCATTCAAATGGAAGCCCAAACATACACGTGACTTGTAGCAATGGTAAAGTTGGAAAAGAGAGATGAGTATTTTCAGAGAAACTAATCTTTAATTATTCTCTTTCCTCCTCTGACCCTGACATAGAGAGCACAGCACTTACAGGCTGGGCAGTGGTATGAAGAATGTTTTTGTTAACTTGTATCCATTGATAAAAATGATGACTTTTGATATTTTCTTCTCTATATATTTTTCAAAACACATGACAGTTGCAACAAAGTACTTCAAAGCCATTGCCATTAGATATGTTGAATTTGGAGGCTTTCAAATGAAGTCTAGCATCCCAGGAGACTGAATTAAAAAGTAAACAGCACTATTCATCTTTTCCTACCAGATTTATCTAGAGTACAATTAACTGCAGAGACTGTACTTTTAGAGCATACAACTGTGCAGACTGATAATGCTTCTCCCACATCACTAAAGTAATAAATTTCTGCTCCCATCACTATTTTCTCCTGTATCAACCCTGTGGATTCAGCTAATATAATAGCTAATACCAGGAGCTGTGTGCTGGCTAGCACTTAATTCTGTCAGGCTTTTACCTGTGTGCTTCATTATCTTTAGTATATAATTATTCTCCTCATGTTCTCTAAGGAAGGGAAGTATTATATAGATAAGGAAATGATGCCAAAAAAAGAGGTGTAGGGTCCATAAAGAGGATACAGGTGCAACAGTGCAGTTCAAGTTTGTGTGGAATAATTAAATCCTTCACAGGACAGAGGGAGTGGGCAGGCAGGATTCAGTAGCCTGAGGCAGTTTGGTGGGGAGGGCTCACTTTTTGTGGTGTCCATTTTGTGGGGATGCACTGTCTATGCAAAAACCTCTGGAGAGGAAAGCTCCAGATGTTGTCTGCTGCCAAACGCAGCAAATGGGCTGTCTAGGTGCCATGCTCCAGGATAGGAGAGCTGATTTCTAATGGAGACAGGCTGATTTGTGTACAATTTACAGGGAGGATCATCACATTGTACAACACTTGTTGCCAATGACTCTCTATCCTCTCCAAATTATCACCTGCACCTGACACATTGGAGAGGACATGCTGTATCTTCCCTCTGATGGTTGGCAAATACTGGGACATTACTATGCATAGCTAAATATTTAAAGCTCCAGTGTTACATACAAATTGGCACGAATTTCCCACGCAGAAGGAAAAGTACCTTCCACTCTTTGCTGTGACCCAAAGTGTGAATCTATTCCACACACAGTTATGTTGGCAGAGAGCCTGGGCCATAATTTTTTTTTAAATCTTTTAAAGCTCTTTTAGGCAGTGTGGAACATTTTCATGCCTTACAAGAAACACTGAAACTATGCAAAAAGGCCTGTTTCAAAGAAGGGAAAGGTTGCATTGCCCAAGGAAAAGAGAAAGCACGAGACAGTTTAATATGCAGAAGCTGTTCTCTGCTCACCCTATAATGCCCCTGAGGTTCCCCCTTTGATCCTCCCCTGGAGCCAGATCTCATCAGATATAAAAGGGCAGCTCTAGTGACATGGGTACAGCTATGGTGATTTACACCAGCTCGAAGTCAGCACCTGAGCACTTTTCCCAAGGTTGTGTATAGTCTGATAAACACCTGGAGTGCTTATCAGAGAGAGGACATCAGCATAAATATGAAAAATATCCCTTTCCCAATCAGTATTGAAATAAAGGTTTGAACAGAGCATTAACTTACAAAAACCTGCAATGGCAAATGCATACATTTGTTATTAGAACTATTGCCTTATAAATAATGAAAATGAGTCTTTGATAGTCTTTAGCATGCTTACATTTGTACATGAGCATAATGGTGGTACCTATTAGCAAACCTGCGGTAACGTCATGCTCTGACATTATTAAAAATACTCTCACTCATGGATGAGGTCTCCAAAGCTGATTTGATATACAAAGATTTCTGTAGATGTTCAAAAGTTTCTCTTCTCATCTTCCACACCTGCATGAGCAGTACTCAAACATTACACAAGATCTGCAGAGCAATGCGTTTGGAAATTCAGATTCTCTTTGTGTAGCTCTCTGTGTGCGTGAGACTAACTGACTTCCACTTTTATGTCTTTTGTATAGGAAATCTGATGACATTTGGGCAGCACCTTCTCATTCATTTTTTCCTGTGAGAAATGTAGTGGAAGTGGCCCCTTTGACACAAGTGCTGTCTGAATAGATGCTACACATGGAACTAGTTAAAAAACTTTACTGAATCACCAGTAAATCACTGGTATCTCTGAAAAAGGAGAAAAACACTTTCTCAAAAATCATTTGAGACAAGAAATTTGGGGGCAAGGGTGTGTTTATGCCATGTTTCAAATTGAAGCAATTGACAAGGAAGGGAAAAATGAATGTACTGACCTCCAGTGGGAATAAAGCTAACTCATCTCAAAGGACAAGAGGGCTTTTCATATTGAAGTACATTTGCTGTATCTGCTGAAAATGGTGGGAACAATAACACAGGTTTCTCCTGAGACTTTCCCTGTCTGCAGAAGCCAGAATGAACCACACTCTACAAGGCTGAACTATATTGGTTTTATTGTGAGACAAATCTTGGGCTTCAAATCCAAAGACTTACTGATTCAAATCCTGTTGTCCCTCTCTGTAAAGCCTGTGCATTATTTCTTCTTTTATTCATAGAAACTCTCAGTAAGTCAGGGGATGTGCCTGAGATTAGTATGAATAGCAAGCAGATGGCAAATACCTTCCAGGGATAATTACAGTGTTGTGGAAAGACTCATATGATAAACACTGAAGGAGTGCAAATGGAAGGGAAATGCAGAACTAATGAAGTTGGGGTAATAATCCAGTTGGGAAGAAAAGTTTAAAACCAGGAGTTAAATGTAAAAAGGCTCTGTGGGAATATCAATCATCCAGGGACAGCCTGAACGTCTCTCTAGGACTGTATGACACCCTCCTCCATGTGCTAGATATGCACAAATATTTATACACTGTGACCAGGGTGTCTGAAAAGAGTTAACCCAATAGAATTTCTTCCCTTTTCAGATAATCACATGTATTTCCTTGCCAATGTTGTCAAGATCTTCATGTAGATAAGTGCTAAGTTCATAATACCCTCTGTGTGTGTTTGTTCCTGCAGAGGATTGCGTTACTGAGCACACCTTCTATTTTATTCAGGTGCTTTCATCCCCCGCTGCAATGAAGAAGGTTATTACAAAGCCACGCAGTGCCATGGCAGCACAGGGCAGTGCTGGTGTGTTGATAAGTATGGGAATGAGATAGCTGGCTCCAGAAAGCAAGGCACAGTCAGCTGTGGTGAGTAATGATGTGCTCTCCTCAGACAAGGAGGAATTAACTCTGCTGTAAGCCCTGCCATTGTGGTACCACCGAGCATGATAACAAAGGGACAACAGGGAAACACGAGTCCCAGAGTTCAAAGTGCTCCTTTATTTTCCTATTCAGACTACAAAAGGGGCCCTCACTGGTCCTTTGGACAGCAGGGGTGCAGCACAAGTTAGCAGGCAATAACCACTGTTAAGAGATTTTTGCTACCAGCCTGGAAAGTGCAGTTAATGATACTAATATCAAAGGTCTGGGGTTGCTGTGCACGGCTATTAAATATATCGTTCTGTATACTCAGGAATGCACATTTATTGGGACTTCATGAATAATGACAATAATGACAATGACAATTCCCTTGCCTTCCATACAAGGAAAGGCCTAAATGTGTAAATTGTATACATTAGCAACCAAGCCCAGTAAAATTGCTGACAGGACAATATTATGTAGGTAAGTGAAATCACCAATTAGCTGTTGTGCCTAAACAAGGAAGATGTCACCCACATTCCTTCAGAGAGCTTTTGGGATGGCTGTGAGTGCAGCTTTCTTTTTTGAGAAGAAACAGAGACCTAGAAGGTCCAAGATGCCTGAAATAACATCGCAGATCTTAGGCTCAATAGCTACATTTGCAGAGTGAGGTTTATGCACTCAAATAATACCAGTTTTTGGAATATTTTTAGCCTGGTTTACAGAGCCATGATGAAATTTAACTATTTACAAAGGAGTAATGATTTTCTGGTTGGCATGCACATGATCTGGAACTCTCCAGTTATGTCTCTAGGAGTAAGACAATGTTTTATTTTATGCAAGTAAATTTTTCAGAGTCAATTGATATATATTTATCCCAGTTCAGAAAGAAAATTGAAATTTTAAGTTTGTTTCATTAATAGCTGAACCAACAAATTTTTAAAATAACATTGCGAATGACAGTGGCTTGCATGACAAGGGTAGTGATGTATGTGGAATTTGGTGTTCTGTGAAAAAATTACCTTTCCTGCTCACCTGTTTCAGAAGAAGAGCAAGAAACCTCAGGGGATTTCGGCAGTGGTGGATCTGTTGTATTGTTGGATGATTTGGAAGAGGAACCTGAAGCAACACAAAAAGGCAAAGAAGGGAAACTGAAGATTCATGTAAGAGCAGCTAATGAAGATGATGAAGATGAAGATGATGATAAGGATGATGAAATTGGTTATATATGGTAGTGCCCATCATAATGAGGACTCACGTTTTGCACAATATTGCAACTCACATCATGTCTCTGCAATTGTATCTGAGAGTACCTGGCACAAAGATTCCCTCTCTACTGAGTTTAATTTTGTATAGTCAATTTAATTTGGATGACAACTTTTTTTCCAGCAAGGACTGTTTGGAATACAGCTTTTGTTCGGTTGGTTTGGGGGATTTTTGTTCTATCCACAGGGGCAATGAGTTTTGTTTCAAAACCATTTCGTGTCTTAATCCTCACTTGCACCACTTACAAAATACATTCTGTGAAAGAATCCTGGAAGGGAATCAACAAACCAATACAAAGGCTTAGAAGCCTCTCTCACGTTTGAGAATTTGTGTCATAAATTGTTACCTGGATCATATCAGAAACAGTTTTTTCTTTCATGAAGAAGGAAAAGTAGGTGCCTCATTTTCTAATCCATATTTATAATGTCCCAGTAAAGAGCAAGTCTCTTTGGACAGTGGCTGCCCAGTACCAGGGGTTTAATCCAGAAGGAAACCCACTGGCAGGACTTTCTCTTCATTACGCTCTCTGAGAATGAGTCCAACAGGCTTAGTCCAGCTCACACTGAAGGCAAAACTCCCACCAGGGCACAGATCTCTGACACTCTATTTGATAAAGGAACATGGCCTCGATCTTAAGAGATGCTGAGAACCTGCAGCTTTCATGGACCGAGCCCTACAGACAGAGTCCATCTGCCTTTCAGAGTCTTTAAGGGGAGAGCATTTTGTGAATTTTTAGCATCATAACCACCTCCAGAGCTGATCCTCAGCTTCTGTCTGAGCTCGTTTGCACTGAGGTTCACTAACAGCACACAGGCAGCCTCTGCTTCCAGCTCACACACTACAGATCTGTCTGTTCTCCATTTAGCAACCCCTCCTTCCAAAGTTATAATGCTGTCAAAGACATGAACCCTCAAAAGTAACTGTCATTTCTTTAATGTAAAGAGGTCTGTTTAAAAAAGCAGCTTTAGGTGGTGATATTTCAGAAGCATTACCCCTTTGCTCAGTGTGACACGCTGCACACTTGTAATACACACTCCTAAAAAAGAATAGTATTAAAATTCAATCTGTGATTCCCTCGATACCTCCCATATAGTCAAAGCTCTTGTATCACAGCATATTGCCATTGAATTATTTGCAGAATCCTTTCCCATGGCAGTTCTCGGATGCAGTAATGCGCTGTGGTGACCTTTTATTATTTTTGCTGTTTTCTGAAGCAGTAAGAGGAACCTTAACCCCACTCTAGCATTAGGATGCAGGTGTAAGTATTTTAGCAGTGCCTGTGGTTGGCCAATGAGTTATTTTGCAGAATGAAAAACGTGTTTCTTATACCAAAAACTAATTCGATAGGTTTGGGGTTTTTTCTGAGTTAGTGGTGGATATAGAAGTGGAGACAGCATTGAGTCACAGCATGGTTGACTACATAGTCACTTGAAAGCTGGAAAATACCACACGAGTTGGCAGAAGTCAGTTTTTTAGGTACATTGGCCTGAGGATGTTGGCTCTCAGCCCTCTCCAAAGTCAGTGCCCACCTGGCAGCCCTCTGGGTAGGACCTCTGCTTTCAGACATGATCAGAAGTGGAATTCCTTTCAGGTACCATGTGCTGCAGGGCCTCAATTGTTTTCTCCTCTTTTCATTTTCTATTTATCCAGATCAATGACCTGAGAACAAAGAGCAAGCATGCATAATCGTTATTAATGCAGAAGGATGTGTAAAACCGTGAGGAATTTGTTGTTTCACGCCCCTGCATCCTCCCAAAAATCTGCCATCACCGTCATTTGCAAAAGGGCTGCAATCTGCCCTGCCTCAAATAAATCCCTCTGGTTTTCCTATAGCTTTAGAAAAATGTATTTAATAATCATTGTCCATGAGCTGCACAGCACACAGTCACACACACACACAGACTTTTTCTACTTGCCTTTCATGGAAATCCTGCCAACTTGCAAGAGGAGCAGATAAACCAGCATTTCTGTCTCCCTAAATATGATTTTGTGAGAAGCAATTGAACACCGTCAGGACGTTCCTTCTCAAACATCCTGTCTAGTTTTCCTCTGGTATTTTCTTAATTAACCCCACACTCTCTGGGTCTGGCTCTGCTGTCCTGTGCAGGACCTGCCTGAGGCACAGAGCTGCCATTTTATTCTGACATAAATCTGAGCTCCACAATCAGCAGATTATGCTTATCCTCCTGACTGGACTCATTCTCCACACAGAGCTAGGGGGGTTTTTGGCAGTCCTGTGTCCCTCCACAGCAGCTTATCCTGGACTATGCCTTACATCAAAGGTCACAGAGCAAATCCCTTCTCTTGCCCAGCACCTCCACAGGGTAAAGCCTGTCAATCCAAGCCCTTGTATGCAGTACCAGGTCTAAGGCTGCAGCAGCAGGCTGTGTCACATGTAAACATGCAAGACGGTTAAATTAAAGCTGTTAAATAGGCCTTTAAAAGTGAATGTGAACATCTTTCCGTTTACGTGCACAGACATGGCCCCACCATCCACTGGTGGTCTCCTGGCTGTGATCTTTCACGTGCAATGCTTCCAAATCAGAGCTGGAAGGGTTTATTTCTGACTATAAATCTATTCCTGTCTCCCAGACTCACCAGCTCGAACATGGGGTGGGTCCCAGTGAAACAGCTCCGTGCCCAGCACAGCCTGGCCAGAGGGCAGCTGCCTTGGCTGGCTCGGGTGGCCTCTGGTGGCACATCTCCCTGCGCCCAGAAACACACACAAACACACAGCTGATCTCACCTGCTGGCCTGGTTCAGGCAGACCCCCCCTCCAGGTGACCATTCAGTCACTGACTTGTGCAAGCGTTCTCCTGCCTCGGAGCCAGCGGGAGAAATGTGCCATTTTCCAGAGTGGGGCAGTGGCTGTGGCTGCAGGGGAGCAGTGCCCAGCCCCAGGTCCCAGCCTGGCAGCAGCAGGGCAGGCAGCCTGTGGTGCTTGGCAGGGCAGCTCACGCTCTGGATTGCTTGGAGAGCAACTTCCCAAATCCTGCAAAGCTCTTTAGCAAAGCCCTTTTGGCATCCTCCAGTGGTGGGGGATCTGCAGCCTATATTTATACATATGTATATCTCTGTGTGTCTGTATATATACATTTATGCACAAATGTGTGTGCATACGTGTGTGTGTCCAGTTTGGGGAGATGCATTAAGAAAATCTATTTAATGAAATAGTGATAAAGTAACCAGCGATTCTGCCAAGAACCAGTGCTCTTCCAGATCGAGCCCCTTCCATCCTTCATGCTTTGTAAAGGATTTCATTTGCTTCCAACTTAATTTAATTCCTTTCTTTTTCTATTTCTTTTTCCTTTAATTTTTTTTTTTTACAAAGCAGGACTTACTTCCCATCTGAATCAAGTCATTGGCCTTCCAAACATTTTCTCATTGTGAAAAATGGAACCTGAGTTGTCCCATTCTTTTAGAGACACAAACAAAATGGAATCAGAGTTGTCCCATTCTTTTAGAGACACAAACCAATTTTTAATCTCATTTTCTTTTCATATTACAGACTATGAGATACTGTTAGGCATTGCTTTGTGTTTCTTTTAACTCCTGTAGTTAAATCAAAATGTTGAGTTCAGATTTCAGCACAGCTGGGTTTTTTGGGTCATTACTGGCCTTTGCTGTGAACACAAAGAATCCTCTTCATTTTCTTTGCCTTTTTTTAACCTATTCTGTGCTATAATTATTTTAAACCATTTGAAGTGTTTATTTAATATTTATTCTACAGTTTATATTGAAAATGTAAAG
Organism: Acanthornis magna; assembly: GCA_036785705.1. Lineage (NCBI taxonomy): Eukaryota > Metazoa > Chordata > Aves > Passeriformes > Acanthizidae > Acanthornis > Acanthornis magna. The sequence continues at coordinate 4,003,717 of JAWUZG010000092.1, forward strand.
TTTATATTTAAAACAACACTGTTTGTTAGTGAATGCTTCTCTTTGCCTCTCCAGCCTAGTCTGTTAGTCTCAGTGTACATTTCTGGCATGGGAATATTTTGATATTAGGAGTTTTGTAGCCTTTTCTCCCTCAAGCAGCAACTGACGTAGCTCTAAGGTCACCACTTGACCCAGACCACCAGGTCGCTCAAGCTTAGCTTCCTCCATTTGTTGGCTTCTCGCAGTCCCTCCTGTATCCCATCCTTTCATCCACAGACTGCTTTGTACAGTTACTATACATCAAAAAGCCCTTTCTACAGTAGGTGGGTTTTGGTCTTTTTATACTTTTCTCAATGCTGTTGATGTCTGTTACTGTTCAATGTGTAGATCTGTAAGGAGAGATCCAAATATTACGTGTTTCAGTTTGATGTCCCTACTGTAGATGGATGTAGACTATCATAGTAAGTAGAACTGCATAGTAAATTCTGAATGCTTTTTCCATAAGGAGTTAAGTGGAATGTGAGCATTTTGCTACCTTTGGTTAACTGTAAATGCTTAACTGTAGTCTGAAATAGTTGCATTTTTGTCTGTCTCAATAAATTTTAATTTGTCTGCGACTCCTTATTGCCTGTCCTGATTTTTATTAAACTTAGGGGATCAAAAATACTGCACTACCTTGAGTCAGCATTTAATCATACATGGAAATGGATGCTCCTTTATATTTGCTTCATAACTTACACCTCTGTTCAATGCCAGCTGTAATCTGTGGAGTTAATGTAAGGTCTCCAGAAACCTCTATTTTAGAAGCAGAAATGAAATGGAATAACTTTACCAAAATCAGAACTTTTCAAATTAAATTAAAATTGATTTTTAAGGAGCTAGCAAGGGCAGAGGGGGAAGCTTTCATTTCTATTTCCTCCCCACATTGCAAATTGTCATGTTTTTCTGTCTCTTCTGAAGGCATCCAGGGCAATTCCACAAACACAGCCACATGCTGCAGTGGCCATTATCTACACGATAAATGAAGGCAAAATTACATTAAATACAATTGGTGGGAAGCCATCCTCATTTAGAAATACCTGGGTTTGTAATTCTGTAATTAAATTAGTGCTCCTCCTTAATGTTATTAACTATTTTAAACAGCCAGCATTATTGCAGTGCTAATTACAGAGTTAAAAATGTTATTTCATCACCTTTTCTCTGTATGTGGAATATTAAAAGTGCCAGGTGAAAACAGGAATCCTCTTTGCAGACATTTGCACAATTATCATCTCATCAGCTCTTCATTGATAATGTATCTGTCCATACACTATTGGCTGAGTTGGGTCATCAAGGGTCAGAACCTGCCCGAAATTTCAGTTCATTTGCCTGCATTTCATTAGCTTATTTTTACTCTGGGTACCACAAATCACTTCCAGTATATTGCCTTACCTGACTCTGAGAACAACTGGGTTTTCCCTTTCCCAAACCACTCCGAGACTCTTTGAAGTGTTTGATCTTCTGTGCTGAAGTGCCTCAGCTGTTCCAGATGTCAGATGCTGTGTGTGGCACCGAGCACTGGGAGCAAAGAAAAAGAAATCTGGAGCTTGAAGGTGTGTGAGTTGCAAATGAGATTTTAGTTGTCAGAAAGGGTTGATGATTGGAGTTCTCTTTTTTTTTTTTTTTTTAATATTTCTTCCAGTTTTCAAATTGGAGGCACCTTGCAAGCTTTGTTTTGTATTACACAAACATTGCTATACACGCACGCAACTCCTTTCTATTTACAAATGTGTGTGTATACATATATATATACATAGAGATATATATATATATATTTATATACACGCACACACAGTATTTATGTGTATATACATGCATAATGTTATTATCACCTAGACTGAGAAGTGCTGGTCGAGGTTAAAAACTGCCAAAGTGTTTTGGGGGAGCAAGGAAGAGCTCACAATGTGCCCAGGGACTGGAACCCCACTAATCCTGCTGGGCAGGAAACTGCCAGGTCCCCCATTATCCCCTTCATGTTCCAGCCATTGCTGTCTTTAGACCCCCCAGGAGTGGGATATCCACTGGGATTTTGGGATATCCACTTCTGGGAATTCCTTCCATGCCTCATATGAGGTTCAGCCTGTGTTTTATCACCCACACTTTGCTACTCCCTCCTATGACAATTTATATTGGGCTCAATGCTGTGCTTTGGTTTCATACATTAAAACACTTGCAGTAGATTATTATATCCCACCCGTCATATCCTGATAAGCTGCACTGATTTATGTTTAGGTTTTCCATTGTTCTGTCCACCATTTTCAGAGGAGAATCTTGGACTAATTTCCATGAACTCCCTGCCAGGAGATGCAGCCTTTGCTTCCCTACTGGTACTGAAGTTTGTCTGTGGCTGAAATGTTGCTCCAGCAATAATAAAAGGTCATTTGGGGTTTAAGGTAAAATGATAGAAGGGAAAACTCTTACCTGGAGGACAGTGGAGTCCATCCGTACCCAAATGTTGTACTTTGCATCCTCAGTAAAATCTGCCAGGCTGGGCAATACTGGGGGGGTGATACCTCTGCATGGAAAGGATCACTCAGGACAAAGTTACAAAAAATGGCCCTTTTTTTGCTGTTTTCCAATATATCACTATTTTCCTTACCTTACTAATGTTATTTTGCAAAGGAATATACTTTTTGGATTGTTCTGTGAAACCTCTAATGTGAGATGCGTGCATGAACTTAAACACACACACAATCTCTCTTTCTCTTTTTTATATCCTCTCTTACAAAATTTTCTGCTGAGCTCCCCAGCAGCTATAAAACAGTAGCATCACAGCCTTCACTGATGATTAGTTTCATTTTTCCTTAAATACTGACAGTCAGAGGGTGAGATATTAAAAAAGAAAAATCATGTCACAACAGCTTTGCACACTGTACAGCTTTTTGAATAGATTAAAAAGAGGCAGAGAGCTATTAATAAGCTTTTGACTTTCTGAGCACTCCCATTCTTGGAATCAGACCAGCTCTTCTAGAGGAGGTGAGGAGGCAGAGTGAAGAGATGGTTTCGTGTAGTCTTGGAAGGAGAAAGGAAACAGTGAAACCAACGGATTTGAATAAGCTGTGAATGAGGGGGACAGACCCCCTGAGCATGGACAGAGCAGGCCACTTCTTCTAGGACTAAACCTAGTTTTTCCCAGTGGAAAATTCCCTGGGGCAGCTCAGGATCAGCCCGTGAAAACCCAGAAACTGCAGGAGCAGTTCCTGCTACAGGCTGGGCAATACCTACTAACTGCTTGAACTGAATCCCTGAAAACAAAGCTCAAAACACACAAACCACACAGTGGCACTCTGGGAGGAAGGGGAGAGCAAGGCCAGAAGCAAATTCTGATGCTGCAGCAGTCTGTCAGCCTAGCAGTGAGGGAGAGGCATGGAAAGGCTCTGCTGTGAGCATCCAGCAGCTCTGCAGTCCCCTCCCAGCTGCAGCTGGGCAAGAAACCCTCTGACAGCAGCCCCAGAAAGAAATACAGTCTCTGGCAGCCTCAGCTCTTGAGTATCAGCTTCTTCCTCATATCGCTATAAATTCCTGCAATTCCACACTAAAGGCTTGGGGAGAGAGAGAGTTTGTAAAGAAAACTTAAAATGCAGGGTCTTTGCCAGGTAGTAACTGCCTTTTCTCATCTATAGTTACTCAATAAAAATCATTGCTGGAGCATGACTCTACTTCCATTCCCAGCCAATACATTTGCAATCTGGCCCTTGAACATGGGAAAATCGACCCCAGAGCATATTGCTAAAGAAAAGGTCCATAAGCCCATTGGTTTAAGCTTTGGAAACACATTACCTCTAAAATTATTTGCAGGGTTTGAGAGAACTGCAGGTTTGACACTGATTTTTTGGTATTAAGTATCACAAATCTGGTTAATGCAAATATATTCCTGTAAGACTCTGTATAAGTAGAAGCCCAGACACAGTTTTGCTCCATCACAGATGTATCAATTTATCACAACTGGTGAAGAATGGACCCAAATAACTACTAGCCTACAGTAAAATTTAAAAAAACAGAGACTGTAACAAGATGTAGGTTTCCACAGATTAATGTAGGCTATTGGAATACTCTGGGTTACAAGGGGCTGTTACAGCAGATCAATATCCCATTGCTTTTGGCACAGGTCACGTAGGAGTCCAACACCTGCAGTGAGCTTTGGAGGCTGTTAGAGACCCCAAAGCTGCAGCTCAGCCCCGCAGCCCTCCTGCTCTGGCGAGAGGAGCTGGGAGGCACAAAAACAGTAAACACATCTGCTGAACGCCTCCCCTGTCATGTACAGCACCAGCCAGCTTGGAGAGGTGGGCACTGAGCAGTTCCACAGAAGGAATTACCACAGATTTGTTTTGGCAGGCAGGAGAGCCCAATTTGGCTCAGCTGGCTGTAGTGGTGGAGACAAACATCAGGCTGGTTGTTAAACTACCCAAAATAACTCCACTATCCTCTCACAGCAGGGCTGTTGTCCCATCTGGTCTCCAGCCCAGTTTCCATCCTCTGTTGGAATCATCCTCCAACTGATTCTTCTGTAGGATTTGGGGCTTTTTTCTTTTTTTTTTTTTATTTGTCCCCAAGCCTGTGTGTTAATTAAGTCTCAACAAAGAGCTGTATCACTGTAGAACAGGATATCGGATCGCTCATCTGTTTTACATAATTGATTAATTAATTACCTTGCTAATTGAGTCTCATGAAATCCTCTGCTATACTGGAGCAAGGGTATATCCCAAACCATTGCTTGTAGGGCTACATGAAAATCAGGGCATTTTGGCTGCTCCATCTCCTCCAGACCCTGCAGCGCAAGTCACGGCACAGCATTACCCCAGCAGGGCTCCTGGGCAGCTGGAGAGATGCAGCATTACCAGGTGAGCTTTGCTTTCGCCCACAACTTCAAACCTTCTGCCCATTTTTCCTTTCTGCACGCCCTGCAGCAGCTCTGCAGGGCTGTGTGAACTCCAGGGCTGCGATCTCACACTTTGCTCCCCCAGCCCCACTCCCACTGCCCCAAGTGCTGCAGCCCCACAGCCCAACGGAGTCAGTGACATTTCCTACCCCTTTTGGGGAAGGCTGAGTGCCAGCACGGCTATTATGTAAAATGGCAAAGCAACCTCCCTTCCACTACCTGAGAACTGCACCGTGAGCTCTTCTCAAAGGCACTGCCTTCAACACTCTGTGACCTACATCTTTTCTTGGGAGCCATCACAGCTGAAATAAGGCATAACATGATGGATTCTCTGCTATTAAATGGAAATGGACTTTCCATGGAAATAACCACTGACAATACTTTGCATTTTAATGTAATTTCTTTTCTTCTTATTACCCCTAGACGTAGAGCATGATGTATTTTTACCACATGAGAGTGTCTGCAAGCCAGCAGCAAGGTGGGGGTTGCAATCTTTGCCTTAAACACTGCTCCTGATGGTGCTTTCCAAACAAGCTTCAGTCTGAGAGAGCAACAAATACTTTCCTTCAGATCCATCCACTAACAAAATATTTTTCCAGTCCTAACCTACTTGCTTTTAATGTGACATAAACCCACAGCAGCAGGGGCTGTTTGGCCTGGAGAAAAGAAGGCTATAGGGAGAACCCTTGCAGTGCCTAAAGGGGCCCCAAGGGAGCTGAAGAGGGACTTTGGACAAGGGCCTGGGGTGACAGGACAAGGGGGAATGGCTTCAAACTGTCAGAATGCAGAGTTAGATTAGGTATTGGGAGGGAATTCCTCCCTGGGAGGGTGCTGAGGCCCTGGCACAGGTGCCCAGAGAAGCTGTGGCTGCTCCTGGATCCCTGGAAGTGTCCGAAGCCAGGTTGGGTGGGACTTGGAGCAACCTGGGACAGTGGAAGGTGTCCCTGCCATGGCAGGGGTGGCACTGGATGAGCCTTAAGGTCTCTTCGCACCCAAACCATCCTGTGCCTACATTATTCGAACACTCAAGGATTCGTTCACCCATGGGGGGCAGGTGAGCAGGAACCTTCCTGCTGTGCCCTGGGCAATGAGCTAAAGACGTCCTGAGACAAAGCAGCCATGCTCTGAAACAGCAAATGAAGGTCTGTCATTCCTCACCTTCATTTTCAGAAGTCAAGAGTCAATCAGGGAGCCAGGGTGTAAATCCACCAGCCCTCATCCATCCCAAATCTCTTCAGTCCATCCTCAGTGCTGCTTTATACTCTCAGCAGCAGTGGCTGAGCTCATCCCTAATTCAGGCTGCATTCCCACTCATGCTGAAGGGTCTTGGCATGGTCTGGTCTTGATGATAATTTAATCCCCAGGATCTGGAAAGGATTTAGGACCTGGAAACAGAGATGGGATAAAATCCTCCATGGTGGACAAAAACCTGCTTCGATACGTGCATCTGCAGAAGAAGCTGGGAACAGTGAGTGTTTATTTCTGAATAGCACAAGGATTGAGGGGGGAGGAGGAAAGCGCAATCCATCAAGAGACAAGAGTTAGCCTTCAAAAGCCCCTTCTGAATGGCTAAATCAGGAAGGAAAAATGCCATCCCCTTTTTTAATCTGTCTCAGTGTGAGGAGGGCTGAGGGCATCACTGCTGCCAGGAGTATTTGTATGTTGGGGTGGAGGAAGGAAGTGGGCTGGTATCATGTCTTACTTCCACTCTGCTGGTGAGGGTTTTGAGTAATGAATCCAGGGGCTAATCCATCGTGTCTGCCATTTCAAAGAGCCCTGATAACCTCATGTCTTCTTGTTTTCTTCTTAAGGCTTTTGCAGATTTGCTATCACAAGTTTTCCCTGAAGAAGGATCACATTCCAGGCCTGAAATGCTCTGATTATTCACAGTTTGTCACATTGTAATTTATATTTATTGATTGTGGCTTTTATTTACACGTGTTCATTACTTTCATATTTTAGTCATTTATCCTGCATGTCCCCACCCTGCTTTTTCAATTATTTCGCATACTCACAGTTTATCAATTATATTGCCAAGGTGCATTTAGAGAGAATAATTTGTTTCTAATGCATGATTTTTTGACAGCATGATTTGTTTTCATCTTTGCATTGAATCTTAAGATGACAGTGACTCTAGGGCAGAGAATACAAAATTTTGAAACTCTTTCCTCTGAAGAGTTGTGCTCACAGATCCAACACGCGCATTGCATCAGCAGTATTTGCTCACCTGCTCATCAAGCCCACATTGCTCAGCTCTTGGTGCAGTTTCCCTTCTCCCAGGGCAGTGGTGGAAAGTCTTAGAAATGTTCTGTGCTCCCTTAGTGCTGTGCCCTACCCAGCAGCATTTCTGGGTCACTTTGGGGGCCGCTGAAGCCGCTGCCATGGGCTGGCAGGGTCCCTGAGCCTTGCTGGCTCCGGTACATCTCAGACGCGGCGTTTGCTCCCCTCGGAGCAATCTTTAACGACAAGGATGGCAGGGCTGTGCCTGCCCATCACCGGGGCTGGCTGGGAAGCAAATGGATCCTTTCTGGCAAAGTGCTGCTGAGGAGGTTCTGTGCTTGGGTGGGCTCCTAATGCACCCTCTCAGCTCCAGCCTCATTAGTCCCTTTGCTCATTACCAGCAGTGAGGGGTTTTCCTGCTGTCTGGCTTTTGCTTTCAGAGCTTCACAGGCTGGTGAAGCAGGAGGATTGCTCTGCAGGGGCGAGACACAAAAAGCACAGACCCCTCGCCACCCTGCAAGGAGGCACCCAGCGAGCTTTCCTCTCTAGGACTCGCCACCTTCCCTTATGTGCTCACCGAGGCAGCCTGGCCTCTCCTACAGTGGTGGCTCTCCAAAAAGCTGAAGCAATGACAAAGATATTTGCAGGTATTTGCTCTCTCAGTGGTCTCTCTATCCCAGGGCCAGAGCTTGGCAAGTGCAGGTCGGCTGCCACCCATGCCTGTGTAAGCCATCACGGTACTTTAACATGGCTTTGGACAGCTCCTTAGGACAGCTCAGAGCAGGAGATGTGCTGGAAAACACTTTGGCAGAGTTCATCCATCCCTCTGCCTCCTCAACATGCTCATTAGCTGCCAGAGATGAGCCAGGCTGAGCTCTGGCTCTCTAGCACAAGGTCTCTCGTGGTTCCAGCATCCCTCGAGAAATACTCAGCAATATTCAGCTTAAATTTACCACTCTGCAGCTCCGAGCAGTGACAACATTAACCATCCTCCCTGGTTTGGTCCCATCTCACCACCAGAGGAGGATGAGGGAAGAAGAAAGGACTGTTTTGGGTGAGAGGCTCATTTTCAGAGCTGTGACACATCAGGAAGGGTGTGGGGAGTCTGTTGGACACGGCACAGTGCTCGGCGGTGACTCTGGCCCACAGAAAATCTCTTCACCCTGGAGTTCTGAGGCCCAATATTCAGCAGAAATTCATCTGTGCCTTCTGTGCCACAGCCCCAGACCCATTTTCCTCCATGGTTTCCATCACTGAACCCATCCTGCTTCAGGAGGTTTTCTGACTGGGACAGGTGAAGGCTTCTGGGTGGGTTTGTTGCCCTCACAGAAGTGGCTGAGAACATTGCCTGTAAAGGTCTGAAAGGTCAAATCTGCCCCCACTGTTTTTCACGTGTGGCATCCTTCGTGTCCCTCCTTTTCCTCCCCGCACTTGCCTGCAGAGCCCTTCCCAAGTGTCTCCATCCCTGGGCACAGGACAAGGGATGTTCCCAAATTTCCCTTGTCAGACAGGAAACGTGGGCTGAGCTGGACCTTCTGAGCCTGCACCTCCAAAAGACACAGACCTGCCTGACAAGATGTATTTCAAAGCGAAAACATTTTGTTTTTCCTAACATAAATGCCGCATTCATGGCTTGTCAAACCCATTTTAGTGAGCAATTCATTTCTGAAGGTTGAAACTGTCTTTCAAGAACTGTATTAAAGTAAATATTTAGAGAAGATAAGAGATAGTAAGAATACAACTCTGAAAGTATTTATGTACAGAAATCAAAGCTTTCCAGGCTGAATTAAATAAACTGGTTTTATAGGGCTCTGAATTTGGAGTTTGTTATACAAAACTGGGAGGCAGAAGGAAATTTTGTAGGATTGTATATGAGTGTGTAACAAAGCACAATCACTTTTCAGAGAAAAAAAGCTATTTATGTCTTACAGTTTCATATAATAAAATTACAAATGGGACATCAGATGGGATGTTTAATTTCCAGATTGGGTACATTAAAAAAAGGTCATTCAGTTAAAATAAATGTATTCACTCTTTGGCCAGGGCTGTAAATCAGTGCAGCTCCACTGAAAGCACCTAATTTAAGGAGAGGGATATGGGGAGGACCTGACCTGTATTTTTTGAATCAAAAGGAATCACAGGAGATTCACTGTCATCCCACAGTTCTTATGAAAGACACTTTGAACCTTTGGTCTTTTTAGGGTTCCAGTAAAACAAGTATTTTTTAAAGGCAATTTACAGCTATTCCCACCCCCTTCACTTTCTGCACAAACTCCTGCTTTTCACCTTCAGTCTGACTTTGTAATCCATGGTTGGTTTCAAATCAGCCTTTCAGCATGGTAATGAATGGATTAACTTTCTGCTTTCCGATGAGTAATAGGAAAAATGTTTCTGAATTATCAAAAAATAATTGGAATTAAAATTGTAAATGGTTTCTACAAGGGAAGTTTTTGTAATTAGTTGAATCTGTGTGATGGAAGCTATTATAAATAACAAAAAAATGTGTTTACCTAATCGCTGGGAAAGCGCACATTAGCTCTCTAATTAGAACTCCCTCATGGCTCTACTACAAACTCTGGACACAAAATAATTTGTTTCATGCTTCCTTTAGCAGGCAGAGGAAACTCCATCCGTTCCGTTTGTGCATGTCCAGTTCTGTGAAGGAGCTGGAACTGAATTGCCAAATTCTCACTTATTTTTCTCAGCAGGTCCCTGTGACTGCCCAGATCCTTGTCCGGAGCCCAAGGGTGGATGCAGAGGGCTGGGATGGAGCAAAAGCACAGCTGCTTTGGGCACTCTGCTGTGGGCTTTTGCTCCAGAATAAATGCCATTTTCTGTTCTCTTGATCTGAGCTGGGTTTTGCTCTAAGCTGTCTGGAAAATTGCTCTCGTGTCACAGAGTAGAGACTTTTCATTGTCTCTTTCCACAGAGAATGAGACTCCCCCAGGCAAGAAGGAGCTTTCCTTCTAGACACACCTTCAACACACCGTGTCTGTTCTCCCAAAGAAGTCTGGGTAACAAACACTCTATCTGGTGATTAAGTCACACCAGAACAGGTATTGTTTAATACATTTGACCCATTTTGCGAATAGCGAGCACAGATTTATCCTTGTTGTGCTAAATAGCTGCTTGAACCTGCTGTGTTAAACTGAGCAGAAATGAAGATTTTATTACAGTTGCAGAGATAAATTCGTAATGTGAGTGCTGGGGTTTTTTCAGGATCCAGTTTTTATGATGAAAATCCACTTAAATGACTGAAAACAGGAAACATTATTTAACAAACGAAAACACCCTCTACCATTTACAAGTATATGACCTATTTTATCTACTTTAGAAAATCTCTCTCCTAGATACGTTTGCCATGGTATCAAATTCTGCACAGGGAGTTCTGCTGCATTTCACAGGGAGCCTGGCAATTAAAGCTCTGCTGTGATTGTCATCACACCACGGCACAAACATCCGCTGCAATCACAGAAAAATGTCCTTTTCTTCAGTATCACCTAGGGGCTAGGCAAGCAGAGGAGGTGTGGTTGATGATGATGATGGTCCCACTGCCCTGAACTATGACTGAGGAGAGGTTCCTTCAGGAAGATACACCACCCTCAGCCTGTGACAAGAGCCTGGTGATACCGAGCCTCCTTTTGCTCTTAATTGGTGCCTTTTTCAGAATGGGAATATGAGGAATGGAATCACAGAATAGTTTGGGTTGGAAGGAACCTCTGAGGGTCATCTAGTCCAAAGCCCCTGCAATGAGCAGGGACATCTCCAACCAGAACAGGTTGTTTGGGGCCTATCCAACCTGACCTTGAATCTTCGATAAGAATTGTAAGCATGGAAGGTAAATACCCATTTTTGTCTTGTTTTACTAACGCTGCTGGTTGTGTGCAGCAACTGGACATTAGTTCCCAACAACGGAGGATGTATTTAGCTGTTGCATGCAAAATACACTTTGCAAGTCCGGGAAGAGAGGTAGGTGCCCCAAATTACTGAAAATCTGAATAAGTTGCTCAGGCTCTTAACTCGACATAGGAGGCAAATACCATGAAATCAATTTCTGTGCCCAATTTACTCTCAGTGACACCTGCACACATTTTAAAGGGTAATTTGTCATTTTGCTCCACTTGTCACATTATTTCAGGTCATGGGACCATCAAGTCAAAAACTCAGGTTTAACTCTCTGCTCCATAATCCAGAAATGGAAAGTCAAAACACCCCTTTTTTTTATCCCCTTGGAAGAGAAGCCACAAGTTATAAATAAAAGTAGATAGAGTGGGTAAATCACTCCTGGTTTTCTGTCACCTTAGGCCTACTCTATTGTAAGCAACTCTTTTATTATCCCACAGCCCATGATGGGAAAAGACCATTTCATGTCCAGGGAAAACGTGACGTGCCTCATGGCCAGTGGGTGATGGGAGGTGACCATGAACCCTGTGGGTAATTTATCCACCTCCTTGTTTACACAGAGCTGCAGCCTCCAACAGCAGCAGCAGTAAATGGGTATGGGAGAGAGTGACAGGATGATATTTGGTGATATACGGAGCAATTTGGATGTGGGGAGCATAAAAAGGAAGGAGTAAGACGGTACTAAATGCAGTCCCCACGAGACAAAGTGATGGAGATAAACCAGTAAAAAATATGTATACATAAAGCAAATACACTCATGACGCAAGTGGAGGCAGAAAAGGGGGGCAGAGCAGAGCAGCCCTCGGCCAGAGGAAGAGTCAGGATGTGGGGGGCAGAGGAGGATGAAGGGCACAAGAGCTGAAGCAGGGCATGAGCCACATAACCTCACGAGGGTGGGCCCTGAGCCCCAGGCTGCTGGCTCTGGGTGCTCACCAATGTTTTCAACCTTCTCAGGAGGAGGATGGAGAGTCCTGAGTTTTGTGGAGCAGAAGCACAGCACAGCCATTGCTCAACTGCAGCCAGAGAAGCCTGATTTATCTGTCCCAAACAGCATTTGCGTTGTTCCACGTGGGAAAGGAAGCTTTTCTGTGCCAGTTTGGTCACTCCCCAGAGCCTCTGTGCCCTGGTATGAAAGCACATGGGAATCCTTGCTGGAAAACCCAACCCGAGCCCTGCTGTGTCCCCTCCAGGACTTGTCCCTGCAGGGTCCCTCACCCTCACAGGAGGTCACACCTCAGCCATGGCAAACAGTGACCAGGATGCTCAGTAAGGAGAGCTCTGAAAACTACGTTGTGCTCCAAAAGGACTTTAAAAAAATACAGCAGTGCTTGTGAATCACGTTTTATATCTAAATAAAGTTATACACATAAAATTGCTGTTATTCATCAGTGAACTCCTTTAATAATCAATTGCTAATTAAGTTCCACTGCCCTACTAGATCTAAAGCAAATCCCTTTCTGAGACAATAGAAGTGCAGCCAATAACATTTATTGATTATGCTTGTCACAGGCACTGGAGAGGGAAAGGGACCTTTTTTTCCTGCCCCTTCAGAAGCTGTGTGCCAGAAGGTCTGGAAAACACAAATCAGAATTACCAGAATAATTTTTTATTACCTAAGTCCTTTTGACTCTGGATTTGAGCACATTTTCTACAGGAATAAACATACCAGGAAATGTCTGGTACCTACCCTGACAAATGAAATACACTGTACAATGGTGGCTTTTCCCAAAGGAGATTTGTCCCTAAAACCTTTGGTTTTGCAGCTTCTTCCAGTGTGGCTTTACCCAACCTGACCAAGGTCAACCTGCAGCCAAATCCAAGTGAACTTTCAGTTGAGACCTGCTCCTTGCCATTTATGTATTAAAACCATAAATTCCTTCACTAACATGAAACAATGCTCCTTACCCATATTTTTTTTAATTACAAATCTTGCACTCAGAGCAATTTGAAACTGACTTAAAGTTGCTTTCTCACTGCTATCAATCAGAGATGCACTTCAATTCCACAGTGCTCTGGGGACCCAGTAGGTTAGGAAAAGCAAATAGGAAAATAGAATGATATTTTATTTTTGTTATTCATTGCAATAGCCTGAAAGCAGACCATGAAATCTGCTAAAAGTAATAGGAACTGTCTGCCCTTTTAATATGCCCTTTTTTAAGGTGTGTATTAGGAATCCAGAATACAGTTCAATATTCATTACAGCAACATGCCACAAGTTTTCGTATTGAAGCCCAAATTTCTTGTGTGTCAGACTTTATGCTCTTTTTATTAATATTTCACTGTGGTTGAAATCTCCTTTAACACTGGAGGCTGAGTGAGCACAGTTGTGAGTGTGAGCGTGTGAGAGGCAGCACCGACCCCAAACCTCACCTGGACCTCTCAGTGCTGTCCCTTTGTGCCATTATCTGTTCCTCTGGGGCCACCCCACAAGCCAAATAGTGCCCAGGAACACTGGGCATAAACCACCGTTTTCAGCCAACATCTTATTTGTGACATTTTCCTGAAATAAGCCCTTTTTTTGCTCCATATATTTTCTTTCCAAAGCCCAGCTGTGCCAAGCCATTACAACCATCACTGATGCCCGAGGCAAGCCTTTTTCTTCTTCTTTTTTTTTTTTTTTTGGCTTTATTTCTACAGCAGGAGGTGATTACTGACAGAAGTTCTCTCATTCTTCCTGAAAATCAACCCAAGTTTCCCATTGCCTCTGGGCATGAGCTTCCCAGCCTGGGAGCCTGTCGTCTGAAAAGGACAGAAAGAAGAACCCGGTGCTTAGAATATGGAAAGAACACCTTAGTGTTTAATCCTGTACTGCAAAAATGACGTTACATCATTGGGTCACCAACGATGTAAAACCTCACATATCTTCTCCCATTTTTACAACTGAAAAAAAAAATACATTCAGTGTCTTTCTTTTCGGTTTATCCTTGTATTGAATTATTTTTCTTTCACTAAACTAGAGAATAAGCTGCCTCGTAATATGATTATGTGGGATATCTCACCAGAATGGCTGTGTTGGTCAGAAACAGGGGAGCACCAAGATTTGAGGTAGCTGAGATTAATCAAGGCTTCCTTAAATCCTGATCAAAAAATGATAGAGTGGGAAGAGATGTATCTTTAGTGCCAGGAGCATGCCCCAGCCAACTCCACCAAGAGTAGAGGGGTTCTGAAAACCTTCCTGAGGGTGTGGGAAAGAAAATAACCCTGAGAAAGCAAAATAACAGGAATGAACCCAAACAGGACCAGGATGGGACTTTCTGAGCAGGGCCCCCACACTCTCACTCTGCCTGCTCCAGGCAACCCAGATAAATAAAAACCAAAGCAGGAATGCCTCATTTCATCTGACACCGGGGAAAAAGGCAAATTAGCTGAGTTGAGCAATGATTAGGAAGCAGAACATTTCTCTGGGCATTGCTACAGAAGTTGATCATCCCTCAGAGCAGAAGCCATAATAGCTTTTGAGTCATTATAAGCACTGCACATTCAAGCAACAGTGATTTGCACTGAAAATAATCTCAGGAAGGCAGGGAAAACAGCATTTATGTAAATAAACTAACCTCAGTGTTTGGATACATTTGTATTGCACATGGGTGTTGTTTTTCTACATCTGAGGAACCTCATATCAGAGAAAGAAAATAAGAACAAAAAGATTAAAGAGCTTCAAGAATTTTAATATTTCACTTTCATTTTGTGGACACTATTCTCCACAATCTGATACTAGATGCAAATAGTTGCAGCCAAATTCAGTTCTGTGTTTACCAATGCAATTCCAGGTCGATATCAAACAGTCACATTTACTCAAACCCAATGAAAACTGCATGTCAATCACAATGTCTGTATCAGAACCAGAGCTGGGAATATTTTACAAATAGCTCTGAGAAATTGCCACTCCGAAAAAGTGAAGGTGATGGAAGTTGCTACACCTGTGAGACACTGACACTGTCCATAACCACCTGTACCCTGCAGCTGTTTAAAACAAACCAGTTTTTTGTGTAAAAAGGAAGTGGAATAAAATGGGATTAAAAAAAAAAAAAGGGGCTATTGAGATTAATAGTAGAGACATGCAGCTCTGTAGGCCAGAGATCTCACCTAACTTCACCTCTGCATTGGTGTAAGACACCAACAAAACCTGCAGTTCCAGATTAAATTAAGGAAGCCCAGTTTTAAAGTTTGTTTATGTTAACCAGAAAACTATTTTCAGTTGAACTGCTATTCCCTAAGGGGTTTTGCTCCAGTTTGCTTTGTTTTAACACTCATTTTAGTTAAACTATTTCAGCTTTGCCTACAGGAAGAGCACCTGGATTTAAAAATACCATTGCTGGGAACAAACAAAACTGTGCCATGATGCCAATTGTACCAACAAAAAGCTGGATTCCTCATGTGTTGGTATCCCCTGTGGTATCTCTCTTCTCTCACTGCTAGAAAAACAAGCCAGGGTTGCAATCTACAGCTTTAGCAGGCAGGTGAATTTATCAGGAGGGCACACCCCATGCATCTTCACTGCCCAGGCTCTCAGCTCCAGCACCGCTCACCTCTCCGAGCCTGGGCACAACTTAATGAATAATTTGTTTCACAGTGTCAAGAGGCCTTGCTCGAGGTAGGAAAAGCCAGTGCCATGCAAGGCCAAGTCCTCACACAACTCTTGCTTAATGTCCCTCTCGCCATGGGGTCTCTGAACCTTCCACCACACCAGACCCGGGGCTCGCTCTTGCCAGTTTATCATTTTTCTGTGCATCATCCTCTGTCAGATGGGGTTTGCAAATCCGAGGCAACCCTATTTCATAAAGTAAATTGAGTTCTTGCCTATCTGCATAACAAATATTAAAACATCATCATTGTAATTTTAGGCTGAGAATGTTTATGTAAAAACATTGTGCAGATGTGGTGAAAGGCTAATAAAGCAATGCTAATTATCTAATCAATCTTTCTTAACCTTTGTCTTAGACACTACATAGTGCTCATGCTAAGCTTAGATTAATTTTTCAGGGTCTAAATAATGTTGTAATCATAGCTGTAATGTGTGGGTTCATTGGAAACTTCTCTTTAGATGTAACATTGTCAATTTACACCGAAATCTGTCTATAAGCCATCTGTTACAGAAACCGGTCATTATCAATTTCATCAATCTGTTCCCAAATATTGCAGATGCCAGCCACTAGGAACCATCTGTTAGTGTCAAAAAAAGTAACAATTCAATAAGCAGACTATTTGGGGAGGAGGTGGGGAAATACGCTGTAATATTTGGCGCAAAAGGCAAACTTACTAATTGTTGCGGTTTTACTACTGACCTATAGCTGCTTCCGGAGCGATGCCAAGCTCATGGATCAGCCATCAGTGGGAGGGAGGCTTCCAAGACAGCAATAACAATCAGCAGGGATGGCAGAGGAGAACTGACACCTACTCCTGCTCTAACATATTGTCCAGCAGTGGCCAGGCTGGTGCTGGCAGGGACTTTACTGAAGTCACCTGTGCAATTTGAGCAGCTCTGACTGATTACCTGTAGCTGCAGTTTAAATAAAGACAGCCTGCACACACAGGCTGAGATTTCGTGTTCTCGTGGGTTTGTTCAGTCTGAGAAATAAAGGAAATTCCACATCTCTACCTCAAATGAGCATCCCTCACTGCGGTGCTCACAATGGTTGGGACCCTCTGAATGCCCCAAAATCACAGCCCTGGAGCCTTCCTGTGTCCTGAGCAGACACACGGCTCCTGCAGAGGCAAAACTTCTTTAAAATCCACTCCAAGAGTTCCCAAAGCCGTGCTGGGCACCCAACTGGGGCTGAGGGTGTCAGGGCCCCCAGGTCTTCTCAGCTGTGGTAGAAGAGATAAAAGCCATGCATTGGTCAAAAACCTTTTAATCCTTCATTTTATCGTGAATAGCTCTGTAAGTTTGCACATTAACCCTCCAACAGACACTTAGACATTGACCATCACGACAATGGCCATTTGGCTATCACCAGCTCGCTCAGGCCACGTGTAGCCACCACCTGCATGACCTTGGCTTGTTCCTAAGATGCCTCTGCTGAGGCCACTGGCAGTTCCCTGCAAGCCCTGGGTGAAAATCATGAGAGCTAAAAAGTTTTGTGCAAAGAGAAGCACAGGCTGAAAAGTAAGAATATCCGAGATGCATCAGACATGCTGAAGTGCTGGCCAGAGCTCATCCCCCCTTGCCAACAATTACGTTTTCTCCTCATTTTCCTTTTGCACAGAACAGCCTGATTTGACAAGTACCTGGCAGATAAACATGCAATGCTGGAATAATAAAGCACAGAAGCTCAGTGTTAATGAACTACCCTTGCAGCAAGAGCAAAAAAAACATTTGTTTTCAGATACATCTTTCTCAAGAAAGAAAAATCCCAGCTCAGCTTCAGCTCGTAGGAGGATGTGCGTTCAGAAAGTGCTTCCATTTGCAGTTTCTAATGGGCACTTTTATTTGGGTCAGATGTATAATTGTTTAAGCAGTTATTCTCTGGGAAAGCTGCTTTGTCCCTGCAGTCAGCCTTGGGACTCTTTCACCTCAGCAATTTGGGTTAAACCCTTATCTGTCTCAGTCTCATTTGGAAACAGAAGGGCCAAGCCATTTCCTTCAGCCAGAATAGACAGTATCTGCAAAACTACCCTGCCAGCTCATCACCTTCTCCAGGCCTTGCAACTCCTTAAATATATTCTGGTGGACATTCTGTGTCACGAGATCACATAGAACTCCCCTTGCAATGGTTCCAGCTCAGCAAGGCACCCATCATCTTACACATCTTGCTGAACTAATTTTTCTTCTCATATTCTTCTTCTGTATATTCATATGCACATGTGAATGTACATAGATACATAAATGTGCAGGTCCAAGGTGTTTTTCCTGGAGAAAGGAGCATGGAGGCAGGCCAGGATGAACAAGGGAGTGAATCCTTAGGTTAGACCTCCTACAACTCTAAGTTCATTCGTCAGTGCTGTTGGGGGATGAAGAAGTGCAAATATTTCTCCGAGGATGTGAGTGTTGGAGTAGGCAGGCAGGAGGCACTTGGAGAAGCTGGTATTTGTAAAAATTTGACAGGAATTGATGTAGCTGAGCCCTTTGCTGGTAGAAGGAATTGGAAAAAATTAAAAGCTCGATATTCATATGCTGTGAGGCAAAAGCCAGACCTGTGTGGGATTATTACAAATGGATTTGGCTGTGCTTAGGGTTCTCAATTGGGTGTTTATAATAAAGGGTAGCTAAACTCTCTTTCTCACAGCTGAACATCAGCATGCAGGCCTGAAAGGATAACTGACCTTTTTGAATGTTAATTATCTTTAAAAGGCCTGTTTGCCCAGAATTGTGAGAACCAGCTGTAACCAGCCAACAGGGTCACTGAGGAGAAATGATGGATGTCACGAGGAGTCATTTGATATCCATTAAAGGGGAGGAAAGTCATTAAAATATATCGGGCCCAGGGACCTTATGAAACAAAGAGAAGGTAATTACTTTAGGCTCAGATTTACCTGCCTGGACTAATCAATAAAAAGACACCCTGAAAAGCAGAGAGGGAGTAGAAAGAACACATTTTGACATGTCTGAGAGGAGCATTTGTCACCAGGGCAGAAGGAAAGGTCAATGCCTGCCCAAGTGCTGCTCATCCAGCTGCGCCCAGAGAGGGGACAGGGGCTTCAGCAGCAGCAGGAGCCAAAATTCACCTTTTTAGAGCTGTGTCAGCACACCCTCAGCCCAGCCCTGGCTCTGGGTGATGCATGGCCATGGGACTTTCGCTTAGGAGATGCTCAGGTTGCATTAATGAAGCAGACAGAGCTCCCTAATTAGGTGCCCTCGCTCTGCTGTCGCTGTGTAGGGATATCAGCTGTCCCCACAGGGGCTGAGCTGGGGCTAGGAGAGCATTTCTGAAGCTTAAAGCACATCTTCAGCGGCTCAGCAGCTATGGGAAAGCAACCAGGCTGCTTTTTCAGTGTGGCAGCAAAGATTAACTTTGCAAAAATTCCCTGGATTATGCATCATCTTCTGGGGCTCTCCATGGCCAGATGCTCAAGGCAGCAGGACTCAAGCCCTCACAAAAGTTTGTTGGCTTTTTAACACCCTGGTGGGCACCAAGCTCTTTGAAAAACCTGATCCCACCTAATCCCTTTTAAAATGTAACACCAATTTACTTCTCCACCAGGATATGTGCAAATTAACTCAGCTATGGAAGATGAGCAGCAAGGCTTAGGCAGAGAATTGCCATGGGCTCCTCGTAGCCCAGAAGTGATGCTATCCTGCCTTCACTACAATCAGTGGGCATTTCAGCACATTTTTATCCAAAAGCAAAGTTGCTGACTTTATTCACCGTGCAAATCGTTCAGGTTTTTGCAAAACGAAATATCCTCCGAGCCACTTCACAGAACTCCATGTATCTTCCAAAATGAGACATGTTAAAACCTACTAGTTAATTTTCTGTCATTACTCACTCTAATTAAAATCTTTGTCAAGGGAATCTATTGCCTTTTTTCTATTTTCTGCTCTGATGTTGCAGTCCTTGACATTCCACCGTGGTCTATAAAGACACAGAATATTAATGCCTCCCAATCTAGAAAAAATATATTGAGTCTGCTCTAGTATTTTGACCTTTTCAGTACGTTGTGTTCTGATTAAGTGTCCAGCTTGCTTCTGCCCCACAGGTTTCCAAGGCCATAGAGGCACGAAGAGGTGGAAAAGCTACGAAATCCCATTTCTAATCCCTGGGAAGGTTAAAGAGGTGTGATCAAACACAGCACCTCGCAGACTGGCTGAGGCACAGCCACACACGAAGAGGAGAAGCTGGAAACCAGAACTAAGGCCCCACCATCAGCACAAACACTTTCCCATCTCACTCTTCTGTATCTCTTTCTCTCTATAGCCTCTGCCAGCACTGTCTTTCCCAAGAGCCAATTAATTCAAGTCACAAATATCTGCCCTGAATTCTTGCAGGTAATTAGCACCACAGGTTATCAACAGGAAGCTGGTACCCACAGGCACTTCAGATAATTGTGTTTCAATATTGGCACATTTCTGCTTACCACAAAAGGTCACTTCAGTTTCTTTTCTCTATTTTCTCCCCTCTCTTTTGCTAAATGAATGAAAAATTGTTATCATTATTTTGAATGCTCTAAACAGTTGGCAGAGGCTTTGGGTGTTACAGGACAGACATGAGTGACACAGGCACTTCAGGTGGTTGCAAAATTATTATTTTCTAATCCTCAGTTTCAGATATAACCCTCCTCAGCATACCAGTGAATGGAAAAAATACCCAAGTCTGGTTAAATACTCATGCTCCTGAATTCATTTCAAAGAAAAGTAATGGAAAGAATACATAATTATAATGTAGCAGAACTATTGGTCACTTTAACCAGCACCTGCAATTTAGGTAAAGCTGTATTTAGTACTGCACGAATTTGGAGGACCCTTTACCTGTTACAATAAATTTTAAAGGGTAACCATTCATTTAACTATATGATAAATAACTTCCATGGACTAAGTATTATACATGAAGGACTATGTAATTACTTTGTAAATACAGGATTATATCTGTCCTTGAAACAAGAAAACAAATTAAATCAGCCTTGCAAAATTGTACTCCCCACTCACAGTGAGTGAGTAATTCTGTTGCAAAAAATAAATTAGAAACCATCATCTTCTTTGCAGAATGGTCACAGTAAAAGGACAGCTGGGATGGTTTTGTGGCAGGGCCAGGCAATTTCAAGGCAAGGCTGTATTAAGTGTTAAATTTCCATAACAACAAAACCTTCCTGCAAGAAGAATTTGAGAGCATGCAATAATTTTGTAGTTGCCTTGGACTGCAGAATAAACCACGTACTGGAAAAGAAGTCAGCAGTTGTGCCCTGTTAAGTGGAAGTTTTGAATCAAAAGCATCACTGCTGGGAGTGAAGAGGGTAAGCCATGGCAAGTGAAAACCAAATTTAGTCCAGCACAGGGAGGTTTGCACACACACTCCAGCGACACTGGCCTGTGAGGTACCGAAATGAATCAAACCAATCTTGCAAATTTGCTCTCTGAATTACTGAAGACGTGATCTCATAATGAGTACACGAACAACAGGAGTGCTCCGAGTTGCTTTGACTTACTCCCTTTCTATCATCACTGCATTATTGCGCTTAAGAGTTTTTTTATCGTGTCATTAAAGTTAATGAAATTTTATAGACACAGAACTGGTGGGTGGTATAACAGGGAACATTAAAATCATACTCTCATTTCAATCCCTCACAAAACCAGAAAGCTAACCACTTAACAACTAAAGACCGCAGAGAGCTTGAGTGAAGAGGCATCGTGGCCCTTTAGAAAAATAAAAAGGGAGAAATGTGACATTATCTTGGTAAAAGAAAGTGTAGCCACAGTGCAATTCCCAGTCGCCTTCAGGAAATCAATACCCACTTCATATGGTAGAAAACTTTTCCCTTAAGCTTTATTCAAGGTACAGCAGCACAATCAATCCTGGGTGAAATGGCAGTGACCTTCGCCAGTGGCACAGACCCAGCCCTGGCACGGAGCTGCCACCGCGAGCGTCCTCAGGACACATCACATCCTACAGCAGGAGACCTTGAAAAAGGGTCAAAGCTTCTTCCTTACAGCCACCCAAAAACTCACTGCTTGCTTAGGAAATCAACAGACTACTCACACCCAACAGATTTTTTCCTTTCCTTTTTCTCTACCCCCCAAGATATGGTGTTCTAAGAGCCATGGGAAGTTTTATGCACGCTCACCTCCCACTGTGAAAAGCAGTCAAGTACTTTCTTCCTAAAGAAATGAAGCAAAATATCAGGACAGAAGGTCACCTTAGCTCACCTATTTTGAATAAAGATTGTTTTGTTAAACCAAATTCTTTTCATTTTTAATGGGGCCATTGGGTCATTGAATCTCTTATTCACAAAACAAAAATGCTTCTCGCTGCAGCCAGCTGCCAAAGCAGAGTGGGTATCATTCACAACCTGACTCACACCTAAAACCTGTGGCAGGAATCCTGCAAAGCAATGCCATCTGCATCTCTTGTGGCTCACACCTCTACTGCACCCCTGGATAAAAGAACAAGAAATTATTTGCTCCTCTAACGTAGGGTTTCTGGTAGCTAATCCAGGGAACACACCTGCTAGACTTAAATTCAGTTAAAATTCTCTGCTGTCCAACTGTGAGAATCATTGAATTTAAGCTTTCCACTCAAAGTTTCAACCCACTGATTTCAAACTTCATTATCTTACGCAGTTCATAATCTCCTGCGACTCTTGATGGTGTAACTCACACACAGCGAGTGAGGCTGTGAGCACCCAGACCTGCAGCCTCCTGTAAAAAGTGGAATCAAACCACAAACCTCAGCTCTGGACCCCCATCCCCTCATGGATTTTTCCCAGTTATTCACACAGGCATGATAAGAGTGACTCAGGGCACGGCAGCAATCTGCCTGTCCACATGCCTGAGAACTTCATTTTGGTTTTTTTTTATCTGATAATGCCTATTTGCAATGTGTTTACTTCCACCTCCAGCCCTGAGCATCCTCAGGATGCTGCTGCACACACGTGCTGCGGTCTGCTGAGGATGCCCAGGTGTGTCTGCACGCTGTTGCATGATTGTCTGTCCCCCAGAGCTGGTCAAGCAGGAGGGGTTTGGGTGTGGGTTTGATTTCCTTTTCCCCCCAGATGGATGTGCTGGTGATGGTTGCCTTAGAAACCAGCAGAAGTTCTGTGCCTGGCCAGGGCAGAGCCTCTCGTGCTGCCGAGAGCGAGGAGGAAGCGAGGCAGGTACAGATGCTCTTGCTGAAAAGTGAAAGGTTTTTCTGCTCTGCACACAGCAGGAGCTCCACCGTGGAGGGACTCCACCAGCGCCTTTGCAGGGCCAGGTGGATTCTCACTAAATGAACATTTTATTGCATTAAGCAAGTTCCCCTCCATTTTAATGTGTAGATACAAATGATATCTAACACTTACAGATCGCTATCTTGATGTTTATATGAAGTGATCTACATATGCAAAGGCTACTGCTATGATCATTTCTATTTTAATTACCAGCACGGTTCTGTTAATTTCAAGCTCTAGCAGAAACACACAAAAATCAATGTTTGATAAACGGGAAGAGGTTTCAGTGGGTCAAGGAGGATTATTTCTGCACTTTTGAAAACTGTACAAGAGAAGTAAACAAAAACATTGGAAGCTATTTAAAGAAATACATTTTACAAAATCCCTTTAAACAGGTTTAAAATTCACACATATTTATGCTGAAACTTTCCCAGGATATTTGAAATCATATTCATTATTTTTGGGGGAAGAGGGAGAGTGGGGCAGGAAGAGTTAAGAAAATATAAAAATATTAGAAAGCCAACTTTAGAATATATTTAAATCCTTTCAAATGCAGTCTAAAGGTCTGCAGTCTGTGCAACCATCGCCTTCAGTGCCATTTTTGTCAGTTCAGTGCAATATTCAAAATCCATTTAATGCCATGAAAAGGAGCAGCCTTTTTCATGAATTCTGATTTATTTAATATTGATTCCAAGTCTAACATGGCACAGAAGCAGCAAAAATTATGCTCAAAGCAACAACCAAACTTCCTTTCCACTTTGACAGGTGAACAAGCAGTTATTACATCTCTGCAGAGCCCCTTCCAGACTCCGTGGAGCTGAGTTTCCCTATTAAGAAATGCAATTTCACTTGGGTGCTGCAACAGCAAAATGTGGCATGTCGGGTCACGGCTAACAATGGAGATGCGAATGTGAACACAGATATAACTAACTCCCTCATTTTTTTTAAGTGCAGCAGTAATAAAAATGGAAATCAAGCCCAAAGCTAGAGCTGCTGCCAAGGCCTGGCCAGCACTGGGTGATGCCAGTGGCCACAGCTCATGTGGGCACTGTGCCCACCCCTGCCCGAGTCCAGCACGGCCCTGGGGAGCTGGGCAATGGTAGGAACTGAGCATCCTCCATCCAGCGCTGGACACTCAGAGCTCTGCGCCACCCCTTGGCTTGGGAAGGGCCAGGGGCAGCACCAGGGCACATTATTTTTAGGGGACCAGAGCAGCAGCTGCAGCTTTTTCTGACAGCACCTGCAGCAGCTCTTTAGAATCGTGAAATTGTTTCAGTGGGAAAAGGTTTTTAAGACTAAGATCCTCGAGGATTATCAAGTTCATAAAGCCAGCCCTGCAAAGTCCATCAGCTTCTGAAGCCAAGACCAGGCAGTGCATGGGTTGGCAGCTCAGCAGCCCAAGGCGCAATGGAACAGCAGCTAAGGGATGCCAAAGCTTAGAAAGTGACAAAGAGCTTCTTCCCCTGCAGGAGAAAACTTGTCCCATGATGAAGAGAAAAGGCTGATTGATTTATCTTGATACCCTGTGCTCTTTAATGAAACTCCAGAATGAATACCAGCTAGGGTAAGGATATCAAACGAAGCAATGATTAGATCCATGAAACAAGCAACCAAATATATTGCGCTGAGCTCCAAAATTAAGATGCTAACAACAGACAATTATTTATCCTGGCTTTTCTCTGGGTGTGAATTAAGGAGAGTTAACTTCACCAATGACATTTGTTACTTGAAATGGTGGGGATGACTAATGTCTTATAAGTAAATTCATTTTACATCTAATTATGAATGTGTTTTGCTAGTTTTTGACCATGAACAATTCCCCTCTACCTTAGAGCACAAGGACAAATCCCCAGATGAAGCAGGGCACCAAATGCAGAGTATTTGTACTGCATTTTTCCTGTATGGATATCATTAACAAATAGGGTTGCAAAGGAATTCCAATAGGAGAGCAATAAAAAAGGTCTCTGTAGTGGCTTGGCAAATGTTTGTTTGAACTAGTTCGTATCGACAGCATTTGTGCCAGCTCTGTATTTCCTCTCCTCGGGTGTTGATGTAGCTGTGATTTAATCAAATACCTGTGCAAATGTGCTCCCCCAGCTGCCAAAGGCAGCTCAGAACCAGCAGCCCCCACAGCAGAGGCTGAGCCTCTGCCAGCAAACACAACCACAGCTCCTGTGTCCAGCTGGACCCCCAAACAGCCACCACGGGGAGACTCAGATCCCCTGAAGGGTTTGTTCTGTCCAGCTCTGCAGGGGAGAGAGCACAGGGTTGCATCCACGGGAGGGTCACACCTGTGGAGCAGTGCCCTGCCTGTCCCATCAGTGCCTCCATCACATCTCCTGCCTGTCCCACTGTCACACTCAGCCACCTGGCCTGAGCCTAACCCCCAGCAAAGCAGCTCTGACCTGCTCAGGGCTGAGTCTGGAGTTTAAAATAAGAGCAGCTGTGCAAGGAAAGTACAGATTGAGTCACACTTGCTGGACAAATTCAGGTCCCGAGGCGACAACCTACTTAATGTGATAGGGGTGTGACTTGTGAAGCTTTTTCTCAAAAGACATTTTTCCTGCTGAGATCAAAGTCCCATGCCAGGCAGGGAAGGGAAGCGATACAGCAAATTCAGCTCCCCTGCATCCCCTCCTGCAGAGGACACCACAGTACAGCCCCCAGGGAAGAATGCTCATCTCACTTCCCTCTTCCACTAAAGGCAGCTGTGGACATCGTTCCTGCAACATTGCCATAAGCACACCCTGCTGCTGAGGGCATGGGAGAGGCAGAGCAAAATTAATAATAATAATAATAATAATAATAATAATAATAATGATGGTTGTGAAGTAGTTGTTTGAGTTTCTACAGAGTCAATTTGAAAAATTGGCGGAGGACTGGGAAGAAGACTGCTTCATTTTCTTTCCTCGAGGTTATATTCCTCTCTATCCACCACCATTGTAATTCTGTTTCTAAACCTAATAAATTTCCCACAGAATCCCTATTCATTCTAAAACCTATGACTGCTGATTCAGGGAAATGTCATGTTTTTCCATACCAGCATCGGTTCACACTGTACTAAAAAAAAGCAAGATAAGGACTAGAAAATAAAAGGCAACATTGTGCTTTTACCCAAAAGAAAGAGGCAGCTTAGGGGGAGTTGACAGTCTTATTTTGCTGCAATAGGCTCTGTGACCAACTCATGAAATGCAGGCTGGAAGAACCATGATTTCATAAGAAATCTGACCTCTCTTACACTGAATTAGAGATAGATGTGGAGTGTAGCTGTGTCTGTGCTGTCCTGCCCAAGCTGAGCAGCCACACGAATGTGGATTTTGGGGTGGTAAGGACACGACAGGCAAATCCACACCCACCCCAAGGACCATGGCAAACACCCCCACGAGCAATATGACACTTGCAGACCAGAAAAATGGGGTTATTATTTTCCTTCTAGCTTTGAAACAGATGCAGCCTTCATATCAGAAAGAGTTTAGTTTCCTTTTGTGAGCAGAGAACAAGATCTTCTCTGCACATATGGCACCACCAAAGAGAGCCTGGAGCCCCCAGCTCCCACCACGGCAGGATCACCCCAAAGCACGCAGCCCTCCAGGCTACCCTGCCCCAGGTTTACCTCAAAGCTTTCCCAGAGGACTTCTGCAAAAATGCAGGGTTTTGTTTGATCCTGGCATCTGTTCAGGGTAAGGGATCCGATACCACCAAACTCTGTCATTTTGCCATCCTCAGTGGGACAGTTGCACTCCCTGATCCCACAGGGCAGCCTCACCTGCCTCCTGACACTCCTGGTCACATTTCCCTTTTAAAAAAAAACATTGATTTAGTCAGATTTCAAACGTTTGTTTTCACTGGCACTTTGTCTCTCGGGTCTGCTCTTTACATGCTTCTCTCCCCTGAACCTGCCGTGTGTCACTGTGCCAAGAGAAATCATAATTAACACACAAATATTCAGAGGGCAATAGGCTGAAAAACAGCATTTGCCATGTTTGTACACATTTCCTTTTTCTAAAGTTGTTTCTCTCATAATGGAAGTGTAGGCATTCTCTTTGAAGCTGTTTTAATTGGGGAAAAGCTGACTCTTGCCAGCTGTTAAAACATTGATATTTGCCACCATTGAGGTGCCTTTTGATTTGGTTTGTCTTTTTGCTGATACAATTTGCTAAGCGGCCAACCTCATCTTAATTTATTTATTGGCTCATCTCAGGCAACAGCTACAAGTTAATTACAGTTTGCTTTTTGCAACACAAAATTGTGCAGCAAATGTTTTTTTATCAGTGATCAGATCCTTGGATTACTCTGTTAATTGTGACCTGGATTAACCACGAAGAGTATTCCAATTTTAGTAGACAATTTCCCTGGCTTATCTTTGCAGTGGCAAGCCATGTTTCCCTGGCAGAAAGTAAGGTAAAACCATTAAGTGTGCACTGGGAATGGCATTTAATTTCTGTATCAAGAGTTCTCCATTTAAATCTACCACCATTTCTGCTATTAAAAGAAGCAGAGCAGCAACCCAGCCTTTTTGTAATAATTCATAACCCCTCAGCAACCACGAGCATGTTACACAGAACTGCTGCACGATCCATCTCCACCCCCCACAGACTCAACTTTTGTTGGCAGATTTGTCAATCATGTTTATAGGCTCCTTTCTGCTGTACAGTCAGGAATTCTCATCCTATTTTGATCTGTGTCATAAAAATGTACCAGGGCTGATATACACCCAAGGACTTTCTGTTGATTTGTTTCTGTCGCACAAGCTATGTCTAATTTATTTATAACTTATCTCATTCTATTAGATCACTTTGTAATCATATTTAATTTAGATTTATTCCCGACAGTTCAGGCTGGCTCGAGGCATTTAATTAAATTTTGCCCTCTTAAGCCACTTAGTCAGTCTAGATTTTAAACATGATGTAGTTTTCCCTTGGACAGCGCTTTTCTATCCATAACCTTTGAATTGGTAATTTGTGCAGTTGCATCTTACATGACATTTTCAAGAACTCCTTTCAATCCTGGCCTCGATGCTGTGCAGGGCAAGCACCTGTGAGGAGCCCGGGAGAGGAAGCCCAGCACCATCCATGCTTTGGTGGGAATTGCACCATTCACACACCATTTTACTCTGCATTTTAACCTGAAATTGAAACCACCGAGTCAACCGAGGCAGAAGGGATGGGGTAAAAAGTGGAGATAATAAAGTTAATGAACTATGCTATTAAATTAAAAATTTTGTTTGGTTTTGAAGTTTTGGATTGAGGATTAAAATCTGTTTCTTGAAAATTTTAGGATAGGAGTATTGAATACTTCTAGAATGTGATTCAATTC
The DNA here is from genome assembly GCA_036785705.1 of Acanthornis magna. Lineage (NCBI taxonomy): Eukaryota > Metazoa > Chordata > Aves > Passeriformes > Acanthizidae > Acanthornis > Acanthornis magna. The sequence goes on from JAWUZG010000092.1 coordinate 4,031,852, forward strand.
AAATTATTTTAATTCGGGATTATTACCCTTTAGGAGATGGACCTGAACGTGTTTAGAAAAAGAATACAATATATAACTGAAAATTAAGATTAGAAAGTAACCTTAACTACAATTTTCATTAACTACTTTGCTTTTCATCCCTGGTTTTTATTAATAAGCAAAAAATCTTTGCATGAACAGGATTCTTCATGGTTTCTTTAGAATTCTTCCTCTCTTGCTGATTACTGGAATTGTCTCTCCCCTTCCACTGCTACTGATAAATTACAGTATTTCAGAGAACACACTTTAAATTTCCCTTTGTCCTGCAATTTTGCCTTTGTTCCTCAGTCTTGAACAAAACCCTATGAGTTTCACTAATGCCTCCTCCGTGCTGCAAATCCTCCCTCTTAATTTTCTCCTGCCACTCTATCAAGTTTGATATCATCAAAATGCAGATTAAGACGTGACTCCATAATAGCCAAACCCCTCTGTGTGCTTTATTTTGAGTTCCTAAAGCACTTGGACTTTCTTCCTGCTGCTTTCTTGCCCACGCTCAGGGCAGAGCACACTGCAGAGACAGCTGGGCTAATCATAATGCAAATTCAGTGATAAACTAGTCACTTAAATTCCACTAATATATCTTAATTTTTCACCCGGCAATATGATATATGGTGCCAACGTAATTCAATCTTCTTACATTTTTCACAAGCTAAATAAATCACATCAAGATAGAGTTCTTCAACCACAGTATTTCACTCTGCCTCCAAATCTCCTTACAGGGTGCAGGGGAAGCTCCACATTCCACTTTTTTGGCATCAAGGAGTTGGACCCAGTGAATGTGGATCCCAGGGATCAGCAGGTGATGGACACAGGCAGTTCCCAGGCCAGCACCCTGTCCGTGCTGCTATTTCAGAGAAAGCACAAGGAGAACCTGTCTGTGAGGAGCTTTCCTGCTGCTGCTCAGGCTCAGGCACTGGGATAAGAGGGATCACACCCTTTCCGTGATTCTGGACTTTCTTTTTGAAGCAGAGCAATTGTTTCAACCCTTCCTCCTCCAGCCCAGTGGGTTCGCAGCACCCACAGAAATGTCTGGACCATTTCTGCATCAACGTCTTGCCTTCATCACTGCAGGAGCAGTGAATCCATGGAAGGGAATTCTCCCAAAATTGATTTCCAAAGGGTTAGAGAGGGCCCTGATTTGTTGTATTTCCCAGATCCCAAGCCTGGGCCACTCAGGATTCCTCCATGCTGTTGCTGGATTTCAGTCATGTATTGTGGCATCCCAGGCTATCTCCACATAAGTATTGTAAAAATCCATTTTTCTCCTTGCATTTTTCATGGAAAAGAGCAAATGGACAATTCCCATGAGCAAACATTCATTATTATTAGCAAAGATCACAAAATGAGCCTTTGGAGGTACAAACCACTATTGCTGCCAGAGCAGTCACTTGTGCATCCCAACCTTCATAGTGGTCACTGTGGTTTAGGGAATTATAATTTTATAAGAAATTTCTTTAGCAATCTATATAAAAGTATTTTGTGATCATAAAAAAGTAGAAATCAAGAAAAAGGTATTTCATTTACTTGTTTTCCATTTTTCCCTCTCTATCAGAGGTCATTTTGCTACAGAACACTTGCTCTCCTTCCTCTGGCAGAGCTGCTCTTTGTCTTTTCCTTTCATCATTTATTTTCAAAGCTGCGCTATAAACTTCTTATCAATGCATTTCTAATAATCTTAACAGACTTTTATCAAGGAAAATGATAGGTTTCCACTGTCAAGAAGCCTTTTTCTGAGCCTCAAATGCTGACATTTTTTTGACAATTTATCTAAAGTCAATTGTCTTCTATTGACTTTTTTCAGCTGCTTCCAGAATGACAACACTTTTTAGCTCTGACAGTTCATTTGGCTTTCTATGCTTTCTCTCTCTTTTGGTTTTTCCCTACCATCCATAAATCTTTTTAAAAAACCCCAAAACCACTGTACTTTGCTTTTGCTAACAATATCTCACTTCAAATGTGTTCCATTAATTTCTCTGATTCTGTTGCTCTCACTGGCATCAAAAAACAGAAACAACAAAATATTTTTAAAGGCTTTTGAGGTTCTAATTCGATGGCAGATTTAGGTATGTTTTCAATCTCTCAACTTGTAGGACAGTGGAGTGTTACTTGCTCTCTTTTCCCTTTGGAATCACCGAGTGCTCATCCTGGAAGATGCTGGAGCTGGTACAGCTGCTTTGTACCGAAGGGAGCCAGCGAGGGGTGGCTGTGTCCCTTGAGCATCCCCAGTCCCTTTGAAACATCCAATTCCTCCGTTTTCAGCTGCTCTAAGGTCTGACTCTGCACCTTCTCTGCTGCCAGCTCATTACAAAATCCCCTCATGTTCAGCAGAGAGAGATGAAAGCATCATTTACAGCCTTTGCTGAACTGGAACCACATGTCTATTTTCCTTCTGCAACAGACTTTTTTCTGCAATACAACTCCATTTTCCTACATGTTCTTTCATTCTTCATACACAAACAATTTGATCAAGCTTTACTCTATATTCTCTGCAATAAGCCATTTTAAGATTTATTCCAACCTTATGTTGCTGCAATGTCATGTTAGAAAGCAAATGAAGTTTATTTTTATATCACTTTCTTACAAGACTATCTGTTCGAACAGGGATCTCTCCTTCTTAATCCCCAGGTTTTTATTCTCTTTCCAGTTCCCATGGCTGTTGACTTCCTTCTGTTCTTTGTCTTTGCCTTTTTTTCGTTGTGGACTAATGAGGTCTTTCCTTCAGGACATTCTCATAACAGCCCCGCACCGCAGTTTGGACATCAGAGCAGCTCAGCATTTCCAAGCTCCCTGTCTCACACACGAGCCCAGGAGATGCCTCAGAAGCCATGGATCTGTTCCTGTTGACTGTAGCTGTATCCACGCTGGTGAGAAATCCCTCCCCGCTCCATAAAGGATTCTCTAGCTCTGACCTGCAGTTGCTAATTTAAAATTCACAGTTGTCACCACTGAAAAGCCTTCTTCAGCAACTTCTGCTGTGCATGTTCTTAGCTATTATATCAAACCCTCCTCCACTACCTAAGAACAGAACAAATAAATTCTAATCACATGTACAAACCTCCTTCCAATATTTGCTAAGCATTAAATCAACTCTTTATCTTTTCTCTTATTATTTCCCAGCATACTCTTAAAGCTCAAGAGAGCCAGAAAATGAGAGGAAAAGTGCAGAGCGTGCCAAAAGAAAGCAGGGGGGGACTGCACATTTTTGATTCAAGGGATAAATCAGAAGCTTGAGTGATGGCTGACAGCAGAGTGGTTGTTCAGGATGAGGAGCCCAGCACCAGATTTGAACTTCATTAAAGTCTGAAGCTGATAACTAGACCACAGCCTTGAGAAATGTTATGGGTGAAAAGGTTTATTATTATCAAAGAAGAAAATGTGTACAAATTTTATGTAAGAGATGTAGGGTAGACAAGAGACTGTCTTTTCTTCACATGGATCTGTTTGGCAGGTCCTGGCACAGCCTCTTTGCATTTTGATCTCTCCTAGGTCTTCATTGTTATTTACTTCTGCCACTGTCACAGCCGCTAAAAAAAATCAAGATCTGATTCAGGATGGAAATTTTCTACACTTCTAAATGTCTTAGAACCATAAGTCCCTTTTGCTTTTGATAGCAAAGGTGCTGCTAAGAACACATGAAACCTTTAATCTGCCAGGATCAGAGGGGGCAGAAAGAGCATGTCTGTAGCAGCGAAAGATGCTGCAGCGTCACTGAAAGCAAAGGAACTCCCTCACTCTCAGGGGCGAAGAGCCTTTGCTTGCCCACAGCTCTGCTGAACACACCCCGAGCAGCAGAGCTGAGCAGAGAACAAGCTGAGAACAAGCTGAACAGAGTGGTGGTCCCAAGGAGAAGCAATCAGATGAGAGCGGAAAGCCTCTGCTGACAGACTGCAAAGCCAGAGAGAAATGGGGTCTTTGATGTACACAAAGCCGACCTGAACATAAAAGCTTTTTTCCTTAAAAAAATATCAATAGGCCCCCACCCAAACACAATCTCAGCACTCAATGTGCAGCTGCACACAGATACCCTTGTTTTCCAGCTCCAAATCTGAAAGTTACAAGGAGAATATATTTAATCTGGATTGCCAAATATATTGCTATAAATAGCATACAAAGCTGTGAAGAACATGTAATGTTACCACAAGAAATCCTTTATTTTATCTGAATCATTCTTTGTAGTTTTCATAATTTTCCCAACTGAACCCAACGAGCATTCTGCATGAGATGAGGATTAACAAACCCGTCACATTTTCTGTGTTCCTGAAATTTTGTTTCTAGAGTGCATTTGGAAAAGAAGTTCACATCAGCACATGCCATAGAGGATTTTTCTGACAATGTCCCCCACAAATGTTAGGAGCTCAATACATTTACTAATTACAAGGAGCAAAGGACATTTAGAGCAAGAATGGTAAATTAAATCAAGGGTGTTTCAAATGAGGAGTGGTCCCAAAGCACCTTACGGTGTAGGGAAGGAACAAGGAAAATGGTCCTCATTATTAGAATATGTTGCCAATATTTTTAATGAACTTTTGGTTGCTTAAATTCAGATTTTATATTTGCACATAACCTATACAAAAGCAAATGAGCCTACTCTACAAAGCTAAGCAGCCAAATCCTGCTAATTCCTCCTAATAACCGATATTCCATTACAACTTGCTGAAGCTAAAAAAAAAAATTAGAGAGTAAACAAGCAAATAAGACAAGCTGAAAAGGAGAGTATCACAAGCTGGCTTTTATGGAAGTTCAATGACTTGTAGCTGCTGGTGGAAAGCAGACATGTAATTTTCTACTCTGTCTCATCTGACAGTCAGAGGGGAGGAGGAGAGAGCCAGAATGTGACTCCATCCTCCCCACCAGAGCAGCGACTTGATGCCTGCTGCAAACTGGTGAGCAATGGGAGGGAGCAAGTCCTGGCAGGGTAAGGACAAATTCTGGCAGGCTACAAAATCAACACCGTTTCTATAGGTCCTGTTACACGGCCCAAGAGGGGCCTGTTAGATCAAGTGACACAAAACCACTAAACATTATATTTCCCCAGTGCAACTGGAGTAATGAAACACCTAGAGTTAGATGAGTCTGCGCTAGCCCTGCCTGGAAATATCAAAGCTGTTGCAGATCGGGAGCCATGCCTGGATGGAAGGGAGAGATATGTGTGAGCCAGCAGAGATCCAGAGCCTGGGGCTGGGTCTGCAGCACAAGGACAGCGCCAGAGCAGAAGAGAAGCAGTGCAAATGGGGCTGTGAGGAGCTCAACAGCTCCCAGCGAGCGCCTGAAGGTGCTCAGCTCCCCAAAGTGCCCTTGTGGGAGAGCTCACACTTCCGAGGTGTCACTGCCCTGCTGATCAGAAGTGATGGCAAACACACAGCCCCCAGCAGCAGGGAGGGAGCGAGGGGATGGAGCTGAGACCATCACTGTGTGCTCCCTGGAGCTGCCCAACAGCCTGGCAATGACACGGTGCCACATCCCATCCCTGCTCCAGTGCTAACAGACCTCGGGGTCACTGCCAGCTTCACCCCTGCTCATTAAAGGGTTTCTTAGAAGGGGCTGTGGGGTCACTGAGGAGCAGGAGAGGTGAGATGTGCTGCTGGGGAGCCAGAGCTGCAGGGCAGGCACCAACTCCGAGGGCACAGGGGATTCTCACACACTCAGGGGTTCTCACAGCCCTGGAAGACAAAGCAGAAGTGAAAAGTTGCCCATGAAATGAGTGGCCAGGTTCGGTGGGGCCCTGAGCAGCCTGGGGTATGGGTGGTATCCTTGCCCATGGCAAGGGAGGAGCGGTTGGAACTAGGTGATCTTTAATGTCCCTTCCAACCCAAACTATTCTGTGATTCCATGAAATTCATGGAGTTAAAAGGTGACAAGGAAATGCAAACAAAGGCCAAAAGTGACCAAAGCTGAGCAGCAGCCTGAGCAGCTGTTTGCCAGCTTCCCAGGTATGGAATGCAGCATCAGCACCCAGGAGAAAGTTTCCAAAAGGACCGATTTTCGCTGAAATTCACCAGTTAGCTGGTTTGACGCAATAACAACCCCTGTGCATCCCAAACCTTTTTTTATAACAATGTCAGGAGCAAGAGCAGGCAGGACAGTGGGCAGTGAGCCCAGGGAGAGGGGATTCTGGAATAGCCCCACCATGCTCCCCCATTCCAAACCCTCCCAGCACAGAAGGGCACGTAATTTTCAACTTTCCACTTCTTATTTATTTTTAAAGCACCATATAAATCCAAGTCTATGTGAAGCTGTTCCCACAAAAGTACTGCTTGCCAACACTCCCTATGAAAAAATATTTCCTTGGATTCCATTGCTGCCAGTTGCCAAACCATGAACGCCCTGAGATAAGGAGCCTTGCCCAGGTGCTGCAGCAACTGCTTGTGGGACACAGAGATACCACCCAAAATCAGAGAGTGTGACAGAGGGGGAGAACAAAGATATGGATAGGTCAAGAACGGCAGAACAGCTACAGGCACTTCTGTTCTCCCTCTCATCCATCTGCTCCCCAGGGATACTGTCAAGGTCCTGCCCCACAGCAGAGAGCTGACAAAAAATAGTAAAACTAGGAAAATTTTCATTTTTAGCTCAGGCTCGTTCTGTTGAAAGGAGGCCTCCTCTCTTTTATTATCTTTTTTTTCAAACTTCGGGATCTGATCACATCACTTTAAAAGTTTCCTTTTTTTCCAGGAAGATAACCCCCTGTCACTTTATTTCAAATGCTTGCACTTTAATATCAGCCACAGGCTACTTCAGGAATTATATGTATAAAATAAAAATAAAAAAAAGACACATCCAAAAAGAAGAGGAAGTCAAATTATTTCCCTGCTTTGATGTTTATTTGTGTTTTGTACTGCAGGGCACTTGTGCAATATGCACAGAAATGCCAGGAGAATGAGTGAATCCTGTTCAAGTAATTTAGAGGATGAAATGGTAAAAGAAACCGCTTTGAACTCAGCCCAATGGCACATTGCGAAATGCACCTCCTGATCCACACATTGCCACTTTTTGTCAGCTTGGGTTTGTTGCCACCAAGGCAAGATTGGCCCTAAACACACCAGGCAGGAGTGGATGTTAAGCTACTGCTTTCTGTCAGGCTTAGAGACAGCAAAAGAGGAAGATTTGATAACAAGGAAATACGTGCCTTGTTTTTCTTCAGCACCCTCTGGATTTAAAAACTTTTAAAAAACCAAAAATCTTGTCTTTGGACCAATTTTCTAAATTATGTACAAAGTTGCAAGGGAAATGTGGAAGAGAGCTCTGTAAGTGCACCTTGTTTGTATGAGCACCACACCAATCCCAATGGTTTAGCTAAATAAACTTAAGTATTGCAACTGTAAATTGAAATCCAAACCTTGGCTAATGTGAATTAGTGCTGGATTATAAAGCTACATCATGATAAGCAGCTTCAAAATATTTCAAACAGATTTGGAAAGTTGTTCTCCATTAGATTATAAATACTATTAACAGATAACAAGCCATAAAAGCCCATCACTTCAAAGGAGATCTTCTGGCCATTTTCTGTCAGAGGAGCTGAAGGGACATAGTTTACTAAGCTAAATTTGAAAGCAGAAAGCAAATCACAGCATCTACAATTATTATTGATTCCTGAAGTTATTAACTTAAAGGATTACCTTGTTCACTTCATTTTTGTTAGGGATAACACATTAGCTAGATATAACAAGGGATAAGACAGGCCAAGATTTTAGCTCTAATCATTAAGGGCTTTGAAGTTATGCATGAAATCCCTATAAAGATGTTGTTTTTTCTCCCCAGAACAATACTGAGGACACGAGGGAAGAGCAGGGGGCTGAGCTGGGCTGAGAAAAGGGGCAGGAGGCTCTGGCAGGAAACAGCTCCATATTTGAGACCCCCAAGCACTCCCCCACATCTGCACAGGACACATCTTTGTTAACAGTTTATGAAATAGTCATTATTGACAGATCCACTCGGGGTTATGCCAGCAGCTATGAAAACATGTAGTTTAAAAAGCAGCGACAAAAAAATGTCCTTCCCAAATGAACAAATCACAGAGAACTAATGAAATGGGGCAGCCAAGGTCTCCTGAGGGAACACCAGACTAAATTAAACTTGCCATCAGCTGATCAGCATGAAGTTTTCTTCTCAGCAAAACCCATCAAAAGTGATTTCATTGCAAAGCACTTCTTGGACAACTAGTTTTTTTAAAGGGCTCTAAAATGTTTTCCTCCTTACTCCAGCAAACATGTCAAACTCTTGCCCAGTCTCAGTGACAGCAATGGCACTGACCTGGAGAGCAAAGGGGTTTCCCTCTCTGTGATTAGAGCTGAGCTGTCATGCTGAGACCTATTTTGATCCTGGAACTCAAGATAACCCCGTAGACCAAATGGGTCTGTATTTAGATTGCACTGTCTTGCCACTGATAACAGAGATTTCAAAAAAAGAAAAAAATGCTTAATGGGAAGGATTACACCAGGATCTGTTTGTCTGATGCTCCTGTAAGTACAATCCCCTTTCCCAAATTCCCAGGGTACTCCCCATGGGCAGCTTGTCTCGATGGCTACAAATCTCTCATATAAACCACGTAACAGGTAGTGACACATTTACAGCACTTTTCATCTTTACAGCACTGTGTGCTGGTCAGTTTTTATTACACTTACCAGACAAAGTGCTTTCCTTCATGTCCACTAGGAAAGAGATTTTTTTTTTCCCAGACAAGCTTTTAGTCTGGCAATCTGTAACTATACAATGAAGATATATACACATTTTCCCATATTACAGTAATTGATAGAAAAAGTTAGGTCTAAGCCCAGTATGTTTCTGCCTCCGTTCCCAACTAGTCCATCACATCATTCTGAAAATGTTCTTTTTATGGTGCCTTAGTACTTGGCACCATCTAGGCCTGAAGTGCTCCCCCAAGGGTTTGCATTAGGCTCAGAAAGGATGAAAGAATGAACTAACAAGATCAGAGCTGTAGCAGGTTCAGCTGTAGGGGCCACAGCAAGTAAATTTCTAGTTTGTAACACTTGCTTATTCCTGAAGTTATTAATCGCTCCCATGCAGTATTTATAGCTGGGCTGTCTCCTTCCCTTTCCCCCAAGCAAAACTGTCACTATTTTAATGCTATAATAAGCTGATTTCCTAATGTATAACTTCAAAGGGAAACTTTCTTCTTCTGCTTGATAAAGTATTAATGGGGATATCGAAACGCGGTGACGTTACAGAGAACCCCAGGAACCCTTTTGGGGCTCCAGTTCAGCACAGTCCCTGCCTGGCAGCTTTTGTTCTTGCAGGTTATCTAATAAAGTTGCCTGCAGGAAGTTCTCTGTCTTCTTTCCCGAACTATGACCAGGGACTAGAAGCATTTTCCCTTTACAGCACCCAATATCAAGGTCATGTCAGGAGAACGAGCTGCAGGGGAGACTCCTTCATTTCACACCTGGGAGGGTTTAGCAATGAGAGGACAGGTTGGGAGGGATGAAGGAAGAGGCAAGAACAGGCCAGAACAGCTTAAAGCCACCCCAAGAGAGTGCAAAAAGCATGAATCCACCACCCTAGGCTGCATCAGCTAGCCAGACCCTCTGCAGGTGATACCCAAAGTCACACACAAGCTACAGCCAAAAATGCCTGTCCCTTTCAGCTAGGGAGGGTCTGGTGGAGTTCCGTCAGCCAATATTTGATGCACAAACATGTCAGTTTAATCTGTCAAATATAGCACACGCGCCTGCCCTGGGTTTTCAACACCAGCCCATGCTCCTGCACCGAGATGAATTTGCAGGAACCGCACTCAAAACTACGTGAGGAATTCAAACATGTAGGATGGCTGGAAAGCTGTGAGGGGAGCTGTCAGGGGAGAAGCAAGCTGAAGAATAGCTCAGACAGCAGCTCTTGCTGGGGGCTGGAAGCCGCTGGGTGCCAATCGTGGCCAGGCATCTGCATTGCACAGAGGAACCAGAGGTGCTGAGCTGAAAGGAACGTCAGCTCCAATGAGCCCTCCCTGCCTCAGCGTGGCTGTCGGCTCTGAGGCCAGGGGGTAAATGCAGCTGTGCTCTGTGGTGATTTATTCAAATTCCCATCCAGGGCTCCAGATATTCTGTAAGTTCTTTTTCCAGCATTGTCAGGACTTCTGTGTAAAAGGAAGATGCAGTAAAGCTTGGGAGAGCCAGCTCTGCATGTGTGCTGCAAACACAGCCAGGGCTGGGCTGAGGTGGAGCAACTGGGTTACACCTTGGGGGTGGTGCTGTGCCGCCACTGTTTATGAGCTTTCTGTCAGATTTTTCCCTGCTTTCCATCTCACTCCAAAATGACTGGAATAGCTGCTGCCACCGTCCCCCAAACACTCAATTTCAGTTATTTGTCAATATATTCAATATCCAGTCATTAGATCTGAATAGTACTTACATGTAAAAATGGATTCTGTGCTGCTGGTGCCATCCCACAGGTTTAACGTCACCCCTGGCTAACCTCAATAAGCATTTCAGCGCCCCAAGTCATTATTCATTACAGGAACATCAGCTTCTGGCCTCTGTAATGGGTCCAGGGCTCCATCCTGCTGTGATGGAGCCAGAGTCACCTCATGCCCGAGCTGCAGCACCAGCCTTTCCGTGTGGGAATCACACAATCCTCTGGCTTATTCAGCCTCTCGCAGAGGAATATTCATTAATGTTTACTGATGTAGAATGCACACACTACATTAGTCACAATCCTATAAGTAAACATGTTTTTCATCCACACTACATTAATCCTGAGCCTATAAATAAACAGATAGAGCACAGTCATAGCCTGCTAAGATACCCCCTGCAGAAAGAGAGTTACTGTACCAGAATTCAGCACAGAGCAGGGCTGTGGCATTATGAAGGGGCCACAGCTTTGGTGATTATTGTATAATGGGAGGGTTATTTAAAGGAAGAAATCAGGATTTAGGTGGGCAGGGTGGGGACGTTTCTGTGCTGCAGCACTGGTTTTTGGCACTGTCTGGTTTAAAGGTGTGAGCTGCTGCCCACAGCCTTGCGTAACAACTTTAGAATAAATCCAGCTAAATAAAACTTGGTGTCCCACCAGCAGCACCTGAAAGGCTGGATCATGCACTGAGATTTTCCGTACAGTGCCATCTTGCATTCCCACGCTGTCCCCTCTACCTGCCTGTCATCCTGAAGGAAAAGCACTGTGCTTTCCAAATTAAATACCTACAGGAATGACTTTACCAGCCACAGAAACGTGGCAGCCAAATAGCTGCAAACCAGCAGGGATGGAGAGGACGCTGTTCCCAAAGAAGATGACAAGGAAGCAGAAGGAGGCAGAACATGCTCATCTAAAGTGGGATTTGAAGCCATCATGAGTGGATATTGGTGCTTATATAAAAGCTGCAAAAATCAGTTCTTAGCAATCCACTTTAGCCACCACCCAGCTAAAGAAATGCCAGCAAAGGAAAGAAAATAAAAAGAAAAACCATTAAGATGATGGAAAGGCACAGAAAAAAACCAAAATGGAATGGAGCCCCTTTAACCTCAAGCAAGTGGGCCTGGAAACTTGAAAATAATTCAATACAAGGAACTAGAAAAGAGAAAGGAAAGGGAAGGTGGTTAGTATTTAATCTAAGTCACAGTTTCATTGGTTGTGTCTTATTCTTTAGCACGGTATTGGGCTAGACCCGACACTTTTGTCTGTGCAATAAATAATAGTTGTGTTTTAACAGCTGATGAACCTATAACTAAGAGCATCTTATGTTTCTGGCTGTGTGCACCTGCATCTGTACAACCTGAATTATGTTCAGGAGGCCATAAAACAGAGAGCACTGAGCTCTACTCACGTGGTTGGTAATATGATGCATTGGCTATTTTAATTAACTTTCCCACTGGGAGCTGACTGTTTATACAGAGCACAATAAAACGCATTCTTAATTTTTAAGACTTTAAAGATAACAAGACAAAATTAGCACAAGCTATTTAGGCTGCCCCCAGAGATCAGGACTGCTATGCTCCTCTTTCCCCCATGAGGAGGGGACCGAGCCAGCAGCACTGAAGAGGGAGTGCAGATGATTGCTAAGGCATGAGATTTACTTGATACACAGAATATCTGAGGCCTGAGCAAATTTCTCTCTGATATTTCCCTTCAAATGTTTTTACTGCATCATATCTTGTGAAAGGCACTTAAGAAATCAGAAAAAAAGTTGACTATAATTAAACTACTTCCTTTTCTGGTTTTCCTTCTCAAGAGGGTGTAATCAAGGGAAATGTAATTGTTCATGAAAGACAACATCTGCATCACGTATCCATCACATTTCCACTTGGAAGGCTTCCCAGTGCGGCTGTTGTTTGGTGTGCATTACCTTTACACTCATCATTAATGAAGCTGATTTCGTTATTAGAGACCTGGAAGCTGTAACAGGGGGTGATGTTTATGTCCAGAGCATCTGTGTGCTTTTGATAGCAGCTTCACTTCACCAAAAGCGGACACAGATGATTAACCAGTGGCCAAGGTGTGTTGACTTTTGATTTTATTTAACAGCAATGGAATGTAATAAGTGCACCAGAGGGAGGCATTTTCATAAGCAGACAAGCAGATGGGTGAAGAAATTTGACTTGCTGTAAAAAGCTCATAACTGCCAAGCAGCCTGAAAGGCCCCAATGGAAGAGTCATCTCCTGCACAGTGAATTCCCTTGTCAAAGATTCCACGTTCTTTGTGGCAGTCTCTGGCATTTTGCATCCTACAGGTGAAAAGCCTAACACATGGCTGCTGGAGGCTAGCCAGAAACCAGACACTTCCAGACCACATTTTGCTTTAATTCCTCCAGATTTCCCTCTTACACAGGGGTGGGTGGAGTGGGGATGGGGAAGGACAGAGGTTTAAATGTGTATTGTCCATTCAATTGATTTCATTGCCTTGTGGAAATAATGATTTTCTGATAAATTTCATTAGAGCCTCAGAGGTTCTCTGCTTCAAATGGTCCCAAATCACACATGTGCTGGAGGAGAGGTTAATATCAACTATCACCCAAAAATCAGGCATTAGACCAACCAAGCTGCAGCAAACCAAACCTGGGCTTTTCCCCATTTGTGCTGCATCACTCAGATAAACAGTGGTATCCTATCCATACCTTAAACTGGAGAAATTCATAGTTTTATGGAACACAGGGGGATTTAGTTGTAAATCTAGTCTTGTCTGTGTCTGGGCTGTATCTCAGACCAGTGTCGAGATCTCCTCAATCCGCTATGACTACACCGCAGATATGCTGCTAAATTTTAGTGGCAGAAATACTCCAGGTCCTTTGTAGTTGTGATCATTGAATCCATCCAAAATACCCACAAGAGGCATGAAAGCAATGAAAATGTCAGCAGCCAAGTGGGAGGGAGCAGTTAAGTGGAGAATTTCTCTTTTCCCACACCTGAGTAATACCACACTACCACCCACAGCAGCCCTCGAAGGCAAACCCCTCTCATTATGTTCACAGCACACAGAACAAAAATTTAACTTATCAAAATCACAATCAATAAGACATTTTTTAAATTACCTAGATTCAGAAGAAACGAGGAAAATTAATTAGTGCTTCGTATCCCTGGGTGAAGGCTTACACTGAAGGTCCAGATCGATATTTTGAATACAGATGCTGAAAGTCAGTCCCATCACCCTGACAAGACTGGTGGATGGTGGCACTTCTAAAACACAGGCAGTTCCCTCTCAATATTCCATGAGTTCTTTATTGCTCTAGAATGTTTGTCTCAGAGCAGCAATCGTGGTCAGCTCACTTCAGTATTTCACATATCAACCCTTTTCTTTGTTGCGCTTGAGTTTTTGTCTTTGGGATTTCACATGCAAACTGATTTTCCTGGTTATTTGTGTTCATTTGCAAGAGGCACAAGCCATCAAGAGCAGACACAGATGAACACTCCACTGCTCATGGCGGGTTTTCTTTTTAATACCGACACAGCGTAACAAGCCAGCTTGAGAAATGTGTGTTTATAACCGGTCAGCCAGATGGAAAAATCTGATTTGCTATAAAAAGCTTATAGCTGCTGAAAATCTTCAGGATTTGCTGGAAGGACTCAGCTGTAACAAATCATGCCAGGGTACTAAAAAGCCTGATGGTGCTTTGTCTGACTGTTGTCTCAGCATCAGCTTTTGGGGAGGTGCTCTGGGGTGGGACAGGCAGTGTGGAACAGCACTGCTGGGGAATGGACAAAGCACAGATGTTCAGGGGTTTCAGGCAGAGCAGCCCTTCTCTGCAGGACCACAGGACTGGAGAATATTCCCACCACCCATGCCAGCAGGGTTCATTTGATGGTCCTGCTCTGAGCACTCAGAGGTGGCTCTGCCGTGCAAACCAAGGCGTGAACAGTGGGGACAATCAGGGGGTTCACCTCAAAAGAGCCCTGACACCCAAACCACTGCATCACTGTACACAAAGCTGTACACTGTGCACACCCAGAGCTTTCCTGGGCAAACAGGAGGTTAACAAACAGGTTCACAAGCAGTGTGGAGTGTCTGGAAACTCCAGAGCTCAGCTCTGCAAAAATTGCCAACACCTCTGAAATCCAAGTCCCTGCCCCAGTTACATCTTCTGAGTGACATCAGCTCTCAAGGGCCTGAACCCCCCACAGGAACAGGAGATGCTTCTGCAAAAAGTACTCCAGAAGCTGTTTTCTGTCAGGCCTCCTGGTCCAGCCTGTGCTGGAGGAGATGCCCACACCATCGTGGCGGCTTTCAGACCTCCCCAGCACACAGGGACTCCTCTCAGCTATCCCTGGGAGCCCAAGTTCCACAGCCCTTCTCCTCCTCTACACCCCAAAGCGACTATTTTACTTTCTGCGTGTTGCTAATCTGTTTTGCAAGTACAATTCAAGTGAACTTGTCTACAGACTACCACATCTCCCCATCATCCACAAGCAGAGCACACAGAATATATTTTTTTTTTAGCCTTCAAAGGCAAAACATTTCTTTTGCACCTGAAATGAGATCTGTAGAGACAAAAAATATGCCCAAAAGCTGCCATGGGCTGTTAGTCCAGTGGAACTGGAAGCATATCAGAGCCAGCAAGCCCTTTCAAGGCTCTGGGAAATGCCTTCTCTCTCCTCTATGTAGTTTTTCTCCTGCTTCAGGCATACACAAATTTTATCCTGATGGGGAAAAAAATTGCTATTCACTTTATAATTTATGCTTTTGTGAAAGGCATTTTTTGTTTTTTTGGCTCTGAGTCTCTGGAAGCCTGGATCATAAAAGGGTCAAGGTTCTCCAGCTCTCCATTCTTGCAGGGCAGGTACTGTGGTAAGAATGAAGTGTCTGTTCAAAATAGATGGAAACAAGAAATAACCACCGTGAAACCGCAAAAATAATAAGCTGTGCAGATTCGCACTTGATTTTGACATTTTAATATGACAGATATCCTTAAAAGCACTCTGGAAGCAGCTTCATCAGCACTAAACACTGACTAAATGAAGCTGTTGGGGCCACACCTGCGTGTCTGCTAAATGCCAGGTTCCCTGTTCCATGCCCCAGTGAGAATTCAGCTTCCCTCTGGCAATGTGGAGAGCCCCAACACACAACCCTACAGTGGGAAGGCACCAAACTCGTCATCATCCCTGCTCAGGTAACACTCCTGCCTGTTTTCCTGGTGCTGAAGAAAGGGAACATCACTGAAAAACATATTCTGCTGCTTTAAAAACCCAGCAGTGATGACTGGAATCCATAAATCAGATTGGAGGGTTTTTTTTCCCAGACTTGGGGGACTGCTCCAAGCATAATTAGGTTTTGGGTTTACAAAAAATGCCAGCATCTGTTGCCTGCTCTGTGCATGCTGCCAGTCTGAGGGGACTGCTCCGGGCTCACTACAGCTTTTGTTCTCACAAATAGAGAAAACTCTGTCAAGCCTGGAGCAGGGCTGCTGGCCAGGGGACTCTGAGACTCACATTATGTGTGGGACTGGGAGCAGAGAAGGAAGAAGGAAGGGGAGAGGAAGGGTGTTGGACTCAGAGTGCCTCATTCCCTGGTTCGATTTAATTTGATGAGTCTCAGTTTAAATTAATACAGGGAAAACTCCCAATAATAGCTTCTGCCAACAATCCCATTACAAAATAATGCTGGCATAAAATAATCACAAACATATGCATATCTCCCTCTTTAAAGTCAGCTCCAAGGATTCAGAGACTGGCCAAGCCCCTTGCTGATTCGCAAGGAAACATCCTTTCATTGGATGGAAAAAGCTCTCCTCCCTCATTCACAACACAGAAAAACATCACAGCAATTCTGCCAGAGCAACCCCACCTCCAGCAGCCCAGGCTGCAAGAGAAGGTCAAGAGAGAGGGTTCCTTTAGTCAGAGAGGGTTCCTTTAGTCCTTCTCCACCTCCTCTAGGAGACTCTGGGGGAACTTCTTGGAGACAGCGGTGCCAGCACCATCCATGGTCATCATACACACACGATACCTCCCCAAAAACTGCATAAAGCAAAACCTCAGGCTGTGGAGGCTTTAAAGGAGGACTATGTCTATTTTGATTCTTCACAATTATCTAAGAGCTGCTCACACTGTAACAGCAGCAGCTCAGGTCAGTGCAAACAGCATCCTGCCCAGAAGCTTCTATCCAAATGCAACTGACCTGCTAAGTACATTTGGGCTCAAATCCCTTGAATTCCATCTAATTTAGTATTGCTTTCATTTCTAGATAAGCAACTCCATCAGTTCCTCTTGTTTCAAATCTGAGCTCCCGACCTGTTTGGACTCTATCCAGATCCTCTCCCTTGGCACGGTGCCTCTTTCCTTTCTCTGTACATTACTGTGCTGCAAATGCATTGCTCAGCTTGATGATGCTCTTCCTGTCCTTCTCTGAAGCCCAGAAACACTTCCAAGAATCCTCACATTATTTTTAAAGTGCTGCTTCACTTCTCCAAGCCAGGAGGAAGTTCATTCCCATACCCCCAGCCTCTCCCACACAGGGGTAACCCATTAGATGATTTGGTTGTAAGTAGCACTGATTCTAACTCTGGGGACCATGTTCAGCCAGCTCAAACTCGAATACGTTTTTAGGAATACATTATGTATGAGAGTATCGTTATCCAAATGGAGCTAAAGGAAAAAAAATAATAAAAGCTGAACATTGAGAGAAGAAAGAGTCAAATTACCCACCCCACCTCATACCACAGAGCCAACACAGGAATTTTATGAAGTTCATATGAACATATATTTCATGGCGTAGGGGATTGGCAGGTGGCAGTATCGTAGCCTATACTGTCAGAAAATGAGTGGTACATTATCAAAGACATTATTGGCCAAGTGCCTCTCAGCCAGGAGGGACATGTGTAGCCAGGGACAGGGTCAGGAGCCTTTGCACTCTGTCCCTGCCACAGTCCCCAGCAAAGAATTACAATAAAACCAAAGTGAGCTGTCATGCTGTGAAACACAAGGTTGTGCACAGTCTGCCCAAGGAGAAGGGCAGTACTTCTGCAGAAATAAAGTAAAATCTACCCCAAACTGTGTCTAGAACATGTGCAGAGTTGCTGGAGACTTTGCCCTCACACACCAGGCTCTTCAGTCCTGCAGATTTTCTGTCAAAGAGCTTTAATGCCAAAAGTACCAGGTTTGCAAATGTATAATTTGCCTTTTTGTTTTATCTACTTTTCTAAAAATGTAGAGGAACGAAATATTTAAAATAAATTGATGAAGGATTAATTAAGAAGTGCCTTGAACTAAAAAGAGTAAAAAGCCATTAAGTGGACATGTAGTGGGAAAATGGTATAATGATATGCTACCTCTACATGATTAAGAAGTTAAAATGGTCTATGAAAGAAAGGTTGTACTGAAGGCAAAATAATAGACCTATTTCCAGCACATTTCAAACAAAAGGCTGGTAACATGAGTTGTCAAATATTTCTGAGATCAAAAGACAAAAACCTACCTTGTGGGGAGTTAAAGAAAGTTAAAAGAAAGATTTCTGCTTGGAGGAAGGAGGGTAACAGACACCAGAAATTAACATTTTCTCTCAAGTCTGCTCCTGACCAGCAGAGTTAAACCCAGGAGAGACCACGGGGGATTCACAACTGCAAGTTGACAGAAAGCCACCCCAGCTGTAATCGCTCACCAAGTTCTGCAGGAAAAGGGCAAGACAGACAATAACAGCCCAACCACATCGTGCTGGACAGGCAAGGCTGTACTGGGAAAAGCTGGATCTCCTCAGCACGGCACAGTCCTGCCCTGCCTGCTTGAGAGGCAAAGCCATCACTGTTTGGGAATGGCCCAGGATGACCAGGAATAAGTGATGGACACAGGAAAATGCACCTTTGCTCCGTGGTGTCTGTGGGGGGCCAGCTAAGCCCTAAAGCCTGGTGGGAAAAGGACAAGGGTTACTGCAGGCACTTTCCAAGGCACAGCCGTGGTCACTGCTTTGATGCTCCAACAATTTTTGGTGCAAAATGGTGAAGAGATGAAACATGTTGAAAACAGCATGAAATCCCCCAGAGCCTCAACCCTGGAGTGCTTCTCAGCGCAAAGGTAATTACCTCCTTCATTAGCAGCCCTGGGGCTGCTCTGCAGACACAGCCACCCCCTGGGCGCTGTCAAGTGCTAATCTGGCGACTTCATCAGAGACTGTGGAGATAAAATTAACTGTGGGGTCGGGGTGTGTTAGAGTGGCTTGTTTGGAAAAAGCTCTTCTGCCCCTCTCTCCATCAGTCCAATCTTGTTCAGCTCTCCACTACCAGCCACGCCAAAAACACACACCATGCCAGGCAATATCTCGTGGGTTTGCTTTCTGCCACAAACAGCAACCCCAGGCTGGGTTTGGGAGGCTCTGGCTCCAGCACCCATCAGCTGCAGGGGAATTTGGTGTGCGAGGCGCAGGTGAGCTCAAACACAGCCATGGCTGTCACAGCAGCGCTCGCAAAGGCATTTTGTGCTTCAGAATAACCCGAGAGCTGCGCGAAGAGCAAAAGGAGGTGCACATGGCTGTGCAGCTGAGCGGAGGCTCAGCACTGCTCTGTACATTGCTTGGGCTGGAAGGGCTCCAGGACAGCTCACGCTCCACCAGAGGCACACATGAAAGCCTGTGACTATTTCTAAAAACAAGAAAACATGAATCTTGAGAGTTTTATGGAGGCCAAAGCAACACACACACACAGCGGTTGAAAGAAATAAGCCTTTGGCAGATGTAAGTTGTAAAACACGGCAAAGCAGAACCTGTGGTGGCACTTGATAAATCTCCAAATGCCTTGTCATAACCTTGTGACACCACGAGTTATGGTCTTTAGTGTGACACTTTGAGAGGTGTTGCTTTTAAAACAAAATCAGAAAAAAAAAGAAAAAAGAAAAGGAGATATAAATCATTAATAGAAAAAGGAATGAGGGGGGTTTAGCTCTTTTTATAGCAATGTGGCCATTCTGGAATGTTGTAAAGAGTCTCTTCTTAGAAAATACCACAGATCTATGGTACAAAACAGGATTTTGGAGATCTTTCTTAACACAAAAGAAAAAAAAAAAAGTCAAAACTCTGACACCTCTGAAAAGAGAAGTCCAAGAAGTGCCCAGATATTCTGAGTTTACTAGTAGATTACTATTGGATTTATAATAATAACTACAAAATTATCTAAATTAATATAAATCACAGACCAGCTAATGATGTTCAGAGATTTATGAAGCAACACAAGTATTTATAGGGATTTTACCTTAAACAAACTTTATGGTGCCACACAGAGCCAAAACAGAGCCCTGAAAAAAGACTGGAAAATACACATGTGAAGCATCGAACATGAGGATTTCCATAAAGCAAACTGCAATAAGGACCTTTAGAACACATTAGATGGGTTTTAAATGAGGGTAAATATTGCTGTTAGCTTACAGCAAACAACTGATAGGCTTTAGGAGGCCTATGAGGGAAATATAAACTCACTCAGATCTGATGTGCACAAACAGCAGAAAAACATTTGCAAGTAAAATTTTGTTCATGCCAATAGGATCACAATCGGCAGCAGCACTGACTAATCTGATCAGTGGGACCTTCATTTTATGCACCCAGAAAAAGCTTTTA
This sequence comes from Acanthornis magna, assembly GCA_036785705.1. Classification (NCBI taxonomy): domain Eukaryota; kingdom Metazoa; phylum Chordata; class Aves; order Passeriformes; family Acanthizidae; genus Acanthornis; species Acanthornis magna. The sequence continues at coordinate 4,051,860 of JAWUZG010000092.1, forward strand.
GGTAACACAGTTTTCCAAGAGACACTTGTGAGACAAATGTTTGGTTCGTACCAGTCCGATATAAATTTTAAAATGTTGTTTTTATTTTAAATCCACTCAGGTCTCCAGCCTAAGGTCCTTTTGCAAGCCCATCTCTGCAAAACTAATGCCATCTTGTGGTGGGAAAACACCTCCTTCTGCTGATGGTTTCAGTCTCATTTAATGGTCTAAATAATCCTTGACTAACTCAGTGTTACAAGAACAGTGACTTTATTCCAAACCAGGAATCTCTCCCCAGGACTCCCAGCCCTCGGAAGTGTATTTCTATTAAACTCTAAATGCTTATTCCAGCACTGTGAAACCAGCTGAAGTGTGAGCTTTTAGAAATTGAAACTGCATGCAGATTTCTGCCTCATTCACAGCTGAGGTAGCAGTCCTGCAGCCACAGTTTTTCCATGGACAGACCAAGCCAAGCCTGCTACGCCCAGAACCACCATCTTTTATGGTAAAGAACTCCATTTCTTCCCTTTTGCTGAGTTTTCCTCTTGCAAACTCATTCCTTTCAGACATCTTAACTCCTGCCCTACTTTGGGCTCCTTTCAAAGCCAGCATATAGCTCACAGCACTCCGTGTCTCTCCTGTTTTCTATCACCTGGAGAAGTTTCACAGATTTCTAGATGTTTGACTCACTTTCTTTTCCATTTTTTCTACTCTCACAGTTTTTTCCAAACTATATTTTCAAGGTACTTATCTGTTTCATGGAGCTCTGGTCTTCCCTCCATGTGTGAGCAGTCCCCAGCTCTGGGCCAAACAATTCCCTGCATCTCTCACCCCACCCTCCCTGCCCTTCCCCAGGGTGAGGGTGCTGGAAGGGGAACAGATTTGGGATGATCTGCTGTGAAAGTGAGCTGGTGGGTGGAGTGAGCAGCAAAAGCAGGCACAGATCCATCTCCCGTGCTCAAACCCTTTCCTCCACGCTGTGCAATTGCTCATCAGTCACTTTCTGGCTTCACTAAAATTCACACGTAATTACTGATCAAGAACTGCAGCTCCCACCTGAGCTCTCCCCATCCCTGCTGGGTGTCCTGTACCAGGGATTGCACCAACAAACACCATCCATTCTTCTGCCTGGACTAGATCCTGCCTTGCCCAAGTACAAGTTTTCTTGTGTTTCAAGTTGCAGAAATGCCCAGCCTTACTGAACAACAAATACAGCTAACCAAATCTACCTTCTTTGGGAAAGATTTAATTTGTTGTTCCTTTATCAACTATTGGATTTTGGTTTATGTAAAGGCAAAAAATGTTACCACACAAATCTTAATCTTATAAAGGGAACCTCCCTTGAATTACTTGATAATTAACCTCTAGGCACAATGCTCATCTTGTTCTGTTATACCATTATCATCAGATTCATTAATTTCATCCTCTGTGTGCTAAGACATTGTATGGTTAAAGGCAGCATTTAGCAATATTTAGAATCTTGCCAGGGTTTCCCCATTTCTGCTGAAGAGTTTGCAGAAGAGATATTATACCATGAAGATCAAGAAATTAAGTTTTCCTTTAAACCCTTGATATATTCAGGTAATAGTTAAATTAAATTAATATTAGTACTTATTCAATTGTAATTTCAGTGCATGCTAAGCATAGTGAATGGCCTTGAGATGGACCTTGAAGGAGCTTTGCCAGGCTGGGTGAGCATCCTCCTTCCTGCTTGGCTGGAGAAATTGGGATCTGCTGCCACAGGGGTTTCTCGTCCCCTGGGGTAAGAGTTTCGCTTGCTGAAACACTTCTGTCAGCAGCTGAGTTTGTTAATCCTCCTGTTCACCAGGGCTCTGTAAGCAACTTGTCTTTGTTTATTCCATAGTCCTTGACAGTGCCTTACATTGGCCAGGCCGTACATAATTCCTCTATATTCCAGCTCCATTTTAAATAAACCCCTTTGGGAGCGGCCAGGAGATCAGTCAGACGGGAAGGTGAGGGATGGAAACAGCCACCAAGGTTCTGAGCTCAGAGAAACTCTCCAGGTGACACAGCAAAGGCATCGCAGCAGGGCTGGCACAGTCAGCCCAACCCTTCCAGGGTAAGATCACCAAATTATCGCTCCTTACAGCTAAGATTGAGTCAAATGGGCATCACACCCTTTGTCTTTAAGCTTTTGAGCAGTACCTGCTTGCAGAGCACGGTTTGGATGAGATTCCCCCATGCTCCCACACCCCTCCAGATGCCCTTCAAGAACTATAAAGAAGCGTCTCAAGCTGTGTCAGCTTTATAAAAGCTTCCATGCAGCACCATCAGAACAAAAAGGTCCTGTATGAACACAACACATCAAATCAGATCACTGCCACAGAGAACATTTCTGTGCTCTGGGACCATTGAGAAGAACAAGCACATCACTAATAAAAATAGCTGTACATGTTCCAGCTAGAGGCATGGTGACCAGAACAGCTAGAGCATCAAGCGCAGTGATTTTTCTTTTTTTGTTTTGTTTTTGTTTTGTTTTTGTTTTGTTTTTCAGATTATTAAATTAAATTTTGTGTTCTAAACACAATATTTTAACTTCTTCGTAAATCAGTATCTTTGACAATAAATAGAGATGCAACACCACTTGTAGGTGGGAAGTGATACAGATGCCCTGCCAGCAGGTAAAACAGGGAAACATTCCCCTGGCATGCTGAATATATTTGGTAAAGAAAGGAATTAAGCAAATGCACATGCAAATATAGGTAGGCCAGTTTAATAGAGGCCTTCAAACTCAAGAGCTAACATTTGTACAGCTTATGCTCTGCACATCTCTGTGTACTTTTAGGCTGCAGACAGCTTCATTCAACAGGACAAATATGAGTTGCACTAGAAGAGCAGGTGAAATGTCTCTCTGGACATTGGAGCCCAGACACAGGACAGAAAGAAGAACTGAAAATATATTTGATGAAAGAGAGATGGTTATTATTCTAAGTTTATAACCCCTGGTTTAGAGAAAAAAGATTGTTCAAATATTGAATTCTGCAAAAGGCAGAGTTCAGTATCAGTATCTCCTGGACACAGCACGGATTTGGAAATCCAAAGGTGTCCTGGCACTGGGTTGTGGTGGTTTTCCTCTAGATCCCTTTCAAAAGCCACCCTCAGACATTTGCCATGTTACAAACCAGCACTTTCTCTGCTCCTTTGGAGGTTTCTCGGGGCTGCTGGGGCCAGGCTTTAACTGAGCTGGGGAGGAGTGAGCTGAGCTGATGCTCCTGAGTCCTCATCTCCATGGCAAGGACACCTCCAGGTGACATCCTGTACCACCAGGCATGACTCCTGCAGAGAATGTGTCTTTTCTTTTAAATAAATAACTAAATGATCCTGACTCCCCAGTCATTTACAAATTTGCAGTCACACGGAGAGTTTGTGAAGCCTCCTGCTATCCCTACCCAGATTTTAGTTGGGCTCTGGACCAACTCTAAACGACCCTTGAGAGTGATGGATTTGGGCTGGCACTGCTGCAGGGATGAGAACGCACACTTGGCCATGGACTTCCCCAGTGCAGAATCATGCCCAACAAATTAAATTAAATTCAGTTATACTGAGGCCTGTGACCACTTAGGAACCATTAAAACGTCAGATGATTAAAGCTGGATTTACCAAAGGTGATGAAAACAGACTGTCATCTGTTGATCTGTCAAAATCTGAAACTGAACAGTTTAAGGGATATTTTAAGGTGATCAGAAGATGGAGCAGGTTTCATTTTTTCCACATTTACTTTCCTATGTAAAGCTGCTTCCTGACACAAAAGAAAAAAAAAAGTCCTCAAAATGTTAGTGATTCCCTCAAGAAGCCACAGTGGGATCAGGTTCCACTATTAATCCCATCAATAAATCACAAGATTTGGGGAATCAGCTGTAGCTTCATAAGATTAAAAATGTCAAGGAAAAATATTTAATTGAAAGGGTTCAATTAGTGTAAAACTAACAGTACAAATAATCAAATAACTGATCTTGATTTTACCTGTTGCTTTTACGTTTGCTTGTGATCAAATCCAGTCAATCTCTTATTGAAAGAAACAGGCCAACTGAAGAGAAAAGGTATTTTGTAGGGAGAGCAGAATTAGAGGAATCTGCCTGATTTGTTTAAATGGTAATTACAAAATGAGATAACTACAAAAAGACACAGATATAAGAACCAAGGACCTGCTCTTTAACAGCGACATTAAGAACTGGTGGCGTATGCATGTCTCATCTCACAAATCTTTTCAAAAAAACTAATTAAAAACATGGCATGGTGTCAAGCTTTTGTGTAAGTCTAAGTCTCATTTCCATAAACTAATAGAAGCTTTTCTGGTTCATCAACAAGCCAGCGACAGCACAGGCAATCAGTGCCTTCCTAGGCAGTGCCCACTTCTGGGTTATGATGGAAAAGGGAGATGCTAATAACATCTGGGGCCTTATTTTGTGAGTTTCAAATAAAAAAGCCCTCGACGTGGGAGGCAGAGTGAAACAAATAAGGGACTCTGATTTCTACCAAGAGTAATTGTTTGCCCTGCAACCACCTGTACCTGCTCAGCAAAATCATACTCTCCAACCTCCAGAAATTACTAAATGCTGCTGATAGAGCTGAGTAGCTTATGGGTAATGTCATTGAGTTGAAATTTAAATGTTGTTTCCATTGGATTTGAACTCAGCTGTTGGAGAGCAGCATCCGCTCATCGTTCCTTGTCACCTGCACCCAAGGATTGGCAGCTTTGGCAGGATTCAATCATTACGGAGAAGGCAAAAAGCCAAATTTCTCCCTGGCATCTTTGGCATGTCCCAGCTGGAGATAGAGACTCTAAACCTCCCTCTTTTTTTCCTCCATCATTAAGGGATGATTTCTGCTTTGCGTTTCTTGAGGGGATTAGAATTAGCAGAGAATCAGACTGTGAAGGGGGTAAATCATAAAATTGTTTAGGTTGGAAAAGCCCTCCAAGATCAAGTCCAGCTGTTACCCCAGCACTGTCAAGGCCACCACTACACCATGTCCCCAAGTGCCACATCTGCATGTGCTTTAAATCCCTCCAGGGACAGTGACTCCACCACTGCCCTGGGCAGCTGCGCCTGCACAGTTTTTTGAAGAAATTTTCCCTGATACCCAATCTAAAACTCCCCTGGCACAACTTGAGGCTGTTTCCTCTCATCCTGTCCCTGTTCCCTGGGAGCAGAGCCCGACCCTCCTGGGTACCCCTTCCTGTCAGGAGTTGTGGAGAGGGCGAAGGTCCCCCCTGAGCCTCCTTTTCTCCAGGCTGAGCCTCCTAATCTGCTCCTCACCAGACCTGTGCTCCAGACCCTTCCCTTGCTCTCCTCTGGATGTGCTCCAGCCCCTCAGTGGTGAGGTGCCCCAAACTGAAGGCAGTTCAGTTCACAAAACACTTCATGACACCCCTAAGAGTCCAAAGGCAGCCAATATTAAGGCTTAATTAAGACTACAAGTCCACAGTGCAGGTTTTGCCCCTAAGATCAATCTAAAAGCTCCCCCCAATACCAGCTGCTGCTCAGCTCACTGCAGCTTCAGGCACCTCCTGCCAGAAAAGAGATGACAAAGTACATGGCTTAAAAAAAATACACCTTAAAAACTCCAGGTTCTTCTCTGCAGCTTATTTTTAATGGGTTGTATTAAATGTGGGGCTCAGATAGATGAGACTGAAGAGCAGAGCAGGAAGGATTTGTGTCACGGCACTTTTCATCCCAACCTCTATGCAAAATACAGCACAGGTGCTGGAATGGTGAAGTTGCACTGCTTCAGAAGAAAATATTAATTTTTTTTTCCCCCAAACACTCTTTTCAGGAAGTCACCCTGAATCACAAAAGGCTCTTGCTAGCCCAGCTCACGCTCATTTATTTGGCTGTGCTGACCCCCAGAGTCCAGCGCTCTGCACGGCACATCCCAAACCAAATCCCATCAGGTCCCTCACCCTCGTTCCTCCCACCGCCACTGATTCCAAGAGCTTTTGCTGCAGTGATTGCTCCCACAGCCTGGGGATGATTGCACCCTGCCAGCACCAGAGAAAACAGACATTTACCCCGCGCTGACTCAAATTGCTGCACACATTTGGAACTGCAGAATTAACTAGATAAAGGGGGAAAAAACTTACAGAGGCATTATAATAAAGCACATAGAGAATCTCATGGGGAAGCTGTCTGATTATATCTAATATCTCCTGCCACACACCTGGCAAAACCTGAATTATCACTAGATAAGCAGCTGCTGGGGCAGAAAGGAATCTTTTACATCTGTAACTTGAGTCTGGAGAAAGATGAGACTATTTTCTAACATACATTTTTTAGGACTTTTTAATTCCCTTTTTCTGAAATAACTGTTTGCCATATTAACTATCAAACATGGCAATCAGACATTATTAAACACACAGAAAACAGAAATAGGTTCCTTTGGATTGATTATTCTCAGGTTGTTGCTGTGTAACAGAAATGGTTTAGATCACAGTCACAATGTTAAAATCACTGTGACAGACACCAAAACTTCCCCAAGACAGGAGGACACTGGAAGCTGAGTGACTCTTCATTTTTTGTGAGAGGAACCTCACTTCAAAACATGAAGTGTCTTTCTCTTGCACATATCACTAAAAAAACCAGAGAGTTTCCTTTACCCAAATTCAGGTCTCCTTGAGGGATGAGGGTTTACAGCTGTTTTCTAGGCAAGTTTAAAATACCTAAATACTTTTTTAACTTAAAGCTCAATGCCACCTTCAGTCTAGAAAAAAAAAATTAGTTTGTCTTCAGGAAAGAGGCATTTCTCACGACTCAGATGGGAATTATCTTCCCTCTCACCGCTTCACAAATGACAACCTGATAAATCTTTTATATCTCAGTACACCCTTCTGTGAAGAGAGGATCTTTCCTTGGCTGTGCTCCCCAATCTCTGCCTGGATCTGCACCACCCTTCACACTGACACTTGTCCCCTGAGCTGCAGCAGCAGCTGAGGAGACACTTGTGAGCAGGGCCATCCCCCCGAGTCCCCTTTGTCACCAGCACGGGGGACACCAGCTGCAGGGCTGGCTGTCATTGACACTGTGCACCCAGGGGACAGAGGGAAAGTGCTGAAGGGTGAGAGACAGAAAAAAAGTCATAATAAATAACATCCTGGGGAGGAATCAAAGAGAGGCATCACTTGATGTATCACCCAGGAGCACGTCCTGCTCAGGAGCCCTGTGTCAGCAAACAGGCTGATGGCACTGATGGATCACTGTCCCTGGGACAGCCCAGTGGGAGCCAACCCAGGTCTCCCACCTGAGCCTGCACCCCTCAGCTGCATCCAGCCCCTCTGGACTGCAGTGGGGAGCACCACATTCCCTCAGTCAGCACCCTGGGCTGCAATAATTTGCCATAAACGAACGTATTAAACACAGGAGCTTGTTAAACATAAAACAATTTTCAAGAAGATATCCAGGTGAAGCCAAGGGAAAGTCTGTGGTGCTGTATCTTCAATGCTACATTGCCCTTGGGGAAAACATCCCCTACACCTAAGGGAGGGATCCCAGAATTTTTTCTTCTTCCAGCACAAACATCAGGGGTACAGAGAGGAAGCGCAGAGGAGAGCACACAAGAATTCACTGTGCCCTGGCACAGATGCCACCACCTGCCAAATGCTCCAAGGGCTCACCCCCTATCCAAAAGAGCCCCCATGTGATACACACGGCCCAGGGCTAAGAATTCCCACTGCTCTGTGCCTACCTTGTCTCCTGCAGCTCCAGCCTCACTCACACAGCCTCTCCTCTGGCCGCAGGGTGGGATATCCCCTGGAACCTGCTCTGGTGAATCGCCCTCGCAGCCCACACTGCTTCCCATCACTTCCACCGCAGCAGCTCTCACAGGAGCCAGTCCCCATTTGCCCTCGGTGGGACAAGTTTTTTGGGACCAGCAGGGTGAATAGGGCATTTCTTGCAAAGAAAAAGCAGGAGACAGTCCAGAGCAGGGATCAAAGCTCCCCTGCCCTGCCCGGGGTGTCTGGGGAAGGAGCAGAGGGATGGATACAAGGGAGGCAGCCAATTCCTGCGCTTCACCCAATTGATCACAGTTAAGGTTAAGTCATCAAGAAGGTGTTCCTGCTTTAAGTAACTTGTTTCCACCTGGCTTCCCACCATTTTTTTTCCCTTTAACTATGAATGTAAAGATATGGTTTTAATTTTGTGTTAGATAAGCCAAGCTATTGCCAACGTCACATACGCTTTCAAAAAACAGAAGCATGTTTTACATTCAAGATACAGCTATTAAAAACAGCTTGTGTAACTTGCAACTCAACTGATTTTTGAGACATAAAGCCCTGCTCTTGCAGGTTTTCAAAACCCCCTATTGCTTAGGTTGTCCTTGGGTGGAGCCTGGACCATGGTGCATCCCATATTCTGCAGCATTTTCTCCTTCCAAAGCCAGAGCTAAAGGGAGATTTTAAGAATAGTAAGTGAGAAAATATTGTGGAAAGAGTATAATGTAAAGAAGTACAAGAAAAACATTGAAAAGTAACATTTAAACCTCTTGTGGTTAGGAAAGAACAGATCCTTTGGGACAGGCATACATACTTTGAAGGGCCCTTTTAGAAGTTTTACTGAGTGAAAAAAACCCAAAACATTTATAACCTGTAATTCACTGAGCAATATGCTTAGCAGAGGCTGTGGAGGTTTGCAGTGAAAGAAGGAGGAGGCTCATGATAACATATTTTGTAAATCAAGACCAAATCAAATGCATTGAGTTTCAGCAGCTGTGCCAATTAAATCTCATTCAATTTGCTGAACAAGAATGTTAACATTAATCACTTTGGCAAATTTCTTAGAATATTTCATGTCACTGAGTAGTTAAGTGATTTTGTGCTTGTTTACAGTGCAGAATAACACTCTGTGAGGCAATATCATTAGTCACTGAGCAACTGTGGGATGCTTAAGGAACCCTGGGTGGTTCTTAGCAATGTTTCTGCAGTGGTCTTTTGCCTCCTAGAGGCTTTTTCAAAAGTATCCAACACATTTTGTTATTTTTTAACAGCATTTATTCTCTGCCATCACACAGCACCCTCAGCACAGCCAAAGAACAAGACTCCAGCCAGAGCAGAGGCAATTTTGCCATCTGAAGCCTCCACAGCCATGTTCCACCTTCAAACTCACACCATCACTGCAGCTCAGAGCACAGGGATGCAGGGAATCCCTCTTTGGCTTTATTTATTCATTTGGGCCTACAAATAAACAGGTTCATCTTGGATCAGATGTCAAAGTTTCCATAGCTGAGGTTGCCTCCTGCCTTACCTTTGATTCCAGTTCTGGTTGACTCAGGTACGAAATTATACAACATTTCTGCTGCAGAAGAGGCACATCTCACCCTGGGTTATTCCAAAATATGTGGCACCCAACAACAAAGAGAGGAGCTGCTTTTCTGACCTTGTAACCCCTGTGGGTGCGTTTTCCCCATATTTCCTTTCCCCTTTCCTTTCCTTTCCTTTCCTTTCCTTTCCTTTCCTTTCCTTTCCTTTCCTTTCCTTTCCTTTCCTTTCCTTTCCTTTCCTTTCCTTTCCTTTCCTTTCCTTTCCTTTCCTTTCCTTTCCTTTCCCTTTTCCCTTCCTCCCTCCTTTCTCCTTTCCCTTTTCCTCACTGCAAAAATGTTTACCCTTCAGAGCTGAATGAGGCAAGGTGGCAGACACTGCTATGCAGTTTCTGCCCTGCCATGGGTGAAATGTGGGGTGGAAAACATGCCAAAAGGTTAAAATGTAAGATGCAAAATGAAATAATAATAATAGCAGGAAAAAAAGTCAGGCAGCAAAATCAAGGTAGTGAGATTTCTTCCTGGATTTCCAAGGCTTTTCTTTAGCTGCAGGTTCATGGATTTATAGATTTATCAGTTCAAATATGAATAAAAAGGAACCAACTGTGCAAGAGAAAAGTAATTTTGGAATGAAATAAGGAATAATTGCAAAGTCCCCCAGCTGCACAGAGCAACCCACAATATGTCATTCATTATCTGTTCATGAGGTAATTAAATTTCAGGATCCCACACGGTAAATTTGATGTCGTACATTGGTATTAACAGATGAGGGAGGCACAAGAAGCATTTCTGTAAAACCAGAGAGCTCAGTGAGATGATAAGGCAAAATGCGTTGGGTGACTTGCTTAATGTGTTACTTTATGGTGTTACTAAGAAATACTGAGCCTTGGTGGTAAACTCTCATTTTTCATGTTTTCTCTCCTCCCAGCTGCAATCACTAAAAGGTTCTGTCCTCTGCCATCAATGCCCTGAACCAAGGGCTTTCCCACCCCCAAGGGAAATGCTTCTAACTTCCCTTGGAAAAGGAGCAGAGCAGAGTCTGGGACAGCATCCGAGCTCGGATTGGGCACCATCTCAGCATCAGCAGGACTGAGCCACTGCCCCAGCCAGGGGCAAAGGAAACCCAGGCACGGCACCTGCTGTAATTAAAGAGGGGACAAATAAGGCCATGCAGAGTGATGAGATTGTTCCTCATTGTCAGAAGCAAAAAAAACCCAGAAAATCAAAAGAGAGCCAGAAATGTTTCATTAGTCCAGTTTTTATTCAAATTAAATGATGGGGAACTACAGTGTGATTTTCTTCCATATAAATAAGTCAGTGAAGAATGTTTCTTGACTCATTTGTCACACTGGACAAGACAGCTGTCAAGAGAATTACTTTGCAAAGTCCTTTGTCCTCCACACTCATGCAAAAAAAAAAAAAAAAAATTTAAAAATGAGTTTAAACAGTCAATCAACTTGTTACAGTATACTGTCAGCTACTGAACCAACAAAGTCTGGTTTACAAAACCAAAAAATTTCACACCCAGGTAAATTATTTCACAATCATTCATTACCCTTCAGGGTCTTTTTATACATAAAATATACAAATTAAAATTATCAATATTTATTTATTTATTTATTGTCACTGTAGAGGAAAATAATTTATAAACCCATAAACAAAGATAAGGGCAGATGCAAAAAGTGAATGGGCCCATATTCAGAATATAATGTCTAGTACACTCCCAAACACTGCAGCTTTGAGCAACAAATTATGCTCGAGTGAAAGTGATTTGTGGGCATGATATGGGCAAAGGGGGCAACTGCTTCGATAATATATTAATAATGACTCCCAAAGGTTAAGACCGAGCTGCATTTGAACCACCACATTAGCTTGATGAACAGCATTTATCTGCTGGACCATCCCCTTGGCTTGATGAGCAGGCATCACGCCTCGCTGAATATTACGGATTTTGGTCTCCAAACAATGCAAACCAGAGAACAGGATCAAGCTTTCATGGTGCTGACATGCAAATGCTGCCAGGTGTGTTTATGATAATTACTTGTTGTACACATCCATAACAAGACATCGTTTGGATAACCTGAACGAACTGGAAATTGATTTTAATCAGCCCCAATTTATCTATTAGGCACCCACGGAAAAGACAGACTTTGATATTTCAACTTGTTTAACCAACAGAGTGCTTGAGGCAAACCTCCCCTGCTTTGTCAGCCCAGCGGGGTGTGCCCCACCCGTGATGCTGCTGGGGTGGGGGGCAGGAGCAAAGCCCCTTGGGGACACCCACAGCCAGAATCCACAGCGGGTCACGCACAGGGTGACCCCAAAAAGAGATGACAGCAGAAGGAGCTGAGGAAAGCATTCATAGTCACAAACACGAGGGAGAGGCCCGAGTTCGGTCTGTGAAGCTTTTACTGAAATTCCTGCAATAATCTGTGTGGTTTTGGCAACCTGGGGGTTGTGCCCAGACTGTGCTGGGCAAAGCATCTCTGTCCTCAAGCAGGAGCCAAGAAACAGAGCCATCAAGTGACAGCTTGTCCCCCAAACTGCCTGGGAACCAAACTCACAGCGTAAGAAAATTAAATCAGGGTATTGAAATAGTTGTAAAATAACTGAAAATCTAAGAGCCTACTGGTGACTGAGGTAATGGGTTTGAATTTATCTCATAATGTGGAGCCCAATGCTGTCCTTCTAATGTTAGAACCAACACAAGAGCTATCCCAGATCTTTCTTACAACGTGGCATTTCTTGTGCAGAGAACATACAGAGTCACACCTACACCACAGCCAGCAAAAACCACACTGGAGTGCACAAATTAGATCCAGAATTTAACAGAAATGTCATTGACGACCATAAAAAGCAATCCAAAAATTATTTAAAATTGTCTTATAAAAATATTTACAGTAAAATTTGTTAGTGCTAATGCTACGTTTTCAGTCCTAGAAAAAGGCAATCTGTAAAGGATCTGGCTCAGGTGCTCAGAATGAACAATACAAACAGGAAACCACACACCAAGGACAAATTCCAAAAGCATTTTGGGGGTGGGGGGGTACAGCTGGTTCATCACATGTTACGGTTGTTCGTATTGCATAGCTGGAAAACGAGGTCACTTGACTTGCATAACACTGCAACATTGGAGAAGGAAGGAAAGAAAAATGTCCTTTGCCATCGAGGAGAACTGGCTGTAGCTGGGAACAGCATCCCTTGTCCCTGGCAAGGGCTATGAGTCCTAGCCCCATCCAGCAAGCCACAAGTCTGGGCCAGCACTGGGCAGAAATGCCATTTTACAAGAGCAGAAAATCACCAAAACCTGTTTTCCTTATGAGAAAGGAAGGTTTAAGAATAGATGAATAGCAGGGGATAAAATTATCCCACCTCCAGGTACAGCCATTTTTCACATCTGACAAACACAGCAAATTGCAACCTTGCACCTCTCTAGCAGTACCTACCAATTTTTATCTCCAGCCCACATAAACTCATAGTCTCTGGATAATATTTGCCTTTGCTCCAGTGAAGCCAGAGGTGTGAGAATGTTGGCTGGGAACTGTTCCCAACTGTTGAGCTGCAGTTGGGCTGTACAGTAGCTTACACAGAAGTTTATTTAGCTTTTTGTCAATACCAGACCTAACAAGGGCTGTGTGTGCCCAAAGGCTTGTCCTGACAAGAGATGCTACCTCAGACCGAAACACTTTTTCTGCCCCATTTTATCCTTTATTCCTGGAAGGCTGCATGGAAGGGAACCACCTTTTGGGCCAGAGAATTTGAGTCTGTCCAAACTGAGGCCTCATCACCTTCCTTATGCCACCATGAAGGTGCATCTCAGGACTCTGATCCGAAGGCAGCTGCAGACAAGGAAATATTCCTGCCAGGATACATTCCTACCAGGGTACATTCCTACCAGGGTACATTCCTACCAGCCTCAATGGCTTTTACACCACAGGAGAGCAGCATGTCATACTATTATTTTGGCACATTTCACTGCAGATTGTAAAACTCAAAGCAAAAGGTTTAAAGGGTATTAGGGAAAATATTAATTTTTTTTAATTGCTATTTTCAAGACCTCTGAGCTGACATACAATGGAAGGGTAGACATAAAGAATAATAATGCCTTTTCTTTGCACAGTTTGGCCTTGTTTGTAAAGGCAAGAACATCCAAAGAGGAGTGGGGACATCACAGTTCCCATGAAGGCCAGCCCTGTGCAGGGGGGTGACAGCACAGCTGTTCCCCCACAGTGAACAGGCACCCATCTTACAAGGACTGTGCAACTCAAACACCAAAGACTATGCATTTACAGAAGCAACCCACTCCTCAACAAAAACTGCACAAGATGATGTAGCTTAGATCCCTCAGAAATAAATTTTTAAGTATTTTTCTCTTCTACTGTCGAAGGTCACACAGAGCAGATCTGTGGAGACAGAAACCAGCACAACAACGCTGGCCAGCTGCCCACAACAAAAGGCCGCAGCTGATCTACAGGGGAAAAACAAGAAAACAAACAAGAAGAGTAAATATTTTTCTTTGCTAGTTCCCTTTAGCTGGGGAGCTTCTGGGAGCTCACCTCTGTATGCAGAAAGCATGTCAGAGCTCACAGGGAGACATAAAAAGGTATTTTAAAGTCAAACATCTTCTTAAACAGAAAACTTTAAGAATTTGGTATATAAGCAAGACAGGTCCCTTACAGCTGGATCTAGATTTGTCTGTTTTGAATAATCTTATGAGTTCTTCATACTAATAAAGGAATGCTTCCAGTAGGGGCAAGACTAAAATAGCAATTACAGTGACAGTGATTAGTTAATCTCCATGCTCTGGAAGCATTAAAACACTGCAGGTATTTTACTTGGCTCATTAATCCCTGCTTGTGTGACAGAGGGTTCTCGCTGTATGGAATGTCTGTACATTAATGGCACCATAAGGTATTTTTGAACATCTAAAAGCTCTATTATGAAATGGCATTGAGATGCTGGACAGAGCTAGAACCGAAGCTTTCAGCACAGCTGAAACGTGTGGGTTGGGAACATTTTCTATTCAAGCAACATTTGTTTCACAGGAGCAATAAACCCCGTGGGAGCAGCATGTGTTTGGTGGGGCTGTGAAGTTTTGTGTGGCTCAGGTGCTGAGACTTCAGCCCCAGGGAAGGCACTGCCCAGCAGGTCCCGTCACGCACAGCACACAGCATTCATGGCAAGTAGAAAAACCACATGGTGTTTATTTCCACAAGCATTTCAGGGATACATACAGCAGTCCAGTGGCATATACAAACGTATGACTGAGACAGCGTCACACTCGAGCCAGACTATCCTGCTCCAGTCCATTCCTGCTGTTTTTCTCCCTTGGAACTCAGAAGTTTCCACTGCTAGTACTAAAGTCCACCCTCCAGGCACAGTGAGTCAGTAGTTCAACCAAAAATGTGCACGGAGCATCAGTAGGGAAGAAATCCAGAAGCGTTCATTTTTACTCACATGCCCAAACGTAGCAGTTTTGTTTCACACAAGAAATTCCGTGCCTGCAGTCCAAGCACAGTGTTTATCTCAGGACACATGCCATCGAGAAGAACAGTTGATTGCACCACAGATAACAAGCAACACCTCATGTCTAGCATGGAACACGTCCCCAGAGGGATTTTCACTTGGCTATGCAATCCACTGCCGAGTGGATGATGCTTGCAACGTATCACTTGTCATGCTAAGACACTAACAGCAATGAGATGGGTCAAGTCAGAGGTCAGTCATCTTCCCAACACCACCTAGCTGGATCCACTTCACTTCTGCTCCTCACATTGGCTTGATCGTGTGTCACAAGGGTTTGTGAATCACAGCCACACCTGTTGTAAGAACAGACAGACACAGTGAGTGTGGGAGCAGCTCCTGGGTTGCCATGTGGCTACAATCATCCTGCAAAGCCAAAAGCCAGCAACGAGGGAGGTGTCTACCATTCCTGTGAAAGTTTCTTATACTGAAATCAACATAAAACATACAAAAAAGCAAGATTAAAACTTCAGGGGGCACAGCCCTCGAGTTCATGGATGACCCCACTGCTGCCCGCTCTCCCACTGCCTGTTTACCTGCATAACTCCTCCCTGTGCTCATGCTGGTTGGCAACAATGTCCATTTGTCTGTGCTGGGGTTGTAGTATTCCACCGAGGCCAAGTTGCAGGAGCCATCATCGCCTCCCACCACGTAGAGGAGACCATTCACCGCACACACACCTCAAAGCAGAGCACAGATGGTGAGACATGGGCTAACTCATCCCCCACAACACGCTGCTGCCACATTGCGATTCACTCCCAAGCAGATCCCTCAGCTCCCGTTTTTATCACTTACAACACTGATCACATACACCCCGAGCACATGAACTGCATTAAAAACCACACACAGACAGCTGAGCCAAACACCACAGATAGGCTTGTCGTGCTTACCTGCATTTCTTCTGCACATATTCATGTCTGCTACTTGCTTCCAGGTGTTTGTCCCTGGGTCATAGACTTCCACACTCTTCCTGACCAAGGGCCCGTCGTGGCCGCCGGTGGCGTAGAGCAGCCCGCTGAGCACACCGACACCTGCGAGCACAGCCAGCGTCAGCCACGGCACGGGGACAGGGCTGCACAGCCCTGCTGCTGCTACTGGGCATGGCCTCGGCCTCTGCAAGGCACCTCCAGAAACATGGGCTACATCTGCATCGAGACCAGCAGGCACGTGCTCAACTCTGCACCCACCCACCCCGTGGCACTAGAGCAACCTGCACAGCAATGCCGGGCAGATGTCCCCTCTTAGGAAGCTGTCAGGCTGTCCAAGACCAGCAGTTTAGTCCCATGACATTCCTCTGCCTTTACTTCATCTCTTTGGACTGACTTGCTCTCGGCCTCCCACCCACCTTGTTTCCATCTGCCTCATCTTTGCTGCCATGGGACTCTTTGCTTTTAGCCTGATTCCCCATTTCACGACTCTTATTTTTGTTTTTCCCGCTGCTTTTGTGCCACATGGCTTCATCCCTTAGATGATCTTCCTCTCCTCAACAACTTACAGCTCCAGTTCTTGAAGCTACCACTCGGTTCCTCTCCTCCCACTCCCACCCCCAAAAACTGGCAGCACTTGGCACAGACAAGATGCCCCCAATGCCACCTTCTCAGGCATTTTTGAAGGGCCCTGGCTGAATCTCTGGGAATGACAGGGATCTGAAGGCTACCTCTGCCTAATATTAATTAATTAATTAATTAATTAAAATGTTCACCAATCCGTGAGAGTTAAAACTTCCAGCAACATATCTTCGTTAATAGGTTCAAAGGCCTCTATTAAAATTAACAAGGTGGGATGTTAGTAAAACAGAAACAGATCTGAATCACATCATTTCAACCATGGCATTAACCAGCGTGCAGGGAGGAGAGAGGCCCTGCCAGCCTGACACCAACAGGTTTTCAACTTGGTCCCTGCGCAAGGATCTTTCCCGTTTGGGAAAGGAGAGGGCAGGAAGAGCTGCTGAGCCAGAGAACAGGCACCACCCAGGCTCGGCAGCCCCATCAGGAACACCCCCATTTGGGGCAGGCACACTGCCACAGGTCTACCACTCTCACCTTTCCCTTCTCCAGACTGTCTCACTTGCTGCCGCTGGGTTTGGTTTTGACCAGCTGTCTCTCACTGTACCAAGAAGTGCTGAAATCCTAATAGGACATTGGGATTCACCTCTGGCAAACATACAATTCGTCTCTAACTGCCACAAATATCCACCTTACTGGGCCAAATCCTTGCTCTGGTTGAAGCACTCCAACATGCACGGCTTGGGAAGAGCAGAACACGTCCCAGGGTGCATCCTGGCTCCTGAGCTGTGCCAGGAGTCTCCCAGTTCAATGGGAGATGGCAAGTCACTTAACTGCATCTGAGCCCAGCAGCCTGGGTGTGCAGCACCTCAGCATTTGGCTATATTCAGCTGTTAACAAAAATTTTATTTTTTAAGAAATAGCTTAATTAGTAAACTAATTTAAACAAGAGAGTAAGAGAGTCAGAAACACTCTCAAGCTTTTTCACATAAAACTGCCTCCTCATGCAGTGAGACAGGGGACACAGGGAGAGGACATCCCTGCCAGGAGGGGAAGGGAACCCCCCAGCTGCTCCAGCAAACCCTCAAAGTGTTCCAAAAATGTGCAGATGTGGCACTTGGGGATGTGTTTTAGCAGTGACTATGGCAGTGCTGGGTTAACAGTTGGACTTGATGACCTTAAAGGTCCTTTCCAATCTAAAAAATTCTATGATTCTACAAAACCTGGGCAACACCTGCACAGCCCCACTGCCTGGATTAGGGTGGCCCCAGGGACTTGGGGACACCTGTCCTCACCCCCACTAGATGTCAGCACAGGGACAGCAGTGCCGAGCACGGTGTCATTTCTGGAGCTGTCAGCAGATTGTGCTGCAGCTCCGCTGGTGGCCAGTGGCACTGGGCAGTGCCCTCCCAGTGCCTGCTGGAGAGGTGTCTGGGGGACAAGCAGAGCCTGAGGAGCTCAGCTTTCAGGTGGGGAACAGAAAACTGCAAAGCGATTTGGCAGGTGAGTACGAACTTTCCTTAACAAAGGACTTGCCGCATGGAGAAACACTTGTAAAGCAGCACTCAGTGCTTCCAACAGACAGCTCACTAAAATCCATCTCACTAAAATCCATCTCACTAAAACCCATCTCACTACAGGCACAAACCTCTTGCTGTTTCACACACTGCCAACAATAGGAGATACTCATTCTGCTCTCCTGGAAGGCTGCACTGGGCTGGGTTTAAGCATCAAGCAGACACTACAAACTGCTTCAACAGAACTCAAACCAGCACTCTGTCCATATCTGCCTCACCTGGAGCTACAGAAAAGGCACTGGAGCAAGGAAAGAAAGGGTGTAAAGAGCAGCCTCTCACACTGCCCAGCTCAAAAGGGAACTCCCAGCACAGCTTAACCTGCGGAATCATTTCAGCCCCAAAGAACAGCCCCCCGGCTTGGCTGCCTGTGGGTAACAGCACAATTTAACATCAGGGAGGAACCACGGCACACACTGAGCAATAGGACCAACAGTGGCAAACTCCCATTCGCCTGAAGAATTTGCATTCTCAACAAAAAATAAACTAAGAACTAGCTTAGCAGGGCCAATCTGAGACGAAGTTAGTTATCTTGCACATCACCCAAGGTGCAGATGTGGCTTGTGTCGCAAAGCACCCACTGGGTGCTTGCAGGAAGATCCAAAATTAAAATCCCTCTGAAACCTCCCAATGATAAGGGAGAGGGAGGTGCAGCTTGGCTTTCCTGTGCCCTGCTGTGTCTGCAGCTGGTGATTCGGAAAGAGAGCTCTTTGCTTACAAGTGAGACACATCTGTTAGCAGGGCTACTCTGAAACACCGAACATTATTCCATTAATCCAGAAATTAATCTCAGTTTGGCAGATTTCCTCAAAGTCACAAGAGCTGCCGAGAGCTCCTAAGCAATCACATTTTTACCCCTCACAGGAACGGGGGGCAAATAAGAGGTAGCACTTGCAAGCCTGGCAATGCTAAATGCCACTTTCCCTGCCTGTCCGTGAGCAGAGGAGAAGGAGGTGCCCATCCTGAGCACCCTGGCAGCAGTACCTGCCCCGCTGCGCCGCGTGCTCATGTCAGCCACGTAGGTCCACTCGTTGGTGGCGGGGTTGTACTGCTCCACCGTGCTAAGGCACTGCCGCGACGCTCCATCGTAGCCCCCCACGGCGTAGAGCTTCCCTGCAACACACACAGGCACGGCTGAAATGCAATCACAGCCCCCGGGGAGGGGGATCCTGCCTGGGAGGGACTCACCTAAACCTGCAGGGATGGCTGGGGAAAAGCCTAGGGAAGGGATCTGGAGGGGACTCACAGACAGACGTGGCTGTTTGCAAAGCTGTTAGAGCTAACACAGGGATACAACTCAACAGCTTAATCAGAAGTCAACAGCCCAGAGGGTTTTCCAAATGATTTGTTGGTCCAGGAGAAGAGGGAATATCAAAGCATGTTCTGCTGATGGAGGGTTTCCCCCACCCCGTTCAGGTGTGCTGTCAAAGGCCAACACTGCACATTAACTACAGCATCACATGAACAATAAATACTAAATAGCCTCTTATAACAATATGATATGTGCAAGGAAACCTAGACCTGATTTTGAAGAACCTGAGGCCAGCCTGGTCACTCGTGCCCAGGGATGGCAGCACAGGAGATCCCTGTGTTGTGAGGGTCCCCTGGAGTATCCGACCCTCCCCACCTTAGCTTGGTGAGCACTGATTAACGCACACCTCCTGAGCCTAGAGAAGCACAGTCCAATACTCTGGCACTGCATCAGACATGAAACAAGGCTGATATTCTACCGTGTCCTCTGTCCCCAGGCCTGACTGACCCCCTCCCCTTGTCTCTCTGCATCATCTTTCAGCTTGTTTTGCATTTAGGCAGTAAACTCTCTGGGCATTTTCTTACTAAAGCAGCCAGCACAAGGATTCTGGCTCAAGTCCAGGTCTCCCAGATGCTACAGTAAACAACAATTAATAAAGCTCAACAAATACGTAGAAAAATTCTAACCTAAATGTTTGTACAAAACCCAGAAATAATATAAATTCTCAATCCAGAGTCTGGCCATGAATGAGCTGCACAATTCTTTGCATGCACAAGACTCCCACCAGCAGTTATCTTCAGCCTTAGGCTTTTGCATCCTCCTGTCTGCAAGGCTCCAAGAACAGGCTGGCTCTTTTCTTTCTCCCTCAGGCCCACTCATGGCCTCCTTCTGCATCTTCCTGGCTCTGTGAACATTTCAAACTCTTACTTGTGCTGTTGGTCCTGCCTGGTATTTGTCAATGAATCAGGCAAGAGTGCCAGTCCAAGCAAGACAAGATCAATTTCCCCAGCTGGCATCAATTATTAGGTATTTTCAGTACTCACAGGCATCAGATCAATTTTTGTCCCATTCAGATGAACCCTGTGGATTAACTGCAGGCTGCAGTTAACACCACGCAGTGTGTGTGGTGCACCGCTGCACCAGTGTGATCAGCTCTTGTGCCCATCACATGCCCTCATTATTTTTACCGTGGACTCCAACATACGCAACACTTATTTGCGCTTTCAAACAAAGCAAAGGATTTCATGAGTTTCCAGTAGAAAATCTGTCCATAGAAATGTATCTTTCAGGTCTATATTTAACATTTGCTCTTCATTCAAGCCACTTGAGCAAATTCCAATGACTGACAGCAGCCCAGCACTTCCCAAGCATGGGCCAGTTTTGAAGGAGGTGCTTCTTAAACATGCAAATTTAAGTTAATGACAACTATTTATTCTAACTTTATCTCCCTTCCTCTTCTAAAATAAACACATTTCATGTACATTAACATATTCCATGTATTTCCCACTCAAGCAGGTCAAATTAAAGCACTGTAAAGCATGGTTTATATGGTTTCTAACAAAGCTTATGCCAATGCTGCTCTGCACTGCACTAATTGGGAAGTGTTATGCAACACTAAAGACAAATTCAAATAAAGCCTTTCACTTCCTTCAGAATAGATTTTGTAAAGGAAGAAATGGTTCCTACTTAAACTTTTCATTCTCCTGACTCCAAACCAAGCTGCTCGGCTCCAGCTGCCTCAAGTTTGGTGCTGACACAGAGGTGTCAGCAGCTGCCCCATCCTCCCACCTCGCTCCGAACCGCCGCAGCTCCAGCCCTTGCTGTTGTCAGCCCTTGCTGATTGAGGAACCACAGCAGAGCGTGCTGGGCCTGATGTCAATAAACACAGGTTTTAGTATTCCTGCCAAACCACCAGCGTGGGGCTGTGGGACGAACTCTGTTCCTGTTTCTCTGTCTGAGCAGATTTCTGTGCTGGGTATTCCATCCACGCAGCGCCTGCCAGCAGCAGCCACAGACCAGCAGCTCTGGCTCTCACCAGCCACAGGCAGCCCAGGAAGAATAAGCATTCAAAGAAACCTGCACACACCTAATTGCATTCACAGGAGGCATGGGCTGGTCTGATACAGGTTTGAGGCTCTTGGAAAGCTACACATGATTTCTCACCAAGATAAGGAGGAGAATGGAAAAAGTTGCAGCAATTACATCATGTAAAATCAATCTTTCCCAACTAGTCAAGGGAACAGCTCTTGCCATTCCCTCCTACTGCACTTAACCATTCAGGCATCTGTTTGACACAGTAACATTTGTCTGATGGAAATGGCTGCTGATTTTCTTACCCTCCACAACTCCGACTCCAACACTGCTTCTTCTTGTGTTCATGGGAGCCACAAAAAACCACTCATTGGTTTTATAGCTATAGGCCTCAACTGATGCCAGACCTAGTTAAAAAGGGGATACACAGGTTTTCTAATTAAAAAAAAAGAGAAGAAAAAAAGATTGGTGTTGCACTTTCATCTGCCTTCCACCTCCTCCCAAGCCCGTAATTCCCACCACGCTCCTGCAATCCCATTTCCTAATCCCTTGCCTTTCAGGCTGGGACCAGCATGTCAATGCCACTTCTGCAGCAGCTGGAAAAACTGTTACCCCATCAGCCCTGCCCTGGGACTGCTGCCTCTGATGTGCTGGGGACACCAAGGTGAGCAGAGTCCAAATTCCGAGCCCAAAAGCCCCACGTCCTTTCAAGCATTACAAAATGCCCATGCAAAGGTTTAAAAATTCCCCCAGACCCTGCTGCAATAGTTAGTTCAGGGCTTAACCAAGTGGCAAAGCTTTACAGCAGAGGCAGAGGTGTGAATCTAAACACGCAGCTATGCCAAGACAAATCCCAGGCACTCACACCCTGTAAGATGCCTTGCTAGTATTTTATTCATGTTGCTATGAAAAATTTAACTGAAACAAGGAAAAATCCCTTTTCAGCCCAGAAAAAGCATAATCATACAGAGAATGAGGCTGAAAGAACTGTATCACTAAAGAAAACAACCAGGGTGAGATTCTCTGCAATTACTGACGGGTCAGAACATGCACGTGGGTAGTTAGAACAAACACCAAAACCCATTTCTGCCTCCTTCTCTACAGAACCACAGCCAAAGGCTACAGCAACCTCTCCAAAGCCCTGCAATCTCTGCAGGCCCTTTGAAAACCCTTTTTCCAGGTCTGGATTTTGCTGTGTCACCTACCCGTGCTGCCATCGAAGCCGCCCACGGCGTAGAGGAGGTCGTTGAGCACGGCGGCGCCCAGCGTGCTGCGCCGCTCCTGCATGCTGGCGATGGACGTCCACTGGTCCTTCACGCCGTCGTACACGTCCACCGTGCGCACCCGCAGCGAGCCATTAAAGCCCCCGACAGCATAGACATTGCCAGCCATGAACACCACACCTGGGCAAGGAGCAGAGGGCTGTACGGCGG
This sequence comes from Acanthornis magna, assembly GCA_036785705.1. Taxonomy (NCBI): domain Eukaryota; kingdom Metazoa; phylum Chordata; class Aves; order Passeriformes; family Acanthizidae; genus Acanthornis; species Acanthornis magna. The sequence continues at coordinate 4,074,427 of JAWUZG010000092.1, forward strand.
TTCTACCAACAGCTTGGGAGGATCTGACTCTAGGCAGACCCTGCTCGCTGCCAGGGTGTGAGAGGCAGCTGGGAAGAGCAGAGCGCGGGTAAGGCTTTGGTGTTTTCTGCAGGTTAGGAGTGTTGGAGTCAGGCTTGATAAAACATATGTGTCATATGGGAGGTGAAATGCACATAAAAACACGGCAGCGTAAGGCACAGATGGAGTTCACACCTGAGTGGGTAATTCTGTGAGCCAGAGGGAACACCAAATGGTGAGCCACAGTCACAGCCCTGTCAGATGTTTTCAGAGGAACACTCCCAGCTTAAAGATCTGCTCTCCATCACCCACTCCTCAGCACCGAGAGGGACTGACTCAGCTCCTTTGATTTTCACTGGGAAACCAGCAAGAAAAGCTGGGCCCCTGCGGGCTGCCAAGACAGCAAGGGGGGAGAAGGAGGGGAAATACTGATGGAGGAACAGCCAGGAGAGAGAGATGATGAGGGGGAGACAGTGGCTGTGGAGGGCAGATAGGCAGGAGCAACCCCACTAGAGAGCAGGACACCCACCTGAACGAGAAGGGAAAAATGTCTGCAGGGAAAGAAGAGGAAGGAATGGCAAAAGAAGAGCTGCTTGAGGCCAGGGACGCAGAGGAAGGTTAAAGGGATGACTGAGAACATCCATCCATTAGGAAAACAAAGAAGGTTGCAGCAGAAGTTGCTGTTACCTGCTCTGCATCTCCGTGAGGGAAGCTCAGCAACCTGATCCCAGCGCTCCTCCTCAAAATCATAGCACTCCACACTGCGAATGGCTTTGGGCGCTTGCCCACCCACCACAATCATCACCTGCAGAGGGAAGAGAAGAGCTAGAAAACCTCAGACATGACCCTGGGCAGCTGCTCTCTGCAGAAAAGCCATCACCACAACCTGGTCAGGAGCAGCTGCCAAAACACATGCTGCAGGCCAGCCAGAAGCCTCTGCAGGGACACTTATTTCAGGCAATTATATTTCAAGGGTGAAAAATTTATCTCCAATTTAATGCATGCTAAATAAGGCCACCCCATTCACCCTTCCTCACTGTGTGTCCAAGGCGAGCAACTTGCCCAATTTCCCCTTGAAATACAAAACCTTTTGGCACCGTGGCATACACAAGACTCACTGCAAAAGTATTTTTAAGTGAAGAAGATTCCAGCATAATTTCCACCGGTGGCTCACTGTTTAGTCATTATCTCCATGGTGGTGCTAAAAATAATCAATGCCACTTAGCAAATAAAACGTGACAGCTGCGGTGCCACCTGTGGGGAAGGCGACACTCAGGGAAATCACCACAACTGTCGTGACTGGGGGGGTCTGGGGGTGTGATTTGTCACCTTTATTAAGGTCTTTGGCTGCCACAGGCACTGAAGAAAATGCAGGAATGAAACCCTAAATTCCTTACAGGTAGGGAAGAGCTGTGTGAAGGTGATCGGGGCAATCTTTCTGCCGGGTCAGGGCTCATCCAGCCCCAGACTCTGCTCCCAGCAAGAGCGAGTGGTGGGCACTGGTGGGAAAGCGAGAGGAGCAGAAGCCCAGGGCAGGAGGCAGCGTGGTCCTTCCCAAACCTGCCCTGTCTGCTGCCAGAGACAAACTCCCCTGGTCCCAGGAGCCTGCAGCTCTGCTCTCGAGGCTCCGATCGCTCTGAGCCCCAGCTGGCACTGCAAACCAACCCTGCACAGGCAGCAGCCCCAAAACACCTGCACTGATGAGCAGCTGGACCTGCACTGTGCTCAGCACATTTCATTCAACCCTCCCCAGCCATCCAGAGGGAGGATTTGCTCCCCTTATCACATCAAACCGGCGGGACAAACATTACCCAAGACAATCTGATTTTCACGAGGCCAAGGAGCTAGAAAGAAGATAATGCGGCTTCAAATATAGACAAAGAGTAGATGGAAAACTGGCTTTAGCCTCTGCAAGGCAGCGGGGAATAGCTGTGGGGATAAGGTCATCACTCGAAGGCACTCAGGCAACAAACTCAACCCCAAGCAGGGCTGCTTTAAAAGTAGAGTGCTAGACAGCAATTTAAAGAATTTGAAGAGCATGGAAATAGTGGCCTGTTTGATCTACAAGATGAGAACATGATATTAGATACCAAATTGAGTCTAAATTAACAGCCTGACTACTAGTTGTGTAACAGTCTCCCACAGCAAGCTGCAGGGCTTCACACGATTACAGAATTAAGGGATTTCACAGCAGACGATAATCCCTCATCAGCAGGACCAACAGGCCAGATGAAAGTTTCTCAGTAACAGGATTGCTGAAAGATCATCACCTTCTTCCCTTTCTTCACAGTTCAAAAGAAGGGAGGAGAGACCTGCAGAAGGTTTGGGTTTGTACTCATGGGTCATGCTATAAAAGATGTTGAGAAACTCTGAACTCTCTGATTTGCTGTTCCTTTTATCCTTAACTACTTTAGTCCTTGAACAAGGGCCGTGTCAGCCCTTTGTGACACCCCCAAAGCTATGTCCTACCAACTTCATCTCAGCAACAGCAGGCAGAAAGGACACTGACACACACTGACACACACTGCCACAGGCTGCAAAACCGCGATTTCTCAATGGACAGTCCAGTATCCAAACATCAGAAACAGCACAGATCTCATACACCACCCCACAAAGCAACCTCGTTACAATTTGTGCTCGGAAAAATAACACACTGGGGTTCTGATGTCTGAGAATCTCCAAATGCTGATTAACAACTCCAGTGACAGTCTGCTAAGGGACATTGTGCCAAGCTTGGTTTATCTCTGGGGCACAGGGAGTATAGTTTCTGTGGAAATTTTTTTTTTTCCACTAATGAAGTGGTGGCCGAAGCATCACACTCCTGCAGGATAAGCGTGGGGAGCAGCAAGGATTATTTATTCAGTTGCTGCTTTGAGTCTATTGAAATTCGCTTCAGACTTCCTGCCCACGGGGCTGGGTGCTGCTGTTTCCTGCTTTCCTGGCTCCTGATTACGGATACAGGAAACGAAAAGACACCTACTGTGACCCTCCTCAGCAGGGCTCCACGACACTGCCACCAGCCAGCAGCAACCTCAGCCAGCGCTCCCAGGGCTGCAGCAGCTGCCACTCCACGTCAGAGAGCCACAAAACCACTTGTGGCTGACAGAATGTTTTAGCAGCAGAGATACTCCTTCCCCTAAGGGTTTATCTAAGTTTATCCAACTTAATTATGCATCCTTGCTGGGTATAGGCAATGCCAGAAGAGGGAGTAAAACACTGCAAAGCACTGCTGTGGAGTTAGCAAAAAGTAACACAGCAAGTTCTGGAGCTTCTGTAAAGACTGAAAATGCCACCAGGAGCAGGGGTGAGGTGACACGAAGCGATGAGCTCAGCTTACCTTTGGCAAGCTAACGGGAGTCCTTGGCTTTGTCCTGGGATTCTTTATCAGTTGCCTTTGATCCAGAGGAAGCAAATGGTATTTCATGGCCTCGATAAGGAAGTCTTTACAGGTGTTGTTATTCTTGATTAAAGCTTCTTCTTCGACTGTCTGAGAACATGCACACACAACAAAGATCATTTAAACTGGCACAGGTCAGAAGGAGCTTTGTGGAAGGAACATGTAACCTGGGATTTCTTTTCCAAAGTACCAACATTAAAAAAAAAAAAAAAACTGCAGGAGACACGGACTTCCAGCTTTTCCCAAAAAACACATGCAGCAACATCCAAGCCTCTCACTTTTTGCCAAGATCCATCACCAGAAGTGAGTATTTTATCACTCTCTGCCAAACACTTGATTCAGCAGAGGAGAATTCACCAGGAGTCTGGATACAAAATAAGTGATTTCTTTTATCTGAACCAGAATTTTTAAGGAGAGGCAGTATCTTTTATTCCATCAGAAGATACAGATGAAAGAAAGAAAAATGATGATGGGTTCATCTTGTGAATACCAATTTTATACCAATTGCATTGATTTTTTTGGATACATGATAGAAGCACAGTAGTCAAAGAGCCCATATGCCAACCCCTTCTTTGGGAATTCTCAGCTCATTATCTAGGCCCAGATCCCAGGAATTAATTTATGAAGAACAATCTGCAAGTCAGGCTGAGTCAGAGAGTGTTTCCCCTGCCACTCACACAAACCCATATGCATGCACAGTACACACCTTAAGCCAAAATTATCACACATGGCGTGTTTCCATTACGATGTTTTATCCGTGCATGAGAGAAAAAAGCTGCACAGGCCTGTAATACTACCACCTTGGAATTTTCAGGGTGAAAAATCACAAGATATTAAGTTCTCAGTGCTTCCCCTGGAGGGGCAGGAGCTCTGCTCTCAGCATTGCCTGGCAGAGCACAGGGCCCATTTACAAGAAGGTTTCTGAAGCACATATGGATTGCAGAGTCCACTCAGTTTTTGCTTTTATTCTTCCGTTTACAGACTCAGCAACAGACCAAATTACCCATCTCAGACACAAACAGCCCAGCCACTGAGCAAGGAGCAACCAACAGCTTAAGTGCAAGTATTAATGACTTATTTGCAGACTAACCTGTACCAGGTAATCTCTGGGCAAAAGGGGCAGGCGAACATGCTCCATCAGCTTAGCCATGTGCTCTAAGCGGGATTCCTTCTCATAATTTATCCAAGAGATAACTGCTTCAAAGACCTGCACAGATAAAATACAATCAAATGGGGAAGACAGAACTTTCCTGCACAGTCACCCACCCAAAATCAGAAGCACGGCGATTTTAGAGCATCGAAGGAAGGGGGTGCAAGATCTCTGTCAAACAGATGGAAAAGTTGTGACTGCACAGAGCACAAGCAGCACTGTGGCCAAGAGCCGAGCTGACCATGCATGTTAACAAGCAACTTCACATCTCGATGTGCTGTATCACTCCCAGAGCTAAATGCATGTCCAGAACAATCATATACCTCTTGGACATGAGGACTGGAAGGCAGCCAGGAAACTTAATGAGCCTGCTGACATTTGCACTGGACATTATTCATGAAATCAGCCACAACAATTACTCCTGATAACAGAGATCTCCCTCCTCCAGGAGCCTGGCCGCAGAGTCACTGTGCTCATATTTAATCACTGCACCAGTTCCAGCAGCCCCCAAAAACCAAGAAGTCTTGAGGACAAGTTCCCCACACACAGGACAAGCCCTGCCTGCAGCCACGGAGCCTCTGCGTGCATTTCACTGCTAAAAATACTCAGATTCTCCAGCTGGGAAACAAGGACACACTGGGCTTCTGGTCTGAACCAAAATCCAGTTTCACTTCCAGATCCAACTGGTTGAGATAAGCATCCAGAGCTGGAGCCCGTGACGAAGTGCTCACAAACAGCCCCATGGGCAGAGCCCTCACGACGCACAGGCGCGGGAGAAGTGTCCTATGTGGGCTCCTGGATGAATATGCATGTGCTTATATAACTGTGAGCCTCACTCGCAAAAGAAAGGCCTAAAAATGTCACCAGGAGTGGGAAAGGCTTCCTGAAGCATCCAGCGAGGCAGGAAGAGGGGCTGGTGCAGCCTCAGATGCTGCACAGCAGGATCTGGATCACCGCAGTGGAGTTTCCCCACAGAGAGAGAATTAAATTCTGACGTACAACTCACATCTACAGGCAACATTCCCCGGGCTCTCTCACTGCCCAGCTACACAGGGGGGCTGAGCAGAGACCCTGTCTGTCCCATTTTTCCCCCAAAAATCATCCCTGGCCCTTCCCTCCAGCACGCCAGGCAAGCGCCCTTGGTTTCAGCTTCCTTTCGGGGTCACCAAATGGTCAGGCCAATTTGCACAGATAATTACTTCTTTCTTTCCATCCCTCCCACCACTCCCCAAGAAACCATTTCGTCTGGTCCAAGGTCACTAATTTGACAAAATCAACCAAAAAAATGAGGGCATCATCTTTCAGTCCCCAATTGTTGCTGGTAAATGTATTTGCAGGAGGCCTTGGCAGACACATCCTGCCGTGAAGGAGAGGCAGAGCAGAAAGGGGTTTCTTCCTCTTGGGCTAAACTATATACTTTTAAAATGCAGTAAAGCACCAGACTCACTTCCTGCGCCAGCAAAACTCCTGCTGAACTGTTTGGAATTCAGGACACTGCAATGAGGATTTAAGCAACACAACAGGGAGCGGTGTAATCAAACTGCAGCAAAGGCTGAGGAGAATAACTACTGCAGAGCCTTTAAGTATTTTAAAATTAAAATAAATAAGCAAACAAACATTTTAACTTTAGCTGTGAGGCCTTTAAAGTAGAAATTGGGTTGTTACGAGATTTTTTTTAATTGCAAATGAGTGTGGAAGGAGGATAAAGCAAATGTTTAGCCGACAAACAGGCTTTTCATTAACCTCTTCTGCACAAAGGCTGAGCTGCAGAGCAGATCCCAGGGCTGGGACATACCCAGCTACAGGTCAGGAGGACAGAGAACAACTCTAAAGGAAGGTAAGGCAAATATGCACTAGGAACAAACTGCTTCCTCTGTGCTGGAGTCCACCCCTGACTTAGGCAAGCACTGATTCTTCCCTGCTGTGCCCACTCCAAAAATAACTATTTAAAAAAAAAAAAATCAGATTCTGGCACCTTCCATTGGCTCTGGTTCCTAATTTCATGAGAAGGGGGAAAAAAGCTTTAACCCAAGGCAGCAATATCTCTATTTAAAGGCCACATCTGTTTCCACTCCTGCCGTGCCCTCCCTCCGCACGCCGTGCCTGCTGCAGACCCCGAGCAGCTGCTGCCTCTCCCCCAGGACCCTCCAGCCACGCAGGACCTGCTGCCAGGGTGGGATGGGTCACAGCAGTTGCCCACACTGATTCAGAGCCAAGGCACAGGCTGAGGCAGCAGCTGGCACCTGCCTGGCTGCAGGACCAGTCCCGAGCTGGGGAGAAGCAAATTTCCCACTCTGTAAAGTGGAGTAGAAGGGTAAAAGCCTGGAATATCCCCTCTCTGCATACTGCCTAAGAGCAAGCCCAGATGTTTTCCCAGTCTCTCCAGCCAAAAATCCAGCTGTTAGAGACTCCCAAGAGTGAGGACCAAATCTTGCATCAGCTTCTGCTGCATGTCAACAGCATGAGACAATGAGTCAGTCACCAGACTCTGTGTGCAATCCCCAATCCAGAAATCCCAACCCTTTTAAAAATTTCTTTAGCCACTGTTCTTAGTTGGCAGGAGATCATTCTCAAGTCCCTTCATTTCATACATCTTTAGTGAATAAAAAATAAATACTATTTTTATATGGGTTTTTTTTTAACTTGCAAACAGTAAAAAGAGCCAATTAGGTCAGGTACAGAAAACATTAATAAAACTGTCTTCCAAGTGCTGCACTCAGCTATAGCAAAAACAGCAAGCAGGAACAACAAGCCTCTGCCCTATTCTGAAAGGGCCTGTGTAACTGCAGAGGCTGGTACAGCAAGGGGGAGAATCTTTGAGTGCAGAGGAAATGCTGTCACCATTTTACAATTAAAACAGATTTCTGTGCTAGCACAGAATTTTTGTAGTCCTGATGGCCTAGGGGTATAAGTAAGCCAAAACTGGTGGTTTTATTAGGCCAATTTGTATTATCTGGGGGGTGGCATAGGAAGGGGAGAACACACAAGTTCCTGAGGTATTCCAAGGGCAATTCTCCCTCCCTGATCCTGGCAGGACTTGGCTCTAACAGCTCCAGCCTGCCAGATCCAGGGATGGCAAGGCTCTGGCTCAGTGTACAGTACATGTATGAGAGACAGTAAGAACAGGAATGAGGAAACTTCTTGTGAGATCTGGCTGGGACAATTCAGCTCCCAGATTTCTGAAGTATTTTGCACATGCATACACATAGATATACATGTGTATGTATAGACAGGTATATACACATACGTATGTATTTTTATATCATTTTTTATAATATATACCTCAAACATAGATAGGAAGAATTAAAGTGAGGAAAATGCCTTGTCTGTCATGAAGTTAACACAAAACAGCAGCCAACAAGTCTGTCCTCAATTTCCAGCACTTCTTTGAACTCCAGCACATTTCACATTTATGTTCCATTCCCATTTTCTGCCTCTCTCCTGTTATTCAGATCTGTTGTTTTGAACGTGCAGCTTATGCTTACATTTCCTTCCACTGCCTTGCATTCTCAACAATCTTTCCTTTTACAAGTTCTTTTACAATCAGCTAAAGAAATACTGGGTTTGATTGTGTAAAGCTCAGATGAGGGAAAGGAGCATTTTGATTCCCCTGGGCGCAAGGCCAATAAAAGCTTTTGAACAATGCTGCACAGGACTGGAAAAAATTGGTTACTAAACTTGCACTTCCCTTTGCAGGCTGTTTGGCTCAGGCCAAGCGATTCTGCTGCGAGTTCGTGCCATTTGCTGTTTCCCTTCCTGGCCCTGCCCCAGCGGCACCTCGCAGCCCTGCCAGCCCCACGCCTGCGGAAACGCGCGCCCCAAGCCCCCGGGATTGCTGGCTCAGGAGCAGCAGGAGCATCCCTGTGTCCACAGGAGTGTCCACTCCTCACGCCAGCAGGATTTCTGGCAGGTTTTCCAGTCCCTGCGGGCACAAGCACCTGCGTGTCCACAGCCCAGAGGGGCTGGGCAGGAGGAGAGCACACTCGAGGATGTGCAGCACAGCCACACCAGGTCCAGCCTCACTCCACCCAAACACAGGTGACCTGAAGTGACAAACCACACAATCCTCAAGCTCTCCTGTAGCCTCCCACAAGAGACCATTTACATTTAGGGACATGATTTAGTGGTGGGCCAGACAGTGCTGCGTTAGGGGTTGGACTCTTAAATGTCTTTTCCAACCTTAATGGCTCTGTGACTTTACGATCTCCCCGCAGTGACAATTTGGAGGTGAGCTGAAGGGCTGGAGGCACAGGCCTGTCCCCAGACAGCTGCAGCAGGCCATACAAGAAGCTCACACCAGGGAAGGGGGCTGCAGTTCACCAGGCACCAAAATCACTGATCACCCTCCTCCCCAGGACTCCAGAGTACACAAGGTGCATTGAACATTTCAATCACAAAACAGTGTCAAACCAGTGCCCTTTTCCCCTTCTTTCATTACAAACACTGAATATGCTAAAAAATGTTGTCTTCTTCTTTTTGATTGCAGGCTTCCTTTTGTTGTTCTATCCAACATGCAACAGAAGCCAATATTCCTCCCTGGCCTAATGAAATTCACTTTTTTTTGAGGTTTTACAGCAGGTATTAAATGCTTTACACAACAGCAGATGGGAATTTCCTAGTTTTCCAGAGAGGGGAAATAGTTGGTTCTGAGCCCCAGGGCTTTTGGAGTGATACAGATCTGAGAGTCATAACTTCCTGCAAAGAACAACCAAGTGAAGGTCATTTTTATGTGGTTTCAGGATTCACATTATTTTAATTTTCTTTTCCACATGATCTCTCTTGGAGAATGGCCCCTAAGGAGCATATCACGATAACAGTTCCTGCTGTGAGGTCTAGAAACATGACAGCATTCTTACATTCACTCTTGCTATACAATTTACTGTACCTTTTCTTCAGAGGAGACTGTGAGCTTGTCACTTGATATTAAACTGCAAACCTGGTCCAGACTAAGGCTAAGAAATTCTTCTCCTAGCATCACCTCAGGGAAGTGCTGCTCTGTTCAACAAATGAGAAGGGGGGAACAGAAAATTATAATGAAATCCGTGTTTTCAGTCAATGGAAGGACCACAGAATACAGAGAACAGCTCTTGTCACAGCTCTAACCCCCAAAACAAACCCACGGTGGCTGTGAGTGGCACACAGACAGAAAGCAGCCTCAGAGCAGGATAAAGAAATCTGTTGTTATTTCAAGTAGCACCAGCCCCATGAGACACTTTCATAAATTACACCAAACTTTGTGAAAAGCCACTGAGAACCTTCCAGTGGCAAATGGAGTTAGGAGTGGTAATTGAGACAAGCCCCAATGCCTTTCCAAAGTGGTAAATAACCTGGCCACCTCGAGATTCAGTTCTTGCCCACTTCAACAGGCTAGACAGCATCAGATCTGCTCAGCACCTGGTGAGAGACTCCAGCAAGGGTCCTTGGCAGTCGTATGCATTCCAAGGAAAGCACATCTTCAGCATCAATCAGTTTGGTGCGTGTGCCCAGCAGCAAACACTGAGGGATCCAGCTCTCCTCTCCATCCACCTTTTACTTCCTTTCCCCAATAACATAAATTTAACCTTTCTCCTGCTCCAAACCCTCAGCACCCCATTCCCCAGCAGCTTTCCCCCTTTCCACTTAAGCCTACAATTGCACAAATTTCTATTTTTCCCTTTTTTTCCTCCAGCTCCATCCATACTGTGACTCTGGGAGCCACCTGAAAACAAAATGCACATCACTGATTATAACCCCAAACTGGAAGAATTGTGACTGAACATCATCAAATCTGTCAAGCTTTATATCTCGCCAAAAGGCACACAAAGTAATTGCTTCCTAAAAAATAATTTCTAGGTCAAATGTGTCATTAGGCAGTCGCAGCAATTTTAGTTTTGCAAGAATTTCTTACATATACTGTCAATTTAATCTCACCTGTCATTTGCTAAGTCCCCTTTATCTTTGGCTGAATTACAGAAATGTGGATCCCAGACACTTTATCTGAAGCAGCTTCTTTCAAGCTCTAATTCCGTAGCTTTGAGAAGCTCAGACTCCTGTACCCAAAGAGCTCCCTCCGCAGCAAGATCTGCCTCAAGTTTTTACATCTGCAAAGTGCTTTGTCTGACAAAAAGCAGCACCGCAGGGACATGAGCTGGCATAACTTCCAGAGAGGAGCTCTTTGGAGACCCTGAACAATCCTTCACCGAAGTTCTTCCTGCAGTGTTGGACTCTGGGCTTGGACTCCCCAACCACAGACCCTCCTTGGTCTACTGAGGACCAAAATCCCACAGCTAAGCCAAAGGTTCTGATTAAAAATAGCAGTATGTGATTAAGTTTAATACTCTGTTATGCTGGAAACATTTATAAGATCTAACTCTTGTGGCCTTAAATACTTGACAGGCAAGAAACACTCCCCACACAATAAGCTGGATGCACTCTGACTTCTGGACAAAATCTCATATTCATTCATTCTGGACTTGCATCTGGCAGCAGAAAGGTATTTGATCTTTTGTTATTAGTTGGAAGCAAGGAAGAGTATTTACTGATTTTAATAAAGAAACTGGTGCCTCCATCAAGAAGGCTCCTCCACCTACTAAAGTTATCCATTGGCCAGAACTCAGCATTTCTCAAGTAACTGAGCTCATGCACACATGGACTTTTGAGCTTGGGGACTTCTGTCTTGGTTTAAGGCTGTTACATAAACAACATAGTGAAAAGAATTTTAATGGCATTTTTATTAATGGAGTTCCATTAACATTACATGGGCTGCTGTACTAACTGGGACTTATGAAGGCCAATAAAACAACAAAGCAGACCTTCTAATTGCCAAACAACCAAATAAATATACAGTGAATGCACTGCTTGTTGGGTTAAAGATTAAACAGGGCCTGGAAGCAAGGATAATGAGATATTACAAGCAAGCTTTTATACAATTAACCATTCCTTCCAGAGTACCTTTTTCTGCAGGGGATAATACAGCCAGAGCAGCTGAAAAGGTTTTACTTTTATTTGCAGGACAATAGGGGAGGACTCAGTGGACACACTTTTATTCCACAGAGCCTACTTATGGTCCAATTAAGGACAAGACCATTAAAAAGGAAAATGTTGCAGGACAGAGCAGGTGCTCTGGGAGACAGCAGGTGTATGTGTCCCTATGCAAATTATCAGAAAAGCAGAAAAACAAACTGAGAGAAAACTATCAGCTTCTCCCAAGCAGAGGTCAAGGGCAACTCTGCTGGAGGAGACTGGAAAGTGCTGGGGAATTGGGAGCTTGGGGCTGCCTGAAACAGCTTCACATTTACGATGTAGAGGAGAAATGCGGAAAGCCATTGCCTGCACCTACTTATTGCAGCCAAACACATCCACTCCCAAGGAAACATAAGCCTATCCTCCCCTGGGGTAAGGGGCCATTGCTGTGCAGATCAGAGCCTCAGACTGCATGGCAATTTTAGCTGAGTGCTCCAGCTCCCTCCCACAGGGTTTAATTTTGCCCAGTGCCATTTATTCCTGCAATGGAAATGCCCAGCCCTGCCTGCTGCTCTCCCAGGGCAGGGTCCACGGGGAGGACACCAGCACACCAATGCTGAGCTGTTGAACAGGCACACCAAGAGCCTGCTAGGAGCATACTCAGAAACTCTTTTGTGGGCTGAGATCCAGAGGATCAGTGTTTTTTACCTCCTAAGGTGCTCCCCCGTGTCCAACCCACATTTCACAACTTGCAGCATCACGGGAAGTTACAAACCTAGAATCCAATAAAGCATTCCCTTCCCTGTCCCCCAAAAGAGCCCAGCCAGGATGTGCAGGTGTGGCTGGGGCAGGTTTAGCCCCACACCAGACCCCTCCCCTCACCTGCGTAGGCGTTGGCCTGCTGCAGCAGCTCGGTGCAGGCGTGCACGTCGGCGAAAGCGCGGATGCCAAGGCAGTTCGTGGGGTGCAGCTGGGACTGAAGGAAGTCACAGCAGTTTTTTCTAACATCCATCAGTTGCAATAAGCTAGCAGCTGGCAACAGAACCTGCAAAGGCACGAGAGGGGAATGAGAGTGAGCAACAAGGAGTGATTCACAGCTTGCACAGATCGGAGGCGATTCCCTTTCAGACAGGGACACTTCCCTGTGGGGTATGAGAAGGAAGGTTCAAGACAGCTCTATCCATATGCAGAAGATCCCCATTCATGCTCTGAGACACGAAAATGGCTATCCCACACTGGGCTATAAGTGGAACTCTTCTCACAGCTTCTCCCCACAAGACCTCAAGGCAAAGTGAGGACAAGGTAAAAGCAACCACAGATGCTCCTGAATTTCTGGCTTTGCTGCAGGTAGGTCCTACACACAGATTTATTTTTTTTTTCCCCAAAGAGCTGTATATTATTTATAAGCATTGACATCAGATTCAAAGCCCATAGCAGCCCAGCAGTCCTCAAAACCCTGAACTTTGTTATTTCCATATTGGAACCATATTGGCTTGTGAGCAGGGTGCCCAAACAGTCATGTAAGAGAGGGGGCTCCCAGAAGCTCAAGCAGGTTTTGGTGACAGCAAGGCTCTTGGGAAAGACAAGTCCAACTATTTAAATCGACAGCCTTCATTTACACTCACACAAAACGCTGGGCACACTTGTGGTTCATGACCGTGTCTGAAAATGAGGCACTGCTGTACCTCCAGAACTAAGCACAGAAAAAGGAGACAGAAATGGATGAGAACATGACATCTGCTGGAAAAAAAAACACCTTTGAGGCCAGTGAGAAGGACAGGAAGCAGAAAACAAAGTCCATCAGGGCATTACAGCCCTTGACATCAGCTACTTCCTTTCTCGTGTCAAGCAGCAGCAGCAGACGTGTCTTATTCCAGCTCTTGTGCCCAGCTCCGGCTGCCTCACACATGTCCTTCCAACTGGGCATCTGTGCTCACCATCTGAGCACACATTTCCGGAAAATTATTTACAACTCAAAAAAAAAACAAGCAGCTGTTCAACAAAACAAATAGGTTAACAGCATTCACCTCCCTGGATCTCAATGGCAGGGAAGGGATAAAGATGCTCCCTCCCTGTCCCTGTCCCTGCCACCACAGTCCCATTCCACGCTGGGGCAGGACCCACACAGCCTGCTCCAGGTCTTTCTAAGCAACTGATGTGTCCCACTCCAGCCCAGCTGTGCAGTGCCTGACTGCTGCCAGGCAGCCACCCCAGCAGGCAACAATAAAGAGAGAAATCAATTAACTCGGGAGCCTGTTTTGGCCCAAGCCTCTTGATGCCAGGAGCAGATTAGTTCGTGGCTTTGATAAAGTCAAGACGGCAGTGCTCTAGGTTTTTGAAACCTAGCTGTGAACCACTTTCTCTCTAGCTGAAGCATTTCTGAGCACCTGAGCTGCATAAGGGCTTTGGGTAGACAAGTCAGACTCCATCAAACCATCCCTGGCTATAGAGCAGCCAGAGCCTCCTGTGTGCAGCCCTGTCCATCCAGGATGCACACCTGCCAATCCAGGTGGGCTGCTTGCCTCCAGCGTTTGGGATATTGCCTCCAGCCCAGAAGGAACTCACTGCCATCACCACGTGCAACAGCCCCTGGCCAAAGCAGTGCTGCTGTTACGGCCCAGGCTGGCTTGAGAGGCAGTGCAGAAGGAACCACTGCAGCCTTTGGGAAAGGGGCCTTATGATACAACATTTCTCAGAAATAGGATATAAAAAGCCTATCAAGAAATGAGGGGATTTTCTCTTTCTTACTTCCCAGCTGAACATCTCAACACTCATCTTGTTTTTACCAGGGAAGGCGAAAAGCAAGCAAAGGATTTCCGTGAGAACAAAGTCTGTTTCCTTTAGAAATAACAAGAGGAAATGCCCTGCCTAAACATGCAGCAGGACCAAACTGCAACCCCATTAATATCCAGGCAAGTTACTCACATGGGTCTGGATTTGGCTCTTTATATTTGAACTCCAACAGCCGTGAACGATTTACAGAGAGCTGGCTTCTCTACCAGATCTGCCTCCAGATCAAAACCCACTCATTTTTTGGAACGATGTAAAAACTATCTGCTATTACTACTGAGACTGACTGCTTTGCTTAATTTATGTCCAGAACCTCATCAGTGGGGTGTGTGTCTAGAGATATGTGTACACATCACCATCTAGTTCACCAGCTGTGCTCTGCAGATTCTGCACCAATTTCAAGTTTTACACAACATTGCCTGTGCAATTACTTCCACAGACCTTTGATGTGTCTAAACTAGAACCATCTTTCAGCCCAAAGTGCTCTGTGCTCCTATAAAGGTCATTCATTAATGCTGGACTGCAGAGACTGGGGTTAATTCCCTACAGTGACACAGCCCTACAGGTAGCCTTGGCCAAAAGGTAACTTACATCATTCCTGCTCTGCAGAACTCGGAAAGGAGCATTTCTCCTAGGCAGGGGATGTATTAAAGCTTATAAGCAGCTTTGACAATTTGGTCAAATTGGAAGCCAAGTAAGAGTACTGGCTGTAATCCTCAGTTGCACGTCCAGGGCACAGCTGGGACTGCACATCTGCCCAAACAGGGAGACAGCCCCAAGCACCCCCCCAGGGGAACGTGTGACCACAGAAACAAATGCATTTTGTGTTTGCAAGGCAGATAAATACTCAGTTTTAGACAAGCTGCTCTAAATGGCACAAGTAGTGGAGATAAAACTGCATTAGTGTAATGCGGCTTTTGAGTGCAAAGGTGGCAGTTAGGTTTTATTAGTCCCCAGCTGCTCCCAGGCAGCACATGGGCTGAACAACAGTGCTTCCACTTCAATGCTCCACCTGAGTTGAAATAGCCCAGCCAAAGGAAGGTGTGACAGGATCAGGGTGTCACAAAACCTTGTCAGGAGCAGGAGAAGGACAAAGGATCTAGAGATGAGAGAGAAAACAGGGGAACAGCTGGCAACTTCCCTCCTGAGCCACCTTTTCCAACTTCAGACACACCATCCCTTGGTTAAAGAGTGAAATAAAAAAATGAACACATCCTTCAGGCACAAGATAGTCCTCTGGTGCCACATCCACAAGTTTCTCCTCAGCTTCCTAATAGACAAGCCAATCAAAAGGACTCTCTGTAGGTTTAAGGAAGGGCCCCATACCTAGAGGAGTCAGCCCTGCCATGCACCAGGGCCCCCCAGCACTCCAGGGCGATGCGCAGCAAGGATCTTTGGCTCCAGAGAGGAAGATTTATTGCTGATTTATTGCTGAAGGGTGCTCTGCCTCACCCTGGGCTTACACCTGCTATAGTTGCAGCTTTAGGACTGAACAAGGGGAAGAGAGATGAACTGACCCACTTATAACCCCTTTATCATCAAAACTGCATCTGCCAGAGAACTCTTCTTCCTTGCTGTGAACTCCTAAGTCTGCAGGGGAAGCTGAGGTGCAGAAGCGCTTCTGAAATGGAAATATTTCAGCTCCTAGCAAAGCTTTTTTCCTCTTTTCTCAAGACATTTTTTATGACAATTACTATGCCTGCAAAGCTGACAGGTTCAATATCTACTTCCTCCAGACAGCTGATTTCAGATTTGGTTCTCTGTGTATGAGCAATATCTCAAACTGTGGCAGTACACAAGGACACCTCACACTTGTGGTCCACAGCACATCATTCGTAAGAACTTAATTGTGAAATCAGGTTAATCAGGACTTTTCCCAGGGAATCATTACAACCTGAATGGTAATGACTTTCCTAATTGGGAGGGCAGTTCTCAGGCTGCCTGCAAGGAATGAAGTGTCATAGGTGAGGATGGTTGGGACACACTAATGAGGGACTGTATTCACTGTCTAGAGCCAGAGGTGCAGATGTCTTCCCAGGACTGCCCAGGACAGGGCCTGCTCCCAAATCTATTCATTCAGCTCTGCTCAAGGACACCATGCAGAGCTTCTCCATCACTGGATTTTGTTCCCATCACTCTGAGCTGGCAGGTTTGATTTGGAAGTTGGAAAGCAAAGAGCAATGCAACCACTTCAGCTGCAAATTCAAGACCTAACTGAAAAATTCAGGTCATTGATATGTTAAAACCACCAGCTACCCCACACAGGTAGGGAGTAGCAGGCCCTGTGCTCTGATGTGTGTTTATCATTTCCATTGAAATCAACCCAGAGCCCTGAAATCAACCTGAGCATCTGTGAATTTCCCCAAGACACTCACTTTTGTTTTCCTTCCTTTCACAGAAAATGTGTGACACAACTTCCTTCTAAAGAAACATTTCCAGCTCCACCTTCAAATGAATGAGATCTTTATATCTTGCACATGAAAATTTACAACAAACCTTGATGTGGGATGCAACAGAAGAGGAACAACAGAAGGCAGCAGGTGTAGAAATCCCAGGATGGATTTTCCTGAAACTACAACATGACTGTGACAAAGACAGAAATTCTGTCTCTGCTCCATGCCTTCCAAACAAGGGGGAGGCTAAATCCCAAATGCATGTTCACAGACGAAACTTCTCTATCATTCATCATCCCCGATTCCTCCTATTGCTGCATCTACACTGCCTTCAAATCTCAACTCTAAGAATGAAGTTCCAATAAAGCAGGATTGTGTTTCTTGGGGTAATTCTCACCCACGTACCCCAGGAGGGTTAGAAGAGAGTATTCCCTCCACATGGGCTCAGGATGGGCTGAAAATCCCCTCTGCCTGCACGTTTGGGACATAATCTTGAGAAGAAATTGGATGAACACCCCCAGGAACCCATTACAGGGATGATGACTGGAACTGACTGTACAGGCTTGGCCCCTTGTACACATATCCTTCCTTACATTAAAAACAAAACAAAAGACACTGTGTCATTTCACTGCACAATCAGCTACAGAAATACATGTTTAGAAAAAGAGTCTCACATCCTGAGCCCATACCAGGCCTACAAAAGAAAAAAAAAAAAACAAAAAGAAAAAAGAAAAAAGAAAAAAAAAACAGGTTCCTATTAGAAAAGAAACAACAAAAATCCTGTAAAAAGGCTTCTTGCTCTGAAGGTCTGAGCACTGCTCAGCATTCAAACACACTCGGGAACATTTATTCTGCCTTCCATGGTACCTTTGTCACTCATCTTTTTCTCATTTCTATCCTGCTCTCATCTTATTTTTCTCACTGACAAGATACTGTCTTTTCATTTATTCACAGGTTTTGGTACTTTGGCTCCATCTTCTCAGTTAATGCCATTGAGCAACCTTTTTTTTTTTCATAGTTTCTGCAATGCAATTACCTGGCACCTATACCCAGAAATTGCATCTTCCAGCTACTGAGAAAGTCTGAAGAACTCCTTTAAAGAAACACCCTTGCCCTGCTAGAGAATCAGAGCATGTGACAAGGCAATAGGAGACCCCAGGTGATACCTGCTGGGAAAAGAGAAAGTCTCACTGTGCTCCAGCAAAGCGGCAAAGGAACAGCACAGTCAGGCACTGCTGAGGTGTCTGGATGGATGGATGGATGGATGGATGATGGATGGATGGATGGATGGATGGATGGATGGATGGACGGATGATGAATGGATGGATGACCCAAAACTGCAGCAGAGGATGTGGTGATGCCAGGCACCAAACCTGCTCACTTCTTTCTAACATTGACACTGCTAATTCACACTAGAGACTACAAGGAAATTAATTTCTGTTGGCTTTAGCCCTCACTTCATGTGAAACTTTCCAACAAATCACAGAATATTCACTTCTGTAACCTTTCTTCTTGTGGCTGCAGGTGAATATTAACCTGTTTATGACATTTTGTTCAGAGTAAAACACCCAGAGACAAGGTGGAAATTTCTCTTTCTTTTGGTTTCATAACACAATTACATTAAATTCCATAAAACATTTTCAGTATGAACATTTTAAACATGTAATAAAATTTAAACTAGTCAGCTAATCGTGCAGTAGATCAGCTTCATTTCTTAGCCCCTATGAATTAATTTACCTCTAGCCTCAAGAGTTACTCACAGAATGCATATTGAAATAAATGCTGCAGTAAAAGGACCTGCTTTACTAGATTGGGAAAAACCACTTAGTATTCAAAACTTTTTTTTTTTTTTCTTACTGTCTGAGAGATGAAAGCCAAAGTACAGCCAGGGATCTACTTTAACTCCTTGTAATCCCCGGCACCTTGAAGGTCTCCTGGCTGATGGTTCTCAGCAGCACTGCAGGGCCACCCTGCCCCACACTCCTGCCAGCGTGACAAGTGCCAGGCTGAGAGCACACCAAAAACATCAGCCTGGTAGAACTGGAAGGCAAATGGGGCAAGAAACCCCACAGATTCGGGTCACGAAGGATGGCCAAGGGCTGGACTTGCCCAGCTCAGGGCTTTGTCCAAGCTCCCGCGGGAGGAGCAGCAGGTCAGCGAGAACCTGCACTCTCCCTGAGGAATCAGAGCAGGAGAGCTCACAGCAAGAACCTCATTTCAAGCAGCACCAGTCTAATTTCACCATGTTAATTAGGCCAACAAAACTCTCTCCAGCGTCACGGACACAGACTTGTTCCCCTGGCAATGTCCAAGGCAAAGAGAGGAAGACAACAGGCTCAAATCCCCTTGCAAACAAAAACAGAGACCAACTGAAAAGCACGTCCACACAGGAGCTCCCAGCATCCCTTCCAGACATCAGTGGCTAAGTGCAGGGCCTTTCTCTTACCACGAATACAAGCAGAGTCAAAGAAAGAGCTTTACCAGCAGCCACAGCCACGTGACACCACAAAACACTCTCTTCCCGAGCACCCTGCTTTATTTGAAGGCTGCCTTTCAATTACTCTTTCCACTTCTGGACAAATATTTACCTCTCAGAAATTCAAGACAGAGCACACACACAAAAAAAAGGAAGAATGTCCTCATTTGAACAATGTATTCCACTCGAAGCTCTGCGAAACAACTCAAACTACCCAGAAGAATTTAAAAACTAACAGCCACATACCTCTGCCATGGCCTTAAAACATTTGACTCACAGCTTGTTTGAGTCTATTCTGACCTTCGACAGACTGACCCACAAGCCAGCACAGCTTCTTGGAAGGCAAATGCCTGCTCTTGGTATAAGAGCTCCACACAAAAGCTAAATGCAACATGACTTAAGTGCAGGGAAAGCACTAAAGTGCCTCAAGACTAAACAGAGGCTGGAAGTAGCTCTTTTCAAGCTCAACCTTTTACTTTCTGCAGCCTGAGGAGATCCCTCACCCCCAAAGGACCTGTGCCTTTGAGTTTCAAGCTTTTCACTCGGTTCTCCACAGGAGCTGCTGAAGCAGACCTACCTGCACGTTCTCTTCCGTGACCTCGATCTCTGCGGTGTAGATGTAATCAATCAACTTCCTCAGGGTCTGCCCATCGACGTCTTTGATCTCAATCTTCTTGGCCTTACTTTCAGACATGTCTCCTGAAATTCATTTCAAAAGGACAGTCACGGTTTGCTCTGTAGAGCCTTGCTGCCCACACACCCAGCACGCTCTCCTGCTGTCTGACTACAACACTGCCTGGCACTATCCCTGACCACTGAAGAACAGCCAATGAGATTCCCAAAAGCCTCCTAATGCCACCCAAAAAACAACTCAAGGCTTAGGACGCTAGTGTAAAACAAAATAAATCAATAAATGCAACAAAATCAATTTCTTGACAGAAAAGAACCTGCCATGATTCACCTGCATTCAAACAAATAGAAGAGCTAAAAATAAAACCCCAGTATATCCCTCAATCATATCTCAGTACAGGGACAGACTAAAAGAGACTGTGGACAAGTCATAGGAAGGCCTTTGCAAAATATATTTCTATATATAAATTTATTTATTAATAATATACTTAACATTTTTAATATATCTACATATGGATAAATGAGTATGTTTTAACAGCTACATTAGGGTATTTTGTGGTACACCCTACATTAAAATCAATGCAGAGTTACTCTTTCTTTAGGAAGAAGCTGAAACCTGCTCAGGCAAACAAGCACACAGGCCAGCAGTTCCCCCAGCGTGCAGCAAGCTTCTCTCCTAAATTACTGCAGGAACCCACCCATCCCTGTGCACAGCTTCCACACAGAAAGATGCACTCCCCATCCCTCACCTTCCCAGCCTCACACATTTGGGTCTAAATTGTATCCCTTCTCCAAATCCACAACTCACAGCATGTGGAACTAGAGCCATAATTTCCTCCCTGAACACACAAATAAAACCCCGCGGCTGTGCAAGAGCCTATTCACAACCCAGGGCTTTATGCACACCTCCACACCCCCCATGGAACAGGAGCACGTCAGAGGAACAAAACCACCCTGTGGGGAGGAGAAAGGACTCCCCACGGCTCCTCCAGCATCCCCACACACGGTGACCTCACCCAGGATTTAATCACCAGGATCTCCACAGAAAAAAAAAGAACAAACTCCCAAGCGGAAAGAAAATGACAGGTGGAAAAACAAAGCTAAACAAAGGAGAGCATGAAGAAATGGCATTTCTTAAACCTGGGCATGAATAATCACTACTCTGAGAAATCTGGTGACTCAGTACTGCTGTGGGATTAAGTGGAAAAATATTTCCTGCAGCCTATAGAAGTAATTACAGCCTACATCTCCGTGCAGCATTTGACAAGACGTGGCTGGGCACAGTAAGTGCACAACAGAGTCAGATGCTAAAGAGGAGCCAAGCTTGAGTCAAACCTGGATCCTGCTAATTGAACTTTGCTGACTTCCCTTATGTGAATACGGAGGCAAATAATAGGAGTGAGGTGGGACCATGAGTGTTAGAAGAGTCAACAACGTCCCAAGAACTGAAATAATATTTGCCCCAAATTCAATTCTTAAAATTGAATAATAAAATGTTATTCAGAGAAGCCCATGAATACAAATGTACCAGTACAAAGGGATAGATGACCTACATTTGGGAGGCCTTCAAAGCAGGTAGGACTTTTTAATTGACAAAACGTCATCTTCACACACTTCCTCTCCCCAAAAAATCCCAAACATCTCCAGAGATGAGAGGGCACTTCTGAGAACAGACCATTCCCCATCAGCCCTGCCTGTAAGGGCCACTCACCAAACCCACCGAGCACGGGGAGCGTGAGTGGAGCCTGGAGCCCTGTGGGACCCACGGCACACACCCAGAGATCGATGCAGAAATAGCTTGGAGGGACCAATCTGATAACATCATCTGTCGTCGTGGCATCCATGTGACACAGCAACAAAAATAAAAGCTGTGTGGGCTTCCCGCCCACCAGCAAGCTGCCAGCCCTGCATACCAACAGCCTCCACTGCCTCCGCTCCAGGACCAGCCCAGGCTCCACGAGAGGGGAGTCTCGTGTGCTGCGCCCCACGGTCGGACAGGATCTGACTCAGGGGGATCGAGCTCCTCCCGCTTGTCACAGGCTGGGCGACTCTCTGGTGCTGTGGAATGAGGAAGGAGCTGGAGACAGCACAAGTGAACCAAGGCAGGGGCTGGTGCACACCAGGAGCAGGCACCAGGAGCTCCTTCCTGCCCCACAAACCCAGGGGAGCCTCTGGAGCAGCACCGAGTGCAGATCAGTGAGGGCACCTCGCCTCACATCTCTGCAGAAAAAACCTTTACACCTTATACCCCACGAAACCCAACTCCTAGGGTGTCGTTCATAAGTCAGACTCGAGCCTTACGTGATACCTTAATTACAGAATAATTCAAAGCAGTGGCATCATTCTGTGTGGGAAAGAGATGGGACTGCACAGCCCCATCCCAGCACCACTGCAGCCACAGGGGACAAGGCAGGAGGGGACAAAGGCAGGCAAAACAGGCAGGGTGGCTCTGAGCAGACCCTCTGCAGGGGACAGGCTTTGCAGTCACCAGCCCCTGATGGAGGCAAGCCTTTCCTGCACCACACTCGACACCCTGCAGTGCCTTCTCTACTCCGCTCTGCTCAGGAGGGCGAGGAGAGAGCAGAGCTGTTTTGTCACCAGATAAACTACGCTCTAAACTGCAGCAGCCCCCGGTGCTGTGTTTACCCAGCACAGCAGGCTGCCCTGCCTCCTACACACTCCAGAGAGGCTTCCCAGCACACAGCCACAGCTTTGGCTGCTTCCTAAGCCACAGATGTGCTGAGGGAAAATACGAGTGCAAGGGATAACTCACACAAAGGGGTGAGTTCCTTGAAGCAGCACGTGAGACCTGCGAGGGAGGTTTCTGCTTCCTCCTTCAGCACTTCCAAAATCCCAAAGGTATCTGACAGGAGCAGTCCTAGCAGTGTCACTGAAGTATTTGTTGCCCTTTCTGAAATGATTGTGTTTTCTTCTAAATGGGCAGAAATTACTGTCCCAAATCATCCCCACAGAATAGTGCCAATGAGGACCAGACACCATCCAGAACGCTCCAGAAAGTCAGTATGGAAAGGGACACTCAGGAAGTGCTGTGTCCCATCTCTCCTTCAGCAGTGGGAGATACAAATGGAAAATGCGCCTACCCATTTTCAGATTTTCCAGGAACATTTCAAAGAGGAATGGCTAACCAGAGGACACAAGATGGCTTAGGAAAGACCCCAAGGTCATCACAAGGTCGTTCACGGCTCCAAAGCGTGGCCCAGCTGACAGGGACAGAGCCTGCAGGGCAAGCAGCAGGCAACGGTGATGATCTCTGGGTCTCAGTGTGGTTCCCACTGTTCACAGCTCCACACTGACCGCTCACTGCTCACCCGTGGCTGCCAGCACTGCTGGGGGACCCCTCCAGTGGGAATCCAGTGTGCACAAGCAGCTCCTGCAAATATCCCCACAGTGCAGCTGAACCTGAGCCCTCGGCTCCATCACTGATGCGCAGAGCAAAGAGACCAAGCCACAACAACCAGCTCGTGTGGAAGCTGTGATTTTAATCTGTCCCCTTGCGGGGAGGGGACCCCCACGCAGCCGGGAGGAGACCACATGCCCTGCCTTAGCAAGAGAGAGATCCTGACCTTCGGAATTTGGGGATGGCTAGACTGAAAGCAAGGGGAGAGCTGGTCTTTGCCTGACCCCCTGCCCCCGGGGACGTGTCAGGGGGAGGGGACAGGAGGCTGCCGAGGCTGTCACCAGCCCAGGGGAGCTCCGAGCCAGCCACATGACGGGTTAGCTGATTACTGTTTAACTCACTGAGTGAGGGATTACACGGCCCAGAGAATTCCTGCATGGAAACATGAGCAGCCCTGCACCACCACCTTCCCGCTCAGATGACCTCTGAGGAGCAGAGGGTTTTTCCAAGAGTTTCTCCTTATTAAACTCATCAGGAACAAGCATCGCAAGTCGTGCTCGAGGGGAGCACCATTTGCTCCTCTGCCTCACCACCACGGTCAGAACCAACTTCAGGGTGCAGCACCAGCGCCGCAGAAAACACAAATGCTCTCCACCTTAGCTCAGCACACTGATAAAGCCACTGTGGCAAGCATCACATCTCACCTCACATCTTGTACCTGAGGTTTTCCCCCCACCTCCATTACAGAAGGAAAAAAGCTTCACAAATGGTAAGTTCTTCCCTGAGAAATGCTGCGTTCTGTTTCCAGCAAAGTGAATTAAACTAGGTCTAATCTCAAGGCTTTTTAAAGGAAGAAGCAAGGCCCAGACCACAAGCAAATGAACATGAAGCAGGGGAAAAACCCCTGAACCTCATTTATGTTGAGGCTCGGAGAGAGTAACAGCCATTCCCTGGGCTGTACAATCATTTTCTTTGTATTTGTCAGTTCCTATCCTGGAAATGAGGGCAAGGAAAAGGAAGGAAGCTAAGGAGTTTCTGACTCAACTAATTTTACTAGAATGCCTTGAGTAACCTGGTCACTCCCCTGCCTCGGGATCGACACAGCATTCTTTGGGGTTTTTTTGCTGACCCGTCTGGGCAGAGCCTTTGAAGGGCACCTGCCACAGGGATCAGGTGATCAGAGCCAGAATTTTGTCCTCTTCTCCGTTTCTGTCACTACCAAAACATACCAGACTGCAGCAACTCACCCTGCCAAAAAGCTGGGCTGCTAAAACACACTGGGATCAAGAGAACAACGGTGTTATTTCAGGCAGCAGAAAAAAGTGCCATGGGAGATTAAACATCTGTGACTGCCAAATCGGTATCGGCAGGACTGAGCCTTGAAACTACAACTCCTGTGCCAGCAACTTCTTTGATGTGCACCATGAACATTTAGGGCACTGAACATGTGCTCAATGGTAATGTTTTCACGATCCAAGGTCTTGTTAAGGCAAGAAAAACCCCATAAAGCAGCGAGCCAAACCCCACAGCAACCTCACAGTGCCCCACATGCTATCCACTGACCCCACAGCCACACAACCACCCCACAGGAATTAGTCGAGGATGACAAGCATCATCCATCCAGTGCAGCAAACTGCAGACCCATCTGTACCACCTCTCTCTCAGGGAAACCTCCTCCCTCTCCTGCAGCTCCTGACAGAGACACAGCCTGAGCCTGGGGACTGCAATGGCCCCTCCAGCCCAGGCACAGTCTGGGGGCAAAAGGAGTACCTGTAAACATGGCACAGAAATAAGGGCTGCAGGCTGCGAGCACCACACGGTGAGCTTCCATCTCCACGGTCTCGGCCACAATCACCACATCACAGAGGAGCCGCTTGCTAGGGAAACACCAGAAAAGACAAAGATCATTTCAGAACTCCCAGTCAGGTGAAAAGCTACATTGCTACAGCCTGAAAAAGTGGGAGACCCACCATTACAGACACTGCATCTGAGCTTCTGCCAAATCCCAGGAGAAAGTACTCTAATCCTTCAGCTACCAGCTCCCATCACTGCCCACAAAGCAAGGACTGAGCCCTCCTGAGGCTTTCCCCAGGGAAAAAACCTGGAAGACAAACTAGGCACACATGCTGCCCAAAGAACAAAGTACCCTTTGGTACCCCAAAGGGCTCCTTCACCTCTCAAATAAGTAGGGCTTGGAGAAGACAAAGAGCCTAAAGATTTGGGCATTACCTGGAGCCAGGCTCTAGCAGATCTGTAAGACAAGAAATAGCCACACAAGGGAACACCAGCAGCACTTTCATCTTTCCACAGGGGAAAGGAAGAGTGGAAAATTGAGTGATTTCTGTACTTCCTTCTATGCTTGGCACCAAAGAACGTGGCCACCAAAATATGTCCTGGCACTGGCGAGTGCAGAGGCTGCCTCAGCCATCTGCCAGAGAGGAGTTATCAATCACTGGAGTTTATCCATGGGCCTGAGGACTTCATTTACCTCATGAATTAGTCTGGGATTAAGAGTCACTGGGATAAAGAATGGGGTTCCAGACAGAAACCCAAAAAAAAAAAAAAAACTTCTAAGCTCCCCTACAGACTCATTGTAGAGCTTTGGAAAAGTCACTTCATTAACAAGTGACCTTTTCTACTCGCCCCACGTATGTCCTTTGAGGATTCATTAGTTAATGTTTGCACAGAGCTTCGCAGATGCCGACAGCAAGGAGTGCTCAGCCTCCCAATAAGTTGGTTTAAGATGCTTAAGCATACAAATGCAAACTAAGGGTGTTCTTTTCAAATGTCAAGCCCGAAAAAGGATCAGTGACTGTAAATCTAGATGTTGCCTTCTCTTTGGAAATACTTATCTCCACACTGAACTTTGTCTTCGGGAAACTGCATTATCAAATAAACATACACTGAGCTTCTAATGGACCAGGTGTGTCTCTTCTTCTCCGTGTATTGAAATATGTGAACAAAACCACTGTGAAATGGAGGGTTATAGATGGAAAACAGGAAGAAAGGAGGAACTGGCAGTCTGCACCCTACATTCATCACAGTTTGGAAGGGGGAAGGGCAATGCGGGGAACTCTTTAAGAGCCTCTTAATGGAAGCTTCCTCATTTCTTTTAGCTTATGTAAAAGGTACTCTGTTCAATTCCTCTTTGGACTACAGTCATCTAAAGTACCACTCATAAAATTAATTTCATCTACATTTGCATCCTAAAAGCCTAAGTAGCAGTTAGGGACATGGTTTAGTGGTGGCCTTGGCAGTGCTGGGTTAACGGTTGGATTCAATGATCTTAGAGGTCTTTTCTAACCTAAACTATTCTATGATTCTACACAGTAAATAGTTTAAAGGCTTAGCATGATTTTTCCAGACTCTCTGTATGAGATTTCTGGATGCCTGTGAAGGGAGGAACTATTACTCAAGGTATCTATTAACACTGATTGCTGACAGCTTAACAGATCCCAAGCTCAGTGCTCATTCAGGAGATGTGAAAGCTGTATATTCCACATCAGCAGCAGGAGCCAACAAAAAAAAAGAGTACCCAGAAGATGAAAACATCAAACAGGTGCTTAAGGGCAGCTTTCAGTCTTCTATATTTTATCTGTTCACTATTGCACAAGATACCTAACCACAGGCACTAAGAAACATTGTCCATCTCCAGTTATTCCCACTATGCTTCAATTAACAAAGGAATAATAGTAGCACAAAGGATTTCTGAATATAGCTGCACAAACCTTTATTTTCAGATCCTTTGCTTTCAGTACAAAGAAAGGACCAGAAGGACGCCAGTTAAAAGTAAAAAAAAAAAAAAAAAAAAAAAAATTACAACATACTCCGCTTCATGTTTCCATTTTCTGTTCCTATGCAACAGAGAATCACTGTCAGATATCTGTGGAAGGAAACATTTCCAATCCTTCTCCACACTAGAGAATGTGCGTATGAGGAAGTTACTTAATCCATGAAGAACAAGTAGCTATTACAGCATTTTTTGAGTACTTGGAGCGTGCAGGAAGAGCAAAGGGTGTTACCTGCTTTCATCACATCACCTCGACAGTGAGGCAGCATGTGTGTGACACACATACTTTCCATAAGAATTCTTTTCAAAATGAGAAGGTTGAATAAGCCCAATGAACCAGTCAGA
Organism: Acanthornis magna; assembly: GCA_036785705.1. Classification (NCBI taxonomy): domain Eukaryota; kingdom Metazoa; phylum Chordata; class Aves; order Passeriformes; family Acanthizidae; genus Acanthornis; species Acanthornis magna. The sequence continues at coordinate 4,101,716 of JAWUZG010000092.1, forward strand.
GAAGCATTCACTGAACTTGTGTCTGGTTTGTGGGATAACAGCAACCAAGAAACAACTCGGGCTGAGCCCCTGCCGCCACATTGCTGATGTGATGACAGCAGTTTTCAAGGCTGTGCTCACAGACGCTTTTTCAGCCTCTGTTCTCCCTGTACCCACACAGCTGTGTAACAACCAAGGTGCTCTCTTCTAAGTAATATCAGCATTTTTCAATTTGCAAGAAGAGAGCTGACATTCTTCCTGAGTACTTGCATTTTTTTCGCCCCTTACTTTGGAGTGCTAAGCCCAGACTGAGTGATGCTGCTAGTTAAAGAGACTAAGAACAGTACATTAATAACCTTTGCTCTGTAATTATGTGTAGGTGTCTTAATGTCTGTAACATTCTATTATTGGGTTTCAGACCATTATCTCCGTTAAGAACATAGTTTACAGCTGACTTTGCTGTAAGTAAAGGAAATGATTAAATGAATTACTATCTATAAATGAAGGCTATGGCTCAGATAATGTTTTTGGGAAGACAGAGGTCTGAGATTGGGGAGAGCAGCCCACCACAAAAGGACTATATTTTAGCTTTCTACTTCTTGATTAATCCTCTGCATGCAATCATTAGCTGTAACAAAGATGGCACAGACTATTTTCTACGTCTCCCAATCAGCACAATTCTGCTAAACCAGAGAGGGTGCCCAGTAAGTCAAAAGTGTACCTTCGTAATTCATTCATGACCTTGAAAGCCTTTCTCATGTGAGAGGGATTGACTGTCACTGTACGCTGGTCCTTTTCATCTTCAGCTGCCTCAGAGGAACGGGAACTCTGCTTAATGCTAAAAACAGGGACACACAAAAAAAAAAAAAAAAAAAGGAGTAGAAAGTTTGATTCAATGGCACTTTAAAAAACAAGCATCCTAAAACTGCAGCAGAGGGTACGAAGCATGGAGTTACTCACAAGTCTGTTAGTCAGTTTAGGTCCTCCACATGAAGAGCATCAAAAAATGCAGCTACTTCTGCACAGATGTTGAAAGCCAACTCAGCCCACATTTCAGTCAGAAGGGAAGAAAAGAAAAAAGTGCCAAACACCTGAGGACAAAGCCCAGTCTTACAGACTTCAGGCCAGGAAAGCAGTATAAGTTGAAATTCAAGCCAGAACATAATTGCCTCACTGAACAGAAATAGACTTCAGCATTGGGAACTACAAGAGTACCACAGATTTTTTAACATTCATATAGAGAAAAAGTAGTTTAATTTTCAATGTCCCATCTGAAAAAGGCAAGCACATAATACATGACTTGTATCTTCTATGGAGGCAAGTAGAAAAAGGCTATTAAAACTCACTGCACAGCTTTCAAAGCTTTACAGAAGCCACATCCCATTTCCATTTCAGAAATAGATCTATTTATTGCCACTGAAACATATGGAACAAATTATTAAGCCCTCCTACCAGAACCACCAGCTCCAAAGGTAATGTCAGACCAGAAGCACCCAGCTCTGTGTTAACCAGGCCAACAGGTGCCTAAGGCACAGACGTGTCCTCATTACTTTGTTGGGAGCATTGGCTCTTTACACACAATTGACAGCAGGTCAATATCTCTACCTTCCTGCTCTGAAAGCCTGTGAAATCACTCGGAGCGAAAGGCTCCACCTGGGAAAGAAGCAGCACTTTGGGGCAGGTCCCTGCTCTGCTCACACCCATGGCTCACCCCCCAAACCCCTCCCAGGCAAAGGCCAACACCACAAGCCAAGGAGGGCTGTCCATGGGGAAAGCCAACCCCAAGAGAATGACACGTCTCCGGAGGCAACTCCATCACCACCATGTGCCTGACTGGAGACCGTCTCAGAGCTTTTCCTTCCAAAGGAGAGGTCCCTCTGCTTCACCTGTGTCCCCTCCTCCCTGCCACCTTTCTTAGTTGGGCTGGTGCCATGATAAAAAGGCTGAATTGGATTAAACCAGCAGTCTGAGCAGCTCAGCATCCGAGCTCTGTTGGTGACCAGAAGGGGATGTCTGGAGAAGGATAAACAGCAGGAAAGTGTGCAAGGATTCTTCCCAGAGCACCCCATCAGCCTAAGGTGTGTGTGCATGCACATACATATCAACATACATGTACACTTACACACAATGGCTTTTCCCTTTGAAAAACACATTATTCACTATTTACAGCCCCCCGGCAGAGTGAGGCCCTTGCTGAACATTACATCCTCCCCACTGTCTGCTCCTGGGCAGTGGCTGTCACCATCACCCTGTCCCTTGACACCACACAAAGCTCTTTGCCCCCCCAGGTGTCTTTGGGGGGCTGCACCTTCCCTCCTCGAGAAGCAAGAGGCTGAGCAGCAGCCAAGCTGCACACAGCTCAAATCCACGCCTGCATACTGAGCAGCCTCCAGCTTTGTGCCTGAGACAAAGGTTAATGCCAAAAACCAGCCAAGTCCAATTCTTTCACTTTGCTGAGCAAGTGAAATATTTTCGGCCATAAGTGAAGCCGCAAGGCAGAGCACAACATCACTCAGCACATGTCCCAGCGAGGGAGACAACTTCCCAGACTCCCTTACAGTCGTCATCCAATTGCCTTAGCATGGCTGGATTAAAAGAGAAAAAAATCAGAAAGGAGAATACCTCATGTTAAATGTTCAGCATTCAAGGGACTGGCACCAGGCAACGACACAAACAGCTTTTCTCCCCCTGAAGAAAGCAGAGCTCACTCTGTGCCACGCGCACTGCCAGAGGTGTTCATGGGCACGGAGCTGGGCTGGCACTTGGCTCTTCCCCAGCCCTGCACACTCCAGGGAGGAATTCTCCTCACTCCAGGGACACGGCCAAATCCAGCTAAGCCTCAGTGCTGTGTCTGTCAAAAGCCCTGGCTGAAACTTTAGGCCAAGTGAAGTTTCAGCTTTGAGCCCCCCAGCATAAACCCTTGGTTTTTAAACAGCTAAACCTGCCCCTGTGGCATGGTGGAGCCAAGGAGGGAAAAACACAGCTCTGGAAAGGCGAGTGACTTCACGGAGCTTTCAGGCTCCAAGGCTGAAACACGTACAGGAAGCAAGCAAAGTAAACAAACAAAAAAAATAAATAAAAAAATAAAGTGAAAGCGAAAGGCAGCATCAGGGAGAGCCATTGCCATTGCTCCCAGAGCAGGACAGCTGGATCACCACAGGACACTGCCCCAGGCACCCTCACAGACACACCTCACCGACCCAAAATCAAGCCATGCACACAGAAATCATGGGGGCTCTTTAATAAGAACAAGCACACCGCTGGGATTTATTTATTAGCTCTCCAGTGCCGGAGACCAAAGATTCATTATGTTCAAACTTTTCCACTGGCAAAAGATACAGTTCAAAGGACACAGCGAGTTTCACTGAACACCAAAGTAAATGTCAGGTCAACAAGCCTTCATAAAGCCTCAACTCCACCAACATTTGTCTGTGCATTTTAAAAGCAAAAAAAAAACTTGCTTCAGGATTTTGGAAAAAGATCAGTCAGCTCTTCCTAAAAAGCAAGAAAGATAATTTTTTAAAAAACGTCCTAAGAGAAATCCTCAGCTTTATTAACAGGGGCAGATTTCAGAATTCGCCAAAGGCTTACCATAAAAAAATACTGCAGATTTTCTGGGTAAAAACTTGTTTCGAAAAAGATCAAGATATGCTATTTAAAGTTTTTTCCAAGTGACTCATAAAAAAAAAAAGATTTGAAGAATTAATGGATAAGAGCCTTTAACTCATCTTTAAGACTGATTCAGCTTCCAGAGAATTGTGTTCCAGTAAAGGACAGAGGATGAGTTTATCTGGGAGAGATATTTTACACCTCCATGCACATACTCTCAGAGATCACTGACATATTTCCAACATAAAAATGCAAGAACCTGAATGCTCCCAGCAAATGCAACCTGCCACAAAGGAAAAGCAGCCCCTGAGAAGAACCAAACCATTATATTTCATAGCCTTTTCTGAGATTTTTTTCCTCCCACAAGGCTAAGAATTATTACATTTATTACACTGTTATTATTTTAATGGATCAAAGCAAAAGAGGAACAGGGTCCTCTGATCAAAGATGCCAGCCAAGACCAACTGGACATGCTGGAGCCCCTGCACCCCATGACCAGGGGACATCCCCCCCAGCACCTCCACATTTGCCAAGCTGATGTCCTACTACACCAGCAGGACTCGTGAGCCAGCTGCCAGGAGCAATTTGTTCTATTCCTGGGCTAGCCGAGGCCGTGCACTGAGTGAACGGACAAATGATTTAATTTCCCTGGGCCAGATGAACATCCTCTTTACAGACACAGCAGGATGCTCCTAAAATGAGCAGAGAGGCTCTTAGTTTCAGACAGTGCCAGCCCCACTGCCACCTCCTGCGTGACCTTTCAATGATGTCCCCAAGTGAAATGAATGAACCCTGATTTGAGGGTCCCCAATTAAGCCAGTGAAGCTAATCACAACCCCGGTGTTCCTCCTCTCCAGGACCCCCTAGCAGGGCTGGGCTCAGGTTGCCAGGGTTCACAGCCCAGCTCCTGCCCAAGCGTGGCCACAACCCAGCTGAGAGAAAGGTATTTTAAAAACCCATAACCCACCATTCTGCTGCCCGCGTGTACCAGCTATAAAGTTGGGTTGCCTTAGTTACCAGCAGTAATTACAGATGTCTTTGTAGATTATGTGAAAGAATAAAAGCCTTCCTTAGAGATAAACTGTCCCCTGGCAAGATTATTGCCGTGCAGAGAGCTGGTAAACCCCAGGAACAAAAATCCCAGCTCTGCCAAATCCAATTCTAACACTGGCTTTATGGGAGCCAGGAGTTCACCCTGAAGGAAGGGCAGATCTCAAATGCACTCTCCTTCAGAGCACAGGACGAGTTTCTGCTCATGTTTCTGGGAGAACAGCCTCCAGGCTCACCTCCTAACCCAATGTCAACCCCACAGAGGTTCCCCTCCACCAGGCTCACATTGGAGAGGTGATGGAACCCCAGACATGTGCAGCCCAGCCTCATCCCACTGTGCATCCCTGGGAGGTCTCTGGGAGCTGCTCTCCTCTCCTACCTGAGCACCACACCTCAGCTCTGCACTCCTGCGTGTCCCCAAACACCGCAGAGCTTCAGCACGAGTTTGCCCAAAGGCAGGCTCATGTCCTGCCCTCCCACAACACGGGCAATGCATCACCTCTGTAGGGGCTTCATATCCTTGAATTAACTTAGAAATGCCTGCCAACTGTACATTTCCAAAGCCTATGGAGCTTCTTTGTGGGATATGTTACAATCATCATCAGAAAATGGTAATATACCATTTCTGAGAGGTTTGACATCACTCTGATCTAAAAATCTGACAGACGCCCAATAGCAGTTAGTAGTGCTCAAAACTTTAATACCTCTACGAAGATAAATGGAGACCAAAACATTAGTTTAAGCTAAACAAAATGAAAAATCATTTTACTGGCCTAATTCTCTGTTTAGAATCGATGCCCCAAATCACAGCATAAATAAATTATGCCCAATAGTTTTATTCCTTGAGTCAGGCAGACAAAGTAAGTAAAACATATCAGTGTAACAGTGTAGTTATAAAAAACTCAATTTCTGAATTTGTCTTTAAGTACACACAAAGACGTGCAAAAAATTGTGACTGAAGGAATCCACATACTGAGCTGGCCTTTGAGAGGATTTCAGAGAAATGCATTATCATTAAAACATATGGGAGGCAGCATAATGGAACGGATTATTTTTCTTTTAATAGCAATATAATTTTCCTATTTTGTTGAATTTTTTCAGTGCCTACATCAACATGGAGACATTAGCTTAGGAAAACACACAATTGGCATAGAGCAGATCCCCAGAAGGATATTCATATCAAAGGAGACCTCAGGGGGAAGCAGACTTTGGGAACTAGTGAGGAGAAAAGTCTTTGCTGACAGTAATGGAAACAACACAAAAAACCTCAAATATAACAATACCATTTGCTTTCAAAGGCAGATATTATATTTCTCAAACAGATAACATAGACTACCTTCACTCAAATATAGAACTACAAGTGTTTTAATATTTTAACCAAAAAAATTAACAGTCCAAGGGCTTTTTTCTATTCAAGCTCAAAAACATCTTGCAAATTCAGAACCAGAGTATCATGCCCAAGTGTAAGCCTTACACAGTTTCTCCATAAAATAAAGGTCTCTATCAGCACAGTAAAAGAAAACCAGAATTCTGGCACATTTTACTGCCAAGTACAAATGTTTCAGGTCAAACCTCCCTTGCCCCCAGCTGCTTCTGCTCATGTGCAATGACATGGGCACATGATACCACTGAACAGCCTGGGTGTGCAAGTTAACAGGATATTTGAGTCTGGGCAGGCTTGGGACCAGAGTCAGAGGTGATGTGAGCACCAATAACACGGATCCTCACTGACTACGAAAATGGAAAATGCAGTAGTATTAAAAAACAGGAGGAACTCTGCCACAGTGAAAGTCACCGAGTGTAAAATTTGAGGACCTGACACAGATGTGAGTTGAAATGAGGGGCAAAAGCACAGCAACAAGCACAGAGCGAGCCCAGGGTATGAGCCCACCAAGGTCATTTTTTAACACCTCCTCCCAGGACTTGCTCCGAGCAGACAAAGCAGCCTCGGCACAGCCCCACACATCGTGCCCTTTTGAACCACAAAGCAGGTGAATATTTCCAGCTTTCCTTGCCAGAAGTCAAATCCCACATAATTACTGCCCGCAACCAGTTCAGGACTGCTTTCCTCTTCCCGAAAACTAGAAATGCAAGCAGCAATTTGGGTAATCATTCCTCACTTCCAGAGGCAGAGAACATGCTGATGGGGATAGTCCTTCATGCCCTAAAAACAGACAGTCTGGAAACAACAGGATAAGGTAAAACAGTCCAGGTATTTTCCCGATGGCTTTTTCACCACCGTATCCCCAGAAAAAGGCCTCCAGTCAAAATGTGACCATTGCTGGGACCCATCAAAAAAAAAGTAACAAGCGACTGTGTCAAGGATGATCCCAGCCTGGGGTATCAAAACAGCTCTGTTCCACTTCCTCAAACACAGGCTCATTTACACAAATAAAGAAAACAACAAAAAAAGGAAATCCCATTCCATGAGCTAGCATCTAGCATGACAAACTAAGATTTCAAGGCTCTTGAAACTAATTAATATTTGGATTAATATTCAGAGGTGACTGTTCACATCATTACAAGAAGCAGAAGCCCCACAATGAGAAATGTGGCAGGATGAAAGGTTTTGCACATTAAATATACAAACAATTGCAACCCTTGAGTCACAGAAGGGTAGAAAGCTGCCCTTTGGAGCTTGGAAAACAACTCCCACAGGCTGCTGCAAATGTTTTTCCTCAACAGAAGGAAAATTTCCAGAATTTAGGGGCTGACTCCAGCTTAATATTCTAATGTATCATATTTAAACAAAACTTCTGTCAAGTCCTGACGTTTAGTCCTACCAGCAGGTCGAGCCCCCTCTCTGTTCCCCCACCCCCTGCAAGGTCACCAGCACAAAAGGAAGCACTCAGCATATCCTGTTTTTAAAAAAATATTGCAAAAGCCCAAACCAGCTTCATGTTTAGTTTGAAGCAGCACAAGTGGCTTCTGGTGTGTGAAAGGCACCTGACAGAGGGAGTAATGAGGGCAGAGCCAAAACACTGAACATCTCTCTGGCATCCACGAGGTCCCTGCGCACCAATAATATCTTTTTTGGGTTCAGTGGACACGAGGTCGACTCGGTAAACACTTCTTCACGCAGGTTTTAGAGCAAAACAGCTGCGTGGCAGGAAATAAAGTCTATACGGCCCAGGCACCGTGCGAGGGAGACGGGGGATGCCCTGTGCTGCCCTAACACCGCACAGTGCCCAGCTTCTGCACACGCCGGCAGCAAACCGACCCCAAAGGACCCACGGACCTCACGGATTTTCACTCGTGACTCAGAAAAACAGCAAATATCAGCGGGTCTGTCTTCAGCGGAATGCCGAAGTCGGCTGCCCGAGGTTCCAGGCGCAGGCAGGGCACGCACAAGCCCAGGACATCGTGCGGGGCGAGCCTGCGGGGCAGCAACCCACCCCTCTGTCCGGCATCCCACCCCTCTGTCCGGCATCCCACCCCCCTGTCCAGCACCCTACCCCTCTGTCCGGCATCCCACCCCTCGGTCCGGCATCCCACCCCTCGGTCCGGCATCCCACCCCTCTGTCCGGCACCCTACCCCCCTGTCCAGCACCCTACCCCCCTGTCCGGCATCCCACCTCTCGGTCCGGCATCCCACCTCTCGGTCCGGCATCCCACCCCTCTGTCCGGCATCCCACCCCTCTGTCCGGCATCCCACCCCTCTGTCCGGCATCCCACCTCTCGGTCCGGCATCCCACCTCTCGGTCCGGCATCCCACCCCTCTGTCCGGCATCCCACCTCTCGGTCCGGCATCCCACCTCTCGGTCCGGCATCCCACCCCCCTGTCCAGCACCCTACCGCTCTGTCCGGCATCCTTCTCCCTTGCCCGGCACCCCAGCCCCCTGCCCCGCACAGCTCCATTTTAGCGAACAGCCCCGACCGACCTGCCTCCCTCCCTCATTACATCCGAAACACATCCTACGGAAACCCCTCGGCTGCCTCGGCGCGGGCACGCGGGGCTGTGCCGCCTGTCACCATGACATTGCAACATCCGTGACCGCACGGCGGGCGCCCATCGCAGGAGGCATTGCTGCCGGCGGCGAGCGGGGACCCCGCGGCCGCGCCCCGCATTCCTGCGCACAGCCCCGCATCGCCGCACCCCGCGGAACGGCATCCCCATCCCGCGGCGCCTCGCCCCGGGCGGACACAAAGGCTGCCGGCGGTACCCACCTCTCCTCCTCCATGGTGCGGGGCGGCGGCGGGGCCGGCTCAGCGCCCCGGGCCCGGCATGGCTGCGAGCGGCCGCCCCCGCCCCGGGCCGCTTCCTGCGGGAGCGGAGCGCTGCGTGCCGGGCGCGCCCGCCGCACCGACTGCCGCCGCGCAGCCCCTCGCCTCCCTCCGTCCGTCCGTCCCTCCCTCCCTCCCCTTCCCTCCCTCCCCTTCCCTCCCTCCCCTCCCTCCCCTCCCCTCCCTCCCCTCCCCTCCCCTCCCCGGCGGGGCTGGCGAGCGTCTCCGGGCAACGGCAGCACCGCCCCGCACCGCCCCGAGAGCGCCCTCCGCGCCCCGGCCCCGCCGCACGGCCCCGCTGCGGCAGCCAAATAGGTCAGGGCAGCCCCGCGCCGGCCCGGGGACAGCGGGACCGCCGGCGACAGCGGGACCGCCGGCGACAGCGGGACCCGCCGGGGACAGCGGGACCGCCGGGGACAATGGGACCCGCCGGGGACAACGGGACCCGCCGGGGACAGAGGGACCCGCCGGCAGCGGCAGCGGCAGCGGCACGGGCAGCGCCGGCCCCGCGGGGCATCCCCGGCCCGGGCATCCAGCCCTCCGCCCGCCGAACGGGACCTGTTCTCCGGGAGCTGGCGGAGGAGCCGAGTGGCCCAAAGCCGCTTCAATCCCGGCACACTACGGACCGGACAAAAGTTTTAGTGGCTGAACATCCCCAGCCCCGAGGCCAAGCCCGAGCACCGGCGGCGCAGGAGAGGAGCGGTGATGGTGAGGAAGGAGAGGGTCTCAGCCCTCCGAAGTCTCCCCACTCCTAGAAGCACCTAGCTTCCAGTTCCCCGATTTATCAAAACCTTCCTGTCCTTTATGCAATCTATCAGGCCAAATACACTGTGCCCAGGCAATGTGGGTCCTTCTCAACTGCAGGTGCTATTTAGCCCAAAGCACTGAACTAAATTACATTTGTCACTTTTATTCCAAGTGATACAAATGCAGAGACTTTTACATCAATCTTTTTCCCTCTCATTTTATTAAAAGGATTTTTCAATTGTATTCTGCAACAGTGAGGCCTTAGAGGTTAATTGTATTAAAGACAAGAAACATTTGCTTTTTTCATTACTCTTCCATTCACAAAATGTTCTTGTGCAAAAGAAAGACATTACCAGAAGGATCAAGAGATTTATGTTGGAAGATGCCATGTAATCTCTTTTGTAAATAAAATTATCTCACTCTTGTATGTTTCTCCTCAAGCCATGTCCTCAGCCCAAGTTTCATACATCTTTTCAAAATGTATCAGCAGCTATGATTGAACAGATGCCATTGTACCTTCCACAGGAGGGTTTCAAAAGCTTGTTGAGAACCTTAACTACTCATCACCCTCATTCTTCAGATAAGAAAACTTAACACCCCTGAAACTTGAAGAATTTTATCAAAGACACATGTGAGACAAGGAGAATCCTGCTGTTTAAAGACCAATTGGCAGTGTACCCATAAACAGCAGAAATACAGATAAAGCTATGAAGTCAAACCTCACACAGAATTCAGGCAAAATTCCTCTGTTTTCCCTAGAGAATGTTGTTAAACCATCAGTTTAAAATATCGGGATCCTTCAGTACTTTCCCCATGTCCAGTATTACACTTGATGCACAACATGCAAAACTGCAGGACAAAAACTCAAACCAGAGAAAGAAGAACTCTATAAAAATAGTAGAATTTACCTCGGAAATGAGGGCTAGAGCTTGTTTCCACTGAGTAAATCCCTCAGTAATCATAAAAAGTCCAGATACAAGAGCAAGTCTTGAAACTGCTGTGAAGTGTCTATGTATTTTTATTAACACATAGTTTTTTAATAACAAAATATTAGGCTTTTACCATAAAAATTTACATCTCAGTCCAGTCAACCTGGGATCTGAGCACCTAAATTGAACCAAATCAGCCATACCTTCTTATGTGCTTTGCCCCACAGGCTTGTGTACCAATGGATTCTACAAATCCTGAGAGCAACCACAGAAAAGTAAATCCCAGTGACAGACAAGAGCAAACCAGCAAATAGTCCTTGCTGGAGTGGGACAAAAGCATGTTCCAGTAATCAGAGATTATCTTTATAGCAGCCTTGCAAAATAATCATGACTGGGTAACAACTCCAAGACAAAAATTTCTTGTTTGATTGTAAGTGCAAAGACTGGTATCTTGAAAAAGCATTCAGCCAAAAGGAATTAGTGACACCTGATGGGTGGAATTTTTCCAGCCTCTTTCAAAAATTCCTAGTCTCAGGTAGTCCTAAATTCCTCCTACAGCTAATCTACCTTCAATCACTGACAACCATAGAACCAATACTCAGAGCAGACAGGTCCCCAGAGCACCTGTTCCAGCCAGTCCCACCATCCCTCAGCCCACCAAAACCTTTCCAGATTCCTGTGACAATCTTCTGATCTACACTGAAAGACCAAACCCCACAATTCCAAGGAGCCACAGGGAGATGGGAGAGCAAAGCACTGACGGTGTCTCCACAGCTGCAAGGAATTTCTTCAATAAAAGTGGCATAAAGGGAGGGAATAAAAACAATCCCTACCAATCGAATCCGAAACTCTCTCCTGGCCCAAAATCCTGGTTTAATCCTGAGGTTATAAGTAAAGGACACGGAGTGCTTTCGAGAATTGAATTCTGTGAAGAGCCCAAATACAGTCAGACAACACCCTGTCAATCTCCACAGCCTCTGCAGAAGCCTGAAAGAGTCACCTCACCTCCCAAAAACCCAGCAGAAAGCAAATTGTATCAAATAGGGAAAAATCCTTCCTAGCTCTGCAAGGCAAACTGCAAGAGCCCTAAATCATTGGATCATCCAGCTTGAACACAGAGCAAACAATTCAGGAACACTTCACTCCCCTGGACATACCTGTTTCCAGGTGTATACCAACACATAGGCTCCAGAGATCCATATCATAAGCAATTTCCTATCTTTAGCAGCTCTCCTGTTTAGTTGCATAATCCCATCCACCAAATATTAATCAACTTTCTTTAAAAATCTATGGTTTCAGCATTGAAGAGCTGGGAAAGATGTACTTAAAACACTATATCCACGGAAGCTTCCAAGGCTGCATCTTCTCAGCCTAAATTATCTTTCATTCTGTTTTTTTAGAGATAGAAATATTTAGACATATATATGGGTTTTTATATATATATATATATATAAAAATATAAACATACAGGTTTTTTAATTAATGCATATATATATGCTTCAGGTTAGATCAGTTTGGTCACTCAAAAAAAAATATATATATGTATGTGTGTGTATATATATATATATGTATATATATAGATGTATATATTTGAGGGACCAAACATATACATATATATATATATTTGAGTGACCAAACTGATCTAACCCTGAAGCTGGCCCTGCTTTGAGGGTTGTTTGAACCAGATCATCTCCAGAAGTCTCTTCCAACTGAAATTATTTTTTCATCCTAATGAAGTAAATACTCATTTAGATAAATCTGTATTTAGAACATATATTTTCTTGGAAAAGGTTCGCTAAGGGCATTACTATAAGAAAAGCAATGTAAGGTATCTGCTGGAATAGCTGCCTTGGTACCTCCAGGGCTAATTGCAGTCACTCGGAGGTGGTACTCAGGCCCTGCCCTGGCTCCCAAGGGCCCTGGAGATGGAGGTGCCTCAGCAGAGAAGCCCCGAGGGTATCTGCTGCCCAGCCCCGGCTAGGATTCACTAACAAATCCAAAACAGCAGCTAAAGCTCACCTACGACAGCAACCCACGGGAATCCAAGTTATCGCAAGGCGCAAAAGGACGCTCTAGGAGACCTCCTAGGTAAGGACCTTGCCAGAGCTGGAATCAGGGATGTTCTGGCAGCTGAAGCGGTCAGAGACTCCCACTGGAGCACTGTTTTCTAAAGGCTGTGGTTCGTCGAGCAGGGGCTGGAGCACCCACCGCAGCCCTGCCCCGGGATCTGCTCTGCGGGCAGAGATGCTGCAGGAGCCACCAGCATCCCCAGCAGCGCTCCGGGCTGTTGCCCTCTGCTGGCACACATCCCACTGCCGTGCTCCTGCTTCTGCAGGCCAGCGAAATCGGGCTTCTCAACACAGCTTTCCTTTAGTCTTTTGTATAAATCACAATTCCTATAGAAATAGGGGGTTTATCCCAACAATCTCATAATAACGTTATCACCTTTAGCGCAATGACGCCTGACCATCTTCACCTCCCAGCTGTGATTTCTGGGGCATCACCCCACACAGCAGTTCCCCACCAGCTGAAAATGTCCTTCCTGCTGCTCTTCCGACTCTTTCCTGGAGCACAAGCCACGGATGTCACCCGCAGTCACCTATGTCAGAGGCACACACTTCCTGCCCTGCAGTCATATTACATATTTACCAGAAATTTGCAGGAAGATTTTCAAATGGATTTTATTGTTGAGAATTTAGTGCTCAAAAGGAAAAAAAAAAATCAGGAAGAAAGCTGTAAAAACAACTCTTGTGGGCACAGGAACAAAGGCAAAGGCCAATATTCAGTTGCCTAAATGCTACCAAGCCCCTCTGCCTCCTTAGAGTCTGTACCTAGTGAATATACAGTTCTTGCTATGGGCTGAGAAAAACACTGAACTTGAGAAAAAGTTTAGGCCATGGACCAAAACGTGGGATTTTTTTTTACCAAAATTTTTCTAAGAAGATATAATTTTAATGTGATTCTTCATCTTTATAATATAACCCTTAATGCTTCGACTACTACCTTCTGTAATAAGGGGAAATAATCCACATGCTTTATAAAGATACATGGCTTAATTAATATTTGTATACTGTAATTCAGAGAAAACAGCATAAACAAAGCTATTCTCATTCAGGATCTCAACACCATAACCCAAGTCTCTTTAATGTTATTCCCTGTACACTCATTATCTTGCTCTCTTCTTGGAATTTTTAGAACATTTCATTTCTTGCTCTCTGCAAAAGCCAAGAGACACAGTCCACCACCCTCATATCGTAACACAATGTGCTGCAACATCAACACAAATGAGCGAATCCCACAGCTGCCACACACAAAAATTTAGGCAGGATTGTTCCTGCAGGCACATTATTTTACCAGAACAGAAAAACCTGTCTCAGGCAGCATATCTACCTCAGAGATAACAGGTTCTCCTTCATTATCCTGCTTGGTATTTTCCAGGCAAACCTCTTTTTCTGTTCAATATTCCATAGCATACTCAGAGTGGGAACTGTATGTCATTGGCTTGACTCAGGTTTCTGTTCACTTACTGGACTTTTGTGGTGTGCTTTTCAGGGCTCAGCTTTCCCATCCTCTCATCCACACAAAAGTGCACCCTGTGAGGGAGAAAAAAAACACATTTTGAGAAGGCATTTGAGAGTGTGGCATCAGCTCATTGCAACACTTTTGGCATAGAGCAGCACCAGCAGTAAAAAAAGCCCAGCTCTTCCTTTCGAAGGTGATGTTTCTCAACTCCCTCTCATCTGACTCCCCAATATATCGAAAACAAGAGCTTCCTGTTGCCACCACCTACACACAAAGCCATCGTAACATTTCCAAAACACACGTGGTGCTGATTCATCACCAAGCTCACGCCTCAAAGATTTAAAAGTAAAATTGATACCACACAGAGGAAGTCGAGATTCTAAGCGGTGCTGGGTGAGTAAAAGAAAATTCCCACAACATTATCTAAATGACATCATCAGAGAAAAAATAATTTGTCTGCATTTAAGACTGAAGAAAGTAATGGAGAGATGGGCTTAAAGGGAAAAGGCACATTGACTGCAAGGGCTGGAGCTCCTTGTGCTCCTGGGGATCTCCCTTTTTCAGGAGGATACACCTCCATGAAGGTAACAGTAGAAAGCTGGCACTACTCTTGCAGAATGCAGCTGTGTGCTAAAAACCACCCCATGCAAGAGGCTTTAGCAATGACAACTACAAACATCCTGCAGTCCAGGAGGGATCTTGGCAGATAAGTCCTGAACTTGCAATCAGGACTCAAAGGAGCTCTCTCCAGTAAACGGAGCATCATTACAACAGCAGTGGTGGAAAGAAAACTATTAAGTCCAAATGAAAACTCACAGGGAAGGACTTTGGCTGAATTTGTTACCTAGTAAACTTAAAAGATTACCAAAACCTGAAGAAGTACTAAATAAGCACAAGGAGAGAATTGGGAATTTAGCATCAGGAATCTTTCACAATGCTGCCACCCAGCCCAGGAACAGACAGTGAGCCTGAAAAGAGAGGACATCCCTTCTGAGGAGGGAGGGGATGTGGAGGATGAAATTGGAGTAAACTCTTTCGAAACACAGCTGATAGTGCTGTGCTTGTATACAACAACAAGGTAAGCACAGCCTCCCCCCAGGGCCATGCCCTGCCCACGCTGTGTTTTGTTCTTTGGGGTGTGTGGTTGGGAGAGGGAGGCTTCCCACTGGAGCTGGGTTAGTGTGCAGTAAACAAGATCATTGATGCACAAAGAAAAAGTAAAAAGCACATGAACCTCCAGTCCTAAATTACTCATGCATTTTATCTAGCTTTGCTTTAATCGAAGTCTGTGCTGGAAATAGGTTCAGGATTCCTAAACTTTCTTCTTCCCAATCAGTTCCTGCAGTGACTACACTCATCCTTCCTTCCCCTCAGGGTTCTGTGGCAAGCAAATTTTCTTACAAAAGAGGGAAACTCCATTGTAAAGCTACAGAAAGCAACAGAAATTACATAAATGAAAGAAGAGACTGAGACGATACTCATCTTTTAGATTGACTAGATTACAGGCTAACAGCATGTTTTCAGATGAGTGGCTTTGCGTGCCCTTAAATTCAAACAGCATTCCCAGGGCTTCTGTGAGACAAACCAGTTGGCAATTCCATGGTACAAAGTAGCATTTGAACAAATGATGTACTTTCAGATTCATCAGCTCATTTTGCTTCTAAGAAATTGTTCTGCAATGTTAATCAGTGATTGGTACTTTGATGGTGGTGAGCAAATGTGCATCTTGACACATTTCCAGCCAGAAATGTAATTCCTTTCTAAATTGGCATAGATTCCTCACTGCATTACTCATGAAAAGAGGTATTTATAGCAGTTTGATGAATATAATATGCACCAAAACTGTACATAGCTCAACATAGTCCAATTTTTTTTTTTAAGAAGAGCCATTCTTTGAAATCTGTGTATTTTCCATCTGCAAAAGCATTTGGGAATGAAACCGCAAGCATCATGCTAAGAGGGTTAATATCCAGATGCCTCAGACAGATGGCATTATTAGTCTGCCTGGGCTTGACATCTAGTTTTCCAAGTTAAGGAGCTTTGGTTATCCCTTGGATGGCTGACAATCTGAGAATAGCCGGGGCTCTAAGCCCGACGTTTACTGTAACAGCAACAGGCAACATTGCAGCTTTGCCTAACAGACTTTTAGCAAAAAAATAAAGTTATACCAAGATAAACCACACTGAGAATGCACTTTAAAAAATGCTGGTGCAGCTTTAGGTTAGGACTCCTACTGGCAAAGGCTGAACCACAGAGAACAGCACTTGAATTTTATTTTTTATGCTGGCTGGCTTTTTCTTTTCCTACAGCCTAGACTTGAACTGTACCATCTTTTTAACTGTTCAGTCTATTCAGTAGATAGAACTACAGGAAATAGAAAAATCTGAAGAATGTCTCTCTTCTGTAGTGAACTACAGTTTTGCAGCCGTTGTTCTTTCAGGGCTCCCACTACCCATTTTCCAAGAGAGGTTTTTAAGGGCAATATAGATATGATTAAAACACTCTGAGAACCATATGAGCAAGAGGTATCAGCTCAATAGTTACTATTTCCTCCCATTTATATATAATAGAAATTGCTGAGAGCTCTGGGAGCAGAAAACACAAAAAGACTCGGATTTGTCAAAGTGAACAATGAGAAAAGCACTCAACTCCATCAACCTCTTTACAAGTCCTAGTATACAGATGAATACTACAAAATTCCTAGGGAAACATACATAGCAGAAAGACTTTCATCTTGTAATGAGAAATACACATCTGACACTCATCAATAGCAGTACTTTACAGCCCAAATAAATACTCCTTAAAGGCAGGTGGAAGCAGAGGTAACCTCTATGTGTGTACATACACGCACATACCAGAAATAATAGAGTAGTAATGCTTCAACAGGAGACCTCAAAAATGCCCATCAACAAAAGCAAACAGTGCTTGCTCAGGCTTGCTCAGAACTCCTTCTGGTGTGCTTGCATTGTGAAATATATTGTCAAGTGAAGCAGGGATACAACTGTTTTATTCATTAAGAAATACAAAAATAACAAGCAGGATACTCATCTTTAAGGGATACATGCACCAGATCACAGAACCAGTTATGCAAAACGCGTTAAATAACCCATTGTTTTGTAAACTACGCCTCTGGCTAATGTGAAAGACTGAAAATTGGGTGTTACACTTCTAATCACCTAATATTAATCCAAGGTTATTCCACTGACAGTTTGAAAAACTATTGAAAATGCCTTCTTCCCAATAGCTCAGAATGCAAAAGTCTGTGACAACATACACCACATAAACGTGGTATGAACTATTGATTACGTGATAAACGCTAATCCACAGTAGCTACAAGAGGTCAAACAATCCTAATCTAAAGGCTTGGATGTCTTCTCAGAAACTCAACCCTCTCACAGGCTGTAGGAGCAAAATCGCATTCTCATAAAGCACACCATGTTTTGTTCACTGTGTGCACATCAGAGGGGTGTCCTTCAGGCTATTTTTAAGGGATTAATTAACAATATAATGATTTAAGCCAAAGTTTCTCATTTTAGAATGAACATTCCGAGGTACATAGAAGGAAGCTCCTCTATTTTCACACCTGAATGGGAGGTTGAGGTCCTCAACATCACTCTGGCTCAAATCCTTTTCAGCAGCAGTGGGAATGCCATGCTGGGACAGCAGTATCAGTTGACAGGGCAGGATAATAAACAGTTTTCTGACCTACACCATCCACTTAGATCTTTCAATGCTAAATGAAAACAAAATTTGCTTTACAGGGATCTAAGCTGGGGGGAAAGGGGGGGAAGGAGGACGACACCATAAAGCATTTGAGAACTTTACATTTTTAGCCATTGAAAATATTTCTGCTTCACAGGTCATTAAGTCCGTAAGTGCAAAGTCTCTGGTAGAGTTCAGGAACACCTCCTGTCAGTGCCCAGCTGTGCACCCCATCTCCCCACTGAGCTGAGCTCCTGGGAGCAGGACAGGGACTCGCAGAGCCGCTAAAGGAGCCTGGACTGCAGTGCACTGCAACTCTTGCCACACTCAACACAAGCCCCAAAGCTCGCTCAGCTCTGGAGGGCAAGGACTGTCCACCCAAGGTACACTACAGATGCCTGCAGGGCAGGACACGACACAGCTTTGATTTTGCACGTGTGTCACACAACCAGCGACCCACAGATTTACTGCCATCAAAGCTGTTTGAGCTGTTATCGCTGTTCTAAACCACCTTTTCACCACCTAATGTTAAAACAAACACACAGGAGGTACTTCCACCGACTTGTGCAGGTATCATTGCACTACATATACAGGTGTTTAGCATGCTTCTTTTTAATGCAGTAGTAGTCAGAATTATAAAAGTGTAAGTCAGGCTAGTTTTATTAGCCAAATAAAATTTACAAGTCAAGAACAAATTATACTTTAGAGCAGACATGAACACCCATTACTATTAAAAAACTGTATGTACATCACAAACACTGAGTTCAGTGACACTGTGGTCTGAAAAGTTTGCTTTTGGGAATTTCATTTTTGTCATGCAGATTAGAAAAATAAAACATCTGTGTTTTAAGAAAACTGCCACACTTTTACTTTATTAAATGCTGAAAGCAAACTAATTGCTCTTACTATTCCTCACAGGTGACATCAACACAAACCAGCATTTGGTCCTGAACAGAAGGCCATTAAATTATTGAGAAAATTTCAGACATAGGAACTTCAGAACTCAACTACAAGGAACAGCAAAGTAAAGTTACTTTATTTCTATCTTCATGACCTTCCTAAATCAGCTGTGAAGTCACAACTTATTTACATGCCAGCTATACACCTTATTTCATCTCAGTTCTTCCTGTGCAACTCTGTGCAGACAAATCCACCCAGGGGTCAAAAAATCATTAAATACCATTAAATACATAAGCAAAGCGTTATCAACACATCTCTTATTACTAGGAACTGTACTAGAAACAGGTTTATATTCCAAGAGCATCTTAAATGCCACCCACTACAGATCTGCCCTTTTCCATATTCCATGGTACATCCTACCATTGCTGCCCTGTATCCAACTAGCGCTTACACCATCCTCTCCAACGTCACCTGCAGGGTCACAAGAAGTTCTTGCTCCCCAGAGACCAGAGAGAAGAGCAGAGCAAGTGTCACCTACTCAAGCCATAAGAGAACATTTTTAAAGAGGTGACAATCTTTTGAGGGAGACACTAGGCAGCCTACTCACTAATACACATGCAATTCCTGGGGTTAGCTCTTTGTTCTAGCAGACGTTAGTCCTACTAGGACTGTTGCACACAGGTAACAGCACATTTCAGCTCAACAATTCCCAAACTGTCAGATTTCACAAACAAAGTCACTTTTTAAAAAAACCTATTCGTTTCTAGAATCATCAGATTCTGTCACAGCACATAACATGAAAATACCATAAAGCTAGAGTCGGTGCACAAACCTTTAGCTTCCTAAGTCAAATGACAAGACACATCACCAAAGTGAATTTAACCATTTCTCTGCAAACCAGGCTGTCCCTCAATAAGGTTAAGGCAAGTCACCACTGCAAGGGTCTAAATCATACACCCAAACTAACACACGACCTAGAACTGAGCAGATCATTTCAGCTACAAACAGGAAAACTGTGCTGCAGATCATTTCAGCTACAAACAGGAAAACTGTGCTGCAAATGAAGTTCAAGAATGACTGTCCAATGTGGTTGTAAAGTGCAAAGGTACAGAAAAGTTGAAGCCCAGTGAGCTGAAATAAGACCACCTGAAGATGTGCACGGACAAGAGCTGGCACTTGCAGTGTTTTACAAACTCAAACTCTGAAACTTGACTTAAAACAACATATGAGTGATGCTGGTCCACAACAGTGACTAACAGGCTTTTGAGACAGAAAAATTACAATAAAATTGCAAACAGCAGGTTACTTGGAACATATTTAAAAAGTTAAGCTAAGCCAAAGAGAACCAGCCTCCCTGTAAGAGCCATAAATTACAACAATCAGGAGGAAACTCAGTTCTTAGTTTAAACCCTGATAATACCAAAAGGTTGCTCTGTTTATTTAAGCTCACGAAGGTAACTAAGTTGATGCAGTTTCACTTCTAATAGCAACAAAGGCTCATTCCAACTTAAATTGTCATCAGGTTAGATTGATACCAAAGTGTAACAATATGTTTAAACTTCATGCAAAATCCTTCAGCCCAGAAACACCAAGATCGACACATTTAACTTTTCACTGGAATCAGTGGGAATTACATGCCTAGTATCTTGCATATCTGGAGCAAAGCAAAAAGCAGCTTTTATGATGCAGTCCCATGAAGCATCAGCATTCTAAGAGCTTAGAAATCTGAAGTCAAAATAACTTTGTACTTTTTAAATCCATGCCCCACATCATATATACTCTCACTCAAGCATATAAGGAATTCAAATCTTTTATTTGATATCCATAAACCCATAAACGTTGCTATTCTATATTCCTATGCAGGAAGGCGGTTTTCCCCTAAAACATTATGCTTTTTAATAAACAACAAACTTTAATTCTATTGCGTGAAAGGGCTACAAATATACATTTTTTAATCAAGCAGACTACACAGGTATCTTTGCTTTACAACTGGCACCTATGTTACTGGTACACTTTGCTGGCTCAGTTCTCAGAGCTCTTTGCCCACAGTTTAGATCACCACTTTCTGAAGTTTGGGCAGCTGTAATTACTATTTTTTCAATTACGTGCTGAGGCAGGTATTGCAAATCCATCCCTTTTTTTCCCATCAGTACTTACGGACCCCATCTTTATTCACATGCAGACGTCACTGCATTCTACACCGGTCATCTAGTGGGATAAAATAACTTTCCAAAGTCTGGCACATTGTTAGCAAGCCAGTTTTACTCCTGTTTTAAGAAAGCCCACAGCACGGGGCTGCCATCCTGACGGTAGATGGAGCTGCGAGAGTTCTCAGGGAACTTTAAGGAACGACAACAGTTTCAAGTGAAGTCTGTTAACCTGGGGCTAGGAAAACAAGTACGCCTTTAATAGAAGGGATAAATGTCGACCCTTTCCTGGAAGGAATCACACACAGACAAACCAAGGACTTGAAAACAAAGCAATAGGAAATTCTGAACATTTTATATGAATGAAGCACATGCTCAACACAAACTATTTCTTCAAAACTACACAGTACATATGTTGATGGAAAAGTTCTATAGAAAAAACTGACCAACCATGTCAGCACGTCAAACTGCCTAGTACAAGATGGTGGATGCACACAAACTGCCAAAGTGAGAACGAGTATTTAAAAAACAGACCACATCCACGGATTAGTACTTCAAAAATTTCTCTGTCGTTTGAAAGCCACTAGCAAAAAAGTCAGGACCTTTACTGGCAACAAAATATTTACTACTCTAAGTACACAGAGATTTTAAAGCAGAGGAACACTTGCTTCAAACCTAGAAAAGCCTTAAAACCGTACGGAATTGATCCTAGGAAAAAAAATTAGACGTGTAAAGGTCAATGAACACAATGATTTATTTAAAAAATAAAAAACGTAAAAACCATTTTTTCCTCCTTTACAGAAATGTTAAAAGTCAGTCATGGGATCCCAGTAGCTTTTGTAGAAAAAAACGTAGTATCCAGGTATCGAGTCCTTACAACAAAGGAAATTCCCCCCTAACCCTCCCAGTTTTTACTCCAGATCAGCAAGACACTTCCCACCCCGCACCCCCAAAAAACAAATTAAAACAAGACATTTTTCGTTGCTAGTATAAAAACGACCAAGGTCCAAGTAATAATAAAAAAATAGAGTCCATCAATGACTGTAACACAAAATATGTGTATGTGGGGCCCAGTCCATCTTCAGAGAGAACGAAGTGGCACAGGCAGCAGAGGCGACCCTCAGGGGGCATTTAGGAGCCGCTCCCACAGCAGGGAGGCATTTAAAAGGAGCTGCCCTTCGGCGGGTGAGGGGAGAAACCATTTGGAAGCTGCCCCGTATCAAAGGGAGGGCTCTCCACGCCCCCCCCTCAATGGGTATGGGCGCTCCAGCTCAGAAAGAGCCGCCGCCGTAGCCTCCCCCACCATAGCCTCCTCTGTACGGTCCACTGTTACTGCGGCCCCCCCAGTTGCCGCCCCCTCCTCCACCTCCTCCGCCGCTCTTCATGGGGCCGTAGGAGGACTGGTGCTGGCTGTAGCTGCCGAACCCGCCGTACCCGTTGCCGTAGTCGCCTCCCCCTCCGCCGCCGCCTCCGTAGGAACCGCTGCCATAGGAGCCGTACCCGCCGCCTCCTCCCCCGCCGTAGCCGCCGTAGCTGTTGTAGCCGCCGCCTCCTTTGGAAAGCCCGTTGTGATCCCGGTTGCCGGAGCCGCCGCCGCCCCGACCCCTTCCTCCTCCTCTGCCTCCCCGCGACGGCCTGGAGGAGCCGCCGCCTCCCCCGCCCGCCTGGATGTCCTCCTTGGGCACGGCCTTCTTGACCTCCACACGGTGGCCCTGGATCGGGTGGAACTTGACCACGGCCGCCTTATCGGCGGCGTCGTGGTTCTGGAAGTAGACGAAACCGAAGCCGCGCTTTTTCCCGCTCTGTTTGTCGGCGATGATCTCGGCCTTCTCCACGGGGCCGAACTGGCTGAAGTGCTGCACCAGGTCCCCTTCACCCACGTCCCCCTTGAGGCCGCCCACGAAGAGCTTCTTCACCTTCGCGTGAGCGCCCGGCTTGGCCGAGTCCTCCCGGGACACGGCCCGCTTCAGCTCCACCGCGTTCCCGTCCACCGCGTGGGGGGACGCGGCCATGGCGGCGTCCGCCTCCTCCACCGCCGAGTAGGTGACGAAGCCGAAGCATCGGGAGCGCTTGGTCTGCGGGTTGAGCACGACCACGCAGTCGGTGAGGGTGCCGTAGGCCGCGAAGTGTTCCCGCAGCCCGGCCTCCGTGGTCTGCACGTTTAGCCCGCCGATGAACAGCTTGCACAGCTGCGAGTTCTCCATGCTGCCGCCGGTGCCGCGCCTGGGCCTGGCGCCGAGACTCCTCCTCCTGTTCGGGGGCAGCTCCGGAGGTTTTTTCCCCCCCTGCTCCGTCTTGCCGCTTCTTCCCCCTGCAAGCAGCGCGACCTCGCGGCTGCGGCGGCCGCCGGAGGTGGCTCCCTCGGCGCGGCCCGGCGCCTCCGCTCCGCCTCACCTGACCGGCAGCACAGTCGGGGCGTCCGCGGTGCCGCCGCTCCCCCGGAAAGGCGGGCGGGGGTGGGGGCGAACACAGGCGCGCACAAAATGGCGGCAGCGACTTCTCGGGAGCGCGGCCGGCGACTGGTGTCCACACAAAGGCGCCGCCGGGAGCCCCGCCCCCCGGTCCCGCCCCCCGCGCCGTCGTAGCCAATGAGAACTGTGCGCCGGCGCCTCCCGCCATTCACCCTTAAGGGGCAGGGCTTCAGCCGCGATAGAAGTGTGCAGCAACCAATCAGAGAGCGCGACCTCCGCATACGTCCCGGGGTTTGCCGATGACGGACGTCGCGGACAGCCAATAAAGCTGCGGGACGCATTCCGCGCGCGCCGGGCGGAGGGGCGGGGCTGGCTGCGCCAATGCGCCGGGCGCGCGGCCTCCAGCCAATGGGGCGCCGCCTCGGGCCCGGCGCGCGCTCCCTCCCCGGCGGCCCCGCCCCGCAGCGGGCGGGGGCAGCGCGCGGGGGGCGGTGCGCGCGGGAGCGTTTGAAACGCGGGGACCGTTGGGCAGCCCCCCCGCGCGCGCCCCCAATGGCGGAGCGGCCGCTGCCGCCTGAGGGGCTGGGGGGGCTCGGGGCCTCCCCTCAGAGCGGGTCGGGCTCGGGGGGAACCCCAGCGGTTTGGGCTTTTGGCCCAGCCTCCCCGCTCCGGCACAGAGCACACGGCACAGGATCGCGTCCAGACGGTTCTGGGATATCCGCAGTGAGGAAGTCTCCACAACCTCTCTGGGCAGTCTGTCACTGCACAGGGAAGAAGCTCCTCCTCATGCTCAGGTGGACGTTCCTGTGATCTGTTTCTTCCCGTTGCCTCGTGTGCTCGTGGCTGACACGGTGAAGCGGAGCCTGGTCCGTCCTCGGCACCGCCCCTTTGGGTGCGGACGCTGCCGGCGCCCGGAGCGGCGGCCCCCGCTGGGCACAGCCGCGCTCGGGCTCCACCTTCACCGCTGTGTTCACACCTCTCCTTCCCCACCCGCTCCTCACTCCCCTCCTCGGGGTTTAACCCTCCGGTCTGCTCTCTTCCTGTCTGCTCCCTGTCAGCGCCGGCTCTTCCCTCATTCCTGTCCCTCTTCCCCTCGGTAACCCGCTCCCAAGTGCCCGATCTGTACGCACACGGTTTAGTTTGGATATCAGGAAAGAATTCTTCACAGAAAAGCCTGTCCATCCCTGGCACAGGCTGCCCAGGGAAGCAGTGGAATCGGATCCCTGGAGAGGTTCAAAAGACAGTGCAGATGTGGCCCTTGGGGTCACGATTCGGTGGTGGCTTTGGCACTGCTGACGGAAGAGTTGGATTCGATGATCCTGGAGGGCTTTTCCAACCTAAACGATTCTATTCCTGCTACTGTTTCCTCCCGTTTCCCGGTCCTCTTTCCAATCCTATCACAGCCTCCTCACCCTTAAATCTCTTCTTAGCTCTGAAAAGGAGGTATTTTCTCAGAGAAATAATTAGAGCTGTTCAAGAGTGTACAAGCGCTGTGACATGACAAATAGTGAGATCATTTTCCTTTTTTTCTCTTGCTTTTATAGCGCATTAAACATTGCTGTCATGAAGGCTGCAGCACTGCCTTCAACTTAGTGAATTTTTCATTAGAAACAAGATTTTTTTTCGGTCTTACAGCCACTGGGGTTTATGTGAAAAGTTACGCAGGAGCTAAGAATGGCTGCAGTTTTGCATTAGGCACTGTCAGGATGTGGTTCCACAGTTGTCTGAAGCACTGCAGCACTCCAGCCCTGCGATCCTGCCTTTTCCCAGGTGCCAGCCTTGATGCTTCTGCAAACATACAGCAATCCACTTAAGACAGCCATAAATAGTTTTATCATGAAAAAATGACTTTGTTTTCAGCTGCCTCAGCTTTCTGAAACATTTTTTGCACGACCTGCTGGTGCTGGCAGGAGGGAGGAAGCAGAACTGTGACATCGCCCTGATACAGATCAATTGGAAATGCTCCCTTGGAGACCCAGACACAAGAGGAACACTGACTGTGCTGGACGGCTGGTTAACCACAGCCCCAGAGGAAATCCAGAGAGGCTGAACATGCTTTTGTTTCACAGACTATGGTTATCATTAACCAGTAGCATTAAAACTTGCAATGCAGTAATCTGATTTTATGCAAATTGGATTTTTTATGCTATAGCCAGGCCTATAGTAAGGGTAACCAATTTGATACCTGTGTTAGACAATCACAAGGAAAATTGTTGCGTGTTTAGATCCATTTATCTCAATGCATGAACTGACACAATCATTTTATCTCGTTTTAGAAAAGAGAATATGCCCATAATGCCACTGAAATATTTGTGGTTTTAAAATAAACAAGCATATCCCACTCTGTTTAATAAAAATCTTCTTCCCAGAGGCTGTCTGCAAGCTCCACATAGTTACAGGAAATACAAAACTATATTTTGCCTACTAGTTATTGTAAGAACTGTATGGCTCTTCACAAGAAAAATTAATATGTGTCATGTAGAAAATCACCCATGAGAGTTTTATGGACCTGTGGCAATTTAGAGCAGAAAGGATGAAAAATTAAGAGGAGCTAATTATGGCCTCAACAGATAACAAAGGAAACAAAGCTTGTTTACAGCTCACTTTCTCTCCCTGAAAGCAAGAATGACAAGTAGGCCAAGGAACAGATCAAAGAAAAACGTCATAGCTTGCATCAGGAGGAGGAGATGAGGGTCTTTAAGACGTGAGTAAATCAGTAGGAAAAATCAGCCACTGACTTAACTGAAGTGGAGCCCAAACGTTTCCTCTTCATTTACATTTTTGTCCGGTTGATTAATGAAAGAAAAACACCTTTAAGACACACATACCCATGTCTTCCAGGTGGAAATGTCTCCTCTGATAATACACAAAGGCCAGACTGCACTTGGCCTGGTGTCCTTCTGTCCAGCTGCCAAAGTGACTTCGTGTCGTTCGCAGCTTCACCCAAAGCCCAGCTCAGAGTTCAGTCCCCACCCTGGCAGGGCTGAGGGCACTGCTCACTTCCATGTGCCCTGACACATCCCACCAAGTCCTGGGAGGGCAGGACTCCTCAACAGCTAAACATCACCTTCTGCAGATCCCACAGGTCGCCATTTCTCCCAGGTCACCCGAGCTGCTGCAGAGACTCCAACCAGACCTCTCCAGTTCCTGTCAGATTGGCACCTGCTGAGGCACCAAGTCACCCGATCTGTGCAGCAAGTCACTCGTTGTACACATTCCTGGGGAGCAGGTGCCTTTCCACGCTCCTGAAATGTGCCTTTTCCCTCAAGCTACGTGAGCCAACGAGAGACACAGGTGCTGCCACAGTGCGAGTGCAGAGCCAAAGACAGACTCACCGTGTGTGAGATGTAAACCAGACAACACTCCAGCAGCTACAGCAGCTTCCCCACGGAATTTTTAAACTGCTTTTTGCTGTAAACTAATAAATGCGTAATACCATCCTATGGATTTAAAAATTCTTAGGAAAGCAGCACGCAAAAGAAATTCATGCTTTTCACTTTCTGACAAGGCAGTTGTAGCATGACATTTTTTCAATTCTGATAGCAACTTATAAAAAAAAAATCATTGTATAAGCAGCTCAAGTTTCTAAATTTAGGTGCTTTTTCAGATAAAAGCTCCACCTGTATCGTTATCTAAAGGAAATGTGTTTCTCAAACCAGAAGCACTGGCCAAATAATGCCCTTTGTTAAATGTCTTCATTTTAATTAGAGTGTTAGAAAGAAGGAAAGCCACATCATTTTCATGCATTCAACTTTGTAGTTATTCAGAAGAAATCATACTGCCTAGAGTCCACAGGAGGGCATTACTGCTTAAGAGATTGAAAATCAGAGACATCTGAGCACTCCCTTTCCAACACGACTTCCTGTTACCATATATCCTTAATAAAAGCTGATACAAAATAAATTATTGAATAATTGTTTATATTAATTTTTGTCATTCAAGAAATATAACCTTGTCATGCTATTTAATGGGTCCAAACGGCCAAGATGGAAAAGGAATAATGATGTTATGGAAAAGTGCATGAAGTGCAATAGAAAAACATTATGAAGTCAAAAGTAGCTCATAAGTTATAAATATTTTATCTAAACCCTCATATAAACAGAAAGTCATATGCTTTTAACTGGTTTCAACCTCTTGAATCTAGTTATACCTGTGGCTTCCATAGTCAGCAGGCATTGATTCATTTTTTTAAACAATTTAAGTATACTACTTGGATTTTTAATGAGTTAAAGTTTTCTTCTTTTAGTATAATGCAATGCTCTAGATTTAGTCTAGTTTCACCCTTCAGCAGACAGAAAACATTTTGAAGCCTACAGGATTCCTTCATGGAGATTGTTTGCTGAATTAGTTCTACATTGACATTGAAGACTGTAATAACATCATCTTAGCTACATACAAATTTCACCCAGATTTTTCTAACTCTGCACAGTTGTGAGTACAAGGGATTCAACCATAACTTCCCATGTCACTCTGAGATACACACACACACAGGGAAGGATTTTTATTCTCATCATTTCAATGAGATGTTATTAGACTTTTGGAAACCTCACTCCTACCCAAGTAATCGCCTCAGGCAGAGAGTAATTGTGCAATTCGTAGGGAAACATTTTGTGTAAAAATGCAGCAGCACCATGAGCATTCCCAGCCTGGCACCTTGCTTTAGTTACAGGTGTGAAAACTTCTCAAAGATGTACAATTGCCCTTGAGAGAGCTCTTGCTTTTTTGGCAGAAGTTTATCTTTCACTCTGTTCTGCTGTTTGTACTTTAAGCTGCATAAACACCAAACCTGTGATCTTACTTTGGAGACTTTCATGAATTTGTATTGACCAGGACAGGGATTTTTGTTGAAAAAGATTAAAAAATACTGAGAGGCAACTAGATCATCTTTTGCCTCCCTAAAGTCTGAACATGACACTCCTGAGGATAAAAATCTCTACTCTGTGTAATTCAGATGGGGAATAAAACACTACCTCTCTCTTGCATTTGCTTAGTGCAAAATAAGATAACCTACAGATAAAAAGGTAACAGAATAATCCACAGGTACTATTTCTTCAGTAAGTAGTATCAAAGTTTATCTACTAAACAAAATCTTCCCCAAGCCCTTTTTAAGGGGAGTTTGCTGAAGAAATGCACCTTTGTGAAGGGTGAAATGGAAAGCCATCAGAGAATTGAATTTGCATCCTTTTCTTTGGACTTAAGTTACCATTTTTCCTTAAATCCTGCCCTCCCTCCTCTTCCCTCTGAAGTTCAATTTCTCTTTTCCTCTTTCATCTTTTCGCTCTTCTTTAATAATTCATTATTTCCTTTCTTCTCTTTCCTAAAATTTTATATAAAAGCTGGCCATAATTCGAAGTGATGGGATGAAAGTAAGGCAGCAAAATACGATCTCAAAAGTCAAGATTCTTGTGAAGGATCAAGGAATGTAGCAATGCTGTGACAGATGTGAGAGGGGAGAACTTTCACTGCATCTTAGCCTGAGACAGACCAGGATCATAAGTTCTGACAAAGGAAGACCTGGAGCCAGCAACAATCTTGGCCATGCTCTGATCTTTTTCACCTGCAAATTTTTCATTATGTATTTTCCAATTAAATTAAAATCTACTTGCTTTTAATTTTTTCCCCGTAGCTATTCCTAGGCTCCATCTATTTCTCCTTCCACAGAACCTCTGTGGGATGAGTTTGTGGTGCTTTTGCATGACTGACATTAAGCTTTGTCTGAGCACAGCAGGAACAGTTGTGCTGTGAAGCTCAGTAAGTACCTGCCTGAAATTAGCTGTAAGGCATCCGTGCTGTTCAAGAAATTTTACAATGAAATGGTGTGAAGTGAGACTGTCTAGACAGAAAATAGCAATTAGAATTCATATTTTTAATTCAGAAAATCAAAACTCTAGTAAGAGTTTGAAACATGCTGGAAAATTGAAACAGACTGAGATTAACGGCAAAAACCTTTTGATTATTTAAATATTTCTTAATTAACAATTAGGACACTGAACGATGTCATGCCATGAGAACAGCAGGGTTTGGTGCTCACAGTGTTATAAAAAGACTCTAGAATGGGAAAAACAAACCAGAGATAAAAATTGTCATATTCCCCTGAAATCTATGAGCTATTGAAATAATTCATTTTTTGGCAGAGATGACTTTTGGTATAAGTGAGTTGGAGAAGTTCTAGAAAGCTACAAAGAATTAAATCAGGGTTTGGAAAGTGGAATCTATTATAAAATATGAATTTATGCTGTCACGCTCCTATTACAATTACTAACATATCTTATCTCTTTTTCAGTGAGAAAAGTAACTTGGCTGACCCAAAAAATTAAGATGCTAATCTTCCAGCCAAGAAGTATATTCATCTCCATCTTAGCTCTATGCCAACTGAATAAGGTCCAGAAATTAGCCAACAGTTCATGGCATGACATAATTTTAAAAATTAATATGTTATTATAAGTAACTCATTTATAGTTAAATCAGATTTTAAAACAGTTGACTTTTCATTCTAGGCATGATCTAACTGAGAATCAAAATTGAGATGAGAATGAGGCATCAAGGATATTGCAAAGCTGTCCTCTAGAGCTGTGCAGTATAAGGGAGTGAACTCTTAACACCAGGTAGTGAGCACAAATGATTTTTGTGGTAATTATTTCCAATTAGGAAAAAAATTCTCAGCCATGGAGCAGCGCTCCAACTTACACATATACTTCTGTGGAAAAAAATTCACAGTGCATGCTTGCCTGTTGCTAGTTTGGTCACATTATAAGTTATTTACTGAAAATCCCTTGCTGGAGTGTTGATCTCTCCACAGAACAGGAAAATGTGAGGGGAGTGTGTTTTTCCTCCATCACAGCATATTATCTTACTTTGCTGGCATTAACCAGTGCATCCAACACTAACATATGAGATTTCCAATCATTATTGTTTATTTTTCTGTGCCTCTTTGAAGTGCTATAAAGAATAGTACTTATTAGGAAGCAAGAATCCAGGAGAGAGACTTGCAGATGTTGGTTGACAAGAAGCTCAACATGAGCCAGCAGCTTGTGTTTGCAGCCCAGAAATCCAACTTTGTCCTGGGCTGCATCAAGAGCAGCGTGACCAGCAGGGTGATGGAGGTGGCTCTCCCACTGTGAGGGTGGTGAGAACAAATCTCCCAGAGCAGCTGTGGCTGCCCCATCCCTGGGACTGTCCAAGGCCAGGCTGGAGGGAGCTTGGAACAACCTGATCTAGTGGAAGGTGTCCCTGCCCACTGGAATGGGATGGTTTTTAAGGTTCCTTCCAACCTAAACCAGTCTGTGATTCCATGACCCTTCAGAGGTATCACCAAGTCTTGTCTAATCTGCTATTAAAGAATTCCTTCACCTGGGAAGCTGAGAAGTTGTACGTGTGCATATCTACTAAATTTTCCTTTCTGAAGAAGGGGGCTACAACAGGCAGGAACAAGGACTGTTGAATAGTTACGTGGGAGAAACAACCAAGCAAAAGCTAAAGTTTAGAGTGGTAAACCATCAGCAAACATTCCTGCTGGCCAAGGAATCATGTAAATGCCAAAGCAAAAGATGAACTCAAAGGACTTGTTAGAGAATTTTTCACCAACAGATTGTTGCCAGTGCAACACAAGTTATTACAAACTTATATTTTAAAACGCAGCCTATTATGGCACTTCACCCATCACTTGTTACTGAGCAATTTAGAAATAACAAGATCATTGATGAAAAGTAAATAGAATTCTGCTATCCATTAACCTTTTTTACGAACAGATGCTCCAGCATTTGGCTGAAAACAATATACTGTGATCTCTCCTACAGAGCTGAGGGTCCCACTTAGCATACACACCCTTGACATCAGAATTAAGCACACTGAGAGAGCTCCACCCACAAGCCTCTGATGCTGGATGTGGTCTAATTCACAAAAGGTTACAACACAATTAAATCCACATCAGGCAGCAGGTTGATATGACTGTAAAACTTATGGATCACATGATAAACACTCCAGTTATTCCACAAATGAAGGACTGCCTACAGAATTATATTAGAAACAGAGGCGTATGTAAATAAGCAACATGACCTTTGAAATTTGTAAATAGAATCAGAACATCTTTTAATTTTATTGACTTATTCCCTTCATAAACAGATAATGCATTTTTATGTCTTGTTCTGATGCTTATCTATCACATGGCATGTTCAGGTCATGATTAACTTCCTGGGGTTACAGTACAACCAGAAGCAGAATTTCTAAAGTACTTTTGCAAAGCTTTGTTTTTATAGTAATTTTGACAGCAAGTTCTAGAAATGCTTTAGAAAAATACATTCACATTGCTTGATTATAGCATTTCTGATTACAATTTCAGAATTCCCTGACCACACCTAGAATAAAACACAATGAGAAGGAAGTTTTAAGGGGAGGTGTTAAGGCAGTCTTCCTAGCAGTAAAATGAGGCACTTGAGTATCTAATCTAGGATTACCACAGATGGCGAAAAAACAGTCTGGACAAACACATCATGAATAGACACAAATACACGAGAAGCAGGATGTTCATCTGGCTGATCACAGAGGTTCCCTCCACCCTACACCTATTTTATACAAATACTATATCATGACAACTATTTTTGGATAATTACTTTTAAATTGTGCATCAGTACAGCATCAGTATTGCTCATCCCAAAAATCCTACTGCTTTTTAAAAATCATTCTCTCAAAAAAAACCAGATTGAGATACTGGAAGTTAAGTGGACTCAGGTACAAATTCAAGAGTTTATACAGTGACTTACCAGACAGCAGGTCCTAAGAAAAGCAGTTCCTTTCCTACTCCATAAATGTCCATTCTAAATATTTAGTGAAGAAGATGGATGCTTTTTTTTATAAACAAGTGACTACAAAATGTTTGGACTTTTACTGAAAAAACCAGTAATAAATATAAAATCCCTTTTCACTATGTACTCGTACAATGTGCCATGCTTTGCTTTTCAGGAATGTTTTTTTTTGTCTGTGAAGTATAAGCTAAAATATCGATTTATAATGAAAATCTGATTATCTTAATTACAATAAAGCAAATTATACACTTAATAGGATGTGCATGCTCTTTCCAAGCAGCTTATTGTATTGCCATATCAGTTAAGAAAGCAATATGCCATCTGCAGATGTTTATGTATGAAATCCTGCAGAGGGAAAACATTTGAACTACAGAACAGATTAAATAATTGAAAATGAAATTGCATGATAAGGTGTTTGACAGGGTGGAGGGAAGCGGCACAGTGGAGGAAAATCCATCCCCATGACTACTGGTCCTTCCTCCTCCCTGCTCACTGCGGTTTGCCTCTTCGTGGATTCCAGAGCTCGTTTTATTCCTCAGCAGCCTTCCTACAGCCTGGCAGATTCAGTATTGTTGGAAATAGTGGATCTGTGGTTTGTTTCAGACAGAGAAGAAAGGAGAGTTTAAGTATCGCTTTGGGAGGGATGGCTTTGCTCTGGATTCTTTTATACAGAAAGAAGATGTGTTAGCTGGCTCTGAGAGAAAAGGAAAATTGTTAAAGGCAGTGTGGATATGACTTGAATTTTTCATCAGGTAAGAAGTCAGAAAATCCATAAAACTGTGACAAAAGTTACTGAAATACCTTTTAAAACATTATTTTATTCTCTACAACCTGTATTTAAAATTGAATGTAAATTTTCCTCCACATTTTATCTGTGCAATACTTAGGAACTTAATAAACAATGTTTGTAATTGAAACATTTACTGGTCACCTTCAAAAGATGGGACTATTCATCTTTATCACAGGTAAGAAAATACTTAGGAAAGAAAGCCTTTCTAAAATTCATTTGATTTTAGACCTTTCTTTTGCTTATGAACATTTCAGAAATGTTTCTGCAGAGAGAGGAATGAAACAATTTGGCTAAGGGGTTTATAATAACTTACAGTGTTAAACTCTTACTGTGGTAGAGAATCTTTTCCAAAATGCATGGATTAGGGGTTGAAGTAATTAGTTCTTTTTACTAAACACTTCAAGTCTGATATCAGCTGTAGTTGCAGTTCAAGGATGCTGATTCCAATAAGATTTATTTATCAGATTAAAAAATGCCAGTATGTTTTACAATATAGCTCAACATGCTGCAGTAAATACTAGAGTAACTTATTTTTTTAATGCTATGAATACTCCAGATGTTTACCAAGACAGGTGTAATTGTTTTATTGCCAAGGAAATGTTTAAATTGCCTTGCAGAATGGTGTGTACTAAAGGCTGCACTCTTTAACTCCCAGCACAAACCAAAGAGTGAAAAGAAATTACCCTTTTTCCTGAGCAAAGGACAGTGTAGATTGAGAGTGTGCCTAAATACTGATGTAGTGACTGAATCGATTAAGTCAGTACAGGGACTTTTCCCAAAGAGAAAATGCCAAAGAAGCCCTGCCACCCACCCTGAATTTTTGGGAGAGGACATTCAGACCTTGCTATCAAACTGTGTTGTGCATCCATGGATAAATGAGCAAGCTTAGCAAATAGTGCATAAAATATTGCAAACTTGGCTCAGCCTCATGGACTTTTGAATCCCCCATAGATTCTCCTGCTCATATAAAAAGCAGGGAACAGCAGAGCTTGTCTTTGAAGGTATCAGATGTGTACCAGCCAGGTGGACACCACAGGCACTGCAAAGAGAAAGATCTCCCTCGGGGCAAAGCAGCCAGACTTTAGATCCTCATGCTTTTGAAGTGGCAGTTAATCACACCGGGATTGCCACTGCTGGTGGTAAATTTACCATTTACTGCCTCTTGTCCTTCCAGCATCCTTCGGTGTGACAAACCCAGCCAGGCAATTAGTGCTGCTGCAGGGAAAGGTGGTTTACAGGGCATGCAGCAAACAGGTGGCCTGAAGGTGCTGTAGCCCAAGCACATCATCAGGCTCTGCAGGGTGTGCCTGTGTTAGAGTCACCATCCCTGTCCTTTCTCCTGGACTCAGCAGCAGAAGAGTTTTTGGAGGCTGGTGGGCACACAAAGGAGTGCTCAGCTCTTGCCTCTTGCCCTACTGGAGTAGGGACACCTGCAAGGGACTGCGAAATCTATCTGAGGCACCAGACTTCCGTCACTTCTGCAGCAGGATTGCAGAGTTTTCCATGCCATTCCTGCAATATGGCTGTAACCAAGCCAGGTGCATTATTTAGGGAGGTTACAGGGCTTAATGTTGGCTCTGACCACAAATTTAGTCATCTTTGGGGCATCAGGGTCACACAGAGTCACATAAATCTACAGCCACTTCCCACTTCAGCATGAGTATGTTGATTGAAAACAATATTTTAATCAGAATGAAAGTTGCAATAGATACTCCAAAGGTGAGCATGGTGTTGTTTTATGGAGTTTTTTTAGAATCCTAATTTGAAGCACCCAGACTTATGTCCAACAGTAGTATCAGCATAAAGCAGCCCAGGATATAACTCTGGCTGGAGTATTCTTTGAGTGTTGGTGGGAAAACAACTACAGAATCATAATTCTGGTTTAACCCTGGATTTAGTGTTTAATTTTGTACAAGCAACCAAATATTTTTTTACTCCTTAGAGATTAAACAATGGCCATCATTTCTATGAAAAGGCTGACAAATCTTCTACATATAAGGAGGTTGTTTCGAGTAATAATAAAACATCCACCCATCCCTTCTTCTTTTTGTGTATCCTCTTTAACTTCCCACTCCTTCATTCTCCTTTCTCCACAGGCTCTCAACACCATTACTAGGGGTGAAGAATGATCTCCCTCCAGCTAGTTTTCCAATAACTTCACAACGGAAGTAAGGTGAGTTAAAGCTGAGTTTTGAAAGATATATGTGCAGAGCATATATCCATTACCCATTTTTAAATTTTAAAAGTAACCCTTTTCATACTTCCCTTTTCCTTTCCCAAGCTGGAAACAACCTCTTTCTGGCCAGAAAGCTGGTGAGCCTTTAAATTAACTTTTGCACTCAGTGATAAATTTAAACTCCTTAAGATACTCTGTTGAACCTAACTCTTCCCGTTAATATTAGTTTTAAAACCACAGAACTATTCTAATACCAGATTTTTTTTGCTTGACTCCTGTTTAGTGCTGAAAGAAGAATAATTGTCTGTATGTGAGCTACAATGTGAGCTTTGTTTGGTTTACATTTTTCCCAGGTCAGATTTAGGAAAAAGGACATACTATCTTCAATGCACCCAGCAGAACAAGAAACTCCCTTTAAGATATCATTCATAGAGTTTTTGAATGCCATTTGAGCTCAAACACACAATTTTGATTAATTCAGGAGGATTTATTGTATTAACTCACATTGCTTTGTAGTTCTAAAGAAAATATAAGTGTGATGTCTAAACTAGGAAAGTGATGGCAGGACCCAGTCCTTCTTTTTTGTTAATACAAAGGCAACAGATTATCCTCATTGCAATCCATTAAACCTTGCTAAATCTTCAGCAGAGACAGATTTTAAAATATTTTATTCTGCTTAGAAAATCTCCATGCAAAGTATATTCTAAATAATACAAGGTTTTGTCCCTAGGTTGGAAGATGCTTCACGATGGATAAAGCCATTCAGCATCCCAGTGAGATCCTGTCTAACCAAACTACCTCTAACATTAGCCTTTCTCAGTTCTTGAACTTTGATACATGCCAACTTTCCTTCCTTGCAGAATTCTTGCTTATTACAGCTTACACGTTGGTTACTCTAGTGGGGCTTGCTGGAAATCTTTGTTTAATTATTATAATAAAGAGACAGAAAGAAGCTCAAAATGTTACCAACATTTTGATTGCCAACCTCTCTTTATCAGATGTCTTGATCTGTATCATGTGCATTCCTGTCACAGTTGCATATACCTTAATGGACCACTGGATATTTGGGGAAGCAATGTGTAAAATAGGCTCTTTCATACAAAGTTTATCTGTCACAGTCTCCATTTTCTCACTTGTACTCATTGCTATTGAGAGATATCAGTTAATTGTGAACCCACGTGGCTGGAAGCCTAATATTTCCCATGCTTATTGGGGAATTCTTTTCATCTGGGGGCTTTCCCTCATCATATCCACTCCTTTTTTGGTATTCCACCAAATAACAGATGAGCCCTTCAAACATCTGTCTTTCCATAGTGATTTCTACAAGAACAAGGTGGCTTGCATCGAAGCATGGCCATCTCTTACAGAGAGACTGATTTTCACCACCAGCCTGCTGGTTTTCCAGTACTGCTTCCCACTGGGGTTTATTTTTATCTGCTATCTCAGGATATTTGTATGTCTTCGAAGGAGACGTAGTAAGATAGACAGGATGAGAGAGAATGAGAGCAGGCTGAGTGAAAACAAAAGGATTAATGTGATGCTGGTGTCAATTGTTGTGACCTTTGCAGCTTGCTGGTTGCCTCTCAATATATTCAATGTGGTTTTTGACTGGAACTACGAGGCACTAATGAGCTGTAATCATAACCTGGCATTTACAATCTGCCACCTTGTGGCCATGATCTCAACATGTATCAATCCCATCTTTTATGGATTTCTGAACAGGAACTTCCAGAAGGATTTGGTAGTTTTAGCTCACCACTGCAGATGCTCAGCGTCACAAGAGGAGTATGAAAATATTGCCCTTTCAAATCTGCAAACTGATGCATCTAAGGGATCTCTGAAGTTAAATAATCCCCATGTGGATATATAAAATAATCCAGGCAGCAGTTTCCAGAATTTTGTCTTTTGTTGCAGATGGCCTCTTTCTG
The DNA here is from genome assembly GCA_036785705.1 of Acanthornis magna. Taxonomy (NCBI): domain Eukaryota; kingdom Metazoa; phylum Chordata; class Aves; order Passeriformes; family Acanthizidae; genus Acanthornis; species Acanthornis magna. The sequence continues at coordinate 4,138,631 of JAWUZG010000092.1, forward strand.
CAGGTCTTGGATATGTAACCATCAAGTTTAAAGGAAGTTTGCCGTTTAGTTCAGCAAAACTAGGATTATGCTCCCAAGGGCATACTCTTAACAGGTACTTTATGCTAGTATTAATGCTAATAAACCACTTCCAAGAGTCCTAAAGATCAATAATAATGAATTATAAACAGTATTAACATCTTACTTATTTAATCCACAATTTCCAACACACTGGCACACTTCCTTAGCTTCAATAAAAATGTTTCCATTCCAGCCATTGATGGGGATGTCCTTCCTAAACACCTGGCTTCCCCCAAGTGAACCCTGAACACTGTGGTATTCCTAACTTCAGAAGCCTTTCACACACTCTTTTCTGGCATTTTTATTTTCCAGCCCTACATCAATACCCTCCCTGGTAAATCTGCAGTTTACAGGCTGTTCACACTATAAGGAAGGCCCTTGAAATTATCCTAAGACTTCACCACCTTCCTTTCAGTCCCCTCATACAGTTAACTTTGGTTTAGTACCAGCTCAGCCCAGAAATTATATTTTAACATGGGAAAAGGTCAGAGTTGGAATTTTATTTTTTTAATGAACACTAAAACAGGACCCATTTGATGTACTGCAAGTTCCACTCAGAATGATGTTGTTCGAAATGAAAAACATATTTAGCATTTCTCCTAAAAGCATTGCATTCTCCAAACCACCAGTAAAGATCATTGCTTTCTCTCTTAGCATCATCACTGGTCCTTACAACAGACCTTTTAGAATCTCCATTATCCAAAAAAAAACCACGCTATGAATTCAGAGTAAATTTTATTTCAGCTACTTGCTCAGTTTCTCTTTGATTAGAAAATTAGGTTTGCATTTTAATTTCAGCAATATCTTTCCTCACATTTCTGCACTAGCAAGAGGGCACACTTGATCAGGTGTGGTCATTTCTGTCCACAGAAACACAGCTTCTGTGTTTGAAAATAGTTTCTTCTGTAACACAGTGCAAAGAAGCCTAAAGGTACAATACTGAGCACAACTTTTCTTAAACTAAAACATTTTAAAAACCACTTTCCAGTGTGGCCAGAAAAAAATACCAAACTTATTCTTCATCCATAATATAGTGACAATATAAATAATCCGTTAATGTTGAGCTTTTAAATACAATACTTAGTCCAACAACTCACCATGCTTGCTCTTGTTCAAATTCATTTATTACTTGTACTGTTAAAACCCATTCTTTTTTTTTCTTCTGGGATTCAAAACCCCCATTTTAAAACTTATACATAAGATTCCTTGTAAAGTACTCTCTAACTTTAGCAATTTATCAATGCCTCGCTTAAGCAAAAAGAATTAACGTTCAAATTACAATGAGCTCCTTGATGATTCAGCTGTGATGAAACTCACCTTAAGGCTATAAAGTTCTCTTGGAGAGTGACCATCATTTTCCATAGCCATCCACTTCCAAAAGGATTCCCTCAGATCACAGCTCTCCTGTTACAGCATTTGTTCAGAGTGTCTGCACCTCTCTGCTCCTAAGAGGAGCTCTGTCAGAAGAGTCTCCCCAGCGCAGGTTTGTTCAGAGCCCCCTGATTCACACTGAGATAAAAGACCTCAGCTGAAATCTCTTCGTGTCTGAGCCCACAGAATGCCCACAAGGGCAGCCCCATGACAAGAGCAAGAATGGCAGAGTTAGTGATGTGGTAATCAACTGTCTGAGTAAATGGTATGGATTGGCTTTGGCACAATTTAGGGTTTCTTTCTAATTAAATCAAATATCATGCCTTTGGAATAGATTACACAAACCTTAACTTAAACACATGCCTTGTGCGTAATAGAAAAGAAACCAGGAGACAGATAAATACCCAATAAAGGCCAATGATTAGACTGTTGAGGAGTATCTCAGTATTAGCTCTTTCCATGAGCTCTAACCCTGGGTCACTGGGCTGCCTTTACTGCTGATGCACATCATCTGTTTGATCAGCACAACAGGCATTTAATCAAGTTAAAAGCGGTAACGTGCAGTCAGAGATTCCAGTACTTGTACAGAAAGCCATCCACTCCTGTGGAAGAAGATTCACTGAACAGATCATTTTAACAAATGCTGGTGGCACACCTGCTGGAGGCTATCAGCTGGATTTCCCTGGGTTTGGAACACAAACCTCTATCACCATCTTCCTCATATTCAAGTACACTGTTTACATCCTCAAGGCCCATGCTTAAAGTCTTTTACAAGCACATGACATTCACAATTTACTCAAATTTATCAATACTAACACAACAGTTCAGATTACTCTCATTGGCAAATGTGTCAGACAGTATTTAATGTTTGAATCAGGCCCAACTGAGATTCCCACTTGGCCTAAGTGGCTTCCATGCCAGTATTCCCACCCACAGGCAATCCCAAGTGTGCTTACTTTTACAGCAGTGGTGGTTTTAGTGTCATGTCCAAAGTGGTTTAAAAACAGCATGAAATGAATTCTGGTTCAAATGATGTGATGCTGATGGATAGTCTCTTTACTGTCTGTCCCTAGAAGTGCTTGGGCAGTATGCATTAGACAATCAAAAAAAGGAAGATTGCCATCACATTTTGTGACACCAGTCGTCTACTCCTGACATCCTGATCAGAGTTAAGCACTCAATTTTCCCTTCCAGTCTGAATCTTGATATAAGAGGGTTCTTCATTAGCAGGTGGGAGCTCTCTGAGCAATGACACTGCTTCAGAATCAAAAGTGAACAATAATACTTGTGCCTTGATTTCTCCTTCTCATTTCTTCCTCACACTTTCATTTGACTCAAGTGCTGATGGATGCTCCATCTCTGTTCTGAGCATTCAGTTATCAAGTGTCTCTCCTTGATGCTGCTCTTGTAGCAATCATTGCTAAGGGAACAGAGGATCCTCACTGTCTGGAAGCCGTCGCCCTCAGCACTGCACGTTCTCTCCCTACATCCACTGGCTTCCTGTGCATCCTGACACTGAACTTCCAAGCAAGTCAGTGGAGCCAATTGACTGTGGCAGGAATAGGAACAAAGAGTAGTCGCTTGTTTTTAAAGCATAAGTGTTACGGACTCCAATGTGGTGTGTGGCAGCGATAAATGTAACTGCAATATGTAATACTTAAAGATTGCTCAAGTTAAAGTGGCAAATATTGCCCTATCTTGAGTAATGCTGATGACTTTATATTCCTTTGTTTTGTTGGTACAGCAAATAGACAAAATACTAACAGCCTTTTTCACCAGAAAGTTACCTGGTGCAATCAGCTGGAGGACTGTGAGCTTCCTCCGGGGAGCAGCAGCATGGAATTAACTATGGAAAGCTGGAGGGGGAGCCTGAACTCCCAAATGTTATTTCAGTGTACAGTGTCTTCATTTTTAAAAAATAAAAACCTGCATCAGATCTTCATTTGAGTGGTTTGGTCACGCCAAATATACCAGACCAGACCAATATATTTGTAAACATCCTTGTAAATGAACCCTGCCCTTACATATCTGTGTATTTTATGGTTGATTGATTTAACTTTTAGCTCATGTAAGTAGGGTTAAATTCTTGGGGACTGGCGTCCACCATGGAAATGATTCTGCTGTGTGAAGAGCTCGATTGATTATTGACTATAATCCTGTCTGCAGACAGAGGCAGTGTCAGTGCTGTGCGTGATTTAAAGACTGATTTCTCCCATTGACTGACAAATAAATATTACCCTGTCTAAAACTACCACCCTGCCCAGCTGGTCAATTGTACTGTCTGAAACTGGGAGAGGACACTTCTCATTCAAAGGGGGCACAGGAACACCAAGAAGCACCAAAAGTCCCAAAGAAAGATCCAAAGGTCCAAGAAAGATCCAAAGCCTGCTGCAGGTCCAAGGGACGGCCATGGAGCAAACAGAGCACGGCTCAAGGGCACAAAGGCACTCGGGAAGGGATCTGACCACACTTCAGATGTGTGGGGGAGCTGCTGTCCCAGCAGAGGAGAGGACACAAAGACTGCTCGGAGGGGAAGGGATAATTGAAGAGATGTCCTGACAAACCCAGAGGGGTACAAATTATACTCCAGAAATAACAGTGTGCCAAGGTGACCCTCTAAAGCATCAGGATGAGCTAAGAGAAGAGAGGGGGGGAAAAAAAGGCACAATGAAAAATTAAAAAGCGACAGGGTATGTGACAAACCCGGAAAATTAAAAAATAGGAATAGCCAGCTTAATAAAAGGAGACAGAAAGAAAAACTTTAAAAGCTAAGGGGCACAAGGCAGAAGAGAAAAAAAAATGAAAGCAGGGAAGAAAAATAGATAAAAGTAGGCATAGAAAAGCATTCAAAAATGAGAGAGCAAATCTAGCAAAGCTTTGAGAAACCTCACAATGAAGGGTCAGACAGGCTGCAGAACTTAGTGGAACCTCATAGGCTTCATAAACAACATTGTCCTTTCAATTCTATGCTAATAAGACACTTAGAAATATTCCACAGTGGCAACTGTAGAATTATCTTGTCTGCTATCACTCATTTTTAAACAAGGTTCCTTTGGTTTCCATGCAAATGCACTGACTGATGCCTTTTATTTCATTTCATTTCCATTTCATTTCATTTCATTTCATAGATTTCTCCATTAGTCACAGACTATTTACATAATGTGATGGAATTGGCACCTGTGTGGAGTTATTCTCTGCAGAACTCACTTCACCCTCATACCTAGTGAGGAAAACCTGTTAATTCATGTAGATGTCAGGGTTGTAACAGCTCCATGAATTAGTTCTTCCAGCCAGGAACAGCTACTAGAGTCACAAGAAGCTCTGAAAGTTTGGGTTCCCTCTAAAGAGAATCTCTTATCCCCCCTTGCCAGCTCTATTTTATGTTGGAGACTTCTGCAGTGCTTCCTTCCATGGAATCGACCCACAGTGCCAGAGGTGATTTCCAGATTGCCCAGGCACACGAGCAGTGAGAGCTGCACAGCCTTCCCCACCATAGGCTCCCAGGGCATCATTACACTCCCCAGCACACTCAGATCTCTCCTGTCTGCAGCACAAGCCAACAGATTTGTCTTTTAACAAGTTACAAAATCACTACTTTTGGGACTACAATAATTCGGATGCTATAGTTGTGGCAGATGATTCCATGGTTTAATTTCTACCTTGAAGGCATCTCAGGATTTGCTATCATTACAACTACCACAAACCAACCCATGACTGTGGTCTGATCGTATTCCCACATTTTCTGAAGTAGTTGGCCAATGGAAGCTGTGCAATCCACATCAGATTATTTGGTTTGGGGGTGGGGGTGGTGTTTGGGTTTTGTTTGCTTTTCAGATAAACGCAACCAGTCTTTCCTTACACATGAGAAGTAAACCCAGGCAAGAATAAAAGTCGAGAACCTTTATGTGGACCAAAAAAAAGAAAGGAGATCCCAGAAAAGTTTCTCCAGAGTGAACTGTCCCATTCTTCTGGAATTTCCTCAACAGAACTAACTAGCTGCCCTCCTCTTTTACATAACCACAGGAACCTAACAGCAGCGATAGCCTCGCAGTCCTTACCCATTCCCAGTGCCTCTTGGACAGATTCCACTGCTAAAAGAACTCTCCTCAGCTGCAGGAATTAATGCCAAACTGCCTTAATTTTGGGCAAGGGGTTTGACTCTGAAATGACAGGGGAGGAGCTGAACTTGACAGAGCAGAACAGAGCTGAGACAAGATCTCAATGGAGCTCAGAGCCTGGAAGAGACTCAGGAAGATTCTGCAAGAAGATGGAGACACAGTTTACAAGCCTCAGAGTAGATTGTAACAGCATGTAAATATATATATTTAACTCAACACACTGGCAGCTATCTGGGCTGCCAGAGAAAAAAATGCACTTGAGCATCATATCTTCACAGGACATTTTTTACAAAGACAAAATGACACACGAATCGCTTCACATTCCACTTGCACAGGTGGAAAATCCACATAAGAAACTGCTGCCATGCCCAGAGAACCTCGAGAGCCAGGCAGTCCTTGCAGGAGCACAAAGCCATCAGGCACCTGAGGTGTGAGCCAGGAACTCCTGTCAGGCTTGGCAGCTCTTCAGCAAACCGCAGGGAGAGCCCAGGACAGTGGATAGCTCCAGTTGTGCTGCAGGACAGGCACTTCACACCCTCACTGGGTGGCTCTGGGTTTATTGTCTTTCGAGGAGCTCCAAAGTAAAGGTCAGAGGGAACTCACCACACCCACAGAGTAAACCTCTGGGAGCCAAATTGGTCAGCAAATAATCTCTTTTAAGATATCCAGGCCACTATTTCATTATTTGTAAAGAATATCTCTGTCAGTCAGCCTGGCAAGGCTGTCAGCAGGACACGATACCCTATCCAGCACACATTTACATTTGTGCATTTCAGATCCTTTCGGTCTCTTATTGCTCCCAGCTCTTTATTCCCAGCGGTTCTGACCGTGTGAGCAAGTCAAGTTCTCACTTACACCAAATGCAGCGTGCACTCCTGCCCTGGATGGAAATCAGAGATCTCCTGCTCGGGCTGGTGTCATTCATGCCAACCAACATCACACTGATGTCCAGGGCAGCCTGGCTTTCTCCTGGAATTGGCTCCCGAGGCCTCCTGCTGCAGGCGCCGTCTGTCTCCAGCTCTTTGTGACGGTGGGAGCAGGGGGGAGCGGTGACAATGTCACACTCCAGTGGTTTGGAATGCCACCGTCCGTGTTAGTGACCCTAAACCTGACCCCAAGAGAGGACATTCTCCAGGGGATCCACCTCTGAGCGCTGCAGAGCCTCCGGCCAACCCGGCAGCGCCAGACAGAAACCCCAAAACCTAAGGCATGTGAGGGCATAACCACCTTTGGAGTGCTCTTGATAAACTAAAACCAGCTAAAGCTTTGTCTGTATTTAGGCATTCAAACAAAACCATTGACATACTGCCCCGAGTTGTCAGCTGAAGGAAGGGAAGTCCTGTGACTGACTGGGAACAAGATTCCTGCCTTCTAATTAAAGATGAACTTGAGACTCCTTTAAAAATTGGCCACAGAATTAGCATTGAATCCAAAAGCAAAATCTGAGTTGACTGAAAGGTCACCGAACACAGGGAGATAATTACTGCTTGATGTTCCAGGAAACCCAAGCTCTGACACTAAATTTAAAAAAAAGCCTTTGATGAATGATAACAAAAACTTTCTTTCTTCCCATCCCCATCATGCAAACAGACCAGACACAGAGATACTGAGGGTATTATGCAAGAAAAACGCAGCAATCATGGAAGTTCAAGTATCCTGTTAAACCTCCCATCTTTATTTATTATTGTGGCATACACAAAAAATCAAATATTTCAAGGGAAAAGTGAGGGTTTTTTGTTAGCATAATTTACTTTGCTGACTTGTCAATTTAGAGAGTTGATAAGCCTTTGCTTTGAGCCCTTGCCTCTTCCTAAAGAAAAATATACATTGAATTAAGATTTTAGGAGTACTCAAGTCATGTTAAAAGGCTGAGGTGAGCCTCAGATATTAAAATACCTTCAGTGTGTTTCTGCATGGAGGGGATCTGCAGCAGCTTTACAAAAAGCATCTGAGAATAGCAACAGCAAGTTATGAGCAAAAACAAATTATGAACAAAGAAAAATTATGAACAGTCAAATTAATTTAATCAAGGGGTGCTGTACATCTGCTGCTAAGAAATAATAGCTGCTTCTTGTTTTCTTGGAAAAGCTCAAAAAAGTCAGCTGTTAGTTTAACAGTAGAATTTAAAAATATACAGAATGACTGAACTGTTGAGGATGTGAAGAGGCCTCTTGGTGTCATCTAGTCTAATCCCCCATGCTCAGTCAGATAAAATGCTTTTTCTAAAGTATAATCATAAATTTACCTAATTAAAACTTCACCAGAAGGCTGCTCTTGGGTGGGTGTCGCTGAACCACCACTGACCTCACTGGAAAGTTTGGTGCTGCTCCAGTTCAGGATCTCCCCACTCTGAAGGATTTGATTTTCCTCTCTCCCAGTGTGTGTTGCTCACCATGTGGGAGCTGAAGTCTCATAAAACCCCAAATCTCCCCGTGGAGGGCCCTTCAGCTGCCAGCACGAAGGCAGTGGTGAGCAGACGTGACGTGGAGCTGCTGATGGACCAGGCGTGAGCCTGGTATGCATGAGCCAGGCAGATGTGCAAGTAAAAAAGATTTTTTTTTTCCTTTTTTTTCATGCAACAGACCAAACCAGGGCTGAAATCAATACAAATTTGTTTCCTGCCCTCTTCATCTGTGGCATCCTGATGGCTTTGGAAGTTAATATTTCAGTACATGGTACAGATAGAGAAAAAGACACCAGCAGAACTGCCTCAGATGACCAGAATCCTGCAAATTACTGCCATCTACATTTTATATTGAATATATCTAGGGGATGCTTGTCAAAGTTGATCTTCATGAATATGTGTCAACCTTTTATACTGACTTCATTTGCTTTACCTTGAGAGCAATCGAGCTGGTCCCCAGGCAGGCATTACTCACATGCCACCTTTAACAATCAGATTATCTCGGTGTTTGCTCTGAAAGCTGAAGCCTCAGTGCTCAGCATTGAAATGAGGTCTCCTGAGCACAGCACAGCCTGGCCCCAGCTCCAGCCCTGCCTTGGAGAGGCCCAGGCTCACCATATGGTGCTCCTGCTCCACCTGTGCTGTTTCTAGCTTCCAGCACTGGAATTGTGATGGAAAGATTTACAAATAAGGCTTTGATCCTGCCAAGATGTCTGCTGAGCACACCAAAAACCTTTTCTGCAGGTACCAGCACTGTGCTGTGCAGCCATCACAGTACAGGTTCACACCCCTTGCTCTTGCTTTATCCAATTTTTCAGAGCTACTTTCACCCATTTTGCTTTACCTCCTCTTCTTGCAAACCTGTGTGCTGGGATTGGAACGTGCTTTGGCTCTGACATTGTTTAACCAGATGGAAAGGAAGCAAACTCATACTCTAGGCAATTAAATGAGTCCTTCACTCCTCGAAAACCTCGTTCTCCCACTTTCCCAGCACCCACCCTCAGCACAAGGTGCCACTTGTGCAGCACACAGACCTGGCCAGCCCTGTGCCCAGCACACCATGCCCAGCCCTCTGGGCACAGCTTCCACACAAAGTCAGGTGCAAAACCACGAGCTGACAACTCCTTCTTATCAAAAGCTGCCCACAGCCCAGTGTCAGCTCTAGGTAACACTAAAAATAAAATAACAGTTCATCTAAAAGCGTTAATTGCTAGATAAATTTTTGGTAGACCAAACATTCCTTTCAAAGTAAATGATTGGGGCTGTATAAAATCTATTCTCTTTACTCTACTGTTCAGCGTTTAGGCTAATCTCCTGTCTAGTTTGAACATCTCAGCAGTCATCCTACAAAAATGAACACTTTGCAGTCCTAATCAGAAAGCCTTGAAAGGCTCCAGAATTCCCAGGGGGTGACAGAGGTACAATGAATTTCTCCTTCACACAGCAATGAACCTTCTTAAATGCCACAGCTGCAGCCAAGACAGAAATCAGGCTCACGTAGTACTGACTTCAGTGCACTGAGTACATCAAAAATGAACCACTTTGGTGCCAGAAGTAGGAATGTGTTATTATCTGGGATGGTTACAGAGAGAAGAAGGTTTCACCCAGGCTGAGTTTCCAAAATACGTACAGGAAATGGATTACTTCTGTCTCAAACCTTATCACCCATTTCTAGAATCCTCCAGCGCTCAGCTTGCTCTGCCTGGATTTTCAGTTTCCCTCCTTCTCTCTACCACTCCCTTATTTGCTGGGAAAGAGCAGAGATAACATTTCTCACAGGATTTAGCAAGAACATCTCCATGATGCAAGGACCCAGCACCAGGATTTAACAACCTGTAATTCAGGTTTACCAATCAGGACAGTGAAAATCGAAGGTTTGATTTGGGGGGCGGGGAGTGGAAGAAAAAGTGAACAAAAACCCAACCAATGAAACAAAACAAAAAACACACAGCAAAATACCAATTTTGGAACTTCTGTCAAATTACCACACCTTACACCAACCCTCCTATAGACAGTGTTCAGACACTGTATTATCAATGAATTTATACAGCTGCATTTAGACAAAACCCTAAGAGAATCCAGACCAGCTTTGTGCATGAGCTGCCTGAGCTGTCTGCTGAGTTCCACATCATGCCCACTATTATGTGAGCAAATCTGAAATTTCCACCTATTTTTCTCCTGGTGGCCCCCATGTAAATATGAAAAGCCTGAATTTATGGAACGATCTGATTTTTTCTTAGCTCCATTTTGAAAAGAAGGAAGAAAATTAACCAAAAGTCTCTCCCCATCTCACTCTTTTATTGTATTGACACTTTGTCTTGCTATCTCTGGAGCCTCAGTCACAAGGCTCGATGGAATTGCTTCAGTCCATAATAATTACTTGTCCACATCATAAACCCATTACGGCACAATCTGTCATTATGGGCATATATTGTCATTATTGTCATTATCTGCCATCCTTGTTTGGCCAAGGCAGCAGCTGTAGTGGTCACACCTGTGGTACAGGTGGGCTGGGCTGCTTAGACCACACAGCAAGCACCTGCACAAGGGATATTTTAGATGGGAGAATTGTTCACTTTTTCTGAAAAATAAGCAAATCAACAAAATTTAAGAGTGGTTATTTTATCACCTTATTTCCTGCTAGTCTTTTATGGGTACAAACTATTTTTGCGTTGCAGAAAATCAAGGCAGAACTACGCTTAGATTAGTATCTAATTAATTTTTCATACTAAAAACCTTCTTGTTGCCAGATGGCTGATATGTGGCCGTTTAGAAACCAGAAGGTACCAGTCAGAAAGCAGACAAAGTCCTCAGCTTTGGTCACGGAGCCCCTTTAGACAGATTGTACTCTATACCATCAAACAGGGAAGCCATTTAACAGAAACCCAAATCTTTACAATTTTAGTGAATCTCTCTAGACTTCAGAATTATTCTTTCTCATTCAAAGCCATCTCTTTCCAGGGTAAAATACAGGAAGCACAGAATATTAACCTTAGAGTTGTCTTTCACTGTGTCAAAATACCTTTGTGTCATCACCATCGTCATCTAACCCTGGGCCCTTGAGAGAAGCACACGGGAACCAAGAGCCTGGGGTGCTGTGGCTCCTTTTGTCCCCTCCAAGGCACAGTTTGATGGCCAAGGAAGTGCAAACCCACCAGGACATCTGAGCAAGGGACAGAGAGTGCTGCCAAACCCAGCACAGCCACAGTGCAGTCCCACGTTTGTTGGTGCCTGTGCAGAGAGGAGCAAAGCTCCATCTCTCTCTCACAGGTGAAGCCTGGGCTTGCACCACCAGGGCCAAGGCATTTCTGTCCTGTATGTGCCAGCTCCACACTGGGTAACGCTTGACAGAAAGTCACACAGAAAGGAAAAAAGGGCTCCTTAATTATAGTCCTTCTGTTGTTCAACTCAGGGGCCTTATTAAAAGGGAAAGAGCACAGAGAGAAGCTAATCAGCTGCTCTCAAAAAATGAAACTCTGGAGATCGATTTTTCAAGTGATTAGTGGTGCAAACACACATTTTCACAACTCAAAATCTTTGCATTTTTATCCAACAGCTATTTTCATTAACCAAAGAAAGATCAGAGGGGGACAGTTAACAGCCGACACCAGCCTCAAATACTAACGGCTTTATTACCACAGCACACAGATTTAAAAACCTGTATTGCAGCTCTGTTCCCACAATCCCAGGAGCTCCACAGGTGCAGCTTAATCAGAAGCAAAAGCTGTTGCTGTACCTTTGCACATATGATTCTTTCACCACGAGACATCACTTGCTGGACAAAACTCATCCCAACTTCACCCAAGCCATTCCCTGTCTCCAGCAGCATTTAGCACCATGACCCTTCTGCTGGAGTTAGAAGCTCTAATGACAGCAGCTGCCAGCAGCCGGTGGGCTCAGATAGGAATGGGAATGGCTTAAGGACAGATGATACACCCTGAAGGGAGCTCACAATGGGCACAGACACATCAGACAGCCTCTGAGTTCGCTGTGCTCCTTCCCATCCCAGCTGGCACCTCGAGGGGTCCAGCACTCACAGCTGACCGTGCTGGGGTTGGGAGCACTGAGCGCCAGCACTCACCAAATGCACCTCCAGGGAAACACAAGCCACAAAAACTACAGTCAGAAAACCTGCTCTGTAGATTAATAACTAGATTTAATTTAAAGCTCCAAAAAGGATCTAATAAAATCATCACTTGCCTATCACTGGTTGCCTAATTTTCTGAAGGTGGACGTCAGGAAGGGCTCACCAGTTTCTCCTGAAGAGAAACCCACTGCCTTATGTAGGGTTCTCACAGAATCCCATGTGTCCCAACCCTCTCTCCCCAGCCTGTGGCACTGACAGCAGAAGCAAGCACTGGTGACAGCCGTGGGACAATCTTCTGGACCCCAAATGACAGCAGACATTGGTGCTATGCAGCCACTCAGGGATGCTTCTCCCCTCCCTTATTGCAGCTTTAAAACCATAAAGTATAAATGAATACCTACGGGACCTAAATGTTGATTCCTCGTGCTTACACAGGCTCAGAGACAATCTCTGCAGCTCTCAGCGGAATTAATTCGTGCACTGTGGGCCCATGGTGTTATCAAGATATGAGAAGGAATGCATTACATAAATATATATTCATTACAGGGAAGAGAACATCCAAGACGAGTTTTCAGTTTTGCTTCTGCACTCAGACATGCTTTGTAGATATTTTCCTTCAGCAAACTACTCAATCCATCACAATTGAAGTAACACAATATAATCTTTCCTTTGATTTAATTGCTCCCCTTCTGCCAAATATTCAAGTTCAAATACATTCAAAGCAATATTTAAAATAAGAAGATTATTTTCAAAATTAGCACAAATCTCCTAATGGGTTCAGAATTACATGCTGGGAGTCTTGCAATGCATTGGGTTTTGGTACTTAATTTTAAATGATTTCCAAGGTATGCCAGCATGAATCTGAGTTATTTCCCAAGGAACTCTAATGGACTTGGGTATTCAAATCCCTCAGAAGATCAATCTTCTTTCCCATGTGCTGCTGCAAAAACTCTCTTTCCCCCAAGAGCTGCTCCTCTTGGACCCAGGACAGTGCCCACAGCCCATGGGAGGACCAAGCCCTGCATCCCCACAAGGCATCAGCCCACAGCATCTGCACCTCAGGAACTTCCACAGGTCAGGAGCAAAGCCATGAAGAGGGCTCAGAATGAGACGTGCCCAGGAAGACACCAAAGTGAAACCCAGAGAGTGTCCCTGGCTTTGGAAAAGACACTCAGGGAGAGGCAAGGACCAGACACAAAATCAGGCCACGCTGCCTCAACGACTCTGCTTGGGCAGATTTGACCTGACAATTTAAAAGCTTTCACTAATAGTCCCAGAGGCTTGCCCCAGGTAAAGCACATGTACAGATATGTTTGTTAGACAACAAACCAGAGCTGTGCTCAGAGCTTTGCCCCTCTCCTGTAACCACAAGGCAAGTGAAGAAGAGAAATTCAGCATCACCACAATTAATGAATGCAATCTCTTCTGTCCTTTCCTCCTGACTTTGTTTTCCACTCCTTTCCCTTGCTGAATGTTGAATTTCATGTCCAGGCTCTGCTTTGACCTGGATTTTAGAGGAAAAATTCCCTGTATGACTTCAGGGGCTCGGTCACAGCCTGAGCTGTGTGAGCAGCACAGGGCGCTGGTGCCATCTGCCGTTCTGGCAGCCTCAGGCACATCAGGAACAGCAGCACGAAACACGAAGACTTGACTAATTCATGTCTGGCGTTAATGAAAATCCTTCAAATGCCTGAGGGTACCCTGTGGCACTTTAGGGGTAAACGAGGTTTTAGGCAAAATTTATTTACATGGGAAATATCACAAGTAAATCCTTGCTGACACAGTCCTTGATGCTGCATGAAATTAGACACAATGCCTTTCTAGAAGCAAAGAATGGGATAGAAACAGAAATAGACACTTACTTTTAGGGTGGAGTTACTTTTAGCTTTAGCTTAGTTAGTTTTTTTACCTCCTCAGCCAGGAGTCTAACTCCTGCATCTCAAAATTCCAGCAGTCCCAAGGAAAAGAGCACCAAGATCTTTTCCTAGAAACTTATCTCCTATTTAGGGCAAACAAAACCAGCTCCGTATATAAAACCAGAGAGAAACCCAGCCTGCTCTCACCCAGCTGCTCCGCTGGAGGCACTTGCAGAGGCTCACAGTCCCCATTTGAAACCTGCCTTTCCAAATGCCCACTTTGCACTCAGACCTGGCACAGACAGCAGGTCTCAAGACATTGCTGTGAGTTTCACGAGGGAGGATATTATTTTGCTGGTCCCGATTCAGCTGCTCTGTATGAGAATCATTTCCACTGTCTTTCCAGAGGGCTATTTATACTGACAATTGGGCTCTGCCTTAAGCACTTAAGCCTTCTGTCTAGCCAGAAAATGGGCTTCCCACCAACTTCCATGCCTCTTCCGACACCTACCAGCCCCTAAATATTCATAAAAGGTACTGCGCCATACACAGAAATCAGGAGGAACATTTCTGCCAGAGCACAGGCAACATAACTTTTAAATGCCCTTGTTTATGGTCACGAAAACCTACAAACTTGGGGGCCAGAGGTGTTTGTGTGTCGGTCAAGAGAGCTGCAGCTGTTGGGATGGCATCCTGAGCACGCGGAGGGAGCTCCTGCCAGAGCTAAAAACAGCGAGCGCGGGCGAAGGGCTCAGATCCACGCTCTGCACGTGTCCTCACCATCCCTGCCCGAGGGGAAAACGCTCTGCTTGGAGCCATTTTCTCTGCCTCAATAATTTAACTCCATCTCCTAAGCACCAAGGGGGAAATGCAGCTGCAGGAGCCACTGTCGTGACGGCAAATGGAATGAGGGATGGTGATGAGGGCGATCCAGTCTGCTTCGGTGAGTGGGATGCTTAGGGAAAAGCCAGGATAAAAGGCTCCTCTCTGGAAATATCTCAGCCACAAAACCTAGACCCGCATCCACGGGGGAAACTCACATGAAATTCTGACTTGTTTTGCAGAGCTTTGTGTTGATGGAGCCTGCAGAGCCCCAGCTGGGGGCACATCAGTACAGCCCCTATAGATATCAGGGCAAGTGTCCCACCCAGGGCTGGCAAGCGCCCAGCAATGTTCACCACTCCTCAAATTGCCTGTGGACAAGTCTGTATAGCCCAGACTGGCACAGGCTTAAATTACGGTGGAAAATACATTAGATACATCAAAATACCTGAAATTAAACCCCAGGGAATGCTGCCAGAAAGCAGCACTAAGAGAGCTGTAAGAGCACCCAATAAAGGGGTGCCTCGAGGCAGCATCCAGTAATGTCTCTATTGCAACACTCCAGGAGAACTTTAATTTGAGCCTAGCCCTTCTCCCCACTAAAATATTGCTCCTGGGATTCAGCATGTGGAGAGCAAGCAGGCACCTCTGATAAGTTGCTTTCAGAAGTTAATACTGAGATGACTGAAGATATCTGCCAACAATGCCACTCCTGTTATGCAGTAGCGAAGTCCCAAATTGTCATGCTCATCTGCAGTCCTTTTCCACCACACTTGCTCAATCCCCTTGAAGTCTACAAATATGCACCAGCATAATTTAGAAGAGTATTTGGCTAATGTGGTCAGAGATAATCTGAATTTACAAGATGCCCATGATAAGCACCTAGGCTAAAACTACTGATCTGTTTGGCTCACTGAGAACATCAGATTTTAAATGGAACAGCAATGTCAGGAGGAAGGTCAAATACGTCCCTGTTGTCCAAACACAGCCCTCACACAAACCTACATTGCTCCTCTGAAACCAGAGGAACTGTACCAAGCCAAATTTGGGGTTGGAGCAGTGTATTGTCAAAGACGAAGGCAGCCCAGCCACCGCTGGTCTCACACTTGGCTCAGTTTAATCAGTCAGACTTGGCGGAGCCTGCTGGTGAGTCCAGTTTCAGACTGGTTAGACCAAGGGCAACCAGCCAAACCTGGCAGATCCTACCAGAGTTTGCCACCCACGTGGAGTCCCCGGGTGGGAAGGCAGGAGGGCAGCCTTGGGGAGGCTCCCAGGACACACTCACAGCCCCTCTGCCGCCTTGGGACATCAGGCAGGCTGTGACACCTCTGGCAGCGACCCCTCCGTGTGACTGAGCCCTGCAGAGCCTCTCCTCTGCTCACACACGGGGAGATTTAACTTGTTCTGTGCTCTCTGCCCCTCTGAGGCTGCCCTGGAGGGAGAGCCGTGGCTGTCCCCAGCCATGGGCACCCCACCCTGGCACAGCCCCGCAGGCAGGGCAGGGCAGGAGCTGTGCTGGCACACCCTGCTCAGCATCCTCCCTTCCAGCAGCCAGCCCCAACCAGCCTGTGACTGCCACAGGAGCCCTGCGAGCTCCTTGGGAACACCTGCTGGGACCTGCCAGCCTACCTGGAGCTCCTCTCTCCGGAAATTCACAGCACTGCCAAGCTCCCTCCCTATCCCAACCTCCCCTACGCCCAGCGTGTGCCCAGCTTCAACACGCAAGAGTGGAAAGATGTGCTGGATTTCCTCAGAAAGTGAAAAGTTTCTGCCTGAACTCTGAATGCAACAGTCAGAATTAATTCAATTTTTACTGTCAAAACTACCCCAGTGAAGATACCCAATCGCTTCACAGGGCACATGCATTTACCTTCACAACAAGACTATTTGTTAGCTGCACTTCTCACTCAGAAACCTCTCTGGAAAAAAATAAATTTAAAAAAAAAAAATCCTACTCATCTGCTTCAGAATTCCATGTTGTATAAATTGAAATGTCACTTCAGGGGCCCTTGACAAAGCACTTCAGGAAGAAGGGCCCCAGCATTTGTGGCCTTTGTGCCAGCTGCTTTTCCATTTTGGGAAGGGTTTAAAATGACTGGAATAGCCAGTCTCTTCCCACCAGCCCTGCATCCAAAAAGCGTCAAAAGTTCATCTGAGAATTACGCCACCAGGAGGTGAATAATAGTTTAAATTCCTGGGGCTGGATTGTCTAGTGAAGGGATCTAAGTAAATCCCATTGGTTTGTGGCAGAATTTCTTGTCCAGAGGAGGGGGAGAGCATCCCTACAGCACAGTCTGTGCTGCAGGGCAGGACCCATCCCATCCTCGAGCCCAAATGGTCTTGATACAATTTGCAGTGACATAAAAAACATAGCAACAGCCATTAATAACTGTGCCAGGAGAAATGCTTTAGCCAAAAGTAATCTATACCTTTTCACACAGCTTCTGAGACTCAGTATGAATGAAGCAGGAAGGCAGCTGGAGAAAATTAAGAGCTTGTGCTTGCAGGAAAAGCAAAACTGCAAGTCATGTTTTCGAACTGGGAAAAGCGGGAAGACCTGCAGAAGCTCACAGAAGGTAACCAATTCAGTGTAGCTCACACTGCTGGTCAGGGCTCTGCAAACCATCTGGGTCATTCCCACGGCCACGAAACTGCTGAAGGCTGCCCAAGCCAAGCCTGAACAGTCCGACCCCACTGCTGCTCCCTGCTGTGGTGGCAGACAAGAACCAATTTGTGTACAGACACTTCCAGAGCAATGGGCAGCTCTGTTCGGGGATCCTGCCCTTTCCAAAACAATTCCTGCCAGGGTCTGGGAGCACAGGAATCCCCTGTGTGCCTGCTGCAGTGACACTGGCACAGACACAGCCCTCCACCTCAGAAATGCCCCCACGACACCTCACTGAACTGTGCACCTGCAGTGACATTTAGCAGTGTAATGGCACTGCACCACTTCAGCTCCCACGAGCTTTCCACAGCTCTTCTCCCGCGTCTGGAGGATGTTAACATGAGGCTGTTCAAGCCAGCTAGACAGACACTGACTCCACCAAACCCAAGCTATCTCCCTGCATTCCTCAGCATCTGGGGAGAAGCTCAGGTTTTCTTTATATCCCAAGTGAATAGGAAATTCTTTACATTCCAGATCTGTATAAGAGTGTCCTGCTTCTAATGAAGGTTTCCTACAGTTCTCTTTCAATATAGAGAGCCACAATCGACCTGAGCTGGCATCTTTCCAGCACTCAGGGCTATTAGCATTTCAAATTATAAGCAATTACGGATCTGGCCACTGCTGTATCTCACAACACTGGACCTGTTTTGTTCCAGTTAATGGTGCCACTCTGTTGACTTTCAAACAGGCTGGAGGGAATAAATTGCTGCAGTTTATTCCCATACAGCTGACATTCCCGCCATGCCATCACTCACAAGCAGGGATCTGACCATTAGAAATGTAACCCACCACCCCAGACAGCCTCCAGACCTCAGAGGGGAGCTGCTGGAGAGGAGACTTTCCACTTCAAGACTCAGCACTGGCACAAACTGCTGCCAGCAAGACCCCCAAAACCAAGCTGATGGCTTACAGAGGTGAGCAACACTTTAATTTCTATCACACTAATCATGTTCTCAGGATGTCTGAAGGCTTTTCAGAGGTGGGGAGAAGACGCAGGGATCTGATTTTCTTTTCAGAGTGCAGCATTCCCCTTGCTGGCACACCGAGCTCTGCTCCTACCTTCAGGGTCATCAAGGGGGTCATTTGAGCATCCTGGCAAACCAGGAGCTCCAAACCTGCAGCAGCCTTGGCTCAGTCCTGCTGTCTGCATGAGTCTCTCTTACCCTTGCACCCAGGAAGCCCAGGAAGATTGTGTTTCCCAAAGCAGGAGAGCACTCCACTGCTGATCAGGGCAGCCCAGCTCCACAGCACAGGTACAGGGGTGAAGCCATGGCAAGCTGTGCCCCCCGAATGTCTCACCTCCTTCATGAGGCACTTTGCCAGCAGTCAATCCTCCACTGAGGGGCTTGGGCTGAGAGAAGATGGAACAGTGCACAGGACACTGAGCTGGGTTGTGCAGCAGAGCATCCCTGGGCTCCACAGCTTCCTCCTGAACAAGGCTCATCAGCAGGCAAAAGAGAAAAGAGAGAGAGAGAGGTGCTACAGGGAAGAAAGGGGCCAGAAAATATAATACAACTTCTCAGCGAGTCTCAGCACTGAGAACTGTAGGAACTGGAGGTAACCAGAACCACAGCTGTGAGGTTTGGGTTTAGTCCTTCGCCCTGTGCTCCACCTTGCAGCAGCACAGGCTGCTCTGATTCCCTGACAGCACATCATTTACAGCCCCAGAAATTCACTGTGCAGCACTGTGCTACCAGAGCACAGCATTGGCTCGTTCCTGTGCCACAGCCACGGAGGAAGGGCAGCCTGTGTGTGCCTCTGCAGCAGGGCAGCAGCAGGGGGTGAGCTCAGGCGATGGGCAGAGCTGGGCAGTGCCCTCCTGTCCCACCCCAGAGGGCAGGACCCACAGCCAGGGCCCTAAGGCACAACCAGCGCCTGGCCCATCGTCTGCAGGCTTAATCCAGAGGGCTGTGAGAAGAGCCAAGTGTGGATGGGAGTGTGGAGGCTCCAAATGACAAAACAGCAGAGGAGTGTTTCCTCAGCAGACATGGGAGTGAGGCAAACCCGAGGGCAGGACCTGCCTCTTGAAGGGAACTTCATTCCCTTTGTTGCCTCAGTATCTTCTTTTTCTTGCTTTGCCTTTCAGTTGTATTAATTAGCAGATGTGGGGTATCCAAGAGCCTTGTCCATAACACTGTTATCCCCCAGAGAAATTCCTCACTGTAGTTGTAAAAGAAAATTCAGTGGTGTGTCCTCACTGCCTGAGAGAGGAACTTTGCCCACTTGGCACAAATACTATTAACAAGAACTGTAATTCACCTCTGCCTCTGCTGCTGATTTAACCTGGGACACTGTAAATGCATTTACTGAGCAGCTCCCTAAGCAGAAGCAAACTTTTCATTTTTGGCAGGGAGCGCAGGCAGACACAAAGCCCTGGCTCTCCTGTGCCTTGCACTGCACATGTGCCTTCCTACTGCCATTTGCTAATTTCCAAAGGCTGCAGAGGGCAGGGCACAGCCCTTGCTGGGTGCCAGGGCTGCTGTAGGTCTGGCTGCAGCACAGGCTGGAGCTCAAAGCCACCCCAGCACGGCCGTGCTTGGGACAACTTTCCAGTGCAGCTGGGCACACACTAAATCAGGCATTTTTGGGTTTTAGACACTTTCCAACAATTAAGCAATACCAATTGCTTGTAGGACACTTGAGCTGAAGTTTGCTACCTCTGCCACTCTCTAGTAGACAGAAAATTAAAGCCCTGCTGTATTTCTAGGGGTTTTCTACCCAAGAAGTTTGTCTTAGCTGCCAAAAAGAAAGTAATCCAAGCACCCACTGAGATCACTGCCTAGATGTGCTCTTGGCAATTAGCATGATGTCCAATAAATCAACTTTTCACTGTGGAAAACCTTTTCACAAGAGGGGAACACAGAAAGTGTGATCAGAAAACCTTTTCACCAGCTGCAAACAATGCAAATTGCTGCTGGCAATGTAATGGATTACAGGGAGAGAGAAATAGATAAGTCATGCCTCACTTTTCTAAGGAAATTGTATTAAAATGTAAGAGTTCGGGCACTACACATCTATGGTTACAAAGCTACAGCTCTGATTTATAATGAGTCAAGTGCAAGCTAAAATCAGGCCTGGCTTCCTAATGGCCTTTGGGTGGAAATCAACATATTTGCTTGAGCAATGCACTCGGGTTGCTCGGCAGGCCCAGAGTTTTGTATGACACCAGCTGCTTCCATATCAAATGCTGTCCGTGGAGTTAAAATTAGCTTGATCCTGCGTCTGGGGGGTTTGGGAGCCCAAATGCTGCAGCATTCACTGGGACCAACCTCTTCTCCTTCCTGGACATGGGGTATGGCACATGGCATTGTCACAGGAGGTGCTTGGGAGAGCTTGGATGGCACAGTCTTGATGCTTGCTGGGCACAGACAATAACCATTAGAACTTCTTTTTCATTCAAGAAACATCTGTGCAACTTATTTAATTTTATGCAACGTTTTCTGCCAGCTCAATTTTCTGTAAAATGTCTTGGGGTTTGTAAAATTATTTCCCTATGAAAAGCTTCCTCTGACTGTACAGTGACAGGTTAATTTAGGCAATTTGAGCAATGATGGTTTGGGGAATTAACTGCTACAACTTAGTTCTACACACAGGCCTCCAAACTACAGTTCTTAGCAATATTCTGATTATTTGCACTTTTTAAATGCATGATTTATGCTCCAGTCTGTGTAAAAGAGGGAAGAGCTTTGCCCCAGCATGGGCAGGAGCTGGCCAGAGACCCCATCCTTGGGGTGCTGTCCTCCCCATCCCAGGCTGCCCCGCCGCAGCACCGCACAGGGGCACAGAGGGAGCCAGGTTTGCACCTCTCTGATGCCCAGCAGCTGCTCCTGTGCTTCACACGCTCACCACAACCCCCCCAGCTCCTGGGGGAACCCCAGCACTGGTGTGTGCCTCGGGGAAGACACCGCTGGCCAGAGCCTTGCAGCACCACCATGGGGACACAGACACAGCCCAGACAGACACTGCTCTGCCCAGCGAGCTAAAAACATCTCCTGGCATGTCAGGGAAACCAGAGACAAGAGAGCTCTGAATAGCACTCCCCACAGCAAGCAGACTCCGGGGGGATCCTGGGCTCCTGTTAAACTGTGCACGTTCGGTTCTCCCGCACTGACTGCGCTCCTCTCGTGGAAATGCTGGCACTGCCCATCTCAGGTGGTCAGCGCTGCTGGTGGGGCTGAGCCAGGACAAGAGCCTTGGGTCAGAATTCACTGAGGGCACAGACATGAGGTGATGGAGGAATTCTGTGCTGCTCTTCCCCTGGAGCACAAGTGTCACTCACCTGCCCCTTCCCTGCAGCCTCCTGAGCAGAGCATAGCAGAGCAGCTCAGGGACAAGAGAGATGACATTCCAGCAGGCTCAGGAGCTGTGCTTCATCTCTGGTCTGCCAGCTTTGATGATTTCAGGCTCAGATGGCAGAAGCATCAGACCACAGGCAGTCAGTAACCACTTGAGGCACACCTGTGCGACAGGAGGTGACAGAAGCTCCAGCAGGCACACGCTGCTTTGCATCGCACTTTGGAGAAGAACACTGTGCAGGCTCTGCAAAAGCTACCCCAGATTCCTGTTTGCTTCTGAGTGCAACGCAGCTACTGCTGTCAGTCTGGAGACATCCCATTTGAATGCGTTCCCACCTGAGGATATGCTTTCCTTTTATTCCTATGCAAATGAAATCAGCTAAGTGAAATCATGAGATTTGGGGACAGAAAAGGCTCTTTCTCCATTTTGGCAATTACTAGTATAGCAAAGACAGCCCGTGCTACTCTGGATGCTGTAGCAGTTGCAGTTCCTAAAGTGCTGTTCACAAAAATTCCTTCTTCCCAAAGGAGGGACACACGTAATGCCTGGGGCCAGTGGGGATCAGAACTCACTGCGTTCTGTGGAAAATGCCAACGTAAGGGCTCAGCCACGGCAGCAGAGTCATCCTTGGGGCTCGGGATAGCAAAGCCGTGAGTCACACACAGTTACAGGCACCCATCACACAATTCCCATCTCCTAAGCCTGCTGGAATGAGAGCCACCTCCTTGGAAGGTGTGCCCCACATGGAGCATGGGGCTGAACATGCTGCTGCCCTCTTTGGCCCTGTTAATCCTGCCTGTGAGTGCAGCAGAGTCAGCGCTGGGCCGTGGCAGGGAGGTCACCTCGCTCACAGCTGAACAGGGCACTGCCACCTTTTCTGCCTTAACAAAACCAAGCTGAAGCTCTGCTTCATTATTCCGTGCAGGCATCCATGTGGGAATGGGAATAGCAGCCTGCAGCAGGCTGCAGTGGAAGGCAGAGCTGGGATGGATCCATGCCCTCCCCAGGTAGGAGCCACTGGTCCTGGCTCAGAGTGGCTGCAAGGAGGGGACAGGGGCTCGGATGGCTCCGAGCTGGAGCTGAGCAGCCCAGCCCTGCTCCAGTGCACCAGCTCAGCACAACCGAGAGCTCTTGGGGAGCAGGAATCCCAGAGACTGTGACACCGCGGGTGTTCCCTCGCAGCTTGCAGGAAAGAATTTAGTCTAGCTTGCTTACAGCATCTTAACGGCAGAAACAGCATTTCCAGGTTCTTGAAACAACATTTTTTCCATAGCACTGAATGGTCCTTAGGATTCACAGAACCCTCAGCCTCCACCAAGCGCAGCCTCTGGGATGTGCCTGTGCCAGGCGAACACCAAAGGCACAGCGCAGAGCAGCAGGCAGGTGCCACAGGATGCCCAGGGATCCCCCAGAGCTCTTCCCTTTCCTCACACCTGCACGTACTCCGCAGGTCACAGCCATGCACCAGAGCCTGCAGGCTTCACATGTCAGGCAGTTTGTGCTCAAAATCCTTCTGCATCTCTCTAATGCTCTGGCACGCAAGGAAGTGGGGCAGGGTTGGGAGGTTTTTTTAGGGAAGAAAGGAAGCAAATTACCAGGATTTCTGTTTGACGTGAATATACTTTAACAAGTACAGAGCCTCATGATATCAAGTGGAAGCTTAGCATCTCTTAAAATAAGCTCTAGGCGTCTTTTAATGTCGGTGCTTAAAAGGGGATTTAGTCACTTGGTTCTAGGAACTCCAGTTTGACTCAAGTGTCCAATATCTGTCGGCAGTTCAGCTGTTATCCAAATAAGGGGAGGGAAAGCCAGGATTTTCCAGCCCTGAAAAACAGCTGTGCTCGTAAGAGGCATGCAGGATGAGGGGTAGGATTAATCCCCCCTCAGCCGTGGTGTGTGAGCCGCTCCCAGCCCATCCCAGCTGGATGAAGGACTGTCCCTCCCAGTGTGTCCCACAGGGGCCACAGCACAGCTCTCGCTAGGCGGCCCCCGAGCCCCACCAGGGACTCTGCTCTGCCCCCAGGGGCCTTCCAGGCACCAAAAGGGGATTTAAGGGACAGATAGTGAGGCCCCATCTCTCCACAGTGCGCTTGGGGTGGGACATGTGCTCGTGAGCAGAACACCCCACACCAACACCCCACAGGCTGCACGGCCACGTGAGCCACACACAGGGTATGTTTGCTCACCAGCTCATCAGGGATGTGCCTTAATTAGTTCCAAAATTAGCTTTCTACTGTGCTCTGTCCTATATTAAGGCTACGGTTGCTCAAATGCCATCACATTCTGAGTGCTGATGCTCTTTTCTTTGCGTCACTTGCTCTGTAAAATGGACAAACTCAAACTTAGCAGAGACTTTGAAGCATGGAACACAGTACGCTCATTTCAGCAGCCATGCTGGTCTCCACACTTGGCAGTCCTTGCTAATTCCAGAGGGAGCCTGTCCTTGAAAGCCAGCACACCTTCCTGCCCTTCCCAAACGTGTATGGAAATGCCCACAGGAGTGCCAGACACAACTTTTGAGATGGAAATCTCCAACCTGCTTCGTGGGAGGCATCAAAAGCTGAATTCACAAAGAATGAGCCTCTGAAATCGTGCTCTTCAGTGCTACCTGTTCTGAAAATATACCAAAAATAAAAAAGGTCTTTGAAGCATACTCAGCTGCATTTCTACAATTTAGAAAGACTCTCAGCAAGCTTCACATCCAAGCAGGGTTCTGCAGTTTCTGTGAATATGTTATCAATGGCTACAATAACCTCTTGCAGCTATTTGATTATTTTCAGAATATCCCAGCTGACGCAAACCTGCCCCATTCCCCACCTGAAGAGCAGTCATTTTAAGAAATCGTTCCACAAATCACAAATTTCTCTCCAATCCAACTGATCTTCTCAGGATCCTTGGAGTGTAGGGAGGGAAGCAAATAAAAGCACTCTCTTCTCACTTCCTACAGAAGTCTCATTATTCACACCCCAGGAGCAACAGAGAAGCCACTTTCTAATCACACATTCACGCCACTAAGGAACTCACAACTAGGAAGCTCACTACTGAGGTGGTGACAGCCTCCCTGTTTAGCCATATGGCACAGTAGAAATACGGCTCCAGGCAGAGCTTTCTCCAGCCCACTGCCATTGGGAGAGCCTCGTTCTTTGCAGACCTGTGCTCATGCCTCTGTTAAGCCCTACAGAGCAGTGCCACAAATACCCAAGTGTCTAGCACATACTCCCAAAGCCTGAACACCTCCATGAAAATGAGTAGCACCATCAGGTACACGCAGATGGCTTGCAAAATGCATCATTTTTGAAGTGACTGAAAGTTGTTATCCTGCGTATCTACTCAAGACTGTTTTTTAAATAAAAGACAAGCTGGTACCTCAATGGGATGTTGCAGCCTAGCTCTGCCTCACTTCTAAGTGTAAATTTTTAAATGTACTCCTCCCCTCTACACACAATCTTTGCAATGCAATGTATTTCAGATCCAGCAGATGCTCGTCTTGTTCCTAAAACAGATTTAATGTGTTTTCCATGAGCTAAACACCTGGCAAAAGGGCCCCGTGCAGATTTAATACTTTCCTAGCCCCGTGTTAAATTTGTCCTAGTGTTGCATATAGCATAATTCTGCAGCCATGTCAGCTATTCAGGTAATGCCAGAATGTCGTCACTATGGTTTGTGTCAACAGCGTGATCTGTATGTACCTTGTAATCATTCTGGTGTTGGGTTGCAAAGGTCCTTGGACTCTTCATTTGGCTGAGTCTAATTCTGTCCACTTCACAAAGATCTAGAGTTACACTAAGTAAAGGCTGACATTTACATGAGACACTGGGACTGCTAGAATGACTCACCAAGGTAAAACCTTGGCAAGATATTCTTTCAAGGGCGTAAATTTTACAGTGATGACTTTTCACAGACTCGTAAAATTGCAGAATGGTTTGGGTTGGAAGGGATTTTAAAGACTATCTTGTTCCAACCCCTCTGCCATGGGCAGGGACACCTTCCACCAGCCCAGGGTGCTCCAAGCCCCATCCAGCCTGGCTCTGGACACTTCCAGGGATGGGACAGCCACAGCTTCTTCGGGAAATCTGTGCCAGGGCCTCACCACCCTCACAGGGAATAAGGCCTGCTAACCTGCAGGAGAAACCCTCTTTGCTTAGCAAGACTAACACAAAGAGAAGGGCAGGTCACACACAGAGCTCAGCAGGATGTGGGATCAGGATCTCAGGAGTCTGAGAACCAATAGTTACAGAAGCCTGGAGCATCACTCACAAAGAAAAGGAGATGTGTCAGGGAGAAATCAGATACCTCAGAGTGACCTTGCAGTGTTTTCTTGGAAGCTGAATGACCTCCTCTCATTTTTAATGCCGAGTTGGACAGCCACATACACAGGACAGCTTTGCCCTCTTACAGAAGCCCATTACTTGAACCACGTGAAACCAATTAGCAGTAGCAGGGCAGGTCAGCATTGCAGCCAGTGCCCAAATGCTCTCAGGACATTTCCTCTCCCAAATACACTCCACCCTTTAAAGCAGCACCAGCCATCATATTCAGCAGGCTTCAAAGTCTCCTGGTTTACTAAGTACACTAAGCCCTAAAGTCACTAGGTCCCAATGAAAACCAGGGAATTCAGACTAAAACAGGGACTGTCCCAGCACTGAAGCTCACAAGCCTTTGATCTGTTCCCATGAACTCTCCTTTACCCAAATCCAATATTAACAGTGAGGGCATCCAACACACTCATGAGAAGCAAACTGAAACAGGACCACACAAGAGGAGGTGAGAACAGAGCATCTAACGGGAACCATGTGTGTGAAGGACGAGTTTGTCTGCAAACAGAGGTGCTGCCAGCCACGTGGATTTCAAGGATGGCTCCTGCTTTAAACGCTAGACACCTACAGCAGCCAAGAACAAACAATTCCCAGTGGTGGGGTCTTCACTCAGCTGCACTCACAGGATCTGCTCTGATGAGAGGTGAACCCAGCTTTTCTCAAGCACTGGCAGCTGCAGCAGCCCACACAGAGCTGCCTGTGTTTACTGTAGGAACACCGACTGCCTGGTGTGTCACAGGGCACCAGGCCAGGCACACTTGCAGCCCTGACAGCCCTGACACCCCACCACCCTTGGCCATGGCCTCTGCCACGTCAGGAGGTCTTAGCAGCAATCATCGCATCGAGGAACCGATGCCATGCAACTGAATAACTGTCTTGAGCACAAATTCATAAGCTGGTGCTATTCCTGCTTAGTGCTAAAGTTCAGTGGCTCTTTCATCATACTGGAAACTTGTCAGGAGCTGTTCTTATTCAGTTCAGTAGAGCAACCTCTGTCCAAGATCTTGCTCCTCACCACAGACACAGTGTGCCCAAGGCTGCCTGCAGCTCCTCACCGTGCTGTGCTCTGAAAGCACAGATGACCACGGTCCCTCTGACCACTGCACAGGGGAAGCTCTGTGCCCTCTGCTCTGCGCACATCTCACCTGGTTCCAGACTGATCGTGGACTTGGAAACAGAGCGGAACATGAGGGGTGGTGGCAGTTCTAAGGATAATGAAGTGTCTTGTTGTGTGAAAAAAGAAGGCAATGATCCCCCAATGCAGTTTGGTAACGCTGTCTCAGGCGCATGGGACACCCTTTAAAGCAGATATGTCAGCCCAGGAGCTCCTTACATAACCCGCACATGTCTGATTTTTCATCACCCTTTTTCTTTGGAGGCAAAGTAGAAAAAACCCAAGTCATCCAATGTTCCAGGTCCTGAAAACTGACTCTGCCAACTGCTACCTGACAGACTGGAAGGCAGCACTGCAACCAGCACCACAGGAATGTGTGGTGGAGCCCAGCCAGGACTGGTTTGCAGTGGGAACCCAGGGCAACTCAACAACATTGGCTTCCCAGGCCCTGCTCCCTCGTCCAAGGGTTTGGGGTTATCCAGCAGCCCTTGCATCACAGCACAGCGCTGCTGATGGCCTCATGACATAACCTTGGACAGGAGCCACCCTTGAACTGCTCGAGAGACACTTATAAATCAGGAGCAATGGCCAGAAACACGAAGGCCATGGGTGGTCCAAGTCCATGGGTAGCTGTGCCTGGGGCCCTCAGGGCTCAGTAACACACTGCAGGTGAGAATGAGACACACAGGGATATGTTCTCATTTTAACCAGGCAAATCCAACTGCACTGCAAGATATCCATCACTGCAATCAGGTATGACTGCTTTGGAGAGTGCCAGAAAGCAGAAGAGAGAGAGAACAGATCTCAAATAAATTATTTGCAACAAAGAGCTATGCAAAGCCTCTGGGGAATTCAGACACATACATTGATTTTTTTTTTTGTCAGATGGGTAATTTGTAGCCTACTGACCTCTTCAAGGTAACTAAATCCCACTCTGCTGAGGTATTTCCATATCTCTACACCAGATATCCTTGTGTAACTCCACCCATATGACTCCAGGACAGGGTGACAGTCAGCTAAAAGATCCCAAATTTGCAGTAGGTCTACATCACTCCACATAATGGGTAACAAATGCTGTAAGTGCCAAACTGTGCCACGTGAGATCAGCAAGGGTAAGACCCAAAGACCAAAGAAAGACACGCACTCAAATGCAGGAAAACCCTAACTCCAGCATGAAGCCAGGTTTCACTTGTAATTTGGATCTTTTACAGAGGTCTGTGTCAAGAATCTTGATTAAGAGTCTCCATGTCCTGGAGATGACCTGAGCCTACTCTCAAATACTCAGGGTGATTCTATTTTCTCTGGCACATCTCTGTGACTCCAACAGCCTATACTCAGTTCACAAAACAGAGTCATCGCTGTGCTGTCAGGAAAAGGAGGTAGTTCTAAACTCACTCTGCTTTATGTTTGTCTCTCCAGGTTCGTAG
This sequence comes from Acanthornis magna, assembly GCA_036785705.1. NCBI lineage: Eukaryota > Metazoa > Chordata > Aves > Passeriformes > Acanthizidae > Acanthornis > Acanthornis magna. Next base: position 4,167,167 of record JAWUZG010000092.1, read on the forward strand.
GGTAAATCCGAAGGCTAAGCCTCCTTGCAAGTCTCAGCGTCCTGTCAGGGCCAGAGGAATGTCACAGTAAGTGTAAATGCTATTGGATCAAGTATACTCAGCCTCCTGAAGCCTCTGTCTCCATCCTGCCGTGTTTATTTTCCCACACACACAAGAGAAAATCAGAGAGCCACCAGTGTTTTTCTGTCCATTGGTTCCTCAGCCAGGCTAGTCACTCACAACCATTCAATTCAGCAGAGTTACACCACTTTAATTCAGCCTTGTCTGTTGACCCTCATGAGCAGGTTGCACATGTTTTAAACTATTATTTAAAGAATTCTAGAAATATTTTGCAAGGACCAGCTCAGGCTCATCTTCAGCAAGTGTCTAAGAGACAAGGGTCAGCATGAATATCTAGGTCTGGACCCTAAGCTCTGGAAAAGAGCTTTCTGGCTTGGAATATTTCCTAACCAGAATTGCCAAGAACTGATGGAGCAGGTGACAGGGTTGGAAATGCTCGAGGCACTGCCACAGTTGTACTTAAAGATTCACTTCAGAAGAGAAAGTTGGCTTAGAGCACATACATGGCCAAGAGCTGGGGAAGTCAAAACACCTAGAGACAAACTCAACTCAGGCTGGGAGGGAAAGAGCTGAAAAGTTGGGTTATTTCAAAGAAAAGATTATTGCTAAGGCCAGTGTTACAGCAAAACAAACCCAAGTACTTTAGTTGCACATTTGTATTCAAGACACGTGGAATAAGAACAACAGATAAAACACTCTGAATCTTCGAAGTAAAATGCCAGAAACACAGCCAGGTTTCTGCATATGAAAAATTTAAGCTATAAAAATCTCTTTTCTTTGCTGTGCAGATGCAGAGTCCCTCGCTGAGCCTGGCTGGGTCTGCCTATGGAACCACTCCTGTGTTTACAAAGGTAAAAAGCACAAATTGTCTGAACAGCACAGCTTGTCCTGCAGCTACCTGTGCTAGATTTTGCATTTTCTTGTTCCATCAGAAGGTGCTCCTCGGCTGGAACACTGGTTCATTTACAATTCAAAAAAAGCCAGCATACTTCATTAGGGATGCTATCAAACTAACATCTTAATTGGTAAACGATCCAGTCAGACAGAACCACTTATAGGAATTCATCTCATTTATTTCCTGCAAAGGAGGCTGAAGTGGAAACCTCACATAGTAACCACCCTTATTATGTTGCATCCAGAGGAATAGATGTTTCTCCTGAGTTTGTATCTTTATTTAAATGCACAAGCAAGGCTTTAATGAGCACTGGTCTTCTGGTAAAAAAACTTCCACTCACAACCCACTGCAAATGCATTTGGAATTCAGACAACTATTGTAAATAAAACAAAAACACAGTCATGAAACCATCTTCCTCACTGAAGGGTGTATCATTTCCTAAGAAATGCTTCAGTGGGGAAATACTTAGACCAGACATTTAACACAAATATTTTCTCCTCCAGGGTCTGCAAAACATAAGAGCCACCAAGGGTCAGCTGGTGGTGTTTGAGTGTCGCATTCACTCCACGCCCACCCTGCAGGTGCACTGGTACAGGGAATACGATCAGATCGTGGATTCTGCCGATTTCCGAATCCTGCGGAAAAGTAGGTGCTGCTGCATCTGTCCGGTGTACAAATATTGATTGGGGCAGGGATGAGACAGGAACGAGAACTGATATAAAATCAGGAGATGGTTCATAGGAGCAGAGTCAAGTTTAGCAGTATCAGATGGCTCGGAGTCACAGGCTGCTCACAGTCTGCATTTCCCCTGGCAGTGCTGGGTGGGTCAGGCACGACAGGCGAGATTCCATGCTGTTAGTTATTAATGACAGCCCGACTGAGCTGTGCAGGCATTGTCACCATACACTGAACTACTGCTGAACTCGGGAAAAAGAGCAGATAACCTCATTTTAAACAATTCCTGATTCTCCCGGGCATCAGGTCAGAGCTGCGGAGGGCCAAACCAACAGCAACTAATTCCAAAGCTGGTGGAGCTCTTTCTGCATCAGCTCAGTGGAGAGGTGTTGGTACCACCAGGCCCCTCAGCCAGACCTGAGCTTTCCCTATCCTGATGCTATTCCTCGTGATGGACAGAAAGGGACATGGTTCTCTTGTAACCAGGGTGAGAGCTGAGCTGAGAAAGGGAGTGAGGGCTGAAGGGTTTTTTTCCCCATTCTGACATTATAATAATTTAAATTCTTTCTCTCTCTTGTCTTGAGCAGAGGCTTGTTCATCAGCAGTTCCTGGTAAGTACACTGTGCATTTTTTTAGGCTCCTCACCAATTGATCACCCCACACTCAGTATTTCCTGCTTCATCCAAGATAAAACAATAATATCCAAAGGGTAGCAAGAAGACAATATTCCATCAGGCCAAGAGCTTTCAATTCTAAATTTTGATGCAAGCGCCTGAAAGGCCCTGATTTTTTCCACAACACTTAGAAAACGGTATCAATCCTTTTACATTCAATGAATGAGGAGTACCCTGTGCTAAGAGAAAACATATCAACCATTCTGATCTGTAATCTTTTATGGCGTTTAAACTTGTGCAGGAAGAACAGAATTTGGCAAAAAAAAAAAACCAAAAACAAAAGCCAAAAAACAATCAAATGAAACAAACCAACTAACCAACCAAAAAATCAACAAAGAAAAAGTGCCTCTTTTCAATAATATCACAGGAAGAGTCTTCCTTCATCTTGCTCCTTCTAAACCCCTTGACTGCCTATGCCTTGTACATCACCTTTTTGTACCTTATTAATGCCAGTCCCCATCACTAAGTAACAGTCCTGTAAAGAGCAAATCCTACAGGTTAACATTTGGCTCTTGTGGTACAACAGCATGCCTAAATCTGTTATTTCAGAGGAAGTCTGCACCCTGGTTATTACAGAAGCTTTCCCAGAAGACTCTGGAATATTTAAATGTGTTGCTGAAAATGAATTTGGATCTGCAGCATCCAGTGCACATCTCTCTGTTTCCCCAGGTAAGCCCATGGATTTCTATGTTGAGCAACTAAGCACAAAAGAATTTGCTGCTGCTCGGCATCAGGCAGAATCACAGATATTTGTCAAGCAGAAGCCAGACCCAAATTATTTTGTCGGCTCAAGAAAAGAGAACTGCCCCAAAAATGCAGTCTGCTTTCTGCTTTTGGTCCCTTTTCTTCCTGGGTCAGGGATGACAAGGTGGGGATGATGTTCCCTCTCACGGGGGAGTCTCATCCCTGAGCTTCATCCCTGCAGGGATTCCAGCCTGGCCCAACTTGGGCCCAAATTGGCTGTGTCTAGACCTTGTTTATGGTGCCACTGACCTGTTTGGGTTGTGCTGGAAGCCATCTGCACCCAGAAGAGCACCTGGCAGGCGCCCAGAGCCCCCCAGCCCTGGCAAGAAGTCAGGTTTGGCTCATGCATCTTTGCAGGTCTCAGTCTGTGCAGAGCCCAGGCAGGATGACCCTCATCCACCTCATCCACATCCCAGTTTCCCACGCCTTGCTGCTGCATGTGCTGTACTGGTGAGCCTCCAGTGCTTCCTCGTGATGTGGGGACAATTCTGCTTCCAGGAGCTAAAGAGTTGGAAAGCTTTGGAGGGGCTGCCCACAGGCCAGCTGTGCAGGTCACCATGAAGAAACCCATCTTCCCCAGGAGCAGCCAGACAGCAGCCAAGGACCGTGGGGCAGCTGCTCTGCCCTCCTACAGCCCAGAGAGCCCCGGGCTGGGCCCTCGAGCAGCAGCCACGAGCTTTGCTCAGATGAGCTCCAAGAGCCAAGCCGAGGAATTCCATGGAGCTTATGAAAATTCACCTCGGGCTTCACCTCTGGGGTAAGACAAAATCACATCCTTGGGCCAGTTTTTTACAGCACATGAGGCATGAACTGTCCAGTGATCCCAGCTGCATATTCCAGTGCCCCTGAACCTGACAGGGAGCAGGCACAGGCAGCCACCTGAGCTGTTTGCCCGGGTGACAATGGCAATGCACAGCACTACTCCCTTAGACAAATTGTGTCACTACCTAAAGGCTCAGCTAAGTGCCTGATGCCATTTGCAGAATTGTCTATCTGTGAGTAACTTAAAAACATCACCCCAAATAATTATCCTCCAGAAGATCTTTGGTTCCACAGCAGAGCAGGAGGCAAAGATCAGAGTACCTGGGGAATCTCAAGGTACAATTCTGCTGCCAGCACCTTCCTCGGTGGCCTTGGCCAAGTGGCATCACCTCATGTTTCTATTCTGAAAGACAGCAATAAAACCTGAGATCCTGTGAGCATGGTGCAGATAGGAGCTGCAGAGCACTTGGGGAGGAAAAGCACTGAACCAGGGACCTATAGGATAAAATAGAAACTGTCCCATGCCATGGTAGGGACATTCCCCACTCAGGAGATGGAGATTCTCCCCCAGTAATAAATTATTCCATTTTCTAACAAGACTTGGTCCAATTTCCATCCCAAATGCAGCTCTCGAGTCGCTGTGCACTTATGGCATTATCAGTTATCCAGTTTGATTGCTCCAGGGAAACAAAACAAGTTAGAATGCATAGGCTGGTGATGCCATCCCCATTTCTGGAGGGCTTCTCGGGGGTTTGCAGGCATGACAATGACCTCGAATGGTGACAGCTCAGCCATCCAAGCCCAGCAGAGGAGTTCCCTGAGTCCTGTTAGTGACAGGGAGAGCTACGTGGGAGGCAGGCGTGTGCCTCCCCTGGCAGCTGAGTGCCAGCCTGGAGCTGCTGGGATCCTGTTACAGAGAGTGTAAACGGCTGTCCCTGGCAGAGAGCATTCCCTGGGTTAGAGATTATTTTTGGATGTACTCAGCCATTTTAACTAAAACAGTTATTTTAACAATTCTGAACACCCTCCTCCAAATTTTACCACGGGAGAGATCGTATTTCAATATAGATGTCTCCATGCATGGGAGGTGTTTTTTTTGCTAAATCACTGAGTAAAAATGGTTTTGCTCCAATAACCTGCATGCAGATTATTTAGAGGAAGATCTCAGTTTGGTTTCAAGCCCTTCCATGAAATCCAGGCTTGCTCCAGGGAAATCAGCTAGGACCCTAAGCAGACCCTAATGCATAAAGGGATTTACCATACCACCAAAATCAGCTATGTAATAGCTTTTTAAAATGTAGGTTACGCATGTATGTGTATACATATATATAAAAATATATGTAGACAAAAAACATTAACCAGCATGAGAATTTGGGTACATCTCAAGATACAGAGAGAAACTATTACAATTTCTAGACATACCCATCTATGAGCATTTAAATACCTTTAAAGCCCACAGACGTACTGACAGGTGCTTTGAAACATCATTATGAATGTGACTCAGCATTGTAAATGTTGCTGTTACCTCAAACTCAGCAATCATGGCTAATGGCTAGCTGTAAAATAACTGTCTTGTTAGTCAGATTTAGCATATAATTCCCCCATGCAGTGCATGCGGTTGCAACTGCATTACCAAAGGCAAATACCAACAAAGGCAGTGATGACAGAACAAAGCCATTACTGGGAATGGCTATAAAATGAATGAAATCCTTGTACTCATAATTCTCCAATTATTGCCTAGCAACAGGCACTCCACAATAGCTAGAAAATGCAGTTCAAGAAGACTGCCCCTACCAGCTACTCCTTTCTGAGCCCTTTACACCTGCAGCTTACATATCCTCAACAGCCTTGAAGAAGCAGAAAAAAACCATTTTTGATTAGTAACTTCATTAAAGGAACTCAATCCTAGCAAAAGAAAAGGCTCCAGGCACTAACCATACTGAGAGATCTTTTGGATAGCTTTTAAGCATCTTTAATAAATAAGCAAAAGATCCTTAACTCTTTTTCTAGGTTTTTTTGCTATATAACTCAAGCAATGAGGAAAACCCAATCAGAAACAGCAGGGCACCATTCTTAGAAAGTCAGCTGAAGCAGGACAGAAAAGCTGATTTCTAACACCTCGCAGTGCTGGTCACAGCACTATTGAGTTACTTGGCACAGGAGATGAGATTTATTCCTCTGCCTTCATCAGTTCAGCTTCCAGTTCTTTCACCTTTTTTCCTACCTTCTGGATGTCACGTTTTTCTGTTCCTTCTCTTTCACGCAAGTCATCCCTGTTGTGTCCAGTCTTTTAAGTGTATAAATCTGTCCTTAAATCGATGCCTTGCAGCCAACTTTAGTGCTAAGTTGAAGTTGGTGGGGAGCCAGGGAGCCTGTCTGTGCACAGAGCCTGACCTTTACCGTGCTCGCAGCTTCCTGCAGGGCAATGATTTTGCTACAGGTACCTTTTTTTAAGTATTCACCTCTATCTGTGCAAACTACTGCTTTTTTCTTTTTTTTTTTTTTTTTTTTTTAACTTAAAAAGCAAATAACCTCCCCGACAACTAGGGACACATTCCCTCCCTTAATCACTTTCATGACAAGGAATTTAAATAAATTAGCGCTCAATTAACACCTGCTGTGTAGTTTTAGTTCACAAGCATGGGCCGATGTTCAAATACAGACACCAAAGGTGGATTAACCTCTTGCAGATCGCTGTGCTGCCAGACTCACGGGCCCAGAGAAGGGAGAGAGGAGGTGGTGCTTTCGGGCTTGGGGTGTTTCTAAACAATAGGCAAGTGTTGCCAAAGATTAATTAAGATATTTAAAACACTATAATGTTAATTTAAGGTGTAATTAGGCATTGAAGCTGGTATTAAAGGGATACAAATCACCCAAGCTGCCAGCAGGATCTGCTGCTGTTCTGGTGAAAACACCACAGCTGCATTTTTTCATCCATGTAAACAGCTGCAATAATAAACACAAACAGCAAAACATTAATTTCACCATGTTTTTACCACATTCTTTCCACAAGGCTAGTTTTATTGCTCAGTTTATGGCTGTTCGGACACATCCATGGGCGGTGCCGCTGCTCCTGATATGTGTGTCCCCCCGGGGCTGGGGAGGTGGCTCTGGGCACGGAGGGAAGGCTCGCTCGGCTCTGCGGCTAGGGGCACTGAAATCCCATTTAAACCTGGCTCTCGAGTGCCTGCTGCCTCTAAGTGCACGGCTTTAAAAGCAGTACCAGAGGGTTATCACTACAGGGGCAATTTGCTACAAAAAATTAGTAAATTAATTAAACGAGGAATTTAGAACCACAGAATGGCTTGGGCTGGAGAGAACCTTAAAGATGACCTTTTTTTCTGCCATGGGCAGGAACAACCTCCTCTAGACAAGGATGCTCAGGGCCCCATCCAGCCTGGTCTCGAACACTTCCAGGGATGGGGCAGTCACACTTCTCTGGGCAAGAATTTCCTTGGGATAGCAAAGCAGGATTTAGGGCCGTTCAGGCATATTGCAGCGGTGCTTCCCTCTGCTCCCTGCCGGTGCTAAGGGCAGAGCATGTGCTTTTCTGTCGGAAGGCTGGCGACTCCTCCAGCTCTCTGTCCCCTTGTCCCGGGGACGCTCCGGGAGCGGCAGCGCTGAGCCCCTACCGCTTCCCCTCGGGGCGGGACGGGGACAGCGGGGACCGGGCTGAGCCCACCGCCACCCAGCGCTCCGGGGCCGGGACAGGGCAGGGACAGAGCCGGGACAGGGCCGGGACAGAGCAGGGACAGAGCAGGGACAGAGCCGGGACAGGGCAGGGACAGAGCCGGGACAGAGCCGGGACAGGGCCGGGACAGAGCAGGGACAGAGCCGGGACAGGGCAGGGACAGGGCAGGGACAGAGCCGGGACAGGGCAGGGACAGAGCCGGGACAGGGCAGGGACAGGGCAGGGACAGAGCCGGGACAGGGCCGGGACAGAGCAGGGACAGAGCCGGGACAGGGCCGGGACAGAGCAGGGACAGAGCAGGGACAGGGCCGGGACAGAGCCGGGACAGAGCAGGGACAGAGCAGGGACAGGGCCGGGACAGAGCCGGGACAGAGCAGGGACAGAGCCGGGACAGGGCAGGGACAGGGCAGGGACAGAGCCGGGACAGGGCAGGGACAGGGCAGGGACAGAGCCGGGACAGGGCAGGGACAGAGCCGGGACAGGGCAGGGACAGGGCAGGGACAGAGCCGGGACAGGGCCGGGACAGAGCAGGGACAGAGCAGGGACAGAGCCGGGACAGGGCCGGGACAGAGCAGGGACAGAGCCGGGACAGGGCCGGGACAGAGCAGGGACAGAGCAGGGACAGGGCCGGGACAGAGCCGGGACAGAGCAGGGACAGAGCAGGGACAGAGCCCGGACAGAGCAGGGACAGGGCAGGGACAGAGCAGGGACAGAGCCGGGACAGGGCAGGGACAGAGCAGGGACAGAGCCGGGACAGGGCAGGGACAGAGCAGGGACAGAGCAGGGACAGAGCCGGGACAGGGCAGGGACAGAGCCGGGATAGAACAGGGACAGAGCCGGGACGGGGCAGGGACAGAGCCGAGACAGGGCAGGGACAGAGCCGGGATAGAACAGGGACAGAGCCGGGACAGAGCAGGGACAGAGCAGGGACAGGGCAGGGACAGAGCAGGGACAGAGCCCACAGCAGCAGCGCCCGCCGCCGCGGCTCTCCGAGCGCTCCCAGCGCTGTCCCGCGGGGCTCCGCTGCCCTCGGGCACCTGCCCAAGTCCCGGCTCCGGCTCGGAACGAGAGTCCGGGCAGGCCGGGCTGCCGAGACTCTTATTGTGACAGCGGCGGGGGCCGGGGACACGCAGGGCCCGCGGTGTCACCGCTGGCAGCACATTAAAGCCTCCGGTCCCGTACCGCCGCGCAGAGGGTGGCTATGACAGCCCGGGCCGGTGAATGACCGTCCCTTCCCCAAATACCGGCCCCAGCCCAGGTGACAGCTCCTAGGCGGTAGGTAAGGCTCGCTCGGGGCTTTTCCGCGTCACTCGGAGGCTGGTTAGGGAGGTGGCATGAGGGACTGCGGCTCGCTGGGAATGCCGAGGTGAAAATCAACCTTTAGGGTGCGGCGGTGTCGAAGGTAACGTGGGCGGCAACAGGAAAAAAAATGGGTTCGTTTTTAAACGAGCAAGGTGTCCCTGTTGTTACTTACTGTTTTCATCTTGTCAGGTCAAAAGTCTCTTCGGATTTGGTTTTTTTCCCCTCCCAAATCAAGGTGGAATGATTTGAGGAAAACATGGTTTATGGCTAGCTGTGACAAGTGACGCTGTGCATTGGGGCTCGGTGAAGTGCAGAGCTCTAGAAAACAAAGTAAACGCTGGTTTCTGTGCACAGCCCCTAGGTACAGTGAATGTACAAACCTGTACACAGGTAGGGGTATAAAAACGGGATAAAGAAAAGACTCGACGAGCTTTCTGCACCAGTGAATGACAACATAGTGTGGACGTGCTCCAAAAATTTGAGCCAGCTCCGAATTCCAAGAGTATGACAAGGGGAAAGTTAGGGAATTTTTACTATAAGGCCTCTGTTTACATACAGCTAATTCACAACGAATATTGACGATTATCTTTAGGAAATTAAAGCCTTGAATCTTTAAAATAAGAGCAACGTCTCCAATTATCTCCTCTCATGGGAATTTATGACCTCGTGGAGCCCTTCTCCGGGCTCTCCAATGAGAGGAATACAATATACTGGGTATATATAGCAGCCAAACAGCTGATCTCAGTGGGGCAAGATTACAATTTTTTCCAGCACATGTAACTGTGTGGATTTATATTATCTCTTTTTATTATTATTATTCTTTATTAGTGGCTTTATGTTTATTTTGGGGGATTATTCATTTATCCTGGAGCTGAAGTCATTTGTTCATTTCTGAAAGGTTGTTCACTGAAACTTTCCTGGGTTTTGAGTTGATGGAAAGCCCAGGTTTAGATATCAAGCACCTGCAAAATAAATGCAGGACTCTGAGCAGCTCGGCTTGCTTTACCCTATCTTGCAGCCAATGTCATTCTGGCAATTAGCAGCCTTAATAACAAATCTCAGGAAAACACCTCAAAAAGGGAAGCACAGTCCTTGGCATTCTAATCCCAAATCTCAGTTGGATATAAAAAGCTCTGAATTCAAAGCCCATTAGAGAAGAAATCAGGAGACCTGGATTCAAAAGTTCAGTTTCAGACTTAGAAGAAAGTGAAACACATTTCATGCTTCCTCGTGGTATGAGGAATTTCTTGGCACAAATAGCTACTTCTGGGGAATAGTACATTTAACATTTTGACAGGGCATGAAACAACAGGATCCAGGGATTTTTAGTGAAGATGATACATGGGAAATTACCTTGCTTAGCAGTAGTATCCGTGGTTATCTGGAGAATTAGGCAGGTGGTAAACCAATTGCTATTTCCTTTGGAATTTTCTGGGCTCTGGCATATAAGACAACCACAGTGAGCCCTACACCTGAGCCAGACAGACTGCATGGCTTGGTATTGTAACCCAAAACGTTCATACAGCTCTGGAATAGTGCTAAAAAATCCCAAATAACTTAATTTTAAGTTCAAGCTATAATTTAGTTGAACTTTTACTTCATACTCTTTGGATTGCTAGCGACTGCTCACGACACAGTATTTTTGTGATTCAGCTTGTGACCTACAATTTATTTTATCTGTATTGTCTTCCTTAAGGGAAAATCCACACCAAGAAAACCTCTATTCTGCAAGGCAAGGGTTCCATTCTATCCAGGAGCCCAGCCAAGAAAACTTTTGTGGCCTACCACCTAGCTTTTACCAGCCACCTATCCAAAGCCAATTATCACCAACAAAAAGCCAGGACAGCCGTGAAACCTCTCCTATGAGTGTCCCTAACCTCCCATCCGTTTCCTCTATGTGCCAACCAACCATGTTTAACTACGAGCGTCCAAAACACTTTATCCAGTCTAAGAGTGTGTGCCAAGGGCAACAGCAGCCTCCAGGACCTGCAGCCTCCACAGAGTCGAGCAGAGAAATCAAACAGTCCTCCATCCTCATCCAGCCTCGTAACCCCAGCGGGCAGAAATTCTCCTCCTCGTCATCGCTGAGCTCTTCAATCACGCTCTCCTCGCCTTCCTGTAGTGCCCCCAAGGAATCCACATACCCCATCACTCCTGCATCTGCACAGTCTCCTGCTAGCTCATCCTCCGGGCAGAGGCTGCTGCCCATGCCTAACCAATCCCCCGCAGCGTTCCTGTGCTCTGTGCTCCCCTCGCAGCCCGACTATAACAGCCCAGCTCCTTCTCCCATGGAAGCTCAGTAAGTACACTCAGCCTTCTAACCTGCCCCGTGTCCCCCTGGCCTGGCAGTCCCCGGCACTGACCATCCCAAACCCAAAGCCCACGGCACGGCTCCCTCTGACTCGTGGTGTTCACGGCAGGACTCTGCTCGGGTCGGGTTCAGAGGCTGAGTGCTGGCCCTTGTTTGGGGGACAGGGGTGTCCAGCAGGAATTACACTGCACAGTGCTCGTGTCATAGGCTGCCGGGGATGGTTTCTGGAGCTGGTTGGAATTGTTCACTTTGATTTGACAGAAATCTCTTCGTTAAGGTTATTCAGAACAGAAGACAGGCACCCATCTCAAATTAATTTCTTTCAAAAACATGGCTTATGAACTTGGAGATGGGGGGGAGGCAGTAGTATTCCCCACATATAAACAGCTTAGAGATTCCTGGTAAGTCTCAGCAATATTTTCAGGTTCCACATCACGACATGGATCAAAACTCACCTACAATACCCTTCTCATTAATCATACATGTGAACAGAAAGGCAGCCCCTTGAAAATTTTAGCCCTTTAGACCAAAGACTAAATTCTTTCCTGAATATGTATTATATCATTTTGCCTTTGGGCTGCCATCCAAATGTCTCCCAAGGTCAATGAGGTCTCAAAGGGAGCTGGGCCTTGCCTTCTCACCAACTTGTATTCCTGCCAATATCAGCTGGAGGTCCTGGGGAAAGTCAGGGCAGAATACGCACAAACTGAGATATTGGAAAGTTGATAGGTGCAAGGGGTCCTGCTGACTTGGATATAAATCCAGGTTTAAGTGTCCGTTTGCATTCAGGAAATCAGAGTATTTCTGTCTGTTTTCTGAATCGCAGCACTGAGGGCAGGGGAAAGGTAAGATGCCGTGGGTTACCTGGGGAGCGTTTCCTCAAGGGCTGCAGGAGTGTGTTGGGACACACCTGGAGTGGCTGCTGGGGTTTGTGTTTGTGCTATGGAGTTTTTTGTTTCCATAGCAAAGGGCTTGGGTGCCTCACTATGCTTTTCATGTAAACTGCTCTTAAATGCAGCACCCGGTGAGCTGAGGAATTATTTTCCCAATCACTCTAATGGGCAGATGTTGACATGAGATATATTCAACCGTTGAGCAAATTAATAAAGTTTTTAAGTTATAGCTTGCATGAAGCTATTGAGCCCAAGCAGTGCTGGGAGTATTCCAGAATTATAACCCTTCTACTCTACTCTAGTCAGCAGAACAAATTCCCAAGTGACAGGAGGAAGAGGATTTGGAATAGAAATGATTTCTGAACACAAGTGCAGCACAAAGGCACCGCTGCAGGTCACAAACCAGGTTAGGTCCTGTCAGCACAGAGTGCTGTGACCTCCAGCAGAGCTTTGCAACCTGTTCTGATGGATGCTCCTCTTTTCCTAGCATCCTTCAGACTCAAATGTACCATCCAGCTCCAGGGGACCGTGTCCTTATGGATTTCAGGGCCAGGCTGTAGGATGCTGAATGAGTGCTGTGGGAGGACACTCAGTGACTTGGCTGGACCACAATGCTTCTTCCCCTTAAGGTTTTGATACTCAATTACCCCACTTGGCCTGTTCATCTCCCAAATGCTTTGTGGGTTCATTTGAAGCACAGTTTTTAGGAGGCAGGTTGACATTTTTATGTGCACTCTGTGAAGCTGTAGCAAACAATCCAGCAGGCCCACGGGAATAACTTTGTTTTCTCCTCCTGCACGAGTAGTTACTCACAGCCAATGTACAACAAACAAGCCAGCATCAACTCTATGCAGAAGACCTCAGACCAAGAAATTCGAGGAACAAAAGAGGCCCTCATTCAGGATTTGGAAAAGAAACTCCGATGCAAAGACAGCCTTCTCCAGAACGGCAACCAGGTAAGGGATTAAAAACTCCCAGCGGTGCAGGCAGCGATGCAGAGACTGCGTCTGGTACCCCAGGGCCTGGAGCCTCCAAACTGAGCCAAGAGCAGAAGGAAATGTACGAGCAGCACTGCCCAAACTCCTTTACTCAGAACCTCAGCCGATCCCATGAGAGTGGGATCAGAATATTCTTCCAATGTAAAATAAAAAGGAAAATGTTTGGAGCTGTGGCACAAATTTGAGTTCTCTGCTGGGGATCCTGCTGAACATCATGTCCACAGACAATTAGAAATCCAAGGAAAATGCCTCAGTTTTCTAGACATGACTACAACCTGGTTTTCAACACTGGCATTAATAAACCCCTCAAAATCATTAGAACGTGAGGAAATGTTGGGATATTTGAAAGTTCTTTCTAGGGACCACCACCAAATGGGGTATTTTTTTTTATATGAAGAACAATAAATGAAATTATATCAGCTTTTATCATGAAGTCTGTCTCCTATAAGAAGGCCTCTTCGACTCAGTACTGATTTATTTATTCTGCAGAGGGATGTAAAGGAATCCCCTTTGCCAAGAAATCCAAATCTGGGAGAAAAATTTTCTTACCAAGCAGGGAAGCAGCAGGCCAGAGCAGGCAGGTTTCTAATGCAATTTAACCTTTCTGCTGGCAGGAGGCAGACTGGTAAAAGCCCAGTGTTTAAAGTTTCCATCTTCTTTCCCCTGGAGTAGAAAGGAGTATTTTCATTATCATCAGTGAGAACAGGTTTTTGTCATATCTGTAATTTTAAACACTGAGCAGGCAAAGAAATAGGTCAAATCTGACTTAATATGTCCCTAACAGGAATGCCCTATCTGCTGTAAGAAAGCTTGTCATAGCAAGTCAGCTTTTCTTCCCATAGGAAGCCAGGCTAAAAATAAGGCTTATGCAATCACCAGTGTGTCCTCCTCCCCTTGTCCTCCACCAGCGTCTGAGCCAAGTGGCCAATCTCAGCCACACTTGATACACACGGGAGGACCTCAGGGATTTTCAGCTCTCACAGGTTTTGCTAAAGGTCTCGTGCTCTCTTCTAAAGAAAAGTCCCACAAGTCTCCCAGGCCTTTACCCACCCAGCAGTAGACACTGTCTGTACACAGTGGAAATTCAGTCGGGGCTTGTCCTTGTGTCACAAAATCCAAACCTGACTTAAACTTCATAAAGTGCCAGGTGTTCTGGTATTCAGGGCACTGACATATCTTTCTAAAGTAACTCAACTGACAGAGCTTGAATTTAACTCTGCTCATTTTTGTCCCTGTGTGCCACATCCACATTGTAGGAATTTACTGTGTCATGCCTGAAACGAGTCCTTGCCTCCTCTCCAGACAGCTCACAGCATTCCACCCTGCAGATGTGCTGGCATAAACCTCCCCAGGGCTTTCAGTGGTGCTCCCCTCTGGCTGTGTCTGCTTCTGGTGTGGCTCTTGCTTTTTTGGGAGCATCCATCATGCCTCTAGCTCCACAGCTGAATGACTTGGGAAGTTTTCCCAGCCCCAACAGAAAGGTACCCTGGGACTTACTCTGGCTTCTGAGGATGATGCCATCAGCTACCCATAAATAATCCCAGCAGAGAAAGAGGAGGAGTGGAAGGCCACAGATGGCATTAGGGAGGCTTTGATGAACAGGCATTTTAATCTTTTATGCATTTCGGTGCTGTATATATTGAGGCTGACTTCAGTTGGCATCACAGACTGCAAACCCTCTGGGCCAGACGTGGGGCTTTGGTCAGCTCCTGCTTCCATTGGCAACACCCCGAATTTGTGGTGTATTAATGTGCTCTTAACAAGCTGATCTGAAAGAGTGAATGGACTTCTGACTAGAGATCCTCTCCACTCTGCTTTCAGCGATTGACTTATGAAGAAAGAATGGCTCGCAGGCTGCTCGGACCAGTAAATGCTGCCTCTGTGCTGGACACACAGGGTGAAGACAGCATGCAGAACGCACAGGTAACTGGGGACTGTCTCTAGAGCAAGGATTTCCTGTGATTGTGCTGGGACCTGCTTGTGCCTGACCAGCTCAGAGATGGGGTTTATTTGGGACCGGAGCAGGTGAGGGGACAGCTCTCAGCGGCAGAGTTCTGCGGGGCAGGGTTTGGGGTTTTGCAGGGTGATGGCAGACAGGGACAATTTAAGCACTGTTCCCTTGCTGGGCCTGATCTGTAGGAATGACCTCTCCAGGGAGGAATTAGAGCAGCTGCTGCACAGACAGGGAGCAGCACCAGGAGGGATCCAGGTACCCACTCCCAACAGCCTGAGCGCAGGCTTGGCCAGGACAACAGGATTTACACCTGTCACTGCTCGGAATAAGTGACATTGGCTTCACGAGGTCGTGGCCTTGGACTGGGATCAGCTAGTTGGGTTTTAGCCCTTCCAGGGGGCTGCAGCCATTAGGAGAATGCAAAGCAGTTATTTCAGCAGCCCACACACTGATAGACAAGAATCTATTACTACTGGCATTTTCCAAAGTGTTTTAGTTGGAAGCTTGCATCATTTGTTGGTAATTCAGGCCAGTTAGAAGCTCTCTTTGGCACTACTGTGCTCAAGGTTAGTGGAAATGTCCATGGTATGGCACTGGTACCATACCCAGGAAAGAAAATGTCTCTCCTGCTGCAAGAAGCAGAGAGCCAGGAGCAAACCTGCCAAAGTGCACTCAGCAAAATCCTCCATGGAACAGACACTCAAGATCACAGAAAGGGAGGAATACACAGTTTGAGCTATTTCTCCCCAGCAATCACCTGGAAAGAGCAGGAAAGAAGGGAAAATTATGGATGTCAGAGAGCAAGGGAAGCCTCATCTTTTGCAGAGAACAAGGAAATATTCAGTCAAAACAGCATGACTGACAACTTTTCAGCATGTGTGAAATGTTGCTTTAAAAAAAGAACATTGGAAGCAGAGATTGGCTGATGTTTGGGACATCTTACTCCCATTGTTGAGTCTTATTTTTAAATGTTGTAGTCACTGATCATTCAGCCTCCTGATTCCTCAGGAACCTGACTCAGTCAGTCCCTGTAAGAGGTCATTAGAATCGTCAGCAATTTCATCACTACAGCATCATTCCACAGGACAAGCAATAACTGTACAGAGTTGGTGTAAATGAGCAGATACAGACAATTGCCCTTGGACTCAACACTGAACTCAGTCCGGCCAAACCCTCATTCATGTAATATTTCCCCTGAACTTAAAACTGCCTCCATGCTTGAGTTTAAACCCAGGCTTAAATGTTCCCCAGGACTGGGCAGCAGAGCACAGAACCAAACCCTGGAGTGGCTCAATGCAAACACTCCAGAAATTTCCATGCAGCGTTTGCTCTCTCTGACTCCACTGCTAAAACGAGTCACTGGCACTAAACTCTGTAGCATTTTCCAAACATCCAAGCTCCTAACAGGAATCAATCCTGGGTACTTTAGCAGATTTAGTCATGTGATTGTGGAGTTGTCAGCGAGCTTAGTTGGTGCTGTGATCTAGAAAGAAAAGTATTTTCCGGCTCAGCAAGTGTCCATCGCTGCTGGTACCATATTTAAGTGGGCACAATACAAGGCTCTTGCCAGCGATTCCACTTCTATTCCTGCTGTAGGGAAGGACACTCCGTACTTAGCTCTCAGTTTAGATATTTCCAGTAGTCCTGCTCCTCTCTAGCGAAGGTTATGGGCTGGCAGAAAGCTTTGTGTGCCAGACAAAGCTGCTGCACCCATCACCTGGGCAGCCGTGAGGAGTTCTGCCTGTGGTGAGCACAGACTATTCAGGTCCTCATGCAAGTTCCTCTGCCTCTTGTCTCAATGACTTCTGAAGTAGATTCAGTTTGTTTTTAAGCAGCAGGCAGGATATGAACATAAAATGGCTTCTCATTCAGTCTACAGATAAATCTTCCTAACTGAGCTCACCTCTCCTCTTTCTCTTCCCAAGCACCAGAATGCAGAAAACATCAGGCTGCAGGTTCCTACAACACATGTAAGGTAAAGCATCAACTTGTGCTGTGCAATTCTTCCAGATATTGTTTCAACCATTTCTAGACAATATTGATTTAATCTCACTATCTACCACTTCTTCTAATGTAGTAATTACTAAATTCACTCCCTTTCAACTAAAATGCTACCATTTGTGGATGGGTGATGACGCCTATGATCTTAATCCAGTGAATTCTAAGCATAGCACTAGAGGTTTAAAAACTCCATGCACCTTGGGAAAATATTCTTTGTATTCTAGAAGATTAATTTCTAGTCAAAGCAATAGAAATATTGAAATGAATGTAAATTATGAAAGTGAAATACAGCCTGCATTTCTCTTGTCAATTCTTTTGGATATTAGGCCATAATGAAGGTGATGCTTCTGTGTTGAATTGAACAGCTTGAGCAAGAGAAGTGGTTGATCAAAAATTATGACTTACAGCTGAGAAATCAACCAGAAATGAAGTGTTGGATTCCTAAATGTGTTGAGAGACTCCAGCTGCAATCAGAGCTCCAATGTCATTAGTGCTACGGTAGCTTTTACCCAATTAACTGCTCCTGTCCCCTTTTTAGGAGCAGACCATCCTCAAGAGGTGACGATCGTGGACATGACTCAATCCAGGAAAAGTTTTTTCAGCCACGTTTCACACAAGTGCCTGAAGATGTAGTGATCGAGGAGGGGCGATTCTGCAGGCTCGACTTCAAAGTAATGCCAACCTCTCCCTTCCAATTCCATTGCCAGCCTCTCCCTTCCAATTCCATTCCCTCTTGGGGTGTGGGGCATGGCGAGAGGTCTCTGCAGTGCCTTTGCACTTTAATAAGCCAGAGCACCAAAAGCAGATGGTGCAGGGTCTCCCCAGGCTATGGAAACCAAGAAATAGGAGATGGCTAAATATTTCAGCATTTTCCCTTGGAAAATGTAAATGGAATTAGCGGCATAAAAATATGGTTAGAGCTAAATAGTGGTAAATACAGACCACTATAGAACGTCTCTAGACCTCCTCGGGAAGAATGAATATAAATGCCTTGCTGAAAAAGGCATTTTGGCAGAGAACCTTGTGCTGTGCACAGAGTCCACTACCTCAGTGGACACACATCCAGCGAGGTCTGCTCAGAGCTCAGCTCCCTTTAATGAGCCTTCCCTGAGGTAGCTGTGCCTTGCTGGAGCAGACAAGCAAAGAAATGCCCTAAATACAAACAAAACTCAAGAATGGCCTGAAGGTGCATGGCAGCTGTTCCAGCCCCAGGGTAGGAAAGGACCCTGCTCCCCTTCCCATGCAGCTTCTCTGCAAAGGGTCTTTGCTGGCTGTGGTTTGGCTTGCATTTTCCTCATGGCTTCCAATCTCCTCACTTCAGTAAACTCTGGCCAGACTTGCAGACGACCTTTAGCCATCTGCTGCAAGTTGCCTAAACTTCTGAATGCCACAGCCAGCCCGGAGCATATTGAAATCTGCGGCTTGTGGACAGCCAGGATCAGCTCTGGTGTCAGCACTGTTGCTGGGACAGCTGTGGGACGGAAAGGCTGAGCCCACAATGAGCATCTCTGCCCTGATCAAAGCCACCTTACAAGGTGGGAACAACTGGGGTTTGCAATAACAGCCTTTACTGCCTTGTAGCTAAAGCTCATCTTTTCCCAGCACTCCACGAGCCTGTGAAACATCACATTAATATCCAAAACTAAGCAACAGTATACAATTTGGCAGTAGAATCATGGTTTGATCAGCTGTCAGCATCAAACTCCCTGCAGTACTGCAGTGATTTTATTCTCTTAAAGGTATTTAACTCTCCTCTCCCTCACAGGTTAGTGGGCTCCCAACCCCAGATGTGATGTGGTACCAGAATGGAAGGATGGTTCATCAGGATCAGTTCCATAAGATGATCGTGTCAGAAAAGGGATTCCACTCGTTTATTTTTGAAGCAGTCAAATCAGCTGATGCAGGGACATACGAATGCGTGGCTGTCAACCGTGCAGGAGAAGCATCTTTCACAGTAAAAGTGGAAGTAATTGGTAAGACCGAGAGCACTGATAATTCTTTGGCCACACAAGGAAAGTCTCAGCAATCTAACGTTTTCCTCCTCTGTGTTTGAGATATTAAGCAAGTAAGAAGCAGAAGTAGCATTCCAATATTTAGGCTCAGACAATAAAAAACAACTTACCTTCTCCAAGAGTATTTTAATAACATCTAGGATGCCATATTTCTTCAAAGTACTTCTAGCTGACTGTTTAGATATAGTGGGATGTCCAGAATTTATTTTAATTAATGTTATTAATCTCCCAGGATTGATAACATATGTTAATTAACTCTCCTTCGAAAGCGGACTGTGTTTACCACACCCTTATGCTCATGGGAATTGCCTTCGGGCTAAGGAGATGCAGTGAGGAACACATGTCCTCCGGAATTTGGCATCCTGAAACCTTAAAAAAAAAGCATGACGTGAGCATTCTACACTTCCAGTAACTCCTGCTTATCTCTCCTCTTTAATTTAGCAAAAGAACATCACATGCCTCCAACTTTCATCTTCAAGCCACAAAGCAAAAAGGTTTTCGAAGGAGACACAGCCAGGCTCGAATGCCAGATCTCTGCCATCCCAACACCTCGGATTTACTGGAAAAGAAACAACGAAATGGTACAATATAATACAGACCGAATAAGGTATCCTACTGATGAGTTGGCCATTGGTGTGTTAGAAAACAACAACCAGTATTTGTTAAATCAGGTTTAAATGGGCTGGTTTCTAACAGCAGCAGGCTGGAAAGCTGGGTCTGCCCCTCGTGTGTGACACAGGGGCACAGCCCATGTGCTGGCCAGGCACGATGCTGGCAGCTTTGTTTTGAGGGCACAGAGCTGTGCCCAGATGCTCTGAATGCCAGCAGCAGTGGAGGGCCCATGGAGAAGCACAGCTTTAGGACTGAAATGTGCAGTTTGTGGGGCTACAGAATGGCCTTGATGCCACCGGTGAATGCCACGATGTGAATTGCTGGCAGCTCTCACACAAATGCAGTGTTTATGTCTGAACAGTTTGCAGTGCCCTGCAAGAATTGTCCTGGGGCTTTCTCAGCTCCTCAGCATGTAAACTGATCTCTCTCCTTCCCCCTCAAAGCACTTAGACATAAACCACCCTCATTTTTCAGCTTGCTCCATGACAACACGGGCAGGATTTGCCTCCTGATCCATAATGCCAACAAGAAGGATGCTGGCTGGTACACCGTGTCTGCAGTCAACGGGGCAGGTGTGGCCACGTGCCACGCCAGGCTAGAGGTTGCCAGTAAGTACCAGGTCCCAGTGCCACGGAAAGTGCACTTGTGGTCCGAATTGGCCCTCAAGATCAACCTCGTGAAGTTCAGACTGCTGGGAGGATTTCTTTCCTAGACAAAAAGTGGCTATCCTGGGGAAAGTTCTTTTGTTTAGTACAGGACACTGTGGGATGTCCTTCGCCCTGTTTAAAGACTACAATTTCATTGACACCAAGAAGGAGGTGGAATATAAACCTCTGGTGTCTGAGAGATGGGTTTGTCTGCTAAATTCTTCCCAAGGATTTGCTGGTTTATATTGAGGATAAAAAGCAATGGGGTTGCTCTTCCATGGGTCTTTCTACACCCTGGGAAGGCACTGAAAGAGGTTTTTTCTCTCTCTTCCAGCACATGCAAATAAGCCACTTCCAGCCCCAAAGCAGTTACGGGTTCGACCAACTTTTAGCAAGTACTTGGCACTTAATGGAAGAGGACTGGATGTGAAACAAGCTTTCTCACCAGAAGGGGAATTTCAGCGTTTGGCTGAGCAGTCTGGACTGTATGAAAGTGATGAACTTTAACTGGAAATGAAGAGGAAAACCTCACACCTATAAGAGACAGTTACAACATAGATGCAGTTAACTGGTGATTGCTCTAATTAGCAAAATACCTATTTACAAATTTTTACTTTGACTCTTGCACATTCAGCTGTTCCCGTTTTACCATGTTAGATTTTATTTATATGGTTTGGTGACTATAACCATTAACTGAGGATTGCATTTTAACTAGAGAGCCTAAGAGAGCAGGTTAATTAGTTTTTACAAGCGTGGGTGGGCTTAGTTCCACCTGTGCTTGGTTGGTTACAGGCTAAGGTAGCTCGGTTTGTACTGCTTCTCTAATATCACTCATGATAATATCAGAAGTCTGTACTGTCTGAATACTAAAACCAAATAGACTAGAGTGTTTTTATGAGAATAAATTAGAGGCAAATAAAATTTTAAATAACCAACGTCAGCTGTGACTCTTCTTGATCTGTTAAAAGCAGTTTTTGAATGTCTGGCATCAGTGCAGCCTGGGAAAGATGGATTCTTACCCTCCTAAGCCTCCCCCTGGTCCCGTCCCCTGTCTGCTCCCACTGTCATTTGTCATCTGACATCTATAAGATATTTAGCATAAACTAAATGCCGACACCCTATTAACACTAAACCATGCCAGTGAGGCAACATCAATATTTCTTCTCCTTGCACACTTGACCCAAAAGCTGCCCTCTATAATATGAATCATTAAGGCTATCATGTTTTCCCTCCTTTAATCAAGGAGTGGTTGCAGCTCCTCTGGCTGTTGACTCTCAACAAGCTGTTGATTTGAGTCACCCAAGTGGTTTGTGTGCTGCTATTCACAGACACCTTGCTCTAAACGGTACTCAAGACCATGAAATATGGTTTTTCCAAACTCCAACAAACCAAATCTGGAGACTTTTCAACTGTACTTACCTATAAGAAAATTTGTGGGGGTTGATCTAGCCCAAACTCCTCATCAAGGTGCACACTCAGCAAACCTCTCCAGCATCTTCCAGAGCAGAAAAAATGAGTCCTCAGCTTCACCCTGCACTGCTGTACCATAAAAAAAACCCCAAATCTGAACTGCATAACACTGGCTATTAAACTCCCAAAAAAATCCTGCAGCTCTAGCACCACACGTCTCCTCTGGGCTGCCCAAGTGACGAAAGGCACAGATGACTCCCCTGTTGCACACTTGAAGATGGAGCTGCTCAGATGCCAAGCAGCACCCAGTGTGCCCACAGGCTCCATGGCAGGTTGGAAAGTCTGCATTGTTTCCCTGACAGACATCTCTACACACAGGCCATGGAATAACTGAGGTGACCCCCCCTCTTTGCCAGCCCTCTCTGTGTCAGCTGCACCTCACCCACTGCTCACTCCTCACTCCATATATCATCCACCCAAAAGCGTCCCTGCAGTGCAAATGGCTCTCAGTTCCCAGCAGCATGGCTTAGTGACAGCTGGAAATGGCAGAGCAAGGCTAGAAGTGGTTGTCAGCCTCTAATTTCAGCCTGTGAGCATCCCCTCCTTGCCCCTTCTCTCCGGTGATGCTCAGTGTGGTGAGATAGCTCTGTGTTCAGTCCAAGGAATGGTTCTGAGCAAGTCATCCTGCCTGGGCACAGAAATGTTTCTGACAGTGCCATAATTCCACAGTCAGCAACAGCCATGAGTGCAATTAGCTGAGCTTTTCTCTTGTTTACATTGAGATAAACCGTAGATTTGTTTTTGTGCCAACATTAAAGATGGGTATTTGGCATGGGAAATCTCTAGCAGAGAGACAGGAAGAACTGGAAACAGAGAGCCCAGCTGAGCAGAGCACATGTTAGTGCTCCTGTCTCCTCTATCATCTCTGGAGAAATCAATTATAGGAGGCCTGAATTCAAATCACATGTTTATAAATTGGAATCAGACTAAAACACTCTGGAAAAGCTCTGCTTCACACACTTCATTTAGCGCTGATTTAACACAATGAGAGACCACGTGAACATGCCTCAGTAACAATGAACTATGTAAACCAGAGATATTTCATTTAAGATAATGAAAGAAGGCTTAAAAGTAATAAACTGTCTGGCCCATGTTGGGTGAAATCCAGATTCATAAGCAATTGCTGTTTTGTGAAGGCACTGAGCAGCTAAATAAAGGGACTGGGAATACCTGGAGGCTGTGTGTCCTGTGAGTGCTTCACGTAAAGAGAAGTGTTATTTCAAGGTCTGGCTCAAGTGGTCAGTTACGAATCAGAAGAACACGAAACTAACAAAGCTTGTATAAAATGAAAGTTCAGGCTTACTTCACTTCAGGTTCCATAAGCTGAGCTGCTTTGTTTTCCCATTTCTGAGAGACAGAAATACACCTCAGCCTCTTCATTATCCCCGTGGACCTGGGATCTGTGGGCTGGCACAGCAGTGGAGGATAGATCTTCACCTAAATCAAAGCAGGAGAGTGTGGAGAAGTTGGTGTTGCCCAGGCAGAACAGCTGGCTCTCTAGAGGAACCAGAGCTGCATTAATCATACCTGCATTTGTATTTCATAAGTGTATATGTATTTCTCAAGATATAATGCTAATGTGAACCTCTTCTGGATAATCAGGTGACCTCTTACCTTCACTACGTGTGAAATACAATTTACTGAGGCATGACGCTCCCATGAAGACACAAGAAAAGGCTGGTCACCCCAGGCTATGCAGCCACTTTTCCTCAGGCAGCAGCTGACAAGACAGTAAGTCATTAAAAATGCAGAAATCCAGTTAATTCAGGGGGCAGACCCAGATCTGTCCTTTCCATTTTCTGGCAATAGTTGGTGTCTGGTTTGTACACTGGCTGCTGCTGGCTGTTGGAATAGATTTCTTAGCCTTTTGCAAGGTCAGAGATTGGATTATTAGTCCTTGTTATTAGCAATATTAGCAAATTAAAGTCCGAGATGATTCAAAGGGATTGTACTTAACACCAGTCCCCAATTTTTGCCCTGACACCGAGGGTGCTCTCAGCTCCTCACACACCTCCTACATGAAGTCCATCAGATCAGATTGTGATAAATTCCTGTGTCCTTACCACGTCAAGAGCTGAGCGTTGCCTCTTTGTCATTGCACCCCTAATTCAGGAAGCTGTAAAGACAGTAAAACTGAGACAGAAATGTTCCAGAAGTGCCCAGAACTGGCCCCATTTGCTGCTGTGGGGGTGAGTTACCCCTCAAGCTTCACCTCTGTGCCTGCCAGCCCCGGCCAGTGCCAGATAAAGAGCCAAAAGAGCCCCAGGCTGTGCCTGCTGAGACCCAGCCCAACCTGTCCTACCCCAAAGAGGCTGCACAGCCCTCCAGGGTCCAGCACGCAAACCTCTGCCTGGCCTTGCTGTGGCTCTGTGTCCTCCCTGCTCGTTATCCACACTGTTTGTTTAGCCTTAATCCTGGCAGAGCAGGGCAGCGCTGGAGCACGGCAGAGCTAACACAGTAAAATCAGAATGTGTGCGGCATGGGACACAGCACAAGCCCAGAATGGCCACAGCTCCATCAGGAAAGGTTTGGCAAGAAAAATCTCATATATGCAGCTTATGGCAATACATCTAAAAAGTTCAGGTTCTTCAGATATAACCAAGGGCCTTTTGAAGTCAATCCACTCTTTCCTGTGCAAAATGACAGCCTGAAGAGAGGGCAGGGAGCTGGACTGGAGTTTTGCTGGCTTCTGCTTTCATTCAGGATCCATCCTTGCCCTTGCCTCCAACATCTACTGCACTGTAAAAGTGTCCCTGCTGAAGGAAGAGCTGCTGCTGATGCCAATGCCTACCCAGATTTCTATTTCATTGCATCCCGGTAAGTCCTTCACAACAACATGTTGTAAACACGCTGTCAACATCTTCTTTCCGTGGATAAAAGTATCAGCTTGTATTCCCTTTCTTGTACTCACAGTGTTCCTAAGCACAGAATAAATGTTCACTTTTACCTTTTCACGGGTGAATTACAAAGGTGGAGCTAAAGGGGAGAATTCTGTTTATAAGATTCCAGAGGAGTTTAAAATTACATCCCCCTCATAAACATGGGTCACGCAAATTCCAAGCTCATCTAAAAAAACTTTTGCATGTGGGCAGCTGTCTCCATTGGAGCAGCTGGGAAATCACCATGGGCAAAGAGCCTCCCTAAAGTCAGCCTTTTCCTAGGCCCAGTATTAGCCAGGTATGACCTGTACAGACAGTCTGGCTGTGAGAGATGAAGGCTGTCATAGTTCTGTAGCCAAAAGCTATGAAAAAATTTGCCACTTTTTAAGAAGCCACGTTTTGCCTTCCTCTGCCACTCTTTAACTGCAGGGGAAGGCAAAATGTGTCTGAATTCGATTCAGGACTGTCTTCATGATGGGACACCTAATTTAATAGCATTTTTATTTGCAAATGTATCTGTTGATCTCTGGACAGAGAGTGCAAACTTCTCCAAAATTAGGAGCTACCTTTATTCCTAACAAGGTGCCTTGGGGCCAAACCAATGGAGACAGCGCTAAGGAAAAAGTAGGCTTTATCCTTTCCTATATTCTTAGAAACTGCAAGTTGCATTTTGGAAGTTGAAGAATACAAAAGGAGCCACAGTTGCCCCCACTGTGGCTTACAAAAGCTATTTCTCCACAGGATATTATTTTGAACATCACAGGAATAGCAAAAGCTAGACCTATAAATAAAGCAGAATCACTAATTATGCCCATAAAGTCAAATGAAAGCTTGCTCAGGCCAGGTCACACACTGCAACAGCAGAGTTGGCAGCAGGGCAAGATCAGTGATTTTAGCAATTGTATAAAGTTCTGAGCTGGACATTTGCCCAAATGTTAAACAGAAACAGATGTATGGAAAACAAACAAGTTTCACAGCAATCTGCTGGGTCACAGGCTGCATCTACAGCAAGAAGCAATATTACTGCAACTTCCTTTTGCTTTGTTAAAAGGTTTCCAGCAGTCTTTGTTCCAGTTCCATAGCTGGGGTAAGTCTGTGCAAGTACTTCTATAACACATTTTTTTTAAAAAATCACTTCTACAAGAAGAAAGGGAAAAGCCCCCAGGCTGGCTGTAAACATTACTGCACAACAATCCCTGCCATCTTTCTCCACTCTGAAAGAAATCTCTATTTCTATAGCCTGTCCTTTTGGAAGAGCCAGAAGGAAAGTCTACTTTCAGCCAGATGTGGAACATTTTTTCCCACAAAGTTGCCTTTATGTTTTCCTGTAGGAGTGATTGTGTTATTGGTGTCCCAACCAGCCATGCTGACTTTGTTTGTAACTTTTTTTTTTTTTTAAATCCCTCTGGTGT
The DNA here is from genome assembly GCA_036785705.1 of Acanthornis magna. Lineage (NCBI taxonomy): Eukaryota > Metazoa > Chordata > Aves > Passeriformes > Acanthizidae > Acanthornis > Acanthornis magna. Next base: position 4,193,159 of record JAWUZG010000092.1, read on the forward strand.
TGAATTTGGAGTTATCAAAGCTACAGGGTATCCATCAGGGTATTCATCAGGGTATCCATCCACTGAGGACAGAGACAGCCCCAGCTCAGAGCTCCCTCTCCAGTGCAGCATTCCAGCAGTGTGGGAGTCTGCTCCTGCAGATGTTGTTCCCATCCCCAGGCAGCTGCAGTCCTTGCTGAAACCTCACCGAGCGACAACCCGAAAGACAGAGGAACTGCACAAAGGCAGTGATTTTAAGATATTTTTAGTGTTTTTATACTGGTTGACAACAGCTGCCATCAGGGAGGGAAGAATTCAGCAAAGCTGCAGGGAAGCAGGCACAGTAAAATGTGTGAGCTCAGCTGGTAACAGACCATTCGCACAGTTTAATTAAAACCAAAGCCCTCGCCCCCTTTTTTGTTCTATTTCTGGACAAGAGCAGCAGGACTGTCAATAAAGGGATAAACGACCGCTACCTCTGAGTCTTTTCTCTGAGTATTTCTGAGAATTCTGTTCTGAGAATTGCCCAGCCCTGCCGGAGCTCTGGGCAGACACCTCTACAAATGCCTGAATGCCATCAGTTGCTGTGCCTTGTTTCGGGCTGCGGGGAGCCTCAGCTGTGACCAAGGGAGCAGATCGAGCCCTGGCAGCATCCTGGAGCTGCTCCGGCACACCGCCCTGCCTTCCCCGACCCTTGCTCCCTTCGTGCATCAGCTGCCGAGGTTAATGTTTATCTCTCAACAGCTCCTATCCCAGGCATCTGTTACCTTCAGAGAAAAAAAGAATAAAGTTAATCTTTCAGGAAGAAAAAGTCCCAATCTCTTTTCCTGGGCTCGGGCGCTCGCAGCTGGCGGCAGCAGAGGGCGCTTCGCTTCTCCCTTCACCAGCCGCAATTCGGGAAAATGCTTTTTATTCCTCAATCCCTTCATCCCGGAGCCCTACAGACAAGTTACGTGCAGACCAGAAGCTGGGCACTCCTAGGCAGTCCCTGCTGTTTGTCCATCGCTAGGACTCAGCTGCAGGAGGAAATAAAACACGTGTCCAGGTGCCACCCGGACATGCCACGGGAAAAGCCGGGCCCAGCACCCGCGGCACACCCAGTCCCTGTCCCACGCACATCTCGGCTCCTGCACGGCACACAGCCCCCAAAGCCCCTGAATCTTAGACAAATCCTACAAGGGGTTGTATTTTAAAGCCTGCGTCCTGCAGAGCACTGTCACGCTACTACACGGGCTCCACTCTCCCCGTGTCAGACCCCAGGCTGGAGGAGCAGAGCCGCTGAGAAGGGAGCAGAGGCATTTGGAGGGTCCCAGGAGATCTCCAGCCCAACAGCAGTCAGGGAACACAGAGTACACAGCAGCCCTGCCAGGGGTCACTGATTTTGTACTTTGGTCTCCTGGCCAAGCCATGCCACCCGCCCTCTTCTAAAGGGAGCAGTTTAAAACGAAACCCCTCTTCCCTTCCCCTCCAAAGGGATCTTGTTGCCAGGCAGTACCGCAGGACACTTGTCCCCAAACACACAGGTCACTGTTTATCCTGACTACTCAATGGCCTGACAGCAGGAAAGCAGGTGTGTGGCACCTTTGGCATCTCCAACCTTTCCTCCTCCTGCCCTCTCCTGCAGAGCCTCAAAACCTTTGGGCACAGTTACTCTCCTCCACAACTTCCCAAAGGAGCTTCCAGGCACTCCTCAACCTCACCCCATTCCTCTGGGGCACAGGACATCCTCTCCACACCCTGCCTGGCTTTTCCCTGCAAGCTCTGTGCCCTGCAGTGACCCAATGGCTCAGGCAAATCTGTTCGAAGAGGTAAAACTTGGAATACTTTTGATTTGCATTGCCTCAGAACTGGTTCTTCAGTAAAGATTTCCCCAGGATCACTGAGCTTTTTGCACCCTCAAAAACATGTTTCTCTTCCATTTTCACTAGTAGTGTTCAACACAGTTATTTTCCTCACTAAAATCTTCGTTCAATGCACATGGATTTGCAGCAGTTCCCACTGAACCATTCTTTGAGGGAATATTGTTTTCTCATTAGCATCGTGATCACAGCAAGCTTCATTGAATAAATAATGCAATTAAGGGAAAATGGCAGAAATCTGTAAGAACCTTTTTCATTCTTCAAGCCAATGTCCTAAGAATTTCTTTCCCCCATTTTCAGAGAAAGGCCATGTGATCAGAGGGAAGGTTATGCTGTCCCAACCCAAAGAACATGCCCAAGGCTGCCTTCCATCTCCTCCCCCTCACTTGCTCCCTCAGTGCCTGGTTTCTTGCTCCCATTTACCTTAACTGCCACACATCCACAAGCAGAGTCTTCACCTTCAGGAGTTCTTCATCCCCTGACATGCCTAAGGCTGAAGAAAGGTGGATTTTCACAGAATACAACACAAGAGTCAGCTTGAAAGACCTTGATGACTTTTTCTGTGAACTCACAATAACACACTATGAAATAAAGTCAGTTTGGTTCAGAGGAAAAGCATCCTCTGGTGTGTACAGCTGTGTGTGCACGAGCAGTGTTTCCTGGCCACAAAGAGCAGTAACTGCTGTGACACTGATGCCAGGGATGAGAGATCCTCATGGCTATAGAGACAATCCATGTGCTCAGCTGAGGGTGCACTCACAGGCAGTGAGTTAATTACTCCAGGATGGCTCAATCAGCTCCGTGCCCTATCTACTCCCAAGCTGCTGCTGGGGCAGGAAGGAGCCAGGCTCCCAGTCTGCTCCTGCGTCACTCCCAGCAGGAACTGAGGCCCACCCAGCACCATGATCCAAGCTGTCCTCCAGGGGATGCAGTTTCACCTGAGCCACCACCAGGACAGACTGTGGAACTTGGACCCACCTCACCAACACCCTGGAGCTACAAACAGCAGCAGCAAAGGACTCTCAGGACTCGTTTTTAAGAGATGGCAGTGGAGGACAAAGCACGATGAGAAACAAAGATATAAGACAATAAAGGTTAAGGTACTTTTATTATAAAAGTCTATACAATGAGCACCAGACATAGCAATGCAATTATATCTGGTTTAGTTATATATATTCCATATCTATATATCCATATAGATATATAGGTTTTGCTTTTACCAAAGTAAAACTGTTATATCACAAAATGCCTAGTTCTACCATTTATTTATTGCTCAACAAGGATGGCACAAAACACACTCAGCATAACTGTTGCCATGCTTATCTACTATACTGAATAAACAGCCAAACACTGCATAACAAACACAAAGCAGCTGTTAATTCTGAATTGGAACCAGTCTGATCACTCACTCACTTATAAAAATATTGGAATCATATAGATTTAAGCATTATAAAGGAGGAATATATTATTTAAAACATTTAAATAGTGCATATTGACATTTTGCATGTGGTATATAAAACACAAACATTCATGTACAACACTATACAGTACACATTAGTTTCAATGTTTGGATACACCCGTGTCTGCAGACTGATAGAAAAGGAGCTGAAGTGTACATTGCACAATGGAACTGAATAAAATTGGTAAATGGTCTCAAGACTAGTTTAACCTCATAATTCTCTAAGGTCCCAGATCAATTTGCAGTTTAAATTTAAAAAAAAAAAAAAAAAGAAAGAAAGAAAAAAGGCATACCACCAGTGCTCAATAGTTTTAGTGCTTTTTTTTTTTTTTTTTCTGAATTCCAAAATTACATGCCTACAACAAGCAGAGTAAAACAAACCAGGAAGTATTCTACAGTACACAAATGAAATCTGAGCACTAAAAATCCTACTTGCAACCTATTTCATATGCTTCATGACAGAACAGCAAGTCTCTGAGGTTACGTGTGAGCCATTTCTTACATTGTGAGAAAGTTCATTTTTGGTCTTTCATAAAGCAGACTGAATCATTGCTATGTTGACATTAGCCAGTCATAAAAACATGCAGTGAGAGTAGGTGCATGCAAAACATGGCCACAATCAAACTGATACACTGAAATAAAAAAAAACAACTGAGAAAGCACCAGCTGAAATTAACATTTTGATTTTGCCAGATCAGAAACAGCTGCGGATGGCTGCTGCAGAGCAAAGCTAGTCCCTAAATCATCATTCAGCACAGCAGATGTGATACTCAAAACATTATTTAGTTTCAACTCTGAAGCTAAATCATGCAAGGCCCATAAACTGTTTTGCTTACATCGTAAGGGTTAGATAATGTATTTTTATTCTCCAACTGTAAAACAAAACTGTGATAAACAGCAGTAATCTTTCCACTCCAAATCGACGGTTCTCCCTGTGGTGCATGTTAACTACACTGATTTTAGCCCTTGACACCATACTCATTTCAGGTACAGTGGGATTTTAACTGTCCTAAGCCAGCTCCTTTCTGTGGAGCTAAGCAAGTCTGAGTGCCATCAGATTTCCCAAACACCAAAGCGTTCACTGTGCTCCTCAAATCTTCCGAAAGCGGAGATGCCGTATCCAATTCAGCCCACACACTACGTCACCACTGGCTGATAAACAACAACCGAAAAAGTGATCAAATGAACAACAATGACATGAGTCCTGTAGGCAGCATGTGATTGAACTTTTCAGTTTTCCAAGGTTTAAAAGCCACTAAGAAAAGGTCACTTTCTGGTTTGTCCACTGTCATCTTTATCAAGGAGGAAACGTGACCGCTAATGAGCAAACTCCATAGACGTTAATTATTACTGTGTATAGGTGCAATTTAGAATACCAAAAATCAAAGTTGTTCCACAGCAGTCCTTGGAAAGGAATTACAGTCTGTTTAAGTGTTCCAGGAATTAAGAGCTGTACCCTTAATTTGCTGATTTTTTTTCCCCATAATAAAAAAATAGGCAAGAGGAGTAGTTCGGTGCAGCATTATGGTATTAATAATTTCTTCAACAATGCAAAAGGTTGGTAATAACAAAAGTCTCAAGGTTCTTGAGTGCTAAAGAAAAAAAAAGCTATGGTTGTTTTGGAACAGGATGGATGCATCTGGAATACAAAACTTTGATGGAAACTGTGTTTGCTAAAGTTGGATAGAGCAGTCTCAAACTCAGAAACCTTATTTGCTCTCTAGACAGGACCTACTTACCCTTCAAACATGTCCTAGTGGCACCACAGTAAAGTGCACAAACTGGATTCTTTCAACAGTGCATGACACATGAACACAAGCACCCAATAAGTACAGGGGTAATATATGGAAACAGCATGTTACTCAACAGATTGGAGGAATATAATTTAAATTGATTTTGAAGAATCTTGTTTGCTGATAAGGACTTCTAACAGCCTCAGTTTGGCTTTGATTTTCTTGTACTCCCTGTACTCATCCAGCATTGGGACCCGATCTTCTTTCTGTACGTTCCTGTAAAAAGAGAAACATGAAAATTTCAATTAAATCCTCTGTCCTGCAGCAAGCCAAACACAAAAGCAGCTACAGGCAGTTATTTTAGGGCAGATGAAAACATTATTGGCAGCTTGTTCACCAATAACAGACACAACATTATATTTTAGTCCATTGTAGTTAAAATTGCCATCACTGAGAAACCTGAATTGAAAACCCAACAGCATTTATTCAGCACAACTGCTGCAGCATTGTGTAGTAATCATTGCTCTAGGCTCTCCTGGGAATTTTACTAACAGGATATGAAGAGTTTCATTTCAGATCCTGTGAACACATTACAGAAAAAGACACAAATTTATGTCAATCTATGTTTTTTACTGTATGTAGATTGACTCACAAACTGACAACAGAGCATTACTCTTACTGGACTATAATAAATTAATCTATTAATATGATTAACCCCATTATTTGCCATTGAAGCCAAAAGGAGTCAAAGGAATTTGTCCCAAATTCAGCAAATGCACCATGAAGCCACATTACTGGAATTTGTGTGACCAGTGGTCCAGGAGTGTGTAGCTCAGGAGAAATACAGGAGAAAGCACAGTCAAGTGAGTGCATTTGCCAGTCAAGAAAGTGACTGATCTCTTACGAGTGTTGTCAGTTTTGTTCATGAGGTGAGACACCTTGATGGGCAGCAATGGGCAGCAATACAATTCAATTCATAACAATACAAATTCAATAAGAGGTCTAAAAGAACTAAACAACAGAGAAAAGAACAAAAATTATAAAACCCTTTACTGGCAAAGCAAATATCCACTGTCAGAACTGACCTATTGGAACAAGCAGCCAATGGGCACATTTCCCTTCCCTATGTTACAGAACAGGGATAATACGGGCTTTTTTAAATAAAAAAATCATACTTTTTAGTAAGTACTTTTAAATGCTTTTTTTTTTAATGGAACTATTACAAATACCCAAAGTTATCTCCCTCAGGAGATTACTCACAGCAGATCAAAACAGATCAAATTCCAGCTGACATTCAAAGTTAGAAAATATACTTGGCTACATAATGAGGCTGCAGCCCAGCATCTGGATTTTGCTAAACAAACCTTCCATTCTGCTGATAAAACTCCTCTTCAAATTCTCGTAATGTCTTGCGTAGCTTCCTTTTCTCAGCTCTGGCTTTCCACAGTTGCTCCAATAATTCAGGCCTAAAAATTTCAAGTGAAAGAAAAATACTATTGGCCATACAGTAGAAATTAAATTCCTCAGAAACAACTAAGCTAGCTGCACTAATAATTTATTTGTCTGGCTCATAAGGAACATGCTGTCTGTTTGAAAGTGAAATATTGAGAACAAACTAGCAGTTAATAAAGGGGTATAAATTTTCTGCTGTCTACTCAGCTCAAGTAAGGCTGAAGAAGGTTTAGAAGATACTAAATAATTCACTGAGTACAAAAAGATCTTAGTCAGACATGTCAGAGCAAAGAACACTCACTCAATCCAAGTATTTCCTGAGAAGTGCTGAACATGTCACTCCCTTCCACCCAACATCATAGATTTTGTATCATGACTCTAACTACAATAATTACAACTACGATCATCAAATTATCCACTTAATTGTCCATACATAGAAGCAGCTCGGGTGCTGGAGAGCCTCAGGTCCCGGGTGAGTTTCTCTTGACCATCTTCAATATCAGACTCGGAGTTTTCAACTGGGCTTAGAACGGGCTGTGTTTGGGCAGCAGTTTTTAAGATCTCATTCAGGTCTGTAGACAAACCATCACTTTCTTCCTCTTCTTCCTTTAAGTGAAAACAGAAATTCAAAACAAATATGAAGCATTTCAGTTCCCTATTACAAGTGCTGGGAAGTATTTTTTTTAAATGCACTATACATACCTTAATTTCTTCAAAAAAATGGGCAGTTTCACCTTCAATAATGGGCTGTAACATCTGCCCCCGCCTCTTGGTTGATGGTGATCCCTGCAAAAATGGAAGTTTGTTTTAAAATATACAGTAAGACATCAAGTGCTTGAAGTCAGAATTCTGTTGAAGTCACCCAGTATTTCCTCTTTCAGATGAATAGAAGACAGCAAACATACTTCCAGAGCACAAATGAAATAGCTATATAACCCAAAAAGCTCAGATGCCCAAGGTATCCTTGACATAGAAGTAAATGTTGTAGCTTATAATTTATTTTAGAATACTCTTTTTCAGACTTGAAATACAAAACATTTGCTCTCTCCACGGTGTGTAGATTCATAGCTCTGAATTTTGTATTTACTCGTTTCTCCCAAACCAAACCACAGTTACAGAGGTCAGAGCTGGTTATCTCCTGCCAAGCACCCATTGGGAATAATCGTGACAGATTCTTTTTCCAGACCACTCTGAAGCCCCGCAGTTGGAAGTGTGAATTCAGGGCTATCTATTGCCACCTCAGAGTCAAAATCCTTTGAGCTGCTGCCTAAAGCAGGTGTCCCTGTGCTGTCCAGGTGCCTGTTTCACACATGCCATCATGTCCTGCTCATCCCTTATCCCCACACAGCAGAAGCAATTCCAACAGATGGTGTCTGGACAGGAGAAAGGTGAAACACAAAAGCCACACAGACAATGACCTGTGAAAGGTAAATAGTTTCCTGCTTCTTTGGACGTTTCCATACAGGCTTCAGGCATATCATTAGTGTACCAGGATACAGTAAGAGATATCTCATAGAAATCATTTGTTATATAAACCAAAAAGTCCATTCTTAAAATACCTGGCACTGAATATAGCCCACCTAGAAGCTACCACTGAACAGCTCTTAGTAATGAGAGTTCCTCATATCTCTTACAGATGTCAAAAGCAAAGTCCTATGAAAAACATTTTACAGGTGTTGCCTACAGCACAGATCAGGAATCGTGTTACCGAGATCTCTTCTGAATTTAAAATCCTTCTGGTGGGCCATCACCCATCCCTTTATTTCACAGCCAAAAGAATAGAACGACTATGCTATAGTCATAAGGCTACCCAGAAGGTAAAACCCATCTCGGCTGAAGAGTCAGATTTTTGAGGGGAGAGATGAGATAAATCTCAACCTGTCAAGAGCAATACCACAAAGCTATCACTCACTAGTCATAGAGAAACACATTGGTGCCTAAGAGCAACCTGTACTTATGGAGTTCAAAAAAGCATTCTGATATAAAAGCCCTTAAACTTGACTGTGATGCAAATCATACTTTTCTTTAAAAGTAGCCATCAAAAAACATGTACGTGCAAGAAAGGCAGAATCTTGACCTGGTCCCTTTATCTCAGTGTACTCCAGCTTAGAGGGGAGAGCTAAGAACTGCCAGTGACAATGTAAACAGCAGATTAAGTTCCTGCTGAGTAAGCCCAGCTACCTACGTCTGCTAAGAACTGTCTGTATGCACAGAGATTATCTCACGTCAGCTATGCAGACCCTTCTTTCCAAAAGGGTCAGCAGCCAACATCAAAACAGGTATTTTGCAAGTCTGGGTCAGTATGCAAGGTTTGGATTATAGCTCATGCAGAACAAAACCAGCTGGCTGTCATTCCCCAGCTGTTTTACAGGTACTATAAACAAGGTTACAGCAATTTCCTTGCACAGTATGAAAACTTTTCTTCCTCATCTCTTACAAGACCACAGAGAGAGGAGAGAAAATACAGAAGGAAATGAAGAGAAAACACAATGAAAAAGCACAGATGTTGTACGGATGCTGCAGGTGCTGGTAGCATGTCTCTCTCTGGGGAAGCATGAAGGAATGAAATGGTTCTGATGGCAATCCTGTCACTCAAGCCTCTGCTGACAGTAACCTGCACTGCAACTGGTGTTACTATTCTGGGGAGGACTAAAGTACAGTATGTCCTGTGGATCCATACCTAGCACAGGCACTTGGGAACATCTCAGCCACAGCAAGTTAGCACAGCTCACTTACTTCCACAGAGAACCATTTAATTCCCAAGAGCCATCAAGGTCACAGAGAGCTTGGAACTGCTCTGTTCTCAGCAGTAAATCAATCAAATGCCTCAAGTACCATGACAACATCATCTTATACCTTCCACAAGAAAGATGTTTTATGGAACAGTGTTACTAGCTCTTCTAAAGGTAGCCTAGCAGTTCAAAAGTGGGAAAATAAATAGAAATAGCATTTGTTTTACTCACAAGAATAGGAGTAATGCTTGCTCTAGTTAACATTTGTTTTACAAGTCTGTATCTGTCATAAAGTGGCTTCACAATATGTCTTTCTTCTCTAGTAACCTAAAGGCAGAGAAACCACAGAATTAATTATACCGGTCACTCAATCACAGACAAGCAAACACAAAGCCGTGTGCTTCTCCTGCCAGGCCACGAACATTCTAACTTAGAATATAAAACTAGCTTAAATTGTGTGTATGAAATGGGGTTTATGTAGATAGAAGGGAGTAAGTGGATGCTTTTTCATTTTGTCTCACTTTAACACCCTGTATTTTTCAGGAAAAAGATTTAAACGCTTCCTAAAAATTAGGGGAGCTTCAGGAGAGGCAAACCCTCTGTCTTTAAATACCCATGGAAAAGATGTAAAAAAGGGACCAAGAACTGGGGGAAAAGATGTGTGCCTGGCAATGATGATGGTTCTACGGAAATGACAGGGGGAAAAAAGAAAAAGATGAAACTGTAGAGAGGGGGCTGGGAACTGTCTTTCCATTTCTGTTTCTGTGAAATCCAGAAAAACATTTCTGGTCTGTTCCCAGGAAATTCAATAATCTTGTTTATTTTCAAGATGTTTCTTTTGCTTCACACACATATAAGGCACCAAATGACATCAATCACTTTGCACACTCCAATAACCTGCTGATTTCTGAAAACGGGGCCTATTAATACATACTTTTTTCTTTTTTTAGAAGTCAATGCAGCAAGTTCCTCTGATGACAACATGGAGGCCAATAGATACCTTTGTGTTTTGGAAAAGGAAAAAGAAGAACCCCCCCCACACCAGCATTAAATTCTGCTGTTAATATTGCACGAGAGTTACTGCTGTCTATGCACACAATGACACAGTTTGAAATAAAGCCAAGCATTACCGGCCGTCCATGTTGGCTTTCATAATACAGGAGGCTCTTCTGGAGAGATGTTTTCTCTTCTACCAAATGGTCCTTTGTCATTTTCTATCAAGAAAAATTAGCATTTAATCAAACACAAGTCACTTCTATGAGCTGTACAGATGCCTAAGCCAAACTTATCTTAGTTAACATCATACAACCCACCTTCCTCCATTGAAAGCTGTTCAATATTGTCAGCACATACTTGTAAATATTTTAATAAAGAGGAAGTAAAATGTGGTTCATCTTGATAATTTCCCCACAGAGTCTGAAATATGATGGCCTGGCAAAGAGGTGCTAGCCAGAGGCATCATTGTGCTAATAAAGTGGTAGCCCAAGTGTCTGAGAGTGCTCTATCTCCCCCCCTTATTCTCTTAGAGCCTATCCATAACCTTATGCTTACCTTTATATCTTCTGGCAAACATCTCTCAACTCGTTTTTCCTTTAATCTTTTCAAAATGAGTTCAAGTGTAGCCTCCTTGGTGGGCTTCTTCTCTTTCTGCACAACCCGCATCTCATCTTCATTTTCTTCATCCTCTTGGTCAAGAGAGGAACCAAAGCTTTTTGGAAGAGTGTTACTTCGTGGACGTGTTTGAGGTATGAATTCTCCATCTGAGCTCCTCTGCTTTGCATCTAAAAAGAGAAAAGTTGCTCAATCCAAAGGTTTAAAAGAAAAAAAACACTCTTGGTTTGTTTAACTGCAAACAGAGGAACATAGCAATTTGCATAGGCAAAGTTTGTCTCCTAAAGAACAAAAGCCATAAGAATAATTTGATTTTCGAATAGTGCAGTATGTAGAAATGAAACATTTTTAGTGTCCTGTGGAATTTTACTGAATGATTTAGCCATTTCAGTCACGTAGATAATTTGTGTTTGTAGAAAACCAGAAACTGTAGCAATCTCTTACCTTTTATTTGCTTTCTCAATTTGGTAAGTTCAGTCATCCATTTTAAAACTTTTGGATTGGCTGCAATATCACTATAGGAAGGCTGAAAAAAGTACAAATAAACTACATATTAAAAGAAACACACTAAATCTTGTTTATAATTACTTCTTTCAAGACTTGGTAATATTTGTGACAATGAATGTGAACAGTTACATGGATGCCACTCAGTATCAGATCAGATCTCAGTGCCAACATAAGGACAACAGTCATGAAAATAAAACTGAAACAACTTCAGCAGTTGAACGAAAGAGCGGTAAGACACTTCTGCTTTTCCACACATCTCATCTGAAATGCCCTCACTCTCTGCAGAACTGTCACTCCGTCCTCCTTTGGCTCTGGCATTCTGGCATACTCTCCAATACTGCTGTTTCTCAGCTCACTTTTGCAGACAGCAGTGTGTAACAAAATTCTTCTCATTTGTGAACACACAGTTATTCAGTGATGAACTACAAGAGCCACTTAGCCCTCCCATACAGTCCTTTATCCTGAGTAAAAACAGAAATGCTAACCTACCTTACTGTTTTTCTCTTTTTCAAACTGTTCCTCAAATTGCTTTATTTTTTTCTGTAATTTCTTGACAAGCTGATAAGGTGTCTTGTCTTCCCTTTTGTCATCCTTTGAGCTAAAGGATGCTCTTCGTGTTCTGCATAAAAACATTTTTAAATGTCATTTAGATAATGAGTGTAAACAATTTGTATATTTAAGTAACAAACGAATAATTTCATTTTTTCTCCAGTAATCCATTATTTTCAAGTTTTCAGAGCTATTTACTCAAACTGCTTTGAGCTGGTGCCTTCAAGACGTGATATTATTTCTTCCTCCCTAATGTTAGTAAAACCCATAACAGAAAAACAGTATTTGAAATCCAAGTGTAATGTACCATTAATTGCCAACTTTCTGGTGCCTGGGGTATTTACCTAGATTATTGTATACCCAGTAATTCTTCAAGTACTGGGCACCAAATAAAGCCCAGGTTAGAAAATACCACTGAGCAATCCTTGGTAATTAAATAGCTTCACTTAACTGTCTCAGGCAAGTTATTAGATACTTACCTAAAAAATATCCACATCATTCGTTAGTCTTACTAATAAATTTCTTAAATTTTACTAACAGACTTTTAGAATATGTGGTTCTGGTTTTATACCATCTTTCACACAGCTCCTTGACATTTGCTGCTTTTGCAAAGCATTTTTATTTCAAGACTGACATGAGAATTTTCCAGAACACTTACTATACAAGGTGCCTGAAACAGCCCTCAACACAGCCAGTGACATCTATGTAGTTCAAGACATTAGCAATACTAATCTAATAATCTACTGGAGTAGATCCTTATTAGTTTCAGAATGAGGAGAATAGCTCTTATCATCAGCACTTTCCTGCAGGTCAGTCTTCTACATCATTTTAACAGTACTTGTTAAACATCTTCTGTGGCTAATTGGAGAAAACTTGAACAATAAATCTTTTTGTATCAATAAATCTGCCAAACAACTAGAAACTGTAAACTTGTTCTGATCTCCTGTTTCAGGTTTTCTCATTTTTATGAGATTATTTCTTCCCTAACAAGCACAAAAATTCTTCTCAACTTCCCTTTTCCAGTAACAGTAGCAGACAGTATAGATAATGGGTTATTTACAGTTTTGGAGGGTCACACTTCCTAAGTTCATACAAATAACCTGCAGCTGGCTTAGTGACAACTCTGATTTAATAAACTTGGTTTAAAAAAAGAGAAGAAAATAAAGCCAGAGCTTACATAAAATCACAGAGCAGAGTCCAGTAAAGCCTGGTAAACAAAGGCTATAAATACTACCTTCAGCCCAGGAAGTGCCATTGCAGCAGGTTGGCTGAAGCCCTGACCAAATGCCAGGGAAAGCTCTGCAAGCTTGTCCTATTTTTATCCTCTTTCCCTCAGCATCCGTCAGTGGCCACTTGGAAAGACACGGCACCACCCCAGCTGAACCTCTGCTCTGACTCACTACAGCCCTTCCTGGGCAGGCAGAGCAGCCAAATGGCCACATAATGCTACGTCTGACCTTGGTCTTCAATTCATTCAGATGGTGAAAACCCACAGGGATCTTAAACAGCTGTGTTTTCATCCTGGCAGTGACATTTCCTGCCCCCAAACCCATCAGATTGCATTAAAATACACACCTAACAAAAGAAAGTGCTTTGGATGAAGAATCTAACGTTTCTGGATCATGTAAGAAACGCTGGCTTTGCCCAAAATCCAGACTCCGATGTGACAATATGGGATGACAGTCCTCTTCCAATGGATGATTAGTCATCCTCCCAGCCTGTGGGGAAAGCTGAGCTTCTCCAGATTCACTGTCCTCCTGCCAAGATTTGAAAGCAGGAAATGGATCTAGAAGATAAAAAAAGGACAAAATGGTACTTTTCTGTTAACAGAACTATAAACAAGAGTGAAAAGGAAACAAAAATGCATACCCAATGCTTAGTCTTGTATGCTCTAGAGGATGTGGTGTCATACACAAAGTGAATAAAAACAGTGAAATACATCAGAAAGCTACAATTCTGTCATATAACTCAAAGAAAAAGGTACTGAAATGAAGTATGCACACTAGGATCCCTTTTTCAAAGTGTATCTTGGGAGTATGCATTTCTGAGCAGTTCAATAGTGTAAAAGAGCCTTATTTATGTATCAGAAATACAAAATAAGAAGAATACATTTATTGTCCATTGCAGTATTTTGTTGTGGAAATTAGTTTTCATACTGTACACATATACTTTGAAAGGTTGTCCTCTTGGTTTTGAAGAAGGTAAGTCTGACAGTACCTCTTTAGGTACAATGTCCATTTGCTTAAGTCTTTTTCAAGGAGTGTTTTTGGGTTTTATGATAAAATCTATCTTGACACCACTGAGAAAAAGAGATTTCTTAATTTGTGGAAGGTGATTTTTTAGGAAGGAGATTCCAAAACAATCAATTCTCTCAAATCCCTATGAAAAGCTCCTTGCTAACACCCCTTATAATTCTTTGACGTGATTTTCTTGCTGTCTAACAAAAAGCTGGCATAGCCTTAAAATCCCACCCCCCTTCCTTTCAGAGTTGCCTGGTTTTTTTTTTCCTAGTTCAAATTAGAAATTTGAAAACTGGGTTCAAAGTGTGCAGAACAACAATAAAACCCACAAAGTAATCTTTAAAAAAAAATAACCCTTGTACCTGCTTTCCACTGCACATTTTCTAAGTATTACTGGGAATTTTTTTGTTGTTTTTCAGCTGTGATCTTGCCTGTTTGCACAGTACAAGATACAAGAAGGGGACCTTTTTGAATCAACAAAAAAACTGCAGATCAGAATATTCCCAAGATATAAGGGACAGCAGGTGAAGGGTTAGTTAGAAAGCAAACCATCAACTATCAAAAGGCAGATAACTGAACGTATGGCGAACCATACTTACCCTCCCCTTCTCTCTGCAGATGCATTGTTTTGAAATCAATGAGGGGGAAAGTGATAGGGCATGGCGCTAATAAAATGAAAAAGAATGGCAAAAAATACTAAAGTGAACACACAGCACAGTCAGAACAAACTATACATAACATGTAAAGCAGGAAGATACAGTACCAGGGAAAAACATCCCATCTTTTGGACCAGGCCCTGAGCACTCTCAGCTTCCAAGCAATCCCCATGGCAGGTAAGGATGCTCAGTCCTCAGCCAATTTGAACTTTTACTGGAAAGGTTTACAAAGAACTGATACAGGAATAGTAAAGACTTATTGCAGTTTAATAAGAGACTCATGCATCCTCCCATGAACAAAAGGAAAGCTCTAATGTTTTTGCTCAGAGCTTGCAAATAATAGAGATGGTGGTGATTTCCAAAAAGCAGGGCAAATGCAGAAAAAAATACCCAGAAGTATAAATCAACCATTCTGCATTTCTGCCTTGGACCAGCAAGCATTTGATGTCGATTTTCAAGAACTCTGTTGCACACAGGCCTTTGAGTTTTCTATAGATTTGCTTTAATAACCCAAATTTTGTAACAGAATTTGGACTAGTACAGATTTCTTAACAAAGTCACTCTACTTCAATGGAATGCCAAAAGGATTTGCAGTGCCTGGAAGGCTGAGTTCCTAATAACCATCCTAAACAGGACTGAAGAATAGTCAACATTCAAATACTTCACAATGAAATAACACCTCTTGCAAAGATCATGATTTAATACCAAGAAGATATAATATAAATTTATAAACATATATGCTGCTTTATCCTCAAAACAAGGGTCATAAAGCTATTTGGGGAAGTAAAACCAAAGCAACTTCGTGAGCAGATTTAAGGAAATAATGAAAACGGATGCCACAAACCTTCTGAGAATACATCTTAAGTCATCTTAACACAAAGAAAGAATGCAACAAAATGTAATGTGCAAGTAAGCAATTAAAGTAAATAAAACATCAAGAACGTAAGCAGGTTTTTATGGGTTTTTTTTGGCTTTAAACTGTTTTTAACTCAGGCAACAAGAATGAAAATCTGGACTCAGAATCTTTGGATGCCTGCAATTTGACTTTTCTGTGCCATGACATACTCTGCATAGTTCGCTCGGGCTCAAGACCACCAACCAGAAAATATCATACAAATCTAATGAAATCAATCACAAGCTGCAAACCTCATTATTTGCAAAAAGGTAAAAGGGAAGTGTGGACTCATGAAGGCAATTAATTTTCAAGACAGTCAACACCAGTGACAAATCAACAGTTATCACCACTTGAGCTTCAGGACAAAGCTGTATGTGCTGACATGTGACAGCTCTAAGCTGCACTGTTACGTCACACACATTCCAGGTTTACTTCCCTCATTTTACTATTTCGAACACTGCAATCAGAAGTGCAGTGATTCCCTGTTACCAGTGTCTTGCTAACGTTTCACTGTGACACTTAAAGGCATCTCAAGGAACAGCTGTCACTGGAACAGCCTGTTGAAAGTTAAAACCTTGTCCCTGCACAGTTCACCTGCACCACATCGATCAAGCTGTATTGCAAGTTTTCAAAACCAGAAATGAGCAGCCTGTGGCCATTGCACTGTCAGTGACAGCTCACACTAGTTTAGCAGCTTAGATCACTTGCATTTTTCAAGGTGTGATGACTCCAAATATCAATATTAGACGAAACATGATATAAGGAAGACATAAGAAGAGAAGTATTTTGAAAAGAAGATATTGACAAGAGTGTTTTGCTCTGGTTACAAAGGGCTTATGGTTGTTTTAAATAAAAGTCTAAACAGTTATTACCAAACATTAGAGAAATAAAATTCAGTCAAGTCACAAGCTCAGGGGATTGCTAAGTCTGGAAGGCAGTGAAGAATAAGACCACAAACATAAGGAATACTGTCTGAGAGAAAACTGTTACAAGTACTTTTCCTAAAATGCAAACCATGGAGGGAGAAAGGGCACAGCAATAACATCCATCTGCAACTTTAGCCTTTATGTGAAAATTCAGAGCTCCTTCAAGTTGTCCAATGACATGGAAACCCAAACAACCAACAGATTTTATCAGAAAAATTGAAATATAAACCACTGTGTTTGGCAGGTTAATGATTTTAAGTCAAATTCAGCTAACTCAACTAGCATTAGAACTTCAGTAGTTTACATTTAATAAAACAAAGACAAACAAGACATGATGTGAATTTTAACTAAATTATATATTAGACAATGTGTTTTTAATGACTTTGATGAGAGACTCAGGGTCATGGAACTCTAGAACCACCAAGCCAAAACAAAACAAGCCACCTAGAATGAAACCTGGACTTTTTTGCTTTCTTTCATTTTTCCTTGGACTACTTTTTCCTTTTATTTTTAAAAGGTCCTTAATCAAGTTGCAGATGGTTCTGAAACAAGATGAGACCTATGTCATGACTTGGTCAATCTTACCATGTGTACAGGAACATATTGTTGTTTGATGCTTCTACTTTGTAAACTGTTGCATTTAACACTCCTCCCCGACTATATTGTGAGCTAAAGAGTGAAAATTACCTTCCCATTTGTCACCATCAGACACACTCTTCAGATCCAGACGTGGTACTTGGACACCCGGAGCTTCCTCGGGAACATTAACGCTGCCATCCCCCAACACCTCTGAATCAGTGTTTGCATTAAGATCACAAGTCTTGCTACTTGAATCCTGAATTTCAATAACAGAACAGTTTTATTATTACTTAGCAACAGGAAATCAGGTACCTAATCAGTTCCAACACTTCTAAAAATTTTAAGGGGGAAAAAAAAAATCTCTCCAAACTCAAGGAGTTACAAATACACACACACCCCCCAAAAGAAGTCAATTATGTACATCACAAAACATTTCTTACATGAGATGCATAAGTATAAACATGCTGTGCTGCCCTAAGTTTCCATCAAGTGACATGATGAGATCTCTAACAGAGGTTTTCCAAGCCTTGCAGCAGGCAAGCAATCACCATAAGATGTTAAAAGCTAGCTTTATTGTGTTACTTCACATTTGTATTTCATATAAGATGCTGTGTATCTGTATATAAATGAAATCATTCTTACCTGGAACACCTCTGAAGATATTCTATCATTGCCATCAAGCAATATATTATTTTCCCTAAAAAGAAGACACAGACCTTGTTATAACTTTAAATACAAGTTCTTAATGGACAGTAAACACTATACACTCCCCTTGTATCTTTTCCTCACAAACCCCATCCAGTTTTAGCAGATAGGCAATGTATTTACTTAGAGCAGTAATTAAAATTCTGAGGGAAAAAAAGTTGTATTACTTCTTTTTCCACTCTCTGATCTTCACATTGAATTTCAAGCTGTAGCATGTAAACAACAACTAGACTTGAACAAAGGTGGAGATAAAAACAGCTCAGACCTTTATTCTCAAATTAAGAGTAAATATTTTAAAACTCAACTGAACTAAAACTGAAATTTCAACTACTACTGAACTAAAACTGCAAATTAACAAAGCTTTCCGGTGAGTCACTGTTGCTAACATTAATTCTTCAATCGTTGAGAGCAATAAAATGTGCCAAAATATTTTAAAGAAAATCTTTTTATTCTTCTGTTTCTCTTGCCCAGAACATAGGATTGTTCACATTAAAAGGCTGTATCATATATGTCTGTATGCCTACAGAAAAGCACAAACCTTTCGCTATTATTTTCTCCATCAACATCTTCATCTTCATCACATGGTTTCAATAATATGTCTGCAGTCTGTTGGGAAAAAGAATGTTTAGAAAGACTTGTCAATGGCTTTCTCAGCAGAGGACATTTCCATAATCATCTCTGACCACAAAATGCCCTCAGCAACTAAAAGCTTCTTGTGTGTGGGGATGGCAATCACACTTTTTAACCATGTGACATTTTTACATCCAAAGTAAGGCCAGTGACCAGGTGTTTTAATCACCAAAAGTCACACAATGACCTTCCATCTTCAGCTACACCATTTTTCATTATTTCGTCAATATAAGTTGTACCTAAAATTGTCAACCATGGCATGAAGTTCAGGGTGACTAAAATCATGGCAGTTTGTACATCCTGGTCTCAGAGCAGGTTGGATGGTGAGTTGTGCTCAGCATAGATGAAATGAAACAAGTCTGACAAACTTTTTAAAGGAGCTACTAATCCCTGTTACTAAATAAAGCAGCAACTGAATTGGAAGGGGATGAAGAATTGCTGTCAGTTCTACGACACCAGCTCATAAAACAAGTTCAGATAAACCCATGTCACCATTTTGTTCACTAAAAGTATTAATGCAAAAGCCTGGTACTTGATTTCTTCAGAAAAGTGTCTTATTTGGGGGAATACAAGAAATTTGAAATACAAAATACGTCATTCGGTCTTAGGCTTCAAGAATTCTCACAAAATTATCTTTACAGTGTCTGAATAGAAAATAAAGTTACCAGGAGAGTTTAAATACACCAACAGTTGCCAGCTCTGCACTGCTGACAGCAAGTATTATCAGAAAAATCACCATTACTCTCTTTACATTATTTCAGTCCTCAAATCAAATTCCAGTTTGGGGAAACGATTTTTAATTACAGTGCATTTGTCATACTCCAGCAGATAATTTCCACCCTGGAGATGAGCTGTGCAAGTCTTGCATAGTCACACTTACTAAAGTTGTGGAAACAGCTGCTTCTATTTCCATTCCAGGCCCAAAGGAGAACTCACGTGCAGAGCTTTCTTCTCCTACAAGCCTACATGCTCCTCTCAAACTCCTTCCACACAGGAAAATCACCACATTTCCCTTTAATCTCTCCCCATAAGATACAACTCTCCAATAACATTTGAAACAGTGTCTTAAAAAGAAGGTAAAAACTAACACTGAAAAAAACAAAACTTCATCCCAAAATCTCACCTTACCACTGACAGCAATGGACAGAAGTCTACCAAAAAGCAAAAAAGGTCAGGAATGACACCAGGTATGACAACAAAAGCACTTCTACTGTGCACTCCCAAGTGTCATGCTCCCTTTTATATCCAACACCATGTTTTGTGCATTTTTTTGCTATAGGAGAACAATCTAATTTTTTTTTAGAACAATATTTGGCACTAAAGCATGAGGAAAGAACCAGGACAATGAATACATTCTGTGAAATTAAATTTACAGAATGGGATTCTAAAACAACATGCTAGTTTGTAGGAACAACTGAAAAATTTGGCTGGCTAGGTGATTCAAGAGAGTCATTTGGGATCCCCAAAAGCAAACAGAAGCCCTGAAGACGAGCAAATCACAATAGTGAAAAGCACTACGGAAACATTTTGCTTTAATAAAAACACAGATTCCAGATGGCTCAGTTTCACTATGCTATGGCATCCATTCCTATCTTTTCAAGTTCAAAGACCCATTAAATTCTTCTAGTTAATTTAAGTCTACTAACAATAGGTTTGTTTATCTGGTTATCTTTCAGGAAACCCTCAGGAAGATTTATGGACTCACAGGCAAGAAGCTGAAAACCATTGCAGAAAGTTCTCTACACATGTGTAACAAACCTCTCTACACACAGAATTCACCCTTTAGATTTGTAACAACAGAAGTGTTAGCAAATAAATAAGGAACTATAGATCTGATTTTTTTCATTAGAAGGGCTTATCTGACAGCTGCAATATGTGCTACTTGATACAGAGTGGTAAAACACTCTCTTCTCTTGCACATTATTGTTATCCTTGATTTCATTTTTGTCAGCACATATTTTACAGTATTCCTTTATTGCATCAACTAGAGAAGAGATGTGCTGAAGAGAACAGGACATCTCTGCCTACCACAGAAGAAACTGGAAATAGAGAGAAAAGGCTGTAATTAGCTAATTACGAAACCACACCTTCTTAGCACAAGCATAGTCAGGAGGCTGCAGAGTCTCAAGGTGACTGCTATCCTTTCCTGATCCAGTGCAAGGTGACTAACTGTGGGCTATGCTGCAGTCACAGCTCTACAGCTTCTGCTCGTGGGGAAGCCTTTACTAACCCAGACGCTGCTCTAACCAGAGCTATGCTGGCTCATACACCGACTTACCTCAGCAGAAGGAAGGGCTGGTACCTGTGAAAGAATAATGGAAGTACATCAGTCAGGCTCCAAATAAGTCATACCAAAATACACAGAAATTTCTCAGTGCATGTGGCACAGCAAGGAAGACAACTGACTGCACAGAGCAACAGCATCATGTAATGCTACATTAGAACTCTTTGGAAAACTTGGATCTCTAAAGCATTAAAGTTGCAGCAGCTTATGATTTGATATACAGGAGACTCTTCCTCTCACCCGAATGCTTTCTTCTTCCTCAGTTACAGTATCATGTTTCATAGCTTCACTGTCTAAATCAGTGCAAACCAATGCTTCAGAGCAGTCTCCCGTGTTTTCACTGCTACCAGTGTCATTATCTTCAATTACATCATTCCTAAAGATACAAATAGGAAGATTTTAGCAACCTGTTGCTCCATCTTTAAAAGAAAAGAAAAAGAAACACGATTTTTTCCCTCCTTAAACAGTACCAAACATTAGGATGCTTTTTGTTATTCCGACCAAAGATACTGGTAATAACTACAATTCCAATCACCTGTAGGCAAACTTATTTATGTGATGTTTTGTGCATCCATACATGACAGACATATTAAAGTGCATTTATTTAATTCTTGTATGAAGGGCCAGGCATACAGCCACCCCACACCTACCACACCAACCTAAGGAATAAAAGCACAACAGCCAGAAGCAACGACCTCCTGAAATTACAGTGACTCAATGACATTGCTGTGGCTCCACTCCTCTCGGTACTGAAGGCAGTTAGTTTATAGCTACTGTCACTGTGTTCCCCTCCAGTGAGAAATCCCATTATTTCTAACATTTAATCTTCCAAGACTTCAACTTAAGGCATGTAACATTAGGGCCAGATTAAAACTAATTGACACCATATTTGTATTCACAGATATTCTTTATGAGCCACCATCCCTGTTACCACATGACTCTGTCATTCATCACAAGCCTTTGACTTCTTTGCTTTCCTTCTCCTCACTCAGAAAGAATTCCACATTAAGAAAGCTCCTTCTCTATCAGATATAGAGATAATAAACAGGATGGGTTGAAAATTAACATTTTAACTATTTTTTCTTAATTCTAGCCATTAAGTTAGTTCCAAGAAATGGGCACTGGATCACTGCTTTTTCAGTTCTTAATTGAAGCATGTATTTGCCTTATGCACAGTGTGCTGCTTTGAAGAACCCAGACACCCCTCTGAAGAACGGTATCATGTATCCTCTCTTACAGTTAATCCACAGTGGAATGATGATCAGAAGCATTTGGAATAGTCCCTGTGCCAGAGGAGGATACTGGTTTCAAACCGGCAGTGATGGCACTTGGAGCCTCCCCCTCTGTGAGATCAGCCAACCTTCACAGCACTTACACTGTCACTGAAGAAATTCAGCTGCTACAGGGCTTCGAGGCAATTACCAACTCACAAATTACTTCAAAGACATTAAATCTCTAGCACTAAAACTCAGATTTAATTGATCATTACCAGCAATGATTATTACTTTTATGATCCACTGCAAACTTTATTCTTGTCTTCTAAAACCAGTAAAGATGGAACAATTTAGAAAAGAGCATTTGAGTCTCTGAACACTTCATGCATTTCAGGCTCTGTTTACAAATTCCAGCTCTGAGCAACAAAGAAATTTAGGTACTAAAATCTTAACAACACATTTTTTGAGTCTGAGTATTAATCACGACTACTTATTTTTAATAAAGCACCAAAATGTACCAGCTTCCAAATGTTGCCATGGCAATCACTACACTCAGAAAATGGCTTGAATTACAAGAAAAATAAAATCAGATCAAATAAGGTTGGAACTCTATGCAAATAGACCCACAATGCTCATTCTATCTATTTTTGTTGTTTCATTGACACTGGCAGCCAGAGCAGTCAAGTAGCAATGTTGACATGGAAAGACAGGGTTATGAAATTGAAACACAATCTCCAATAGCTTTAATAAGGTAAAATTTTGTCATAAGTCACATCGGTGAGTTACGAATGAAAGCACTTGAGTAAATTTAAGTTCCTGTGCTACCTGCACAGAATTCAGCAGTAAGGCAGATACACCTCACAGCATTTTTAGCTACACAACCAATTTAAAATATTTGCTTCAAGAGCTGTTGATTACTGACAACTGATGGAAGTTGATTTGTTTTAAAATAGATAAATTGAAATCAATAGCAAAAGTCATAACTTTTGGGTTGAAGTGGGGGATTTGGGTAGGATTTTTTGCAAGGGTTAAGATATACAATCCTGCAGAATTCATTACAGACACAACAAAATCTTACTGGTTGTTAGATCCTTCCTCATCCCCACTGGGATTTTTTGTTTCATTGTTACAGCCCAGTCTGTGTTGCTGTATATGTTTCAGATCGTTATCTAAGCTGCTCTGCAGGTCGAAAAGATGCTGTTCCACAGCTGCTCTGATTGTTCTTTCTAAAATGCTAAAAAGAAAAAAAGACAGAAAAGCCCTATTAAGACCTCTACTTTTGCATTGACCAACTACACAGAAAGGCAGAGATAAACTTTACATGACAGGAATCTTTGATGACAGTACTTCAAGGCAAAAAGAGACTAACTTTTCCAAAAAGGCAGTGGAAATTACTACACTTACTATTTTTGAATCCGTTAAGATTTACGTAAAGTACTATGAAGTTTATCAACAGTATTTTAAGAGTAATCAATACATTACAATAACTAATGTATTTCTTACCAACTATACACAAAAACTGATTCGTTAATGTGACAGTAAAATCCTGTGTCTGTAACTGGTCAGAGTCAACCCTGGAGCAGATTCCACTTCAGCACATGTGGCTGAAGCCCCCCCTGAACAGGGCTGTAACCTTAAAAGGCAAAAGCCAACAAATAGCAGAGATAATCAGCAAGCACCTGGTGAAGGACACAGGATACACCCAAAATCTGAAGAAGAGAATTCTTTAAAAGCAGACTACTCTGCTGAGTGCTTCTGAGCCAGCTCATCCCAAATACACAAGAGGCCTATAAAAATCCTCCTGTAAAAACCTTAGTCTATTTAATCCCATTTTAATCCTGAAACTGTGCTTTTATTTTCCCATCACATTTGTACACACAATTCCACTGAACTCTACTCAATATCAACAACTAGAACTGATGCTAAAAATATAATGTGAATGCCATTGTAATTTTAAGTCAAACACTTATGATGTATCTATGTATAAAACCAAAGTGTTTTGGACTCTCGTTCCAACCACACCGCGCCCTCATGCTCCTGCAGCCAACAACACTGACAGGCATTTGGTATTTCCAGCATTAGTGTTAAATGCCACCTGTGAAATACTTCACACTAGAATATGTTCATTCACAACTGTAATCAAACCTAGTGCATTTTCTTGAAAGGATACATAACTTCTATGCATGTTCTAGTAAAAGCACAATTCAAACATTTTGTATTTTAATTATACTTACTCTGCAGAGGCTGGCAAGATACTTATGGGAGAGATATGAGCACTGCAATGAAGACAAAAAACAGTTAATATAATGCAAAAACTCATCACATTCAATGAAAGTCTGGAAGTCAACAGAAAGCAACTTAGAAAATACTTAAATATTGCATGTGATGCAGCTAATAGAAGTAGAATAAACATGTGAAGAACACCCTGATCTGCAGTCCTTTTATTATTTAAATGATGAGATCTTAAAGAACACCATCACAAGACAAAGTTGTAGAAGTAGCAATGCAGATTTCGGTCTCTCAAGAGCCAATATTTGTTGTGTTATGAAGCTCCAAGCTCTCAGAAGTATGGTCTTTCCCATGGGAAATATTAATCATTTTGTAGTCAAACATTTCCTGACACCTTGCTTAAGAATGCAGATTTTAACCTTGCTGCCTAAAGCAAATTCCAAATTACTCTGCTTTCCTCCACAGGTTCTTCCTGCTGCTGCATAATTTTATTCTGCAATGTTCTACAGATCTACAACATTCTCCAGGCACAACTACAACATTTCAAGTGGAAGGCAGATTTTTGGGACAGGAGCCTGACATTTGTAAAGCATCTGGAAATCTCCAGGCAAAGCCAATTCAGCCTAGAATGTTAAACTCCTCAAGGAGGGGTGGGAGGGTAAAAGTCAACATAACTAATGCAAGCCAGTTAATTCATGTGTATGTGGTCCCTCTACAATTTTTCATTAATATGATTAAAACTTTATTACAAACAGAGTATCTAAAACTTTAGACAAAGTGACAATAAAAAATAAAATAAAATATGAGAAATCGCCTATAAAGAGCAGTGAGTTGTAACACACATACCTCACTCAGAAAAAAGTAAATCCTAATTTCAGCTTAACTTGGAGGCAGGCAGGGAGACAAACAAAGGCTTTTTCTTCCTATTACAGATAACTAAGTGAAAAAAGCTGAAAAACAAGATTTTAGTCTACTCTTTACCATGCAACAACACTGTTGCCAGACAAAATTGATTTTAAATACTATTTTCATGAATGCATAAGGTGTATCCTGAAATACAAGGGAGCTTGCCACTCCCCTGGAGAGCTGAGCAAGTTATCACCACCTCTGTGAGGTATCCTATCCGTTTTGACTGATATGAGCCTTGCTTGCACTAAAAAATGCAGACAGTCTCTGTGCTTACCCAAGAATCGTTTCAATAAGCAAAGAATATCCTGGTTAGAACTTATGAGGTTTATTGTAGTTCCGCTACCAGAGAGAGAAATCACCTCAAGCAGACTTTCTAGTTTTTCCTTCCTCCAAGTAGATGAAACACAAGCAATAAAAACTTTCAATTAAACATAAGCTGATAAAGTGGTCGAAGTATTTATTCAAAAATAACTATACCAGTTTGCCTTACACACCTTGTACTGGGCCAACAGAAGAGTGCACAGTGTTTAAACCCCACCCTGGCACAACTGAAAAACAGGTGCTCACAGAGGCTTTTAACTTCTTTTCTTCCCTTTTTTCTTGACTTTTAATGGAAACTTGCTGACAAATGAAGTTCATCTTATAATTTGTGTGTGTTTTTTGCCTGGGTGAAAAGCCAAAGCTGATCTATTCCAAACACATTGACAGAACAGGCAGCACTCAACAACTATTTCAAAACAGACATAGCTTTGGGAAATTAGAACACCTGACATAGATGCCAGATGCTGTAGCCACTGATTTCAAAGATGCAGATCAAATAACTGAGGGAGAACACACTGGCATTTTGTACTTTTCCTACAAACAAAAAATGGCAAGAAGTAGTTTACAGCTTAAGATGTGTACATTTCATTTGTATTTCCATGCACTGAAGTTCAGCATAGCCCCACCATTTGTACTACTATACAAAGTAGATTTTCTGATAGACACATTTTGTTTTGACAATACTTGAAATAAAAAATAAAGATATGAAGCTGTGAGTCCAGTTTCATGAACAAGGTAAAAGGAGCATGATCAAGAATCTCAGAAAATGAAACCAGTAATATTTTAAAACATGAAAAACGTAGTTTTAAGTATCCATCTCAGTAAGTTCTCCGAAAGTTGCTTTATAAAAGGTATTCTTGAATTCTAAAGGTATAAATACATAATCTTGTCGACTGAAATTGATTTACTATTAAAACCATCACTCCTAGGACAAATTGGGAGAAAAAATGAGGCAATCAGAGCACAGAACACTGCAACACTCTAATTGCAAAAGAGAGCAAGAACTCAGTCAAGGGCACAAGTACAAACACTATTTATAGGAAAATGTGATGACTTGAAATCCTTTTATTCTACCACTTGAGACAATAAGGAACTGTGTCAAGAATAGGAAGAATCAAACTCATCTCCAAAGAATCCAGATGATTTCAGATATGGTTCACAACAGAATTCTCCATCCTAGTGTGTAACCTTCAGCCCCCAGCACAGGATGTTTCTCCAGTGCTTTTATTCAACACTTTTAGTAGCTTAGAGGCACTCAGCAAAAGCTGTGCATAAATCAGCAGTATTACAAAGACTAAAGAATCCTCTTACTACATAAAGAATACCTTACATCTTCAACTAATCACTTTAGCAATTAAGCACTTTCTGAAACAAATGTGACAATCTTAGGTGAAAAGCCATTACAACTTCTGAGCCCACGTAGCACAGTTCAAGGATACTTTTTAAAAGCTGTAATTTATACTGCCAGACAAGAGTCTTAACGCAGCATGACACAGCAAGACACAGAAAGGTAAACATCTTTGTTTCATAATGCTAACCCCCTCCTGAGAATCCCTTCTGCACTGGCTCCCTATCCATAAAAGGTCCCACTAAAAACATACCTAAAGTAGAAAAATTCATTAACTAGAGATAAAACATGTCCATGCTTCCCTTGGTAATTTCCTGATGGTATACACATTCTTATTTTTCGTTAAAATAATCAGTTTAGGCATTATTTAATTTTGTATCTCCAAACCCCATTCAATCTCCCATAATTTTAAAGTTAAAGCCTTCCTTGCAATCCTATCAAAACAACATTTTCCTTTGATATATTTACCTGTGCAGCAGAACTTTGCAGGCCATTCTGATTATTTTTGCTATCCCAAAAGAGCACTTCATGTAAAAATGCTTCATTTGGAAGCCAGCAAAGCGTGCTGTGGGCTGCTGGCTGTGCATGCTGCTGCTGGGCTCCGGGGGCTGCCTGCGAGCCGGCACCTCTGGAGTGCTGCACTAAACCCTGCAGTCTAAATAGAAATCGACTGCAACATGAGGTCACTCCTGACAATAAGCTGCCCAATCAACACTTGAAAGCTCTCCTAACGTGTTGTTTACAGATTTTCCAGGATGGAAGGAGGAACAAGTATTCAGATGTTAAAAACGGCACTACATTAAAATAAGAATGTATTTTTTAGCAATTTAGGCAGCTCTTCTGTTCGGTCAGCTTTACCATACATTTTGTTTCACTTGGTAGCTGTTAATATTATCACTTCTCTCTGATAAGAGCTAATTAAATCACAAAAGGGTTAACAAAAATATCACAGAAGCAGTGAGGATGTTGCCCTTGTCACTGCATTTAGTAGAAACAAAGCAAACTGTTTATACAACTTACTGCCTGTCATATCTCACATTTTTACACATATAATTTTGAAAAGTCCAAAACCAAGGAGTTTTTATATTAGGCTTCTGACTGACAACATTTGAGATGAACTGCCCAATTAAAGCAAATACTGCTTGGCAAGGCTCAGGGATGAAAAATTTGGAATAGTGACAGAGAAGAATTCTAAAGTACATCTTAAAATTCAGCTGCAATGCTGAGTCAGTAATTCTCTACTCCAGAAGTCAGGACAGCAAAAGGGAAAGAGCCTTGGGGAAAAGGCTTCTGGTAAAGGAGAACAGTTTCCTTTACATGCTCAACACCAACCTGTGAGCAACAAATGCTCCCTGCTGGGTAATGGGCTCAAAGATCACTCAACAGGTTTATTAGAAATACAGTTTTCAAGCAGTCACTAAATCAAAGTGCATTAATGATTATCCACATTCTCACAAGATCTCTAACTTAAAGTCAAATTAACATCATGCAGTGCAGGAAGGTCATAGGTTTCAGACAGAACAAACAGAATGAGTAGAGAAAAAAGGTAGTGGGCAAAATTATAAGCAAGTTATAGTCCAAATAACAAGGAGGAAGGTCAGATGCCCCATTGTACAAATCAAGATAAACAATCTCTTTTACTTCTCTCCATAGAGAAACCAAAATACACAGATATTTGATTCCCAAAATCTGACAACAGCAAAAAGGCAACAAAACCCCAGGTTAAAGAAGTGCAAGAATCATGTTTAACATCTACTTCTCCTCTTTCCTGTATAAGAGATAAATAATCCAAATAAACCTGCATTACCATTTGTTTTTTTTACCTTCTTTTTTTTTTTAAACCAAGAAACTAACACCAAAAAAGGCCACTAAACATGTACATAAAAGCCATTAGGTTTTGGAAAATATTTACAGTATTTATAGTGGTTAAAAGTTTAATAAAGAGCACTTTCTCATTAACTTTTTTTTTTTTAATGTTTCCTGCACTTGTTCTGATTTTACAGTCAAAATTCTCCTTCTTCTAAGGGATTCCTCCTTATCCTTCCCCACAAATTATGCAAAATGCCAACCCTAATTAATGCCTATTCATTTTAAATTAACCTTAAACATCAAGTAAAAATGTTTTTCTCTTCAGGCTATACAATTTAAACTGTTGAGTTTGTCACTACTGCTGTGCTTACACATTCCAGAAGCAACCTAATACCTGTGAATAGTTAAACTGCAACTTTTTAAAAAAATTTAATTCAAACTAAAATGAAGAAGCTTTATTACTGACAAAAATAATTAACTATTAAAATATAACCTAAATTACAAAACAGAATAATGATTCTGTCATTATTTGATATTTTACAGCTTCTTGCCATTATGTAGAATGAAGAACGCAGACAGCAGCTGAACAGATTTCAACCCAAAATCCACATTCTTCAAACTACTCATTCTTAGGCAGTAACTTACTTGTGATTTTCCCTGCATTTCTTCTGCTTTTAGTCACATTGTTATTATAGATTCCTCCTCACTCCTCCCTACAAGTTCTTACACGCAATGCCCATACCAAACACATGCCGTAGAGGGGAAGAGGTAAAATTCACCATCTGTAGAATGTAAACTCTAAGTACGAGTAAAGCAGACTTAAAAATAAAACCTTGCGTACTACAAGCAAGTAAAATATAAATCTGCGTATTACAAGCAAGCACCAATAAGCTCTTAAACGAAAGTATGATTTTATGTTTACGCATCTTTTCTATGAGAATTGCTCTTAAAAGCTGACTCCCACTAACATTCCTGCCTATATCATATTTTGCAACTTCCAAACCTGCCCACAGCTCTCTTCTCTGACAAGAAACAGTCCTAGGATTTCCCACTGAAAGAGACTGGTGGAAGCATGATACAAAATAGGTTTGCATCTACCACTATGCAGATTCTTGTTATTTCTGCTATAAAATTTACTGTTTAAATACCACTTTACAGTTTCACTAAAATATGCCCTTTTTACCTTTACCTGCATAAATCACCATATTTTATCTGATCTGCGTTCTACGGGGATTCCTCTGCTGAATTTGGGAACAGTTATTTTAACCGATATTTTACTATTATAAGAACTGCACCTACATCTAAAGCTTCAGTTTGCCAACACCAACACTTAGCTCAAACGTCTGACAGTTTCTCTCTCTGACAGAATAAATTACAATCCAAACTTTAAATCCAAACTCCAAGGCAGAAGCAAGTTACCTTGTTGATGCTGTAACATTCTTGGAATCTGAGAGACTCCCTGTCATATCTAGATGCACCACAGCTGGACTTTCAACAGGTTTCTCTGTGCCATCTTCTGGAAGTTCTTCCGACTGCTCAAGCTTTACATCTTCCTCTTCTTCCAAGAGATCATTGATCTAAAAAAGATTAATCGAAGTTAATGGATTGAAAAATTCCTTTCAAGAGGTCCAGGGAATTAAAAGAGCATGAAAGGTATGAAAGTAACGTGTAGGAGGAGAGCACTTTTCAATTTTAGGAAAGAACAGGCACACTAGATTGCTTTTATGTAAAACTATAAATTCTACACCATTAAAAAGCTGCTTTTCAACACCGGACAGAAAACGAATAGCAAGAAGCACCTCTGATGCCATAAATGAACACAAGCAGAATGAACAACAAAATCTCAACCACGTTGAAATCATGAATTACAGAACTTTTCTTCAGCTGTGTCTAAAACAGATAATTCTCCTCTATTCCACTGATAGCCTTATTCATGTATCAGAAGCATTTTCAAACCCTCCTAGGGAAGGCAATACAGAAGTCTATGAACCCAAACTTCAAAGCACTGAGTGAACACTTACAAAGTTTCTGTGCTCTCATCTATTTTTGTTTCTTTGTTTCCAAACACAGATGTTTTTACTGAAGCAGCAAAATATAGCCAATTTAAAAGGCAAAACAATATAGCCAACTGGCAACTCAAGACGGCCAATTTCATTTTTTAAAAAGCAACTATGTCTAAAACATGAAAAGGTAAAGAGAACACAAAGTGATTCTGTTTTACTCCCAAGGTGCCTCTGTGATTGATTACTGATACCCCAATCTTGCAAACCCAAAAATTAAAGCAGCAGCCTCAAAAAAATAGTACTTGTCACCAGTGTAAAACAAAACCACTAAATTAAGAAAAACTGAAACTTTAGAAGTCCAAGATTACACAGAAAGTGGAGAGGGGATATTTGTTAGTTTTTAAAAGGGGTGTAACATGTTACATGGAAGGACATTCCAGGCAAGAAATGTATTTATCCCTGATTTTCCCCTGTAATTGCAAGAGGATGTGCCAGTGAAGCAAAGGCAAGCCCACCCACACACTGGGGCAGCTGCCAGCAGGGCTGTGCCCAGCGGGGACAGCAGCCCTTGTGTCCCCAGCGCACCAGCCCCCCCACCCCCGACAGAAGTGCACTGTTGACATCTGGTGGAGACACCACGAAATTAAAGGGACACCCCACCAGCCCTCCAACTAAGGGAAAAAACAAACAAAACCACACACCAAAGAGACTTTGTGCTTAGGAAACCCTTTTGTTAAAACATATAATGAGGCATAGCCAAGCCAGTAATTTCAAAGCTTGAGAGCACAGAGCAGCTCTGGTTTACAGAGCAGTTATCCCAACTGAGCAGCAGCCCCCAGTCTCCAGCTGCAGGAGTCACAGCCCAGCTTTGCTCAGCAGCTCCCTGCATGCAGCAGGGCTGTGTCAGCTCCCAGGGCCAGACATATTCCTGCATGGAGCTCTGCAGAGCTGCAGCGTTTGCTCGAGGAGCTCGCACAGCAGATGCTGCTCACTCCAGAACCTGTTGCCCATGCCTCGCAGACCAGACCAACATCTGTTGCAGGGAAGAGGAAGCAGCCAACTGCCCCAGTACTTGCCTTACCTGTCTTGCTAGAGGAGGAGTTTGTGAGATAGGCTTTAAAATTCAGTACTTCTTGTTACCTACCTTAGCAATTGCTTATTATTTATAGTTTTTCCTCTTTGCAGAAAAATATATTATTTTCAAGTCTTAGAATCAGAAACACCATTCAAAAACTTTGGCACAGGAAAGCACCAATGATAACATCATGAAGTGGAGTGCCAGACCCTGCGTGTTCCTGTAAGACACACCTAGAAATACTCTTGACCAAGACCAACAAGAGTCATTCTCCATTAGATCAAAAAAACAGTTCTTCATTCCTCAATTGGTAATTAGCAGTTTATAACAGTGTCTGCGTTGGGCAGGATACCACTGCTGGTTTAGTCCCTACATATTTTTCAATATAGCAGAGCTATACTTACTACAAAAGCAACAATTTCACAAACATTAAGAAAATGAAGAAAATGCCAGGTTTTGTCAGCTTGTAAGAAACTTCTTGAAGTCATACTAAAGAAATGTATTTCAATGTATCTTTCATAAACATAAATGTGTGTAAAAGACAGTTAAGTGGTAACATATTGCCATTTAAAATATTCTTACCTGCTCAGTTATTGAGCTCAGATCATTAGTAGATGAAAAATCTTCCTCTTCATTTTCAAAAAACTCATAGTAGTTCTCCAGAAGTCCCGCCATTATTCTGCTAACTATTTCTTGTTCTTTCAGATCCTCCACCTCTGTGTAAATGCTAAAGATTTCAACACTGTTTTAGTTTAAAAATCTAAATCCAACTGTTTCCCCAAAAAACACCTCTGAATGTCTTCCATGACTAAGTGTTACACTTCACACCATTATCCCCTACCCATTCTGAACACACAGGACTTTAAGCATGCCTTCACACTACTGCATTATAATGCTTTATACTGTATTTTAAAATGGTGAATTATCAACTATATAGTCAATTAACTTTTCAAGAGAAATACTTAAAATTCAAGTATGTTCCTGTGGAGAGGAAACAACAGTACAAGGTGGTACTTTAACAGACTTCTCTGAGAACTGTTTCCTTGCTACAAATAGTAGCCTTACATACTATCACTAAAATATTTGAACCTCAGAATAAATGCAGTAATGCAACAATCAAAGCAGTGGTTTCTGATGCCACAGCTCATAGACGGGCTGCTGTTTAAATCTTAGCAAAAATTGTAAAACCAAACTGGGGTGAGAGCGTGGGTGGGAACCGAAAGAAAGATTCTGCCGGAAACACCCTGTGCACTTTGCTACTGTTGCTCATGGACTAGGAATGACTTTAAACTACAGACAGACACTCAAATTTCCATTGAAACAGTGAATGAGTTTTTATAATTAACTTACTGAAAAACATCTGGGCCAAAGACTGCAGCTAAAGAACTTGCTGACCAAATTTCTTCATGATGCGATGCTACGTTAGCTAAAAATTTACACAGAAACTTCAACAAACTGTAATTAACAGGTGGAAGCTGCTGCAAGAGGAACCTCAACTTTCTTCCAAATTCATCTTCATTATTATAATCTGAAAAAGTAATGAAAATATTTCAATCACAAAGAAGATATCTTCTTTTTAATATTCGATACTGATCAGCTTTTTTACTATGACCATTACTTACTTCGGATAATACAACTAATTTGGTCAAACCACAGCCTAAAATATGAAAATTAACTTGCATTTGTTCAATATTATCCACCACATTCTCTTCTGCAGATTCTCCCCAATTAATGCTCAGATTTCTGATTTCAGAGGGCAAGCTCTGTATGTTTTTGTTTTACCACTATTACATAACAATTGTTTTGCAGAAGAGCTCTAGAGACAGCAACAGCTCCAGATAGTGAGTTAATTTCCATCTACTTAAATTCTTCTAGCAGAGGAGCTACTTTGACACCTTTTCTTTTACAAGCGTCCCCTTCTCACCACTCTACTTGCTCTTATAATACTTAACTGATAAATCCAAGCTATCTCAATCCAATCATCTTCACACATGCTTAGCTTGAAGCTTGCTGATTCAATTTCAGATCTGAAAAAGGGTCACCATAAAACCTCCTCATTCTCACCCCATTTAACTATACTCTTCATCAAAATATCTCCCCATAAATCTCATTTGTTGCATCATCAGCCTTATAGCAAACAAGGTTCGAAGAGTTTACAGCTGTTTGTACCCGAGAAATTCCATATATAAGAAACGAAACATTAGGAAAGCAAAATGGGAGAAAAATTGATATGAAGCGGCCTCCCCTTCTTTCTCAGACACTTAAAAACTCTTCTCAGATCAGTTAGAGAGGGAAAAGTATGTTTGAAGATGATGAGCCATCTCTGCCTCTCTTGATTACAGAGCAGAGACATCCTAGTCCTCAATATCAAAGCAAAGAGTGGGCAAATTCCCTGGTGTGTATGTAGGAGAACACCAAGCAGGAACTGTGCAGGATTTCATTTACTCAGACACAGTCAATATCTACAGTAGCTGAATACAGGCAAGGAGGCACAGAATATAGTTATCACACATAACACAATAAAATTAACATTTCATTGACAGTTCTTACTCTAGAAATGCATTTTGGAAACAGAACAGGAAAAAAAAAAAGACTTTAAAAAGTACTTTAACAATGTAGACCTTCAAAACAAAGGGAGCATGAGAGAGGTGATAACCAGACCACTTCGCACATACACATCCCCATGTTTTGTCTAACCAATCTGTCCCAAAATTTAGGTTCTAAACAACCAGAGACCTAAAGGGAGAACGTTCTTACCTCTAACTGAAGTCCTCTGGCACTAAAGCATGCATACACACTTCTGGGACACACTTCTGGGCCTAGGATCATCACTTCACACCTCAATTACCAAAATCACCTGTCTTTGAGGAACCACCTGCCTGTAATGAGCTTCTAACGATGAAGGCAGGCCACACATTGCTGTATAATGACGTTATCCTGAGGACTAAGCCTAACCTAATGACATGGAAGGACTGCTAAAGAGGGAAAAAACCAGAAACAACACATGGGTCAACAATTACTACCACTTTCTGCATTTCTTTAAGGAATTCCTCTGCCTCAGATGCAGCTGATGATGTAATTCTGCAAACTAACTAAGATAAGTCTATCAGACAGGCAAAACCCAAGTACAGGAAATCAAAAGTCTAATTTCAGCATCTGGAAACACTGTCTAAGGTTTTATGTGGCTTGATTTCCTTGTTACAGGTAACTTTAAGTCTTTCTGAAATAATTTTATTTTACACTCTTTTAAAGACAGTAAAGACAGTAAGTTGCAAGTTTAAGTGAAGTTTTTCCATATATTTAACAAAAGGGAACTAAATGGTAGTGAACTAAATGGCATGCTAAAAACAATCCATATGTAAACCCATCCACAGTCCTCTATTCAAAGACTGGAGGAAAAAACCAATTTTCACACTAGATTTTACAGCAGTAGAAAGAAATTATGCTGCCACACCAAGTGAGTGTATCTCAACCCCATTTCTGGTCCTGACAGGTAACATTGCAACCAAGGTGCACAGCAGTATTATATCATTATTATTACAGAGACCAAAGACACCTTAGGGCCACTACGAATCTCAATTCAACACTGAGTTTTACTCTTTAAAACATAAAATCAAAACTCTGAATCAAAAATAGTTATTACCTTGAGAAAGTTGCATCAAATGTATGTGCAAGCTGCCTGGAATAACTGGCTCTGGAAGTTCTTGAAGAAAAAATCTAAGAAGGCTAATAGCTGAGGGTACATCTGCTTCTTTAACCAGGTCCACATCCTCTCCGTTATCGTATCGCTGCCGGAGCCACTCCACTGTCTCAGCATTCCCATTGACTTGGAAAAGTCCTTCTTGTTCCAGACCCCCTGAGTGGAAAAAAAAATTGCAGAAATAAAATTTTAGCTCCAGTATGGACAAATATATCAGAAAAAATACTGATAGTCAGATATGCATAATTCCCATACTGACTGAAACATTTTCTGGACAGCAGTTTTGCAAGACTTCCAGCAGTTCTCTTCCCAACACACAATTCTCGTGCCCAGGTAACAATAAAATAACATGGGAAATGTTAGCAGTACCAAAAGCACATTTCCTACGAGGTGTCCTGCTGAACTGACTGCATTACTTTTGGCTAGAAAACAGTGATAAACGTAACAGAAGGAGTAAAGAAAGGAAGTACCAAAAGCAACCAAACCACATCCAATTAAATAAATAACTTCAGAAAACAAGTACTCTTCAAAACCCACAATCTATTCTGTAAGAATAAGAGTGAAATACATTATTTTACATATGACAAGGTAATACTTACCATGTTCCTCAATATAGTCCACGACATGGCGGACTATGAATGGAACCTCATTGTCTGGTTGCCCTTCTTGCTGCAGCTCATCAAGTGGAATTCCAAATATTTTGTTAGCAAGAACAGAGTTGCAGTTACTCAAGGAAGGGGAGGAGCTCTTCCTCATATCTTTTTGCAGCCAAAAATCAAAGCTGTCTTTTCTGACAATAAGAGAAAACCAAAAAAACACACTTCAGTATATGCTGTTGAAAGCATTGATCTGTAACACAAAGTGTTTTAATTACCTAATGCAAATTGTGTCCGTCAATTCACTGATTTAATGGACAGTTCCATAACGACTCCAAACACAGCTAACTCAATAAATGACTATCACTGATGCGTTCTGTCCAACCCTCAACAGAGGACTGAGAAGAACATATATACAGCAAAGAAAATGCAGAAAATTCTAGTTACAAAATTTCTAATTAAGTTTTAAGGTACTTTGTTAGATTCCTCAGTACTTTTTCTGACAGCATATAGTAGTCAGGCTTTCAGAACTCAATACAAGAGCTTCTCAACAAGAAACGAAACCAGTGGATGACACCAAACCAAAACTCCAAGTTTCAACTATATGAAATTATTAAATATTTCATGATACACAACTGCACTGGAATAATTTTTAAATATATTTGGCATTTTCTGGTCTACATAATAAAGCTTTCAACACCTGCATCAAATTAAAATTTTTACTGAACAGAAAACCCCCAAAGCTAGTTTCTAGATGCTCAGTGATACCATTCTATTAGGCAGAAGCTCAAACTTCTCTTGCAAGTCTTTGCTTGATAAAGGATCAAGATAGATAACAAAGGGCAGTGTAAGTCACTCAGTCAAGCTGTTATCCTGTCAAAACCAAAATATTTCTTCTAGCAAAGAAAAAACTGTCCTTTCAAAATAAATAATAAAAAGAAAAGAAAACATACTTGCTCAAATGCAAGCAGTCACTTTCATAGAGACTAGCACACAGAACATGAAGTATATGCTGTTAGTCAAAGCACTGCAACCAAACTTAAATTCCCTGTTTACTAATGAATAAATTCTAATACATTAGACATTATGAAATCCATTCTTGCTTTTCTTTTTTGTTCCCAGTAAAACAAGTTAAGAAACCCACCTCAGAGTACTTAAACAGCCGAGTTTGAAAAATGCTTTCTGCGCCAGCTGCCCTCACTGACCAAGCATTCTTTTGTCATTTATGGTTGTTTAAGATTATGGCAAAAGATCAGCCTGTAGTTCCTCATTGAAGAATAGCAGAACTCGATCAGTACTTCAGCAGTTAATCTGAAAATAAGGAAAATATTATTAGAGCATAAAGTTTTCAACAGTTTTAAACTCAGTCACGAATCCAAACATCATGTTAGAGGAATTCTCCTTGTCAAATCATCAGTTGCTTGCTCTGAACAAGAAAGCACAAAGACCACATTAGCACAGCTTATGAGAGAGCCCCCAAAACAGCAAATCCCTTTTTTCGCTTAAGATTTAACCAAACCTGAAGTGAAAGTTAGCATGGGACATCTAAATCGTAACAATTATGAAATAATTTGCAGACTCATTCAATTGTCTTCCAAAGAATCAAGGAGGGCTAAGTAGGTTACACAGAGTGTTTTAAAGTACCTACCATACTGAAATATTTAATAGCTATGAAATTTTTACAAGGATCTCAGGCACTGGTTTAATACACCACCTTTAAACAGCAAGACCAAAACCAAAATCCTAACTAAGGCACATTTAGAGTCAACCAATTTTCGGTGGTACTGATCATCCTTTCTAGGAAGTTGACTATGTGTCCTAACTGCCGTTCAAAGTCCAAGTGATCATCTGATCTGGATATAGGAAGCGACTTCCCCCAAGTCAAGATTCCATAGAACCACCCACATTTTTGCCACCTTTTATTTAGAATCCAGATTATCTGGACATTTGTCATCTTCTCAGCTCTCAAAATAGCTACAAACTACAGCAAAAATTGCCTTTATGATTGTAGAAATAGGCTTTCCCTAGCTTCAAAGTGTATGCACTGAAACCTTCTGTTTCATAACTGGAGACTGATATGACTAACTGGAAACAAGTACCTTCCCTCCCTTTGTTCCCCCACATCAGCTCTCGCTTCTGTTCCACATCAGGACAAATAAACTTCATCTTCGCGTGCAAATTCCTGACAACCAACCCGTCTGGTTTCAGTCCCAAAATGCCAGACCATTCATTAGCCTATCACAACAGGAACCCAGAGTACTTTCAGTAGTTTGAATAAAGCAGTTTTCATGCTTCCAATCCTCCCCAAACTGCATCCATGTGCTAAGGGAGTTGATCATAGGCTCTCTACAAAACTGCTTCTACCCCCTCAGCATTTTCTTGCATTGAGGCCTAGAGGAAAAAATATTTCAGGTTTAAAAGTGTTTAAATTGTCTCTGTCTATTGCCTTGTATTATACACAGGTTGTAAACCTGTTATGTCTTACACCAGTGAATTCTGGTCTGAGATCAGGACTCCAGGTGAGCTGACAACAGAAAATGAAGGGTTATATTCCAGTCAATGGGTTTTACTTTTTTTTTTTAAACCCATCATGTTTAAATCTGTTATTGCAAATTCTTGGTTACTAAAAGATCCTGCCAGATTGCAATAGTGAAGCAGTTGCAATTCATGACCCTCCTATAATTTATGAAGGCTTTGTACAGCCATTTTTCTTATTGCTTCAGTATATTAAATGAAAGTCAACATAATCTTTGCATGTAAGTAGATCTGAATGAATCCCAATATATCATGCAAATTTTAAAATACGAAGTTGCGCATAGTCTATTTTCTCAAGTTCTACCCAAGTCAGCCTGTCCACAATGAACCAGAAAACCTCACACTGGCCAGCTGTGGGGTTAAGGGTAGCTGGGAAAAAACCTTTGATGGATCTGCCACAATGCTTCAGGCTGACTTGCTAAAACCAACAAACAAACCTTCAAAACAAACATCACCTAATAAAAAGACCAAATTAGAAGTAACCACTTCTTCATAATTCGGCACTAAATGAACAATCTTGAGGCCCAGCTTTCTCAGCAGAGGCAACTTTGTGCTCAGCTCACTGACATGAAAGCTCAGCCACTTTTGCCAGGTGCAGCAGATGAACAGGCTGCCTGAATATTAATTTCATTCAGGAGGCATGAAAAAAAGAAAAAATACAGACTTCTATTTTAACTGGCTTGGCAACGTAACAATGAAGTTGAAACAGCCTGGTTGTCTCATTGTTAGAGCAAAACCGGATTTACAACCCAGGTTTATACTTTAAAGAAAGCTTTATATGGCGTATTATCACCTAGAAAAATTAGTGAAAGCCTCATTTTCACCCTCTCAGATACACACAAACTTATGCACACATTTCAGTATATCATTATAGGCAACAATTTATTTTCAGAGCATTTCAGCCTTTTCTCTTTTAGTTCAGGCTTTGGTATCTTCACAACATACAATTAATCTGACATTGACCAAATCCAGAAAGAGCTAGAAACTCTGAAAGTTATTCAACTTTCAGCAAGTTTTATTTCCTGCTATTTCCAACATTGTAAAACTGTTAATAATTAAACATTTTATCTCCACTTTTTATATGGATCAAAAGCTTTCCCACTTGCCCTCCCTTGACTCAGGAAGTGCAGCACTTCACTGCAGATACATATGAAAATTAGGACAAGACATGTAACCTTCAGGATTATTTCCAGATTCTTTTACAAATACTAAGCAATGCTGTGGTGTTTTTTAATACCTTTTTTTCCCCCTGATCAAGTAGCTCAGGAAACAGGAGCTAACCCATTCAGTCAACTGTTTCTGCTTTTGCCCATATTATCCTGATCCTTTTGAGCACATACTTCCCCCTCACAATTTCACAACGTAAATGCTTCACAAGTTCTATCAAGAAAGAGGAAAAAAAATAGCAACCAAAAAAAGCCCCACACAAAAGAAAACTACCTAGCTTGAGTTTAATTATAAGCATTCTGGTTGCATCTTTTTCAATCTCCTTCCCCTACTCACTACTACAAACATTTAAAAACATCCTTAAGCTACAATCATGCTCTGCAAAATGTAAATGCAGGAAACTAAAAATACACCTTATTACAACCACATATTATATCACAATTTTACAGGAGACTATGTCCTTTGCAACATGTTGAGCCCAAGCATCTTAAATGAGGGTAAAACACAGAGTTTTGTTCTGTATTGTGGATTTCAGTGCTCTCATGCATTATTTTTAAAAAATTGGTTTGGTTTTTTTTACTAAGGCAAGTTCTTCACAGAGACTGCTGGGAAAACAGCACCATGAGCTTCATTTTGCCATCGTAACAGCATTCGCTTATCTTGGCAACTCAAGAAGCATTTACACCCACACATGAAATGCCACTAAAAACCCCACAGAATACATGGGTAACTGTTAATATTTGAGGAACACACATGAAAATTTAGACTTACATTTAGTTCAGCTTTTATGTTAATGACTGAAGTACAAATAATATATGGGTATTATTTTAAATTAAAGTACTCAGGGTTCCACCACCTTTGCTTAAAACAAAGGAATGAAGCAACAAGTAAAAATAAACAAAGAAAAGCTGCAAACTGAAACTGGGCCATAGGAATGAAAACATTAATTCTGCGTGTAGAATTTCTGCCACAAGTCTCAGCTATTTAAGCAATTCTTTTATTTGCTTATTTTCTGTAGCAAGAAATTCGTATCGTCTCTGAAGCCAAACCCAAAGCTAACACTGACTGTTGTTCTGCTCTATTTTTAATACATTATTTCGTGGCATTAGCAAACATTGTCAGTGAATTTTTTTTTTAACACATAAAAGTAAAAACTAACCGTAAGATTTTTAGATAGGAAAAATAGCAACAAAATGGCCTGTCCCTGCTTCTCAGGAAACACACCTCAAGTTTTTTGGTTTTTTCAGCCTGCAGTGCTGTCCCACTGTGAACCATCACGTGCCTGCAAACTAGATCCTAAAAGATCACATACACATCCTCCAGGAACAAGAGGGATCAATGCTCCTTGTCTACAACATTATTTTCAAATAAAACTCCACAAAAAACATTGAAGTGTCTCAAAGTTTTTGATTTTGTACTCTACATTTGATAAAGAAAAGTAATGTATTTTGTTACTTATATGACTTACAGCTACATAAAACCTGTGATGTCCCCCTGGATGCCTACAGCAAACATACAGTTAAATCAAAATAAAGAATTGATTTTTTGGCTAAGTTTGAAATTATCAAAGTTAGAACAGATTTTAAGAATTTCTAAATGATGGCCAAAACTTAAGACATGGATTCCAACTTGGAATCACAAGAACTCTCCTCAAGTAATCATCTCCTCATGACATCATGCAGAGCCAGCTGCCAGGCGTGAGCATGAGCAAGAAGGCTTCCCTGGGAAAGTTTTGTGTACCATCTCAGTGGCAGAACACACAGACCGATTCGGCAACTGCTGCACTACACACTATTTATGTTTCAAAAAAAATGGCAACCAGCACTCTGGTCCTTACTCTTAAGTTTTACTGAGTTAAAAGGAAACTGATTTTTCTGCAATGTTGAGTCAAAACTGTAACAATTGACACTGACTGATTTTTGTGCATCATTTGTATACTCAAATTACTGCTAGGATTCCCAGTGGATAAACTGCTTTTGGACAAAAGAGCTTTTTCTCATCTGATTTTCAGCTTTTGTTCCGCTAACAAGTAAAAACAAGAGTATTTTGCTTGTTTGAATTAATCCAGACAAAATTGAAAAGATGGCCAGGTTGGGCATGGGATGGACATGGCTTGGAGTAAATTTATACAAAAGACAAACGGAAATAAACCCCACAAACAGAACACTACCACAAACCCAGGACACAGAAAAGGACAAACTTGTCTCAAGAGCACAGTTAAAGGTATGTAGAGATGTGTCAGTGCTTGAACAGATACAGAACATCCTCCATGTAAAAAGAATAATCACATGTAAGTACTCATTAATATATTTGAGTTGTCAAAACAATAATTATTTAAAATAAAAATTTCAAAACCAGCAAGATTAGCTTAAAATAGACTCTTAAAGCAAGATTTCCTCTTTTGACTGTCAGTGAAATCGGCTATCAAGAGGTATTTTAGTCACAAGTCTAGACTAGCATATCAGACAACTGGGCTCAGTTATTATTTTAAATTTAATAAGCTGGTCTTCTTAGGAATACAATCCCCATCCCCCATTAAGGCATACTGTTTGAAATTAACTACAGAATTCAAATTGCAGCATTGAAGGAATCCACGTTAGCATAAATATCTTCTCAAGCAGATGTGACTTTTCTGCTCCCCTCGTTTCTCATTATGGCTCCTAACTCCTCACTGCCCTGTTTGCTTTTTGGTTAAGTAGGAATCAGAAGGAAAGCAGCTTGTTGCAGTTCTGCACACAATCACAAAAGGAGTCAGCAGAAGCATCAACACCAGCTCTTTAATTAAGGAACTACTTGCCTGTGTATGCCTTCACATGTGCACTCACACACACACACACACACACACACAAAACCTCAACTCTATTAGCAGAAATTCTCCATCGTTTGCCACCAGCACTTCTGAAATAGTCTCAAAAACCACTCAACTGACAAAATACTGGTTGCACTGACAAAGCAAATAGAAGCAAAAAAAATACAGCATAAGATTTAGTGGAATGCAATTCTAAGGCAATTTTTGTTTCCTGGGAATGTGGTAGCAAGCCTTCTAATTTACAAATTAGAACAATTTAAATTAAGCCTTTATGACCTTACCATGCAAGAAAACAACAAAACACCTCATGAAAGCTCCTCTGGAAGAGATATAGCTAAAAGTAATAAAATTTTGGATTTTGAGTTTTTTTCATTTACAAGCCAAGAAATCATCATACTGATTAGTATTTATTTTCCAGTCATTAAAGTTTAGTCTACAATTCCACTTGACAGAACCTGATCACACCGTCCCTGAAAAAGGCCATCGTTCATAGACCTTCATGAGAGGCAGATCCTATCTATTAGAAAAACCTCAAATACAGTGACTGATTTAAGCAACATTCAAAAAAAAAATTCTACACTTTTAAAGAACAAGCTGAGAGATCACTAAATTGTTAGCCGGTTTTGATATGCAAAAACAATGTTTTATATTCACTTACTAGATAAAATCCAAAGGCTTTTTAACAGCATTACAGCAACTTATAATCCTCCAACGGCATTGTAGCAAGAAAATAAAACCATCAGCGATATCAGAAAAAGTAGATGTTTGCTCAGTGCCTCACACCCACCACCACACACTGCCAGATTTGCTCTCATCTGCTGCTGCCAATGCACATGTGCAGAATTATAAAGAAACTTCCTGCTCACACAGATCCCATCACACTCTTAACAACAGTAGTTAATAAATAAAAAGGCTTTTGTATCTTGTGTAACAGCTAATTATATTCATCCTACTCGCCGCCCCCCAATGCAAAGCTCTACTCCACCAACCGCACACATCTCATTGCCCCTGCACCAGATAATGCAGACCTTTGGTGCAATGGCATTATAAAAGTACAATAAGGTAACAGACAGGAAGAAATTATCAGTAAAACTATGCAACTTGGGAGCTTCATGTTATAAACCAAAGCAGTTTAACAATTGTCACTGCTGTTAAAACAGACTTTGGAACAGACGTCAAGCTACCTCAGAGACACCAAAAAAGCAAACTATAAATATATAATGCACTTAATTCATTATACATAAGTTATCTTATTACATACATTTATCATCAGCTTGTTTCTCCCCTCCCAAACAGGTAAGCAGAAATACACACTGGAACTCAGCAGATTACAAAATGGTTACACAGCCCCTTCGCTATCAAACACT
Source organism: Acanthornis magna (assembly GCA_036785705.1). NCBI lineage: Eukaryota > Metazoa > Chordata > Aves > Passeriformes > Acanthizidae > Acanthornis > Acanthornis magna. Next base: position 4,237,037 of record JAWUZG010000092.1, read on the forward strand.
ACCTCTGTCACAACCATGAGCACGTGCCACCAAAATAAAGGAGAGGCTCAGCATCCCCACTGCAGGAGTAAGACATTTCAATGAAGAGTTCAATTCTGTAGCAATGATCTTTTGAATTTCAAGAGATTGAGAAAGAAAAAAAATGAATCCAAAAAATGAGCTCTGGTACTGAGGTCTCCCATCAAAACTTGATTATGACTATATTTGAAGACACCACCAGAAATCCTAAGGTTAGAAGTTAGATTGCAGACTAAAATTAACTAACCTGATTACATTACAAGAGTGCCAAGACAACAAAAGATTTCATTAAATGTGAAGTTCAGCAAAAAGGGGAGAAAACCTTTCAAACATACACACTTTTAAAAAAGAGTATAAAGGAAGAAAGAACCACATTCACAAGACTCCAGCTCTCACCTTTTCAGTTTTGTCCATGTATTATTATCCTACACAGCTGAGCACAAATTTTAATCCTGAACACACTGCAGGGAACACTGAACAGAAGAGACACACGAGGAGAGCTGCCAGCGAGACTGGAACCTGGACAATCACTGCAGGGTTCCCACCAGATATAGGGCTCAGATCGAGCAGATGCCCCACCCAAACGTCCTTAGAAATGTCCAAACAGTGAAGAAAATAAAAGCCATTTAAACCTCTCAATAGGAAAAAGCCTCTGCAACTACAGTCTTTGTTACAAGCTGTTTGAACACAAACATAAAGCCCTATCTGTATTTTAAGCTCGTTTGGCATATTTTTTCTTTTTTTTTTTTTAAGACAAATATTCAGGATTTCACACATTCACAGGGGAAAGAACACAAGAGTAGAACTGGTTTTTATTATCACAATAGAACTATTTTCACTAATCAGAATATAGTCCTGCAAAATATTACCCATTTCTTGTAGTGAATGACTCCACCCATATGTTGCAAACATAATAGGTTTTGACCTTCTAAACTATGTTTTTAAGACTTCAAAATAAATCAGCTCTACAGAAAAAAAAAAGCCTGGTAGAAGATGCAGTAACAAATACATCATGTTTTAGGCTGCAATAATCCACAGAATTCCCCTGAACTGACTGAACTTTCACAAATCTCAGCCGGCTATCAAGCCAGTGCAAACTGTGAAGATAAATCTGAATTTACCAAAGCCTTGAGAGAGCCAGTCATTCTTAAACAAAATTTTTGCAGGTAAAATCTCTTACCTTACAGAAAAGAATAGTCAGCAAGCCTGAATTGCTCAATTCTACTAACTTTCCAGGGAGCAACATAAAATTCTTGTATTCTCTGCCTGAATCCAATTTTGACAAAAGACATACAGCCTCGCTGCTGAAAAACTGATCGAGCCATCACTTTGTTACTTGTCATGCAGTTTGTAATCTCCCTCTTCCATAGCCCTTCACAGAAGATTTAATATTCCCTCGGTTCTATATCTCCTCCTCATATGTTTTGGATAAAGTGTTATTTTTCAGAACTTAAATAACAGTTCTCACATCTGAAATGATCAATAAATATAGAACTAGGCCTGCAATGCAAGGAAAAAAGTTAAAAGTGTTTGCCATCCTTCATCCTTACAGATGCAAATGATGACCTACCCTGCACGTAGTTAATTCACTCCCACCTAAATGGCCACTAGATTTTTGTGTGCTAATATGGCAGTAAAATTAACCTGGTGCTATGCACTGAATTAGAGGACAACTTGAAGCATTCTCTTACCGACATCACTTCCTCTTCCATATAGCTGCAGCTTCTTTTGTGGGGGATGGGAAAAAAAAGAGAACAACCTCACCAAAAAAAAAAATAAAAAAATTCCGAACTAAAAACTCACCTCAGACTTGACAGGTTTTACTCACTTTCCAATGAGCTCTAGAAAGGGGCATCACTACTCAGCTATAAACATTTCACCAGGGATCGAAAGGCTGAGTATTAGAAAAGGAAAAAAATCTACCCCATAAAGCCTTCACACACAGTAAGGAGGGACTCACAGAAGTTCCAAATGCACAGAAAATTTCTTCAGCCTCACCTGCTTTTGCAAACACGCCATTATGTATATTAGAAAGCAACGCTTCACTGCTTGCACAAGTCTCAGGGTATGAGCCACACATGACAAATGTTAAATTAAGTCTTTTAATGAGCTGTGAGAAGATCCTCCAGTGTTCCAAGCAGCACAAAAACCAAGTGCCCAAACTAAGAGTGAGCAGATAAAAACTATCATTTGCCAAACTCAGATGTTTTGACATGTTGTCCATGTCAAAATTTGCAAGTCTTAAAAGTTACCAGGGGCTCCTCCGAGTCAGCTTCCTTAAATGTAACCATGGGACACTCTACTTGATTGATTTTTCAAAAACAATACTGTAAATTTCCAGTTTGATGCTTTCAAAACATTGAGATATTTGATTCCTTATTGTTACATAGTCAAGACAAGGAAAGGATCCCTATGGAGCCAAACAATGTATAAAATACAAAGAAGATTAAAAGAGATTCTAAACATCTTCAAGTCTATGTAACAAAGAACACATAAAGCAATTTATGAGTAATGAGCAGTTAAAAAAAAAAAAAGAAAACAAACGAAATAGCTAAACTGCTTATAATATAGGCCAACAAACCAGCTTTCTATTCTTTTTATGCTGGAAGATTATACTACACGGAAGACAGAAAAACTTCAAACCTAAATGCTAATCCAGTTTAACAATTTGTTCTAAACTCACACACTAACAATTCCATCCCTGAGGACATTCAGGAACACATGCCAAAAAAAAAAATAAACAACTGTGTAGGTTTTTATATATTCACTTTTTTTTTTTTAACAGGCAAGAGTTATTAGGTGGTATTTACTTTCTTCATCTGTTACCGCTTTTCCCCATCTTGAGCCTGACAGCAGTAAGAAATTCTGTAAAAATTTCTTAAAATGCAGCCAGACCAAGGAACTTGAGAGTAAGAGAGCTGTGCATTAAAAGCTGGCGTTGCAGTGTGGGATGGCAGGTTTTTTGTTGTGGGGTTTTGTTGTGGTTTTTTCCAAAACTGGAAGGAGCACCCCAACACTGGGACACCTCACGGTAAAGCAACTTTTTGATTGCAAGAAACACTTCCACTCAAATATTCAAATCCCTAGGGAGCTTCCAGGAACAATGGAAACCCACACCGACAGACCCCTCAGAAGATACGTTTGGTCACAGGCTGGCACGTTAAGTCCATGACCCAGCGCTGCCTTTGTGACCACAGGCAATTTATTGACTGTCATTCTTTCAACTTCTGGGACCAACTTCGCTGGCAGGGAGCTGCGAGGCTGATGCTGTCAGCGCGCCAAGCCCCATCGCAGGGGGAACCAGGCTGGTCCGTGGGAGGAGGGAACAGCCTGGGCACACAACTCCTGCAGGAACCGCGCTGCCAGGGCTGCCTGCGAGGTCCCACCGCCACCAGCCTGGGAGACGCTCCCGCCTCTTGACAGCTCCCTGCGAGCGGCTCCAGCAACTCGGCAGGAGGAAGTTCCCGCGCCCCGCTCGGCGCCGGTGCCAGAAGGTTCCTGAAGCCTGAGGTGACACCGACCAGCCCGAGCGGGGACCCCCCGCGCATGCGCCCCGCGCCCCTCACCGTTGCCGGGTGACTCGCCCTCCCCGCCGTCCTCAGCACCACCAGCAGGTTCCTCCGCCTCTTCCTACCCCGGGGGCCGGCGCGGGCCTCTCCTCGCCGCTCCGCTCTGCTCGCAGCCCTCCTCCGCCGGCTGCTGCCCGCGCCGTGTGCCGCGGCCGCCGCGCTGCCGGACCCGGCGCCGTCCGTGCCCTCACAGCCGCTCCGAGCTCCGAGCCGCGAGCGGGGGGTCCCCGACGGCAGCGGCGGCGACGGGCGGAAGTGACGCGCTGACTGACAGGTGCAGAGCGCGCGCCCCCCCGCCCGCCTCCCCCCGGGGGTCACGTGCCGCGGGGCGGGGCGGGCGCTGAGGGCGGGCGGGGCCCGCGCCCTGAGGCGGTGGCGGCCGCGGGCGGCCCGGCCTGGGGGACGGTGAGGGGACGGCGAGCGGCCGCCCCTAAAGTAACGTTTTGCTCGTGTTGTCGCCCGCACGGTGACTCAGCCAGCCGCCCGCCTCGGCCCGTGCGGGCGCAGAGTCACAGAATCAAATAGCTTGGGCAAGACCTCTTGAGTTCATCGAGCCCAACCTTGGACCGAGCATCACCGTGTCCACCAGGCCAGGGCGCATGCTGTGTTTCCTTAAACACATCCCTGGGCAGCCCGTTCCAATGTGTGATCACCCCTGCTCTGAAGAAATTCCTCCTGATGCCCAATCTAAACCTCCTGTTGTGCAGTTTAAGGCTCCTCTCGTCGTGGGCGGCCCAGAGAGTGACCGTGGCGAGTAGTGGCACTGTGCAGGCTTGTACCATGCTAGCCTTGGTTGGACATTAAGAGGAATTTCTTCTAGGAAGGGGTGATCAGACCCTGGAACGGGTTGCCGAGGGAGGTGGTGGCATCACCGTCCCTGGAGCTGTTTAAGAGAAGCCTGGATGTGGCACTCAGTGCCATGGCCTGGTTGGCATAGGTTGGACTCAACGACCTCAGAGGTCTTTTCCAGCTTAATTGATTCTGTGATGCCAGTTTTGCCTTTCTCATAACCATATTAAAATATTTCCTGTAAATCTTCTGAATCGAAGCATCAAGAGCGATCGCTGCCAAACATTCCCCAAATGTAAGCGCGCCAGAAGTAACGAAATGCCCTTTGACAAAGAGCTAATGCATTTTGAAACACAAAATTTAGCACCCTTAAAGTGAGTTAGCATAAGTTAGAGAGGAGATGCAAGCTTACACCCGAAGTGTTAAAACCCATGCCTGGCAGTCTGTAGTTCCCACATGCCATGCTGAAACTACAACAGCTTTTTCTGTCATGCAGTGCCAGCAGCCATAGGTGGTGGGTTTAATAAGGCATTTAAGGAAACTTGGATTTAGTTAGTAAAAATCCTCCCAGGAAAAGCTATTTTTCCCCCGTGAAAAATTGACAGAGAATATATGAAAGGGGGGGGAAAAAAATTATACAAGCAGGACGGGATTAATTGAAACCTCTGTATTTTCAATAGCTGGGAGGGTTTTATTTCAGGTTTTCCAACATGGATTCTGAATTTTATCTAGAGATACATTTATAAGACTCATTAAGAGGTTTTGCATTTAGAATCTGAAGAAGGGAGAGTCACAACCCCACAGCAAATTAATCCAGGTTTAATCAGATCTAAAACTCTGTTTTCCTGCTGGAAGATTTGGTGTCATTAGGAGGTACCACGCAAACCCAATAAAACGTGTCGGGTCAGGGGAAATAGCCTCTCAGAAGATCTGCATGTGCTGTCCGTCTGCTTCCACAGCAGACTTCTCCACTTGAACCACTAATAAAATTTCCTTGCATCAGGATGAGGTTTCCAAATTTGTATTTTGTATACATAGCTGTGTTCTTTCTGATTCATTTAGCCTCATCGACAACAATAAAGATACTGAATCAGAACAAGCTGGCAATTTTGTTGATGAAACACGGGGGAGAGCGGACTCCAGCTGGCTCTTCAGCAGATACATTGGCCAGTTGACAGGAATAAAACTGCAAGAAACCTGACACAGAAAGCACACGCGGTGAGAGGAGACAGACAGCAGAGGCAGGCAGGTAGGCAGGCGCTGCACAGCACCTGTTTGCTGGTTTTGAGGCCAAGGCAGTGGCTTCCCTCCTCTGAACTGGCTCTGAATACACCGTTTCATGCCAGCTTATCCTACCTCCTTTCAAAGGCTTCCAAGGCTCCTTGTAGGGGGCAGACATATGCAGTCCCAGGCTGCCATTTTAGGCTTTTCTGCTCACTTTGTGTTCTTGCTGTCTATGTGAAAGGTTGAGGACAACCCGGGAGTCACAAAGTGGTCGAATATCTCAAGTTGGACAGGACCCATAAGGATCGAGTCCAACTCCCTGCTCCTCACAGGACTGACTAAAACGAAACCATGTGACTGAGAGCATTGTCCGGATGCTCCTTGAACTCTGGCAGGCTTGGCACCGTGACCAATTCCCTGAGGGGTCTGTTCCAGTGACCAACCACCCCCCTCCGCCCCAGTGAAGAACCTCTTCCTGATGTCCAGCCTGAACTTACCCTGACACAACTTCATTCCATTTCCTCAGGTTCTATGCCTGGTCATCAAAGAGAAGATCAGCATCTCCCCTTGCCTTTAAGGGAAGCTGTAGGCTGTGGTGAGAGCCCCCCCTCTGTCTCCTTGTCTCTGAGCTGAACAATGCAGTGAACTAATCTGCCCCTCGTAAGACTTTCCCTTGAGACTTTTCACCATCTTAGTGTCTGTCTGGTGCTTTAGCCACATTTTCTAAGATAGTAAATAGAGAAGAGAGGCAACAACTTATTGAATAGCTGCATGATTACACCCCCAAAATTCTGCTGTTGAGAGTAACTGCCTCTCAGATCACTCCTAAACATCACAACAGAGCAATGTCCATTAGCTGTTCCCATCACTTTTTCCACTGTCTCAGGCACACCTGAATTTTGAAGGCAGCGTTTCATATTCCTCCCACTCTAGCGCTGTGCAGGCTGTGGAGCTCACACAGCCTGGTTTCCCCACTCTGAACCCCCAGGCGCATTCAGAGCAGAGGTTCTGCAGGGCAGGGCTGCGCTCCCACCCCGTGACACAGCACTGTCACCCCATCTCAGGACATATGGCAGTGCACTGCCTTGTACAGTGACAAGAACCCAGTGTGAGGCTGCTCAGGAAAAGAAAGACCCATTCCCCAGCTGCTGCACAGCTCCAGGAGCTCGGCAGTGCATCTGGTCAGCATGTGGCTCCTAGGACTGAAGAGCCAGAGTGCCGTGGCATCCCTGTCCCATCACTAAATCATGTCCAGAGCCACACCACAAAGGGGGTGCCATTTCTGTGGCTCAGGGTGTTTTCTTACAAGTCCAGCTAAATTGTTCAGCTTAAAAGTTTTGCAGGGATTGACTGCTAAGTGCTTATAAAGTAACTCAGTAGATCTGAAGTAATTACTAGTGTAAAACCCTTGCTTTCAGGAAAAGCTATTCATGAGCACAAATCATTATTTCCTGTATATGTTACAAAGGAACTGGAGACATGTTTCCTTCATGTATCCCCAGTTCCCATCCTGACCTAGTATGACTTCAGAATAAATATTCTCTGAAGACTTTAGCTTCCAATTAAGTCTAGTTCCAGCAACAGCCCTGCATTACAGCTCATCAGAAGTTGAAGCAACTTAAAGAAAAATATCCTTATCCTAACTGTGCTCAACGTTGTACAAGGCTTACTTCAAACTGAGCTAAAATACTCCAAAACTTAAATCAGCTTTGCAAAGCCATCAAATCCTTGGAAGGTTGATAGCCTGCCATGCAATTTCTTACCTTCACACTAGCTTATTGTCTTACTAGGAGGAAATGGGAACCAGTCAAGTAGCAAAACAAGACACTGTCTGTTGTAATACCTGGGTATTATATGCCAAACCATTTTTCCTGGATATTATCTGTATGTCAGCTGTGTTTGCTTTTGGGTTTAATTGTTCACCTACAAATTATTTGATACATTCTTCTGAACTTGGAAGTGCTCAATTTTTGCCTTAAGTGTATCCTATTGATATCCTGCAGAAAGTATTGACAAACGTGAGTCCTTTCAACACCAAGGAAGAAATTGCAAACACTTTCCAGCTGGCTGCTCTGCAAAGTGCTTTCATTTTCTGCATAATTCATCCAGAAACAGGGACATGTCCCCAAACTGAGTCTTTACTTTGTTCTTCTTTTCCAGCATTAAAACATTTTCTAACAAACATTTTGTTTCAGGGTGCCCATCACATGGCACTTGGCCACGTTGGACATCCATAACTCTCCACAGAAACTCTCATATCAGCAAGTATCCAGTTCTTCTGACTCATGGTGTCCAAAAGGGCACTTTAAAATCAAAGGCCATTTTTAAAGCTTTGCCCTGTATTAACAAATGAGGCTTCACAATACTCAAGCAAACAGGTGAGAGGATCTATTTTATGGAAGAAGAAACTCCAGCCCAGAGAAAACCATTCATCATTTCAAAGACTGTCAGCCATTACGAGACACACATATGTAAGGATTTTTAAAAACTGAATTCAATATCAAAGGCACATGTTCTGCGTAAATGTCAGACATTTTTACTCATTTTTCTACTAGAGTTCTGTGATTAAAATAAACATTTACAGCATGAGATTTTTTTTCCTGCCTCTGAATACTTTTTGGATCTAAATCTTCATTTTAGAAGATCTGTCTTTAAAGTAGAAATCTAGGAATATGGGTCAAATGTGGCTTTTAAGGCTTGTTCATATTTTAATTGCATGGTTGAAGACTTAACAAGAGATAATTTTTCCCTCCTTGAAATTCAAGACATCGAAAGGTTAATTCAGTCTTCTCAGTTCCATTTCCTTCCGTCTGTTCCCCTTCCCACACTCCTCCCCACCCCCCATCTGTAGACAGCTGAGTTATTTGAATTTTATGCAAGCTAGTATTCATCCAAAGGGGAAAATCTCTCAATGTATGCACCAGGCAAGCGAAAGTTGCAGTATTGCACACTTGCATGTTTTACTTCCTATTTGCTTTTCTCTGCATTCATCAGCTTGGGCTGTGGACATGCAAACTCATGACCCAAAGACAGTTAAAGTTAGCTCAAACTGAAGCTTATGTGTTCCCATCACTGTTGAATTCCTGTTCTTTGCACTTACATGGAGTCTATACTCAGCTGCTGTGGTGCTTTCACCTTGGGTTGAGGAAGGGCTACATTTCACTTTAGCACAATTTGTCAGCTGCCAACACAATCACTCTCTGCTGCTCTCATGTTATTTCATGGTGTGGTCACTCACACTCAAGGTACACTAATGCCAGAGGAGTCACTGTGACAGAGCTCAGGTTAACCCTGGGATGAAGACAGAGCTTTAATCCAACTGATTTCGGCACTTTACATACATTTGCAAGAAAAAAATATCCGTAGAAGTACTCATTAAAAATGTTCTAGTTCAGTTAGGTTCTGAAGAGAGAGATGTTCACTTCAGATGCCAGGAGAGAAAAACAGTATCATCTTTCTTTTTTCCTTTTTCATTTAAAAAAACCAAAAAAACCAGTGTTTAACATAAAATACTTGCAGCTTTCATTGAACAGGCAGAAGTTAACAGATGTGGAACTTACTGATTACCACTTTCATACATAATTGTTGACCTTGTATACAGCATGTAATCCCTGTGTGTTTGGCTTACATTGTATAACAAGCTTATAAAATTGGAAGATTATTTTTTGAAAAGATGATGGAGAAATACAAGTTTTTATTCTGTAAATTGCTCAGAGTAATCAGCTAGAAGAGATACTTGCTGCCTTTTCTGTTCCTCTGCTTTGGCAGCCTTGATTCCTTCAGCAGCTGAAAAACTTTAGGGTTTATCTTCTTCTCCCCTAAGCGTAAAACCACTCAAGCTACCAGGACGTCCCAGGCTATTAAGAGTGGGACGATTTGGCAGCACAAAGAGAAGTGCTGGTGAGGCACCCATCAAAACTACATCCACAGCTCTGTGTCCCGGGAGTGAATACCACACCTCCGTATCTATCCCAGCACAGCACAGATTGTAGCAACAGACCTACCTATTGTCCCTTTTTCCTCTGGACAAAAGGAAAATAGGAAGTTAGCAAAAAGTTAGTAGATATCTAGATTTTATTATCTCTGATTATCTTCTGGATTATGTTGGTTATCTATTTGCCGCACAGTGGGTGCCACAATTTGAACTTCATTAGGAATGGTAATATTCCTGTCTGAAGCAAAGAGAGGGAGAATCCCAAGAATGGATTGTTTAATTCCAGAGCAGCCATCTACACTGAGAAGAGCCATGTTTGAGCACACCCCCAATGCTCATCCAAGATTTTCCTGCCTTACTTCTTCCCTAAACTACTGCTTGCAAGAGATGCTGCTGTCCAGAGACAGAGAGAAGAGGGAAAAAAAGGCTGTTGAAGGCTCAAAGTCATGCTCAACTTGTGCTTCTAGACCAGTATTCATCACAAACTGTCATGTGCTCTGTAGCACTAACTAATGTGACTAACACATCACATGCTTCTTTCCCCACCCTGGCTTTGGGGGGAGAAATCTGTGCATGGACATTCTGTATTAATTCTGTTTTTTCCTTTAATGATGCATGCATGGATCAACACATTTTGCTAGAAGGGGCCAGGCCAGAGCCAAGTGCTTTGTGCTGGAAGACATGCTTTTGGGTCAGTTCTTGAGATAGCTCTGTTGCAAGAATCTCCATCTGGTTAAACTTTTAAAAATTCACCCCCATACCAAGTTTTATAATATTAAAAAAAAAAAAAAAAAAGAGAGAGGAAATTTCTACTCCCACTAGCTTATGTTTTCTCTTTTTGCTCTTTGCTGCAACGGGGCTTCTGGTATAGACGTGTCTGAACTCCTGAGCTATTTGGAAAACATGGGGTTGGAAAAAATAGCCCAAGGAGAAGGACTATCTACAACTGCCTGTCCTCTCTCCTCATCTTCTGTATGTACCTACCCTCAGGGTTCAATGGTCTTGATAAGGAAAATGAAACACCTTAGGTAATGATAAAACATCCAGAGCAAGACAAGTGTCGAGTGTTTACTCACTGGCAGTGCAGCTTTAGAGCAGACAGTCTGCCAAAGAGGGATCAGTGCCTTCCTTACACCCCCAGGATTCATTGTCTCTTAGCCTGGGAACCTGTCTCCGTTCCCAAACAGGGATATTTTTTTTGGCAGCAAGACGGAACAAAAGGCACAAAGAGAACTAAGAAAACCCTTTCAGTGAAGCCGTAGTCTTTTCTTTTTCCTGTTCCCCTGAGGATGGGAAAACTTCTAAGGACAGCTCATAATACACCCAATCCTGCTACCTGCCTGGAAGGTGCCCAGTGCTCACAGGGACCTACGAGAATTAGGGTACGTGCAGATTCCAGCCCAGCTTCTGGCCTTGACAAATTAATCCCCTACCTTTAGCACCAAAAATACCACAACATTTTGAAAATGAAATCACTGTTATATTTGAGTGGGTGTGTTATTTCGAGACAGCACTAATGTGATTATAAAATCAGTTGTGTCAGCTTATTGGCTCAGCTACAGACACTGATCTGCTTGAGCGTCTGTTCCTCTCCCCGGCTGCTCGCGTTAGGGTGCTTTGTCCCCCCTCAGCTCCCTGTGGAAATAGACACCATTTGATTCCCACTGTTGCACCAAAGAGAAAGAAACCCCTTCTTCTGGCAGTGGCCCACTTCATCTCTGTGAAACTTGGCATTTCCAGAGCACCTCTTGTGCCAAACATGAGCACAGCATCCCCCAGCCTGTGAAAGGCTACAGCCCATATACATATATATGGATGGAGAGATAGATAGATAGATAGATAGATAGATAGATAGATAGATAGATAATATATACATTAATGTCCCTGCAGCCCCAGCCCTGCACAGGCTGGGCACACTGCTTCCAAGTGACAGCAGCCAAGGGAAAAGGTCAAGTGGCAGCAGGGCCCAAACCTCACTCTTCAGACTTTTCACTTGAGCTCCCTCTAAACGTTTCCTCTCACCTATTACTGAATCCTGGTAGCAAGTGTTTGTTTTTCCCTGCTGCTCTGTGGGTGTCTGACAGACGCAGTGGCTTGTGCTGCCAGGCATGGTTTAATGTTGTCAGTGCAAGGTGACTCACTGGTATCAGAGGTGTCATTCCTGGCAGGTTTGACTCAGCCCTTCATCTTTTGGCAAGAAATTGTAATAAAATACAGTTTCCATTGTATAAGGCAGCTTTTCAGGCACAGCCATACCAATGTAACTTCACATGCTTTATGTGTAGAGCATCTGTAAAGATTCTATCGTTTGCATGCTTCACGGGCTTCCTGGTTTTTCACATTTCTGTGGACTGGATCATTCTGCTGCCCCTTTGCAACACAAAGAAAGTTGAGATTCCTTACAACCACCATCATCCCAAAGCCAGTTAAGTGCCATGTTCTCCTTACTGAAGGTGGTGACTCTGAAATTCTGCGATGAAAAGCCTGACAAAGAACAGCTTTCCTGCTCATATAGCAAAATATTTACATTACTAGTGAAAGGAAAAGGCATCTGAGTAAGATATTACCTACCCATCTTTCCCTCGAAGTATGCAATGCCCTCAGGCCAAATTCCAAACTTTCCGTATGTAAACTGCATCCAGCTGCCTGTGCTGCACAGAGTATGTAAACATGAGGTTTGAATCCCACAAGAGTTGCGTTTGACCACAGCACTGAATTTACAAGCTACAGAAACCTGACAAGCACTTTATGCAATGGTCAAGATGTTTGTTATGGAGATTAGTATCTCCTGATTTCAGCAGAGTGAGAACGTGGAATTTCTCATCATTATGCTATTTGGCTCAACACTGTCGCACCTTCCTCACAAACCCAAACCAATATCAATTGAAAACGTGGTCATCTTCAGCCTAAAAACCCAAACAATGTATCCCAAACTGTTTTTAATATTAGGTTTGCCAATAAATTAGGCAATTAAAGTGTTAGTGGTGGTGAAAACAATCATGCTCACCTTGTCTTAGCATGTTTAAAAGAGCCTGAGCTCTGCTGTGGATCCTGGGGGCAGAGCCCGTGACTGGACACAGAAAACCAAAAGTGAGATTCTACAACTTGGCTGTCCTGAACACTTCGTTTGCTTTCTCACAACTGAGAGAACTTATGCTACTCTCAAAGTTTAAGAGGTTTTGTCCTTGCAGTCTCTCTTCATAATAAGAATTATAATTGTTATTTTTAACAATGGACAAATATTTTTTTAAAAATTAAACTCATGAACTGCCTGGGTTCATGAATCATTGAGATTATGTTTTACAGTCTTTTCTGATCTTCTATATCTCATGTCCAGCCAAACAGGAGGTTAATGCTCTCTTTTTAAACAGACACGAGGTCTGTTCAGTGCCAAATCTCAGCTACAGCTTACACCAAATATTCACCCAGTGGCTGCCTTCCTGCTAATTCCCAAGGGGTTTCAGTCAGGAACACAGCTTTCTACTTGTGACAGGGGGTTGGATATGTGGGATGGAAGCAAAGGAACCAAGTCCTGACATTAAATATGGTGCACACACACAGTGATTCTGTGTGGTCAGTGCAGATGCAGAGATAACCAAGCCAGCCTGCACAGATCACTTAGGTTGGGAAAAACCTTTAACATCATCAAATCCAACAACAAACCTATTCATTATTTTATTTTAAACAAGCATTGTAAGAAGAGATCCTTAAGACACATTGAAGCGCATTAAAACCATTTTCTCCACACACACAAATCAGACTCAGACCCACACTGCCTAAGCCTGTGGTGGCAACAGAAAGATCCTCAGAGCTTCTGGGGGCTCTCAGTCAGCTGAGAGACATCTCTGGCCCCTGAGCTCATTGTTCAGGCTGCCTTATAGTCAGTAGAGAAAACCAGGTACTCCTAGGGCACAATTAATTTCATCCCAACCTCATTGCCTCCCTTTTGACTATCATGGAGTGTAGACAGATGTTTCAGATGGAGACATCCAAAGGTACACGAGAAGAAACCCACAGCAGCATCAAGGAGGATGCACACAGCGCTTCCCTCCCTGCTTCCAGGCTGAGGGAGGCAGCAGCAAGCGAATTAGTAGCTACCCAAACAGGAGCAAGCAGAAATTCATCGTACATCCCTTCAGGACACATTCCTGGGTGTCCCTGTGGTGCCTGAGCTGTGCTAATCTCAGACTTGGCCCTTGATCGTGGCAATCACACCATGGCTGTGCTGAGAGCCCTTCCAAGCCCCAAGCTTGTGCTTCTGCCAGCCTGGGCAGGTGGGCACGATCCCCAGGCGTGTTTCTGAGTGCACCTACAATCCCCCCAAAAAAGCTAACCTGGCAGCAGCACCCCCCAAACCTCACCTTTACTCCCAGCCTCAGCACTGGAAAACGGTGGGAAGGGAAACTTCAATATGATTGCCATGGTAAATGAAGAGAACAGAAAAAAAGAAAAATCAAGATGTATTTTGGCAGTTTTCCATGTCAGTTTTCCCATCTCCCTCCCTCATGCACTTTCTACAGGAGCAATCTGTCCTTTCCCTAAACGCTGAGCAATCCCAGCACTAAACTAATCAATATTAATAGCGATGGGTTCGGGAGGGGGGAGGAGGGGAGAGGAGAGGAGGGATTACCCTGACCTTTTTCAACTCACACTGCCTCAGACGGCCACCAAGCAGCTGAGGAGAGAGCAGCCAGACGGTAATGCCATGTGGTTTTAGTAGCTTTTCTTTTTTTTTTTTTTTTTAATTTTTTTTCCTTGTGAATATTTACTCTGTTGTTTCAGTGCAGATAGCAATGAAATCTGATTTTCTGCAGGAAGGAAAAAATATAATTATATCAGCCATCTCCGGGCCAAACCTTGCCTTGATGGGAAACTCCACTGAAATAAGGGGAATAACGCCCAGGCTGGATTTTAACTTGATTTTCTTATTAAAAAGAGGAATTGGATTAGGGAAGTTTTGACAGGTGAAATGCTGGTATGCTTTGTGGATTTCTCTTTATTATAATAGAGTATAATCAAAGCCATTGAGCTGTGACTGGGATATGGAGCAAGAGCAAACAAAGGGCTGGAGGAACCGGTCCTCTATTGTTACGCTGAAGTGTCCACAGCAGCTCAGGGAATGGATGTGCTCAGTACAGGGGGCTCAGAATGAAAGACAAATCCTATTAATTAAAAGAAAATAATAATTGAAGCTCTTTGTTCCTCTTGGATTTGGGGGTTATTGTAGATTTTCCCATTAGCAGCATTTCGTAAATTACTGGTTTATGTCAGGGAGCACCGTGGATTACTGGCAATTAATCATTTGTCTCTTTATTACTGATTTTTCTTGTTGCCATGTGCAAAATTTGGTTTTTTGAAATTTATTCTGAGAAATCTAGAAGAAATTCTATTTATGCCTTTCCTCTTTTGCTCTGAAAGAGCCAAGCCTCAGGGAAAGGTCCCAGATTGAGTGTAAGGTTTGTGGGGGTTTTTTGAATAAACATTTTTATGGTATTTTCATATTTTTTCTCTGGAGGAGAAAATGCTTTGCAGATGGCTGATATCACAGCACTCGCTAATGAAGCCATGGGTGTGTTTTCTCTTTCTTTGTCAGGACCCATCATGTCCGACAAACCAGATTTTGCAGAAATTGAAACATTTGACAAGACCAAGCTGAAGAAGACAGAAACCAGAGAGAAAAATCCACTGCCCACTAAAGAAAGTAAGTGCTTATGAGGCTATTTGAAGTACGAGTAGCAAGGACATAATCTGTGTTGCAGTTCATATGCAAAATGAATACTAATGATAGGATTACAGGCTCAAACTCATCCCTGACTTTAAGTGGGGATAATACTGAGGCTCTATGCTGGGCTTCCGAGGATATGAGTAATTATAACCAACGGTGCATTTTGTCTGAAAAACCCTTTCTGATGGGATTGCTCTTGCCTCTGCTAAAAGCAAGACCAGTGTTCCCACTGGGTGCTGGTAACAGGATCAGTCTGTTTGTAATTACCTCATTGCCAGCCCCTCTGGAGGCCCAGGGGAACCTTTGCCATCCCTGGCAGGTCAGGCAGCATCCCCAGAGGGTGCCTGGGCTCTGGGTTTAATGTTTTCAGGCAGATGAGCTGCTGCCTCCCTCTGGTACCTGCTGTCAGCCCTGGGCAGGACACCTCCAGGCACCTTCTCTGGGAATAAGGCTGCAAGCAAAACCCATCATCATCCTCATCTAATAGGCAATCTCCCTCAGAAAAGCACCCCGAGCTGTTCTCATGCAGGGTCTTCTCCCATACACACTGTGCACAGGCAGCCAGATAGGGCTGGGGTTCATGTTCAGCTTCAGATATGAAAAGGGCATTTGAACCAGATTTGTGAGCAGTTTCCTTCAGAAGAGTATTGCTAATCACTCTGGATGTGTGTGCTGATAGCCATGGAGACGCACAGTCCCTCAACACAAGATATCTGTTTCTTCCCCTGTTTTATTATCCTTATTAGCCAGTGCTAAACTGTAAATCCAAGAGGAGCCTTGCTCACCATGAACTGCCCCCTTCTGACCATGCAGATGTGGGGATGAGTTGTCCTTTGCAGGGTGACCAAAAAAACCAAACATGGATTTAACCATTCCCTGACTTAAAGAATGGTCATGGAAATCTGTATCCTGCAGAACCATTATCATAGAATCACAGAATGGTCTGGGTTAGAAAGGACTTTAAAGATCATCGTGTTTCAACCCCCTGCCATGGGCAGGGACACCTTCCACTATCCCAGGCTGGTTTAAGCCCTGTCCTACCTGGCCTTGAACACTTCTAGGGATCCAGGGGCAGCCACAGCTTCTCTGGACAACCTGTGCCAGGGCCTCCCCACCCTCACAGGGAAGGATTTCCTCCCAATACCTAATCCAACCCTGCCCTCTGTCATTGTGAAGCCTTTCCCCCTTTTCCTGTCACTCCAGACCCTTGTCCAAAGTCTCCCTCCAGGTCTTTTGTAGCTCCTTTAAGCACTAGAAGGGGTTCTAAGGTCTCAACAGAAGCTTCTCTTCTCCAGGCTGAACGCCCCCAAAGCTCTCTCAGTCTGTCTCCATAGGAAGGCAATGTTTATTGTTCATAAACAGTAATGTTTATTGATGGTGTTTTTGTTTCCTCTGTTTTTCTGCCAGCTATTGAACAGGAAAAGCAAAGTGAAAGTACAGCCTGAGTACAAAATTGAAGATGTGACTGCTGCTTCTTCAGTGGGGTTTTGGCTTCTGAGTTGGGTTGTTGTTTTATTTTGTCCTCCCCACCCATGTTGGTTTCCCATTTATTTTAGGAAGCATTTGTTCATTTAATGTTCCCTGGAGAGGTTTGTTTTGTGTTTGTTGAAGAAGATACTATGTATTTGTATTCTTAAAATTGTAATTCCAAGTTCTGTATCAACCCCATTACTTGCCAAAAACAAAAAAAAAAAAAAAAGAAGCAATTTGCATAGAAATCTAAACCTCACAATAAACAGGTTTCTTCTGATCAACTGTCTTTGAGCCTTGCAGAAATGGGGTTTACACTGCAGTTCTTACTAACATCCTTCCCACTCTTTTTGCATCTCCACAGCAACTTGGGGGTTTGGTCAGGTTGGGAAGGGTTACCCCAGGCACCCACAGGTCCCTTGGCTGGTACACAGCCCCTCTCCATCATCTGTGTCCTGCAGAATCCCAGAGCCCCAGATGGCACCGACCCACAGGAACCCCTGACTGCCTTCACAGCAGCCTGGAGACTTCACTCCCACCCCCTGAGTCACTCAAAAGAGTGTTCCATGGAACCCTGAGATGTGTGCCAGGAGCTCCTGTGCTTTTAAACCCCCAGCCTGGCAGCAGGCATGAGAAAGAAGGGAAATCGCTGGCCTGCTTCAGTCCAGTCCAACAGTAGCTCAGAGGTTCCAGAGACAAGTACACACTTACAAATTCCATGACAAATTGATAGTTGGGCTGAGGAAATACTCAAATTAGGATTCCAGTTGAAAAGAAGGGCTGCAGCACCCTCTCCACAGCCTTTTAATCTCTCTGATTTGCCAAGATCCAGTCAACATTGGGACAACTGTGGCACACACAGCCTTTGGCCCATCCCATACCAAGCAATACAAGAATAAGGGAAGGTGGAAGAAGGAAAGAAAAGTTAGTTTTGCACTGATTTTTGGGGATGAGAGAAAGACCTTTAGCAGCACAAGGGTGTAAGACACAAACCTTCAAAGCAAGCAAGGTCTCCCTAAATCTTCATTGCTGGTGGTACAATAACATCCTCACTTGTCTGCAGAGGACTTGGCAAAAATAGACTCTGGTACCAGCTCAGGGGACTCTCAATTACATCGTATCGCATTATCTCTGGAATTAATTTGCAATCATGTTAGAAAAACAAGTGCTTACTCTGGGCAGATAAACTGCTGTCCCTGGAGCTTCAGTTTGATCCTACTTGTGCTGTGAAACGAGAGCAGCTCTGTGTACTTCAGCAGGGTTAGTCTGGGCTTGTACCTGCATAAGGTGAGGCAGAAAGCAGCCCACAGGCTTCAGGAATCCGCAGGGAATGGTTGGGGTGGTGGTCAGAAAACTCTTGTTCACTTAAGGGTTGTTTGACCACTTGACATTGAGTGTGAATAGTGAGAACTGCAATTAAAATCAGCAGTGGAGCCACAAGACTGTGACCTTTGGTGACAACAGAAAGTAACCAGAGGTGACCAGGAGACCAAAGGAAAACACAGGGCGCGAGGGCCAATGCGTTCTGTCAGAGCTTTGCTAATGTCAGTGGTGTCCAAAGGGCTGACAATGCTGTTGCAATCCACATTTGTCAGTTCAACACTGCTGATGTTTTCTTTTCATGACCAAGTTGGTTTTTTCACATTCTCATTTGAGGACCCCTTGGCACTTGACTCAAAGGGGTGTTTATTTGAACTTCAGATGGGTTTATTAATACTAATTTTTATATAAAAGGTGAGGAATGCAAGAGGTTGAGCAACAAGGAAAACAGTGCTATTTTCTTTGTGACTCATGCCCTCCCCTCACCCCTGCACACTTCAGGGTCAAGGAGCCTCTGACATTATTTAAATATTTGCTTTGATGGTGGTTCCTTCATGGAGGAAGCATTTAGAGATAGCACTTAGAGCAACACCACCTATGGAAATCTGTATAGTTGCTACTGTTCAGCCAGATTCATTCAACCCGTTACTTTCCCCCAGGATGGTTTTTAAGCTGTGTATTGCACTCAGCAGTAAGGCCATAGATTTGATTTTCTCCTTGGTTTTGTTCCACATGATGATCTCCCTCCTTCTCTGCCAATTCAGAGCATCTGCCAACTCTCTCAGCAAATACACTGTAAATCACCAAAAACTTCTCTGGCGTCACTGAAACAGTGGCTGGTGTCTGTGTCCCCAAGCTCTCCCAAAAATCAAAGGTCTGGGCTGTGTGCTCAGCCTGCACTTAGTGGGCAGAAGGGAAGGGAGGTCTGGCCAAAGCAAGAAAACAACAGAGGTATTCTCCTCTTGTGTTTGCAGAGATGCAAAGGATTGGCAGCACAGCTCAGGTTTGCCCAAGCCCTTGGCTCGGGGCTGCTCCTGGTGCTGCTGCAGGGCTCAGTTTCCCCCATGAAGCCTCCTCCCTACTGAGCTGTTTGCATTGAAAGCCTGACACCAAAAACCTCACATCTCTATGCCTTTATCCACACATCTCACCCCACTAAATAGGCTGAGAAGAACTTTAGTCACATTCCCTACCCCTGGATCTGACTACAAAGGCTACAAACACCTGCACACCTGGAAAAGCTCCTCAAGGTTAGGGGCCAGATCTTCCCACCTTTCCCCTGCCTGCCCCAGGTGGAGCATGGCTTTATGGAAGGGCTTGGAGAGTGCTTCTTTCACAATTAACAGTTAAGAGAGGCTTAAAGTTAAAAATACTAGCTGCAGTATTCTGATTCGAGAAACATCTCTCTCTGCTGCTGTGTGAGACCATTTCAACCCAGGAACTGGATCAGGAGATTAAAGTTTGTCAAGAGCAGGGACAGGTTTGGCTCCTTGTTATCTTAACCAAAGAGCATTATAGCCCTTATCTGTGGGGCAAGCTGGGGACACCGACCAGGAAACTGCTCATTACTTCAGGCTGAGACAGTGAATTTTCATCCTTCCAGGCATTACACAAGGAAATATTTGTTGCTGCCATTGAGAGGGAGCTACCAGCAGAGACAAGCCAAGCTAAACCAAAGCAAACAGCTTACCCACACCTGGAAACACCTCCTGGGCGTTAACCTGACCTTCACTCCCTGGAAGAGCATTCTCCAGCTCCAAGGCTCACCAGCAGCCACCCACGCCAGCAGCTGAGGCCCTTTCCCAGCCTCCATGCTGATGGGCAGCTGAGCTGGAGACAAGCTCATCAGTAAACAGAACCAGCTCCAGGTGGGAAACTTGAATATTTCTGCCAATTAGCAGCAGCCCCTTGCTGTTATGTGAAGGTACATAAATGAGGTGTTACCTTGCAACTCCTCCAAAGGAAAAACACCTTCCATGCTAATGCAGTTACAGTTAAAAAAAAAATAAATCATTATATGTAGATAAATATTATATGCAGATAAACGCCCACTTTCTTAGCATCACCATGAAGCCAGTTCTGCCCCCTGGATCCCAGGGACAGGGCCAGCCCTCTCGGGATCTTGGCCAAGTCCACCTGCCCCGTGAGTCACCTCTAATTGCTGTGCACAGTCGCAGCAAGCCCTGGCTGGGCAGAGGAGATCTGCATTCCTGTCGTTGTTAGACCAAAGTTAGTTGATTTAATAAATCTCATTAGGCAGGCATTTGATAGCAGCGAAAGCCAGGGAGGACAAGCCCTGAGCCTAGTTCTCCTAGGAAAAGGGCATGTGTGTGTTCTGCCTCAACTGGAGCCCAGCTAAAAGTCCCTGGAGGTGCTGCCAGCCCCAGATCAGACACCACAGCCGAGTTTCAAAGCACATGTGGGGGTTTCTTTCAAATATATTTGGGTGTTCTGTCTTATTTGGGTCATTAGCCCCGTGGTTGCTGAGACATGTCTCAGCTCTGCAGAGGTGACAGCAATGGGCTTTGGCCAGAGGCTTCCAAAAGCTGGGGAAGCCCCTGCAAGGCCAGGGCTGGAGAAGTCTTTGGAAAACACCTTTGTGTGTTTGTTCTGCCATGAACGCTGGTCCTGATGCTGCAGAGACCTCTCCTGCTAAGAGAGGGTCCGGGAAAGAACCAAGGGAGAGATGTGAGGGAAGGAGGGCTCTGCAAAAGCTCTGTGGGATCAGGGGTCTGAACTGCACGGCGTGGGACAAGAGGTCAGGGGCTGGGAGTGCAGCCAGGGAGGTGCCCACGGCAGCAGAAACTCGAGGCAGAAGAAGCCAGGGTGGTTCTCATGCCTCCGCCTGGCTCACCCCTTGTTTTTCCAAAAACACGGGGCGAAAACAATAGTCTTTTAAAAAGCACTAACCTTCTGGTGCCAAGCTGGGGGAGCCTCCCACACTGTGCAGAGGCAAACAAAGCCACTGTGTCCTCCTGGAGCCCTGGCACAGGCAGGCAGCCCTGGCCTCTCCACCTGCTCCCCGGGGAGCTCACGCAGGGCACCGAGGTGTGTCCTGGCAGCCGAAGCTCTCCGGCTGGAGCGAGAAGGAGCACGGGGCTGGGGCTGAGCCAGGCTGTGTGGGAGCAGGTGTGCTGTGCGGGGGTGTCTCTGCAGCTCCATCCCCACGCCGCTCAAACTGACAGCAGGCTGAGCTGAGCGCTCCTTCCATCTCCTGCGCGGGAGATGCTCCGTGCGCTCGCTGTCTTGTCAGGAGAGCTGCCTTGGGAAGGAACAGTTGCTGCTGATGGTTCGTGCACATCTTGTAAGCTGTGCTGACAACAGCTCTTGACAACTCCTACCATCAGCTGCAAATCTCCCGATCTTCGTGTTTGCTTCAAGGCCCGGCTCCAGGATTCACTCAATCTGTGGGGAAACAGGGAGAAAGGAAGAGGAGGGGGGAGCAAAAGGGGGTTTCTAGCTGCTCTGGTCAATGGGACATGGGAAAATGAGGTCTTTTAAGGCTCCAGCAGTAGGCACGGAGCAAAAAGAATGAGAACTTTCGAAATAAAAAAAACAATTTCAGGAATTTTAAGCTGGTCTCATGAATTCAGAAGCCAATTCAATATCCAAATTTTTGATTTGGCAAAGTTGCAACAACCAGGGAGGAAAAAAATTGAGTGTGACTCCAAGTGGGTGTTTTCAAACAGCATCTTGTTTGGGGAAAATAATCCCTCTTGGTCTGCTTTGTTTTCTTGTGATGCTGGAAATAATTCTCTTCAGAGAGAAGAATTGAGGTTTTATTTTTCTGTCTAATCACAGGAGCTACCTCAGGTCATGCCTGACCGCAGCTGGTCCCCCCATCCCTGCTAGCACTGGGAGGAGTCACCCCCACAAAGTGTTAAAGAAACACGTGTGCATGTCCAGAATCACACATTTCATTTAGCAATGAAGAAATCAGGCATGAGGCGCCTTGGCTGAAGGCACATGCTTTTGGGGCTGAGCCCGAGGGCAGGGACGGAGGCAGTAGGGATGCCCTGGGGCAGCAGCACCGCTCCCATTCCCAGGACCCTTTTCTCCAGGGAACAGGAGCAGCAAAAACTTATAGCATTGTAACAGCTCTGTAGTGGCTTTATAAGAGCTCCAGCCTCTCCACTGCTCCCCCTGGCTCAGAAATTTCATTTCTGTCCTGTCCGGGCTCTTATTTCAGTGGGGTCTGGGTAACCCAACCCTGGCCACGTCCATCAGCTCCAGCACAGACCTCGCCTGGTGCCAGCACGGGTGGCAAGGAGCAAGGGCATTTGGAGGGGAGAGGTGTCAAATAACTTGTGCCAGCTGCACTTCCCTCATGCTGGCACACATCCCCAGTGGCACTGATGGCTTTGGTGGCATCAGTCTCGAGTGAGACAGTGACAGGACCCTGGGGGCAGGAAGGCTCTGGGTGTTGCTGGAGGGTTGCTCTTGCCCACCCAGCTTCACCATGGCCAGACAAACCACAGACCCACAACAGAGGTCTTTTTTTTTTCTCAATACATCTTGAAAATCCCAGGGCTGGGCCAGCCAACCTTTCACTGAGCAGTGAAAGCTCCGCAGAGGCTGTCCTGGCAGTGGGATGGCTGCACAGCTTTTGTCCCAGCTCAGGGTGCTCAGCCAGGGACACTCCGCGAGCCTGTGCCACCCCCTGTGCCACCCCCTGTGCCACCCCCTGTGCCACCCTCTGTGCCACCCCCTGTGCCACCCTCTGTGCCACCCCCTGTGCCACCGAGCCCGGGTGGGTGTGGGATGGGCTGGGACTGGTGTGCGGTGCGGGGACGTCCCACAGGGGGGAGCCTTGTCACCAGCCTGCGGGGACACTGCCGGACACTGCCGGACACTGCCGGACACCACCGCGGGCACCCCCAGCGCCAGGCACCCTCCGCTGGGCTCCATTTCCATCCTCTCGGAGCGAGCAGATGCACAGAGAGCTGTGCTCATCCTCACCGGGCACAGCTCCCTCCAAACCCACCACAGCTCGGGTGTTCAGAGCTGATCTGGGATTTACCAAGGGAACGTGATCAAGGAAATCAGTTTCTAAAGGGTGTCACTGGGAAAAATTCAACCCGCGGAGGGTCCTAGCAGGTCTCTGTGCCTGGAGGATGCTGATGAGCTGAACCCCTGGGCCAGATCCCCACCTCACACATTCCCATTGGGCCAACTTTAAGCTGAATTGTAGTCTAAAACTGGTTTAGTAACACCAGAGACCTTGCAAAGAGTTGTCATCTTACTGTGACCTCAGATAACGCTAGAGATGTCTCCTCCCACCTCAAAGGTGAATAAATGCCTGGCACTAGCAGACTGGTGAAAGCGATGTATGAACCTGGCACCAATGCCCAGCTGCACTGTGAAATGGAAATATGGAGCCCAACCCTATGAGAAGACAGGCAAAGAAAGAGGGGTTTCCTTAGGAGAAATCACAGCAAAGTGCCAGAGCCCCAGTGGGAACAAACCCCACAGCAGCGCAGGCTCCCCACTGCCCTCGTGGGCAAAGCTGGTGCCAGAAGTAACTTTTCTCCTCACTTTGTTTTTCCCAGCAAACTCAAAGAATTTTTAAAGTTGCTCTCAGCCCAGATTCCTCCAGAGGAAGCCACAGCTTTCTGCACATGGAATCACCTCTCTCCAAAGAAACAAAGACAAGTTTAAAGAAAATATTCGTGGCTCAAATCACCATTTTCTTCTGTGAGTTTCAAAACCTCCCACATCAAGTGTGCCAGACACAGCCAGCAACACCCATATCATCCAGCTCAGAAATTAAGATCTTTGGGGTTGATCTATGACATGAAATGGACTGGGGACAGGAGGGATGGCAGAGCCACAGCCACAAAGGGGTGGTGCAAGGACCCATGCTGGGAAAGGACGGGGAGCACTGCATGAGCCAGGTTGTAATCAGTTAATTTAACTTGAGTTTGGCTGGGAATAATTAAGAAGGAGGTGATAATTTTCCTCTGTATCAAGGGCCCAATCTCTTCCTGGACAGGCTTTCACCTGGGAGGTGACACCTTGCCAGGACAGAGATCTGTCCCTGCATGCAGATGCCCAGGCTGTAACCTATCTGCTGCCCTGACGCCGTTTGCATGACGCTTCCTTTAAAGAGGGAGAGAAAAACAAAACACTTGTCCCTGCTTTATCAGGCTGCTGTGTAAACAGCCCTGTAGGTTTTGGAGCACACACCTAGAGGAGGCAGGTGAGGTGAGGCTGAGCAGGTCACAGAGCTGCCTCTCCAGGGCTGGCTGGGCAGCTGTCCTCTCCAGAGCTTTCCCTGGAGAGATGGGCACTGCTGCTCGCAGGGTGAATGTCCCATTCCAGCCCCTGCCCCCAGCCAGGTGGGCTGGAGGGGCCCTGACCCATCTCCCAGACCATCCTCCCCACCACGGCGGGGCCATGCTCATCCACCTCACTCCTGACACATGGTGAGCCCACAGCAACTTAAATCTATGTCTTGAGCCCCTTGATTCTGCCTCTTGTTGATGGAATAAAAGAGTTTTTCCCTCCCTCGTTTTCTCCATCTTCTCCTTTCTAGCCTAAATACAACCTCTGTGCACACAGACCCAAGAGCCCTGTGATGCTCTGAGGCCTTTTTGACAACCCCCATCAAGACTTTCCCAAATCACCTTGACAGCCCTTGCTGGGAAGCATCTATGTCCCTGGCCAGCTTGTGTCTAGAAAAATCAGAATTTTGTTCCAAACCTCACATTTTTTCCTTCCTGGAACCAAAAGGTAGATCCTGGAGCCTCCTGTGGCCCTGGCCTCTATCCCAGCATGTATTTCCTTCAGTAGAAGAGGCTCTTGCCTTGGACTTGATTTTTTGTGGCCTCACGGGTGAAGTTCACGGCTCACCCCATCACACTGCATGAGGGTGTGCTGGGAATCAGGGTTAAAAGTAAAATGGAAAACTTTGATACAGCTGAGGGGCACAAAGTGCTGCGAAGAGACAGGAACTCCTTGGGAAAATTCTGTCACTGGGAAAGCCCACCCTAAGCTGGCTCTGTTGGCTGTTTTAACGTTGTTTTCAGTGAATATCAGGCCACTTCTCTGGGCCAAACAGAGGACCAAGCCTGTGGGGTAGGTGTGGCACAATACCTGATTCCAGTTACATCTCCATCGCCAATTACTATTCATTAATCAAAACCTATTCATTATACAGGCAAAACTCCCACCAGCATTGCCAGGTCCAGGGCTCAAGTCCTGCCTCTGTTTGCTCCTTCTGGGAAATGCAGCAACCCAGGAGGGTGCAGCAGGCAGAGCAACCGGGACATCTTTTCCCCAATAGTGAAAAGCTGAGAAGAATCAAAAGAACAATTCCTGGAAGATGTGCAGACCAAGGGGCTTGGGGGGCTTCCCGGAGCGAGCAGTGTGGGAGAGCACCATAAAACATCCTCCACCTCAGCAGCCAGGGGTGGCTTTCTAATTACCCAGGTGGGTTTCTATTGTGAGGAGGGCAGCAATGCAGGATTTGACGCCAGGGCTCTGAATGTGTCACCTGCCGAGGGCAATTTAGCAAGTGGCCTGTGCTTTATTTTCCTGTTGTCCACAGCCACGGGGCAGCACAAGCCAAGACCCCACCCCTGTGGGACCTGGCACCCTGAAAAACTGATTTACCTCATGTCTGCCTTCCCTTAAAACCCATATTGTGGTGTGAAAAGGGTTTTGTGGGTGTGTGGGGCTGTATATACTATTGTTGTCTGTTTAATTAAGGCAGATATCAAAATGCCTTAGGATTTTGACCATCCTGTGAAAAGCACTGGCTGTTCAGTCACACAGCAAGAAAATAAGAAACAAAGCAATAACATTTTATCAGTTAAGTCAAGGGGGCCCAGCTGACACTCAATTCCCACAGCCTGTCCCTCAGCAGGACGCAGAGCCAGCGAGGCTCTGGCGGTGCCTCTGCACCAGGCAGCTGATGGCAGCTGAGGCCAGGCTGCCCAGAACCCCTGGCAGGGCACGTTCTGCACAGCCAGGTGAATTCAACACAATTTTCCTCTCGGATTTCCTTTTCCCCATCCAAAACCAAACCAAAAGCAAGTCTCTATGCAGTGGGAAAACCAAAGCAAAACCACCTTTGGCATCACTTTTCAGATGACCCAGGGCTGTCCCCATGGGTGGTGGGGGAGGACCCAGCCCGGCCGCCCTCCAGAGCCCAGCTGGGCTTGGCCCACATGTGCCCTGTGATCTCTGGAGCAAAGTACCAAAATCAGCTTCTGAACAGCTCTGCCCAGTTCAGCTCTGCCAGTGATTCACCCTGAGATCTCCAGACCACCCATTTCTGTGCCTCAGTTTACCCAGCTGCAAACGGAGATGGGCGTATTTAATCTCTTACATTTCAAGAACATTGCACAGAATGGTCTATGAGTGCAAATTTATTAACACAGCAAGACCCAAATCTGCTTTTGCCCAAGGTGGAAAAGCCCAGCAGTGATACAATTGGGATCACTGCACTCATAGCTGGGTGACCTGCAGAAATGCTGGCTCCCACTTGCCAGGCTGGAGCAGTTAATGTGGAAAAAACCTGGAGCGGCATGGGAAGGCTTGTCCCAGCACGCTGCTTTGTTTGCTGACAACCAGTGCAAGTGACAACGTTATGAGCGACTTTTAAGATCGCTGTGACTTTAATTAGAAAGGACATTTTTAATAGCCCAGGCAAAGAGCTGTGTGGTCCTGCCAGCGGCTGCTCCGGCACAGCTCACGCCCAGGGATGCTGTTATTCCTCTGGCATGTGATAGGAATATCATGTGTGAACTGACAGAACAGACACGCCAACATTTTTTTAGCTGCACAAGCTGTCTCAGACAAGAAAAAAAAACCCATCTATGTGCCCTCAGGGGCAGCCAGACACAACCCCCCAAAATTACCTGAGTGCGTGTAGAAAATGCACGCAGATTTCTAAGCTGTATGCATGGGCTTTAATCAATGAGCTTCCCTGATACATGGGAAACACTTCATTCCCAGTAATTGTCCTTTGACAGCTCTAACAAGTAGGAACAGTTCGGGATGGTAATGATTAAAATGCTGACTCACAGAGGGTTTTCCATGCCGGTGGGACTGCACCAGCTTTGTGCTCACTTGGAAGGTATTTTGCATCCCTGCTTTTCAACCAATCTGCAATTTTAATCCTCTGGTTACAAACGGGTTGTTTGTGGCTTTGCCCAGCTGACTCCAGGTTTCCCTTCGGCAGCATCTGGGGGGAGAGGGCTCTCCTGTCGCTGGCTGATGGGCAGCAGGACAGGGAGAATCCCTGTGCTTTCTGCAGCCAGGAGCAGCCAGGAGCTGCTCTGTGTGCTCTGGGCAGCAGAGAGAGGAGTGACAGGTCTCCAGCAGCGGGAGCTGAGCCCACAGCCCTGCCCTTCAGACACCAGCTGTGAGGTGTCAAACCCCAGGGCAGCTTGCTGGCTCTGCAATGCTCTCCAGCACTTCATGGCAGGACAGAAGAAACTACTTCTCAAAGATATTGAGGTGCAGCCCCCTGCCTGGCCATCCTGCTGCTGGCTGTGGACACTCACCTGCGTGTGAAGATGGGGTTTGTCCCTGTGTGTCCCTTTCTGCTCATGGGGCAGCTCCCCAGGTGCCATGTCCAGTGCAGTCCTGTCCCCTTGAGCATCACTTTTTCAGCTCCTCCATCAGTCCCCTTGCAGCAGCAGCAATTGACTCGGGGACAGGGGTGTACCCCAGGGTCAGTCAGGGAGCTGAGAGGAGGAGGAGGAGGAGGAAGGCAGCACCTCTGCCTGCCACAGAGCCAGTGCTGGGCAGATGCTGTGCCTGTGTGCCGTGGGACAGTGCCAGGCAGAGCTGGGGGCTGTTTGGCACTGCTGGCACTGCCTTGGGGCCAAGTGCCCTCACTGCCCCATGGAGCAGGCAGGATCCCTGCCCAGAGTGAGCAAGCCCCAGTGGGACCATCCACCCACAGGAAAACAGACCAAGAAGTTCCCATGAACACCAGAACATCTCTCCCCATTCCTCCAGCAACTGCTACGGCTCCTCACAACCTTAATGGCACTGACTGCAACTACCAAAAGGTTTTTTGGGTTTCCTCTGATAAGGATTTGCCTAGCCCGAGCACAGAGGATGGTTCAGCAGCAGCAGAGCCCCCTCACTCCACGCCTGCTACAGGCAGCTCCTGCCTGGAGCAGCAGCAGCCGAGCCTTTGCTGCAGCAGCCTTCACCGTAAGGAAATTGCCAACCCCAGAAAACTGTTCCCCTAATTACAGCGTTGGAGCATGGAGAAAACCACATAAATGATTCACACAGTGTTCCCAAGCTGCAGCCGCGTAAATTAGAGAGATTTCCAAACGCTCCCAAGCCACGCTCGCTGTTATCAGGATGGAAATGCAGAAACTTTCATCATAAAGAGGCAAGAAGGAAAAAACCTGCCGTTAAACGCATCTGTGCAAACCAAGGAGGCCTGGGAGGTCTATCCCCTATAGATCTTTAGAGAAGGGTTGTTAAAACTCCTCGGGGAGTTCTCCTAGGAGGGAGCAGGCAGATTGCAGGGGAACTATAGAAATGCATCCGCTTGTTATTTCGGAGGGACACGGGGACGGAGCCTCTGCTGGCAAGCAGAGGATGAAAAGGAGAAGGCAAGAGGACTTGGGGCCAGCAGAAAGGGATGGCTGGTGGTGGGGAAGAGAGTTAAAAGTGTCCCATTGTTAGGGAAGTTTGCTCTCCTTCAGACCATCCCGCTCCCAGGGACACCGCGCCGCCTTTTGAAGTGCAACCTTAGGCGGTTCCTTGTCACCCATTGGAGCGGGAGCTTTTTTACCACATTAAGTCATTGGGTAGCAAATGAATGGGGGGTTTTGACTATTCACAACTTCACCTTATAAATATCAGGGTTGGAGGTTCCTGCAGCTTTGCTCCATCCCCATAGCTCACCTTGGGAAGGAGTGGAGGGAGGCGGCCCTGCTCGAGACCTGCAGCGCGGAGACCTACGGATCAGCCAAAGGGATCCAGCCCCACTCCTCGTGACAGCCATGAAGAGAAGCACCCTCCTCATCCTCTCCATCACAGGAGTCTGCAGTGGCATTCTCCACACAGCAGCATGGTAGGGTCCAACTCCATGGAAAGGGCATTTCTTAGGGATGCTCTCCGGCCTGTGGTAAGGTGATTCATTTTATTTTCTTTGTTTCAGGTCTGTGAATAACTTTCTGATGACAGGACCTAAGGTAATTAACATACGGACTGTCAGGAATTTAAATGGAGTGATTTTGTTTTGCAAATGGGAAACAGTACTTTCCAAGGGACCAGACTTCCCAGAGCATATCGGCTCCAAGTCCTGCCAAGTGCAGAGGGAAAAGACTCGCAACCTGCTTATGTCTGTTTTCCCTGATAAATGCTAAGCCAGGGTGGATTTTAACCCCGCTGTTTGCCGTGCCAGGCTTACCTGACATACTCCAGCAGCGTGGCGGCCGGGGCGCACAGCGGGATGGAGGAGTGCAAGTTCCAGTTCGGCTGGGAGCGCTGGAACTGCCCCGAGAGCGCCCTGCAGCTCTCCACCCACAACCGGCTCCGCAGTGGTGAGTGCCTTCACCTGCCCCGCTCCTGCCCCGGGATGCCTCTGGAAAGAGCTGCCTTAACTGACTGATGGAGAGGGCCTTTCGTGCCCCAAAAATCACTGTTGTTTTCACTTTATCTGTGTCATAAATAATAAATAACTGGTGTCATAAATAGCGCTAACATTTTTGTAGGGATCCCAGGGTCTCTCTGGATCCCTGTCCATGCTGGTCCTTGCTGCAGAGCTGCCCCATGGCTCTGCTCGTGCCACTTTGTGTGCAGCACCATGGGGAGTGCAGTGCTAGAGACACCCGAGCTTCCAGCAGGAGAAGTGCAGGAGGGGCAAAGGGAGAAACCAGAGATGTGCACTAACAAACTGCCTTCCTAAGAAAGATGTGGGTGTATTTCAATACTATCTATTTCAACAGGCAGAAGTCTGCTTTTCCCCAGAGCAGCATCTCTATTTGGATCTCTTCAGAAAGGACTACACTAGGAGTGTGTGTGCAGACAGCTGTTAGCACAGGTTCAAAGGATCAATGGCCATTTTCTCCAGCAGGCAAGATCAAAGCACAACATACCCCCAGGCAGGGAAGGACAGAGATGAACCAAGTGCTAGGTGAAGGGAGAAGTAACTCACCTGTGGCACTGCCTTAAAATCCTACCCCTGACAAGAAGTTCCATCCCCTGTATGGACACCTGCATAATTTTGTACCAAATTGTTGTAACCTGTGATGCTGAGGCCTGAAAAGATCCAGCCACGAGCATTTCATTTCTGTAGCACCTTACCTTTTGCACAGAGCGTGTGGGTATTTTCTCCTTGCACCTTTGCAGCACAGGAGATCGTCATTCCTGATAATCCGGGGCTGATGTCTATATTTGCATGTGACAGCTTTTCTCCCCCCTCTCCCCCAGCCACCCGGGAAACCTCCTTTGTGCACGCCATCAGCTCGGCCGGGGTCATGTACACCCTCACCAGGAACTGCAGCCTGGGGGACTTCGAGAGCTGCGGCTGCGACGACTCCAGGAACGGCCGCGTTGGTGAGTGACCATCCCAGGACAGACTGACCTCGTCCCTCTGTCCCCACAGGGACCCCAGGGCAGAATTTGGGGCAGTTCTGTGCTTAGCCTGTGTCTGTCTTGCAGGTGGCCGAGGCTGGGTGTGGGGAGGATGCAGCGACAACGTGGAGTTTGGGGAGAAGGTTTCCAAGCTCTTTGTGGATGCCTTGGAAACAGGACATGATACCCGGGCGCTGATCAACCTGCACAACAATGAAGTTGGGAGACTGGTAAGTCAGACTAATAATAATAGTAATAATGTCTATATTGGAAACAAAATCTAGGCTGTTCAGGTCCCCATTTTCAGGCGCTTTTGACAATTTAGGCCCTGTAATAGTTGCATGGGGGAAAAAACACAGCCATAATCAGGCCTTAATCCTCAACACGGGGAATCACAGTAAGAGTTGTTCTCACTACCAGCTTCTGAAGCTGTGTAATGCAGTTAACTGCTGGCACACACCACTTATTCAGAAATGCCCACCACTTACTCAGAAATGCATGGGGTTTGTACTCACCTCTAGGCTTGTCTGGTCTGTAAAACAAAGCCAGAACCGCTTTCCTTATTTTGTTGCAATATGCATTTCCAAGGCCTTTGGCCGGGAAGCCAGGTGTGAGCTGGCCCTGCTCACAAGCCAGCCAGACTCGCCCCACTCCTGCCTGGGCCATGGAAACTCTCAGCATCTTGCCAAACCTCCTTGTCTGTAAAAACAAGGATGGCAACACTTAACATACCTATCTCATAGGGCGTGTCAAGGCTTAATCTCACATAGATACCAGCGATTGGGACCTTATAAATACCAGAGGGAGATAGGCAGATAATATCTGTGAAGTGCTTGGCCTGGAGGAGATGCAGAGAGGTTGGGTATGATTATTCCAAAGCAGTTTCACACATTTTGAATGAAACCTCTGAAAGGGATGATAGGTTGGTGCTGGTGAGTGGCATGAGAAGGGCATGATCTGACAAAAGCACTTTTCTCCTGGCCTAGATTCTCCTGGAAGGGCTGGGGACAATAGTTTGTGCCCACTTATCTCTGGGACAGATGTTTTCCAGGAACCAAGAGCATCAGCTGGTGTCTTGGAATGACCTGAAGTCATGCCAAGCATGAGCCATTTTTGATGCACTGTCCCTAAATCACAAACGCCGTAGAGCACGAGTCTGAGATCTCCTAATTTCCTAATTTCTCCACCTGTCCCATCAAGGCGGTGAAAGCCACGATGAAGAGAGCCTGCAAGTGCCACGGGGTGTCGGGCAGCTGCAGCATCCAGACGTGCTGGCTGCAGCTCGCCGAGTTCCGCGAGGTCGGCAACTACCTGAAGATCAAATATGACCAAGCGCACAAGCTGGAGATGGACAAGAGGCGCGTGCGAGCAGGGAACAGCGCCGACAGCCGCGGCGCCACGGCTGAGGCCTTCCACCACATCCACGCCTCGGAGCTCGTCTTCCTGGAGGACTCGCCCGACTACTGCACCAGGAACGCCAGCCTGGGCCACCACGGCACCGAGGGCCGCGAGTGCCTGCAGACAGGCAAGAACCTGTCGCAGTGGGAGAAGAGGAGCTGCCGGCGGCTCTGCACCGAGTGCGGGCTGCGCGTGGAGGAGCGCAGGACGGAGGTGGTGTCCAGCTGCAACTGCAAGTTCCACTGGTGCTGCACCGTGCGCTGCGAGCAGTGCCGGACGCTGGTGGCCAAGCACTTCTGCACCCGCCGCGACCCCACTGCCCCCAACCACATCAGGCAGAGGAGCAGGGGCCACAGGAGATAGGGGATGCTTGGGTGGCCTCTGGGGACAGGACACTCTGGAGTCCTCTGGGACGCGGAGGGGTGGGTGCACACCGAGCCAGGGGATGGGGTCTCCTGTGGATGTGCAGTGGGATTGGAAGCACGAGGCGCAGGCGCTGAGGGACCACGGTCCTTCTTGCTTCCATGTTTGGTCCTCAATATTTACCAGTAGCTTCTTTCTTCTTGGGAGTCACTTTATCTGCGTATTGGACAGAGGGAGGAATTTCACATTTTAGTGTTCCCCTGCCAGGGGTCTGCCCATGCCAGCAGTGGGGCTCCAGCCCCACAGCCAGAGAGGTGGGAAGGGTGCTGTGGCCAAAAGCAGGTCCAGCTGGGTGATCCCATCCCCGCAGCCCCAGGTCCTGGCCGTTCATGCAGAGCAGCTGCTTGGCAGCATTTCTGGAGGAAAACTTATGCACTTTGTGATGTGAGAGGAGGTTTGGCAGTGTCGTGGTGTGTGTTACCACAACTGCAGCCTTTTGAGGGCTTTGGAAAGTTTACAGCCAGTGTTTACATATTTCCCTCCCCCGTTTTTTTCTCCTCCTTTTTGAATTTTGTATTTTGGCACAAGAAGCCCTGCCCCAAATAGACAGTAGCTTCATGTATTTGTACAGGATAAAATTAAGCAGTTTACGGTTCCTATACTTTTTTTTGTTTTAAATTAGCAGATAAGAATTCAGAATTCTTTATGCCTAATGTTGTTTATTAATAAGTTGTATTATTGCTTAGCACAATCTGTTTTCACTGTATATCTTGAAGGTATCTCTTAAGAGTTAGATTTTGGACTGTATTCTGCAATAAACCACAATGAAAAGAATTGGCTTTTTCCTTTCTGGCTTCCTAGCATTATGATTTTAGGTGCAGAATTGTCCCTTTCTGTGTAAAACCCAGCACTTCCACGAATTTCCTCATCATTCATCCAAAAGCCACCAAGGCCAGTGAGGTTGTTCTCCTGGATCTCAGTAAATTGGCTCCAGCCTCCAGTCCCCAGAGGGTTGGCTTTCGTTCCTATCACCACAGTCTCACCCTTTCCAAGTGCTGAGTCTGCAGACACAGCCTGGCTAAAGCTGATTTTGGAGCTCCCAAAGCCCCTTTAATTTGCCTCGACCCGACATCCCCCAGACAATGCGAGGCTGCCCCTCTTTGATGTGGAAAGCCTCACCATCGGCACTCACTGCAAATTTCTTGGAGGCACGAGAGGAGCCCTTTGAACTGGAGCAGGAGAGAAAACTTGGGGACAGTTGTGAATGTGTCTGCTGGTTCCCTGCTGCTCCGGGTGCCAGCAGCCCGGGCCAGGCCGGGGAGGGCAGGAGGGGACATTGCTGGCCACTGCTGTCCCAGGGCAGGTCCTGATCCTGGCAGTCAGAGGGAGCCAGGCTGTGCCACCACCCACACCCACCGTGCAGGGCCAGGGATGCTCGGCCAGGTTCGCTCTCCAGCCGGGGGAGGAGGAGGGGGAGAGAGGTGTAAAACCACCCCACAGCTCTGCCAGCACATTGCGCCCACACTGCAAATGCTTCGGTGCTGTTTTATCCGGGGCTCCCTATGGCTCTCTGTGCAAACACAGCCTCGGCACACACGGGAGGCAGAGCAGGGAGCTCGGCTTGTAAAACACACATTTGGGAAGCACAGCTGACTTCCATGCATTTATTTTATGCAAAGTGGGTTTTATTAAAGCTGGAAGGGGGACACCAGCAGTTAGGGGGGCTTTGCTGCCTTCAGGGTAGTTATTTCTATATAAGTTACCCTACCAAAACAAAAAACCCCAAGATTTTTGCACAGTGTTGCCAGAACAGCAGTTGCAACCCCCAAAAATAAAGGCTGAACTGGGAATGATAAAAACAGGCAAACAAAGCCCCTTTCCTGCATCTTGAGCACTGGCTGGCTTGTCTGCACAAAAAAAGCCCCAAGCTCTCCTGTTGTAATACCTGCTGCATTTGCTTGGACTGTGCTCTGGAGCCCCAGCAGCTGCCGGCACAGGGTACCACCAAAACCCCCCGAAATGAGGTTACACAGAGCACAGGACAGTCCCTGTTGAGGTGCTCTCAGAGGAAGGAAACTATTCCACCAGGATAATTCCCAAGCACACATTCCTTCCGTGTAGCAGCAGCAGGTTAATAAACCACACAGGTAAATCCCAGGAGATGAGGGTTTCCATGAGCAGGAAAGGGCAGGACATGCCGTGTGTCATCTCACCCATTTCTCTGCAGCATCTTTTCAAGCCAATATTAATGCAGAAAATAAGAAGCAACAGGTTTGCAGGTGGCAAGAGGACCAGACCAGACTTCTGTCCCACACAGGCTGCATCCCAGGGAAATAGGGATGGAGAGAAAAGTAGAGATACCACTGCCAAGACCAATCCTTTTCCCGCTGAGCCCTCCTATTCCCACCAATTCAGCATTCATATCCATCCCGTTGTATTTAAATGCTGGAGATGAACTGTTCTTCCCTGAATTTGTCTAATTGCTTTTAAAAAGCTATTTACATTTCTGGCACCCAGACTTCTCTGAGGCAACAAGCGAATCATACCCAAAAGCCAGAGACCAAAAACAAACCAAACCATACTCAGGAGAAAGTTACACACCATCCCATGGCACAGATTTCCATTCTCTTTTTATACCTTGCAGAGACAATACGGAGACTGAACAAACACAAAAATCAACTCTATGGCTTAGAGTGGCACTTTGCCAGAGATATTACAGTCCTGGAGAAGCTGAAGCTTCCTCATCCTCCCCCTTGTTGCTTGGATACAACAGTCATCAATTCTCACAACATTCAGCACAAAACAATAGAAATTCAGGATCGTCTTAATCCATCACAGCACTGTCAGGGAACCCTGACACCCCTGCCTGCTGCTGTGGTTTCTGTAATAACCCTCACACAAATGCCACAGGCACAGGGGGGCACAGGGCAACAAACCCTGAGGATTGAGCTCATCATTTCAACTGTGATTTTACCTGGGCAGCAAATTCCTGCAGAGCAGCTTTCAAAGGAAACACAAGCACATACAGCAGAGCAAAGTCCTGTCACCAGCTGCTTTGTGAAGGTTCCTTCTCCCACTGCAGCCAGAGAGTGTTTGCAGGGACTGGCGATGCCTTCAAACCTGCACATGTTTGCTCACGGTCACCCAAAATCAGCTCCAACCCGGGGCACTGATCCCAGCCACCTGTCACTCCTGCACACCTGGAGGCAGGGATGGACTTGCTCTACAAAACCTTGAGGAGGAACCTGACCCCTGTTCCACAGTAATAGTATTGTAATAGTGTTGATCCTCATTACAATGGAAAGCTAAAAATCTTGATCTGAGCCAGGTGCTGCATGAGCTCATACCAAAATCTTGCTGCCTGTCCCCCAAGCGCCGTCAGCTCCCATGGAGCAAGGACACTTCAGGCAGGGCTGTGGAGCCACTTGGACAGTTCTGGAGCAGCACCTTCATGTTTGACCAGCCCCTGCCATGGACAGAGCATCCTCTGTGATAAGAAATCCGTGGAACAACAATGGAATCAGCCCAAAATCACCATTGCCTTTATGGAGGTTTAACACCAGTGCCCCAGCAGTGTATTTGTGCCTTTGCTGTGGGAGAGGGATGGTTTATGGTCCATTATTAGTGAGAAAGGGAAATGGAAACACACTCCAAATGGTGAAATAATACAGTCCAGCTACAGCATTACCACAGACCAGGCAGGTTTATGTCAGAGGTGCCTGCTCCACTAACACAGCATCAGAAGATCAGTGCTGGGTGCTCATACCATGCTAACAGCCCAGGCTGAGCCCAAAGCTTTCCCAGCCCTTCCCCTCTAACCCAGGGCCATCCCTGTCACTGTTTCCCTGTCACTGCTGCCTCTTGGCCGTGCCCTGCTGCTGTGCAGGTGCCCATCCCAGCACCCTCACCAGCTACAGCAACCACTTCTCTCTGAGTTCTCCTTCCAGCAGGAGGAAATGCCCTCACAGCCTGACTGCCCTTCAGGCAGGAGCATGGGCACGACCCACCTGGCCTTGCTGGGGTCACTCCATCGCTGCGTGGAGGAAGGTGAAGGTCAGGGGTGCAGGTGCCACCCTGCGTGGGCAGGGACGGATGGCACACCCTGGGGCTGCCCAGCACCTGGAAACAGGCTGGGGCTGTGTTTGTGGAGGGGCTGAGGGTGGTACTCAGCACAGGAACTGCAGCTGTGCTGTTGCCTGTGCTCCCTCTCCCAGGAGAGAGTGCAAGGATGGCTCTGACAGCTCACACCATCATCAGCACCGTGTGCCTCCGCAGCCTCTTCTGGTGGGAACACTTCTGCTCCGAGGCTGAGGTACCTGCCCCAGGCCCCCTCTCCTCAACAGGTCACACTGCTGTCCAGGGACCATCAGCAAGCAGAGAATCTAATTTATTTAATTCACGAAGTGCAGGTTCTGTAGACGATATTGCAAAGAAGTTTGGAGGTGGATGGATTTTGGCTGGGCACTGCTCCCTCTTGCCCTGCTCCCACCCCAGCTGGGGGCTGCTCCCTCCCCCAAAGCCCCAGCAGCATCCCTCCTTTCCCCCAGCCTGCTTCCCTTCAGCTGTTAAACTCCTTGCCTGCTGGATTACCTTTAATTTATGCCCCCAGTGCCCTTTCATGGATTATAATTCTGTATGAGATGTTTGTGCTGTATCCTCCCCCCGTATTAAAGTGTCAGGAGAATATCCCCAGGCCATCCATCTTCAACACTTCCGCAAGGGCTTGGCAATTCTCTGACATGAATATTATGGCTCTCCATGCAGAGCCTCCATCACTCAAGCTGACAAGTGTTAGAATCTCCTCTCTTGAACAGGGTAAGTGACCTTTTCATATGCAGCGTAGATTCCCAGTCACGCTGCATCTGGTGCAGTGAAACCAGTGAGTGCCAGCAATCCCCTAAAGTCTTAAAAAACAAGTCACTCGTCCTTTTCGACTTGCAAAACCAACCCTTAGCATGACAAAGTTAAAGGGCCCGAGTCAGCCCCTGCTTCGCTGTTGCTAGTGCCAGTCCCGAGAGGAGGATGAAAAAGCATCCATTCCATGCCTTCTGCAGGATTCATTGACAGGGATTTTCAGGGAAAGATGGGAGGATTTGGGTGTCTGGCTTGCTGGAGCGCATAGGAAAGATTTTTGTGACTTGTTAGTGACTTGGAAACCTCAACGCTAGTCTTAAACAATATATTTGTGAGGTGCTTAAAGTTAGGTCCCTAAACACCACCAGGCTGATTTTCAAAGCTGCTGAACTCCTGGGCTTCCCACAGTTGTGTGCAGGAGCTTCCCTCAGCCTGTGCCTAGAGAGAAGCTGAGGCAGAAAACAACCTTTAAATCTGTTTTCCAGCTCAGACTTCACAGCTGTGCTGCCCCGGGGACACTCCAGCCCAAGTTGCCTGACAGCAAGTGAATCCTCTGGAGCTGAACTGTGTGGTGATTCAAGTGAAATCCCTCCTACAAAATTCACACGTTACCCCGAGACTTTGGCTAAAGTGGTGCCTAATTTTTTTTCTTCTCCAGGGGGCAAAGGGACTTTCAGAGCAGCTTTGCCACCTTCCCCCTACAGAGGGACTGGCAGTGGCTCATTGCCAGCACCGAGCAACAAAAACTTGTTAACACCTTTTCGGCTCCCTCTTAATAAAGTCAGGGCAATTAACAGCTTCACAATTTACAAAACAAATCCTCTTTGCAACACCTGAGAAAAAGAGTTACAAGTGTTTCCCAAACATTTCTCCGCTGGGGAGAACACCTACAATAACTGTCTGCTGGGATGTGCTGCCTCTGCTTTCCCTGGCTCCCCACGGAATCCACACTCGGCACGAATTCCTGCTGCACTTCCATCCAGGAGTCCTGACCAAGCACAGCTCTGCTGGGAAAGGTTCTCACCCAAGGGTTTCTCCAAGGAGAAGGAGGTGTCAATTGATTACCCACTTGCTGGTCCATATTTCTGGTATGGCCACATGGTACAAGAGGTGGACATGGGGTGGGGTTGTCCTGTCCAAAAATGCCCTCGGGGTGGCTGGGAGGAGGTTGGTAATGTACAGCATATTGGCACCTCTGCAGAGGGATTCACAAGCTCCCCCACCTCTTTTTCTGGTTTCCTGCTCTCTCCTAGGATACAGTCCATGCCCCCCACTTTGCAAATCACTGCCCTGGCTTACAGTGCAGTAAATTCCCCCTTTTCAAACAAGCCCCAAGGAGCTGAGCCATATAACAGAAGATTGATGGATTAGAGAAAAATCAAATAAATGTAACTTGCAACGTACTTTCAAAATTAATTCCTTCCTTCTCTTTTTTCTCCCGTCCTTCTCTCCCTTTTCCAAACATACTGAGTGGTTCATATTTTATGAACAAGAAAGATGAGGTGCTCCCTCACTAAACTATTTTTTATGTGTAGAGGTGACTGCTGGGACAGTTTCACACAAGAGCTCTCCCAGACAAAATGGACTTGGTCCAAACACTTCTGGGGATTAGAAAAGACTCTGTTTAAAGTGTGCGCCAGGTCTCGGACCCAAACTCATCCTCCCAGAGGGTCCAAAACACAGAGAGGAAAGGAGAGGGAGTTGG
Source organism: Acanthornis magna (assembly GCA_036785705.1). NCBI lineage: Eukaryota > Metazoa > Chordata > Aves > Passeriformes > Acanthizidae > Acanthornis > Acanthornis magna. The sequence goes on from JAWUZG010000092.1 coordinate 4,275,961, forward strand.
TGGTACCTCCAAGGGCAGTAAGGAGCAAAGATTGATGGCCACAGCTAAGAAATGTTCACCAAATGCAGGCAGGATGCAAAGATGAGTTGCAGTCATTTGAGACAGAGGGAGTCAGAGCCAGAAAATGAAAGAGTAAGTCTAAATCTGTCTTAGAATGGGACTGGGGAGATTTACAAGCAGTAGGACATGATGGGAAAAAGACAGGGAGATCTCAATTAGTATTTTAGCTATTTTTTTCTTTCTATTCTTTCTTCAGTGTCCCATGCAACATTAATTGAAGCCCCTTGTGGGCATGGCCAGGAGAGAATAGCTCGTCAGGGGACGTGTGAGCACAGAGCCTGGACAGTAAACGGCCCTTCATTTCCTCCTCTGATGCTTTCAACAGCACATGGGATGCCATAAAAGATGATAATGACGAGGGCAGTGGAAAGACTGTAAAACAGTGGGGAGAGGCACAAGGGTTGCCTCACTTGGGCTCAAACTCGGGCCATGCGTGGGCTGAGTTTGCTGGTTGTGAGCTCTGCTTGGGACCATCGCTCCCTGTCCCACCTGGCCTGGCTGCCAGCACTCACACTGGGCTGGGATGAGGTGCCTGCTCTGAAGTGTTGGCTTGTGGTGTCAGTGGGACTGTCCTTACTGACTCAGATCAAGGCTGGACACAGCAAGAATGAGAACAACTTCTTGCATTTCTTCTCAATTCCACAGACTTTTCTAACTCTCAGGACTGTGGCTCCTGGCCTGACACATCCATGGGATCATTCATCAAGATGAGAGTCAGCAGTTTTAAGTGCAGCAATTTCTTTTTCTCTCCCTTTTGACAGTGCCTTGAAGCTAAACCTGCTCTGGCCCAGCTCTTCATTCCCACTCCTGCCAGGCAGAGACTTCTGCTGGCAGGCTGCCATCAGCCCTGATAGGGACAGGGCACCTCCTCCCTATCTCTAAGTGGATTTTGAAGCCAACGAGCAAGAGAATAATTAAATTAACTCAGTCTCAAGTACCTCCCGAGGTGCCAAGCATTCCCAGCATTGCAGCTGCACCACAGGTGTCTGGAGAGCAGGTAATTCCAGTCAGGGGCAGGCTGCAAGTGTGGCTCCCGGGGACATCTCTGCTGGCACAGGGGCACCAGCACCAGCCAGTCCTGGACAGGAGCGCTGGGAAGAGATTCTCAGGATGCCTTTGCTCGAGCCAGCTTGAGTCCAGTAGTGAGACAGCCACATTCAAGCTTTGATGTGCTTAAGTTAATAAGATTTATCCCAGGGCAAACACAGTTGTGCTTCCCAGCCAGGGCTGCTTTACTCTCCTGGTTCTTTCTTGTCCCGTGGGCTGTCCCCCGCAGGGTGTCAGGGGTGTCATCTCAGCTCTCAGCCCCCGTTTTACCAAACAACCTGCTATGTAAATTCCCTGAGAAACACCTATATGCTTTTGACTGCAGCACATTGATTTTTCTCTCTCATCTACCACAGGCAGTGAGACTTGAATCTGGATTTGGGAGAGCCCCTGACTGGGGAATGATCAGGTCACAGCCTGCACTCAGCTGCAGCTCCAAGGTGAGCACAGGGAGCCTGGCCAGCTCTGGCCAGGGTGGAGGCAGGGCAGAGGACATCCCCACTGCAGAGCTTTATCTCACCCATCGCCAGAGAGCTCACAAATCACTGCCCAGTCCCTTTCAAGCAGTCAGGAGCACTAAATTGTACCTCTTGTATCCAGACACCATCCAATCTCCCAGGGCCAGGCCAGGTACATTGATAAGGAGATAGTGTAAATGGTCAAACAGGATGGAGCCAAAATTCACTGTTTCCTGTGCTTTAACTTAGCAAGTGCTGGATCGACAGGGGAGTCTTTTTTGGATTATCTCCCATTCCAAAGGGGGCTGGTGTGGCCAAGGATCTGCCACGGCACTGCCTCAGTGCAGAGGATCTCTGGTTTCATGTGACACCAAGTACAGGGTGCTCTGTACACTTTCAGCACAAATTTAATTACAACTATGATCCAATAAATATTTGGGAAGAATAACAAACAGTGCTACAAAGAGAGCAGAGTAGCAGTCAGCTCCTTCCACCTCCTCCGAGTTTTAAACCCCCAATGGTCTCAGGAGCACTTCCACTCTCTCTGTTGTGTGCAGAAGATACAATTAATTTCACATCACTCTGATTTGTTCAGTATCATATAAACTATCCTGCCTCCTAACCAAGCTAACCACTGACAAACCCCTTCAGCTCTTTCTCTTGGCTGTAAGCAGACACTGACCTCACCCCAGGGAACTATTTTCCTGGAGATGACTTCGGGCACTAAAAATGCAGCTACATCTTGGTAGGTTATTAAATCCACATGTGAAAATAAACTCATCTATCATCTCATGCATGTGGTTTAGCTTCCTTTTAAGAAGATATAAATGTACTAGAGCATCCCATTAAAGCAATTTGCATGTCTTGCTTTATTTTCCCAGGCAGGACATTTCTTCCTTGGAGATTGCTGGCTTTTGGGAAAACATACTAACTAAGGAGTCACAGAATAACATAATTGACCTTCAGGTGTTACTCCCTGAACAAGCACCACCCTGACCTGAGTTCCAAAGGACAGGTGACTTTTTGCACTGACCCCTTCAACCTCGACACACTTCTTTTCAAAGCCCCATGGTGACATCAAGGCCCAGGGGCTGGAAAAATGAAAGCCAAAAGCAGCAAAGCTCTGCTGAGATGAGCTCCACAAGCACTTGAGTGCCAGAGGCAGGCAAAGAGCAATGGGACATTCCACCTCCTGCTCACCCTCTGCACCACTGTGCAGCTCCTGGGAGGGATCAAAGACAAAGCCTCATTTTCTGAGATGCCAGAGCAGACACTTCTCTGCTGGCTGAAAGACATGAACTCTCAAGAGAGCTAAAGAAATGAAACCAGGAAAGATCATTAGAGGAAAAAACAGCCAAAATCCTTTAAAAAAGGTTTGGATGCACTAGTCATCCTTCTTAATTCCAGCTGTGTCCCTGTCACCATGGACATGTTGGCTTTCACCCTGCTCCTCAAAGGTTTGACTGCTAACCCACCCACCAGGCCTTGAGGAATAAACCCCCTGGAGACATCACCTGGCTTAGAATAGACCTCACTTCTCAACAACAGCATTTTATGGCCCTGGCTGCCTCTGCTGTGGCATGTTTTCCATTGCAAGTCTCACTGTGACAAATTACAAAGTACTTAAAAACACTCCTTCCACATTAATCATGCAAGAGGAACAAAATACTTAGTGCCAACATTCTGCCACTTGCCCTGGAGAGCCCTTTTCTCCTGGAGAGTGGAGCTCATTGGTTTGCCAGGGCAAGATAATCAAAGTACAATCATCACATCAGGCCTGGACACCTCAGTGAGGGATGTACGAGGGAAGGTTGTAAGAAAAGAAGCAAATTTATGCTTCCTGCAATAATGAAGACAAATGTATTGATTTGGCCTGAAGGGATGTAAGAAAAAAGGTTTCTTTTCTGTAGAGCAAACCATTAGAACTAAGAACTCCCCGTTTCTTCTCTCATCTCCCAGCACCTTACTAACTTAGCTGAATGGGTTAATTGTGACTCATCTTATTATTTCTTCCAAAGAAAAGATCCAAAAAGTTACTGCATTCCCCTTAGATATCTGCACCTCCTGCTGTGGCCTGAACTTAAGACACCAGAGGAGCTGCAATATTAGCTGCACTGGAATGTTTTGGTTTTCCCTTGCAAAACAGCCCCATCTCTCCAAGTGTGAATGTGTTTCAGTTACCTAAACATACTTGAGAGGAGTAAAAAGAAAGGAAATTTCCATTTTTTTATACTTAACTGAAGAATTCCCATTGTTGTTGAAAGCAAACAGAAAAGAGCATGCCTCAACATGTGTCCCTGGCACTGAGGACACAGGGAAGAAAAAACTTTTAGAAGACAATTTTTTCTCTAAAAATTAAGCAAATTCCCGTCAGTAATGTGTCACCTCTGGACCAGTGTGCAAATCCTACAGCCTCCATGAGCAGAGACAGTCTAATATTACACATGTGGGAACATAAAAGACATGTTGCATTTTTGGAAAACTCACCCAGCACCACATACAGCTATTTCACATCCCCAGGTGGGTTGGCACACACAAATGGTGAAAATTATTCCGTATTTAAACTTCCTCAACCAAAAGGAAGAAAACCTGTAGCAGAATTGTAAATTAGTACTAGGTGTCAATGAAACTATTAATTCTTATTGGAACTGGATAGAGAGATAAATAAAGATCCAATTTCTTGTCAGCACAAGGGATTGAAAATCAAAAGCTGCCAGTTTATATTGTCAGGATATTACAATCTCAGGTCATACCTAAATTGATATAATCTGTCTGCATTCACCTCAGTAGAACTATACCAGATTATAGTAGCTAAAGACATGGCCAAGCATCATCTTCTGCAGCAAATCTCTAAAAGCACACATAAAATCATTCAACTTAAGATACACTTTACCTTACACCTTTTCTCTCATGTCAGCTGATGAAAGTCACATCAACTGTTTGCACCCAGAAAAACAACAGAGCAGAAAAAATAGCTAGAAATTTTAATTGTCTGTTAGCCTTTGCTCTCTGTGCCCAGGCCAGTCCTCCTGCACACACCTGTAATTGTGGCTGAGCTGAGAGGAGCTCAGCCAGAATATCTGAAAGGCAGATGTCCTGTTTTGGGAGACATTTCATTTCTCTGCTGTTGAGAGGCAGACACAGACAGAGCAGAGGATCACACATCCTCATTTGGCCTTTTCTCTACCTGTTCTGTTTCACAGCTCTAAACACGGTGTCAGTGAACACACCATGTGATTTCCCCTTGGATCGTCACCTTTGGTGGCTGTAGACAACAAAGAGCAGAAAACAAAGGTGGAGGTGCTGCTAGAGCAGAGAACCACAGAGCCTCCCAGCCACAGACTCTGTACCCTGGAGAGGAATTACTCCCACCTAGGAGTTGTGCTCCAAACCTGCTAATTCCATATACAACATCAGAGCCAGTTCTGCTTGTTTGCACTTCCAGATATGAAGGAAAACTGGCCACTAATTTTTGATCACTGCTTCAGGAAGTCCAGAAGTCCTTAACTACAGTGACAGCAGCTATCTTCATTAAAACCTCATACCACACAGAAAAACCCTCTTCACATGTTCAGGTAGAAGAGCCTCCAAAGAAACGATTCAGAATGTGAGAAGCCAAGTGATCCAAGCACCAAATGCCTGGCAGACCTTGAGAACGCACATGTTAAACTCCCCATTCCTTCCTACAAGTAGGCACTTACACAGTGCACGTGCAGTAACCATCTGCTTGTGCATTTGCCCATATTTTCCATGATTCTGTGATTCTAGATCCTGCTGCCACTCCAAGGGAGGACCCAAGGAGAGTCTTTTCACTTCTCCATTCCTTACCTTTACACTTATACCACCTGTGTACTGCCAGTTCCTTTGTACATCATCGCTCACCCACTGAGGAGAGATATTATAAAGAAACCAGATATCATTATTAAAACCATGATTTAAAATTGCTCATTCCAGGAATCCCGCATAGTCTTAAAAAGGAACACTTTGCAGAGAGGAAGAACAATTGGTAAAGATATATCATGGCTGCTCTGTGCTGTAGCGACAACCTTTGTCATAAGTAATGACTAAATATCAATAATTACGCTAAGTTTGGAGAATGCCTCAGCACTGAGTCAGCACTCAGGTAAGGCAATCTTTTATTGCAGCTCATTACAGGGAAAAAAAAGCAATAAAAGGCTTAAGAACCATCACAGATCCTGACTACATGAAGCTAATAAACAGTATGATAAACTATCATTTACATGAATAACAAAAGGAATAGACATTTCATTTCCTATGCTTTTGTTGCTCCCATTCAGTTGCACTGATGGGGCTATTTGGGGAAGCCCCACGGTGCCTGTTTACAAGAGAACTTTGCAAAACAAAGACAGTCACGGTCAAAACTTTGCTGGTCAATTCAGTATATTTACATGGAAGAGCTGGGAAGAAAACAAGTATTCTGAAATAGCCTCATGGGATAGTTCAGTTGGAAGTGGTAAGTAGCAGGGAAGGCTCTCATGGCTATCGAGATGTGTGCTGGCCACAGGAAAAGAACCTGGTTTTCAAACAGAGGCTTGATCAAACTTTGTTCATCCAGGCAAAAATACCATTGCACAACTCCCTGAGCAAAATGGCAAATGCCAAAGTGTTCTGCACATAGGGAACAGCAATGTCCAAGTCTGGCTCCTGAGAAATCAGACACAAGCTCTTTGCTTTTCATAGGAGTGGAAAATGTGCCATGCCAGCACCTGACAATGCATTTCAGATGCACATACACCATCTGAGCAGCTCCCAGAAACGATCCCATTTTCTCTCTTTCTTTTAACTAACAGGACGGAATTGCTCCAGATTTACAATGAAGCAACCTAAAAGCACAGTTGGAACCCCTGTTTTTAAGAAGACCTTGCTATGCCATAACTTTCCACAGTTCAGTTGCTAAATTACACATTATAAAAATAAGTAAGTGCAATTGAGAGAGTGTGTTAATCTCAGAAGTTTAAACATTGCTCTGTAATGACTGCTTTATAGTGGCCCATAGTAAAGCGCTTTATGGGGCGTGCAGGAGATTTGTCCGCACGCGTCCGTTAAACACTCCTGGGAATTTTCTCACACACAGAGAGACGAGGCCTGACACAAAACTAAACACGGACAAAACACTGCCTCATTCACACGGCACCAGGAATGCCACCCAGTAAGAAAACACTTTACAATACCTAAGAGAGATAAGGACCGCTAGCCAGCACAGCAATAAGATGTTGCTTTTGGAAAAGCAGAATTTCCTAACCTGACAATCAGTGCAGACTCTGGAAAGATGACAAAAACACAACTGTCCCCTTGCAAGGAAATGAGAGCTTTAGCATTGATTATAAAGAGATGATAAAGAAGCATGGGTGGTTCATAGTTTACTAAAGCCAAGAGCATTTAGAGCCAAATTAGGGACTTGCACATTAAAAATTCCCTGGAATTTAGGGTGAGTTCATATGTGATTCCTCCCTCGGGCAGTCTGCAGCTGACAGACTGCACCCAGCTGCCTTTTCTCTCTGGCCAAAGAGAAGATCTGTCCAGGCTGACTCAGATCTCAGGTGAAAAGACTTTTCAATAAATTAAATATGATGGTAACAAAGATGCAGACATGGTACCAGAGATGTGTTTTGGTTTTGTTTTTTTAATAATCATGCTTCAGAATAGCACCAAGCTAAGCAAGATGAGCCAGGAAGGGGTTCTTGGGGGTTAAAAACCAATGCCATATAAGACAAATATAAGCACACCCAGAAAGGCACTACATGAAGATCTTTGTGTAAAAGCATCACCTCCCTCAGCCCTAAAACACTCACAGGCAGTGAACTGAATTCTCAATCCTTCAGCGTTACCATTATTAGAGTATCATTCACCCACTTGTCTGCAAACTGCCTTCTTCTCCCACCAACTGCTTCGTCTCACAACAATACCTCATTTCTGGCTCAGGAGACCAACAAAAAGCTCTCCCCTGAGCTGTGGCAGTGTCCCCATGATCACTTGGCAGGAGGCAGCATGACAATGATTTGACAGGCATTCTCCCAAGGAGACTCCACACATCAGTCACGCTGCTGACACTCTCCACACCCAGAGGAGCTCATCCACACCAGGGGAGATTTCTAGGTGCAGGCAGCTGCTCTTGATTGACCATCCTAAAGCAGCAGGTTCCTGTTTCACTGACAGCAGAACCAGAAAGTACCTATTTGCTGCGATGGGCCTGGTGGCATTGCCACGCTGGCTTGAGCCAAGCCTGCATGAGTAAAGCAAAGCAGCAGGTAATGAGTAGAGAGGAATGAAGTCCTATTTCTAATCCAAGGACAAATCTGGCAAAAGGAAATAGTACTGCAAAAACAATTGCAAGTTATCTTTTTATGATGATATTTTTATGATGTGCAAGGAGTCTTTCCAATAAAATAGAAATAATTTCTCTTCTGATTTTGTTTTTTAAAAGGAAATTGAAGAACCACAATATCTTCAGAGGATGAGCTGTTGTTGGGTAGCACTGAAAATGGCCAACATTTATTGTGCAGAACAACGCAAATTACCTTGATCTGACTACTCTGACTGAATGAACACTGACCCTTATCAACTGTTGTTTAAAGGATGGTCAAGATTAATAGCTTAAATGAAGGAAGAAACACAAATCTTCTGTTCTTTTCCTACATGAGAAAAGTGAGGGTTTGCAAATCTCCACGAAACAACCTTAACCCTCCTGAATGACAGCCCCAAGCTCTGACCAGTGACTCATTTCTGAAGCTCGGCATGCTGGAATGCTCTGACAGATGCAGACAGTGGGAAACCGCCTTGGACTGAGGCTTCTGCCATCTTTAAAGTATGTCCAAGGTTCCTGACAGTTTAACTGTTCCTGAAAATAATAAAGCCCTTATGAGACAGGAAGGCTGAACAATCAAGTACTTCAAGACTAGCTCAATCTGTATAGTTCCAAGAACAACTTCCAGTGCAGGTGATAGCAGGCTTACGATAAGCAAAGTTCCAGGAGGAAGACTGCTGAAAAAACAGAATTATGGGAAACAGACTGAACTGCTTATTTTATGGACATAGCTCTATTCCAGCACTCAGGCAGTAAAACTAAAATGAACTCCCTCAAAGTTAAAAATGCCCAATAAAACTCAATAGGCAAGGTAATTATTTTGATTTGACAGAGGGAGAGGACAGATTACTCATTCCCACAGAGAATCTCTCACCTTGCTGACATGGAATGGAAAGACATCTTTCAGTTAATCTGATTTTTTTTCCTAAAACTACATTTTCTGTGCTATGGATTTATAACCCTGGCCAAGCCTGTAGCACTCTGGGCTAAATAAAAACCCACTGACCATAACAAATGTAGCAGAACGTTCCCCAACAGCCTCTCCCGTGGTGTCACAGCTCCCCCACGGGACCAGGCTGCTTGGCCACTTCACATTCTAGGACTGACCTTCTGCCCACATCCGACTTATTAATGCTGGTTCCTCAGGATCTCAGCTGGATCAATACTTGTCCTGGGTGTATGGATTCAGTGAGGCAGGATGGCACCCATGGGATGAAGGCAACTTCTCTCGATCTCTCTGCTTCCTTGGGAAAATGGAAGCAAACACCAGTCCCCAGCTGAAGGTGTTAGCTCCAACATCAGAGAGTAATTCCGTGATAGATGAACACCTGAATGACTGAGCTTTTATTGTGTGGGTGATAAAGGTGACATTTCCAAAATCAGTTGCCTTTGTCCTTTCTCCCACCCCTCGGCTAAGGACCCACCTATGTCATCCAACATAACACAGATCTAGCACAAAAGCAAAACTGAAAACTCCAGCAGTAACATAAAAGATGTATTTATTGTCAAGCAGTATCACATCAAAATAAGCAAGCAACTGTCATAGTAACTAATAAAATACAGGGGAATGCCTTGTGAATTCACCGGATTTTAGTTTCTGGCATTTTCAGAAAATGGATTTTTTTATTTGGCTGACAGGAAACCACAAAGCACAACCATCCTGTAATTGGAGCAATCAGACACATATGGGGACAATAATTATAGGCAAAATAAACTGGTTGTAAACAGTTTTGTTTACTGTATTTCTAACCACCCCATATTTTTATCCTTCATTATTTGAGTGTTTAGGCTTTCTTTTTTTCCTTATCTTAGAAGTCCCAAGATTTTTAGGTCTTAGTATTGTAGGGACCAGTTTCTAAATGTTTATTATCTGGGCTGGCAATAGTGGCTTGTTTCACTGTGAGGATAAACAATTCACTTAAATGAGGTTTGATGTTACAGACAAATGACTTATGTTTCTCATAATTACTCAAATTGGGGAAGCAAGTTTTTTCATGAAACAAATTATGAAATTGCTTGTTTGTTTAGCATTAGTCAAGCATACTCATATTTCAGAGTTATGAAAATTACACTGTTTTCTTCATTCTAGCCAATCAAACCATAAGACACAAAGCTTGAAGTTAACAGCGTAAGTACAGCTCTTTGAAGAAAATTAAAAAGCCCCACATCCCCAAAAAACAGTTTAGTTACTTCACAAAAGGCAGTAGTGTGGGATTAACCTGTTGCCTGTCGAAGAGCACTCTCTCAAAATTCTTCAACAGAACACATGAAAGTTTGAGAAAAACAACAGAAATTTGCATACCTTTAGGAGCAGGAAAACCCAGAAAACACTTATAAGGTGAGCTGTTCAAATTAAGCACCTTTCTTGTAAACAGATGTTGGAAGACAACCATGGCCCTTGACTAAAATCCATCTTCTTGTGATTTATAGTCACTGAGCCTTTTGCCAGTGAGATGGGAAAGATACATTCAACGTACCTTCAAGTAAGTCCTTGAAATTACATTCTGACAAAATACATCAGACTTAAGTGAATCATCTTCAAGAGTGACCTTACCTGGGTGATGTAATCAGCAACTAAAATTCCAAACTTGCTAATAAGCCTCCAGTAATTGTTTTCTACATTATATCCAAGTACCTCCCTTCATAACTGAATTTATGTCTGCTAAAAAATTGCTGAAACACAACTCTTGGCTTCACAAAGCACAGGCCAGGTGGATGTCATTTGGGAATCCACATTGTTGTAAACTATTTTGTTCTCCCACACAGTCAAACCAAGAAAAATAGGGAAAATAGCAGTAAGTCACACCCACTGAGAACACTGCTTTTTTCTAATCACCCAGTGCCATAAATGTATCATGTAATTCTACATTCCCTATGTCAGTAGAGAAGGTACTAGAACCACTACATCCTGGTTAAGTGTAAGGTTATTTATCCCATGAAGACACAAGTAGTTATGACAAATGCATTTACTTCAGATAGTACTGGTTATACAAAGGACACACAGAAAATGACAACACACATCTGTAACTTGGAATGCTTGAGATGGTTTCCACCAAGCTCTCATCGCCGATGCCCTTCCTCAGAGACACGATATTGTAGTTTAGGTTTATTAGGATTGTGTTCAAGCAGCCAGTCAGCAAGCCAAATCTGTGAACAAAAAACCCAAATGCTTTCAGTTTTCTGTTGATTTCTATTAAGTGTACAGGAGAATATTAAAACCATTATTTGAAACCTCTGCTACAGATACTCTCCTACTGTGCTGCAAAATTAAGACCTTTCAAAAAAAAAAAAAAAATGGACATCTAGATGACCTGATTTTTAAAAATGTTCTTTTAAATCTTCACAGCTTGTGTTGCTTTTGAACAATTCACACTGACCTTTAGAAGACAACTTGTCCTGGCAATGTTTATCTTTGTGAAAGTATAAGAACATTTGAGCCATACTTCAAATAATTGAGCCAGCTCTGTTTTGGAATGCAGCTGCACAATATGCATGAAACTGCTTAATGAAATCTTACTCCTGACAACACTTAGAGATACTTCATCTAGTAATCATTTATTAGAATTGTCAGCTTTCTGCACTGAAATCACCTTACAGGACCTAAAACTTAAAACCAAAACATGGCTACTTTTTGAAATTCATCTTTTATGTTTTCCAGCATGTTGTACTTAAATAAGAATGTGGGAGGCAGGAATGCCTTGAGTCCTAATTCCATCTGCCAGTCTGGGCCTGGCCTTAGGCAAATTAACCTTTTGCCTTGATTTCTTCACTTGTAAAGCAAAGTTTTTAACACATCCTTATTTACTTCACAAGGCTGTTGACGATTAGTTTCTGGAATGCTGAGTACAACAAATTTCATACCACACTGTGAAGTGAAGAACTGACAGAAGAGCAGACAGAGAAGGTAAGCAACACTATCCTTTTCCTACCACGTACAAAAAGGATGGTTTGCAAAGGGAGAGCCAAGCAGAGCACCAGGACAGGTAAAGTCAGCAACAGCAGAACAGTAGTAAGAATCCAAGACAGAAATCCAAGACAAACAAACAAAATAAAACACAAAAACCCTTAGAAAAACTACTTTGGAAAAAAAGAAATCCTCAAATCCTTTGAACCCAAATAAATTTATCCTGCATTACTTATGGAATTGGCTGAGACAACCTCTGTGCTGACAGCAAGTATTTCTGAGTGCACAGACACTTTCTGATGCCATCACCAAAAGGAAAAGAAAGAAGAAAAGAAAAAGATACTGGAAAAAACAAAACATTCCAACAATCTCCCAGTAAGCCACCTAGCAGATAACAAACTGAAAAGCAATAGACAATATCTATTTCTGAAGCAGTATCAGATCAAAATTATTTTCCTTCTGTTACAAGGTCACACACATTATGGACAATGAAGAAGGTGCAAATCAAACGTGAAAAAGCTACTGACACTGCTTCATACAGCTTTCTCACAAGCAAGGAAGGACGGAATTCTCAATGAAGTTACTATTATATACCTCATAATTGACTAGAAAATTGTTCTAAGAATTCAGATTAACTGGAAGCCAAAACAATGAGTTAGAGAGATGGGACTTGTTACAAAAAAAAAAAAAAAAAAATTAAAAAAACAGTATTTAATATAGTAAAGAGATGACTGAAGGGAAAGAAGATGGGAAGACTCTTCAAATATGCAATAGGTTGCTGCAAAAAAAGGAGATATTGCATTGTCTCCAGTATCTTCTGGGGATAGTAGAAGAGGGGAAAAAAGGTAATGGGCTTAAAATTGGAGCCAGGAGATTTAGGCTATCTTTTAGTGAAAGCTTTTAACAAGTATAATTAAGCACTGAAACAGATTGCCTGGGGAGACTGTAGATTCTCCATCATTTGGAGTGCTAATTCACAGGCCAGACACACATTGGTTAGGAATAGATACAATTGGTTCGGCCTTTGGGCAAAGGAATGGACTTCATACCTGTTTTCTAGATTTCTGTGGTAACAGTCCCAGACATACAGTTAAAGTAAACAGGTTATAAAGCTGGAACAATCAAAGTACATTAAATGTGACCTCATGTATATCACATAGTTCATAGGAACACCCCAAGCAGTTTTTAAGGCTTTTTTTTTCTGAAACATATCCTTTAGAAAAATGCAGTGTTGATTATAAACTTAATCACGATGTAAAATCCATAACTGCCAGCAAGTTGTCACATGGATTAATTATCTGCATGCTTAAAGAAGTACTAGTGTGAATGACTGAAACTTTAAGAACACAAAGACACATTTACCATGCTTTTCCAGATGTGAGAAAACTGATTTTGTTTAGGGACTGAAAACGCACCCTTGTTTAATCCCTAACAAACAAATCAACTTCTTGAAACTAAATGTTATTTGAGTAGTTCATTAGCTGACAGCTAAAACAGCACAGCTCTTCAACAACAGAGTAGTTCTCCTATAAAAAGAGACTTTACTAACACCAAGTAACTGCATCCCAAAGCTGACAGCAGTGTGGGTCACTGCACATACCATGGGCTCTGCTGGCTTCTCTTTGCACAGGGCAGTGAGCCCGGCCAGCAGCGTGGGCTTTACGTACAGGTTCAGGTAATCCCGAGCTCTTTGTCCAGTGGGAACAGGCTCCAAGATTGCTGTAAGGAGGAACCGCAGGTGTTAGAGAGCAGCCTGTAGTGATTAAACCCAGCATTCTTTCCAAGGCTGTTTATATGTGAGGTGCTCTTTTCCTTAATACGTTAATAATACATCATTGGTTTTATAGCTTCTCCCACAACAAACTGCAAAGAAACTCCCTAAACTTCTTTACAATGTCCCTGAGGTAATTTTACTAATTATAGTCTACTAGGTAAAGGGAGGAAATCAGATCAGCTGGGGAAAACCTTTATTCTTGAAGATACATTTGGGGCAGAAGAGAAACAATATATCCCATGTTTATCACTTTCTTCTTGCAGTGTGAAGCTGGTTTCTGAAGACTCTAAAAATCTCACCTTTAGTCTTGCTTTGTTGTCAGGGTGAGGAGAAGAAACAAGGTTTGCAATGGTAAGGTTGGTAAGGAAGTGCAACATGTCCTATTAAACTCACTGATACAGCTGACAAAAAGTATCAGTACACACGTTTTTCTAGCAGTGTCACTTGAACCTTTCAGCCAAAGAACAAATCCTGTTACATTACAAACCAGAGACCCTCTTGCAGCCTTTCCAAGTTCTAAGGCCCTTTTCTCTGGCACTTTACTTTGGAATTGCACTATCATGTGAGCATCCAGCTGCTTTTGAATAGGATTTACTCAGCCTAAATCCATGAAGAGAGTCAGTCTTCTCAAGTCAACAGGTCTCTCCAGGGCTGACAGTGCCAGAAACACTTGCTGGAGAGTAATAGTTTCCTATTTCCTTTCATTTACCAGCTTTGTCTGCTCCAGTTCCCAGAGCAGTGTTTGAAAAGTGGAAGCAATCCCTGTAATTACACTGGCTCTTCAGATAGGTTTTTGGTAAGCCTTTCATAGCAGAAAATGTCAGCTTATACATAAAGAGGCCCACAATCCTATAAAGCAAACAAACCCAACCTCTTCTAAATCAATTGTATCTGGAGTCAGGGCAGAGACAAGTAATACCAGGGAAGCACAGGCAAGAACTCTATCCTCCCCAAGACTGGTAATGAACCAACTGTACCATTTTACCTTCTGGAAATATGAATCGAATTTCTCTCTCTGCTGAGGAAATGCTGAGACTGCCATGAAGCCCATTCCTCAGCTCATCAGTCCCATAGAGTGCTCTTAAGCTAAAAACAGAGGAAATAACTGTTTGGAGGGCAATTGCAAATCCATTCCAAGTCTCTGCAGCCTGAGAGCACAGAAAAACAATAGATAAAAACTAATTAACAAGGTATTGGCTTGATTTTCTTTTAAACATAAGCAGTAGCTACCTAAAACTTATGTTCATGCACTCAACATTCACCATAAAGTAGGTGAACTTTGCATACTAAAAAACAATGGTGAAAAGTTGCTACATGCAACTAAGGAGATAAGAAGCCTGTGTCTGTACTATACAAACAAACAAACCACAGGAAGAAGGGAAAAAAAAAATTCTAGTCCCAATCAAGAGAATGACAAAATCCTACTGACCTGCACAAAGCCAGTCAGTGAGTTACCTGTTAGGATGAGTTATCCTAGCTTTTAGGCTGTTGGATGGTCCAAGCAATTCCTTCCAGTAGGAGACTGCACAATTTCTAGCAAGAACCATAGCAACTATAGGGCCAGAACTCATATAGGCTGTTAAATTAGGAAAAAACACTTTTCCAAATTGGTCTGCGTAGAAGTTGCTACATTGCTCTGGGCTTAACTGGAGCTTTCTTTTCTATAAAGCGTAAAAGACAAAAAAAGAATTAAAATAGATTGCTACATTTAAACAGCTAAGAGCACTAAAAGGCAGGATACAGTTCTGTGCTGCAGTCATATCTCCACATCCAGAACACAGAGTAACTTCTGAAACTAATCTGATTCTCCCAGATCCGATCCTCTTTGAGATGCAGAGTAACAAAGAGCAACAGTTTTGCAGGTTAATTAAGAGAACAGCCTATTTGAGTAAGATGTGATTTTAGCCCAGGCAAACTACAGCATTTTCTAACTGCCAGATGACAGAGCACTGTACAGAAAAAGTGAAGAGCATTACAAGGGCAGGATTTTATTACTCAGCTGCTACAGCATAATGTTCTACTTTTAAACAAGTTTCTCTCCAGCCCACACTGTTAATTATGCAATTGTTCTATTTTTCATTCAGTGCTCTGTGACTCTCCCAATAGTTGCCTAGCCCACAGGTGACCAGGATCAGGACAACTCTGGGAGGTTATCAGAAGCCATAGGGCAGACAAGAAAAAATTTTTGAAGAGCATTCTTTGAGCTCAAACTTATACAACACAGGAGTACCACATACTCAGAGTCCTAATAACTTTGGTATCAAAGTCACTGTAGACATCAGAAGACTCTACTAACATAAATAAATACATAAATAATCTATTTTGTCTGATCTTCTGATATATATTGAATCAATAGAAACATGGAATGGTTTGGGTTGAAAAGTGTCTTAAAAATCATCTTGTTTCAAACACCCTGCCATGGGCAGGGACACCTTCCACTATACCAGGTTGCTCAAACCCCAAACACAGCCTTGAACACTGCCAGGGATGGGGCAGCCACAACTTCTCTGGGCAACCTGTGCCAGAGCCTTACCACCCTCATGATGAAGACTTTCATCCCAACATCCAAACTAATCCTGCCTTCTGTCAGTGTGAAGCCATTCCCCCTCGTCCTGTCACTCCATGCCCTTGTTCAAAGTCCCTCTCCAGCTCTCTTGGATCCCCGTTAGGCACCGGATGGGGCTCTAAGGTCCCCCTGGAGCCTTTTCTTCTACAGGCTGAACAACCCCAGCTCTCCCAGCCTGGCTCTGGAGCAGAAAGGCACCAGCTCGCGGTGCATCTTCATGACCTCCTCTGGAGCAGCTCTAAGAGATCCATAAATAAATAAATAAATGCAAATCATAAATACAAATAAATAAAACAACCAGAAAGGTAAGAGAGGAAATGAAAAAGAGCAAAACAAAACAAGGCGGGGAGGAGGGGGAGGGGCCCCACCGCCAGCAGGCGCGAGGGCGCAGCGCCCCCGAGCGGCCGCCCGGCCGCACATATTTAAATATTCATAAGCTCATTTAAATATTCATGAAGCAAATTTACTGTAAAAACAGTGAAACAAAAAATTAGTCAGGCTGCAACCGGCCAGGTATCGAATTCAATTAATTCTCTAATATCCACTTGCACACTGCACAAAATCTTGTGAGCTCCGAATGATGCACTCTCCACAGAGTTGCTGTGGAAAGTTCACGTATCTGTTCCACACTTTTGGTAAAGCTGAGTTTATTAACAAAGTCTGTGTTTTCCTGTGGTCAGCAAAATAGTAGGTCTGCTCTGTTCCATCCCATGCACGAAAAAGCATTTCCTTACAGAATTTGGCAGCAATGTTTGATGACATATGAAAAACATGAATCAATTTTTGGACACACAAGCTTTTAGTTACTGGTTTGATTGCTGGAAGTTAAATATTCTCCTCACTTATAAATTACAGTTACTTTCTCTGGAGCACAGCCTGTTACCTGAACGATGTGGAATCCTGATCGTCGAATGACATCCTCTATTTCTTCTTCTTTATCGATGACATCTGGTTTGATGATAGCCAGAGTTCTTTCCACGAAAATCTGAGGTTCAGGCATTAAGGCCTCCATCCTGTCTTCTAAATTAGAATTCAGGTACCCCTTTCATACTGCAATGACACCAGTATATGACATTTGGAGTTTGTCTACTGCTCAGTCACCTGCAGTGACACTTACCATGTACTCCAGGAACAGAGAGGGTCACCCCCACCTCACAAAATCCATGTGAGATGTTCTCTGCACTCATTAGCACTTTGTAGTTCGCATTCCCATTTTCAGTGCAGTGGCACTTAATGGAAAATAAGCAAAAAATATAATGTTGCTACTCACTACGTTGGACAATGTATGAGGAAAAAGAGGCATTATCACATGCCTTCATGTGGGCTCCCTGCGCTCCCACACCCTCCATCCACCAACTGTGGGCTCCTTCAAACCCCAAATCTGTATCCTCACACATGAAGATTGTGGTGTGGGACTTATAACTTGCAGCTGGTCCACCTGCAAGCCTCAGGGTATTTCTCAATAGTTATTTAATTCCTGTATTTATGGGCTCCAGACAAAGTGCCAGTTTTTCTGACCGAGCAGACACACTGGCAAGCTCAGAAGACAGAATTGTGCTGTGAGTGGTGGAACCAGCGAGAGAGCTTCCTACAGACCTGTAACCACTTGTGACAATCATCACAGAATAGTTTGGGTTGGGAGGGACCCTAAAGACCATCCAGTTCCACCCTGCCACAGGCAGGGACACCTTCCATTATCCCACGTTACTCTAAGCCCCATCCAACCTGGCCTTGAACACTTCCAGGAATGGGGTAGCCACAGCTTCTCTGGGAAACCTGTGCCAGGGCCTCACTATCCTCACAGCCAAGAACTGCTTCCCAATATCCCATCTAACCCTGCCCTCCATCAGTGGAAAGTCATTCCCCCTTTTCCTGCCACTCCCTGTCCTTGTCCCTCTCTCACTCTTTTGGATACGCTTTAGGCACTGGGAAGGGGTCTAAGGTCTCCATGGAACCTTCTCTTTTCCAGGCTGAACACCCCCAGCTCTCTCAACCTTTTAGAGAGAACTGCAAAACCAGATGCTGCGGGGGATCGTGCCAGAGCATGACAGAACTCCACACAAAGGCACCTGCGGCCCTTCCCTCGCCCACCGCCCACCGTGTCCCCACGCTGCCAGCCCTGCCTCTCTCCATCCGCCCTGGAGCAGAGCCAGACACGCAGCCCCTGCCTGGCTGCAAACACCTACTCCCTGCTGCAGACTCCGCCGGTGACCGACTCCACCTGCCTCGGGGCCGGCACCGGCTTTCGTACCGCGCTCTCCCGGGCTCGGCCGGGCCCGCCGCCGTTGCCGGGCGATGGCGGGGCCGGCCCCGGGCACAAGATGGCGCCCGCGGGCCTCGGCGGGGCGGGACGAAGATGGCGGCCGGGAGCGGCGCGGTGATGGCGGCGGAGGCGGGGCGGCCCTCACGGCCCGGGCCGGCCGCGGGCTCCTCGTACGCAACGGGGGCAGGCCTGCCCCGGGATGGGCTTTGCGTGCGGTGTGGGAGGCAAGGGGGAGCGGTGTGATCTCGGGGGCTCATCTCAAAAACCTCATTCCTCCCTGACAGTAAAAGCTTTATGTCGGTTTCACCTCACGCTCAGAACTGCTGAGGGAGCCATGAGCTCACAGCAAACGCTCATGAAGCGAGGTAACGCGATTTATTGGCGGGGAGGAAAAACCAAAAGAAGGCAAACACAGCAGCCGTACCCAGGTTATTTCTCAGCGTTTGTGGGGAGGTTTCCTGCGGACGCGGCCGAGCAGCGGCGGCGGGGCGGGAGCTCCCGGCGCACCCGGAGCACTGATCCGAACCTACCGCTGTCTAATGGTGGTTTTCAGCCCTGCGAGAGAACTACAGCGTCTACCCCGTGCCACTTTTATGACAAAAAGCTGTAACGAGTAGGAAACCTTCACTGTTTTGTGTATTAAACCATGATGAGCTGGGCCTTAAGCAGAGCTGCGGGCCCGCGTTCTCTGGGTATTTTCCCCGCGCTTTACCCTCACGGTGCCAGTATGTCTGCTCCCTGCACATCCCCTATTTCCCCGTATAGAGTACCCTGTGGGGCACTCAGCTGGGAGGAGCTGCAGGACAGCCACTGTCCATCCAAGGCGATCCACAGTGCCGGTGATCCGAGGCGGGGTGCCCCGGTGTCACTCCCGGCCTTGTTTACCGGCGCTCCCGGGGTGGAGCGGGGCCAGCTGGCCCGGCGCTATCGGGGTGTGGGCTGGGGAACGGCCCCGATAACCGCGGAGTGCCTCCGCCGCCCTGGGGCTCTCCCTGCGCCTCGTCCCCTCTTGTCACCGTGTTCTCAAAACCTCTGGGCTCCGAGGTGCTGCAGCACCCGCGGCCTGCTGGTGACTTCAGCCAAAACTGGCCATTGCATTCGAACCCTTGAGGTAAAGCTGGCAAAGGGACAGAGAGAAAAGAGAGGTGTTTAATTTTAAATTGAACTTTAAATTTTAATGGTATCAGACTGAAAGTAAATGCGAAGGAAAAAAAGACAAAAAAACCCCAACAATTTGGAACCGGAGGTGCTGACACTGTGTGATCTGGTTAGCTGAAGAAACAGGAAATTTACAGCAAAAGCTGGTTTTAGTGTAAGAAAAATTCACTTTGCCTTAATCTCTTTAATGAATAATGTGACTAATATAAAAATAGAAACAAGAAATGAAGCTATGCAATTATTTCCTTGCAACCAGCTTGAAATAAATTTAAAAACCAAAGACTGAAGTTGTTACTTAAATACCTTAAAAAGTAAAGGTTCCAAGGGCACAAGACAAATTCAGATACAGGCTTTCCTTCACCAACACAGACACGTGACATTTGTTTCTCCAAGAAAAATACCTAATCCAATATTTCATTTGAAGACATTGTAAACACTGCAACTTCACAGAGGTAATAGATAAACATGTTTTATTTTTTAAAAAAATGCTGATAGAAAGAGTTCACCAGTTTTTTTTTTAGTTTAAGGCAGAGTTAATTCAGCAAGTCATTTCTTTTCAAAGTCAATGAGCACAAGTCTGACAGCCCTTGCTTAAATTTAGCAGTTCAAAGGCTTCCTCTGCCTGCATGAACACTTCAGAATTATTATTACATAAGAAATGTTGAATTTAATATCTGTGTAAAACACTGTTAACATGAATCTCTTGCAATTTCTTTATCGTGTGTGTATTCTTTTTTCAGCTACCCAGGACATAACCCCCACACCACCTTTGTGTGCCCCCCGAGAGGCTGCAGTTTGGCCAGGAGCAGTGCCCTGTGCACCTCCCTGCCCACCACGGGCCCTGGGGCTGTGTCACAATTTCTCCTGCTCGCTGTTTCCAGAAGCATTTCTGGAGGGCGGAGATGGTCTAATTTTAGTACTGGGAGAATCCTCTGCTCTCCAATGAGCGAGCGGCTGCATCTGGAGCTGCAGCCAATTACCCGGGTTTCCTCCTGCTGCACTTCCCACGATGGTTTAATAATGCAGACGCACAAATTTAAAGTGGCCCCACATGTTAAGGGAAAATGACATTATGTGCTCCCTAACAAAGCCATTCTGCAGTAGTAGAGTCTCAAAGGTTTCTTCTAAAACCTTGGATTCCACGAACCTGACCTTAAAACAATGCGTTAATATCATTATGTTAATATCTTTATAATGTTCAAAATAATATTCCTGATACCTAAAAGAATGTTCTGAAGCATCTCCTGTAACTTCTGTAGGCCAGGGATGGGCTTTTAGGAAAAGAAACAGAAAAAAAGTAAAATTATAATTACCATGCAATGAGCCATTGTGGTTCGGAACACTTCTCAGGGCATAGCTTGGCTGCTGTATCTTATCTGTTAAGCGGTTTAACAAGCCTTAGTTGTCTCACTTATTTTTAGCTGGCATGGAATATAACAACTCCAAAAGATTGTGGCTGCAGGTGCATTTATATCCTAGTAATACCAGATAAGTAACTTTTTAAGGAAAAATATTATTTCAGAGCTTTGTACTCTGATAGTGCAAGAAGATTCAGAAACTAATGTCTTGTAGACTGTTAAAAAGGAAAGAAAAACAGAATTATAAAAGTAAGTGAAAAAAGCTAAAGAAATAATACCAACTCGTAGCATTGATTTAAAATGAAGCTTGCACATCCTTTAGTTTCATTTGCATTTTGAAGTTGAGAAAAATGTGTTTGCTTCAGTAGCAATGTCCTAACTATACATTTACCACAGATACACCTTTCATTCACCACGGGCTCTTTTTTCTTTCTTCTTTCTTACTTTTCATGATGAACTGTCATACGTACCCACAGTACCTTACCTTGACTGCTTGCTCCATCCATGCTTGCTCTTGCAGTGCAAAGTGTCTCTGGCGGAAATCCTGTGATCAAGCCAACTTCCTCTCCCACACGCCTGCTCTCTCCTCCATTTCTGCCTTCTCACAACTAAACAATTCTCCTGCAGCTCATCTGCACGCCTGTAATCCCAGCAAGATTTTCATTGCTGCTGCTTAACCCTTGTCAAGCCTTCCTGTTTTCCTCTACTTGTTATCTCACCATTTTCTTTAAAGATAAAAGTGATAAAATATTCTCTTCATGCTTCCTCTGTCTACAAGTCTCTTGAGTGGCAAGAACAAAAAGCTTATCGACATGTCTTCTGTAACTCCATCACTTGCTCTGGTAACTTCACCCCATTTCATTTTCTGATCTTCCCAACACTCACTCCTTCATTTTTCACAGCTTTAGTCGTTCAGTCTGCTCTGATTTCTAGCACCCACAGAGATATGCTTGTCTTTCTTAACATTAAAAAAAAAAAAAAAAAAAAAAGAAAAAAGAAAATAAAAAAGTCTTTGGTATAAGTGCTTCTTGTCACCTCACAGGTTCTTCCAGTCACATCTTTTGCCAGCTTCTACCCTAAATCCCCTTCAAACTTGGTTTTGCTTCCTCTCATCATCTGAAAGCTTCTCAATCCATCTTAAACCAATCTCGTTTGCCCTTAAGTCACGTTTAGCATATCCAGCTTGTGTCCTATCTTAGTTTTTGCAGTTATTCTCACTTTTTGCTTCTCCAGTCACTGTTTCAGCTTGGCTTGTCAATCCCTTCCCTTGTGTGTCTTTTTCTGCAGGAGCAGTGGTGAGCATTGTCCTTGACTCTGCTCCCTTCCCTCCAAGCTCACAGCTCAACATCCCAATGTACCTTTTGTTTCACTCTGTAAAGACATCTCCAGTTTCCTGCCAGCCCTATAACTGAATTCCACTACTGCCTTTTGAAATAAACACCTTCCTGCTTTATCCCACCTTGTTGCTCAGGATGAGCTCCTGTTGAACACCTGTAGAGGTTGGGGCTGAAAACTTTGTTTCCTATAAAGCTCCTCCACATCTATACACAGACATTCTATATAAATACTGCATATAGATATTAGGCTTTCATCTAAACCTTAGAGCAGAAACAGTTGCACATGTTTGCTGCTTCACTGTTCTACACAATGTTTAACATAATACTGGCTTGGATTATCCCTGAGGCCACCACGCTCAGAGATAAGCAGTCACTGTGATCCTGCCACAATGAAAAAATGAATGTATGAATAAACCAATAAAAATCTTTTATATAACAAATTAAAAGAGGCAATTGGTTAAATAAGGCTTTTTTGGAAGATATATTGTCTATGCCTCCTTAAAGACATCTTCTATTCAGCTTAATTCCAAGGAATCCTTTTTGCCATTCTTATTTTGTGCCCTTACATCCATTAAAATTGATGGGATTACTTGCATAGTCATTATTATTAATAAAATGTATTTATTTATGCTGTGCACAAAGACTAACTCGGACAGAAGCTTTCTATAGCATGATGTTTGGTATAGAGTAGACAGTCTGTGACCTGAGATGCTTACAATCAACTTAGATGAGACAGGCATGGGATGTGGGAAACATAAATTACACCAAGCTTCAAGGCAGTGAATGATATGTTGTTTCTCTCTCTCTTTTTTTTAGAAGAGAAGCTAGAAAAATCAACACAAGGGAAATAATGAGGAAATGGAGAGGATGACCAAGAAAGGGAGGTAATGAAGACAGATATGCCACAAAATTGGTATGATCAGACAGCAAGGGTGGGGTTTGGCATAAACTGCAAGTTTGATAGAACAGCAGAATTAGACCCAAGATCAGAAAGCCCATATGCAAGTAAAATTCAGTGGAATTTCAGTCAACACCATGAATAATCATAGCAATTACAAGATTAAAAAATGGCAAACAATGATAGTATTTTTTCTCAGCAGTAAATGTGTCATGTAAGGAGAATTACCACCCAAGAAGTTATGTGTGTAATTTTCTTTTGATTAACCACAGGCTTTGAATGGGGAGTGAAAAGCAAGACCAAAACCCAAGTCACAGCCCAGAGGAATTCTTTAAAATTACTTGTGGCATGATGGGGCCTGGTGAGACAAAAAGTAATCACAACAACCCATATTCTCAAGTTTCTCGGTCCTTGATGTCTAGGTGTGTAAAGAATGACTTTGTTAGTCGGGCCAGTCACAGTTCTCAAACCAGGCTGCTTAGCCAGTCTACAACCACGTTGTTATCCTGCTCTTGGATATGGGACACAAAAGGTTTAATCAAACAGCTATTAATATGGGGCAACTGGGAATCACGGAGTGCCCTGCCAATTGGGGCCTGCTGTTCGGAATTGCCAGGATGAGAGATTGAGAGGGACCTGACCAGGAGAAATGGGCAGTTGGAAACCAGCACAGCCTTAAAGAAAGCACTGTTAGGCAGGAACAGGAAAACACCTGACAAAGTGGTAGGGAATGATGAGACAGGTTCAGCAAAGCAAAAGGAGAACTGAGGAAATAAAAAGGGAAGAGAAAGTAAAGGCAAATGTATGGAGAAGTCCTAATGAGATGACAATCATTCACGTTCTTAGCAAGACTTGATGAAATACAAATCAGATGTTATGAGCAGTGAATCTTGCAAGAAAATGAAATAATATGTAATCCAAAGCACTCAAGTTACATCCATCAGCTGAGCCTAACAGACCTATGTAAACTGCTGCAAATTTCAGTTTACTCTCAGGTGCTGCTCTGTAAACTTGTAACTTCAGCACAGATGCATTTCTGCAGTCACCTGCTATAGCCACATACACAAAAACCTTCAAAAAGAAGGTGGACAGGGAACCAGGGCAGTGGCGTTCACCACTTCAGCCATGCAAACCTCAGTGTGGCCTTAGCTCAGGCTATCAGCTCCATGTAAGTTAAAGCACTCAGCTGACAGACAGTGGCTTAGCTGATTGCAATCACAAACCACACCTTTCTGGTACAGACCTGAGAGGTTTAAAACCTAAGCCAAAGCTGCTTGAAAAATCACAAGAAGTCCCCTTGCTGGATGTGGGTAAGTTCCACTGACATGGTATAAATTATGATATCTTGTAAAAAATTCTTTGCTTCTAACATTCTATTTAGAGTCCAATACAAGAGATACAATCTAAAAATATATTCTTATAAAGATGAGCATCTCTATCAATGAACATCTACAACCTGAGGATATTACAATTTTCAAATGTACTGGTTAGGTACTCTTTCTATTGTCTTTACTGCCCTGACTTCATAGAGCATTGTTTTACAAAGTTCGGTGTAAAGTTCTGGTTGAGAGTTGCAAATGTGTATTAGAGAACCCTACCGTGTCACCAGCCTGTGTTGAGATAGGCATCCCTAAAGATGAATTCTGACCTACTGTATTTAGGATAAAAACTGTTCTAAAAGCAGTTCACTGAAGGACTGCTCCCAGACCAGATCTGACAGATCCCAGACCAGATCCCTCAACAAAATATATCACCACTGTTTCTATTCCAAGTAGCTGTGGGCACTCCTGAGTTTTAACAGCAGATGAAAGTTGAGCCACAAACCATATTTGACAGAGGGTGGAGCCATAACGTGT
Source organism: Acanthornis magna (assembly GCA_036785705.1). Taxonomy (NCBI): domain Eukaryota; kingdom Metazoa; phylum Chordata; class Aves; order Passeriformes; family Acanthizidae; genus Acanthornis; species Acanthornis magna. The sequence goes on from JAWUZG010000092.1 coordinate 4,300,965, forward strand.
GCACTCATTACAACAGTAAGTTAGGTAATAATTGTTACTTTTTGCCCACAAGCAAAGGGCTTAACTTTTTTTTTTTTTTTTCCCCAAAGATGTGTAAGCTTTACCTGTGTATCTGGAGGCCAAAATCTGCCCCTTTGACATGGACACTTAGGACATTAGGAGCTGTATACTGTACAATAATGTATGGTTACAAGGAGCAGTTGTCTTCCGGACTTCTCGCCCACAACTTTGCCAACAAGGTTGACATATCCTTCGGCAAAAGGAATTAAGGCCTGGGCACGTGCTCAGCGCTCCAGCTCCCCGAGTTATGTAATATCCAAATCTAAGTTTAAAAACAACAAACTCTGGCCTCTCTCGGTTGCAAAACCAGCAGAGCTGGAAACATTAAGCAAACCTCTCGTCCTGGAGTAACTGACTCAGTGCTCGTAACACACCTCGAGCTAAACAAGTGCGGCACTCTAAGTAAATACAGCGCTCCAGCCCCAGACGGACGTTCCGTGCGGAACCAGCGGGCCCGGGTCTGCCGTGGCCAAGCCACGAACCCTGCTGGGAGCGCAGCCGCAGACCCGATCCCGATCCCGATCCCGGTCCCGATCCCGATCCCGATCCCGCCCCAGGCTGTCCCGGCCGCGGCGGCGACTCCCGGTCCCGCCTCGCCCGCCTCTCCCAGCGCGGCCCCGCCCACCCCGGCAGAGCAACCAACAGCGAGCGCGAAGGCCCTGAGTGACAGGCGGCGGCGAACAACCAGAGCGCGTCTTGTTGCGGTGTGGCGCAGGCTCCGGCGCTATAAAGGCGCCACGCGTCGCGGGCGCGGGCCCGAGTACGTGTCTGAGGGGGAGGCGGCGGTGGCGGCGGCGCGGCCGGTGCGGAGCAGCCGCGGGGAGCGGGATCGGCTCCAGCACCAGCGCCGGGGCGGTTTTACTTAGACTCTGGTCGGCCCGGGTTTTATCGGGAGCGGATTTTAAAGTGAGTACGAGCGGGATGGCGGCGGCGGGAAGGGGGAGGGGTGTGAGCGGACCGGATCAGACCGGCCCGGCCGGGGAGGAGCCGTCGCGCTGACCCGCGCTCGTCTCTCGCAGGCGCCTCTCGTCCCTCTCCCTCTGCGGACGGGGCACCATGTCGGAGACGGAGCAGCAGCTGGCGGCCGGCGCCACCCAGAACGGGCACGAAGCGGCCGAGAGCACCGGGGAGCAGCAGGCCGAGACCGGCGGGGCTCCGGCGGCGGCGGCGGGAGCGGCAGGAGCAGCGGGAGCGGCGGCGGCGGCGGGAGCCAGCCCAGCGGCGGGAACAGCGGGCACGGCCGCCAGCCAGAATGGGGCCGAGGGCGACCAGATCAACGCCAGCAAGAACGAGGAGGACGCGGGGTAAGCGCGGGCGCCATGTGCGGAGCGCCGGGCCCGGCGCGGCCCTGCGGCGGCGGCAGCGCCCCCGGCCCCGCTCGGCCCGGCGGGGAGGGCGGCGGGAGCGGCCCCGCCGAGCCGGGGCCCTGCAGCACCAGCGCTTCCTTTGTTCTGGCGCTGCCTTTTGTTGGCGCCATGTGGCGGCTGGGGGAGGGGCGCCGAGCGGGGCTGTTGCCGTCTCACGCTGTAAAATGGAAGGGGATTTACCTCTCCCGCGTTTTCTTCATCCTTTCCCTCTTTAGCGAAAGGGGCGGATGGAAGGAGTTGCTTTCTGTTGGGGGAGGGGGGCTGGTTGAAACTTTCTGGGGATCGCATGGCTCATCGCCACCGGCATCCATGTAAATGTGAATGTGTTTTGTGTAAAGCACATAAAAAAGTAATCCTGGCCTTGGAAGGCAGTGGGGGTAAGACATGTATTTTTTAAAGGAACTAAGGGGAAAATCAGCACGATTGAGATGATACATGGTATGTTGAAATCGGTAAGAGCGATTTTGGTGTGCTACTTTGCAGCATTGTCAGAAAATGCCTTATGTCTTGCAAGGGATATCTGGAGGAATCGGTGTAGTTTTCGCTGTGCTTTGGTAGCAGAGTCCTTGTGTACATAAGAGGAATTTCTTTCTTACGATAGTTGATCTGTTCATAAATACACGTACTTGACATGAACATTACCTATTTCTCAAGCAGGTCTTTGTTATTCAGGCTACCCTATGTATTTAATTGGAACTCCCTTTGTTACTGCTGAGCTCTGAACCGGAGGGTCAGATCCCTCAGGTTAAACAGAGAGCTGAAGCCAGTGTAATAGATTTTGACTATAAAGGAAGGAATAACACTTGCACAAGCTTCCCACAAGCTGGGACCGGATGTATCTTTTACAGACACTAGAAAGATTGAGGACCAGGCCTTTTAGCTGTGCACGTATTTTTCTTTACTGTTTCTATTATTCTGTGCTGAAAAAATGGTGATAGTCTTTTCTTTTCATGAACAAGTTACAAGCTTCAACCCCAAATTGGTATGAAATGAAACTTGTAAGAAAAGCAGTTATTCAGAGGGATTGACCTACGTGAAAAATGTAGTGCTGTATTCAAGTGAGAGCTGTCCGAGGCACTGATTTTAGAGTGCTTTGTTATGACCTGAAATAAGCTCTAATTTAGCTGCACTAATACACTCAGGAGGGGAAGAAGGACTATGTGTTAAGGGTGCAGTTGTCCAGTTAGGTGGCCACTGAAGGTAAAGCCAAATGCGGGGATTTTTGTCTTAGTTTCAAAGGCTCTATATCGTGTTATTTAAATTAGGTATCAGTTTTTCCAGCTACAGAACAAAGCACTGCAAATTGCACAGTGTAATACACACTGCTGTGGTAAGAGGTGAGTTTAGCATGTGGCAATGCCACAGCCCCAACCCGATGCCATAAAGTAGCTAAAGATGCCTCCAGACAAATTCCTGTCATCCCCCAACCATGGAACTTCTCTTGATCGTTCTGTAAGTGTGGTCAGTGATGATAGGGTGTCCTATGGAAAGCAACTGTCAGTTTGTACAGGTTATAGCAGCCACAGTCAGCTGTTGAGATGGGAAGGAATCCACCAAGCCGCTGTCTTTCACCTGGAATTGAAAGGCTTAGTAAACTTGGTAAGGCTGGCTCTCTGAGGCTCTGCTGTAATGGCTGCAGGAAGCACACGCTTTACTTTAGGCCCTGTGCTTCCTGCTGCACTCATCAGTTAAGAGTGCACAGCTTGGTCTGCTGAAAAAACTCGAGTAAAGCCAACAAAGGATATGGTTTAGTCGCAAAAAGAAAAAAGGGTAAAAACCCCATTAGGTTCCCCCCCTTGTTACATTTTGAACATAAACGGATGCCAGTTGTAGCAAATCAAAGTTACACATAAACACCAAAAGCCAATTTAATTTAAGCATAGTTTAGTTTCTGAAGTGCTGCTAGCTTCTAGTGCCAATCTAGGTTGCCTCCAAACAGAGTAATGACAATTTAAACTGTTTCAGTCTATAGTTAGATAAAAAGGCTTGGATGCTTTTAAAAGCTTAGTTTGTTACCTTGGAAACTCTGAAAATAGAAAATACAGCCATGTTATTAATGTTTTCATTTGAAGCAAAGCAGTTGAAAAATGCCTTATTGCCTGATATCACTGTTTTTGTTACCTTCACTTCTGTACTGTGCCTCGAATTTAGTTCTTTGAGATAGGTATCATCCTTCACAGGGTATTTTGTATGGGAAAGTGGGCAGGGAAGAACTGTATCCACCTACTTGGAATTAAAGACTAAGAATGGAATGACTCCTGTAGTACTGGTGAAGATAGAACTAGACTCAGTAACTAAGCAGGAAGAAGTGCACAACATAGTAGTTAAGGCAGGTCCAAAGTCCCATCTGTTGTATGTGACTGTTATTGGAGGTCATAGACACCTGGACTAAAATTTTTACAGCCATTTAACTGAAACCTAAGAAAGCTCAAATACTTTGCTTTTGATGCCTTATTTTTTGCTGAATGCTTTCAGAGCAGTAGGAATGATCCTAGGTTCTTTGCAAAAACTGAGTTGGCAGTACTTGATAATCAATACTGCTCTGTTGCAAATTACAGAATACTTTTGTAAGACCATAAGTTACTGGCAAGGAATATTTCAGCCTATTCTTACTATTGCTTATATCCTCTAATAAATGTCAGGATGCATTGTGACATTCCCTCAAAAAGAGGGGGGAGAAACCCACCCTTGTGCACTTCTGTAGTATCAGCAGCTTTTAACAAGATGGAAGCGTTGAACTCCGAACAGTTGGTCCTGTTCTGACAATACTGCTGAGGTGTGTACCACTGAGCATCTTACTGCATCTGCTTTTCTGAAGTGCTTCCTGAATTTAAATAGCTCTTCTCTCCTTGAAATTTCAGGAAGATGTTTGTTGGTGGCCTCAGTTGGGATACAAGCAAAAAAGACTTGAAAGATTACTTCACCAAATTTGGTGAGGTAACCGACTGTACGATAAAGATGGACCCTAACACAGGAAGATCCCGAGGCTTTGGATTTATTCTCTTCAAAGAACCTGGGAGTGTTGAAAAGGTGAACTTAAGCTTCGTATTTTAGATTCTTAACTTCTAGGGGAAAGTTTTCAGATTGAGTTAATCATACCAAACTGTCTTTCAGGTTCTGGAGCAGAAAGAACACAGACTAGATGGACGACTAATTGATCCTAAGAAAGCCATGGCAATGAAAAAGGATCCAGTGAAGAAAATATTTGTTGGTGGACTAAACCCAGAAGCCACAGAAGAGAAAATCAGGGAATACTTTGGAGAGTTTGGAGAGGTGTGTAATGTTCTCTTAGACTCTGAAAGTATAGTCTCCAGTTGCTGTTTAGTTTACTAATAATTTGCAAGTTTCAAAGCAAGTTAACTTCAGATAACTTCTGTAACATCCAGACGTTTCCTATCTTGAGAGCAAAGGTGGTACTTACTGCACTAGGTGCTTCCACTGCTAGTTAGATACCCTTGTCTTTAAAGCATTTTAGCTGATGTTAAAATTGGTTTGAAGAATTGTGAAATGGAAATCTCTGATCTGAACCTCAGTGTTAGCATAGAAAGGCTTGCAACTTTGGTGTTGCGTAATATGCATAAACAGAAAACTTACAGTTCTACTGTCCCAATTTCTGTGCATTTAATTGTTCATCTAAAATACAAGTCTGAAAATAGCATTTCATGTCTTCAGATTGAAGCAATTGAACTGCCTATGGATCCAAAGACCAACAAAAGGAGGGGGTTTGTGTTCATCACCTTCAAGGAAGAGGATCCAGTGAAGAAAGTTTTGGAGAAGAAATTCCATAACGTCAGTGGAAGCAAGGTAGAAACTCTAACTTGTAACTCTTTGTCTAAGCACAATACTTCTGCATCTATAACCTAAAAAGTTTTTTATAGACCTCTTGTGTCAAGGCAAATTTAAAATAAGGACAGCTTGAAGTTTACCATAGTGCTATTTTGCCATAAGTTCAGTCACAGAGGCTGTCAAGGCTCTTTGCCAATATTTGTGACTTCAGTAATTGCTGTGTTTTAGGGCCTTCTGTATGTAAAGTATCTAATTATATTCCTTAAATATACGTGGAGAAATTGGCTTATGTATCAGTGTAGTAGTGTAAACCATTCCAACAGGTAGATGCCTATTTTCAGCATAGAGCACTTGCATAAATGTGAGCCTTGTAGACACTTAACTTTGTAAGCATCTGGTTGAAACTGCCTCTGTCTGCTGGGGGGCAGCTTCTGCTTTCTTTATGAAGTGCCTTCCTGCAAGCACCCCTGCTACCAAAACCTTGTTATGCAAACCCATTACAAGGATCCAGAGAGTGAATGTAAACTTATGGCAGCTTGCACCTGGTCAGCTGGTTATGGGAACTCCTCTAAGAGGGGTGTGAGATGCTCTGACCAGCTGACTGCTCATCTGAGGGAATAGCTAATGGAGAGAGGCTCATGTGTCACCAAATGAGGAGAGGACTGAAGGCAAATGATGTGTACTGGCTGGAGGTGTCCCTGTTCCCTTGCTCTGGGGCCAGTGCTGACTGTCCGTATAACTTCAGAGCCCTATTACACTGGGTCATACTGTCTGACATTGACTTAGATTGCATTTCATTTAAGACTGGTCTTGACACAGTACAGAATAAATTTTGGCAAACCTAATGCACTGGGGAAGTCACTGGTTAGCAGTGAAGTTTGTTTTCAGGAGAGATTAATGCCTACATGCCAAGGGAGCTGAGAAATTTCTGTATCTCATAACTATGACTTGTTTTTGTGTTATAGCCATAGATAATAAAAAGCAGATTACCTTAAAGGTCCTGTGGTGAAGAACCGCAAGCCAAACTTGCTCAGGTGGTGGTGTTCCTTTTGCAGCAGCAGTAGCTGTAATCTTGGACTGAGCACAGATCCAGGAAGGAGGCGGCTGGCTGACAGCTTGAACTGCAGCCTGGGAGCCTGTCTTGGAAGTTCCGGTTGGTTTTACCTGTTAGTGTTTGACAAATGATGATTTCAGGCAGTGGTAGGGGTATGGTACAGTTCAGCCACATGCACAGTATGTACAGTGGCTGCCAGGAAAACTCGTTGTGGTGCATTTCCTTGTTCATTCAGTGCAGGTTGGGTGAAGCAGTCTGATAGCAACAGCCTTGTCATGGAGACTGTGCCAGGTGAGAGGGCAGCCTTGTGGCTGCTACAGGAGAGGTGGCCTCAGCACCTCTTCCATGGGGAAATCGATGGTAGGGAATAGGCAGGATAAAATGCCCTGAAAAGCAGTGACCTCTTGGAAAGGCTGACAGTCACTTACCTTTGCCCGGGTGGCACAATAAATCAGATGCCCCTGGATACGCATTAGTGCTGCTCGCCTGATAGCAGCACAGCACGTACACCTCCTTTGCCTCCAGAGCAACCTCTGGCTTTTCCAGGTGCTCAGGTTAGGCAGTGCTGCTCTGAGACACTTTACATACTCTTCCTTGTTTTTTATTTGCAGTGTGAGATTAAGGTAGCACAGCCAAAAGAAGTGTACCAACAGCAACAGTTCAGTAGTGGCGGAGGAAGAGGTAGCTATGGAGGAAGAGGCAGAGGTGGAAGAGGCGGCGGTAAGTACCACACACACTACTTTAGTATGGACACATTCTAAATAAGTTGTGTGTACTAAAATGGGATTTTGTGGATGGTTTTCCCTTCTATAGCTCAAAGTCAAAATTGGAATCAAGGTTATGGCAATTACTGGAACCAGGGTTATGGGAATCAAGGATACGGCTATCAGCAAGGTTATGGTGGCTATGGAGGCTATGATTATTCAGGATATGGGTATTATGGATATGGACCAGGCTATGATTACAGTAAGTAAAGAGAACTGTATTGGGTATAAGCAAGCATAACTAATTAGCAGTTTAATGCATTTGTTCTCTTGTTCATAGGTCAAGGCAGTGCAAATTATGGGAAGACACCAAGACGTGGTGGTCATCAGAATAACTACAAGCCATATTGATCAAACTTATTCAGGTATGCAGTGGCATGGTCTCTTTTGGAAAATGACTGCATAGGTTTTGTATACAATGCTGTAGATGGATACTTCAGTTCTGTACCAAATTTAACTTTACAATAAATTTCTATGGCCTGTTAAATGTGCATCTTACTTGGAAGAGCTCCCTGGAAATGTTTTACATGTTTATTACTTACCGATAACTAGTTGTCTAGACAGTGTGGTGTGTAAATTTCAGCATTGCTGAAGATATTAATTAATGATTTTATTAATAGGTTAAACTGAAACTGATTTTGAGGGTCTGCTTAAAGCTGCAGCTCTGCATCTAGGGACTGCCTCTTGGAGTTAACTATGGACTCTGCATTACTCCAGTTGTACAGAATGAGATGCATCTTAGGGAACCAGTGTCACTTTCCACCTTTTTATTTTGTATTGTTTTTGTGTCATACATTTCCTGTAATGGAAGTGTTAATTTTACTGTACTTTTTGGTACCTTTTTGGAATCTAATGTATTGTAAGGTATTTTACATGTGTTCTGATTCACCATGACATGGATATTGAAGCTATCCTAGCTTTTGAAATAAAAAAGGCGTAATCTAGTGTCTTGTGCCATTCTTCAGCCCATGTGTTAGTAAAACACCAGTATCCTTTTCCCAGAACTTAGTTCATGGCAGTACCTTGATAGATGAAGAGTTGTGCTTTAATGTTTTTAATCTTAAAACTAGAAGGCTGTGTTGGTAGTTGTGCTCACTTGCAGTTAAGTGGCAGCTAAAACCTGCTGTTACTTCTGCCTGGAGGTTGTGGAGGAGAGCTCAGGTGAGAAGCCCCAGCTGTGGTGGGGCTGTGCTGGTGAGCTGGTGGCTCATGCTCTAGGCAAGCACAGAGGCTTAGAGTGACTGCAGTGGTGTCTGCATTGGGCTCTGCTAGGAGGAGCCAGAGCTGTAGGTTTCAGGTAGGGCTTGGGAGTCTAGACAGCATTGCAGGAGGGAGCCAAGAGGTGTGCAAGAAGCTGGCTGCACTTCTTCATATTTCACTGTTTTGAGTCTCAGACTTGTCTGCAAGTTGTTAATAGATGTCTATACCTGCCTTGAAAGGCAGGTTGGACAGACATTAAATTACCAATGCAGAGTCTGAATTTTGGCAGCCTTTTTGCATAACAGAAAAGGCTAAAAGAACTTCCACTACAGTTGTGAGTGGAAAGAACATCTCTTTCTCTAGAGATGAGTGACCAGCTAGAAATACACTCTCCTTTTTTTTTTACTTTACTGTTAGTTTACTGCTATTTAAGGCAGTAACTGTCATGTGATTTGCCTGTCTTCATGTAGAATATAAGTAGCAAGGTCTACTGCACAAAGTAAACTTCTAATGTTCGTTGCAGTGATCAATTTGATTTTTGTTTTCCTTTTAAAGTTAAAATATGGCAATTTTTTTTTCTTCTAACAAATTCTCTGAATAAGTAACACCAAGAAGTGGAATCAAACCAAGTAACTAAGACAAGAAACAAACATGTTATTAGTGACCTTTCCAGTTTTTTTTTAAACAAGGGATGCAGCTATATCTGCATGGACTATAATCTGCTGCTCCCTGCTGGCTGTCCTTGAAAAGAAAAACTTGTTCGTAAATTTAGAAGTCTGTAAGACTCTTCTGATATTAAGTGGAAATCTTGGGTATGAAAAAAAGATCAGATTTTAAAATCTTACAGTTGACAATTTTACAGCTGGATGATGTAACCTCCAGCCGAACTTACTTAAAAAACCCAGCAGATCACTGAAACAAATGAGTACAGTATTTAAAAGTATTACTGTCTCAAGATGTAAAATTTAAATGCTTTCACTGGTTTTTCTGTGAAATAAGGGGTAGCAGATTATTTTTCTAGCAAACACTTGGCCCTCCAGTGGGAAAATTGCATGGTACCAGGACCATTGTGCTGCAGTCCTTCTGGCTAGTAGTGTCCTAGCAAGACTTTGTCAGCTGGTGTTATTGTGGTGGTTTTTGTAAGTAGGTGCTCAGGTAATGCTTCCTTGACAGGTGATGTGGCCTTAGGCAGAAACTGAGGATACTGGTACTTAAATGCAGAGCTGGCTTTTCCCTTTCTTCTTTGCATGAAAAGTTTGTGATACAAAGAACTGCCTGCTGAAAGTAAAGGCTTGTACACAAGTTTGTTGCTTATGGCTGTAATCTACTCTTAATTTACTAATTCTACTTGGATATTTCTTGAGGACAGATTGTGTCCCATGGTTTGGGAGCCATGGCCCTCAGCTGTCTGTCCCTCATGCGTTTGACGTTAGGAATTTGGAACTGAAGTTTTTGATTTAACTTGGTGGCTGAGAGTGTTGAGTATAGTGCTACTTAGGGACCTTGTTCTGACACTGGCTGCTGAAACTGGTCAGAGGAGCCTGGGAAGGACTGGGTGTACTGGCACCTGGAATGGTTTTTGCATTAGGTAGCTGAAGACTTAATCAGAACACCCATTGGCTCATCTTAATTTGAAAAAGTCACAACCTCAAAGTGCATAAATTTAGAAAGTGTAGTTTGTAGGGGCCACTAGAAAGATCCTCCTTTATAATCAGTTTTAGATATGCTGTTTTAAATAAAAGCCAATTCCACACTGCCAGAGTTGAGACAAGCTCTTGTAAAATTTATTTCTCCTAAAGCTTTTACTAAAAACAAGATAAATGAAAACAAAAAAAATCAAAGGTGACTTATCTGGTCCAAGACATGTTAGGATGAAGATGAAATGTGCATTATTATAGTAGAATAATGTTTCTTAGTAGTAGATCTTGAACATTGTTTGAAACCTATGGAAAGAAAATAATGTTACGGTTTTTTTGTAAAAGTATCATTAAAAGAAATCTACTTCATTGCCTCATTTTCGCTTACATTATATGTAAGTGTCTTACTAGTACTGTACTTAGTAAGAGGCTTTTTGCATTCTTGGTTTCCTGTAGAAAATAAAGGCATTTTTCTTGCTTAGTTTAGATTACAGACAAGCACATTAAATCATTAGGCCTCTAAGTTGCACTGGCACTGTTAAGTAATCTTTTTGTTCCTAAGTAGTATAAACAGCTGTATGTCTTTCCATTAACTTGCTAAATAAAATATTAACACATTTTTCTTGTGCCTGCTATACTAATATTACACTGAACTAAAAATACATTTCTCCTTAGCTCAGGGCCATAGCACTGTGAACCTCGTGGTGGTTGAGGCCACCAATGATTACACTGCTCACAATGATCACATTAGGTGCATTCCTGCCCAGTTATCCAGAGTTCTACTAAACATGTGGTTGTCTTTTAGTCAGAGTAGTCTGAAGAAGTACTAAGTGTACCAAAGGATGTTGTTATGAAGGTGTTAACTGTAAGTGTACACTGTGCTCATGAGTGTGCAGCAAACTGAGTTGCAGCTAGATCTTCTCTTGGCAACCTATGGAGGGACCTCAACAGATAAAGACATGACAAGGCTTTGAAGACTTAGCAGGACCAATCTCGCTCTGATACCCACAAACTTCTGAGTCTAGGGGTAAACTGATCCTGAAGGGTAAGATACAAACTGTGAACCTGAAATGACACATAAGGGGACATCTGCTGAGAAGTGGTTATGCAGCTGGAACAGCTAAGCCCTAAGGCACTGAGCAGCAAGCAGAAAAGCTCTGTGTTTGTGTTGATGTGCAGTCATTTGTGTGCTCTAGAGGCAGTCACGTCTGGGACATGTTGGACCTCACAAACAAGTTAACCACACAGTGTTGCTGGGACTGTCAGACTCTGATAGAAGGTAGTTCTGAATGCCTGGTGTATGCAAGTGTGGTCCATGTTTGGAGACTCCCAGAAATTCCTGTCAGCTTTGAGTAAAAGCATCTCTGAGGAAGCTGTATTCTGACAGTGCTTGTAAAGTTATGTTTAGGAACCTTGTCTTTTAGATAGTACTGGGTGCCTATAGGTAAAATACCTGCTCAGGTAGAACAAGTAGATGTTTTCTGTTGATTCAGACACTCCTTTTCCATATCTGGAGAGAGAATAAGCAACAACTTAGTAAAGTCATGACAGTGTAAAAACATCACAAACTTTCTTAATGCTAAGTGTGTAGAAGTGGTATAAAAAGCTAAGTGGCAAGAGCACATAGATTATGGCTTTCAGGAATATGCGGACAGCTTTTACAAGCTGTGCTTGTTCAGATAAGCTAAACACACAAACCCCAGCCAGAGCAAAGCTATTTTAAATGGCACATGCATCTGTGGAGGAAGTAGTTCTGTTAAGAGAGCTTCAGAACAGAATAATTTAGAGGGGAAGGCTATGTGCTCAGCATCTACCATCTTTGCTCCTTTGTAGCACTTCTGAAAAACAGGCTCAGTAGCTCAGCATTGCCTTTGAGGCAGTTCAAAAACCACCCTCTGTTTGGGAGGGTTTTGATCATTTTTTACCTGTTAGTATCTTGTCAATGGTCTCCACAACAAATTTTGCATCATCCACGTTGAAGCACATTGGGGGCTTGAATTTCAGCACATTTCTTCCTGGCCCATCTGTGCTCAGTAGAATACATTTTTCCTTAAGTCTGGAAAGAGTAATAGCAAAGAATTGTTTACTTCTGCATGTAGTTCAGAAAAACTTGCAAGCACCAGCCTGCAGGCTGTCACACAGTGCCTTTCTACACTGAATGGTTTCAGTTTTAGCCAGTTGGTTGTATTTTAACAACTCAGGGACAAGGGGTAGGTGATAACTGTGTGCTTGCCTCCCACATTGAGGAACTCCACGACTGTCCTATGTACCTTGTTATTAAATACTCTGCTTCTGCTGTGGCTGGAGTCCTTTCTGCTTGGTCCTTGATTAAGTCCACTCCAATGAATAAACCACAACCCCTGTAAAAGAAATGAAACCAATCAGTCTGTGTCAGAGGAAAGATAAAAAACTGAGGTTCTTGTAAGACCAGACCTTTACTACATGAGAATTACCTAATGTTTGGCTAGTACTAGAAAAGGTTTTGCTATTTTGAAGAAATACAGTAATACAGTACAGACACAAGTCTGCTCACAATGGCAGTGCAGGACAGGATGTTAAGCATGTTTTCCATCTAGCTCATCGTTTCTTTACCTTGTGTACTTGAACTTCGAGTTCAAACAGGAATATGAGTTCCTTTAGCCGCTAATAAATTGATAAAACAGTACTGGCCCAGAGTGGCAAAGTATACGAGACTCCTAATAAGCTCAAGTTTGTTTTAATTTAATATACAGTAGGCTGTTTATTTTTGCTGAAAACATGAAACTTTATGAATTTCTCAAAACATCTGTTGGATTGAGTAGTTTGACTGACTGAACCAACCAGAAAGCAGCTAAAAATGTAAATAAGGCACTGATACCTGACATCACCAATGATGGGATGCTTGATTTGCTGTTCCTTGAGTAGCTTCATCAAGAAGTTGCCTACCTCTGTGGCATGAGCCTGAAGGTGTTCCTTCTCAATCACATCTAACACAGCTAATCCAATGGCACATGAAACAGGGTTCCCACCAAACTGAGCTCAGGAAAGGAACACACACAGAGCCATGGAAAGGGAAGAAAGATGCAGTCATGTCACTGAAAGTGTAGCCTCAGTGATACAAGGAGGATATTACCACTTTTATCAGATGGAGCTAATAAAGAGAGTCACAGACTAGAGACATGGACAGAAATAGTACAGTAACACAGCTACTCTTCAGTTACTGTGTGGTAAATATTAATAAAAACACAACATGATTATCTAATTTTAATCCTTAGACTCCTTTACAGAAGTGGGCAACTGTTTACTTACTGTATTAAAATACTCTACTCCTGTGGCTGCAAATGCTTCTGCAATTTCTTTTGTTGCTGCTACACAAGCAAGTGGGTGCCCATTTCCTATTGGTTTCCCCATAGTGACAATATCAGGTATAAAATCTTCTCCCTGAAGCTGGAATGCCCAAAAGTGCTTGCCAACCCTGCCAAAGCCAACTTGAATTTCATCAGCAATAAATACACCTCCTGCCTTGTGCACATGCCTGCAACATAAGATTTGATTGTCTCTTAAAAGGAAAGAGAACATAGCAGTTACCATTAAGAACATGCAGAAAGTGTTACTTTGCAAACTTTGAGGAAACAAATGTGTACAGGCCTATATTCTATACCATGTGTTTATAAGCAGGTCTTTGCCATATACAAAGTTCACATGCTAACACAAAGACTTGGGTAATTTCCTGCTTATCAAGCTGTATGCTACAGCAGGCAGAGAAATTATCTATTTAACAAATACATTAACCAAAAAAAGATAATGAATGACCACTTACTCTGCAACCTTCTGAAAATAGCCTGCTGGGGGAATGATTTGACCACCCACACTTGGTAGAGATTCAACAAAAAATGCAGCAATCTGAAACACAGCATATAATGCTTGAACACAATACAGAAAATTGTGGAGCAAGCTCTTTGCCCCAGATGGCTTTTGCATTATTAATGTGATCTTTTATTTCTGGCAAGTCCATACCACTTAGTTTAGTAACTCTGCATTGCATTGACAGGCACATTCATTTCTAAGACAAGACAAACAGTTAATGAAATAACTTTTTACCTTTCTGCCTCTCTTATGTGCATGCTCAATAATATTTTTCACTTCATCAGCATAGGCTGTTACTGAATCTTCATGGTCTTCTCTGTAAAGTCCTCTGTATGTGTCTGGAACAGGAGCCTATGCAAAGGAACAGTATCCTATATTCAATACATCATAAAAACAACTTCATTAAATTGACAAATAATTGATAGGTATAGGCTGCAGTACATACCACGTGGACCCATTCCTTTTGTCCTTCTAGATTTCTGAATTTATATGGGCTTATGTCAATCAAAGATGTCAGATGTCCATGGTAAGCACTTAAAAAACAATTGGCAGAACTAAACAGTAATTTTCTTAGTATCAAGAGTTCTTTAGTATTAGCATTCCAAATAGTAAAGAGTGGCCAGGTGCTATCACTTGGTAGGAAATTCCATTACTTAAGCTGAGAACAATTCTGCAATTTCTAACAATAAGCTTAGTACTATTTGGATTTCTTTTGATGTACCTGAATATAAGGAATGCAGAGGGACCTGATTTGTCACTGGTTTGCCTGCACCAGTGACTGGAATCACAGCAGGGAACACCTGAGCAGTATCACAAGACTGCAGAACAACTGGAAGGGCCTATTTCTGAAGATCCTTCAAAAATGGAGTTTCCAGTGACTGTAGGCATCCTGTTCTAGTATTTGACCCCCTTCATGGCCAGAGAGGTTTTAACCTATGTCTTATCAAAATTCCTCAGGTTTCAACCTATGTCTGAGGTATTTTTTCATGTCACCGCGCATCTTCACACCTGGCTCCCATCTTTTTTGCTTCTTCCCATGTTGTAGTTGTAGCTGCAGTGAGATCTGTTGGGCTGTCTCTTGCAGCTAAACAAACCCAGTACCTCTCACTGCTGTGGCTCCCTTGCCATCATGACAGGCCACTGCTGGCCTCCTTCCAGTGTGTCAACAGCTCTCATGTACTGGAGAGCCCAACCACAGCTCTTGGGGCTGGGCAGGCAAATACTGAACAGAGGGAAAAACTACTTCCCTCAGCTTCCTGGTTACACTCTTTCTACTACAGCAGAATTTCAGAAATGCTCTGACCGTGGGCCAAAACTGAGCCTTGTACCCCCAAACTGCCAATGTACTCACTGGTCTAAAACGATGACATCCTCATGTTTTGTGTACTGCCGTGCCAATCTCAGGGCAAGATCGTTGGCTTCAGATCTACAATGGAAAAATGCAGGAATTGCTTCATTATGGATGTCTTAACTTTTGAAATCTAATGTCCCTTGCACTGTTCTTTGTGTCTGCAGAGAACAGACAGAACTCAATGCACGTTATGCACAAATTCCTTAGTAATCAGCACTCCCTCGGTAGGACTGTTCAGCAGAACAGAATCCATCTTAAAAAGCCAGAGTACAGGAACTACTTTAGAAACAATTTGGCTTTTTTTTTTTTTCTTCCAGATAAAGCTTGCTTAGGGATATGCCCCCCCCAGCAGAAGTAATGCATTGGTACATTTAATCTTGAGAATAATTCCCAAGTCAGAAGACACAGACAAGAAACTAATACAGTAAATATTTACATTACTGTTTTGTAGTCCAAGGTCTTACAAACAGAAT
Source organism: Acanthornis magna (assembly GCA_036785705.1). Classification (NCBI taxonomy): domain Eukaryota; kingdom Metazoa; phylum Chordata; class Aves; order Passeriformes; family Acanthizidae; genus Acanthornis; species Acanthornis magna. The sequence continues at coordinate 4,316,503 of JAWUZG010000092.1, forward strand.
AAAACCCTTCTGAAATAAAGCACTGGTTTAGTTCCCAGGTAGAGAGCTTGCAAAACCAAACCCATGTTTTTGTCAGTGTCTTGTCATCCACACCAGACTAAAAATGGCTGTTGATACGCAAGTGTGTACTTGTCTGTATATACCTAGTGAAGCCCAAGTATCAATTCTAATGTACCAAACTTACCCAGAATTCAAAAAATAGAAGATGCATAATTTCTCAGGTAGTGTTTTTGAAAGTCTCTCTGCATAATCAACCAAGTTGTCATGAAGGTAACGAGAATTTGTATTTAATAATTGATTCTGTTCATGAGCTGCCTTTACTATATCAGGGTGACAGTGCCCAACTGCAAGAGAATGTGGAGAGAGGTTTGAGTTCTTCATATTACCTATGGTGTTCATTCACATGCCAGCTTAACACTTGTATTTCTCTAATAGTGCAGAGATATTATCAGTGAGGCCGTAATGGTACACCTTGTAAAAACATCTTTTTGCTCCTCAGATGGTTTGAAGTTGCCTCCTACTGTAATTAAAGGTTTGTAGTTAGTACTGGGAATTGATATGCTAAAACAAATAGTGTCTGATTTGATGCTAGGATTTAGGCATTTACGTAGTTTAGGAGTTTGGGAAGGTAAAGGGAAGCTTTACCATCAAAGAATTACTAGCCCTGGTAGGGGTTAGGTTAGAGAGATTTCAAATCCTGTAAGAAAGCAGCAGGTACTTAATCATACACAATTGAAAGCAGCACACTGAGCAGTAGTTCTGTGACTGTATACTTAGCAGTAACTTTTACAAAAACAACAAAATGTCATTTGTTAGTTTTACAGTGAGGTGCTTTACTTGAGTTTCCATGGAAAAAATGTGTATGTTTTTAGACACATTTCTAGGAAGACAGAACAGGAAGCAAGTCTGGAAAGGACATTCACACACACAAATTCAAACAAACTGTAATTCCCTAAACTACAGGCTCAAGAAAGTTTCCTTCCACTTTTCCAATTAAACACCCAATCCCCCAGCACAGTGCAACTGTAGTAAAAGTACTTTCTTTGTTCTGCTTAGAAAACCAGCATCAAATAACATCCAACAACATGACTTTAGCTTACCGTGAGCGACATTGTTTATGCAGTCTAAGTACTGTCTCCCATCCTCATCATACATATACTGGCCTTTTGCCTTCACGATCTTCACTGGATCATTAGAAAAAAACAGCTTGCAAGAAGAGCTATGACAAGCATCAGAAAGCAAAATAAATCTTAGTGAGTTTATTTTATCCTGCTGGTAATATTTTCAGTTCTTTCAGTTAATCAAGAGAAAGACATTTCCCCTGTTTGCTGGCAGTCGTCCTGCTTTTGGCCCCTTGTTAGATTTACAAGGAAAAAGCCACTCCAAACCTGACAGTCCTACTCTAGGGTCTAGCCACAGCACTAGGACTTGCCTCTATGGTTTCATGCCATCTTAACTGCAATTCCTTACTGTCTACACTGTCTGCCCTTTTTGCTCTTTGGTGTCTCTTACCTTGTGATTGTTCGTGCTATGTTCTTTAATTGCTCTTACTATGTTCTTGCTGTTCTTGCCAACGTTCTGATTTTCCAGAATAGTTTGGTGCAGGTGATTGTTACGGCTTCACTAACCATAGCTAAAACAGTGGTTTTATAACGCTGGGGTTACTGAAGTGAATTTGTTTCACTTTTTAAATGAATTGCCAAAGAAGCAAAATTGAAACACGTCTGCCTAAGTTGGAGTCGCAGAGATTTGACTGAAGGGCAATGCCGAACTTCCATACTTCATTTAGTAAAAGACAGTTTATACAGAAATAATTTGACTATAAATACAAAGCCATTGTCAAATGGATGACAAAGGATAATGGTTAAGTGAGAAAGTGCTTCATTATCCCTCCCCAACAGGAATCTTGAAGCTGGCAGAACAGTGGGGGGTTTTGTAAGCTTCTCCTAACTGTTCAAAAGTAAGAAAGTGCCTGGAGAGGTTCGGTCTTCGTTGCCAGGGGCTAGGCAAAAGTTAGAAAAAGATTTAATACCCAGAGTGGTATTTTCCAGGTGTGTGCAGCTGGCAGAATTCTAATTTCAGCACTTACTTTCAGCCCAACTTTTGTATTTATAAAACACATAAAAGTAGCCTTGGATTTGAATATATATGATATGAATATATTCCTACAGTTAAATAAAAGAGCTGTGCTGCCGTTCTTGGTGATGGTCTACAGAATTAAGACTTTTTTTAGGTTGGTTGAAACACCACCAGTAGTGGGAAGTTTAGAACTGAGTCTTGTACTTTATTCTGTCAAAGTGGGCAGACGTTTATTTTTAATTCCATCCCGGTTTTGGTGCAATTAGTTTCCTGAAAGACGGGCTATAGTTGGTGAGCCCGAACCTCGCCTGGCTCAGCACGGCCTCCAGCCCCAGCCGTGCCTCCGCTGGGCTCACAGGAAACGCTTTCTAAGCAGTTTAGACTCTAAACAGGCGCGCTCGGTATCATACGGGTTTTACAGTGCAGTTTCGTAATCGCCCTCCTTAAGAAGGGCTAATTACTGTTAATTACAGCCGTGCACCCGGGCCGTGCGGCAGCGCTCGGCGCTGGCGCTGGCTCCAGCCCGGGGCGCTGGCGCTGGCGCTGCCGTCGGGCTGGGCCCGCGGGCTCGGCCCCGCTCCGGCCACGTCAGGCGGCAGCGCCCGCCCGGCCCCGGCCCCGGCCCCGGCCCCGCGCCCGCCGCCCGCAGCACTCACCCGATGAGCTGCCGCCGCAGGGCCAGCGTCTGCTGCCGGGAGCGCGCCTGGGCCGCCCGCATGGCCGCAGCGGGCCCGGAGCCGCCGGCAGCGCGGCCGGGCGGAACGGAGGGAGGGAGGGAGGGAGAGAGGGAGGGAGGAGGGAGGGAGCGGCCGCCTCCCGCGGGGCCGGGCCGCGAGGGGAGGGGCGGTGGCGGCGGCGGCGGCGGCGGCAGCGCGGGGACACGGGCACGGGCACTGCCCGCCCGCGGGGACACGGGCACTGCCCGCCCGCGGGGACACGGGCACTGCCCGCCCGCAGCTCGGGCCCTGGGCGCGCCGGGAGCGGGGCAGGGACTCCCAGGGCCTCGGCGGGGCGGCGCTTCCCTCGCCGGCAGCGGTGGGGACAGGCTGGGGACAGGCTGCGGCCCTGCGGGGCTGCTGGCAGCTCACCCTCAAACCGAGCGCCCCAGGGCTTTACCCCGCTCAGGTGCGCCCAGCCCCGCAGCCCACTCGCCTCGGAGGGAGGAACAGGCTTTTCAGGATCATTAGTACAGCTATAGCACTCTGCTTCTGAAACACACATCGAGGGAGTTTCTTTTACGGTCGAAAATTATTTGAGGGGGTAGCCTAGGTAGAACTGAAATAATTATTCAACATGTATTTAATTGTTTTAGCAGAAGTAAACTCAACCTTTTCCATGTTGTACCCTGTGTTTGGTCGGTGGCAGATAGGTAGACCTGACTGACTCCTTCAGAGCCAATCCTAGGACAGGTAATAGTTAGGATTAAAAGAGGAAATGCTGTCAATCAGATTAGAATGATCTTTCTTCCATTCCTGTTTGACTGGAATTACCTAAAGAAAAATAGGAAGATAAAGAACCAGAAAGGAATTCTGTAATGGATTGAGTTCTGCTACTGTAGGTGTTGTATCTCATAACCAAGTTTATCAACTTGTCCAACTTGATTCTAGAAAATGCCAGATATTTTTTCTCCTCCAAATATGTGTTCATATTCTTTTGGTTTAAACTGACAAACACCTCTTAAGACTCTAGAAAAACAGAAAAGATCCTTTTAAAACTACTCTTGGTGGACTTTGCTGACTAGATATAGCCACCAATAATTATCTATATTTGCACTTACTGGATAAACACAGGAGCAGTTTAAATTTTTTGCAATATAGAGAATACAAAACCAAATTGCCATGCACTTAAAGTCAGTTTGAACTTCGAAAGTTTAACTGCGTTGTTTAGTAAAAGTCAGGTTTCAAGTAAGAAAAGACTGGAGAAAAAGTTAATAATAGCTGTTAATCTTTATTTGAACTCTTGTCTGGTTAAGATATTTACTAGCTATTTATAATAACAACCTGAACATTTACAGTTTGGAAAGTTTACTCTTGGTTACAAATGCAGAGTTCATTATACATATTCACACAATTGTAAAAGTAATCTGTACAGAGAGACCGTTTTTTAAAATCTAGTCTTTGCTTTTATTAAAAAAAGCACAAGAAAATTATTTTTTTAGGTCTCAAGGTAATGTATTGTCCATTACAGCTTTAAACTAGAAATACATGATGCAGTACTAATTAATACCATTTTAACATGTTAAAACAATGGATAAGAAATACTGTTATTAATGCCTTCATTTTTAAAGTAGTTGTTCCCCAAAGAAGAGTAAATAGAATACTTTCCGTGGCACATACATGATCAAAAATCACAAAAAGTTTGCAAACAGAGATGTTAAGTACATTTTCTCTCATTTTAATATCTATATATTTCTTTTCAAAGGTGATACATTTTACAGAGATTTAGCCAGCTTTGTATAAAATACCATGTAAATACATTCAGAACAAAACTCATTTTTGGCAAACTGCAAACACACAAACAGCCCTTTCTCCTCTGAACAGCCTCCCTGGAGTGATGCAACCACTCACATAAATAAGGGACACTTGCATAACGTGGTAGAGGATTAAGCTCTATCAGCATATTTTCAAAACAAATATGGACAGATAAGGCACACGTTGTGTGTACTTTTCTAAACTGTATACAAATAAGGAAGATTTTCAGTTAGATTTTAATTACGAGCAGGTACAGTTTCTCAAATGCTAATGTACATGCCAGTTTTGTAACATTTCTGTGTCCAAAGTAATGTAATGCAACAAAACAGGGAGCTTTCAGTATTGACTGTGGTATTTGTGCTGAACATTCTTCATATTTAATATTTTTGATTGTTTTTTAAGATAGCAGAAAAAGAAACCCAAATTGAAACGCAAAAAAGCTGTTATAAAATTTTTATAAAACTGCACTCAATGAAACAAACCAGCAAACACAACAGGCTTCAGCTCTCATTTGCACTGATGGCAACTTACCACCTCTCCTGCTAAATTCACAAATTCAGTGGATATCATGGCTGCTTTGGCTTTGCAAAACCAGCTCCTAATTTTTTAATGTAACTGCAGAAATTAAAGTTTGATAAGCACTCACCTACACTTAAAAAACTCATGTAAAATGAACTTTTCAAATAGAGTGTTTAACAGTATAATAAAAAACAGCAGATGATATCAGTGTCACTTACAGATACTTGGATCACCTCCATTTTAAGTTTCTGTTGATTAATACTTACGTTATATAAGAAACCACACAAGTGAGCTGACACAGAAGTGAGCTGACTGTTCCATGAAGCCACACAATTATGAGGCAACTTCTACCAGAACTTAACAAACAGGAATTGTTTGTCCTAAGATATAGGAAAACCACAAATGTTACTAATGGATTTCTTAGTCCACTCCCTTGTCAATAATTCAGCTTCTTATGCATGGAAAACTTGTGTTTCCCAGCTTTCCTGTGGCTTCCCCCAGGCTCTCTTCAGTAGTATACAATAATATAATCTATTAAGTCCTTCCTCCATTCATTTCTAAGTGACAGATTTTCAGCACTTACTTTAGCTGCAGGTTACACAACAGTCACACATCCCTTGTGTTGTGCCATCAAATGGGACACAAGCACATGGCAAAGTTGCAGGAGTTCACCTGGGGATGTGAAAATACTAAAAGTAATTTTTAGCTTACGAATATAAATGATCACCAGGGAAAATAAAATTTAGGAAATGGATTTTTTTACTCACTGGTTTTCTTCAGTCTGCAGTAGATTTCCTGAAGTGGAGCTGTGGAGTATTTCAAACTGAACTAATTATTGCCAGGTCCAGTGCAGTGCCAGGGCCACAGTTAAAAGTCAGGTGACTCCAGTAAATGACACTGAGACTGGATGAACCAGAGTGACCAGATGTTTTTCTCTGACCCCTCCTTTTTGTTAAAAGAAAAAAATTTAAACACTCTTGCAAAAGAGTCAAGAAATATGCTTACATAAACGCTGTCCTGTAAAGTTGCCAAGTTCAGTGTGTGCCACAGTGATTGCCTTGGCGAGCTAAAGTGTCACAGGCCTCTTGAAATTATCCACGTATTTCACTTCTCATTTGAAAATCTTGTTAAGCCCCTGGAAGTCTGGCTGTGCTGCTCAGCATGTCAGCCTGTCCTGAACAAGTAAAAACCAGGAATTTCAAATTAAACAAAGCAATACTGAGGTTCTTTCCACCCCTGGACACTGCTGAGGACACTCCTTCCTATGCTAGAGCACATTGGAACCAAACTCACTGATCTGAATTCAGCCACATACCTGCACTATTTATCCAGGATCAGTGGTTTGGGGACATGGAAATTTTTACATTTTTATCATTTGTTGATAGTAATATTTTTGCATATTTTGAAGATAAGTCTGTTGCCTGTAAAGGAAATAATTCAGAGCTTCCATGCTCAAAATCATAAAAACACAAATGTGTCAGAAAACCTACTACAGGTAGGTTGTATTTGTGTAATGCTTTAAATTATCTGGGCAACAGTGGCGCTGAAAAAACGTGAGAATATGATGGTATTTCCCAAGAAAGAAACACTAGATTTAGAAAAAGAAATTAAAGTCTCTATCCACATACTCCTAGTTTTACAAATATCTATTCAAACCATAGAGTTACACAAAAGTCATGCCCATCTCTATGGGTGCTGTCAATTACGGCACATTGTCACAGCAGAGAATTTGCATAAAATTTACATAAAATTTGCTTCTTTTAAAAAAAGAGTCTCCTCTAGAGGGCAGCATTGAACCAGCAGTCACTGACCAGGGAACGCCTTTACAATGCACATTACATTGACAGGCCAGGGGAGTTCTTCATCCTTATGATAAAGCTGGACTTTTCTTGGCTTAATATTTTAATTAATTTTTATTATTTATTTTAATCGATTGTGCATTACAATGTGTGAGTTCTTGCATTCTTGTCCAAGAGCCTGCTATGTTCTGCTGAGTGGAAAATCCACGTCAAAACCAACACAACCAGACGCATAAAACTTTACCCTGGGTGCTGGTTACTATAAAAATCTTAAAACCACAGGTGTCATTCTCCATGGATTACTTTGCACCATTGCATAGGATGTCTCAAACTGCTGAAACCTCGCACGTGTTTTGCTGGTTTGCTTAAGGATTTCAAATGCTGAATTTGTGAGATTACAGAAGACAAAAGCTCATCTAAATATTTTATCTATTGGTTTCCTAAAAAGAAAACACATCAGAAAGTCGCTTACCATGAAAAGAAACATTCTTATTTTTAAATACACAGGAGAAAAATCCATACAGAAATAAATTCATCACCATTATATATACAGGAAGTGTCAGAAGCAGTGCATACAGGAGAGGTGACTCCCCATGGGAATAAAACAAAACATGTGGCAATGTCTTGATTATGTTTTTTTTAAAACTAAAATATTGATGAATTGACATTTGGAAACAGTTTCAGTTTGGGGTCAGATCAGGATTTCTCTGCCACCTCTTTCATAATCCAGAGAAGTATTCCTGAGCTCACTGGCCAAGCCACGATTGAGCTGCAAAACTCTTAATTAATCTCACTTGTCCCCATCAGAACAGGCCAAATTATCAGGTTCACGCTCTGGCAAGGTTCCTCTCAAGCTGCCAGCAATGTGGAGTTACACACATGGGGTTTTTTGCCTTATTCCCTTCTTCCCCAAATCCATCTTCCCCAGAAGTTTGAGGGAGTGCTCCCCATACTCACAGTTGGGTGCAGCATCACCGCTCCTGGAGCACCAGCACTGACACAACCACAGCCAGCAGCAGCTCCAGCCTCAGTCATGGAATGCTCTTGCTATGTCTCATGGCAAGGCAGCCCTGCCTGCAGAGCTTTGTGGCTGAAAAACCTTCTAGGGGTCTCAAGTGAGTTCTTGTGCCCCGACAATTCAGTTTGGGAATTTTTTTGCTTCCAAAACTGATTGGGCTGCAGTGTGTTAGAGAGGGGATGTTGGTAGTGACTGGAAAGATGGTCATTAGCTACAGCTTTAAGTGGAACAAGCCTTAAAGAAAGCTGTGTGTCCTCTGCTCCTGGGCAGCAGCAGGCATGGTTAGCTTCACCTAATAGAAACTACCATGCTTTCACAGACTGTTAAATTAGAGGAAGGAATTTTGCTTTGTAAACTAACAAACAAAAATACATTTGTCTGAGTTCCAGGTTCCCCCAATATTAGTAACTTCAGTGTGTTATCCAGAATATCTATTGATGAATCCGTGAAGTTACACCAAATATTTTAGTGCTCGAGAAAAATCAGTGGCTCAGTCTCAGACTGACCCACATTTCATAAGCATTAGCAGCCTCCCTGTCAGTCACCTTCATTGCTGCTGACATATAGTGGTAACATTCAGCTGCATTTTGGAATCGCTGTAAAGCAGTCTCAGATTCTTTCAAACCAGAGGGGAAAACAAAAGAGAGGTTTCTTGGGGAAAAAATGCCCTAAGCTTTTTGAAAGGCTGAGATCATGACTGAGTTTTGAGCAAGACTTGCCAGTACTATCTTAAAGTAAAATTTGTCTTCATGAGCTATTCGCAAAGTCAAAGTATTCAGAAAGACCCACACAAACATTTTCATATGGAAGGAGAAAGTAACTGATCTGGCATGAATTTGCAGAGCAAAACATATCTTTTTAACTCATTGCAGTAAGATCATGACTGCTCTGTATTTAACAACTACTCTTCTAAATATGTTTGTGTGAAAGGCACATGGAAGTCTAAACAGATTTCCTCTTGGACTCTGTGTAATCAGTACAAAACCCAACAGTTCCTCTAATAAAGTCTGTTGATCTGAATAACATGATTGATAACCACAGAATGGCTGGGGTTGGAAGGGTCTCTAATGATCATCTAGGTCCAACTCCCTGCCATGGGCAGGGAACCAGGTACACTCAGTTCAGAATATAAAGGCCAAATGCACCAATCTCAGCCGAGGACCAGGAAGGACTTCAGGTGCCAGTGCCAGCTCTGCTGGGGGATCCATTCCCTGCTCTGCTCCTGGGAGCTCTGCTCTCCGCAGGTCTCTGCTCCTTTGATGACAAGGGCTTGGTAGAGTGGCTGTGCCACCCACAGCCTTGGAGGCCCTGCTGGTTGGCTCCTCATAGCCAAAGTGACAACAGGATACAGCAGGATCCATACCTGCCAACATTCCTGGTGGGAAAGGCAGCAGCAGGAGTCTGGAGAAGCCACTGCACATGGGCAGTGAGTCCAATGTCCTGAGCGTTCCTGACTGGCTGCAGGTGCACAGATGATCTTTGTAAGCGCAGAACCAACCAAGGGCCTTTCCTGGGAATGTCCAAAGAGGATCACAAAAAGGTTTGGTAGCTGAGCTGTAGCACTGATGGGGACGGATACAGCTGCAGTCCTGTGCTGGGATGGTAATTCCAGCCTTCCTTCATGACAAACAAATGTCTTGGGTGCTGTGGCAGCAGAGGCTTTGTGCTGGGAGGGGGACGGTGGCCTTGCAGAGCGGTGAGAGGGTAAAGCACTATTCTGGTATTCTGTATCAATGTTTTGCAGGCCTGGCAGTGGTCACAGTTGATGCCTACAAGCACTGGATATTCCACAAGTTGAAGACGGAATACTGACTTGTTTACCTGAAGATAATAGGACTTCGGGGTATTTCCTCAGAGAAAATATAAATTTTAATATAATTTCATAAGCTTTGGAGGTTAGCTTGTCTTGTAGCTTCAGTGATATCAAACTTCTTCAAGTAGGAGCTAGATAGAAAGCTGTTTAGTTTTTGCCAGCGTATGTAAAACAAGACTTTTCTATCTGCATTGTAGATTATTTGTGGACACTTCCAGATTCTTGTGCTTTCTGCAGTCATTCTGGGGACTGAACTCTCATTGATACTGAAAGAGGTTCCATGAACAGGACATGTGCAGGAATTTGAGTGTAGAAGCCCACGGCGTGGTTTGGAGTAGTGAACTGCTTTTATTTTGGAGATGACTGTGGGAGATGGGAAGAGCAACTGTACATTAAGGGAACAATTACAGATCTTCCTGGTGACATCAATGAGAGATTTGCCTTCAACCTTTCACAGAAAATTTTTTTAGCTTTAATTTGGGATATTAAAGGGGTTTTTCAAAAGCACTAAAGGCCAGTGGAAGCTTGTTAGCTGCTCCTTATGCCTTTAAAAACCCCTACACCAAAAGCGATAGCTGAGAACATGAAATGGAAGTAAATAAAATGCATTTTCATTGCTGTTTTGAGTTACATAATTGTTGTTTCTTGATTTGTTAGTTGATCTGAATTTACATGGATTTAATCTATGTGGTGACCAAGGAAACGGTGAGTAACTGGTAGAGATGCCAAGTACAGCCACAAAGCCAGAGATGTGTAGGTGTAGCCCCCGAGCAGCCAACGACAGGTAACAAATTCACTGCCAACAGCCCTGAGGCTGTGTCACCTCTCCTGAGCTTGGTGGCCATTCCAGCATTGACCAGCACAGAGCACAGGCTCCCCCTGACCTCGGGGATAAGCTCAAGGACACCCAGAGCCTCTCAGAGATGAGAACCCACAGACAGCAGACATCACCCTACCTGTGTGGAGCACACAGCACATTCCCACTGTTCTTCAGAATATCGGAGCCAGACCTCCAGCACTAGGTCAGCTCGTGCCTGGACGGTCACATCCCTCTCTGGCAGTAGCTGCAGTAAGAGTGGCAGTGAAGCAAGAATCTAAACAGAGGTTTTGGATCTACTCAGTGCACCAAAAAGGCCTCCCTTCTGTATTCTCTTAAGATCAAGGCAAAAAAGAGCCTTGATCACCGTGTTTGATATTATGGTCAGGCTCTTAATTTCACCTAAAACTCCTCCACAGAACCCAGTAAATTGTGTTGAGCTAAGTATTTCCTCCAGAAATGATCTGTTAAATTGAAAAGGCATTAAAGTGATAGTAATTATATCTGGTTAGGATTAACCAGTCTTACCAATAAAAATCCATAGTTTACTTATTTGAGTTTGTGTAGCTTCAACTTCTACCCACTGGATGAATATTTGTATATCTTTCTCTGTTCAGTAAAAAACTTGTCAATACAAAGTACTTCTTCCCTGGGAAGGAATCTGGTTGCCTCTTCATCTTCATTGTAAACTGAACAGACTCAGCTGTAAGCCATCTTCTTCCTCTTTGAAATATTTTTTAATGGCTCTCTGCTGCACAATTGCTGCTTTTTCAACATCTTAAAAAATGTGAACTGTGTAATAGTTTGCAATTTTTAATTGATCCCACAGTGGCATATGCAGATACCAAAATAATAACCCTTTTGTTCATTACTCTGCTCTGCATGGGATGTGCCTGAGATGAGATAATTTAATGAAAGAGAAAGAAAAGGTGAAGGAAAAAAGACTGCAGAGTTAGTTTACAGTTAAAACCATGTAAACTAAGAAGAAATAAAAAGCAAGTGAACCCCACAAACCAAGACAATTAAATACTCCAAACTCTCAGTTTCTGGAAACCCCAACAGCAACATTATGCGCTCTGTCATTTAAGAAGGGACATTAGCAGAGCCCTCCCTGTCCTGCAGCTCCCTGCACTGAAAGTATTGCCAGGTTTTTGTATTTTGAAATTCTGCAGCGGAAGCTTCCTGGAGAATTTGTGTTCCACAGTAACAAAGTGCTTGCACATCTCCAGGCACAGACTCCAGAACAGGACCCAGAGGTGCTTCCTCCTGGGGAAAAAAGTTCCTCTTGATTGTAGAGGAAACAACCACAGGTAGCCCAGGTTGTTCTGTTCAGCCCCAGAGTTGCTGTTTCCATCACACCAACAGCAGGTAGCGACGGATGGAGCTTGGCTTTGTTTCCTCTGCAGGTTGCAAGTCCTTCTCTATTTGACCGGACAGTAAGACAGCAGCTTCTTTCGTTTTTAGGGCTGCATCCTTCTTTTCTTCGTTCTCAGCCAGGTTTTTTCACCCTTTTAACGTGCATGTGCAATGCAAATATGGAGTTGAGAGCCAAATTAGGATAGAGATTTTGCCTTCCTTCATGCATTAAGGCACACGAGGCTGGCTCAGTACTGTTAGTTCACACTGCAGCATGAGCAGTGAACACTGTTCATCCCCAGCTACTGTCATCGGTACCTTGATCAAATCCTGTTGTTACCATGCACATTTTATGGGTTTGGGAGCTTTACATTATTTTCCAAGTCCATAAATGTCAGAATCCAGTATAAAAAAAGGTCAATATATTACTGTCAAAAGTTTTTTTTTTTCCTTTTTTTATACAAAAATTAAAAAGATCAAAATATATCACATTATTTACATATTGTGCTTCATGCTTAGAGATCACTGAAAGAGAACACACAGACAAACATTTTAATCAGAGACATGCTCCATTCATTACACTTACTAACCTTATTGTTAATACTTGTAAGGATTGGCGTTCAGATTTCTTTGGATATTAATGGTACATCCAAACAAATTACACAGAATGAAAACCTTTGCTATACTGAGGGTGTGCTCCCATTCTAACTGAGGGTTTTCAACCAGTTAGTGACATGCAGGGTCCACATGCCCCATGTTTACAGCTGTGTTAGTAATTCTGCTCAGCTTCAGTGTCACACCCTTGTTGGGGAACGAGGATTCTCATTCAAGCCCAGATCAAATCCTCACCCTACAGGGGGACATGTCTCTCCTCATTCTCCCAGGCTGCCAACAGCACTTCCAACCCCTGGCTGCCCTGGGTGCATGATATGCTACAAATTACCTGACCACCTGCACCCGGGGTGCAGATTCGAGCACTGAAGCAGTGCTGTGGGTTATAATTGCAGTGGCTGTGGGTTATAATTACAATGGCGGAAGAGTCTTTTTTTTGGAAAAGAAATGTTTAGAACTCTGCAACAAAGAGACAATCCCCACTGTTAACTCCTCATCTGGAGGGTATGGGCTGAGTAAGTCACACGAGCACGTGGTGCAGCCTTTCCATGGGTGGTTCCTAAGCTGCCTTGGCCATAATAAAAGCCTTTAAAAAGGCATTCTACTGTCAGTGTTACAATGATTTTTCATGCTTAGCAAGTTTTCGGTGTTCCCAGCACCAGTCTAGAGCTGGGGGGAACAAGACCTGAAGCTGCTGGAATCCTGCTCTCCCAAGGCATAATGTCATAATGCCTGTGACCTGTTGCTTAAAGCATTCACAGCAGTGCAAAAAATCACCGTGCAGGGAGCAAAAGTACTCAGGATCTGTTCAAGGATATACAGTTTTTAATGTTACTGTACCTTATGCCAACATCCTGCTACTGGCAGTCCGTCTGGTCCCTGCAAAATTGAAATTACAGATTCAGTTTTCCTGACAGTGATTTAAGTGTCAGACCCAAAAACCTGAAGCTCACTCATCACAATAAAAGTTTTAGCAGCACTGTTAATTACCATGCAAAACCCATTTACTGTATATGCACAAAAATGAATATGCAGGCAATGTAAATCCATGTGTCACGCACAACACAAAATTGAATACACCTCAGGGTTAAAAAAAATCAGAAATCTACACTTTCTTTTTTCCTTTAAACAAAGAAGAAAATGTGTACAAATATAAAGATTTGAAACCACAGTTCACTAACTTCATAATCTGCGTTATAAGGTAGTGTTTTTTGCAATCAGACATATATGTATGGAAAGCATGATGTGGAAATGTATTTTTTGTTAAAATGTGCTTTTCTGTTGGGGAGGTGACGTAGGTATTTTTTTGCTAGATGGTATCCTAATTGTGTTACATTTGATCCTGCAGTACTTAGTTTCTTTAAGAAATCTTAAGTTGCTGAACTGAGAATAGGATGAGTTGTGGACTATGCAAAGGGAGTGAAAATATTTGTCCTACTCTGCTGGAGATAGAAGAAACACACAAAAGTCAGAAAGCCAGAAGAGCTCTCACTGACCAGGAGGAGAACCCTGGAAAGGAAGGAGCCCCTCAGAAGAGGAGCAAGCCATGTGTGACCAGCTCTCTCAAGACACTTCAGAAGAAATAGCTGACTTCAGCTGCCTTTTCTGATGCTGGATTTTTTTAAGGCTCTTGGATCTCCGATTACATGAATTTCTGCATGTGTTGCCACAGAGAGCACCCAGGCACTGACCCTTCCCTCAGAGCCACCTCCAGACTCACTAGGGGTGGGAAGATGTGTACGCAGCAGAGAGAACTGCTAGTGCAAATACAGGTCAAAATGCAGTTTTACATTTTTTACTGTAAATGTCAGTCATCACATTTTTTGTATTCTGTATTGATTTTATATGTAAAATAGCCTATGCCCAATAAAACAGATGCAGTGAAGTAAGGTAACCCTCTCCAGCTACTCATAGTGTAAGAAGTCATGTTTTCCTGTAACCTTAGTTAGAAAACACACATTTTTCTGCAGACAGAGTAAATATTTTGGTCCAAAACGATTAAAAAAAAAAAAAAAAAGAAGTAAAACTTGTACATTTGTCAGAGTTGTCTAGGGGTGATGGGTACAGGGGACAAGGTGCAGAGCAGTTGTTTGATCTAAAACATCCTGACCTGCTGTTAAAGTGCATCCTAACACTGATGGTCAGAGGGTTGATTTCTGCCCTGGGGTTTTTCTCCTTCTTGTGCACTCAGAATACTTATTTTGGCCATCATAAAACTCCACACCTTTCTACCATGTTTCACCTGAGTTATTCCAAAAAGATTCTTCGTGGCCTGTGTGTGAGGCTGGTGCTGATGCCCCTGGGCTGAAAGCCCAGCAAGCCTCCACTGCACCCTGGGCTGCAGAACAAAGTCAATATTCCAACCAACCTGCAACTAACCAGGAAGATGCACAAGTGATGTACTAATTGGTCATGTTGTAGTTAATTAGAGAAATCACCTACTGCAGTTTTCAATGCCTTCAACAGAGATGGGCCCTGTGTTTTCTGTGTAGTTAAGATTGGAGATGCTTGGTGAATAGAACATCTCTGGGGAGTAACTACGAAGAGTTGGAGTGGGCCTGCTGTTAGGAATTGGTTTCTTGGACACATCTGAAAGTAATTTAACTTTTTGAAAGAGAAACAGCTTACTGCCCCTTTTGTTTCTCTGAGGACAACTGCAAATCATCTAACATGCAGCATTTTCTATGGTTAAAAAAATGAAAATAAAACAATGACCTCTCTTAGCTAGTCATGCAGAGCCCTTTCAGGGAGCAGAGCACAAACCTTCCTGCATGACCACTGGGCCCAACCTGAGCTCTGTCAGAGCTCTGTGCTGACACAGCACAACCCTTCCGATGCCCAGAGTGCCTCCTGCTCTGCAGGACTGGCCCTTCATTTGGGGAAAGCTTTCCAAATCCCAGCTGGGAATGGGACTCACAGGGCTGCAGCAGCACAGGCACGAGGGCAGCCAGACTGGGCTAGGTACTGAGAGAAACCATAGCTCATTTTGAGCCTCTGTTACCTCAAAGGGACTGGCATCCCCTGCGTGATCTCCCATGATTTACACTCCTTATCTAAAGTCATTTTAACTGGGAAGAAGAAGGCACAGCGCTTTGGCATCCTTCCCTGAATGCCAGAGTGAAACATCTCGTTCCACCTCTGCTGCCTTGTGTCCTTCCTCTCCCTGGGACAGGGCTTGGCCACAGCAGGAACACACAAACCATGCAAGAAAGACAGAGCAGATACTGTACCAAAGGGCAGCGCAGGCTCACCCCAGCCAGGCCTGGCAAACCTGGGTCCCTTTTGCTGCCTGCAATGCTATGATCTCCCTGTTCGGAAAAATAACTGCTTGTTGAGAATGATAAAGGACACAGGAGTTACACAGACAGACATCCGTGGTTCAGCAGTGGAGGAGGAGGAGGAGAAGTCTAGAGCTTCACAGCTCCATTTCTGATGACTCAGCAAGTCAGCAGAGTGGTTTTATGGTAGGGAATGCACAGACATGCAGAGTCTGTCATCTGGGAAAGATCTTCTGTACACAAACCAGAGATCCGCGTTTGTAAAAGCGCAGTTAAAGAAATAAGGGGTAAATCACCCAACATGTTGAGAGAGGAAAAAATTAATTGTAGTTCATGTTAAATCTCCAGGCAAAATAAAGCATAATGACTAAAGGAGCTTTTTGCTGATACAGTGGAGCTACACAACAGCTTTGGCTACCAAAGCTGTGCTCAGAGGGTGAAGAAAAGTCCCACATTGAGAGAAGAAATGAGTTTTTGAATCATGTTGGGGAGAGTACCTGGCACTATTAGATGCCTCTGAACCAAAGTCTAAACAGTTATATTTAAGTAGCTTCAGTTCAATAGTTCAATATTTGATACTTTTCATCCTGTAGCTTGAAAGCACTTCAGGGAAAGCATCTCTCTATAATTTCAGTTATGTGAAAAACAGTAAAAAGGAGGTGAATTTTACCAGGTCAAATAACTTCTTATAAACCAAGTCTAGATTTTTTTTTTTTTTTTCCTGGGCTCTATCTAATGAATGAGGGATTCTGGAA
This sequence comes from Acanthornis magna, assembly GCA_036785705.1. Taxonomy (NCBI): domain Eukaryota; kingdom Metazoa; phylum Chordata; class Aves; order Passeriformes; family Acanthizidae; genus Acanthornis; species Acanthornis magna. Next base: position 4,333,020 of record JAWUZG010000092.1, read on the forward strand.
GAGGACTTGGGAGATGCATCTCCCCCAGGCTCAAACACCCAGGCAGTGGCCTGGGGTGTGTCTGCGAAGGGACAGCCCTGAGCCCCAGGCAGAGAATCCAGGGGAGGTCTCTTCTCCCAGGGGCACTTCTGGGCAGCCTGGGGGGCTCATCCATCACTTATCCTTGGCCGAACTGTGATGTTCTCAACTCCAGCCTGCTGCCCCAGGCTCATCCCTCGCTCGGTTTGCAGGGATGAAGGGATGGAGCTGAACTTGTTTTCAAAACACCTTTTTCAAAAAATCCACTGCACCCAGTCACTCCCTGATTTCAAACACACTCAGAGGCCAGGCTGGCAGCTTCACACTATCTCCTGAAGAGCTCCACTGAGGTCCATTGATCCTCACTACAATAAGAAGGTCTTTACACAGAGATGCTTTATTTTTACTGCTGTGGCTTGCTCCCATCTGGCCAGTGAGGAGCCCTTACAGTGAGCAGTGAACTTCCAGCAGTGCAGATAAACCAGTATGAAAAGTGAGAAAGTAATAACCATCTGCTCTGATTTACTGCAAAATAGAGAGCTCCCAAATCCTCCCTCCTTTTCCCTGGCTGCAAAGCTGTGGCTCCTTTTCAGCCCTGGCAACCTGCGCTTAGGATGAGTGAAATCAAAGACATACCACGGGACAAGGCTGATCCAGTCCGGGAGGGCCTGGTTCCCCCTTCTGTCCTTTGGCTCCTTTTCTCCCTGGTATTCCTCGTTCACCCTGTCAGCACAGCAGGAAAAAATCAGCAACAAGGGGAAGAAACAACTTTGCTTTATGTCTCTGCATTTGCAGAGTCCCAGTCCTCACCCAGAGTAGGGACATTTGCCCTAGTGTGACTTCAGTGAGTAATGAAGTCACTGTGAAAATCTCTGTTAAAGCTGGAAATATTGTAATAGGTAATTTTATAGCAGATTGACTGAATGGCCACTGACAGCAAGTGGGAGCCCTGTGCTCAGCTGGGCTCCTGGCTCCAGCTGGGCGTCCCTGTAAGAGTCCCTGTAACAAACCCTTTGACTTGGATCCATTTCCAAGGTCTATAAACCAAGACCAGCAATTCTTTGCAACCTGGAGCTGTCAGGCTGCTCCATTTCCCCACAATGGTTGTGCTGGGGTGGGGACAGGCTTGCAAAAAGCCCTTCCAAGTGGGTAGGAATTAGCTGCCTGTCCTGCCCTAAGCTGGGACTGTGCAAGTCCTTGGGCTACAGAGGAAGCCTTTCAGCACTGGCCCCCAGGACAAGCAGCACTGTCTGCCAGAAAGAGCAACCCCGTGGCATAAATACAGCCATAACCCACTCACCTTCTCGCCTCTTTCACTTCTCTCTCCTTTCTCTCCTCTGAGACCTGGGAAACCCTGTCACCACAATTTTTCGGTGGGAAAAAGAGAAAAAAAAAAATTTTAAGTTTAGTGTATGAATGTCCTGACATCTCAGTTCAACAACTCCAGCCATCAGCCCAACCTGCCTTGGTGAAAAATGATATTTTCTTTTTGTGACTTGGTATATCAGCAATTTCTTGGGAAAACTGGAGTGCTTCACCACACCCCACACACCTTACAGCTATCAGAAATTTTCATTTCACTGAATCCAATACAAATATTCTCAATTGGAAAGGGAATACCTGGCAGCTCCTTTAGCTTAGCAGTTCTACTGTGCAGTGGAAGTAGCCCAGCAACTGGCCTGAATTCAACCCTTTCCTACAGCCATCATTCCAGGGGCATTGTGTTCAAGGGAGAGCAGTCTATACAGTGTTAGCTACATAATTTCCCAACGATCTCAAGTTACATGTGTGTTATTTGTGTTTCTGCATGAACAATTAATGGTTTCCATACTCACATCCAATCCTGGCTCCCCTGGCTTTCCCTGCAGATGTAAAAATAAAAGGTAAGGTGTGGTGTGTTGAGTTTGGTGTTGTGGACCAACTTAGATGCATTGGTTTAACACGGTGGTGAGAGCACAGGAGCCCCTGGGGTTGGAGGCTGCTCCTTTGCCACCCAGCAGGGCAGTGCTGGTCCAGCTCTGCAGCTCTGGCTGGACTCACCACAGCAGGATTTTACAGCCCCTGGTTTAGGATTCCACCCCAGTGTCCCTGCTCCCCTCCTACAGCCATCATTACCTTCTCTCCCTTGGTACCAGGTAAACCGATGAGCCCCGGAGCACCCGGGAGACCCTGGAATTCAAACAAAACAAGGCGTCGGGATTGTGTTCTGGGAAACATTTCTGTCAACAGCTAGAAATGAGATTTGGGAAAGCAACTCACAGCGGGTCCGGTGTCACCGTGGTCCCCCTTCTCACCACTGTCACCTTTTTCTCCCTTTGCACCATCCAGACCCTGCAGGAACGAAATGGATCAGCCAAGGAGCTCTGGAAGCTCTGCCCACCCACCACCTCCTACCCTTCTCTGGGTGCTTACACCCACACTGCTCTTGACATTTTGTTCTTGACCACATCATATGAGAAAATAGCTGAAAATACAGGTTTAAGCCTTTTGGTGTGGAAACCCTGACTCTCACCAGCCCTCAGGACTCTGTGCTGGAGGAGGGGTTTGGATTCTAAATGTTTGGAAAGAAAAATGGCTTGTTTTCTAAAATGCCAACTGCTGGACAGTGTAACCAAGGGATGTGTTGTGACAACAGTGACAAAAACTCAGTCTCCAGAGCTGACAGGCCTTTGTGAGCCTCTAAATAATGCACTGGCAGCTGGGAATCTGGGTGACATTTAATTTATTGACTTACTTTAGGCCCCTGGATTCCTGGAGGACCCTGTGGGAAAGACAGTGGTGCATTTGAAAAAAACCAGAATTTAAAAACATACCTTAAACTTTCCTTCCCAAACCATTTCTTGTTCAAATTATGGGCTGACAATGGCCAAATATTTATTTTCAAGGCAGGTGGCAGTTGATTTGTTTCTCCAATATCAAATCAGGGGCAGGGGAATTGAAAATCAGCACTCTGTGTCACATAGGGCAATAAAGCTCTGCAACACAAGCTTTGCTGGGCCACCACAGCCCTCCACACCTGGGCAGGGCTGGGATACCTCCCAGGCTCTGAATGCCACCTGCTTTTGAAGCATGGTCTCTCGAGGTGAATCTTGGACCCAGCAGAGGCATCCCAGCCTTCCCAATATCCCTGACAGCTCCTCGGAGCCAAACCTCTGCAATTTCTGCATCGAAATGCTCTGTGTGTTCATCACCACTGCATCCTCTCCCAGCGCAGCTGATGGCAGAAAGCTCCATGATTTGGGCAAATTTAGGGGAATGCAGACACTATCATGGTGGGGAACAGATTTTCCCATCCCCCAAGTTTTTATCTTGTTTTTTTGCAAAATGAGCTACAAACTCTGATGTACCCTCCAAAATTGGCTGCTTTCATGTCTCCAAAGACACATCACAATCCTGTAGCTATTCCCTGATTTTTTTCCCAGATTCAAGACAGCCCACAATGATTAAACAGAACAAACCACCCTTGTCCTTATCTAATCACATACAATGACAAATCTGCAGGAATGACTGCCAGAGTCCTACCATAGGGCCAGGTAATCCGGGGGGTCCGGGCTCAGGTATGATCTGCAGAAGGGAATTAAACAGCACATTAACAAGGCTGGGCAAGAGAGAAGATGGTTCAGGAGTGGAAACCTCACCAAGCCCAGAATCATGATTTAATGCCCAATTAATTACGACAGCAGCATCCAATATCTCGACCACCAATACAAAATCTAAAGTAACTTTGTAGTGCCAAGTGTGTGAGCTGCTGTTCCCTAATGAATAAACACATTTAGACACCTCTGAAAGTTCTTGTAGCAAACAGTTGGGTTTTGCTGATGGATATGGGACTGGTGGGTCCATCCTGTACCCCCAACTTTGCCTGACCTTGCATCATGGAGGAGATTTTATGTGATCAAGATCTTACATGATTATTCTGCAGGCACGGTGACCCTGTGTCTCCTTTTTCTCCTTTGTCTCCTCTTGGCCCTTCTGCTCCCTGAAATGTAAAAATGTAATGCTGATGTGCTGTATCTTCCAGGAAAGCAAAAATGAGAGAAAAATACATCTGTCTCCCTGTAAGCACCAGCCTTGGCTCAAGCAAAGCTCATGCTCATCTCCAGGGGACTTTGAAGAAATATTTTCTCCTCCTTGATACATTCTGAATAAGCTGATTAGAGGTGGAAATCCAAAGCTCCCGCATCCACCAGCTCCACAGTAAGGTGGAGAGGCCACTGTTTAAATCACCCAACCCAATCCTACTCTGAGTGTTTGCAGAAATCAGTGCATTAAAGAAGCAAGAGCAGATGTAGAGGACAGACAAAGGGACGTACCGGGGGACCTGCTGAGCCCATTTCTCCTGTCTCTCCTTTCTGCCCCGTGATCCCCACGCTGCCCTGGTCACCCTTTGCTCCTTTGGGACCCTGCAAGTTGACAGAAAACAACATGTTTAGGAGAAAACTGTTAAAATAAACCCCCCGCAACAGCCACTTCTGCCTTTCTGCCGTTTCCCTCCGCATCGCAGCGGGAGCTCTCGAGAACACATTTTAACGTTCAAACTCACAGATGCCAATTTTGAGGGCGCAGCAGAATTTGGCTGGGCTGCAGGAGGGATTGCAGCCATTTGGGGTTGGGAAGGTTTACAAAAAAACTGGAGGCAGCATCTGATGAGCTGCTTGTGAAAGGAGCCCCTTCAGCTCGGCAGACACAGCCACGAGCAGCATCGGCACGCTCAGAGCAGAGCAGGGCTGCAGGCAAAGGGCCATCAGTTCAGGGAGACACAGCCGACAGTGCAGGGAAGAGCTCGCTCCTGGCAGGCTGGATTTGCTTTTTCAGATACACAGGAAACTTCCTTTCCATTTGGCTCCTGGCAAGCTCTCGCTCGATGCAGCCGTGCCCCTCTCACCTTTTCACCGTCCATTCCAGGAGGACCTGGCGAGCCCACCTCTCCCTGAAGGGACACAGAAAAGGGGAGCCCATGGTAAATTAAACCAGCAATTCATCCCGGGAAAGTATTTTGCAAGGAAATGAGTTATTCACACACAACTGCTGTGGTTATGGGTTTGCACTGCCAGGCTGAGCACCAAGGAGGTGTCAGTGAGGCACCAGCATCACCAGCTGATCTGAATATTGACAGACACCTCAAAAGCACCGAAACCCTGCCCCATCCCATCTCTTTCAAGAGATACTTCTCTGCAAATTGCATTGTTTTTGAGACACTACAGCTGGCTGCAGGTTAGAGACTGCTGCTGGTGAAGCAGGAGGACAGCAGCTGCTGGGGCAGTACACAGCACACAGGGAGGGTGGGACCGAGGGGGGCTCAGCACAGCCATGGCACTGCCAGCCCCTCTCACAACTGCTTCTGCCACTTCTGCCGCCTGCCACAGGCACTGAGGTGGTCTCAGAGGGGCTGGGATTTCATCTGTCAGGTGTAGGACTGGGAGTGGATTTGTTTCTGGGACAGCATCCTCTGGGAGAGGCTGAAGGCCAGAGACAGGTCAACAAAACTTTGGCTTTTGTGTGAAAGGCTCCTTTTTTCAGCCAGAGAAAAGGTTAGAGAGCACACATAGCCTCAAATTCCTCTGCAGGCAGCTTCAGTTGCCTTGCTTTGGCTTGGGAGACTCCACAGGGAGAGCTACTGTGCCTGTGTCACTGGGCAGGGGTCAGGCTCACCTTGGGTCCTGGAGTGCCTTGGGGGCCCGGTGGCCCTTGGGGACCTGGTGGACCCTGAAACACAGCAAACAAAACAGGCTTGGTGACAACTGACATGAACACGGCACACTCTCCTCGTGCTGGGGGGATGAGCAGCTCCAGCCCCAATCTGCAGAGACACTGGGGTGAGCAGAACTGCCCAAACAGCGAGATGAGCTCAGCTGACAGTGACCCCAGCTCCCTCTGCCACAGGGCTGCTCACGCAGAAGAAAACACAGGGGCAGCGAGTCAGATGTACAGCCCAAAGACATGGGTTGAGAGGCAAAATGCCTTTAGCTGGAGGTGTGACTGCAGGTCTGGTGGTCTCTTTTTGCATCCTGCCCTCTCCAGCGAGCCTGGGAAGAAGCATCCTGCTGTAAACAGTGTCAGCCAGCCAGGAAGGTGCAATTAAAGAGGGGAAACAAAGGAGTTTGTGTGAGCACTAACAACAGGAAAACCTTGCACACTCAAAGAAGCCGTTTCTCCTGGGCACTGCTGGATGCAAAGACCACAAACCACCTTGAGATGAACAAATATTTTCCAACTTGCAAATTATTTCAAGCAGCAAAATCTGTGGTCTTGCTCAGATGAAAGCCAAACCAGTATCATATCCTCGAGCACCTTTTTTCGTGGCTGCACACTCAAATGCTGTTACTTTTAGTCACACGGGAAGCCTTTCCAGAGCCTTGTCCTTGAGACAGATCAGCGCACAAACACTGCAAACAGCGATTAAGGAGGGAAACAGCAAAGTTAGTGGGGTTCAGTGACGTGCCCCTCAGCAATCTCTGCATGCAGAACATGGCACAGGGTCTGGGTCCAGCAGATGAAGCCTCTCCAACCACTGCACTCTCCAAACTCCACTCCCAAAGCCGCGTGCCGTGCGGACACCTGGCAAACGGAAATTACCAGCACTTTGTGTATCCCTGCAGCCTGTTAGAAAACAATTAGGACGGTTCTCAAACATGTCTGAAATTAAGTATTTATTCTATTCAGCTTATTTCATCCCAATGAAAAGGTCAGGGCGCTGTTCAGCTGGGCAGGTTAAGGCTTGGGTGACATTCCCTTTCGCCCCAATTCCCGACTGCTGCCATCGAGTTCCACCACCGCTTTTGCTGCTGCACCCTAAATATCCTCAGCCCCCAGAAGCAACAAGCTCTTCCCTCCCAGCCAGCCCTGTGTGGAGGCAGAAGTCTCAGGAGAAGACCCAGGACAAGGGTGGACACATTGTCACAGTGCCACCATGGCAGATTTTCAATCTTTTCCCGTGAAGTGCAGGGCTCGGCATGGCCTCGGTGCAGGGCTTACCTTGAGTGCATCCAGGATTCGGCCATCGTAGTCGATCACGACGGTGTCTCCTTGTTCCCCTTTCAGCCCGGGGGGACCCTGCAACCCAGGGATGAATCCTGTTTAATGTTACAGCACTGAGAGCTGGCAGGTAGGAAACCTAAGAGCTGACACGCAGTGTTTGGGGGCTATCACCTTACAAACACCGTGGATTTAACCGGTCCTTGGTCTGACAGCTGGAACTGTCAAACCTCAAAAGGCATCAATTTGTGTAATGGAGAAGTGCATAAAGATCCTCACTTGATTATCCCTTTTCCCAGGTTCCCTCTTGCAAAAGAAAGGGTCACAGGATGGTCATGTGGATAAGAAAATTGGACTTGACTGATTTCCCATGTCAGCTTTCTGTACCTGCGAAATAATTTGTTTAAATGTGCACCATCTCTATTTTCTCACACTGAACTGATCCTGAAGCCATTCATTCACATACTAAGCAGAAAGAGGTGGTGGGGAACAGCTCAAGTCGAGCCAAATATACAACTCCAAACTGAAATCCTGAACATCCATACCCGGGGTCCAATGGATCCAATTCCTCCCTTCTCACCAGGTTCACCCTGAAAATCAAAAATCACATTTTTGGTTCAAAGAGACCGAGGAAAACATAGAATATGTATCTTAAAAACACTGTATTCACCTATAAAGATACGCTTTAGATTAAGAAAAAGTATGACACCAACAAGGGACTGCATCTCCTAGCAGAAAATAGATTTGACCTGAGAGCAAATATATTTTGTAAAGAACAATGTTGGTGTAACAGCAAGAGAAGCAAGAGAAGGTTTTGTTGCAGGGGGAGTGGAGTGGCCAGCTCAGGGCTGAGCTCCCTGCTCCGAGCTCCAGCTCTTTGTGCTGCTCCCACATGGCTCCCTTTGCTTTAGGCTCAGTTTTGCATGTGGAAAGTTTCAGCCGAGACGTTTAAACCATGTTCAAGGGTGAGCTTCAGGAAAATGTCGGTGCCAAATTGTTCCCTTTTTTCCTCCTCCTCTTTATTTCTTTGCCTTCCCCTCCTTTTCAATTTTTTAAGTTGGAGGGTTTAAAAAAGCCATAATACTCTCACTGCAGTGACCCAAAAATTGGTTCAGGATTCAAAAGATGTCCCATTTGCCATACCCATGTTAATCCCCTTGCTGAACAAATTAAAGCTCTCCAAAAAGTAAAAAAAAAACCAGTAAAAATTTATAGAAAAAACCTAAATTCAACCACCACTGCTACTATAGTTCTAGAAAAACATTACTTAGGTTCACCAGAGACCACTTTCTTTCTTGCACACACTTTCTTGCCCAGTAAGGATCCACGACTCTTTGATACAGAAAATATTACAGCATCCAGATCCTGCTAAATACAAAGCAGCTGAGGAGGTAAATAGCAGCCCACGGATGCTGTCCAGGTCTCTCATCACCCCTTAGCCAACCCAGAGTGTCTAATTGCATCTCTCAGCACTTTTGGAGGTCAGCAGGACAGGACAGCTCACAAGTGCTTGGGGCTCGGAAGCAAAGCCAGAGCCATCAATAACATGGGATCAAAATGGGATCAGAATTCTTCCTCTTTCCAGGAAAAAGGCAATTCAATCGAAAATGTGCAAGCAGATGACTTTAAAAGTGTTATACTGATCTCTGCTTGAAGCCAGCTTTCATCAAATCACCAGGAAAAGGCAAAACACTCTTAACATCCGTTTTGTGTCAGTTTTGGCATTTTATGAGCCTTTTAGAAGGCAAAGACCCCAAGCACCTCCTGAGCTGGAGCCCTCAGCCTCAGCAATGCTGCCCAGAGCTCCAGCCTTTCTTTACCTTCAGCCCTGGGAAGCCATCGGTGCCGTTCTCTCCCTTGGGACCCACGCTTCCCTTTTCTCCCTGAAAACCAAGCAATTCACACAAAAGCTATACAGGCAGGATGGAGAACAGATTTCTTCACGTTATCATTTTTTGCTTTATCTTCATGTTACATACATGAGTGAGCAAAGCTCTGCTTTTAGCCATTAAACACATCGTTTTGCCCAGGTGCAAATGGGGAGTTTTTGAGATAAAAACGAAGCTTTTGGAATCAGCAGTTTGGCTGTGGGTGGTGTGTTCAGCCATGATGTTGGCCCCAAAACTACAGCATAGAATAATAAATTCACAATGTTTTGTGCTGGAAGGGGTCTTGAAAGTCATCCAGTATCAACACCCTGCCATGGTCAGGGACACCTTCTGCTGTCCCAGGTTGCTCCAAGCCCCATCCAACCTGGCCTTGAACATTTCCAGGGATGAGGCATCCACAGCCTCCCTGGGAAACCTGTGCCAATGCCTCAGAACCCCCACAGTTTCTTGATTTTTTTCCACATCAGGGGAGAAATGTGTTTCTCGACCTGCCCCAGCTGTGATGTGGTGCCAAGAAACCCAACAGCAAAAGGCACTGCCCAACACATGCACGAGATGGACACAGAGCAGAATGTACCTTGGGGCCCACGAGTCCTGGCTCCCCAGGGACCCCATCGTCACCCTGATGAAATAAAAGATAAAAAGTGAAACACGCTGAGGCTGTACACACTTAGCACATTCCAACACATCATTTGACCTCAGTGAGCATTGCACAGAGCTGAAACCCACTCAGGTTTGCAGGAGACATGGGCAGAGCTGCAGCCAGGAGCCCAGGAGGCTCCAGTGTGGTCCCCTGCTCCCACCCACCCCTGCCACCACCTCCCCTGCTCCTGAGGATGTGGATGAGCATCTCCCAGAATTTGCTCGCAGCAGGCTCTGGCAAAGGTCTTCTCCACCTTGAGCAGAAACTAAATATTAAATCCCTTTAGGCTTTTTGGGTCCCAAAGACCTCCTGTGAGCTGCCACCCATCCTCATGGACATCATCACGAGTCACCAACACCATCTGCCAGGACGGGGTTTTCTGGTTTTGCTTGTGCTTTGCTGTTCTCCTGGAGTAAAACCACTTCATAGGTGTTGAAGAGATTCATTTTACCAGCCAGTTATGACATTTTTAAGCCAAATTCTAGCCTGAAAAAACACCCATGGCCACACCTGTTTTGGGGCAAATCAGTAAGAGAGAACGGCTGGGCCCTGTCAGTGCTTTGACTTCACTTAAAAGCAGTGATTTATCCAATTCTCGATGGCACCACCAGGAGGAAATGTGAGAGTTCAGACATGTGAATCTCTCACAATCTTCAGTGCCCCGCCCCAGCTTCATTCCTGGCCTCAAAGGGGCATTTCCCACGGGGCTTCAGTGCTGCATGGTGATGACCATCCCAGGAATGCCAAACCCATCCCAGGGCCCCTGGGCAGAGCACATCCTCCGGGCACATCTCGGTTCATTGAATTACTGGAGAGAAAGGGCTCAGGACCTACTGCTTCGCTTGGCATTTGCTGTTTTATTCTTCGTCTGTTGGGCAGATGTGGCTGCAGCTTTGGCTCGCTGGTGGGAATGAAAGCCAAGCTGCAGGCACAGCCATGCCCAGCTCTGGGATTGTGTGGGCGAGAAACACAGGGAGCCAAGGGAAGGATTGGTTTGACAGCCCCGACCGTGGCTTCTACACCCCTCTCTGGCTGTGGTTTCCAGAGCAAAGCAAAGAAAACAAATTAAAAAAAAATAATAATTTAAAAAAGAAACCACCACTTTACCTTTTTCCCTTGGATGCCAGGCTCACCCTTCAACAGCGATGTCAACAGAAGAGAAAGAAGTTTAGGGACATTACAGACAATAAGGCCAATTACATGGATAGTCAAAATGTATTGTAAAATTAATGGTAAAATTAAAATATTTGGCTTGTGCTGATCATGTTTTTCCCCCTGAAATGTAAGAAAGCCCATTCCCACAGCACAGCAGATTCCAGCCCCCTGCAGCTCCCTCCACCCCTTTTTCCAGGTTTCATCATGGGCTCTGGATGTGATATTGAGGAATTGACCCATTCGACATTTACACCCCCAGTCAATGCCTTGGAAATTTATATCTGATATATACAGATGAGTGCAAGCCCACTGCAAAATGCTCATTTTCATCCCCACCCCTCTTATGCAGCGTTATTTCAATAATTCATGCTAAAATTAGACAGATTATTACCCACCTTTGGTCCTGGAGGTCCTCTGGCACCCTGTTAAATGTAAGTGGTTGACTTGTTTGACAAGAATATAACAGGATAAAAACATTCTAAGGGTTCTTGAATTCCATTTTAAAAAAAAGACATGTGTCAGCCTCTCATCTTCCCTCACAAATACAGCTGTATTTGTTCTCTGCACTCCCAGTAAATAATATTCTTTTATGGCTCATGTATTTTATGTATAATAAACACCTTTTTATCCAATGTAGACCTCAGAAAATCAGAGTTACAATGCCAGGTGGCTTCAGAGAGGCAGAATTCAGGACACAGGAGCACCATATCCCTCCAGCAGAGCCCAGGGCACAAAACAACCAACCTCCTTTGTCCCCAGGGCACAGGTAGCCCTGGACAAACACCCATTTTGGGGCACTATCATTTCATGTAGGGCTTTTTGGCCTCCATAAGCAGTGGCACAAAGCCCTGGCCGCAGTGAGCTGGAGGGTGATGTGCAGTGAGGGTGAGGGGCACACACACAGATGCTTCTGCGCAATACTGACCATGGCTCCATCCTCTCCCGGCTCGCCTTTGAAACCCTGCAAAAAATAAAAAAGACCAACACTGAAACCATTACCTCTCACTCTCCAAAATGCTCAGCAATAATTAGAATATTCCACTGCATTATGCTTTAGCCCGTTTTTTTCTATTAAATAAATTGCCAGTAGTCTTCAGATTTGCAGCAGATTGTCCAAGGGGTACAGACTGGGGAGGAGATAACTTTTTCTATTAAATAAATTGCCAGTGGTCTTCAGACTTGCAGCAGATTGTCCAGGGGGTACGGACTGGGGAGGAGATAACTTTTTCTATTAAATAAATTGCCAGTGGTCTTCAGATTTGCAGCAGGTTGTCCAGGGGGGTAGGACAGGGGAGGAGATCTCCTGGCTCTGTGGGGTACAACCAGCACCTGCAAATACACACCCCAGGCGCAGCTCTTTGCTCCAAAACTTGAGACGGAAGGTCCCCTCCTGCTCCCTCGCCCCACAGCCCCAGGCTCTGCTCCGGGAGCAGCCTTTGGAGCCCAGCTGTGGCTCAGGCTGAGGAGCTGGTGGCTGTGGTGGCAGCCCCAGGGAGGGGACACCCTTCACCCTGTGTCCCCCGTGGGGTGGGAGCTGCCTGGTGTACGGTCACTGCGCCTCTCCCGTCCTTACAGGGGAGCCTGGAGGTCCTCTTGGGCCATCCTTTCCCGTGTCACCAGGAGGCCCCCGGGCTCCTGGGGGTCCTGGTGGACCAGGGGGGCCCCTGGCTCCATCTCGACCTTGATCACCCTGGAAGAAGTTCACACAGACATGGTGAGATGAAGCACTGTTGGCAAGGGCTGGTCTCAGGGGGTCCACAACACATGCACTGCATCCCTGGGCCACCAGCGCCATGGGCTCTGCTTCCCACGGGAACTGAGCTGCAGCTCCCAACTGGGAGAGCTGAAAGGGAGCTCATGGCCAATTTATGCCGTTTGGGTCTGGTTCCTCAACCAGGATTGCCCTCAACACCTTCCAACAAGATTTAATCTCCTTGAGCCCTTACCCAGTGGATCCACATGGAATTTCCAGCCCAGGCCCACAGCATGCTGGCAGGGAGCATGCACACACTGCCACAGCTCAGCGCAGCACGCCAGAAAACCACACCAAAACAGGGACAGTGCTTAGTGTCATCCTTCACACACAGCCAAGGTCACACACGAACACCCCGAGCCGCTCGCCCTGCGTGTTTTGGGGACAGAGAACGAGCTGTGTCCCCGGGGCTGGGCAGGTTTGGGGGTGCCATTCCCAAGGGGAGCATCCTTGGGGTATCAGCCCCCAGCAGCCACCCCAGCCCAGCCCCGGGGCCGTGGCCCATCCGTGCGGCTGCACAATGGGAAATCTCATGGAAAGGGCCTCGTAAATCTTTTAGCAACATCTGCGAGAGTCACCAGCGAGGCAGTGAGAGGGCTGTGTTTAATATGCAGTCCACTCTCAAATCAGGGACAAGTGTGGGATTTTTCAGAAGTCCTTAAGTGACTTAGCAGCACCAGTCCCATGGCCTTTCAACAAGATCTGGGCTCCTAAATCACTTGCATTGTTTTTAAAAAAAAACCCAATTGCAAATGCTGAACACTGCAACCAATTATGTGAAGCTGAGTCTCCCACTGAATTTTTCCTAATGACAAAGTCACATTTAGAGTTCAAGGATTTAGATTACTCTAGTTTTAAAGCATTTTATTTTACAATACCAACACTGTTCATATCAACATTTATAGGACTTTGCTGCTTGATTCCCAAATCTCACAAAGAAGCAAATGCTAAAACCTATTAGTTTTATGTCTCTCTACTTTGACAACACTTGCCCCCTAAATTCCAAAGAGATTTCACTCAAAGACACTCCCAACAAGCATCTCTAAACACAGCCATGGTAGTGGCAATTTAAAATAGCATCAATGCACTATCAGCCAGAAAGAAAAAACAAAAGCAGCTCAGAAAATCACAACAAAGCAGTGGCAGCAGATTTCGTGTCTACCTTGAGCACTCGCCGGCTAAAGGCAAGCTGATCATTAGCCAGAAATCCATGATTGAGGTGGGGAAAAACCATCTATATCCAGGGAAAGTGGGAGGCAGAAGAAGAAAGAGCAGCAGTTTAAGATGAAAGCACAGCAGAAGAGTGAGTTTTAAAGGCTGGTGCAATATATAACATTTTTTTTAGTCTCTAGTTGATACATTAGAAAGTAATAGCCAACAGTGGTGGTTTTAAGGCTCTGGATACACTGGAGCTTTGTAAGCAGGACACAGACTGAGGGAAAAAAGTATTTTTTCACTAGTTCACTGCACAATAGGACATTCAAAGCAGATGGGGCAAGGATTCCCCTACTGCAGAATAAAGAGTATTATTCCAGTAAACCCCATAGGGGATGATACATCCCAGCATTTCCCTGAGACCAAATATTGTATTTGTTTTCAGAGGCTCAAATGAATCCTGATGTATTCCCAGCCTGCAACTTGCAGATAAATCTCCCAGATTTATATGATGCAAAAACAATGTATTTAGACTGTGTCAGTAGTCATTGCTATTGTCTTTTAGCCTTTCCACTCATCCATCTAGGGAGGAGCAGTAAGACATTTCCTTTTCTCAGGACACCATGTGCATCTCCCTTTGCCCATCCACCCATCCCTGAGCACACCCACAGGAGAATCAAGAGGGTGGAGTGAAGCCACAGGAAGCCCTGTGGGAGCACACAGCAAATCCTCCATGAGAGTTTTTGGAGGTTTCTAAGGAGCAAACCTCTCGTCCAAATGGCCAAGGATCTTCATGATATATTTATTATATTTATTACAATGACAGATAACCCCAAACCTCAGTTCTGGGGTATGTAATGCACTGGCAAGGCCTCCTCCTGCACAGGCTCCCAGCACAGATGTTTTAACCCCATCATGCCAAGAAGACAGGGGAAAAGTAAAGTCAGATAGAGAAAACTAATCAACCCTAGAAAATAAACCCCTACCAAGGATTTTTTTCAAGATGTAGATTCTTTTCAAATGTTTTTTCAACATTTTTTCCAAGGTGTTTAACTGAGCTCCACACTCAGTTAAATGCAGCCAGTTTTGGGAAGAACAGCACTGAAATATTGAGAAATTGAAATTAATGGGGACACAGAACACTTGCACTTGGCCAGGTCCTCCAAATACTACAGAATCCACCAAAAAGACTACTGAGAGCAAAGGGTTTTGTGGTAGACAGAAGGGACACACTTTTATGGCTCATTGTGTGTGTAAAGATACAGAAGAGCATAAAGTCGGATTTTCATAAAAGCCCACAGAGCAAAACAGGAACTGAATTTTTTTTCTCATCCCTCAGACTGGTGAGCATCATCCAAATAAGCACATTCCAAGCCCAGCCCTATCTATTTTAATGTAAAATAACAATTTGCATTTGCTCCAGGGCTAAACACACCACATCCCACCAAACCCAGCCATCACACGTTTAATTTTAACCAGCCCATGTTACAGATGGGCCCATGAAAGATGAACAGCCCTGAGGGATGTTAAATAGAGAGACCATCCTTGCTTCAAGAAGCATCCAGGCCACAGAGAGGATAAGTATGATGGAGTGACATGTTCCTTCTCCACACTTCCCAAAGCACCTGGGCCTTCCCAAACAAGGCACTGGGCTAACTGGCCATTGGGTCTGACCCCATGTAGCAATGGAATATTGCAGCACAGAAACCTTGAACATTGGTAATTTCCAGCTTTAGAGTCCTCGATGTAGCCATTTCAACATAACACCCCAAAGTAAGCAAACAATAAAATAAAAGCATCCACAGGTGCCCACTGACTGTCACAGAGAGTCCTGCAGGTTGTTCCTGTGCTGAGTTTTCCTCTGCAGTGTGGGCTGGGCAAGCAGTTATAATTTTGTAGAAAGTAAGGGAGGAAGAGCTCCTCTTGTGCCTGCACTGTGGCTGCAGAGCTGGTGCAGCCCCAGCAGCATTTGGCTCCCAGCAGCTCAGGGTGCTGGAGGTGCTGGAGCCAACTCCCTCAGCGCTGGCCACGGGCAGGTACATGCCACATGGCCACTGCAGGCACAGCATCTCTCTCAGCAGCTGAAGCTCATTTTCCCCCTCTGCAGAGCAACCCCGTGCTGCTGCCACAGCATCCAGATGTGCCGAGACTCCTCAGCCCCATCGTTTGTCTGAACATCTCATCTGTCAGTGAGAACAAGATCACCCAGCTCGGTTCATAAATCCAGAGCAGTCGGCCCAGGGCTGGCTCAGGGAGTGAGCCTGGTTTATAAAGCCAGTCCTTTCCAGGGGAGCAGCGATGGATTTGATTGTGAGAGCAGCACGGGCACAAATATCAGCCCCAGCCTTGGCAGCAGCCTGCTTCAGCTCCATCCTCCCCAGAGCAGAGGGGATTTCTTACTGATTTCTCACTCTACATGCACTCTGTCAGTAAGTTTGGGCGCATGCATGCCCCATCCCGAGCAGGTGAGGCTGCACAGAATCCTCCCTGTGCTGCTCCCAAGAGCGAGCATTCAGTGATTGAGACAACACAATGTGATCTCCTTCCTCAGCTTTCCAAAATCGCCCTCCAGCATCTGCCACCAGGCACACTCACACATTTAATTATCTCTATTTCCATCCACGCTGGTGGCAGGTGTTAATTGCAGAAAGAGAAGCAGTGTTCTCTTTCTGCAATAAGTACTGGACACGATCATGTTCAGTAGCTAATCCCTAATTGCCAGTGCCTCCTTCCCACCAGAAACAGTCCCTCCAAAGCCACCCCAGGCATTATTCTCTTAAAATCCATCATTCCTAATGACAGTGTTTTAGTGGCCACTGACACACTCTATGCCCACTCCACTGCCCATGGACATGAACATTTATAAGGAAGAGGGCACTGGATATAATCCCAGTTATTTATCTTCTTGTTGACACAGTGAGTTGCATTGACAGATTTTTCAAAATCAGCTAAACTAAGCCACCACTGAAACTTGAGGAATAAGATAGATTAAATTCAGAAATAAAAGGTAATTTGGACCATACGGTATTAAGAAATTTTGCCTCCTATTCACAACCCCAAGTGTCTGGAGACATAAAGGAAGATATTCTAAGTCAGGCACTTGTTTTTAGATCTACTTGTGCATGGTTCTGCCAGGCTTGTTTCTCTCTCTTTTCTCCCAAATTGTTTTTGAGCCTTTTTCTCACCATTGTGCAAAACGTTATAAACAAATAAAAAACTAAAGCAAAATCTGGACAAGT
Source organism: Acanthornis magna (assembly GCA_036785705.1). Lineage (NCBI taxonomy): Eukaryota > Metazoa > Chordata > Aves > Passeriformes > Acanthizidae > Acanthornis > Acanthornis magna. Next base: position 4,349,847 of record JAWUZG010000092.1, read on the forward strand.
GCAGATCAGGACAAAAAAAAAAAAAAAAAAACCAACCCAAAAACCCCCCAAAAAACCCCAACCAAAAAACCAACCCAAAAAGGCAGAACACTTTTCTTGGTTGATGAAGACACAGGACAAGAGTTACCTTGAGAGCTGGCACCTGTGAGTCCAGAGGGAGCCTGTCCCAGAGCATGTCCTGCAGCAGGAGGTGAGTTCTGCAGCAGCACAGAGCCTTTGGAGCCTGAGCAGCACCTCCAGCACCTCCTGAGCCACCAGCCCCAAAGCCACCCACAGCCCCAGCCAAGGAGGGAAAACTCATGTCCCTGTGCTGCTGAATCACCTCTTAAAGCCTCTTCGGAGTACGTGGGTGGGTTCTTAGACAAAGTGAGACCTTCGCCGAGCCCCTCCTTAGCCACACAGGCTGTAAATCTATCGGAGAGATTTTCGGGGCTCTCTGAGCCCCAGGGTGTCAATTCTAAACACACCCAAGGCGGTTGGGAGCTGCTTCAGAATATGACACCAACTTCATAGAGTGATTTTACAGCCTCCAGGGGAAAGAAGAACAAATGTCTCTGAGGCATCTCTGCCTGACATTAACCCCTTGGGTCCTGGTTATGTTTCCAGCAATGACACCTGACCCTATCAGGCAGTTCTTGGGTGTCAGCTCCAAATCCAGCCTCCTACAGGGACCTGTACACCAGGATTCCCTCACATCCCCACAGTGGGGCTTCCAGCAGGTGCCCAAAACCCACAGCCAGCCACACCTCAGAAACACCTCTGCAACAGAGCCTACACCTTGTGGTGAAACCTCCCACCTCATCCCCAGTATGGGCCACATCCCCCTCGTGTCCCATGGACACCTGTCCTGATGGCTTCAGTAAATCTCAACTTCATGCACCTCCATGAGAGCCATTTCCACAAAACTCCATCAATTTCTGTGTGTTATAGCCAAGAGCTTTCCCTCAACACGCAGTGACTTTAAACCCTTTATTCTCAAAGGCAGCCTGGATGTCACCCATGTGTCACCCTGCTCAGCGAGAGAGGAGGAATGTTCCGTCCTGCACAGCACTGGGCCTCTCCTGGGGACACCAGGTCCTGCCCCACACTCCGGTGCTCTAATGCCAACCACAGCCTCCAGAGAAACTTTGAGAAACATGGGGTCTGTCTCTGACACTGGAGGAGGAAATCAGGGAGAAGGAAATTCATAGAAGCAAAACCCTTCATGAGATCGCCAAAGGTCTTCAATTCCTTTTTCCTCATGGCCAAATATAGGAAAACCACCACCACAAAGAGCTCCAAAGGCAAAATTAAACATTTCCACAGCTGTTACCATGCTGTAGCAAAGCTACATGAAGCTTTGTTTTGAGAAGTGACTAAACCCAACCAGATTTTAAAATAAATCAACGTGCTGTGTCACTGCTTACCCTTGGGCCGATGTCTCCTGCTTCCCCCTGCAAATGAGGAAAAACAGCAAAGGGTTAGAGTTCAAGTGCCAGCCCTGAAGGACGGAGCACAGGGTCAGCTGGACATGGGCACAGCACACAAGGGAAGTGGCAAGAGCCCTACTGCTTAATGTACTTAAAATGAAGGAGGAGAAGGGTTCGAGACAACACAATAGGGAAAGATTCTGTCCTGGCAGGCGATGAAACAGATAATAAATCAGAAATAGCAGTTTGTTTCCAACTCTAACGCTCCCTTAGCAACTGCTTATGTCCTTCACATGTGAAAATTAAGTTCACTTTCAGTAATGACCTTCTTTGGCTGCTCTGATTTCATGGGTGTCATGCAAACACAGAGTGATGGAGCCCAGATCTCTTGGAGGAATAAAGAGAGTTTTATGCCACTCTCACGACACTTAGGGACTTACCAGAACCCTACAGCCTGGGTGAGCTTTAAGGCCATACTTGTTCCTCCTACTTTTTTGCAAATTCTTCCCTCCTTCCCCTTCCTGGGGCTTTTCCAAGAGCAATGTGAGGACCACTCTCACAGCTCCACATCCCAACAAAACCCAGCTGAGATATTGGGGTAACCCAGGATATACAATGGCTCCCCTAAAAGCCACACATTAATGCAGCCTTTACCTTTTCCCCTTTGGGTCCTGGAGGTCCCTGGAAACACAGAAGAAGGATCCAAGTTAAGGAACAGCAGAATCATCAATGCACGTGACATTAAAAACACGGAGATCGCGTTCAGCAATTCACAAACCTGAGCCACATTCTCTAGTATTTTAAGGAATACATGCTGCTATTTTAAGTTGTGCAGTGCTTGACATGAGCAACACTCTCCCAAAAAACACCCATGAGGTCCTGCCTGCTCCTGCCAGGACAGAGCAGGGGGAAGGACCAGAGCAGGGCAGGCAGTGCCACAGCAGCTCACCAACACGTGACTCTAAATGGATGCAAAAGATATCTTGAGGTACTAAATCACTTCTAGAAAAAACACATGCTCAGCATATCATTACAACAATTATACATCTGTTTGGAATAAACAAGGAGGACGGGCTGCTTTCTTTGGCCTATTTGCTGAAGGCATCATTCATCTTCCCTCCGAGCAGCTGTCTGTAACAGGCAGGCAGAGACACTGCAGCCCCAGAGAGAGCCCGAGAGCAGCACTTTGATGTGTCTGCTCTGCGTTTACCTCCCAGCACAGAGCAGCACCAAGCCTCGGTGCCGATTCGCGGTGTGTGCCGCAGTGGGAGCGGGAGGGATGCGCTGGGGAAGGTCAGCAGAGAGGACACAGCATCCCATCCCCACGCAGCCTCCCTCCCACTCCTGTCTCTGAGCGAGGCTGCTGGCCCCTTCCTGCCGTGGAACAGACCCTGAGCAGCCTGGCTGGAGCCTGGCTGTGTGACAAGTTTGCTTTGTCACTGAGATTTCCCCTGCCTGGCAGTGGCACCTCAGCCTGGGGTCTGACTGCGCTCCCAGCTAATGAGAGCCAAGCCCTGAGCACCAGGCTGGGAGCTGCCCCTTCCTTCTTTTCTTGTCTAATGCTTTATTTCTAGGCTTTATTCACATTTTTTATCCTCAGGGTTAAGATAAAAACCAACCACAGCAATGTACAGCTATCACAGCACACTCCCTAACTGGATAGAAATAAGTGTCAGCAGCAGCTTTTCAATTGCAAACACTGAATGACTTCTACCCACTTTGAAATCCCACTTGGTTTAGGATCAGAATTTAAAAAAATATTTCATATGGGGCCCTCTAGTGAAGGTGGTGGAAGAGAATGGTGTTTGGAGACAAAATATGGAGCTGTGACCTTCTGTAGGAACCATTCAGTGGAAGGAATCAGGGCTGGCTAGGGTTCAATTAGCATAAAAATAAAAAAGTCTGCGTTTCTGTAAAATAAAGAGTGAAGCACCTGAATATCCAAAGGGCTTCCAAGCAAAAATGAAGTCAAGAACACAGCTCATAAATTAATCCAGTCTGTTCCAAAAAGTATTGCATGGACACTGGGCACCCTCAAGCAGTTCCCAGCTCAGGTCCTTCAGAGGAAAATGGAACCTGCTTTGGGATCAATTATTTTTATGGTATCACTCTGTAGTGCCAGGAGCACACAACCAAGATCACTGACTTTGCTCTCTGAATGTGCTACTGGAGTTCATTCCCCAAATTTGGCCTGATGCCCGCCTGCAGTCTGTGCTTGCCGAGCTGAGCAGGAGGGGAAGAGGCGGCTGAGATGAGCTGACAGGTAAAGAAAAGTTCACCTCCAGCTGTGCCGGCCAGCCCTGGCTCAGAATTCCAACTTGCATGGAATAATTTTCCCAAGCAGAATTTTCTCTCCTAAACAGTTATATGTGTAGTGATAAATGAGCAATAGTTGAGATACTGCCTATTTATTGTGGAGCAGCATGAACAAGACATGTTATACTTGGCGCTTAGTGCTACTTACTGGTTTGCCATCCAAGCCAAGAGGCCCCTGGAAAAGGAAGGAAAAGAGAGTATTATTAAAAAAAGAAAAATAATTTATAAACCTAGCGATATCAGGCATGCTCTGAAAGAGACTCTACTTACGTATAGTACAATCTTTGGCTATGATTCTATGATTTACCTAATCCTTCATCCATGCAATCCAGCAGGAAGGTTTCACAGAGGTACAGTAAGAGGCATCAAACAATTTGCGGAGTGTGAAGGAGCGTGAAAGGAAGCGACAGGATTAGTGACAGGGATAAGGTGACACTGCTCTGGCACTTCTCTTGGACTCCCTGAGGTTTTAAAGTAAAAAACAGCAGCAGCAAAACATGCCTGATTTGGTTAAACTGAGCAGATCCATGAGTGATTCACATCGACCTTGGATCTGAATCATTTATTTTTGCTAAAGCACTCGCTTATCCCAGTTCTTCCCGGGGTCTTCTGTTTCTGGGGTTGCTGCATCAATATGGAAAATGGTTAATTCCCCAGCATTCCTGGCATTTAAGCCCTTAATTAACACCAAAGCACTGAATGTGTTGGGCCAGAGGAAGCCTTGCTTTTGATAAGGGATGTGTGGAGGGAGGAAGCACAGGTGCCCTGAGGCCAAAGCTGTCCCTGTCACCAGCTGGAGCTGGCCCACTCGGGAATGCAGAGACACACTCCAGTTACCGTAAATCCCAGAAAAACTATTTCCCCCAGCACACAAACTTAAGGCCATTCCTCATTTAAGCCCAAGGAAGGCTCAGGCCTTCTGAGGAGACACGGCACGATGGCTGCCAGTCAGCAAAGCCCTCGGTCACCTACGGTCACCCCCGGATTTCCAGCGCGTGCTCTGCAGGGCGAGGATTCTCTCTGATGGCCATCCCTGCGGCAAAGCCTGGCCCAGAGCCACATCTGCTGCTCTGGTGAGCCCAAACCCAGCCCAGCCCTGCTCTGGTGGCAAATTCAAGGGCTCCACCTGCCAAGCTGCACCTTGGGATCAGCCCTGCTCCCTCCTCCTGCACAGCCACACGTGTGGGATGCGCACGTCCTCCTCCAGCGTGCTGGGATGGAACATCTCCCACGTTACAGCCTGGGAACCATGAGCATCTGCCAAAGCAGATGGGGTTCGGACATGGTATAACACAATTCTAAAGCACCAAAGGTCTCTGTATTTCTTAGGGAAATGATTAGGGTGAGTCTTTCTGAGTTTACCTTATAACTGTGATGGGGAAATCGAGCGAAAGAGACAAGGACGGAGCAAGAGGAGGCCAATGGCTGCACTTAAAAGAGCATCCTTCCAGCTCACAGCCATTGATAAGGAATTAATCAGTCTGCAATGGCCATGCTGATGTGGCCTGGAATACAAAACTCTGGGGAACACAGCTCTGTGAGCAAAAAGAGGTAAATCCAGATGACTGAACCCTGGGCAGGTCATCAGTACCTGGGTTATAAGGCCTGGAGTACATGTACAAGAGAAGTTCACTTGAAAATAAATGGGGATTTCTTTGCACACATGAGATTACTGAAGTAATCAAATATTGGTTATATTCCTCATGTGATGCGTATTTTTTTTCTCATAAGGAACCATCAGTGCACTACAGCTACACAGTGGTAATGAAAAATACAAATAAAGCAGTTTTGTCTGTTAATGCAAAGGCTTGCAGGTCACAACCAAACTACCCCGACACCTCCTTCATACTTTATCTCACCTCCACTACTTAAATTCTAAAACCTGGGAACAGCATTGGGTTCATGAAGCTTCTTTCCTGAAACTACGATTGTTTGCAGTGATTCGGCTGAAGCTCCTGATGCAAATCCCTGACTTCCAGAGGAAAAGATGCGGGATCTGAGCAGAGAACTGGCAGCATATTCAACTTCTCAGAGGAGTAGAAGTCCCAGAATTTTTTTTTTGTTTAAATATAAAATGCCAGTTCTTCAGCTTTTAGCTATTCTTGTATCAGTCCACAAAGAGACATCCAGAAGGAAAAACAATGGCCTATTCAGAAGATGTTTGAGGGAAAGCATTTAATGCTCGAGAGAAACAATATCCATCAGGGATCCAAAGGGGCTCTTGGCCAGCCACAGCACTGAATGGACAAGACTAACACAGACTTTTAAATGCCTTGTTAGTCTGGGCTGGAGATTTAATTGACTCTGCTCTACCTGCCCAGCCAAATGTCTGTGAGAGCAAGGCAGGGCTCCCAAGAGCAGCCCAGGGGATTTCATGGGTAGAGCAGGAGGGAACATCTGAAATCTGGGCTGCCTGACTTGACTGCCTGCAACTCTCAGGAGTGTTGAGATCGTTATTGTCTTTCATTTGAATTCCCCATGTCATTTTAATTAGAGATTAAGCAATCTCTAATTTATTTGATAAACAAGGAACAGGAAAATAACAAGTAACCCTCTATACACCCACTCAAGAATCATCTCAATGGAAGTTTTCACTTTGAGGGAATAAAGATCCCTTCCACTTAAACAACCAGCAAAAGTGTAAGAAAAAGGAGAGTTTTCTGGACATACCAAGCAATAGAGTGGCTTTAGGCTGTGCTTTTTGCCCAGAGAGAAATTTCATTCGTGCCTTCACCCACTCTTGATCACAGTCCTTTGCTCTAAATCACACACAGAGTGACCGCACTTCACACAATGCATTGCTTGCTGCATCAAGAGGGGGTGAAAATTCTGCCTAGGACAAACCTGATGCTTCAAGACAAGGTAGAGGGAAAATTCAATCAATTTCCCCCAAAACATAGTTCTGACCAAAACCATAGCTGCACTGGCCAAGTGGGACAAAATCCATCAATCACGGGTGCTCCAAGAAGACAACACAGTTGGAATCCCTGCTGGTAACCAACTCACATCTCATTTTCTGACCACACACCAGCAAGGACCAGCTGCATTCAGCACCTGGCCAAACCAGCTCTGTGGGACACCCTCCCTTTTTGAAAAGAAAAATGGTTGCTGTCATAAAGTTTCATAAGGAAAACACATCTGCAACATCTGTCTGGAGCCCTGAGGTTGCTGGGGCAGGAGGAGCTGGGTTAGTGGGGAGAGCTGGGGACACAGGGCAGAGGTGAGTGATAATTGCAATTACACGCCTTGGTTTCACCCCTCACAAAGAGTAACGCAGGTGTTCCTGTAGGAATAATGATCCCACACGATCCTAATGATCCTACAGGGAGAGTGGAGAATCTCCCTGGCATCACCTGGCTGGGGCATTATTTATATAATGATATATCTTTTATGGTATATATTAATTATATATTATACAGTTCCACCTTGATGCTAGAGTGCAGACAGGGGTCAGATAAGACATTGAAGCCTGAGCAGAGCTTGTTACTACATCATATAATCTTGATGCATGCCTCCGTTTTGCCACACAACATTTCACCTTCAGAGTAAGGGGCCACATCCAGATGCATTTTAAAACAAGTTCTGATATACTTTTCATTTTGTTTTACAGTAGAAGCTCAGAAGTCTCCAGCCACAGCACCAAAATGCCACCTCTCATTGCAAAAATGAGATTCCCCCATTGCTGAAGGCCTGAGAACAGTTTTGAGCTCAGCAGAAAGGGAAGATGTGGCATTTGCAATAAACAAGGAGCATTTCCCATGCCCATCACTCACCTCTGGCTCAGGGCAAGCCGAGGTGCCAGCCTGGCTACCTGGCCCTCTGCCCTCCCCTGAGTGCCCTCCCTGCTGCTGCCAGGGGTGGCCTGGCTCGGGCAGAGCTACAGGAGTTTTATGGGAGGATATATCTAGTGAAAACAAAGCCAGAGATTATTAAGAGGACAATCCTTCTGAGTTGTGAAACCTCCTCTCATGGTTATTTTTAATGTTTCCTGCTCTGCTAAAAATTAGCACAGGGGTCGGAAGGAACCCTGAAGTCAAATTTTGACAAATTCAAAGGGCTGCCTTTCCATGTCTGTCTCTGTGGTTTCAAAAAAAGGGTAGAATCCTATATTTTAAGGACTGAACAAAAGAACATGGTAATATTTTAGTACCCCTGGAAGGGGCCCTGGGTCATCTGCAGCACAGCCAGGGACCAGGGGCCATCCCCTCCTATAGCCACGCTGTAAATCCTCGCAGGCGGGACAGCAGCTGCTGGCGATGAGGTTCCTCAGCACATTTTTGTGTGAGAAGAAAGCTCTGGCAAAAGCTGTGGCCGAGCATGCCCTGCCAGGCCCGTCACAAGGAAAGTGGAGGAAGGCAGCCAGGTTGCTGTGGCTGCTCCCAGCTTCCCAGCTGGAGGGAAAGGGGAGAAAAGAGACTGAGAAATAAAAAATGAATGTGAGTCCTCTAAATAGCAGCTGAGAATCACTGGCACTAGCTGTGAATAAACTGAGTTCAAGAGACTTGCTCGGGGATGTCAGCTCATCCCCAATTACTGCTATCCATTCTCCCTCGCTGAAGTCCTCAGTGCAGAAGGATCAGAAACCCTTATAAAATAATAAATTTCTACTCCATCCAATACCACCTCTAATCATTTGCCCTTTCAAATGCATTTAAATTATTGCATTTAAATACATGAATTAATTTATTATGTCTTAGGGTTTATTATCATTATTATTTATAATGCTAAATAAATTTATTACTACATGTAAAAACTTGTGGAGAGTATGAATTTGGTCACACAAGGAATTATCTCACGCACACACCACTCACTGCTGTGAGCCTGGAGGAGTCCTGGCTAGGAGGCTCCTCCTTCATCAGCCCTAACTCCTGAGTCTCTGGTGTAAGACCCCAAAATCGTGTCAGTCTGCAGCATGACATAACATTGGAAACATTCCTACCAGGAGCTGTCATGTTGAAGCATTAAGGTCATTTATAACACAATAGTTTCATGTTTTATAGCGTGGAGGGCTCACTCAATGGGATGGGGTTGCTGCACAGGGGAACAGCCCTGCACTTAAAACTAAATAATATTTTTAAGCATGGACATGATTATCAACAAACCTTTGCTAACCATTTTCTCTGTTTCTTTGTTTGAAAAAATATTTCCGTATTGTCCAACACAAATTCCCCTTTGCTCCACAACTACGTGCAAACCAGAAACCCACTCTTCCATTACTAGATGATAGCTTTGGGACGGTTTAAAAAAAACAAACCCAAAACCTAACAGCTTCTACAATTTTCTTACAAGCACTAAACAGCAACGTTGATGAGACATGATTATTTTTTAAAGTTTACAAGACTAATTGTTTCCATTTGGAAACAATTCACACATGCAGGCTGCATCCTGCTCGGCCTCAGAGCCAGGCTCTCCTTGTTCAGCTAGAAAACCCCAATTCTTCCTACAAGGAAGGGCATTTAGGGGTTCCCCAAAATCTAATCTCCCTGCATGTAACATCCAACCCCAGTTGTGTAGGAGATCCCAAAAGATCTGCTCTGGGCAGTGGAATGAGCTCAGTCCTCCTCACCCAGACAGACTCCAGCTGCAGCAACTCTCGGCAGATTTTCTTTCCAAAATTTCTTTCCAAAAAGGCCACCTGAGCACACCCTGGGCACTGCCCGCAGAATCTGGTGGGGCTCAGCATCACCAAACCCTCAGAGGCTCCTCTGAAACTGAAATTTCTTCAGAGGGAACCGTGTCCCACCGCCCAGGCTGCCAAAAATAAACCCCCCAATAGTGGTGTCAGGTAAACCATGCCTGGTAAGAGCCAAGCGTGTGTTAACAAGGCAGCGAAAAACCCCACGAATCTGTGCTCTATTCCAAAAAAAAGATCTGTCCACAGACTGCTGGGAGGCCTCTGCCCATTCTTTGATGGAAACGGAGCAGAAAGGAGCAGTAATTTGCTAAAAACTTCACCCATAATGCAAACCAGACAGCTCTGCGAGGGAGCAGGCACCTCGGAGGCTGGGCTGGTCCCCTCTGGGCACCGCGCAGAGCCAGCCTCTGCAGGGACAGCCATTGCCTTCCGCGGGGCACCAACGCTCCCAGCCCCTCTGAGAGCCTTGGGAGAGAAACAAACAAACAGACAAAACCAGAAAAACCAAACCCGAGCCCTGTGCTCAGAATCTTTTGGGGCAGCAGCTCTGCCCATGGTTCAGCCCCTTCTTTGCATCACTAGCCTGAGCTCACCAGAGCGCTTCAGCTCCCAGCTGTCTTCCAGACACGTCAGCCACATTCTGCAGGGCTTCAAATGCAGATAAGGGACCCTTTTCCCTGCAGGAGCTGCCTCTTCCTTAACCACAAGATGTGCCTTCTTCTGTCTGTGCACAGAGCTTCCTCTTTGTTTTGGATGCCTTCTCAAAGATGCTCAAGAAAAACGTCTGGAACCAAATCTAGTAATGCTGACTGGTCCGAAGGGATGGAAAACAAACACTGGGCTGGAGCTGCACAGGGCACTGCTTGGGTTTCTGAGAAAGGTCACTCAGAGATGCCAAAACAGAGCCAGTTTGTTCACTTCTCCCCGTGCTTCCTGGGCAGACGTGCCAGATCACCATTTCAGAGGCAAGAACTCGCTCATCTGTGCATCACATTGCACCAGTTTTCTTCCAAAACAGCAAAGTGCTTTTATGGAAGAAAGAGTCCCCCGACTTATTCCAAATTTCTGAGGCTCAAATGAGTTCCATGTGTTCTGTGCAACTGCTTTCTTCAAGCATTTGATGTCCAGTTGGGCTTTGGATGTATTTTTTTTAATGTCCTATGAGAGAGCCTCTGAGGTGGGGATACAATTTTTAAGTAGGTAAGCAATTGTTTTGGAAGAATGTTGGCGTTTCAAGCAAACACTTCAGCAACTTGCTGCCTTTATAGTCTTTCCTCACCAGTGTCATTCCCAGCTGACAGCTTCTGTTTGGATTACCTCTCTTTGGTGGTTAGTAAGAAAACGTCTTGGTTTTCTCAGTTTTCCTCTGCCTGGACACCAAACCTCTGCACCACAGGGCTGGACCCAAACGCACTGGGAACAGAAATGCAGATCCACCAGCTGCACTCAACACTCCAAGTAGGGAAGGAGAGGAAAAGCAGCACGAGAAGCCAGAAACCAAACCTCTGCCCTGCCAGTGCAATTGGGGCTGCAAAGCTCTTCCCTTGCCATTGCTGTCAGCACTTCCCCAGGCCCTCTCCTCTGCCTATCCAGAACCACCAGAATCACAGAGAATAAACAAATGCATCTGCAATTCCTCTACTGGGTGGGATATAAGACAGTTTTTTATTATCCCTGCGGAAGAATTACCTCTAAATCAAAAGGAAAATAAACTGCTGCCATGAAGGACTAGTCTTCACAAAATCATTGTTGTTTCCACATCAGAGAGCCAGCAAAGGGATGTAGCAGGAAAACACGCTGGATCTGCTTTCCCTGTTTAAAGAGGGTTTTCCCTCTAGGCAAATAATTACGTGAATTGGCCACAAAACTGATATTAAAATAAAATGAAAAAGACTGGAACTACAGAGTTTGCCTTGTAAAATGAATGTTTGTTACTTCTGTCTTTTGGGCTCTTACTGGGAGAGGTATGTGTGCAAATGGCTTCACGGACAGGAGACGCTCCTTGAAGTCTGAATATTTACGAGTAAAACATGAGAACAAACATGGCACTCTAAATTACATTTATGACCTTGATTAGCCTAGCTAAGAAAACTAAATACCTCACCAACAGAAGCCTTCATCACACCATGCAGTGTTTAAAAATATCTAAGTCTAGTGATGCACAACCAGCCAAAACACCCCTGAGATGTACAGACAACTGTGTCTGTGCATGAACTACCACCCAAGGTGTGGAAAGCACCTGCCTACTGCAAGAAACCAGGAAAATTTGGGATCCACACAGCCCATGAGATCTGACCACATGGCATGGCCTCCCATACCTCACATGGGATTTCTGGCAGCCCTCCTGCGGAGTTAAAACACTGCCTGCTGGCTCTGGTTTGGGCACAGAGCAATCTCACAGGGCTTCAGCCACTCACTCTCCCAGGTGCACCCTGAGCACAGCCAAGCAGCACTTGGAGGTGATGGCATAGGTGGGGGCAACTCATCGAGACATCAGGCAGCTCAACTCTGAGTTACTCCTACAGTTCTCTTGTAAAAGTAGTTTGTTATTAATGCCACATCTGGTTTTCTGGTGTTGCCATTTCCAAATGCCTGATTAAATGCATGTCTTGGAGCTTTCTGGTAAAAGAGGAACCGCAGTGGCATGGAGGAGCTGCCACCAGGAACAGGCTTAGGCATGTGTTCCTCATTTCCCACACATCATCCTGTCTGCGTTCATATTGCATTTATGGGTCACACACGAAAAGCTTGCACAGACTTTCCCTAAGACATCTACTAACTGAAATTCTTAATTGTTGAGGGGAGAAAATCCCAAACTCCACTGTTTATGGCCAAGGTCTAGAGCTGTAACCAAAGTCACTGCTCCAGTGCTTCACCGTGCTGGGTTTTTATAGGTCAGGGAACCATCTTGCCTTCTACATATGCTTCTTCAACCCCTCTCACAGACATCAGCCTAGAAAAACACATTTGGCTTCACTTTGTGTCTTGAAAATTAATTAAAACCAGAGTTTTACCATCTTTACCAGTTGATTTCTGGCTTACACATTACAGCTGACTTCAGTGGATAATTCTGGATTTACAACACTGCAGCCAAAGGAAGATATTAGCTCACTGTCCAAGGCTCCCAAACTTAAAGTTTCTGAAGATGATGACCTGCTTATCTCCAACAGATCCTTAGCGTGAGTTGGATTATAAATCCATGGGAATGGCCTGTACAGGGGTATTTCAATTCCAACTGAGCACTTATTCCCCAGAATGAAATGCCAGCATTGAGCAATGCCTGTGCTGGGATTCTCTTTCACCTGAAGTCCATTAATGGATTATATTGGTGCAGTTACCTGTCATTAGAAAAGGACACTCTCAGTTGAAGAGTCATGGAATGGTTTGGGTGGGAAGGAACCTCACAGACTATCTAGGTCCAGCTCCTCTGCCACAGGCAGGGACACCTGCCACTATGCCAGGCTGCTCCAAGCCCCATCCAACCTGGCCTTGGACACTGCCAGGGACAGAGCAGCCACAGCTTCTCTGGGCAACTTCTTCCAGTGCCTCACTAGCCTCACAATAAATAATTTCTTCTCAATATCTAATCCAACCCTGCGCTCTGTCATTTTGAACCCATTCCCCCTTGTCCTGTCACTCCATGCCCTTGTAAATGGCCCCTCTCCAGCTCTCTTGTAGCTCCTTCAGTCCTGCAAGGCTGCAATTAGGATGTCCTAAAGCCTTCTCTTTTCCAGGCTGCAAAATCCAAATTCTCTCAGCCTCTCCTCGTAGCAGAGGTGCTCCACCCCTCTGATTATCCTGGTGTTCTCCTCTAGATTCACTCCAACACATCAATGCCCTCCCTGTGCTGGGGAGCCCAGGGCTGGACACTCAATGCTGAATTATTTTGGGTGACAAGCTGCATTACTTCTAAGCAGGCAGAACACGAAGCCTTTTCTCCCTGCCTTCCCAAAAGGTTCGCACTGCTGCAAGAGATGGGCAGGATGATGCCTGGGTTCTTCCAGGCAACACATGAGTGACTAAGGAAATTCAGAAGGCAAACATTATACACTGGAGGAACAAAATGAGTAACAAACCGCTCAACTAAAAATAAATCCTAGTAATTCTAAGGGAAACGTATAAAATAGGAGACAACTCTGGTTCATATCATACTTTTCTTATGCAAAGCCTCTTCCCTGCTCTGCTTTCTATTAATGAAGACATGCACATGAAGTAATTCCTCTCATTTATCAACTTCATTCTTTCGGTTTCTTCCCACTTGAAGTGACAACCCTCCATTCGGGATGTCACGTAGCAGTGTAGCTGAGACTGATTTTAGGGATGAGTAGCAGAGGCGGATGAAACTCTCAAGAAACAGAGACTTTGGCTTCAAAAGGCCTCTCCAGTGAATGGAGAGAGAGAAGGGAATGGGTTCTGGTGAACCACAAAGGCAGTATCTCATTGGGAAAGAGGAGAAATGACATGTAGGAGAACAACTGAGTAGTTTGAAGGCAAATATAGAACCATCCCTGTGTGGGGCAGGGAGAGAGATGGGGACAAGGCTGCTAAAGGCACTGCACAGTGATTGCTTAGAATCACAGAATCATTCAGGTTGGAAATGACCTCTAAGATCACCAAATCCAATCCTTAACCCAGCACTGCCAAGCCCACCACTAAACCAAGAGCCACCTCCACACACCTTTTAAATCCCTCCAGGGACAGTAACTCCTCCACTTCCCTGGGCAGTCCTGCCCCATGCTTCACAACCCTTTTGGTGAAGAAATGTTTCCTAACGTCCAGTTAAACAGCTGAGCAACGCAGAGATCCTCCCGCTCTGAAAGGTCAGCTCAAAGCCCACTCACAGTTTGGCTCTCCTGTCTGCTCCTCATGCTCTCCTTTCCCTCCTGCCCAGCTGCAGCTGCCTGCCCTGCTCACGAAGGCAGTCCCAGCCCTGTGCAGAGCCAGCCCCTCCCTCCCCTGCCAGCTCCAGGGGGACAAATGACCCCGACACACTGCCAGCTTCAGGGGGACAAATGACCCCGACACACTGCCAGCTTCAGGGGGACAAATGACCCCGACACGCTGCCAGCACACCCAGCTGAGGGGAATCCTCTGCAGCACGGATGCTCCTTGCCTTGGGAAGGACATCCCAGGGGATCCCAGCCCCAGCTCCTGCCCAACGAAAAATATATTTCCATCATTTTGGGGGCTGCACATCTGCTTTTCCTCTGCTGCCCTCGTGCAAACCTGAGCTCAAGGCAGCTGTGGGGCAGCGTGGCTCCTGTCTCACCATGGGCATCAGAAAGGCTTTTTCCCTTAACCTGACCCCAGTATCAAAAGTTAAACTATTCTCTACAAAGTCTTTGTCCTTCTGTCAAATCTGGCTGAAATGAGCCAAGTTCAAGCGTTGCTGGGAAAAGAGGAGAGAAGACAGACTCATACAGCCCTTGCACTGAAATTCGGGTTGAGTTATGTGCTGTGATCCATGATCAGTAGGATGTCAACAGCAAATCAAACAGGAGCAGAAGAGCAGCAAATCCCAACATCCTTCATAGCTATTATGACAATGTTAGTAGGATATGCCATAGGGCTAAAAATGGAAACTAAATCCTCTGTGGGGTTTCAAAAATAATAATAAACCTAAAGAACTTCATAAAGAAAAAACTGTTTCTGCTGTAAAGTTTTATTGTAAGGCCCAAACCTCTCCTCTTAAGATGTTAAGTATAAAAATATTGAAATCATCTTATAGAAGCTGTTTTTCGGCCCCATTTCCAGAGCTCTGGATCACTTCATCCCTTTAAAGCTTCTTTTCCTTCTTCCAGCTCAGTTATAAACTAGCAGCTCAAAGCACTGTTGGCCAAGGGATGCATGTGTCACCACAGACCACTAAATATCCACCTTCTACCTCTGCATTTTCACCACATCCACCCCCTGAAACAGCTTGGAATTTATGTGATCACCCTGAAGGGAACTAAATAATTAAATTCATTTGAATATGCAACTGGATTTAATAAAATCTGTCCACATGCTTCTGCTGAATAATACTCCCAAGCCTGCTTTATGTTTAGTTTCCTCCTTCTCCAGGTATACATCTTGCTTTGGAAATACAATTATCCTCACCTGTTTATTGAGTAAAGCTAATTAGTGCAGCCACGGCCATGCGGATACAGTAATTCAGCATTTGCTGGTTCCAAATTCAGGAATAAGAGCACCCCACAGCTCACCTGGACTGCAGGTGCTGGGAGTGAGAGAGAGGAGGCAAAGCCTTGTGGTGATGTTAATGGCACTCTGTGGCAGCAGAGCTGAGGTCACTGCCAGCCCCTGGCATCATCCGGCAGAGCTGGAGCATCACCAAACCCCTCTGCAGGAGCGGGACAGGCAAGGTGCCAGGCTGCCCATGGGGACAGGGGTGATGCTCTGTCCCTGGGAACAGTCCCTCTTTCCTCACAGAGTTTGTGCTTTTCAGAGCTTTGCAAAGAAACCGAATGGCTGAGACATGGGAAGGGACAAACCTGCCATGGGCGCTAATCCAGCAGGGTCTGCCACGGCCCACAGGGGCAAAAAGCCACCCTAAAACTGACATTAAACGGCCCATTAGAGTGAAATGTCACATCTTAACTTCTAACAAATTAAACCCTTGATTTCCAACAGACCCCTGGGGCACTGTACACCCTCCTGGCTCCAGCAGCTCCAGGCTGCTGCGGGCAGGTGCCACCTGAGGGAGACAGAGCCCTTCCCTGGACACACACAGAGCCCTTCCCTGGACACTGAGCCCTTCCCTGGACACACAGCCCTTCCCTGGACACAGAGCCCTTCCCTGGACACACACAGAGCCCTTCCCTGGACACACACAGAGCCCTTCCCTGGACACTGAGCCCTTCCCTGTACACTGAGCCCTTCCCGGGACACACACTGAGCCCTTCCCTGGACACACACTGAGCCCTTCCCGGGACACTGAGCCCTTCCCTGGACACTGAGCCCTTCCCGGGACACACACTGAGCCCTTTCCTGCACACAGAGCCCTTCCCTGGACACACAGCCCCCCTTACCTGGACACACAGCCCTTCCCTGGACACAGAGCCCTTCCCTGGACACTGAGCCCTTCCCGGGACACTGAGCCCTTCCCTGGACACTGAGCCTCCTCTCCCGCAGCCTCCCGCTCTGCCCTCACCACCAGCTCAGTCTGTCCTCCTCAGGTGCTGCAGTCCCAAGTGCTCTCATGTCAGGGATGCAGCAGCAGCACAGGATGGCTCTGCAAAATTAACTCCATCTCCCTTTCTGGGGAAACTCCACTGTCCTCCCCAGGGAGGATCACAGGGGTCCAGGGGAAGGGAAAACTGCAAATAGCCCTGGAATTCCCTTCCAATCCTCCTCTCTTAAGCTGTGCCTGACACACATAAAACTCAATAATTGTTTCTATGGTTTCTGGGCACTCAAAAGGAGCCAGGCCAGGGCATGTGGTGGCAGAGGCAAGGTGGGAGTTTTCCAACATGCTCAAAAAGACAAAAAAACAAGAAAAAAAGAAAAAAAAAAAAAAGAAAAAAAGGGGGGGGGAAAAGGGAAAAAAGGGGGAAAATAAGGGAAAAAAAGAAAAAAAAGGGAAAAAAGAAAAAAGGAGAGAAATAAGGAAAAACAAAGGAAAAACAAAGGGGAAAAAAAAGGAGGAAAAAAGGGACAAAAGGGGAAAAAAAGGGGAAAAAAGGGGAAAAAAGGGGAAAAAAGGGGAAAAAAGGGGAAAAAAGGGGAAAAAAGGGGAAAAAAGGGGAAAAAAGGAAAAAAAAGGGGAAAAAAAGGGAAAAAAAAGGGAAAAAAGGGAAAAAAAGGGGGAAAAAGGGGAAAAAATAAGGGGAAAAAATAAGGGGAAAAAAAAAAGGAAAAAAGGGCATCAACCACAGGAAGGAGAAGGCTAAGAACAGCCAAGAAACCCCTTCCAGAGCAAAAGGCAGTGCAGGACTCACTGCACCCATTCCAAAAGCAGGAGCAGAGATGGAAACCCTCCGTGCTGTGAACGTGGAGAATTCACGTGGAGTTTTTTACCACCCCGTACACCCAGGGTGTGCTGGGGAGTCACTCCCTGAGGAGCTGCTGAGCCCCTCGGAGCTGCAGCACTGTGGCCATCCAAGGGCATTGATGAGGATGAGGTTTGGGATCTGACCAGAGCAAGGACTCCTTCCTCCTGCACATCCAGCAGGACATTTCTGCTTCTAGGGAAAAAAATTTGGATATGAGCAAATGAGGATCTATCTCGACACCTGAGGCTCTTTCACTGGTGTCCTCAGATTTGGCCTCTTCCAGCTCTAAGTTGGACAAACCCCAAAGCCTTCGCTCGCTTTGCAGTCCTGTGAATTCTTAGGCAAGAGTGTGAATACAATCATGAAAGGGCTCAAGCATTTCATCCCTCTAAACATTAATGGAGAACATTGCTCAGGCTTTTGAAATTAGGGCTAAATTCCTCAGAAGCTATTGCTAATGGAGAAAGAGAGAAGGAGGGGGAAAAAAAAGGAAGCTTAAAATAGGCAAAGCAAATTAAGCATTGTGGAAAAAGCTGGAGAGGACCACAGAGCTCAGACTAGAAAAGAATAAAAATAAAAGGAATAGTGGAGTTACCGGGTAACCATCGCGTCCTGACTGCCCCTGTGGGGGGGAACAAGGGAGATAAGTCAGTCAATGCACCTGGAGCAGCTTGGCATCACACAGCAGCGGGCAGGACACAGGGCCATCGGCTCTGCAGCCAGCCCTGGCACTAAACTCCAGAGAAAGCCCTCGGGGCAACTTCCCCATCAGAAAGGTCATACCTACAGTGTGTTTTCCCTGGATTTTGATCTCGAGCTCCCCTTTGGCTACTTACCGAGGGTTTTGCCAACGTGCACCCACCCCTGCTGCCCCTGAAGCCAGGGATTCGCATGGCACACAGCAGATCCTGCCCATAAACCTGCCTGGGATTGGGCACCAGGAGGAAAGGAAACCCCCGGGGGCTGGGGAGAGGTTGTGGAGGCTGCAGCTCTGAACCAGTGGCCAGGAGAGCAATCACTGAGCTTCGAACTCCTGCTCCAGCAGCACTTGATTTGGCAAAGGTTTACCCCTCTCAGATCCATGAACTTCCCTGCAGGGTGCAGCTCTCCCAGCTCACATCTAAGCTCTGCTTTGCTGTGAAGCAGAAGGCACAGCTGATGCTGCAGGGAAAGACCCTCCTTAAGCTCCCAATAACACCTGCAAGCCCAGCAGAATAAAACACAGCCCATTCAGGATATTTCCCCTCCTGTGCTCTCCTCGGGAGGCTCCCAGAGGCATTTACAGCCCGAGTTGATGTTAGCATGCTGAGAGCTACAGCAGAGCCTGCTGCAAGCAGAGCCAGGGCAGGTTCGCAGGAAGGACTGTCGGGGCTTAGCAGGCACACAAGGAGGTGAGTTTTGGGGACAGCAGTGTCATCTGCTGCCATGAACAGGTTTGTGCCAGCGAGCTGTGGGTGCAGAGCCAGAGTCAGGCATGGAAGAGCTCTGGCAGCCGCTCCACACCACACACAGGGTTCTCCCTTTCCCCAAGTACCCCCGTGCAGATTCAGTGCCTCCTGCAGCACTCCTGATCCATCCAGGAACAGCTCTGACCTCAACAGCCGCCGATTTAACCAATGACAGGCTCGGGATAAAGTGTACAGGGAGATGTTTATGGCACTGGAGCACGCTCAGATGAATAGGAAACACTTGGAACGCCCTGCCCTCGCTTGCTGCGGAGTTCCCCAGCCAGCACACTAACACATAATGTGTTTTTGCTAATATCTGTGACTGTAAATGCTTAATTACAGTCTGTGGCAAGTCTATATTTCAATTGTAGAAATTTCCTACCCAGCATGTGATTTTAATACTCTCCAAAACAGAGGGTTTATAGCATATCTGAGCAGAATACTCCTTACAGACAGAACAATCAATCATCCATCAGCCACAAATCCTGTACCACAAATTCTAATAATTTTATATGCATAACTAACTTATGACAGCCAAAAGAATAAAATACCAGAACAACTGCTACTAGGGAACAACAGAATTGAGGATACAGTTAGAGCAGTGTGATGCTGTACATGTAAGAAGTAATCAATTCCTTCTGGCCTAAATGAAGAAACAGAAGAAACTAATAAATGCAGTACTGTTGAAATAAAATAATATTGTGGTTCTGTGGGTTCTAGGACTTATTTTATATTATGCTTAAAGAAGTCTCTGGCAAATACTACTTATGCTAAAAAGCAGGATTAAAAAAAAAAACAAAATCAACCAAACAACCAAAAAATCTCACCCAAACCAAAAATTAACTAAACCAGGAGTTGTCTTTCAAAGAAGAGCAAGGGGAGAGGAAAGGAAAGAAAGGTCTTGTTTGTGTTAAATCTCCCCTGTGCTCCGTTTGCAATTCAATAGTGCCGTGGGAACCAGGAAATGAAACCAACTAGAGACAAAGAAAAATTAATAGTGCACCATATGTTGCCGATGTTGGATCGCCATAATAAACGTGACCAGACAGCACACGTGAGGCTGCCCCGCGCCGGCTGCGTGTGGGCTGATAAGAGCCTCTGAGCACCACCAAACAGCCCCACAAACCCACGTCCAGCAAGCCAAAGTACTTCACTCAAGGGGCAGATATCCCTTAAACCTGTATATATGGAGTTTTTAAATAGGCAGTATCCCGGTATCCTCTTTTTTGTAAGCTCAGTAATCATTTTGCTCAACCCTTCTTAAGTCTTTACATTAAAAAATTAAATAGAAGCAAAAATTCAGAGGGCTGAAAATCCCTACCCAACCCCAGGAGAACCAAAGCCGTGGTGCTGGGACAGCCCCCACGCTTCAGCTGCACTCCTCGTCACCAAAACACAACTGGAAATTAACTAGCCCAGGAATAGTTGGCAAATTTATTTTCCCTAAAATGAGCCCTTTTCAACCTAGTGAGGCTCTGTAGGAAGAGAGCCACACGAAGAGATGCCTCTGTTAGTGCCATGACAGACAAGGAAATGTGGCTGCACACAGCCTGCGCCTCTCCTCCTTCAGGGGAAGAAAGGTACAAAACCAGAAGCATCCAATACCCACGATTTATTTTTTAAACCATCCCTCAGCAACTCTGGAGGGCACAAACAAAACCAATTCTCACTCCGAAACCAGCAGGAGAACAACAGATTTGGATGGTGGTGGCACAGCCAAAGGCACGCCTGAACATTTGAAAGGAGGAGTTGACACATTTTCAACTATTACCCCTTCAAACAACTATTTCCCCATAAATTTTCTGGTTGCATTGCTAGGAATGCTCATTATTCTACCCAAGACTTCAAAGAAAGAAGCAAGCAAGCTATGGTTTTCCCTCTAGCCCCCCTTGTGAGGTGACCAAACCCACATTAAATGCTAGAAACACAACAGATAAGGAAAGCGAGACAGAGCTTGAGAACCAATAAACCCACTAACATGTTAAAATATTAGTACAGCACTCTTTCTGTTAAATAGAGGCAGACTGAAGGACTCTTTAAAGGGAAAACTCCTTTTTACTGAATATTTTCTGAGTTTAAAATTACTGGAAGTCCCTCAGGGTAGCAAGTTAAACATTTTAAAATCCCCCTCCCCGCATTGGTCTACAATCATGAAAAAGAAATACAGCAGCATCTGGTACCGATTTTGTTTCCAGACACACCTCTACCAAAAAATGCCGTGCTTTTGCAAGGACACGGAAAGGCAGGGGAAGGGGAAGCCTTAACTTTGTTGATCCAACAGTAAAATCCACGATACTTACTGCAGGTCCTGGAAAACAAAAGAAAAACAAAGAAAAAAAAAGAGTCAACGACAAAGAAAAAGTATAATGTGATAAAACAGCATATTGCAGGAAACATCAGATTGATTTGGGACTTTTTAGTCCAATTCCCATGCGATGACTCTCCAGACACACTCGGGACCATCCCCATCCTCCTGTCACAGGCCCATCTCACCTGCGCTGCTGGCACAGCAGTGCTGACAGGGCTCTAAAATCACTCTTTCCCATCTTTTCCACAGGAGGATTCTGTTCCCTCTCCCCCCACAAGATCCTGAGCACCTCACGAGGCAGTGGTGGGGCATCACCTGCGGCTGCAGAGCAGTGCCAGCAAAAAGCATGGCCAGAAAAATGTGTCAATCTTTACAAATAAAAGAATTCTTTTCACCATGGACCTTATTTATCCTTCAGGTAGCTCAAGAGGAGCAGCAGATAAGCTCACAAAAGCCAGAAGAGCAGTGCAGCAGGGATGAAGAGCCATGGAAAAAGAAACATCCCCCATATCCCCCAGCAGTGTCCATCCCCAGCCACACCAATTCCTGCAGTTTGCCCAAACTGTGCTACACAAAGGTGAGCCCAGCCCAAAGCAATCCACACTGCACTCCTGTTCTCGAGGCAGCCTATACCACTCTTTGGGAATTCTTCATGCTCTGATTCTTGCCTGATCAAAACCAGAAACTAGGCACAATTAGCAAAGGAAAAAAAAAATATGGGAAAGCTTAAAATGGAGGAGAAAAGAAAAAAAAAAGAGCTTTGTTCATCTTATGTTATTCAACAATATTATTCAAGAAGCATATTTCAAGCAAATGCCTTTTCAAGGATTTAAAAAATTGTTTTAAAATTAAAAACATTGCTAAGTTGAATTTAAAAAAATCAAACAAGAAAAGCCTAAGAATGAGGAGTGGCAGCAAGAAATGACTGGCAGTGCCCCAAGAGCCATCCCAGTGACCTGTGCCTGTCACCTGGAGAGGGTCAGTGCCACACACAACCACAGCGAGTGCAGGACAACCTCCACACCTCCCTCCAGGACCCCAGGGGCTTGAACAGGCTCTCCTTGGTTTAATTTCTTCTGAATACAGAAGTCAATGGCTCTGTGCCAATTTATTAACCGAGAATCATAAACCTGATTTATTAACTCACTTACAGCAGGCTGTCCACAAAAGCCCTTTTGTGGAAAAGTCAAGACTAAGTCTCAAGAAGCGGGCAGGAAATTATTTTAATATGGGATTTCAATCATGTACCAATTATAATCTCTTTGGAATTTGTTGCCTACTTTCCTTTTCGCAGCTACCGTTCTTTGCCCCCAACATGTGCAGGCAAGAGCGCTTTTAAAGGGTTTCCTCCTCCTAAATCCAAGAATCACAGTGGAATGGAGGGTCTGGATATGCACCTTTGGATGTTCTCCAGCCCCATCGCTGGAGTTACACCAATCTTTCACTGTGCTGTTGGACAACTGAGGCTACATAAATCTTCATTAAGGCATAAAGTTAAACCTATTGAACTGATCTTTTCTCCTCCTAGGAACAACATCACTTTCTGGTTTGCTGAAGATATTTTTCGACAGCCTAGCCACAAGACACTTGTTTCCTACAGAAGAAAGTCTAATATTTTGCAATTCAACAATAAATAAAGAAGCTGATCCTGTACCCAGGGCCTGCCATCTCATCATTGTGACCACATGGCACAAGAGATGTGCTCTTTTCAAAGAAATTTGCCTGAATTTACTGCTAATAATTTTGACAAGTGAGAATCAGTTTGAGAGGCTGAAAGGAAGAAAGAAACAACCTGAAAATCCTTTTTATAACAAATAAAAGTTGGAGACAGCCTTTGTGTATTTAAAACTATGCAACAAATTAACTTGGGGCTGATTTTAGAAGGAAAAGGAGAAAGACAGTAATGATCTGTAAGTGCAGATTTTGGGCTATGATCGATTTAACCCTGAACAGGGATAATGCTGCTCTAACCAGGGGGGAACGCTGTGTACTCAATCCTGCAAGGGCATGGAGATATTTGGAAACACCAAAAGATTCCTTAAGAACAGGGACAGCTGTGCTAGCGGGAGGTGAAAATCAAAACTCATTAAAAATTAATGACCCAGATTTCCTGATTGACCAACATGAATGTTATTTTGTATATCCAAAGCCCTAGTGGGTCACAGTGGCATCATCCCCAGCAGTACACAAACATATGGGAAATGACAGGTCACAGTCATTTATTTCCAAGTATTTTTTCAGCTTGGAAGTTTTGGGATAAGATGATATTTCTGTTAAATCTGCAAATCATTTATCATGCAAGCTCTCCTGTCATAAGAGGAGAGAGCCAGGCAGGGGAAACAAAACCAGCCAGACATTTCCAACAGCTCAGGGAGAGTCAGAGGGGACTGTGCTGCAATTCTAAAGGGCAAATAGCCCATCCTCAAGGTAGCAAATATGCATCTGTGGCCACCTGAAGATATAAAGAAATAATAATAAAAAAAAATCTATATTAATACATGGTTATGTGCATTTAAACACACAATATGTATATACATACACACAGAGTTATTGATTCAGGGTTCTGTAAGGGGAATAACTGAGTCCTGGCTAACAACAAAGGAGGACAACTGCTACAGCCATAAAAAGTCACAAAACCTGGGAAAAACCTATTTGTCACTGTGTGTTGACCTCTAACTCCTATCTATGCCTCGGTACTGGGGCACACAGGGAATATGCTCTCCTAGCAGACACTCATTACTGACAGAAACTAAGGGACAGATTGGATTTTTACTGAAATTCAGCAGAAAAAGAAGTCCTTGGGTACGAGGTTGCCACAGGCAGTTCACAGTGAGAAATATGGGGAGCAGTGAAAATCCCCAAATAAATACAATTTTCTGTGTGATTTACCCACATGCAGCCACACATGTACTTACTGAATAACAACTGCATATTTACACTTGCCCACTAAATCACATGGCCAATGGGTTTGAAAGTGTAAATCTTGATATGTAAAATATGGGATTTTAAGAACATGTAAGGCTGGGAAAGAAATAACACTTCCCTGCATAGAAATCACATTGCTTTCTTTCCTTTTAAAAAAGCTGTAGGTTATTTCTTGTTCCAAATCAGGATATTTGCATAAACAGAATAGTTGCAAGAAAAAGGCCCACCCAAACAAGCAAAAAACCCCTTTGAATTAAAATTTTGTTAGTTCAAGTTAAGGCAACACTTGTAGCATAACATAAATTTGAAAAGAAAAATTCATGGGTGGTGGGCAAAAGACTTTTATCCCAATTCAACAATTTCAACACATTTCCCCAAAAACTGCTTTTGAAATGAAAACATTTTGTAAACAAAACTTTTTCTGCCAAAACCAGAAATGATGCCAAGTCAGGATTTTGCAATGAAATAACACTTCATTAAAAATTGCCCACTCAGGCCCACCTGTAAAGGTAATTCTGTGCCAAAAGCAGGCACAAAAGGTTTATGGCCCTGGGCTGTAGCTGTGCACAGTTGATGCAAACAGGTGCTACCCAAAATCCCAGCCCTCGGCTTTGGGTGTCAGTGTCTGAAGGCAGCTCTTGCTTCATGTGAGGACAGCAGAGCCTTGCTCAGAGACTTCCCAAACTGAGCATTTCATGGGCATTTTCTCCTGGTTTATCTTGAGGGATTTTGAGCTTCAGATCAGTTTTTGGATCAGTCTCCAGGGGAAGAAAGAAGAGTGATATTGCAAGAGACAGGAACATCATCTCCCACCATCCAGTTGTGCCAAGACTTTGAACCAATACTTAAAAACTAAGCTCCCAAATCCTGGATCCTATTCATCCATCCTTCAGGAACACCCCAGCATGGATCAATCTTCAAAAAAAATAAACACAAAGCCCCGGGAGGGCTGTGCATCCATACCCCATCCCACTCACGCAGCACCAGCTGGCAGCAAGAGGGGAAGCAAAACCTCCCAAGTCCCTGGCAAAAATCCGTGTTATTTCACAAACGCTCACTCCAAGAGTTGAACTGTGTCCTCACTGGGACATATCACACTGAAAAAATAAGCTAACATGACATTAAACCTGATTTTGCCTTTGGCAAGGGAAGAGAACTGCATCTGAGACGAGCAGGCTGGTTGTCAGGACCAACCACGACAGCGAGCGCTGCAAAACCTTTCTTCCACCCCACAGTCAGAGAAGGCTGAAAATCCCTCATAAAATTGTATTAAAATGTGGGGTTTTTTTTCTTTTTAGACACCATTCCCATGGGTGGATTCCCATGGGTCTTCAAGGCTGTGCTTGCTTTCCAGCTGGAGGAGAGGCTGCTGATGCTGATGTGAAGGACTGAGAGTTCTGGGACCCTTGTGTCTGTCCTGGCAGGATGGGCTGGAGCTCAGGACGTGCTGGATCAGACCAACAGCCAAGGTGACGCCTCCCCAGGCAGGCTGCTGGTGTGAATTCCCCGGCCTCACAGCAGCAGCAGTGGGATAAATTGGATTTTTGAAGTACCATCTTTTGCAGTAGCAGCACGCAGGTGACTGTCCCTGCAGTCCCTGTGCCCAGCTCTGGCCGTGTGCTCTGGGGCTGCAGCAGGGATTCCCACGGGGCCAGGTGATGGAGAGAGTGAATAAAATGGGCTGGACAGAGGCATTTGACTCGATTCCTCCCTGGTTTGTTCAGCTGGGCTGATAGCAGCAGAAACACTCCCCGGGTCCTCCATCCTTTGTCTGAGGTCAGGGAAGGGGTGACAGTGGGGACGATGCCACCGTGGGAGCTCAAGCTGCCCCCAGAGATGCGAAGCCCAAGGGAAGGCTGGGGTTCAGTGCAGCCCTCGCTGCCCTCCAGGGCTCCCCAGGGGGAAACTTGTTGCCTTTATGCTTCTTTACAGAAAAATAAACCACCAAACCTGAGGCAGGGCCCCAGCGGGACCCACTGCCTGCCCCCAGCAGGTCCTGGGGACACTGGGGTGCACCCCATGGGTTTAACAAGTGCTTTCTGAAGCATCTGCAGCCAGGCTTGTCCCACTCCCAAACAGTCTAAATAGTTAATTCTTTTTCTTCAGAAATGGTTTAAGAATTAATCTTCTATAGTATGGCATATATCCATGGAAGAGAGCGGTTGTCCCAATGCGTTTTCATGATGATGAATTCTTAGTTTAGAGAAACAAAGCTGTTGGATTAATTTATTTTATCTGAATCCATCATGGCAGAAGAAAAAAGCAAAATTCAGTCTTGGTTTAAATCAAGAGGAGGGTGTGATTAAAAGGGACAGGAGTATCTCTTAACAGTTTCTTTGCTTGTTTCCTAGAGATATACATTCAAAGTCTCACTATGAATCTAAAAAAGTTTTTCAACATGACCATTTCAACAAACGCCAGAGAAAAACACTTCCCTTGGCAGGGCTGAGCCTTCTGGCTCTCCAACAGCCTTTGTCTGGAGGCTGGGAAGCCCAGGCAAGGTCCCCAGGGATGGACACCAGCATGCTGCACAAACAAAGTTTTATTCGCATTTATCAGCTGTAGCGAAGGAACAAGGACCTGGTTTATGTGTGGTCAGGTTCTCAAACAAATATAGAAATATATATTCAAGTTATCTGGAAAAACAAACATGCGGCAGCTCAGCCAAAAGCAATAGACAGCAGGATGCCTGCGCCCTGTGTGTCTATCTGCAGAGGGACAATCCACAGGCTCTGCGCTGCATTCCTTGGATTTCACTGCTGCCCCTTCCAGCCCGAGAGTGGCTGTGTGCAGTGGGTGGCTGCTGCACTCTTCTCTGTTTTCCTCCACAACCATAGAAACTTTTAAAAAGTTGTTACTAAGGTTTGAATTGTTTTTAATAATATTGAATTTTTTTCAAGAATTAATTTTTAATTTTTTTCCTTCTATGATGCTTGTTTTCTTGCTGGTTCTGCACTGATTCTCTGGCAGCTTCATCAGAGGGATGCTCAAGGGGCATTTGCAGATATGTCACAGCACAAGGGCAAATGCTGCTTTTCAATAATTTTGCATGAAGAGGGAGAAGAGATTTAAGGGCATGTGAGCTCAGTGTTACCTCCCAGATTTTTGTATGGGCCAGAGACACATCTTGCACAGCATTTACATAAATTCCTGCATAGAAATTCAGATCCATTGGCTGACCTCTCCAGCTGCCCTCTGAATGCTGTATTCCACTGTGCTCCTTAAAGCCCCGAGGCGATATTTACAAAACAACCGAAAAAAGAATCAAAGCTGTCTGGTGGCTATTCCTACAGCCCCAACTTCTGGGAAAATGAAGCAAATTAACAAAGCTGGCTGGGATCCACCACCACCCCATCAGCACCTACCCCTTGGCCAGGAGTAAATCCCTGATGCTTCAGGAACAAAAATATCTCAGAAAACACCTAATGGGCTCTGGAATACCATCAATGGAAGAGAAGGGAAATGTCTGCCTGCTTTTCTTGCCCATCAGTCCATGTGCTGCTGCTGGTGTACAGCACATATCCCCTCAATTTCCTTTCCTCAGAGATAAAAAAATGTTTAAAATATTATGATCTGAAAGCTATGCTGCCCTTTTAAAATTCCTGGTTGTGAATTTTCTACAGCAAGAGGCCTCAGAGAACAGAATTCAGCCTCCTCACTAAATGAAAATCCAACTGGCTCCTGTTCATTCACTGTTCAAGAGCTGTGTAAAATCTCATATGCTGCTTTCTGGTACACTGAGGCAATCCCAAAACCTGCATGGTTTTCTGAGTACCTCCCTGTCTGTTTGCCTTAGAAAGAGCAATTGCAGCTGCATCTCTCCCTTCTCCAGCAGCGCTCAGCCCCAACAGCAGAATGCAAACAGCACTTCTGCGCAGCTGAAACAGAGACTGTCCTTTCCCATTTCAGACTCAAGGACAGAAACCCCAGAGCTCACCAGAGACACCCCAGGGACAGAAACACAGAACCACAGTCAGCTCCAGAGAAACCCCAGCAGGGCTGCTCTGTGCTCTGAGGGACACTGATGGTCGGGGCTGTGCCCAAGGTTTGGTTATCCTGACTCCCCAGCGCAGACACCACTGCCCCATGGCTGACAAGCAATGGATGGACACGTCCACGGGCAGAGAACAATCAGTGCCCACCTCCATCTCCATGGCTGGGGGATCCCCTATTTCCATGCTGATTCACTGTCCCTCCCCAGTGTTGGGTGGGGCAGTGGCAGGGCTGAATTCTGCCACGGAGAAATGGAGGGATGGATAAAACATGCAACAACAGTGGGTGTTTTGAATGCGATTTGCTTGGTTTTTTGTTTTGGTTGATTGTTTGTTTTCTTCCTTTAATTTTTTGTTTGGTATTTGGGTTTTACGATTTAGGGCGGTGGTTTTGTTAGTTTGTTTTAAAATTTTTAATAAAACCCTTCATATCCAGCACAAAGGATGCAGGAAGCCCCTGTCCCCCAGCCTGTTGGATGGAGGGACTGGTGCCATTACCCAGAGGGTCCCACACCACCCCGTGACACCCCAGGGCCATTGGGACCGGCGATCCTTACCAGGCTCTCCGCGCCGGCCGGGCTTCCCTCGCCTCCCCGGGGGCCCTGTGGGAAGCAGAGAGCAGAGAGTTAGTGATGCCCCATAAACTGTAAGTTCAGGAGAGGATCTGCCCCATGTCTGTCCCTTTGGACCCATCTCATGCCTCGACCCCTTTCCCAAATACCAAAAAAATCAATACGCTGCACATCTTAAATACCACGCTTTCCTCCCACAACATAATTTCAGTGAAAAAAACAACAAGATCAGGCTCCTAGGCAAGCTGGGAAGCAGGTTTTGAAGTTATTATTATTGCTTACATAGTAGAGAATGCCAGGTCTAATACGATCCAAAATTCTGGAAAAAAATCCTTTGCTGAGCAGGTGGCATTACTGTTCGGTCCCTGCATGCTGCAAATGGGTGTTACAGGCTTGCAAATCACAATATTGGAAGTATTAAAGCGAGGAACGTAAACCTCTTGGTGCTAATCATTATCTGAGTCAGAGCTCCTTCTGTGCAGATGCTGACACAGCCCAGATCTGCTCACACATTTATGATTTCAGTCCTGGTTGTATTCTTACCCCCCTGGGCAGCAACGGCTAAGGGTTCAGTAAAGTGCCATAAATTACAAAATACCCTTAATAAATGAAAAAAGAGCACTCAAGCAATAAACACAGATGCAGAAAAATGCTCCAGCACAGGTAATGCATCCAGGTCCCCGGCAAAGCCATAACACCATGTCCTTCATGACAATGTGCTGCAGTCAGGATTCCCTGCCCGGAGCATCACTTCTCCCACAACATCTGCAAGGCCAGGCTGGAAGAAAAAACCCTTTTTTGCAGCCTTCTGCAGCAGGTCAGGCAGCTCTGCTGGAGCATTTGCTGAGCGACAGCAACATTAAAGCAAGAACTCGCTTTTTATCTGTGAAACAACACTGCTCCCTCTCATTTCTGCTGGGAAAGGATGATAAACAAAGATCATTAAATATTTCTGCACTCCTATCAGAATTTCTCCTGTTGCATAAACATTTCTGTGCTCAAACGTGCAACGGCATCTCCAGAGTTTCAGCCAGGGCCTGGAGTTCTCCTCTTTGAAGTTTGGATATGCTGTGCAGCACTCCCCTCCCCAGCCCACCAGAGAGCTCAGCAGAACCCCTGCCCTCACAGGAGCTCCAGTGGGAGCCCCAAATCCCATTTGCTCCCTCACCGTGGGATTGGCAGCCTGCAGACAACCCCAAGGACCCTCACAAGGATTGGTAAGAAAAGCCTGTCATGACTCCCTAAACAACTTGTTCACAAGTTTCTATGTGGGAGATAAAACCCCAAAAAACAAATATTTTCAGCCTCCTTAATTCTTGAAGGCACATCACTGCCAGGAGAAAGGTTTAGTCCCTCCATCCGCAAGCCAAGCTCTTTGGAGAGGAACCACAGCTCTGGTGGAGAACCTTTTTCAACCTTGGGGATCAGTCGTGACTGAGCAATTAAAGCCTCTCTACCTGCACCCCCCTCTTGGCTAATTTTGGGGCTCTGACCCCAGGCAGAGCCAGACCCCCAGCAGCCTTAACCCTCCCTCAGGGTGCAGGGGGTGCTTTAAACACCAGCCTTGCTTAATCCTTGCCTGGAAACACTGACTCCCCTCTGGGTCTGGTTAAAGTGCTCGCTCAGTAACCATTTCGCTTTGCCTCTGCTGCTGGGGGCAGGCAGAAAGCACAGGGTGCTTCTTAGGGAGGAGGAAATGTCCTAATGAAGGTGTAGGAGAGGGAGGCCGAGTATTTAAACAGGCGAGTAATGAGTTGGTAGTGATGCTTTTAGGCAGCTTAAAGGGGAGTCGATATCAAAGGGGGAAAGCACAGAGCTCCCACAGAGAGCTTAGGCTGGAGCCATTCAGCTGAGAACCTGAGAAACCTGCAAGAAATCAAAGATTCTGTAAAAAGGGAAATTAATACTGATTTTTTTTTTTTTTTTAAAGTTAAAGGGATTTCTTAATATTTCACACCACGTGGGAAAAATTGACTCTTGCCTGCACTGAGGCAGGTTGTCCAGAGAGATGGTGAATATCCCATCCCTGGAAACATTCAAAATCAGACTGGATGGAGCTCTGACTGACCTGATCTAACTGAAGATGCCCCTGCTCATTGTAAGGGGATTGGATTGGACTAGATATTCTTTAAAGGCCCCAAACCATTTTGTGATCTTATAATTCTTTCCCTCCATCCTGCCAGGAAATCTGTAAAGTGGGCACAGCATATGGAATTACAAATATGTTTTATAGATATTGCTTTTGGCAAGTGTGAGATAAACCAAAATTGAGAGAGGAGAAAATTAAAAATCCATTCTCATCTGTTTTACTCTCTGTTTTTATCTGAAAGCAATTTTGTTTAAAAAAAAAAAAAAAGTAGCATTTTGGAAACCGCATTTAGAATCCCGCTGCCATTCAGTAGCTGGGTTAAGAAATGTCTCTGAGGAGAGAAAATTTCAGTGGTAATTAAAAGGAAAAATATCAAACCCAGTATTTACTTTGGACTGGAGCTGCATGTGTCAATCCTGTGATGCAGATGTGGGTGAGCAGGACAGAAACCTCCCGGCTCCCACAGGAGAGCGCAGCACGTGGGAGCAACCCAGGAGTCATTAATGCCATCTGCAGCCTCAGGCTCTGCAGATGTGATAAAGTCCATGGTCTGCACAATTGGAAATTATTATTTTAGCAATTTCTAGCTTATTCTGGGCGCCCAGCTTTGGGTGCTGCTTAATGAACTGGGCATGAAGCTAACTACTTTACACCTCCTGTTTTCAACCCCTTTAAGAAACTACAAAGGAAATTAAGGAGGCCTGGGAATTTGCTTGAAGATAAATGTTCCCTGTAAACTGTTACCTAATGACTCCATCTCCCAAGACCTCGCAGTCTGATGCTTGTTCAATGTAATTAAGATTTATGTTGCATTAAAGTAAATTGGGCAATAGCTGGGTCTTTTCTTCTAACTGTGCCAGCCCCACTGTATCAGTCCTGGGAGTCCTTTATTTACATTGTTATGAAAGAGAGTTTTGGAGAGGAGAATGAATACAAAGCATAACAGTCTATTTTTAAACAACTTGTCACATTCAAGCTAAACAGCCTTAATCCAGGGCATAATATGCAATTTCTGACAACATCGTAAATTTCCCAGTAAGATGATAGATTTAGTAACCCAAAGACAAAGAGAGAGAATGAAATACATTGTTATTTGAAAATATTATGAGGAAGAGATGATGGATGTATCTAAAGAATAGCCCCTCAGAAACAAGGTAAAAAGTTCACAGTAAACAGACTCACAATGGCTGTGCAGCAGCCACTCATGTCATCTACTGTGGGCACGTAAAAGAAATATTAAAATCAACATCACCTCATAGTTCACATAAAATGTTGTCAAAAGCCAAACCCATGTACTTGTCCACAGTACAGTAAATAACCTTTGTTTGAACTAATTTATCCATTGTAAATTGGGCTGCTCAATGAACACCATAATCCATCAACACCAGGAGAACAGGTCTGTGGCACTGTGTGTGTTTAATGTCTTTTTACCCCAGTTGTGGTTCTTGACCCATGTTCCCATGGCTGGGAGGCTGTGCTGGTGCCTCCCGTCCCTTCAGCTGGGTGGATAAACTTCTGTCTGGGCAAATTACTGTTGGGCATAAGATAAAATCAATGTTTGTCAAGGACAAAGCGAGTTCCAAATGTTAGCAAGGAAGAGAGCCCAGCAGAACCTCACTGAGCACCAATGCTTTTTTAAATGTGACACCAATGAAGCACATTTTACTCGAGAACTTGCGAACCAACTTCCCCACACTTCTCCTTTTCCACTGAGGCCATTTACACAGACGTGTTCCATAAATCTGGGTCCCTCTCTTCCTTCAAGCCATGTGCTGCTGAGGCTCTCAGGGACCTTCTTTTGTTTTTGTTATGTTGATCCAAAAAAGTAGTTGGGAGCAACATTCAAGTAAAAACCTTGGCCAAGGGAAATGAAGACGTATTTAGTGGATCTTTAAACCCGAGGGTTTTTTCCCTCGCAAGCATGACACAGTGAGCTGGGCACGTTGTGAACTCTCAATCATAAATATTAAGGTTACTTTTAGGGGCTTATTTCCTAGAGGAACTCATATCTAACACATTGTGCTCTAACATGGGATTAAGTATTACACCAATTTTACACCACTCATGTGGTTGCACTTAAATTCCTCTTTTTTTTTCTTTTATGAGCTTCAAATGGTTTAACTTGTTTCCCCTTCTTCCCTTTTGGCATTTTTCAAGTTGCTTTCAATATCTCAGCATTTTTTTCAGTTAAAAATGAATCAACCAGAAGAATGGCTTGAACAAATTGGTTGGTTCAGCCACTCTCAAAAAGAGAAATTTTTTTTTTTCATATGGCTTCACTTAGAAGGAAGGAGAACTTTGCAGCAGAGCACTGTGGGGTCTGGTATCGAGCACGAGGAGACCGTGGCCCTGGTCTAGCTGGCTGCTCCTGCACAAAGGCCAATTTTCTTTCCTGTTCCCCGAGGAAAAGGTTTCTGGTTCATGGGCAGAAGTCAGAGGCTGCAATGCTTGCTCAGCTGATACTCATCAGGTATTCAAGTCAGGCTGCAGCTCCGAGACCGCAGATCTGAGATTAAACAGTTTTGGGTCACAACACTTTGCGTGAACCTTTTTGGCTTCGGATTCCAACAGACCCAAAGACTCACAGCAAATACCAGATGCAGATCGGAAACACGCAGCACCTACAGTCTGCGGAAGTTTTCCAAACAAAACAAAACAAAAAGGTAATATCTAATTCATTTCAAATTTGGCCCAAGTGCCCCAAAAGCTCTCTGAAATCCTGGGCTACGTTTTGTGTTAGCAAAAACCACCCAGAAAGCAACCTCTAGTTGTTAGCTGGGGAGAGCTCCTTGCAGTTCCATACATGATCCAATCGCTTTCAAAATACAACAGAAGAAATTATTTTCCCTCTTATACCTTCAAAAGCATCTTCCTTACAATGCACTGGGGAGCTGTGCTCAACCTCAGGGAACAAAACATCCGCTCCAGGAGCCAAACTGGAATGTTGCTGTTACTATCAGCACAATAAAGGGCAGTATTTAAAATATGTTTTGACTAATGCACCTCAGGACCTCACCACTAAAGGCTTACAGCCTCAAACTCTTTACCTAGAGCTCAGCTAAAATGGAGGATACTCCCAAAATGAGGGATATCTAGGAGGGTATGGGCTACAGTTTTAAATTAAAAACAAGATGCAGTAGAGAAAATCCAAGCCCCAAATCTAACATTCAGAAGCACTCATAAAACCTGCACACAAGATGTGCTCGAGAGGACACAACCTTTCAAGACCAGGGAGAAATTTAGGGTTTTTTAGTGACTTTTTAACCTGTAGCCAGAGAAGTTCCCTCTTACCCTGAGTGGCTGCTTGTTGCAAAAGAAATAAAAATAAAATTCAAGCTCATTCAAAGCATTAAATGATATGAGCACAGCCACTGAAACCAAAGCCCTGATTATGCTCCATTTAAAACAACCAAGATGGTGCCTCTCGTTCCATACTCTGGATTCCCCACCACCACCCCTAAATAATTTTTTTTCCTTTTTTCCCACACCCAGAGACAGTTTCTTCAAACAGTCAAGTGCATACAGCTCTTTTGTTTAGTCATCAGGGCATGAAGATAAACTGAATCTGAGATATAAATTAAGAAGTGACTGGAATAAAGCCACGATTGCACTTACATCAAACACGGGATTTTTCTTCTCTTGTTATGGCTGGTCTTACTCAGGCCATTTCCAGATAATACACTGGCACAGCTGCAGTGCAGGGCAGGAGCAGATGTTTTCAGCATACCCTTCTCTATTTTTAAAACAGGAGGATGCATATTTTGGCAGCTGCGGGGGCTGCTATATGCAAGGTAAAAAAGTTTTCATGGCAGATTTCAGCTTTCCACATCTGCACTGAGACAGCTGCTTCAAGTCCTGGACAGAGATGGGAACTTTGAACGTCTTTCAGAAAGTGTCTATGCACAAACACGCACACATATTTGGTTTCGTGTTTCTTTACGAGAACAGTGACCAGCTCTGTTCATTGTCCCCATATGCTCCTAACATACTTAAAACACTTAGAAAGATTTAAGAAAACATCCAGGTCACCATCTCTTCATTTCAGAGGCTGACTGGTCAGGCAAGTCAGACATCACTGTACCAATGTGAATCTCAAAAACCAACACAGACTCATTTTCTTCTGTGGATACAAGCTAGAAAAATGCGTGTGGTGGCAGAGCTGGGGAACAGAAATGATGTCAAACTCACACTGCATTTACTGAAATTCATGATCCTTAGCAGGATCTTCAGCACTAGGTCACTGAAAGCAGCACTGCCCAGAACAGATGAGCAAAGAGACCCTCAAAGTCTTTTTCCTGTTCAAATTTCTAACACAAAGTTACCTCTGGGAAGAATCAAGAAGTCACCAGCAATAGATTTATTCAGCAGGTGAAGATGATAATTGCTCTATGCTTAAATCACTAAATCTGCCTGATGAAACACCAACCCTTTTACCAACACAAGGAGCAGATGCACATCTCAGGAGCACCTCTACAGCATGAGGTAGTTGAGTATTTCTTGCAGAAATAAGCCAATTTTCTTTTTTTCTAAGAACTGCAAGATACTTCTGTAAGGTAAGGAAGATAACGAAGCACTTATTCCTTCCTTCAGCTTTCAGTTGCAATCTCACATTTAAACAAGTTTGACATGTTGGATTACAAAATCTCTTGTGAAACATTCAGATCTGACACAAAGTACTTGGGTTTTGATGAATTGCATCTTTGGAGCACGGAAGTACTCAAAGGTAATGCGTCTTATCTACAATCAGAATTAATCATTCCAGAGCCAAGATCCCACAGAGAAAAAAAAAATAAAATACTCTTTGTCATTTTCAATATGTGAAAAATGAGAAGAGAAACCAGCAAGTCAAGACTTCAAGAGCAGCTGAATAATGTGTTTTTTTGGATATCTAGAGAAGATCCCGGTAACTATAAAGAAGCAAATATATTGGAGACCTTCCGCAAAAAAATCACATCCTCTGGATTTAAATGTTACTCTCACACTTGCAGATATAGTCTGTGGATAATGCCCCTTCTGGCAGGATTTTCCACCCTCATTGTCTCCCAGTTTCCTCTGAAGGGGAGCACAAGCTGCCATGTGCAAACCATAAAGCACCCAAGGGATGGGGCCAAGCACATCCTAAGAACACGCTCACAGCCATCACAGTAATATCACCAACAGAATTTGCCTCCATGTTACAAATCAAATTCAACATAAAAATCAAAGTTTTCCTGTTTCCAGACTCATCCAACACTGCACTTACATGTGACTATTTCAGCAACTCTAAAAAACCTGTTAAATTCTTCCTGCTGTGGTCTTCAAAAAGAAACATTTTTCTCCTGTGTAACCCTCTCTCCACCCCAAATCTCCTTCATGCAGAAGGCATTTCCTCCACCTTTGTAAGACCTGTCTTGTTTTCTACACCTTATTCCACAAGCAACATCATCTCTATAAAGAGAGAAGATCAGGATTAGGCTGTCAAGCAAATATGAAGTCAGCTTCTGGAGCTGTTCCTACTTCCGTTATCTGCATTAACCCTTGACCAGGGCTACATGGTGCCAGTACACTTCAAAAGACAGGGAAAAAGCACATCTTAGTGAAAGAGAACCCAAGGAAAATGCAAATAGCAAAATCCCCTCCATGTGGGTGAAGCCTTGTAAAATCTAAGTAAAAGCTGTACAAAACAAAACTAAAAAATCACATCATTTTATCACAATAGCAGTGTCACACAAATAAACAGCTGCAAGGTACAGATACCAACAAGGTTGTCTGTTTGAAAATAATTTTACCCAATATAAAACATCCAGTGAAACTTCCACTGTCTACAAAAGGGTTAAGTGATGGAAGACAAACACAGGTGATCCTTCTCCCAGACACTCAAAAATTAAATTGATGTGCGAAGTCACTCTGCCCTGAATTATCCAATCAGCAGTTAATCTAAGAATCAGACTCATTTAGGTTGGAAAAGACATCTAAGATCATTAAATCCAACTATTAACCCAACATTGCTAAGTCCCTAAACCACGTCCCCTAAATGCCACAAAAAGAAAGCAGACCATCTGCAAGCAGAGAGTTGCTGACCCAAGGAAGCAAAAAACAGAAAATAAAATCTTCTGTCTTTTAAGCAGAAAAAAATTCAATAACAATGTAAACTTGTAAATACAACACATACATGCCTCAAATGACCTCATTTTCAGTTTCTATTAAAATAAGTAATTTTTAGACCAAGCATGTAAATTCTCAGTTTTGCCCTGAGATGAATAAGGTTGGGGTCACCCTGAGATTTCTCTGGGTACAGCTAAGGCTGTCACCATCGTGGGAGAGGACATGACATTTCTTGGCCTATGGATTTTTCTTCTCCCCTCTGCTAATATGTTTGCAATAAATCTTACAGGAGCTTAAGCTCTAGCTGTACATTTAGAGCACAACTCAAATTCTTTGGAAATTGTAACCTTTTGTGAAAGGGCAAGTGCATAACTGTATATTTGAGGGATATAGCCTCTGCCTAACGGTGTGGGATATTGTCTTTTTCATAGCTAGAAAATTCTCTTCTTTGCAGAATTTGCACGCAGGGAAAGCCTGGAGAGCAGCTGATGAAGAGCTTGGTGAGAAGAGAAGAGAAGAAGAGAAGAGAAGAGAAGAGAAGAGAAGAGAAGAGAAGAGAAGAGAAGAGAAGAGAAGAGAAGAGAAGAGAAGAGAAGAGAAGAGAAGAGAAGAGAAGAGAAGAGAAGAGAAGAGAAGAGAAGAGAAGAGAAGAGAAGAGAAGAGAAGAGAAGAGAAGAGAAGAGAAGAGAAGCAAATTAAATCAAAAGGCAGCAAGAGGCTTCCAGTGCAATAAAATATGCCAACACATCATGTCAGATCAGCATTACAAGGAGGTACCTTCCTACCTGAGATACCTCCTGGAGAAGTTTACTCAACCTCATGGAAGCTTCCCATGTCAGGGTTGAAATTATAATGGAAAAAAAAAAAGGCAGACGAAGTGATTCCAGTCCCAGAGCAGCAGAAACAATATACTTTGTTCTCACAAATTGGGACCAGGTAGGTTGGCACAAGGTCTTTGGCAAAGAAACAATTTAGCCTCAAATTTGAGACCAGAGCAATGGTATTAGATCACTTACTCAGACTTAAGTTGTGAGCAGCTGTTTGGCTTTTATTTCACACAAAAGCTTATACTGTAAAAGGAATTCCTGGCCCACATTCAGATGCTATATTTGCTCATAAGCAGTGTTTCTCATTTGAGCCCTGATAATGCAATGAAATCAGTGATGAAAAATTTTGACAGAAGAGACGTAGAAGAAAAAGAACAAGTATTTCTTTAAAAACGCTTGGAGTCTTGTTGTTTGTTAAAATGAGCATCTTCTTATTTTAACTGAGCATATAATTGAAAGTACAAGTGTCTTCTCTCCCTGCTGACCTTGGGCAAACACCAGGCTGACTGTGTGTAAACACTTTGCTTTCCCACCCATCTCAGATCCTTCCAACAAAGGAATACACGAAGTCTAATGAAAAATAGAGTTTCCATTCTATAGGCAGAACCAGCACATGCTACAGCCATATTCACTCCCTAGAAAAACCACGGTGTTTCCTGCAGCAAGTGTGAATGATCAAAACAATATAATCCCTTTTACTGCCGTGTACCTGACCTACATTGCACAGCTTCCAGCAGGAATAAGCTGAGGCAGTCGCAGTTAAAATTGCCAGATGAGGCCTAAACGGCCACACTTATAAGCTTTAATAAATAAAAGCAATTAATGACTAACTTAAGAGTAGCATTTGTGTCTCCGTTTAAAGAATTAGGCTTCCATCCATAATGCTAATCCAAGTCGAGTCGGAATTCAATTAGCAAGCAGGAGCACGATGGCTAATACAAAGGAACTGATTAGGAAAATACCCCCCAAAAAACCAAAACCAAACCAAACCAAACAACAACAAAAAAACCAAAACAAAAAAAAAAAAACCAAAACACCAACCAAACAAAAAAAAACCCCACCAAAAAAAACCACAAAACCCCGACTTAAAAAGACACACACACACACACACACACACACACACACACACACACACAAAAACAACAAAAAAAATCCCCAGAATAAAATCAAAGTGCACTTTCAGGCTGGGTACAGGCAATAATTGCACAAGCCTCTAGACAAGCCCATGAAATATAAAAGTACACCAGAATCTAATTACATCTTCCATCAGAAGGCAAGACAACTCCAACCTAAGATACCTGGCTATGAGAAACCTCCCTTTGGCCGTGCCCAGCCCTGCATGAGCAGGCTGCGGAGACCAGAGGGGGAAGGAGCACTCGCTCCAGGCTGGGAATGTGCATGCTAAAGGATATGGTTAGCAATGAGAGGAGCAAAGAACAGCTGTAGGAAAATCAGAATAAAACGAAGAGGTGTATCAGCACATATAGAAACGGAGTTAGGATAGCAGAGCGCCTGCTGACACTTCTCTGGCCCATGCCACCCTCGGGGGCGTTTGGCTGGAGGTGGGGAGCAGGTGCAATTAGTGAAACGGGATGAGCCAACACTCACAATTTTGCAAAGGCAAACTCTGTTTTGGCCCTTTTCTGCCGTGTTTGGGGCCTGCTCTGGCCCAGAATTCAGTGGCAATGGTTGTTTCTATTGAAGTGCAAAGAGGAGATGATTTATTGCTCGCACATCTGGGAAATGTTTCGGTAACAAGTTCATTTTAGACCAAAGTCTTCTGGGCTGATGTGCTGCACCACGAGTTGCTTCCAAGCACGTGCCTCAGCCGATGCCTTTCTGAGACACAGGTACAGTGTGGAGCTCTGCAAGTGCACATTAAACCCACAGATTACCAAAAGGAACGCTGTAATTTGCTTAATCAGGTAATTTGCCTACTCAGTGCATCTTATTTGATGACCAGTCTGGTTTATCTGAGCTCCCCAGTCTGGCAAACAGCTCAAAAAGCCATAATGAAGTGACTGACTTTGCTCAGCTGCTTCTTCCAGATGCTTAATTCATTACCAATTACCCAAATGCATCTCTCAGAGGTACTTAGACCATTTTCAGCTCCAGAGTTTCAGTTGTCTATAAAGGAATAGGTCTATAAATCTTTTTAGACGACAGCTAAACCTATTCTTTCCCATTTTATAGTGAAAAATCAGGATCAATAGGACAGAACGGCAGCAGTGTGGGAGGTGTGCAGCATTTTTCTTTTTTAATAGCAAAAAGCATTTTGAAGATCAAATGGAAAATTTAAATTATTTCTGACAATCCCAAGGTGCAAATTTTTACCTGCGGTTACTTGAATTCTGTCATCTGTGTTTTTTAGAGATCAGCTAAACAAATGCTGGATCACCAATTTAACTTACCAAACGATATCCATGAAAGGTTCAAAGGTTTAACAGAGATGAGGTATTGCTGCTCTTTAAACACTGAGATGAGATGAAAAGGAGGAGGCAATTATTCTGAGCAAAGCTATCCAATATGTTTCTAAGTTTGGATATGACCATCCGTTTCCACTTGTATTTTAAAGAGTCCAAGTTTGAGAAAAACAGTGCAAAACATGGTGGAGGAAGGAAACCAAGCCAGAAAAATATGAAAGGGAAAGACAAGAAGCATATGACTTTCTTTTGGTTTGGTGTTAAGTGCAGTGGTGGAATCACACAGACCCAGGAGAGACAGCAGAACCTTCTGGCACAGTAAGGGACAAAACAGAATCAACGAGTAGGATTTCATTTCCCAAATATGTCAGTGTGAGACTTGATTGAAGCAGTTTATCATTTTACGAGCCTTTTTTTCCATAGACCACTATTTTCCTAGTCATGTCCTAGGCACTATACAAAGACTTTTGCCAACTCTCCAAGTCTACCTTGATCCTGAAAGACAATAAGAAATGGCAAGTTTCTCCTCACAGTGAAGCAGCAGGATTGGCCTTCGTCTTACACTGATTAATATACGATGCCTATTGCTGGATCTTTCCAAGATTTTAACTAAAATCAGACCTGGATTTTAAATGCAGCACAATAAGTCAAATCCTGCTTTCAATTTTGCTTGCTGGATTCCAGGATACACTTTTACACTATTGATATCCTGGATGTAATTTCACCTGAGGATCTAAAAGTATTTCAAGAAGAAACCTTGAGAGTCTTGCATGAATATAGATATATTGCCACTGAATTCTGAACTGGAGTTAAATGAAGCCTTTGAGAGGACATTTAACCATATATTGAAGTATAGCAGATGGAAATTAACATTGAAAGCAGAAAAAAAAGAAAATGCATGCTGGTAGGGGTCACAGGATTACAATGTTTTCAAACCACTTCTTCAGATGGTGTTTTTCTCCTAACAGATGAAAATTTTCTAGGACATCTGGCTCACTCCTCCAAGAATTGTGTTGGTGTAATTTGCTTATTCATCAATATTCATAATCAGCCTTTCAGCATTTACTGCATCCATAGCTAAAAAAATGCAGAGCCCATTTGTGTTGCAGGCCAGGACTTCAAGGGATTTAGGGAGTACTGAGCAATGAAGCTCAGTCTGAAGGTGAAACCAAATCCCAACATTTCCACACATTGTAGGCTTCAGAAAACATTCCAGAAATTCCCACCCTAAGAAGAGAAATACCTATAGATCCAACAGGGTTTTATAGAAACTAAATATGGTTCTGTAGAACTAAGGTAAGAACTCAGAATAACAAAAAATGGCATTTCCCATTTCCCCTCTCCACCTCCCAAATTGTTAGAAAGTCTGAGAATCCACTCTGGGTTTGGATTTTCCAGATAATTAGGAAGACCAGAAAGCCAGAGTAAATTCCCAAAGCACATTTTGCTTTGTGTCCACATTATCTCAGCGTTACTCCCAGGCAGCTCCATCCCCTGCAAATCCCAGCCCTACCAGCAGCCTGTGGGGCAGGTCTTTCACACCACACAGCCTTTGGCAAAAAATGACCCCAAATTAACCTGATGCAGAGCAATGACATCTACTGAACTGGTGAGCGAGAAATCCCCAGCAGGGAAATCCTGGGGAGCCCTGTGTCCCCAGGAAGAACCTCCTGCCACAAAGGAACCTCATGGAATCCTTGGGTTGTGTTGTACAACACTGCCACACCCCAGGAGTGCTTGCACAGACCCATAGCCCACTGAAACCACGGCTAAAATCTGTCCCAAACCAGGCTTTTGTCTGGGAGGGAGATGTTCCCTCAGCCCGAGGCAGAGGTGCAGTAACCCGAGTTTCCCGGGTGAAAGCAAGCTATGAAGAACGACATCTGGTTTCGGCACAACTTGGCTGTCAAAGCTCTCTCTTGCTGATGTTTCTGTTTCTTATCTTCTTGCCTGTGTTTGGAGCTCAAACAAGCTCCAGCTGAGTGAAGGAGCTGGCTGCTGCTGGGGTCAGCCCCGATGGCCTCTCTGCACCCCAAGTCCCAGGCAGGGAACACACCAGGACTCCTTCCCCACGGCCAGTCCAGTGCTGGGCACCATCCAGTGTGGCACAAGCGTCCCTTCATCTCTATTTCCCACAAAAGTGACCCATAGTCTTCCTCTTGGAAATTAAAAAAAAAAATTTAAAAAAAAAAATCTTACTCTCAGTCACAACTCTGCCACTTCTCTCCTTTTCCCAGCTCTCTCTAAACCCCTGCTGCTGCTGACAAAGATTATTTCCCACCTTCATTTTCTTCTGGCACTGTTGAATTATGTGTGTTTACATTTGCTGCAGTACCATAAAGCAGAGTAAATTTTGCAAACACTCTGCCTGGATCCATATAATAATAAATCAGACCCTCCAAGAAACTATGTGTCACTTGTATAAAATCGGAATGTTTAAAAAAAAACCCCAAATTATTGCAGCTGCTTCCCCCCTCCCTCCAGCAACTCCTCAGCCACCTCTGAAAGCTGTTATTGCTCTGACTGACAGGGGGACATCAACAACCCAACACAAGCTGACTGATTGACAAGTCCCTTTCCTTTTAAAGCTGATTTTGCTTGGTAAACCATTTAAAACATGTCAAACAGTTCAACTGTTCCCTGTGAAACTACTGCCAACTCCGTTCCCTCTGGAGAAGGCAATTATCTTATTTATAGGGGTTGGGGAACAAATGCTGAATTTCTTTTCCATAATCATTTATTAATTGTTCTCATATTGAAAAATTTACTTTGGTAAAATAAATAAGATCCAGCCCTTGTCATATTGCTGCAAGAAAAATTAATTTTGCTGAAGTAGGGCAGCCCAGGGCAGGAGCCAGCTCTCACTTGTCCTTGAACTGAATGGGAAACTGTAGAAAGCAGTTAGAAGAGAGTACCTTTACAATGAGGAAAAAAAGGAAAAAAAAGAACAATAGAGTCCCAGATTACAGATATTCATTACAGTTCAGGCTGAGCATTTATTGTGCTATTACTGTTACAGCAACCAGGAGACTTTTATCAGTTCTGCAGAGGGCAGGCATACAAGGCTCCCGTTCCAGACACTGCTATTAGATATACCTACACGACAACAAAAATGAGTTTCAGTAGGAAATGGACGGTATAAAGAAAAGGATAAACAACAACTCGAGTATGACCATAAATTTCCCATGGCCACTTAACTCCAGCAGTATTGACTCACTCGGATTTTATTGTACCGTTTTACAACCACAAAGGAGAACGCACTCAGTTGTGTAGATGCCACCTCTTTTTTCAGTTTTCAAATCACGAAAAGGTGCCTTTGAAATTTCAGCGGTATGAGTTTTATCTGTAAATGCAGAGTTTGATGCTTATGGGAAGGGTAATTTTACGCCGTTACAAAAATGAAATATTTTAAGCTACAGCAGGAAATTGCAAGCAACTAAAGTAAACTGGACACTTGACAATCACTAGAAAATATTTACACTAATATAACTATAACTGCACAAAGGAAACAAACAAATGCCAGAAACACAACTTAAGTTGATGGAATGAGAAATAAACACAGGAATAATGGATGGGTTCAGCCCAAAACCTTCGTGCACATATGTGGAGCAGTCCCTTCTCCTCCAGTGCTGCTCCTTTAGCCCCATCTCCCTGGTCCTACCCAACAGACTCCACTGCAGACGTGCCCTGGGACATGTGAGTGCCTTCATTTAGGCACTGTATGGCCCCAAGTTGCCCCACGGGAAGTTTAGATTAGACAGTAAGAAGAATTTCTTCACTGAAAGGGTGCTTAGTCACTGAAACAGCTGCCAGCAGTGGAATTAAGCATCCTTAGAAGCTCTGAAAAGCTGTGTGAGTGTGGCACCTGGGAACATGGTTTAGTCATGGGGTGGGCTCGGTCTCAGTGGTCTTTCCTAACCATAACAATCCTGTGATTCCATTATTCTAAAGCATTTGCTCATTTGAGGAGGTGGTGGTGAGCCCAGGAGAGAGAAGCAGCTCATGGGGGCTCTGCAGGAGCTCGGCTCCCCTGAACAATACTATGGACATCATAAGCATTTTTATGTCCATACTGTTCCCAATTCTGAGCAACTGCAAACCCAGTGCTGCTTTGTCCTTTCCACGTGGCTGCACTTACGGTGCTGGGCAATCACAGAATGGTCCCTTCAGGTCAGAAGAGGCCTCAGTGGGTGCCCTGGTCCAACCCCCTGCCCAAGCAGGGTGGTCCCAGAGCACAGCATCGTGTTCACACAGTTCTTGAATATCCCCAGCGAGGGAGGCTCCACACCCTCTCTGGACAGCCTGTTCCAGTGCTCACTGAAGTTCTTCCTCATGTTCAGGTGGCCCTTCCTGTGCATCAGTTCCTGCTCATTGCCTCTCATTCTGTTTCTTAGCACCACCAAGAACAGCCTGGCTCCATCCTCTTGACACTCTCAGATCCTTACATACGTTTATGCTTAAATACATCGAAATAATGCATTTTATGGGGCCACAAACACCTGCAGCTCACGCTACCCCTGAACCAACTTGTACAAATCCCGAGGGCTTCATTTACTCCTGAAAAAAAGCCCTGAACCTGTTTTAATGGGTGTTTAAGCAGAACCACCGTGACACCCTGAGAAATGGCTGAGACACTTTATTCCTGAAGTGCTGCTGCACCATGGCAGCAGCTCCTGCCCAGAGCTAAGGAGGTG
Organism: Acanthornis magna; assembly: GCA_036785705.1. NCBI lineage: Eukaryota > Metazoa > Chordata > Aves > Passeriformes > Acanthizidae > Acanthornis > Acanthornis magna. The sequence goes on from JAWUZG010000092.1 coordinate 4,394,560, forward strand.
ACAAACACTCGTGCTGAGTGCGGCACAGACCGGCATTGTCTCTGGTTTTAGCTCTTGCTGACAGTGGATGAAATCCAGATTTGAGAGCTGTGCATCCAGAAATTGCAATCTGCATTTGAAGCCTGGGCAAGAGCACCCTGCATTTAGGTGAAAGCCTAACAGAGTGGCAGAGTGTGTGGCAGAGTGGCAAAGGGGACACTGAGCACTGAGCCACCAGTCTGGACTGACCCCACGTCCAGCACGGAGCCTCCTGGCACAGTCTGGCCAGGAACCCACAGACACCCGAACACGAGGCCAAGGCTGGCTTTGTTTTGCTTGTGGGAACTTCACACCACAAACTGCTTGATTTTACTCTGTGCTTTTGGTCTGCTGTCTTGTTCTGGAAGCTTTTGTGTCTCAGATGTGCACTTTGCGAAACAGAGGAATTTCCACCTTGCCCAGTGAAAGGCAGAGCCCTTTCAGCAAGTCCTTCGGACATCGTGGCCATGTGCACAGAGCAAGAGCCAGCAGAAGAAATTAATTCAGCACATGAGGAACAAAGGATATCAGGACTGCCAAGAGAAATATTAACTGTTCTCAAATGTAAGTCTGTTTGACATTGGTTTAACCATATTAATTTGCATACAATGCACATCTTGCACAAAATTGTGTGAACTAATGACAAAGTGGATAATTTCACAAAGCAAACCATGTCAGGGCACAAAAGTTAGGTTCTCATCATAAGACTTCAGGTATTTGAGTCTACACAAAGCAAACAAAATAGGTTTAAACAAGCCTAGAGCACTCTCAACTTCCCAGCTAATCCCAGACAAAAACCTGTGCTGAGCACAGGTAGCAGCTCTGTCATCCATCTCTCCCCACTCCACCAACTCAAAATTCCTGAAAATACCACAGCCCATTTGAAAATGCCCAGTATGAAAGATGCTTGACATATTTTCATCTGCATCCTCATTTACAGCAGCCCCAGACTCGCCGTCGTGCCGCACTAATCCCCAGTTCAGCCATCCCCAACCTCTGCCTTTGCCGATTACCCCAACCCTGACCTGCCAAGCAGCGAGATTTAATCCTCCCCTGAAACGCTTCCAAGCCAGATTTCAAACTGCCAAGAAAAAGTCCACATTCCTCAATTTCTATCACCCTTGGCTATATGCTTTGTTGGCTGAATTATCTTAATAGAAATATGTAAGTACTCGAATGTGAGTGCACATTTATCCCCACCTCTGGAGAGAAACCTGCCTTGCCCTGCAGCCATCACACCCCAGGGAGCCTCTTTTCCTCCTGGCCCACTGGAGATTTGCAGGTTAATCTCACCAAACCAGCTCTTCTCAACCTGACAGCACAGACCATTCAAAACAGCTTTTCTGCATAAAAACAAAGACCTGTTTCTAGACATGATCCACCACTTCCATACGGGTCACTTGAAGTTTGCTTAACGTTTTTCTAGAAAGAAGTTTGGGGTTTTTTCTGCCCAGTTGGACTTTGGACACACTGAGTATCCCAGCACATGCCCAGAAAAACTTTTTTGTAACTCAAATCCAAAAGGGTCCTCATTTTGACCAAACATTGGTAACACTGCTCTGGGTCCCTCCTCCTTCAAACTCCTTGGACAAAGATGTTGAAGAGAAAGAGCCCAACGCTTTCTGCCAAGGGAGGCACAGATTCCCTCCCTGCTTCCTAACACAGATGGTTTCCAAGAAAAAGTCACGTACAAACAACATCTGCAAAACTACTATAGGATTTAGACCTCCACAGCATCCTAAACAGCTGTCTGCCACAGAATAAACAAATATTTTTCTTGTTTTATGTCTAGCAGCACATGTTATCCAAGAGATCTACAGTGGCAACTTCTGGGAGGGAGGAGTGGTGTTGGGGGAGATGGGGAGAGAGCTGGGACAATGTCCTACTGAAAAAAGCAGTAGCTCTTTCGTGCCTCAGATTGGGATTTTGGCTCTAAATTAAATGTACCTTTTTAAAGGTGGAGAAGACTGGTTATTAATTAAAAAACAAATCCTCATAATCATCACATTGATTTAAAAGTACTGAGGGGGGGGGTGGCATTGGGGCTGCCTAGTCAAGAAAGATGTCCTTTCCAAACACTGCCTTTAAAATTTCATTCTCTCCGAAATAAATGACTGTTTTTTAATTCAAACATCCCCACTCTCCATATAAAGATGCAAACTTCACTAACTTGAGGCGCACAGGTCACTGCAGCTGTGGAGTGCTCATCTCAACAGGAATTTCTTCATGCCCTGGACAAAGGGTTCATACCAAAAGAACTGGCAACATCTCCATTAAGATGGAATGTTCTCCTTCCTCTTTTTGTGCCACACGCAACCTCTCCCACTAAGTCTCAAATTGTTTTTTAATCTAGTTATTAAATTAACTGTCTTTTTTATCTTAGAAAAAAATTTTGTTTATTTGTTTATGATTTCTTTTAGAGTCAATGTAAGAGGTCAAATAAATTCCAGATGACATCCAGACTCTTCTGTATTTGAATTTTTTTGTCTTTTCTTTTGAAATTCATGGAAAGGAACGTGTAAAGATCACAGGAAAATGCAATAATCTTTAAATCCCTGGATTTTCATCTTCTGTTTGCAACAGCAGCACTGTCATGGCAGGATCTGTGCTACATAATACCAACTTCTCTTATATGAGATTTAATATAGGCTTTACCTTTATTTTTCAACATCTCACAATACTCACTAGTTCTTACGATTCCATGGGCTGAAAATCTTACAGTAATAGGAATTTTATCAGTCATATCCCAAAGGATTTTCTGGTTTAGCAGTTGTGGCCATGAGGTTAAGAACTGGGGACACTGAGAAGCTAAAAACACCAATGGCAATCCCAATGAGCAATGTTACATTGCTTATACCCTTAACGCTCACAATTCTAATTTTAGACCTCTAAATCAGCCCATGGAAGTGCTGCACACGTTTTAGCCAAGGCTTGATTTCTTGACAATAACTACAGTCCAAATTAACCAACACAACTCCCAGAAGAGATAAGAGGTGGCATTTTAAAGCCAGTAAAGTTTGGCCCATGATATATCTTTAACCTAAACCATTTGGCAGTACAGGAGCATGGAGGACACTGTCCCTGCCAGGTCTCCTTGACCAGGAAGGTCTTTGCTCCATGGCCAGCTGACTTTTAAGATTGCACCACGCATTTGAATGCAACAAGATTGAAGCTCAGGATCGAATGCTGGAGGCTTGGAAATAAAATATTAATAAAAAAAACTTTGTCTACTCTGTTGCTCTGCCTGTGAACAGACTACAAAGGTTTTTCCTCGCTCAGAACTGCTGGTTTCCCAGCATTCACAAATTCTGGCCTCAGCTGCAGCTACTTCAAAGGCAACAGATATGGCTCAGAGAGAAAACAAAATTGGAAAGAAAAACGATGCTGGCATTTCAGCAAAACATTGGTCACTTAGTGAGAAATCCTTGGGATCTCTGAATTAATTTCAGTTTGCTTGAAATTTATCTCCCTGCATCTTTTTGATGCATCCCATTTTCTGCTGTGAATCTCTCCACATGATAGCTTTGTCTCCACAATCCCTGAAAATTAAAAAAACAAATCAAACTGCCTTTTCCCAGTCATGCAAAGTATAAGCCAAATAACTTGCATTCCAAGCTTTCATTTTCAGCAAAGAGTTGTCGTAGAATTATCACAAGCTCAAACCATGTATCAGTTCCAGGACTCCTTCCAGGGCAAGGACACAGGTAGACATTTAGAATATTGAAATCAGAGTCCCAGGGAGGCTTTGGCAGAGCAGCACCTTTCAGCCCTGTGGGGCTACACACAAAGCTCAGCTCCACCTTCCCTGCGCAAATGGGGGCTTGACTTAAAGGGGACTTGGGTACAGAGCTGGTTTTCTGCTGATCTTACTGCACTCTTTGTTAAGGAACATTTGAACTGAGTTTCCTTTCCAATTCCTATTTGTTTTTTCATTTCTTTAAGAGCAACTGTTGCAACAGCACACCACAATCAACACAGGAGCTCCAGATGCATCTTTTTGTAAAGCATCCGTATGAACGGGCAGGCAAAAGTACACATTTTGGATGCTTTGCAATTTTTCTTTTCACTCTGATGAAGTTTGAAACGAATTACAGGCATGCCTGTGTCCTAAACCAGAGACCCTAAACCAAGAAGCTAAGCTGGTACCTTCCAAGTCTTTCATATGTTCAATAGCCCCAGGCTGATAAAGTCAACAGGAGAAGATTGAAGATGAGTCTCCAGAGCACACAGCCATGTATTTGCTGTCTCCTCACGGGATGAGTGTCAGCAGCCTCAGATAGCCCCTCCTGGGTTGTACAAACAACATCCAAACCCTCTCCCATGGGCTCTGGGTGTTCTGGTTCCTCCCAGCTGGGTGGGAGAGCAGATGATGCCTCGAGGCATGGCCCAGGAATGGGAAGGAAGGAATACTGGAAGCTATCACGAACACAGTTTGAGGATGTAGCTCTTAAAGTTTGCCAGATTCCTCCACAATTGCATGCAGCAGGTAAAGCCGATGGAGTCAAATAACTGCAAAGATTAATTTCCTGCTCTGTGGTGGAGACGGTGCTGACTGGCCAGGTTCAGGGAAACAATGAGCACGTCAGCTAGATCATAAAGTGGTTTAAATACTAGAAAAATTATCTGTTGGCTGGCAGGGCTTAATGCACAACAAGCTGTCTGGTGTGGACACAAATTAATCACACCCCAAAATGGACAGCTCAAAGCCTTTCAGAATGTCCATGTACACGCAGCCACAACGAAAAATTGAGATTTCATCAAACTGGATGAATAGCCTGAAGCACAAGGCATCATTCTTGAGTATTTCCCTGCTGAGCATTTTAAATAGGTAAATGGTATTTTCATTGCTGTTATGATGAAAGCCATTAACTTCAGCTTGCAGTTCCTAAAGAGGAGATTGATGGCAGGGAATCAAGGAGCACATGAGTTCAAATGAGACAAGATTAGGTGCCAAAGCCTGAATTGCAGTATTCTTCTTGCCTTACATTTTATGACAGTTAAACCAGCAATAACCAATCAGTTCTTTGTTTGACTTGGAGAATGACCATTTCAATTCCTTTCTCATGTTGGGACAGCTCTCTCTTCCAGTGCTGTACAGTCACAACCACAATTCCTGCCTCGGAATTACTCCAGAACACTCACCAAGACCATATTATTGCATTGTTCCTTGGATCATGGCATTTTTAATCTGCCTCTGAAAATACTGTAGAATGCAGGGATTAAATCAGTGTTTAATCACTGCTGCTTATAGAACTTGCTTTATTGTTAGCCACTCATATTTGACTGCAGTAGAAAGTATTAACTGTGCCAAATTAATATTTTACGTAAAAAATAAAGATATTTATAAATAACTTAACAGACTCAATTTTCAAAGGTTAAATCTACCATTTAATACCAAATTCTTAGAATTTCCATAGAGCTTTCCATGGGAAGAGATCAAAGAACATTTACGCAATATTGTTATTCATATTTTACATATAGGGAATGCAACTCCTAAACATGAGATGTTTACCCAATAATAGCAGTTATGGCCAGGAATAATGTCAAGTTTTTTGATTTTCACTTCAAAAGAGAACTCTCATCCTGGGGACCAGCTGGAATGCTTGTTCACCCATCTAACATGCTCTATTCCTGGGTAACTTTAATAATCACTTATTTAACTAATCTATTCCCTACAAACTAAATTCTGGACATGAAAAACCTTGAAATCAAGCAAATTACTCCTTTGAAGTCAGTTTTCTGCAACTACCTTTGCTTTTTATACTCTGATCTGATTGTTGAAAACTAAGGGCAGCGATTTATGGAAAAAACCCAAAACTACACAGTGTTTTTATTTTTCACTTCTGTATCATTCTGCTGATTTCTCAGTGTCATGACACTGCTTCTGTCATTCAAGATATGTTTTAGTTTAAGAGCCAATAATTCAACACAAGCATTTACACTTTCCAATCAAAAAACAGTATTAAAGTTGAAAGTGTTCTCAATTTTGTAAAAAACATTTTCTCTCTTTGCTTTTAAAGCAGGAAGTATCCAAGGCAGACAACATATTTATGAAGATATCCTGCTCCTCACCATGTGGATGTGAAAGATCTCAGCAAATATCAACAATATTCCAGGAGAGATACGAGCCACAAGTGACCATGGTTCAACATCCTACCAGCAGAGCTCCAGCCAAGTCTTTGTACTGGATGATTTAGATTTGTTAGAGGAGGAAAGACCAGGGAAGATGTGATGCATATCATATTTACCCATCACCACGGGTCTTCCCTCCTCCAGCAAATCTAAGATTCTTTGCTGAGCCCTTTCCCAGACCCATCGAACACCCCTAGAAAAAGCAGCCTTCAGAGAAAAAACTGAATTTTCTCTCCCATCTTACAGTACTAACTCTGAAGGAAATGCATCCATTTTGACTAAAAAATCCAAGCAGCACATGGGCTGCTTAGAACATTTTCATCAGATGACCACATTGAATTGATTTCTGGCACTAAGGCCCCAAAAGCTTGAGCAGCAAATGCTTCCACATTCCTTCCTCCCTAGTAACGAAGATGGACAGTGACAAACATCCATTCTGCATGAGGTACACATTAAAAAAAAAGAATTTATCTGGACTTAATCGAAACTTGTCTTCATACCAACATGATGCGATGCCTTGAGAACAGGGCTCTTTACTATGAACATTTTTCTTTTTACCTTCGACTGATTATGGTTTCCTTGCTTTTCAAAACTAGCTTCAAGCCATATGTGTCTCCAGATCAGTTTATCTGCTGCTTTCAACTTCTATCAGCCCCTGTTTTTACTCAAACAGGAAAGAATACAGAATGTTCTAGTTAAAGTCTATTTTTGAATATAAAAAAGCTATGCAAGCCCATTTCCATTTTCTGGTGTCTCCAACAAACAGACTACCCAAGTTCATTAGGACGACAGTTTCTTGGCAATCAAGTCATTTTTCATTGTGTCTATAAGAATTTATTTCATTAATCCTTTGGCTCACTCACAAATCCCCATGCTCAGCACCAAACAAAAGGACCCACACTCTGTCGTCAAGTCCACACCTTGGGCATTTTTTTCCTCATGTGTTGCTGGGGATGGTGGGGTGAGGGAAGGCACCAAGTAAGGGATGACCTAAAATCAACCAAAGAAGGTCTTCAGTCTCACTTTGCTCTGTGCTCTGCCTCATCAATAACCTAATGAAGGTTGGGGTTCTGTTTATTGGGCTTGGAGGTTTTACGGAGGTTTTTTTTGGCTTGTTTTTTGAGTGGGTTTGAGGTTGTTTTTTTCGGGAGGGGGGCAAGGGAAGAACACATATGCTTTTAAATTCACCCTATTCTTCAACCATCCCTCTCAGAATCTATTTCAGAAAACAAAGCCAAAATCTGTTACTAAAAGATAAGGAAGCATTTCTGGAGCCCTCTCAAACAGTTTATTCCATGATCTGCTCTCCATAACTGCAGAACTGCACATTTCCACGCCATCAGCATTCCCTGCCTCTGCTAAGGGTGAATTTGGTGTGGTTTGGGAAAGGCTCAGGGCAGGAGCACCCAGGGTGGCAGCAGGGATGGGCTCCTTGGCAGCTCCTTCTGCTGAGCCAGGGGCAAAACAGGGCACAGCTTTGGGCTGGAGCTTGGAGGCACGAGAGTAACGCAAATGATGACTGCTTGATATTAAATAGTGATAAATATGCTCATATTAACCACAGTAAGAGACATTAATGTGGACATGTGCTCACCATACCACTGAGCCTTGCAAAAGGGAGCACTCCCTCTTGTTATGCCCACGCTGGGCAGGAGCTGAGCACTGACTGGCTCCTGGCTGGGCACTGAGAAGGCTCTGAGGCTCACACCACCTCAAACATCCTCGTTCAGGGATTTTCCACTCAGCTGGATTTTGTAAACAGTGTCCCTCTGTTATTCCTGAAGTTTTACACTTAAGTCAAATTGTACTTAAAACTTGAAAATCAAATACAGTAGACCCCTCCGCCCTTGGGGAAGGCACCCTGTCCTTGTCTTTCCATCCTGGACAGCAGCTCAGCTATCCCTCCCTGCCAAACCCACCTTGCCCAGCCCACCCTGCTCACCTTGCTGGCGACCAGCACAGCGGAGTCACCTCTTTATCATTGCTTTAAGAGCATTAATTCATTTCCAGCCACAAAGAGTACAAAGTCCAATAAATGCACTTCACTTCTAGATTCTTTTGATACCCCTCAGGCCCTGAGGAGAGACCTGAAGGGCTGAGCAGCTCCAAGGCTGTTTTGCTGTGGGTGCTGGCTCAGCCCTCTTGCTCCTCACCACCAAGTATTAATCCAGAATGAAGTGCTGCCTTTGGAAATAAATTTAAGCAGAACATCCAGCTTCAGCACAGGATTGAAAAAAGTTCTCAACCTAACCTCCAGGGTACAAACTCTTCTCACATATGTGGGAGCTCCTCCTTTCAGAAGAAAGGACAAAAAATTGTGGATAAACCACTGAAAACTGATCTTGCTTTCGCCTCAGTGCCCATTCCCATCAAACAGGGAACGCTGCACACAGGAAAACCTGGTCTTAATGTCAACCATCAACCACCACTCTGACACACAAAGCCAGGAATGAACTAATCCAACACAGAAGGACAGCAACAAAACAAGGTCCTGCTACAAGTTTGCTCAACAGAACACAAGCCAGGAGGGACTTCAAAGCAAAACCCTCCTTGCACAACAGCAGCAGAGCCCAACCAACGTTGTGATGACTCAGAAAATCCCAAGTGACACCATCCCAGAGCTCTGAGGATGCCCAGGCCAAGAGCAGGGAAAGTCCTGCCTGGGACAAGGCTGGCAGCACCAGGGGGTGACAAGGAAAACCAAAAAGAGCATTTTGTGCATATCCTCATGATCCATAGGAAGCAAAGAAGCTCAGTCCTTTTTTTTTCCTCCATCTGCTGGTACAAATTCATCTCTAATTTATTAATTCATAAGCCAGAAGATCTCTAGGAAGAAAACTACTCTTAAACAGATTCTATAGTATAAATACATTACCTGCTGCTGCTTCCTGCTAGAACACATATCAGCACAGAATCAGGCAGCACAAATCTCTTACGATTTCTTGTAAGAAAGCCTTTATATTCACAAGTATCATCTCACATCGAGCAAAATAGACCCATAAAACTGGCCTTTGTAAAGGATATCTGCTGAGACACATGCCCTGTCCTTTCCTGAATCACCAGGCACAGGCACTGAACCCTTTTCAGATGAGGCCTGAGCACAGCAGTTTTAGTCCCATGGCCATGAAGCAACAGAAAGGGGATTAAATTTTCTTCCCTCAAGCTGGGAAGGAAACATCCCTTTCAAAATGTTATTGAAATAATAAAACATTTCAATAACCATACAGCTGTGGAGCAGCAGCGCTACGAGTACACACCACGTTAAAGACCCTGCTAGAATTTTACGAGTCTGCTAAAAAACAGAACCCAAAATCCTCTGCAATTCCAAAACATGCAGACACGCACGCAAAGCCCCCCCAGCAACAGCTGGCTTAAAAAAAAAGGAACAACACAGTGGTGGAAAACCTCCAGTCAGTACCACCAGCACAGCCACACTCCCCTTTGCACTGACGTGCAACTGATGGGCGGCAGCAGGCCCCAGCGAACAGGGATGTCCACAGCCACCTCCAGAGTAAGAAAAAGGCACAAAATGACAAAACCTCTCAGCTCCACACTCAGAAGGATGGCTTTTTTCTTTTTGTAGGTGTATTCTAAGAGCAACAGCCCCAGCTCTGAGCATTGGGACGCCTGGGGCCACAGGAACCCTGAACCAAAACTCAGTCTTCACCCCCTAAGTCCTACAGCTCCTTGTTTCACAGGTGATCCATGCAAAAGGAGAGGAAAGCAGCCCTTCTTCTATTTTAAAAGACATGCAAACCCAAACCCTCATTAGAAGCAAGCGAGAGAGGATTATTTGTGCAGGAAACTGCCAGGGGGACTCCTGTGGTGGGCAAGAGCTTTCCCAGCAGCTCCACCATGATTTCTGATGCACTCATTGCCACAGGTCCTGACTTCTTATGTGACTCCCCGGGAGGGCATGGCCAGGGAGGCAGCAGCTGAAGATGCCACGGTATTCACCTCCCAGCTCAAAGATTTTAAACAAAAGAGAAAGGGTGGTCTCATCCTCAGGATTAACTGCAGCAGGGAGGTCCCTCTTCCAAGCAGGATAGATAACATTAACTCGATTGCCATGATTTCTCAAATCATTACAGCCAAGCACTTGCAAAATCAGAGCTCAGTCACCCTGGGGTGGAGCGGAGAGGCAGCCAGGGCCAAGCACTGCGTTTTTGCTCAGTCTCCATGCAGAGAAATCCCTCCCCAGACACACGGCCCTTCAGCAGCCAAAGCCGCCTGGAACTCCATCCCATCAGGGAGCAGGGACAAAGCGAGCAGAATGGACACGAGGGTCAAGACCAGGAGCTAATTAAGTTGTTTTTATTGCTTCCAGCCTCGATTCAAGAATTCTGCTTTTTGCAAGTGTGTGGAGATGCCCCAGTGGAGAAGTATGAGGTCTGGGGGAGGCAGGGGAGCTGCTGGTACCTCCTGAGCAAGGGCACACACCCTCTGTTTGATCTGGAAACCCTCTGGTTTTGCAGTTGCCAAATGTATTTTAGAAAAGCAAGGGGAGCCTGTGTCTCCAGTTGCATTGCAATTACGTCCTTCAGTGCTGGTTTCATAGAAAAAAAGTCTGATACCTCCCCCACGGTCTCCTGTATTGATCCAGCACAGCTGAGGTGCAGGCAGGAGTGCTGCAGAGACCTGGCGTGCTGTGGAGGAAATGAAAGAAAACCAGAAAAAAAACAGATCGTGCTTTTATTTAAGTGAAACAAAAAAAAGAGAAACAGAAAAGAGAAAAAGTTGCATATACAAAGACACCACACACGTGGACATCTTTTGTTACAAGAAGTTTTATGCTTTACTCCAGGCAGAGTTTGTAGCTACAGTAGTTCAGTCCACAGGACAAAGACATCCATAATAGCATTTTAAATAGGGTTTTCAACCTATTAGGCACACAGAAATTACTGTGGAGGCACAGCACAACCCAGATGAGCAGAAACCCATCACATATTAAAATCCTTATGGGTTTGGGCAGTACAAATATTTTGCACAAGCACTTGCATGCAGAAGTGGCGCCTGCTCATTGCATATATAGAGCTTTACACATCACACCTAGAAAAATAATTTATAGACAACGCAGATATATCAGTCTCTGCCTTATTCTGCACTCATCCATGCTATAACACCCCTTAAGAATTAAATGACTCCCAGCATTGCCTTTAGGCAAAACAGGAAAACACAGATTGAGGTGAGACCTGGAGGTAGAAATGATGCACAGGACAGCAGCACACTTCAGAACTTGGAGTCCAAGCTCCAGAAAAGCTGGAGATATAAAACAGAATCACAGTAAATTCATTTCCTGGTACCATTTTGAAGGAAAATTATAGCATTTCCTTTCCAGTTTTATTGAAAAGTTCAAATTCAATGGCAACAAATAAACTAAAAACATACACGGTGCTGGAACAACCTGCATTGCCTCTGCCTTTGCTAACCTTAAAGTTGTTTGCCTGCTTTGAGCATGATATGTATTAATAAAAACAAAAAAGAAGAAACACAATGAAACAGTGATTTATGGTCCCATAAAGGTTCCAGTTTAAAGAAAATCTGTAAAACCTTTTCAGAAACATGCAGAAAAAGAAACAAAGAAGAATTGAAGTGGGAAAAGTTTTCTAATGTTCCATTTTCCTCTTAGCTAAGCAAACATTTCAACTGAAAGAATTAAATAATTTACTGAAACATTAGATGTCCTCTTGGCAAAAAAATACAAATTACCCAAAAGCCCATATTTTTCAAGGGTCTGTGTGTCTCCCTCCTTCAGCAGTTGGGTATTGGAAACCTCAACAAATCACGTTGTGAATTGAAAAGCCTTGGACAGCAGCTGCTTTCAGTTCTTCTCATGTGAAGCAGGGAACAGAATGGCGAAACAGAGACTTTTCACTAAATTTTGTGGCAGATGACCTCATCTTGACAAAGAAACAGTTAATATCTCCACAATCCAGAGCTCTATAGAATATAGTCTGTATCTATACATCTATCTGATGTATTCTATATCATACAAAATAAACTTAAAGTGCCTCTCTGAAGCTGCAGAAAGCCTCCCCATTTAGTTTCAACTTATCAGAACACCAGCACACTCCCCAGATTTCAGTATCTGCAGCCCTTCAGAGAACACTTAAAACATTTGAAAAATTTTGAGATGCATCTCATTAGAAAATGAGGTACCTTATTTCATATCCCATTTACGAGTCAGTTTGTCTTTCCTGAAATTCTTTCAGGTTCTTGTTCTTTCTCCATTATTAAAAACCCAGTAATGATTCACAGTTTATGTGAAATTATTGTTTCAGGTGCTTTTCTTAGCAATTCATTAAACAAAATTAAATGCAATTTTAGAATTAGTCCTTTAAAAGTCAACATAATTTCCTTTTTCATCCCCATCTTCCCCTATTTTGCATGTCAATCATCTATATATAATTATTTTCAGATGGAATATGAAAATTTCATCTATTTTAGTGTAATGAGTGCAAGCAAACAGAGCACAGTTGTTTCTTATTAGCCAACATAATATATAATAGAGGAATAGAGTTCACCCCTCTGCACACCCAAAAATGTCTGTATGGGTTACAAGAGGTGCCACTTTTGCACTGTGCAGGACACATGAACAAGCAGAGAGAGCCACAGGCTCTTTTGTCACCCATGGGCACTCCACTCCAAGGCTTTGACAAAAAGTTTCAAAGAATTTTGAGCCTGGACCAACACCACACATCTGTGTCCCCATTATCCACAATCCTAACTAAAAAAATTCCCAAACAAAAGCTGCCCCCTAATAAACCCACCACCCATCAACAAGCTGCCAATTTTTAAGTCTGGATCTGGTTCTTGGGCCATGCCCCAGAGGTATTTCACTGCATGTGAGCTCGGCCAGCCCTGCCCCTCTCATGAGCTTTTCCAGACGGGTTGGGGAAGCCATCAGTGGAAGAAAAGCTCAGAGTCACTAAAGGACAAAAATAGTTCATTCATTTTGTTAGTGGCATGGAATAACTTCACTAAGTTTTGTTGTTCTTTTTTCTTTTAAACTCTTTTACTCATCACTGGCTACCTTCAGGTGAAGGCATTTCTAGTTTCTTCTACTTCAGAAGAGGTTATTTCTGATTTTCTGCAATAACCTTCATGCCAGCAGCTTTGAAAATACAAAAAGCAGATCTTGTGTGTGTATATATAGCATCCAGGGAGAAACATCTTGGACAAAATCACAGAAATAACAATAACAAGCCCCCATTATTATAGCCTTTGAAGATGTTTAGGCACTAAAAACAATCCAGCTGCCAAGAAGTAAAATAATTCTTATCTGGAAGATAAGATTTATGATGCTTTGCCCAGGAAACCACTCTCATGGTATCCAACTCACTTTGCAGAACCTTGCAGAGAAAAAGAATAAAGCATTAAAAAAGCCCCTGGAAAACTATTTTTGAAATAGAAATGAAAATGAAAGGAGCTAGATAATAAGAAAAAAAAGAAAATAAGAAAAATTCACATTCTAGTAATGCTGCAGGTTTCCCCACTGCACTGACCGTCTCCTATTCCCTCTGCAGCAGTTGGCAATGGAGCAGCCCTTCCCAGGGGGGCAGGAAAAGCAGCCCTGGGACAGGACACCCTCCAGCCTGAGCAGCCTGGCTTCAGGTACCCTTCAGAACAGCCCCACATCACTGCCACCCCTGTGCTCTGCCCCTGCAGGGACAAAAAGCCTTCAAAGCAGACACATCACCTTGCAGGAGCAGAGCACTGGCAGGGAGGGAATCCTGCCCTGCACTGGCCAGTGCCTTCCAGAGCAAATTCTGTGCTTTTTATTGAACATTCCAGTGGGGAAGGAGGCTGCTGCAAGCCGGGGCTGGCTGCCTGCCAGCCACATCAGCTGTAATCAGATTATACAGTAGTGGCTTCAGAAAGCAGAAGCATGTTTATTATCAAGCCACTAACCAGACTGACATTAATTTGGTCAAAGCTAAGCTAAAACAGTCTCTCCGAATAATTTTCTGATTCAGATCACATTTACTTAGTTGATGTAAGTATTTTTTGCAAATTATGCTTAGGGAATGATAGTGGTTACAGGCTATTATTTCATTTGTGATTCTAAAAGTCACTGCCTTTCTGAAAAAAAAAAAAAAATCCACTTAATTAAATTCTACTAGTTAAAAAAAAAATAAATCAGAGGGCATATTGTCCCTCAGTGGGGGACACAGCATGCAGAGTGCCAATCAAAATATAGACTTGACATCCATCTCCAAAAAAGAGTAGTTTTGGTTATTTTTGGCAAGAGTTAACATATCCAGTCCTTACTTTTAGGTAGATCCTGAACAATGCATGAACATTTTTGCCTACCATCTCCTTAGAATCCACCTATTGAAGAAAATAGCCTACCTACTAAGATGCCTAATGATTACTAAAATAAATAAGAAAAAGGTCCAAGGTAGCAACGCAAAAGTGTGTCAGATCACTACTGATGGAAGAGTATCAGCCTAATCCCAAATAATACCTTTTTGTTTGGCTGCAGTTGTACCACCCACAGCAATTTGTGGGGAGCTCAGATCCTGCAAACCTGCAGGGATGAGGAGCTCAGCATGGCCAGGTTACTCAGCTCCTTCACTGTGAAGAGGAAAAACACATCCTGAGTCTCCCCCAGAGCAGTGCTTACACAAATCCTGAGTTTGGACACAAGCCTGGAGGTTCACTTCCCTCCTGACTACAAGACAGATGCGAAAAGTTAGTGGAAGAGAAGTAAGAAGCCAAAAATTAAAATAAGGGGAGTCCAAACCCTTCACTAGGATCCTTCCGAGTGATCCTGCAAGACACAACTTGCCTCATTCAGCCTTCAGAATGCCACGCTGTGGGGCTCAGTCCCCTTTTCCTCCTGTGCTAAGTTGATTCCTTTCCTTTCTAAAAAGGTTTTTAGTGGCTATCTTGAGCAGAATAATGAATGTGCACGCGATACGTGGGATGATGCATCTTCTGTAAGTGGCAGATGGGAAAACTCAACATGTGTGGTTGGGAATAGCTGCTCTAAACTCTGGCCAGAGGAATTTCCTTCAGCCCATTTAAAGAGTCCCCTGCAACCTCAGCTGGACACCGTTCATGCATTTATTTTCTATTCTGAGTCAACACAGACTTAAATAGTCCCAAACTGCATTTCAGTAGCAACCCAATGACTTCCACGCTGCTCACTCTGAGCCTGCACAGCACCTTGGGGTGGAGAGCAGTGCTGCAGGGAGCACCTCAGTGGCTGTGAGCTGACCCCACAGACACCCTGGCTCAAATTCCTACACACATTCAGGTATAAAACCAGCACACGTTGACCTAGAACATCTACAGCTCACTTCAGACCCACTCCTCCCCTCGCACGTCGGTGTTTTCTAGCAGTAGCTGCGCTGTTTGCACAAAAGAACCCCTGAGCCAGAGGCACACAGCTGGCATTTGCCCAGCCTGGAATCAGTGATTCCCAACCAAAGATTCTGCTTTTAAGATGTGGCATGTAAACTGAGTGGCTGGTGCTTGCAGGGAGATGTGAATATAATTCTTTGGCCCACCTTCTACAAGAATTTCTGTGTTTGATTTCAGAGCACTAACCTACACATCAGAGAGACTGCACATTCTTTAGGGTACTGCAAAGGAAGGGGCTGTTTGGGTAGGGATTTATTCATTTAGGATATCATTATATGAAATCACTCTGTTTTAAGGCTGTCAGTGTCCAGCTCCTGCAGGTTTTACAACTTGAAATTTAATAGAAGTTGAGAACAAACCACATAGTCCGCAGAGCTGCTTATTAACACAGCTCTGATGGCATCCCTGAATAGAAACTGGAAAACAAAATTGCAATGGAAAATGTCAAAAGCCACAAACCCCAAGCTTATTAGCATGTATCAGGTGTCAAATAAGGAAAAATCTGAGCTGGAGCTGTAAGGAGAATGGATGTCCCAGAGCTAGTGAGGGAAGAGGGCTGCTCCCAGCACATCTTCCAACTCTGAAGTTTACACATGAATTTAAGCCCAGACTGGTCCATGTGAAAAACAAAACAAACCAACCAACCAAAGAAACAACAACCAAAACCAACCAACCTAAAAACCCCATCAAAGGACACGAGTAAATCACCTGCTAGGGACCAGACTTGTCTCCAGAACAATTCCTCAGGAGCATCAGTCACTCTTCCATGGCTGGAAGAGTAAACCAAGTAAACCAAGATAATTTCCATTCTGGAAGAGCAGTTCCATTTTTGGAAAACACTTTTAGATGGACACTTCTTTCTGGGCCCATTGAGATCCTAACTGAAGTGTAATAAATCTTTACTGATAAGAGTTTATTACAAGCTTAGAAACACCCACTGGATTTCTCAAGCTGCAGAACGAAAGCCCTTGGAAAACAGGAAAGCAAAGTCTTCCTGCTTATCTTGGTTTAGAGAAAGTCACACTGATTTCCTGCAAATTATTCCAGCAGATTGAGAAACAGATAGCAGTATAGATAATAACAAAATAGAAACTAAAACAAGCACCCAGGTTCAGACAACTCCATCTGCAAGACCTACAGTAAAATTCCCAGGTTCGTGATGGAAAATGGGAATGATACCCCTGAGATTTGAGCGGTCAGGTGCTGGGCTTGCCTGCCATGGCCTGGTTGCTGTGTGTGACATCTGGTCATCTGGTAAGGAAATACTAGGGATCATAATTTAGTTTGAATTCTGACCAACGTGACGGTGAGGGCTCAACTCTGCTGCAAAGGAGAGTGAAAGTTCCCTGTGGAGTTTGATGCCGGGAAACTTCAAACTGCAAAGATCCTTTTCCGAAGGAAAAGTGAATAATCTGGTATCACAAAGGGGGCTGGGGGTGGGGGAAGAATAACAAATCAGGAGGGAAAAATGTACTGAAGTATTTACACAGCTGGTTTTTCAAGACAGTGCTCTTAAGATGGGCTGTTTTTCAGCCATGTAGCTAAAAAAATAGTCCTAATCCATAAGCAGCGTTTCCACTGCGGTGACAGATATCAGCTCAGTAAAACTGGGCCATATGTGACTTTGCTAACCCTGTTTCAAACCCAGGTGTCTTCAGGAAGACATGACACTACCATACACCTAATGTTTGCAGGAATTTTCTGGAAAGAACATGTCTACAGGTTGCTTCTAATTATTTTTGCACATCCTCCTCAAGATAACAACCAAATTTTTAAAAAATCATTTAAAAAAACCATCAGTATGATTTGCTAACTGTGAAGGTATTAAAATAAAATAATTCAGAATTATTGAGTTGTTCAAATGCAAGGTAACACTGAAAATGCAAAGAGCTGAAGGAACAGACTCACATCTGACTTTGTTTTTGTTCTCTACAAATTAACATCAGCACAATCACTGCCTGAGGGGCACGGAAACACCACAGCATCTCCACAAGTGCCTGGACAGGGCACACACCCCCCAGCTTTGTTTCCAGGAGAGCCCTTTGGATCCACAACTGCTTTCTCACATGTGCCTTTTAAATCGTTATCAGGAAACAATGAAACTAAGCCAATTAATGTCCAGAGAGAAGTCTGGCCTGGTGCTGCCTTCTGAAGGTGGCTTTCAGCTGAAACCTCTATTCCTGCTGTTATTCCTTCCCCAGAGAGGAGCAGGACACTGAAGGTTTAGCCTTGGCCAAGGGACCAGAAGAGGCTTAGCCTCGACAGACCAAGGCAGATGGGACAGATTGCCATCTACAAACACAGCATGAGGGAGGTACGCCCAGTTTTCTTTCCAAAAAGTTGTTTAAACGATAGAGCAGTGTTGGCATGAGAATACTAAACTAACCAGGAATAAGATGATGTTAGAAATTAGGAGTTTTACACGCAACAGAAGATCTGGAGTAGTCTTTGGACAGATGAGTCCAGACAAAAAAAAAGTGGTTTTAAAACAGAGCTTTGCTGATTTAAACCAAGGATTAAACAAATGTGATTGCTTGCTGGGAAATGTTCTGAGGAGTTCAGTCACCCCTGTGCAGTTTCCACCTTCCTAGAGCATCTCTGAAGGACACAGAGGGAGCTGAATCACCTGCAGGGAATCTCTTGGGACAAAGCTGGCACAGTCACCAGCTCTGAGCTGCACCAGAGCCCCAACTCCCATGGTAATTACCCTTCTCACGTGCTGCTGTCCCAGCACAGGAACTGGCTGGCTGCTCAGCCATGGCTTTTGCTGGATATCTGATTGAAGTGTTGGCTGACATCAGCTATTGGAGTGGTCCCCAAACCTGCTCCCATCATCCATTGAAGGCAACCAGAAGGCACCACACAGCTCCTGCAGCAGGAGGATGGTGCTAGGACACAGACACAGCTCGAGGAAAGCAGGGACAGAGACCACCCCCAAAGGACATTTTCCACTGCAGAGAGATCTCTACAGGAGCTTCTTGTTCTCTTCCTTACGGATCCAGCCCAAAGGGCTTTTTGTACCTAAAGCCCTTTCCATTCAGTGCATGTGCCCATGAAGAGTTTCTTAAAGGTCAGTGCTCTTTCTGCACTGCAGTTTAATGTCAGAGATGCCTGTCAAACAGAGGATTTGCCTCCATTTGAAAGACAAGCCTACAACAACACGCAGCTGATTTTTCCGAGAGATTACAATTGCATGTCTCGAAAACAAACCACGAGGGAAAGCAAATGAGGTGTAATACAGAAAGATTACTCAGGCATCCCATATTCTAGGTCTCATCACTAGATTGATTTGTCATTTTATAAAGTATTATCTTTTAAATAAACTTGCTAATGATAAAACCAGCAATCTATTCCAATTTCTTTATGGTATTTCATTACTTCATTACTTGGTTTGGGGTAATAGTATGCAAAATTCTCTGATTCTAAAGCAACCTTTCTTTTCTCTCCCCAGGCCTCTTAGCATACTTTCAGGCTTGAATCACAAACACAATATAAATCACTTGAAAAAAGTCAGAGACATTTTAAAATAACATGAAACAGTAATGTATTTGTTTTTTTAAGCACGTGTTATCATTTGAAGCTGAAGTACATGACAGTAGCGATTTAAACAAAGTAAAAGGAACAGATATTTTTATTTTATGCATGTCCACTAACTCATTAGTATAAGATGAATAGATTTTTAACGTATGGTGTAATGGGATCGTTTGTTAGTTTTTTGAACCCTGTTGAAAAGTTTATCGAAGCAGCTCTGGAAAGTTCAAGTTCTTGTAAATGGAAGGAACAGTACTCAAAAGTTTAAGATAATGTATCAGTGCTTTAATAAGCCTTCCCCTGAAAATGCTGATTAGGGCAAGCGATTATTTCTTTCACAGTTTAAAACTTTTACATTGCTACATAAATGTTGATACAGTGCCAAGAGCAGAATAGAATGTAATTTTTGCTTTATCCTTTTCAAAATAATGATTTTAGCTTCCACAGACTAAACACAGAAAGTTTTCAACAGATTTCTAAGTCGTCCTAATTTCAGCTTAGAATCAGTATTCTACCTAAGAGACAAAACTCTGGCTTTGATTTACATTTGCCTGTATTTTTTGTCATACAGCAAAGTCACCAAGATCACCCTCTCAGAGCTACAGGCTTCACTCCAGCAAACACTTTATTAAGCCAGCAAGGGCAGATGTACACTGGGGAAAAGGGACTTACTGACAGAATTGCAGAACTGGCTTTATCTCAGTTGGAAGGTTTTGGTGTGGAAAGACAGCATTTCTAGGCAAGGATTACTGATTAAGTAACTTCATGGTCTTGGAAAGACCATTAGAGTTAAGAACAGAATGAGATATTTGTCTTCTGGGCACACACAATTTTAAGCACACTAAATACACAGCTGAAAGTAAAGAGCTGTCCTCAGGCACAGTTCAGGGGTACAATCCAACTCCCACAGAGGGCAGCTGTGTCACTAGACAGACTTCAACGCTGCCCCAAGTTGTGGACAGAGGATAAGAACTTTTGGGTATTTTGCTGTTTCTACAATGTTAAATAGGAATCAGGGATTTTGTTGCTTCTAAAACAGATAAAGCTCATTTTAATTGAAGCTGGGTAACAATCACTGCGAGCTGCTCAGCTGAGGGCTGGAGGGAAGAGGAGCTGCTGGTCCAGCCACCACCACACCCACCCATGATGCCCCCTTTACAACACCACACATGGCCAAAAAACAGCAAGGAGATGGACTTGGTCATCTTGTAGAAGTCAGAGCTCTACTGATTTACGCCAGCACAAGATTTGGACTAATCATCACAACCTGCCTATGCTTATTTTTACATCGTGCAAAACGAAGATGAAAGGATGGAAAACAACATCTCCTCAGGACAAAATGCAGCTGGAAGAACATGCATGATACCCATGCTAATGCGTGGAAACATCTGGCCAAGATGGGAAGGACTCCGAAGTTTTCTCGCTCCACATTAGTGGGAACACATTGAAACCTGACAATGGCTCTGTCCTATGGAAATACCACAGCTCTCGTCATGCAGGCAGTCAGGCTTGAAATCCTGACATCAACATCGGGGTAGAGGGGGAAAACGACTCCACTCTTTCTGCTTTCCATTGAAATAAAACAGTTTGCAACAAAAGGCAAGCGCATGCCTGCGCTCCCCTCGGTGTGTTTCCAATCACAGCAGTGTGTTTAAGTAGTCAGGCTGCATCCAAGCCTTCCAGCTCGGCAGAGCAGAGAGGGCAGATGACATCCTGATGGCAAACGCGGCTGTGTAAATCATCTCCAAATGACAGTGTCATACACGGAGAGCTGCTTCGTTCGGAATAGGCCAAACGGTGCTTTTCCTCATCTGGCATCATCTATACATCAGCCAGCGATTCCTTCGGGGATTGTAATTCTTGCCATGGACAAACGCACAACAGATGTTAAGAGAATAATAAAAAAAGGCTCCATCGAGGTAGCACAGCAGCCACTCCCGAAGTCAGCAGCAAACTTGCAAGCAGCCACAAGCCCCTCTCAGGCATCTGGCTGCCAACCTTCAGCATTGCATGGCAGTCACTGGGCAAGGGGGTGAGGAGGGACAGGTAAATGACCAAAAATTCAGACCCTGTACACTTCAAAGCTCCTGTTTCTGATTTGGGGTTTCCAGAATGACGCATTTTAGAAGTATACAAATGCTAGTCAATTTTCTTGTACATTTTTCCCCCCCAAATGACACAGGAGCATTTTTTTCCTGTGCTCTCTTAGGAGGTCCTTTGCCAAGCTTAAAGTTACAGGCATCATTACCAACAGGGTTAAATAAAATATGCTTTATGCTGCTGTATTACTAATATGCTTTAACAGAGGGGTAAATCAGACCCCTTCTTTGGAGTGAGCAGCATCTATCCCAAAGCATCTATGATTTCAGCATGAACAGATGCAGTGCTTCAGCATCTTAGGCCAGTTCATGCATTTAGTCACAGCTCTGTGCTTTGCAGCCCCTGCACCTTGTAATAAGGAGATCAGCACGGTGAAATCAGTCTGCTTATTTCCCCATTTACACACATCTGTGTACCCAGTCCTTTGAGGACATGAATACCTTCATTTAAACCATCTCAATATTCCCTAACTGTGCAAGAAACGGTCCCCATATGCTAAAAAAAACACCAGAGGGAGCAGTAATTTTGAAGGATGGTGTTTCCTTATTGATATGCTTTCTGTGTTTCTTCAGAAAAAATATGCAATAATTTTGTCAGCCATTAAGAGAACTTTCCTGTCTCTTACATTTGAAATTTAATGTACTGGATGGAGACATGAGAAGCTGAGCAAGGTGTGAAGTACATATATTGGCAAGGGAAAACAGTGCCCAAACACACCAGCCCCACACAGCATCACAGCCCAGGGACAGCATCGCCTCATCCAGGCACAGCTGTGGTGACAGAGACCATAGGCAGCACAGGAGGAAGGGACACTGGAACAGTCCCTGAATCCTGCACAGAACATTCAGCCTGGGCAGCTCCGGGAGCCAGACTGAACCTGTGATCCCAAAGGAGCCAGAAGGGCTCAGTGACAGCCAGTGGCCTGAGGGACCGCCTCAAGGGCAGGATGCATTTCAAGAAGATATCTTCTGTGAATGGTATTTAAGGTAAAAATGCATGTCCCCAAACCTGCAGATCATAAGAATTATCGAATCCAGTATGCTCTGTGTCAACAGACAGATGTGAGAAGCCATAAAAGCCTTACAGACAGATGACAAAGACTCACAAGGCACACCCAGGAGCCAGCCACCTGTTGAATTTCAGAGGGAACTTCTCCACAGCTCTTTCAAATCTTTGGGAGTGCCCTACAGCATGTCTTGCTCCTCAACCACAACACACCACATGGTTTAGGTCTCCCAAAAGGCCAAGACTTGCTGTTACAGTTGATATTTTTCATCACTTCAAAGCTTGGACTGAGATTCTCTGCCCTCTCAGAAGCCTGCTATCTTTGGCATCCCCCAAAATTGAGGAAACATCAGAGTTTGGCTATTTTTGCCGCTGGCTTTCCAATCTGACATTAACAGCCAGTGTCCACAAACTATATCCTGCAGCTCTTACTCAATCCCATGGAAAGTTTGCTGGAAGAAGGGATGAGTAAAGGTTACAACATAGTTGTCTTATTATTATTAAGGACACACAACAGCTGTACATCCAAGCTTGGTATTTTTACAAGCCAAAGAGCAATCACGCTTTTCTAAACCTTGGCATGTCTTTAGCTCGCTGTGCAAAAGTTCCAGGGGGCATGAGTCATCTTACAAACCCATAAAAATCTAATTAAGGCTAATGATCATCCTTTTGTTTACACTGTATGTAAAATGCTAACTGCTTCTGATACTCCCTGCAGGGGCAAGATTTACCATCAATCTTGAAATGATTTCTACCACACCAACAGACTTAAAATGGCCCATTTAAGACAGAACAAAATCCACACCACACAAAAAAGGTTTTGCCTTATTTCCCAAACACTTGATTTCTCTCTCATGAAGCTACTGAAACATTGTGCTCTCTAAGCTGCTCTTAAATTTAGAAGGAGGTTCAGAAACCACATAACTCAACTAAGCTCCAGTTTGAAGTTTAAAGAAAGCAATGTAAGGGCAGATCCTCTCCCAGGCTGCATGGCAGCACACCAGCTTCAGTTTTTCTGCTCTTACCCAGACCTGAGCAGTGCTGGAAGAGTCTCTGATGGACTCAGCTGGAGGACAGAGAGAAAACATTTCAGTGACCAGGGTTACAGCAATCCCACCAAAGGAAAAGGCTGGAGAACTGATCCTGTGAGATCACTGCTGACAGACCCTGGGATGGAGGTCACATCCACCCACTGCAACGGGAAAAGGAGAAGACAACCAATTTTCCCCTCACAGAAACTCACTGCAGCTCTTTGATGTGTTTCAGTGGCTGCACCCTGGTGAGCTGCAAGACACTTAACCAAAATCACATCAGGAACTGTTTGCCCTACAAAGAAAGCATTTGCTGGTTCAAATTGGACCACAGGGAAGCGCAAAACACCAAATAAAGAGGCTACTGGCAAAGGGGTTTATACTTTTCCCTTTTCCAGGGACAGGTGGATTTCTTAAACTTTTTTTTTTTTTAAATTTATACTGTCTTCAAATCTGCTTGCACAGCTCTTGTAGGAAAAAACATCCTCCTGCAAGCTTAGTCTAGCTTGAATCTGAACAACTCTCAGAAAATCTGCCAACATGACAGTTCTTGGAAAGCTGCACAAGCGCAGATGAATGTGAGATTTCTAAAAGGAATTCCATCAGATCTACGTACTACTCATAAAACAAGCCCAGTAGCTGGCGAAAGCAGCAAACTTTCAAGGTTAGGATGGGATGGGAGGAATTGGGCTTTCTCCTCAGTGACAGTTTATTTCCAAGTTGCTTTTTCCCCCTCCAGAAGTGCAGGTGCCAGGAGGGGTGGGTGCTTTCCACAGGCCATGCCGTGGCATCCCAGCTATTAAAATCACATTATCAGCAAGAATCTGAGCGGGGGCAGGAGGGACAAAGACAATTTATCCCCACAAAAATGTTAGTCTAAAATAAGCACCCTCCACAAGCAGCCCCGTTGTTGTCTGCAGTCATAAATACCACTTGGGCAAAGGCAAGCCCTTAAAGAACAGGCCTGGGTTTATTGCTCCCAACTCCCACTTACTGACAAATAAGAACAGGTTCTGTTCTCTTCACTACTAGGCTGGGAATTCAAATAGCTGCTGCTGCTCAAGCGATAATCAAATAGGGAAAATTTTCTGTACTGACAGTGGCTGGACTGTCCCTGGCACAGAAAGCGCAAGGCAAAGTTGGTGAAAAACCCAGGTTTTGACACAAATATCTGTGATATTGGCACATCCAGGGCAAGGCTCCTCCCTGACCCCTTCCCCTGCTCTCCAGGGCCATGGCAGAGGCCAGTAGAGAAAATTACTCACTCTCTACTCTTCCTTCTCTCCTCCTACTCTGCTGTTCCCAGCCACACACACCTGTGCACAGACACCAGGGTAAGCAAAGAGCCAAGAAACAAATGCAAGATTTAATTACAAATTGGGAATAAAACATTCCAATGAGATGTGATTATAAAACAAACAAATCTAACACTGTCTCTACATGAAAGGATAAAGACTTGCAAGGTATTACCAGGGGTTGCAAAAACTCAAGTGAAAACAAGATCCTGAAAAGCAGTATTTCTCTCCCCAAAATATTTTTATAAGGAGGGGAAAAAAACAAACCAAACAACATAGATGACCCTATGAGTATTAAACTTCTGGCACAGTACCATGAATTTCTCTAAAGGGTTTCTTAGAGCATCTTAGCAATTCATCGAGGAAGTGACCCTCTGGCACGAATACCCAGTTGTCTGGGCTTTGAAGTTGTGGAGGCTTCTTAAGAATGTCTGTAGGACACTTTCTCTGGTCCTCTGCCTCTGAACACCAACTTTTGACCTTTCATCCCTGGAAAGACTTACCAACTCCCAACAATGTCTTACAAGATGCTATTTTCTGTGCATTCACTGCAATATTCCAACCTCTAAGGCATCAAAAGGGGAAGGGAAGCACTAATCCATCAGCCTTTTACCAGCCTTACATATTGATTGTGGTTGATACCCTGTTGTCCGTAAAATAAAAATAGAGTGCACAGGTGAGATATGAAATATCTCAGTGTCCTGATGGGAATGAATCACTGCAGAATTATATTTTCCTTTGGGTTTTCAACTGTCAGTTTTGAAGAGTCTTTTGGCCTTTTACAAGTTTTGAATGACACCATAAAACCAAACTTCCTTTACAAGACCTTGTACTTAACCTAGGTACTAACCCTGTACTTTGGGACCGGAGAAGTGTAACAGATTCAGTTGTTTCTACCTAAAAATAAACGAGGAATTTGTTCCTGTAACTACACTAACATCCAGTTACAACCCAGGGAACCCAAAACATTCATTATTATCCAAAGTAACAGCCCTAATAAGAGTAGGTTCATGAGCAAACTGGTGCTGCTTGTGAAATACTCAGAGTCACACAGGAAAAAAGTTTCCATAATATTGGTAGTATTTGAATGTCTGCTAAGCATTCAGCAAAGAAAAATAACAGCTTCCTTTCCAAGAAGTGACTAAAGCAGTAGATGATTCAGTAAGTAGAATGGTAGGTTGTGTAATGCAAGATTTAACACGCTCTCCCCTCTTTTGCCAAACTGTCACGATCACTTGAAGGTCCATTTCCTGCACAGGTTCTCTTGCCCTAGGTTGGGATGAAGAACAGATTGTGAATGATGCCTGCTTTAGCATATTCTGGTTTAGGATTTATGGCACAGGTTGCTCAAAAGCAGGAAAATGCCACTTGCAACATTAGCAGGTAATTGCGACTCCAGGTGAATGGTGAATTTAAGCGCTAATTAGCACTTGTAACACTAATGAGGATCTTCCCATGCCCTTGTGGAAGTGGAGCTCTCACAATGGAGACAATGGACCATTTATGTGATTATTTTTATTTTTTTTTTACCCTCAGCCAGTAATGGATTCACAGAGATATGATAACCTATGCTCTGAGCCCGATCACACAGTGAGATGTGAACCCATCTGCACAAAGCCCCAGCTCCATGTCCCTGCCATTGCCCCCAGCCCGCTGTGCTGCCACATGCTCCCCAAATCCACCTCCAAAGGAACGGGAGGTTTTCGATTTGCTGTCAACAGGAAATAGAAAAAATTCCCCATCGGTCATGGCAATGACAGACATCATACCCAAAAAGAGTGCGCACACATGTGGGAATGACCTGCCTGGTTTCCCAGCCAGACCAGAAATGAACTTCTGTCCCAAGCCAAAGGAGTTCAGAAGCAGCAAGTTACTGGCAGCAAACCCTTATTATCAGGGGATCCACCACAGTCCTTTCTTCTCAAAAATCCCTATTGCCTCCTGCTGCTGAGTTTAAAGAAAAAAACTTTCCAAGCCCAAGGAAATGGCACATTAGAGTGAAGAATCCTACAAAGGAACAACAATTTGGAGTTTGTAACTGCTCAGTTTAAAAAGAGCACTGCAGTGATTGAAAGAGTCAGTTAGAAAGTAATCTGAAGAGATAATTTTATCTGCTGTCAACACAGAACTTCCCGTCTGCATAGCATTTATCTCAATGTGGAAGTTGCTCCCTTTCTCATAGTGACTAATACTTTCAAAATCAGTATGAGCATCCCTTGAGTATTTTCCTTTCAGAGGCTGCTTTGCTCTTTAGTGCTGAGCCAAGAAGCTGCACAGGCAGTGCTGCCCAGACCCTGCAGCCCCAGTGTGACACTGTCGGGGGTCCAGTTTCACCCATCTGATTTTTGAGTCTCCAGATGCTCCTCAGAGCTCATGTCTCATTTCACAGGCTGTGCCGCTCAGCTGCCGGCACACATCGGCCATCACACTCCCCATAACTTGGGCTTGGGGAATGTGTGTGTGTAACTCAGTAGCTCTGATGATTTGCACCATCAGGAACTGTTTGGAAAGATCAAAGTTCCACCCTTTTCTTTTTAACCAGTAACACCTTCCCTTTTTCCCTACAGCACAAGCTTTGGTCTTTTTTCCAATAGTATCACCTTCCTCTTCAATATTTAACGCTAAGTAATTTGTGTGCACGGATTTAAACCTCATTACAAAGCAAAAATCATTCCACATTTCTCCCAGAGACACCATTAAAGTTTTTAAGTGGGACTAGACACACCATGGTGGAGCATGCAGATATTTGAAACACAGGAAAGAAGAAAACACAACAACCCAGGGGTTTGTGCTGAGACCTAAATATGGAATTTATTACTGTGTTTGTGCAGCCGATGCAATACCCCAGTGTCATTTTCAAAGGAGGCAGATTTTTGTTCTTGGAAAGGGTATGTTAAGAGCAGTATTAAAACACGAATTAAAATATGCTATTTTTTCATTTGAGAGTTCAAACCACAGCTGAGGAGAGCTGCTAAGCTTTATTTCCCTCCCTAGCAAAGCCAGTGGCTCAAACCAGAGTGAAAATCCTCCCTGCAGCACTCATAAGTAGCAGGGCTATGGATTTACTGCTTCGGAGAGCTAATTCCTACAGCTGCTTCCTAACACTGCAGCTCCTCATTTCCGCTACACCAAAAACACCTGGCTGGGAAAGGACAGCCCTGGGAGACCTGCTTGTAGATGTCAGTCTGAATTTACTCTGCTCAGCCCAAGAGGACAGAGCTCAGCACATGAGACGTATCAGAGATATACAGCTGAAGCTCTGATTTTGCTCTGACCAAAACCCAAACCAAAAGTTTTTTTGTCTAATCTGCAGTAAGGGAAAATTATTTTTAGTTTTTCCTTTTGGTGCATTGCTTACAAGTTCTCATATCTGGCCAGGAATTGGTGTTAAAACAAACCCACACAAAATGCCTGACCAGGCTAATATAAAAAGCCACTAACAGCCTTGGGTGCACCCAACACGAGTAGCTGCAGCAGGGAGCATGGTGCTCACATCAAGCCCTTTCTCCCCTCATCCTTCCAAGACAGCCCTTATAGATCTGGGACAGGGCTTCCATGCTTCAAACAGCAAACCTTTTACACCACCGTCCCCAACAGTGGAGCAAACACCCCAAGTTCACAAAAAACAAGAAACATTCCCAGCCTGGAGTACCCTGTTACTGTCACAACCCATCCCTTCTCCAGCACCACCTTCTCTCACGGGATAATCTACTCTGTTTGTATTAGGCAAGATTAATTTACGTAGATTTAGCTGTGCAGCTGCCATAAATCAAAATGTAAGAAAAATATCTTAAGCATAATCTCTGTTTATTTAAAGGTTTCTGCCCATGTCTCTCATTTCTCCTTCGTTCCCCTCTGGAGCCCTTGCAGGGTTTCCCTTCAGCTGGGGCTGGTCCATCTGCCAGACACAGCCCCATCCATCTGCACTGCCCACAGAGGCAATAGCACAGCCCACGAGTGGCTTTATTGCAGGGGTCTGAGCGAGCACACTTGTCATCAGATCCTCAGGCATCTGAAGAGTCCCTGCAGCTGCCTTTCTCTGCACATCAGAGCTTCTGCGAGCTGGCCGGGCTGTGCCAGGCGATAGCACACAATGGCTCTCGTATGTGCTTTATCAAACAACCTGACCTAATCCTCGTGAAAACATTGCCTGATGAAGTGCATTGGCGTCGGCAAGGTTTCTGTGGGCTGCTCAGCTGTTTTGCTCTGCATAGCTGTGCTTCCCCTCGCACGCGAGCGGTGCCAGCGCCGGCTCTCCCTGGCGGCGTGGGCAGACAGAGCTGTAATTATGGGCTTTGCGAGGGCTCGTGTCCAGCCTTGGAGCTCACAGCATGCTGTGAGGGGGGTGAAATCGCCCAACGTGAAAACAGAATGCAGAGGTGCTTCCCTGTCTTCTGAAAGTATGCCACGACAATATTTAATTTAGCAGGAAAAACCACTTAACATGGGCTTATAGTGCTTTTTCTGGATTTTGCAAGTCTCGTGGTGAGACTCTCCCAGCACTTTGTGCCAAACACAAATCTAGAACCAGTAATAAACCCCTTGCTAAAGCCCATTGTAAAAGATCCCTATAAATCCCACAAACACCTGCTGTGATTCCTGTTCTCACAAGTACAACAGCCAATTTCAGGTACAGATGGGTTACCTGCACCTTCAAACAATTTTAGCATTATCTGGAATAGAGTTTCTAGACAACAAATTCCCTACAAGTGAAATATCACACAGTTGTAATATTTTGCACATACATGATTTTATTCGTATGTCAGCTGCCCTAAGCAAAAGTTAAAGTTTCTTCAGATGAAAAAGCTCAAATGCTGCTCTTTCCCTCATTCTGGTTATTTACAGCACACTTTGACTCTTCAGTGTTACAACATCTTGGATTCAAAGGCAGATAAAAGCCCTACCAAGCTGTCCAGTCCATCACAGACCTGTTCTGCATCTCCTGAGTCTCAAAACTGTCATCCAGAAGTGCACGAGAGAAAAAAAAAAATTACTCTTTTTCAAACACAGAATTTACTTTAGGTGATTTCTGGTGAACTATGCCAAGCAAACCCACAGCTGGGACATTTTCCACACCCATCCATCTTCCTTGCCTTTGAGGAGGCAATGTGCTGTCACAACTTGGCCAGTGCTTTCAGGCTGAACCCGAGCCAATCTAGAGCTGTTATTGTTGGGCTTCTGAGCCTGGAGGAAATACTAACAAATGACACAGTTTTCAGCTTGCTAGAGGTAAAATGCCTGACTTGTCTTGCGGAACCAGAAAGGCTCAGGATGAAGCAATTTCTTTCTCTGTGAAGATACTTCATGCAAAGGTCTTTCCCCTGCTTCGGGAGGACCACGTACAGAAGGCAGACCAGAGCCATGAACTAACACCACACATTTCAGTAATTACCCTGAGGCTGCTGAAGAATTTCTGCACTTTTTAGATAGGAGACAAAGAGACAACAATTTGTCAAGCTTCATTCATGCTGGGCTTGGGGTAGAAACCAAACACAAGCGCTCTCAGCTCCTCTAATCCACAGCTGGATTGTTCACTGAAGAAGGAAAGAGTTCACCATCTCCTTTTCCATCCCAAGCTGCATGAATCCAGCTTGAGGAAAATTACATCCAACCCCCAGGCTCCTACCCTAAGGTAATAGGTGAATAATTGCCAATTAACTATGCTTTGAAATCTTTGTTTTTCAGCGAAGGAGTCTGGTTTTCCACACTGTGTGTGCAAGTACACACAATAAGAACCAGACCCATCCTGGGTGGTATGGAGACAGTAAACTCATCAGGAACAGTGTACTCTACCATATGAGACATCGTTTTATTTGATGCCAAAGAAGAAAAGGGGGTGGGAGGAAGGAGGATATGTGGTGCGTTTTCTCCCTCCCTCTCTCTACCCAGGCACGATCAATTTTTGTAAACTCACGGTGGAGCCTGTTTCCACCCAAAGGGCACTCATGCAGCGCTTGGACATGTGTTCTACATCTCAACAAAATATCATCAGAAACAACATACAGCAAACAACAGCCTGTTCTCCTGACATTTCTATTAGGAGCATTACTGAAAGGGTTAAAAGTGATCAGGAAGGATCCTATAAGGTGTTCCACAGCACTTAGAAAGAAAAATCTATAAAAATATGTACAAGCCTAATATTATAAAGTTATGTTCACAACGAAGAACTAAATCACCAGAGCCAAAAAGTGGTGAGCAATTTTGTTCTCAGCGCACTTCTATTATAATGTGTTTTACAACCACTTGACTGACGTCAAATTCAATAACACATCATTAATGGGATTTTTGTTCAGCTTACACTCAGATGTTTTTCCTGTTTTAAACCTCTCCTTATAAATCTCAAATTAGATTTTATACAAGGAGATTTATCAAAGTTTAAAAGAAAATATGAACATAGCTGATGCTTGAATTGATACACCATAAAAGTGCAGCAGGATGAGTTTTTATCACAGACAACATGCAGGTTAACACATCGCAGCCCTGTGCCATGGTTATTGCCAGGTAGGACCAGCACCATCATTCCCAGCAGCTTCTTCAAAGGCAGAAGGAAATCAGAGAAGCAGTAACTCCACAAGGAAAACGTGAATAAAAACTTCTATATATTAGACAAGGGTTGCAGTGCAACAAGGCTGCAAACAATGATGAAAATTCTCTGCCTGGTGTGCTCCCACCAGAAACCAGGGTGGCAAGGGTTTGCTCTTCAGTTCTTCTACAACCACAATATTGTATTCACACAGAAAAAAAGAAAAAAATATTATGAGGTAGCTAAATGAAACCTTAGAAAGGGCTTATAGTAAACTGACCAAGAAGAGGCACAAAGAGGACAGCCATGATCCAGTGCATGCTGCTACCTGAGCCCTTGGAAAATGGAAAAGATAAAGTTCGGGTTGGCAGCCAGGAGAAACATCCATCAGGAAGATGGATGGGGTCACCACATAAGGTCCCATGGGGAGAAACAGCAAAGCAGTTTCTTACTGCTTTTTATATCACCTAAAGGGCACTGTGGGAGGGCACGATCCTCCACAGGAGAAACCAGAAGTGAGGCAAGGTTAGGGAGATCAGAGAGATTTATTACTATGCACCAACAGCAGGTTTGCTTAGACCATGGCAGGACCAAGGCCCAACTTTCTAAAACCTCTCAAGCAGAGACATCTGCCCAGCAGGAACCATGGGCAGGGTGCCTGGAGCCTCCCTGAGCCTCCCAGCACAGCAGGGAGATGCTGGATGGAGCCATCTTCACGTGGAGACTGTGAGAGGAGCAGTGGGGAAGCACAGAATTAAAGAACAGCAATAGGCACCGTGCATTTTACCTCCAGGTGATTGGGAGGGGGCCAGAACACATTGGAAACTACTATATTTTTTTAGTATTCAATAGAGAGTGAAGTACTTGTGAATGAGTGCCTGGCCCTGAGCCCGCTGCCAGGGAGGAGATGTCAATCAGTCTGGCCAACATGCCCAGCAGTAGAAGAGACGTAGAAGAAGCCAGGCCCTGGGAAAAAGCCAGTTTTATAATTGCAGAAAAAGCTTCGTGAGAAGGTTAAAAAATAAAGCATTGGTTTTGAGTCAGGATGAGAGTTTGTGGCATGGTGGCAGGAAAGAGTGCCTGGGAGTGGGAACCCCATCAAAGACAGGACTGTAAACTCAAGCTGGAACACACAGAAACAACCCTGGCACACAGCAAAGCATCACTGTCTCACCCAAGAGCAGCAGCATTTCCACGTCAGCCCCAGGAGACTGCAGAGCATGTGACTGCTGAGCACCAGCAGGACAGCGATGACAGCCGTGCCATTGAGTACAGAGCAGAAATACCCCCCAAACACACCAGCACCAGAAAGGCAATGGGGGATGACAGCTGGGTCACATCTGACTTGTTCTAACTTTTTTTGCAGCCTGTCCTACCAGTCACTCCAGCATGAAGCAGTGATGGAGCAGCAGGACCCCCAGGAGAAATCAGCAACCCCAGCACCAAGCATCGAGGTGCTTGTGAGTGCTGAGGAGGGTGGCTCGGCCATAACTCATCTCCAACACGCAAACATCGCAAGAGAAAAGAACCAGGGGAGGAAAACACTAATAAAACATCAAGACCTCAGTGTTACATGTGTATGTCACTGCAGAAGGACTATGCTGACATTGAGGGAAGAAGAGACTGCAGTGCCTCAGCCCCACAACTCATTTTTGCAATCCCCTCCCCTCAGCAAACCTCCCCCAACTCAAACTCATGCTATCTGTAAACAAATGAAAACCAAACTTGGACTCTCTCAAATGACTAATTTTAGTTTTGGATTTGGTCCTCTTTTTTTCCCCTTCCTTAAAAAAAAAAGGAAAGGAATAAGTCTGTAAGGTATAATGAAAGCAGCATGTGAAAGCAATAAACCAACTGCAGAGCAACCTAAACACCCATATGCGGCTGGTCTGAATTCTGAGAGTTGGGGAAATGCACAGCACGGCTCAGCTCTGGCTTTGCCATGCAGCAGCACCCACAGCCCTCAGCAGAGACAGGCACATCCCTGCACCCTGACCCCAAACTGCCCCGTGCTGCAGAAACCTGAAAACACTGCTGCTTGGGTTTGCTCTCCATTTCTGGACACGACTTGGGAGGTGTTTCCCCATCTGCAATGGCACCCCTCGGTAAGCTGAGAGTCCCAGTCCAGCTGGGGGAAACACCCACAGCTTGCCTTGGCAGAACTCCTCTTCCCTGTGAGATGTGACAGAGCCCAGACGCCTCTTTGCCGTGTCACACTGGAGCAAAGTGTGGAGCACTGCACCCAGAGCTGAGGCCACCAACACAAAGAGGACATGGACCTGGCGGAGAGAGACCAGAGCAGGTCATGGAGGGCTCAGAGGGCTGGGGCAGCTCTGCTGTGGGACAGGCTGAGAGCACTGGGGCTGTTCAGTCAGGAGAAGAGAAGGCTGCAGGGAGACCTTAGAAACCCTTCCAGGGCCTAAAGAGACTCCAGGAGAGATGGAGAGGGACTTTGGACACCAGCCTAGAGTGACAGGGCAAGAGGAAAGGGCTTCAAACAGAGAGGGCAGGGTTAGGTGGGGCACTAGAAAGAGATTCTTTGCTGTGAGGGAAGTCAGTCACCGGAACAAACTGTCCAGAGGAGCTGGGGCTGCCCCATCCGTGGAAGTGCCCAAGGCCAGGTTGGATGGAGCTTGAAGAACCTCATCTAGCAGAATGTGTCCCTGCCCATGGCATGGGGGGATTGAAACTGGATGATTTCTATAGTCCCTTCCAACCCAAACCATTCTGTGATTCTGTTTCCATATCTGGGATCTCTGGATCTTTTTTGCAGAGCTGCAGCAGAAAGCTGGCAGCACCATGGCACAGCCTCCTGCTCCGTGAGCTGAAGAGGCCCAAACAGACTGCAGCGTGTCTGTGCTTTCAGTCAACACAGGAACATTTCCAAAAGGAAAACCACGAAAAGCGTGCCTCTTAACACAGGATATGCCAGTGCTAACAATAAGCTTTTATCAATTAAAAAAAAAAAAAAAAAAGCGCAGCTCCCAAATCCCCCATGCAGGAGTCAGCTCTGCATTCAGAGGGTGTTTGAGATAAACTTGCCTTAGGTACAGCAGGTAAGGAAAAGTTCATCCCTTGGGTCATTGGGTTTCACAGTCCAGGCAATATTTCACACACCACATGAAACACAAACACATAGTGCTTTAAGGAGATAAAATTTAGTAATTATAAACGCAATACTCCAACAACCTTGAAATTAGCTGGATTCTACTCTATGCATTTCCAGAAAATATGGGAATTATTGACTTAAGGTGAAGGACATTTGTGTGTTTTAACAAAGTTGATACAGCTCTAGCAATGACTACTGGGACCACAACCTAGAAGGGCCTATGATGATTTGATAATGAAAATAAGCCATTGATTTGCCACATAGTCCAGGGCAGATGGTGGTGAGCTTCCCTGTGCCTTTGTCAGCTTGAAAACCCAAGTAAAATTCAGCTGAAAACCAGATGCTACTTCTGAACTGACCTGGACAAACCAAGCGCAAGAACCTCAGTCACATTGGCAGAGCTGAGCATCAGCCCAGGACTGAGCACTTGCATCTGAGAGCAGAACTGGACCAAGAGCCCACCCCAACCAGCCCCTCTTGCTGTGTTGCAAAATGTATACCCTTGTCCTTCTTTCCACAGCAGTAGGCTGGAGGTTCTCAGATGTTTTTTGTCTAAAAAACAAACATTTGGCCACATCCAGCCTCGGTTACTCCGTGTGGTAAAAGGGCTGCTGCAATTGCTGCAGCATGCAAGACAAGAAGCATTTCCTTGGGTGACAGTGCTGCTGGTACCCGACCAGGACCTGGCCCAGGCTCAGCAGAGCCATTTCCACGTGCTATTTTCAGTAACCAAGTCAGCTCCCAGCCCATTTCACCACGCAGAGCTGCAGACGCTACTTGTGCTGGTATTGCTGCTGTGAGACGCTTCGGTTGGATGACAGCTTGAAAAAGCTCCCTACTCCAGCAGGGTAACCAAGAGCAGACCTTGGCTCCTGCTTCCCCCTGCTCCTTTGTACCGCCGGATCCTAAAATAGGGCTCGGGATGTGTTTCGGAGTTCTGAGGTTTTCGTTGTTGTTGTCTTTCAAACCCTGGTCTCAGAGCCTGTTTGCAAAACCACAGACCAAACGCAAGCCATTCCACAGTCGTGATACTTTGTGGGGAGATTAAAAAAAGCCTGGAAGGACCTCTTGGTAAACTACGCACACAGTATTTCAAAGCCACGTATAACTTCATTATGCAGTAAATCAAAATTACTTCAGCATTTAAGCAGCACAGTATTCCATGGAAGATGTTGTGCTTTTTTAAAAAAAACCCAACAGTTGTCACATTGCAGAATTTACAGTCATCCCAAACATGAAACGTGGGCTGGGATCACGCAAATGGATCCACAGCCCCAGGACGTGCACGGAGCATCCCCAGCTGCGGAGAGGGTCATGAGGACAGCAGTTTCCTCTCATGATGGAGCACGTGGAGCTGGGGCTGTGCCCAGCACTCCTGTACTCCGCCTTTCTCACCTCTTTTCCACTAAATAAGCAGCAAAAAAGGCAGGAAAATAGTGGTTTTCGTTTCTGCAAAGGTGTTAATATTTTCAATATAAGGATGCAAGTCACCTGCACACACCTACACAGATAAATTACATCCACTCCATATATTAAAAAAGCCACATATGCCTATGCAAGAAAAACATTTTGCAATATAATGTGGATCTACTCAGAGTAGAGGATGTTAGCAAATTGAAAACATTTTCAACTCACTGATAAAAATGGAACTCAATTCTTCAGCCGTGAATTCAAAGCTACAGCCTATGTTATTCCTTCCTTCCTTTTTGTGGAAAGTGGGGAAAAAAAAAAAACAACTTCACCAACCCTCAGTGATGGAGAACTCAAAGCTTGAGTGGTTTCCCACCATTAGCTCTTCCTGGTGAGCCCCAAAAACCCACTCCAGGGTTCCTTGAGTTACATGACCATAGAAGAAAAAAAACACTGTTTACACCAACCAACCTTTCCTGTTGATTAATTCTTCAGACAGACCATTCCTTCTTTAAATCAGAATATTATATCTAAGACATTCAAGCCACAAAAAAATTAGTGCTCCCCAACAATTTTTCAACAATACCACATGAACTACCACTTTTTCCTTAAAAGTAGTTGTGCCAAGGACTTCAGCTGCAACCTTTTCCAGCAGCCCACACAATCACTACCTTGCTCACACAGGCGCCTGGGCACAGCCAGCAGAGCTCCACACAAAGATTAAAATGCTAAAATAGGAATATTTTCAGATACAAAATGTCTTTTGTATCCTGCCTTACTGGGTCGTTTCAACCCTGACCTTGGTCTGCTGGACTCCTTAGAAACAGGGCCTTCAAAACTAATTCAGAATTATTCTCTGGTGAGCTGCCAAAGACACCACCCCCACCAAGGTCCATTTATTGGCACAGTTCCTAGAAAGACCCTTGTAATTCCCCAAATTGTAAATTCACTATGGATGAAAAGGAAAACAAATAGCACACCCAGGCTTTTTTTCCTGAAAATGTTCTCGTTGGAAAACTATTGTGCTTGGAGCTATGCCACTCAAATTCATCAGAGGGGAGAATCTGTTTATTTGCACATCAAGTACATCTTATTGTTTCTGGACATCAGTATGTAAATTGTCAAGTATAAATTTATTTTTCCACTAGCTTAAGTCTTTCTCTGCTCTATAATTGCCATAATCCAAGAAACAGCTTATGTTTTAAAGAGCTCCACTTTAGCGTGCTACAATCACATACGATCAGAAAATCTGATTAGAAAAATCTCCTACTGGTATTTAGGATCTTATTTTTCAGCTGACTCAGAACAAACCTCTCCTTAGCTCCAAGAGATATTCAACATCTCTTAAAATAAAATCTTTATTGGAAAAAAACCCCAGTGACTAATGACTATTTTTTCTATACTGATGAAAACAGACACATGCAACACACATTCTTCTGTCAATGGCACCATTCCAGTGCTCAGATTTAATAAATTCCTGCACAGTTCAGAAATGTTTCAGCACAGCACAGTTATCAGTTTAAAGCAATGTATATGAAGAGAAGGTCAGTAAAATCAGAACCCCAAAGAGACAGAAGAAAAGAAAGCCATTGGGAGGGGTCTGAAACAAAGAGCAATCGCTTGACAGAACTCAAGAAGCTTGTGGACAAGCCTTCTCAGACACATGGTACAGTTTTTGGGGTCATCTTGTGGTGAGCCAGGAGCAGTACTTCATGATCCTTAAGGGTAATTTCCAACTCAGAACATTCTAAGATTTTATGTACCTAACCTATGGGGCAGATGACCTGACCATGCCCAGGAGGTTTGGGTTTATTCACTGCTGCCCTTCAGTATCAACTCACTCAAGGTTACAATGCTGTAGCCTTCAGCAAGACATTTCTTTTTGTGCCTACAGTTCCTAGAACTGTTTTAAAATAGGTAAATACTAATTTATTTAGGACAAGGTATATCTTCCTATAGTTTGGGTTACTATGTCAGGCTCTGCAGTTCTTAATTAAATGCTGCTGTTGCTGCTAATGAAAGGATATAAGCATAATGAATTGACTTAATTTACTCCTCAGTTGCCCTATTATCTGCTTTTAGTAATTGCAGAAAACTCAAGGCTGTACATGTAACTGAGAAAGACCCAGCTACCTCTGGACAAGGCACAAGTTTCTTTCAAGCTGTCATCTTTTACTATAAAAACAATAAAGAATTCATTTTGAAAATAATCACTACAAATTACTCCATGTCCTTCCAGTACTCCAAAGATGTGAGTCTTGTCTTCTCACAGAAAGAAGACTAAAGAACTCTGACAATACCAGATTTTGATACAGAAAATAGATTCTGTGATTCTGATGGGATTTCTACTGGCATGTGTGGCACAGGACAGGGGGGCATCTATTTTGGAATCAAAGACGGCTTTTCAACAACAAAAGCCCCACCTTAATGCTGTTACATTTCACTGAAGGCTTTAGACTTGTCTACAGCAGTGATCCATCAGATAAAAACGCACAGCGTTTTTTGTGATCTCCAACTTCATAACCATAACCTTTTGTGGAGGATTTCCCTCACACTTGCATTCAAATCCCAGCTATTAGAGGGTTCTGCATACAAAAGGATTTTCAAAGGATCCCTTTTGGTAACAAGGAGCAACATTTTCATTTCACAGAACAGACATGAAAATACATTTAGGAAAGGATTTTCTTTTTGTACATAAGTTTAAAACTGAGTGACAAATCATTGCATGTTTTGGAATAACCAATATCCCTGAGGCTCAGGAACACCAGCACTTGCAGGCTGAAGTGCTCTTTTTATAAGCAAAGTACTTATGCCAAGTCAATTTTGTATATTATAAAGTTGTTATGAAGTGTAACTACTATGCAATATAAGTAAGACCTAAAGCTATAAGAGGGTGGGTTTTTGTAATCAAAACCAAGGTGCAAATAATTTTTTTTCCAGAGTTTTTCCACATGTAGTCCCAGTGACCGTAGGCAAGGCTTAATAGGCTGAACACACACATTACGCATAACTCTACTCAATTTCAGATCCAAGTTTAACAGTCTCTCACTTTAAGAGTAATTTTGTCACCATCTGAAGCAAAAGGAGGACAATTTTGTGACTATTTTAGACTGCTCTCTGACATCATGTGTTAAAAATGCTGATGCAGAGGTAGAATTTCCCGTAAAACGCTAAGCCTGAGTGCAAGGACTCAGACTACATGTATGAGTTTGTGATGTTCTCTGAAGCTTATGTCATACATTAGGGTTTGGCAGTAGCCTTACTTCCTTCTCATTTTCTGTTCTTCATTAAAACATGTTGGGAACAGGGCTTAGGTTGTTCATGTCTCTATTGCATAATCCTTTGCTTTAAATACTTCTCAGAAGGTGGGAAGTCAAAGGGAATTAAAACAAAGGAAAACTCCAGCGATGAGAACAAAAGTGTGTTTGGGGAAAACCTTCTCTAAAGAAATATGCCAGCAGATGGGTCAGGTGTGCTGGAGACAGAAGGACAGACTGCTCCTTTCGGCCCTGAGCCTGCTCCTGAGGGGAATGGAGGCACAATAAAGAGGCAAAGCAGCAGATCTGGTGCCAATTCTTAGGGAGTTTCTGTCGACAACATCTGTGCTCATGACAAGCACTCAGATGATATCAAGATAAACTGGGCTTTCCCCACACACAGCAGTTTGTAAAATCTAGAAAGGAAATCTGGAACAGGGCTGAGAATTAGCGTTAGAGCTTCTTTAATCATCTCAGCTACAGAGTGAATGCTCTATTTTCACCCATTCCCATGCCACCATGGTGCAACAGCTCAGCACTGGCATTGAGATGGAGCTTGATGTTTTATTTCTGTCCTCAGCTTCCCAGGGATGACAGCTCCAGACTGACTGATATGGTCCTTGTCTCTTCCTCAAAGCCACCATGCCATGGTTTACTGCTTGATTTTTTTTTTTCCACAACCCCTCAAGGCTGGGACCACCTTCTCCAGCCCCCAGTGCCTGCAATGCTCATCCCCAAACCTTTTCCACGAGGCCAACGTGTCAAGGCAATTCTCAGGCGCAGTTCAAAAGGATCATATCACCCCCGGCCAGCCCAACACGCACCGTTCCCATGTAAAACAGTTAGGTAAGAATTCAGCTCAGTTTATTTACAGACTTTGTACCAATGTGGTATGAATCACAGCAAGGGGAAGGGGCACACATCCGTGATTGCTCTGGGAATAGACTGGTTTGCTTACTCCAAAGGAAAGCAGAGAATTTATTTAATGCAATAGGTCAGTTGTGCAGTACTACATCCCTGGGGAAAAATTCTTCTCTATCAACTAGTAACAAAAATAAATAGATCATTCTGCCCAACAGTCACTTAAAAGTGCGCTGCAGCCCATCTGTACATGAAAGTAGATTTTAGGAGAGTTACCCATCATAAATAAAACTCCAGCTCCTCATTTATTAAGTTATAGTCCCTCTACCAAAACAAGATAATGGGAAATGAGACTATAAGAATGTACTATAAACCTAGAAAGACTTTTATCAAATCCTAAATTACAAGGAATATCTGCAAACTGCATCTCACTACATCATTAAAGAGAGCATTTGATACTTTAATCTCTTCCTATCAAAGCATGCCATCCATCAAAACTATGTTTCTGCTTAGGAAATGCGAGCAGTATCAATTTGATTCTTTAAATTAGAGGTACTAAAAAACCCCATCCACATTGAACTAAAAAATAGCCCCAAACTACTCTTTCAAAATGCTTGTTACATTTTACAGCACTGGACAGAGATTGAAATATTCAAGCCAACCCTGAGCAACAAAGAGCCTACTTAAAACTTATGGATAAATTTCAACTTGTTCAGAAGAGAATGCATTATTTAATGCCACTAGAAAAGCATTATTAGAATATGTTTCTTTTATTGATGAAATATGAGTAGAAACACACTAAGGGAATTGATACATAGACACACAAAGACCCACATTGTTCTTTCTGGAAGTAACTTCTGAAAGCATAAACGAAAACTCTTCAATGCTCTCAGCTTCGGAAGTAACCCAAATATAAAAAAATATCCTGATGCTTGTATCTTTCCCATCAAAACCCAAACACAGCTCCTGTGCCTTGTCATCAATGCCTCACAGCTTTCAAAAGCCTGCTAGATTTTAGAGAAAGCAGATGAAGCCCAAGAGACAGGGCCCGGGAGCACACAAACAAGTTCCTGATAATCCACAGGAAAGGAGATAAGTGGGTTCAACCTGGACCTCCTTGAGAAGAAAACAAGAGGAAAGCCTCCTTCAACACCACTCCCTGAATCACACACTGCTCCATTTACCATCATGGTGGCCTGGCAGAGAGCAGAGGTTTGTTTCAGCAAAATCACCTTGGAAATGCAGCAGTTTTTAGGGCAGTTTCTTGCCGAAGAGGGAGGGAGGGGAGAAGCAAACAGGCCGTGCTGAAAGGAGAGTCTCCCAGATCCCACAGACCTCATGCCCAGAGCCCCATCATGTGTTTCTGGCTTGGACCCTTGTGACTTTTCACCAGTTCAGGTAAAGCCTCCCGTGGTGCAAAGAGCAGAGAACTCACCCCTGACTTTTCATCAGCACAGACACAGTGCAAAGTCTGATGGGCGCACACACTGACAAACTTTTCTGCTTAGTGGGAAGTAGGGAGAAGAGTTCTTATCTCCACTTAACTTCATCTTGACTTTAAAAAAGAAAACAAAGCAAACCCAGGCCTCCCATCATGCCTTTTTTTTTGTTTTTAAATCTCCCTCCAAGCCTCACCTAATGAGGTGCTCTACGACAGCTCTTACTTTGCCATGGTTGGCACATCCCCCTACCTCAAACTGTCACTGCTCAGGAAGCCACAAACAACCTCTTGAGCTGGATTTGGCAGGTGAAGAAAGAACATTTTTCCTCAGACAACATCCCCTGAAAGAGGCTTGTATTTGGTACAAAAGAGTTGGTGGTTTTTCATTCCTGCAGGGGCACCTTGGTGGAGAGGAGATCTCCTGGGAGGTAGCCAGGGTCAGTGCTGCAGACCTCAATTAGTCATGTTAAAAAGCAGTGACTTCTCCAACCAAGGTGCCAGAACCAGCATTTAAAACCAGGGTAATTCCCAAAACTGAA
This sequence comes from Acanthornis magna, assembly GCA_036785705.1. Classification (NCBI taxonomy): domain Eukaryota; kingdom Metazoa; phylum Chordata; class Aves; order Passeriformes; family Acanthizidae; genus Acanthornis; species Acanthornis magna. The sequence goes on from JAWUZG010000092.1 coordinate 4,436,181, forward strand.
GAAAAGGCTTTGGTTTCTCTGATGGCATTCAAACAGTGCCAGTGCTTTCAGACTCATTCCTTTTGACATACCTGCATTGAAATTGTGCCTCCTCTGTTCTCAGAGCTGCAGGTGCTCAGAGGCAAGCACAGGAATCTACAGCTCAAGGAAACAAATCGAGGCAGAATAGTTACTGCATGGGGAAAACCTCCTCCCAGAGATCCCAAAGCCTGCAGGGATCTCCTTAAATCTCCACCCTGATGGTAGCAGCCACTTATCAATCAGCACCACTTCCAACAGGAGTCAAACCCATGAAATGACATATGATGGAAGGAACAATGTTTATGTCATTTTTTACTTCCATGATAAGAGCAGGGAATGAAGGCTGGGGATGACACTGCATCCTAATGGGAAAACTAAGGCACAGAGATTTATCCAGCTAAAACATAAACTCATAAATCCATGGGCAGGAACCCAGGAATTCTCAGTGATGTTTATTATTCTCTGAATACTTTCTAATAAATTCCCTCTTTAGTACAAAGCCTGCCTGATCCAACTGTACATATTTACTTAGTATTCTCTCAAGTGGCTCACAGAGGGGCTCAAAAAAAAGAAATCCCATAGTGCTTTAGCAAGAAAAGCTGGATACACTGGTTGGATGCAATGGCAGATTTCATGGCACTCCAGATGGTTCTGATCCTGAAACCAACATCTACCAGACTCACAGGTTTGCAGAGGGCCCATCCACCTAGCCAAACCACTACCCAGCTGAGCATTTAAAATCCTGGTACCTTAGGACAGAGATTGCCAAACAGAAGAAAAAAAAATACATCTTTGCATAGTTTCAGAAGGAAAAAGCAGCAGCAAAATATATCCCCTCAGACCTCTCAGTTCTAGACCATCTTGTCTTATATTCCAGCAGTGCTTCTTCCCCTAGACTTTTCTAGAATGTATTTTGTTGTTAGTCATATAGCAGCACTTATTCTTTTATCCTGTCAATTGCCTCTGATGAACAGCAAAAATTAAAGAAGAAACTCAAACCTGAATACATTGATAAATTTGACAGAAACAGATGGTTCATAGGTACATCATTTTAACCTGCAAAGCCTAACTAACCTGGTACCTTACACGAGAGAAAAGATTTTTACCCTTACATGGCTGCAGTTTGTGGAGTGTTTGGAGCTCCCTGGGCTGACTGAAAGCCTCTTGCTGCAGGAAACAGCCCCACGAGGTCCCAGTCCCTGGAAAGGTGACCAGCCCTGAGGGAGCTGGAGCCAGAGAGGAGCAGGAGAGACAGGGGTGGTGGAAGACATCAAACAGTGCAGCACAGGGGTGGGGTGGGAGGTGCACAGAAGAGGATACTGTCAGAAGGCAAGAATAATTGCCATTAAAACACAGACAGAAATATAAACATGAAAACATCGTTTTAAATGGCCCTTTTTCCCTTTTATAATACTTTCTGGGTTGGCTTTTTTTTCCCCTCTAGATAACACATGCCAGCAGTTATGCCCGGAGTGACTAAAATCAATTATCTCCTCCTTGAGAACTTCAGAAAGGGTCATCCACCCACCCCACAGCACTGCTGACAGATGCCTGAAAAAATCCCCCAACCAATCCAAATCAAAAACCCCAACATTTCAGTTCAACAACACTCGTGGAAAAGCCAGACCATGTGTTCTTCACCTCAGGGTGAAGAAGAGAGGAAGCCTCAGCTATTTAACAGACTCAAAAATTTGGATGACAATCCTCAGTGCCACATGTGGCAGCAAGGGTTACTTCATTCAAGCTAAAACAACATGTTAGGAGCCTTCCCCCCCCTCCCACTGCAACATTACTTAATGGATGAATCAAGGAGAGCAACCCTGAAGGGCAAACTTCTCTTAACCGTGGAAAAGGCATGTTAAATAAGTAGTACAACACTTCTGGGATGCATTCAGCATGTCCTGGCTGCAGGCCCAGGAACATAAATCCATTCCGTACAGCAGATTGAGTTTGCTTCAGTCTTTCCACTGGATGCATTCCAAAGCCCTGTCCATCCCCACAGCAGCATCTCCACACCCCTCCGTCCATCCTCGTGTTTTTCGAGAGTCTGGTCAGCTGAAACTTCCTGATTGCCCCAGAGTAAGTCCAGGACTCAGAGCTTGTCATGCCCAGTGAGTAACTCTTGAGGCATTGCCAGCATCAGTCCAGGGAACCTGGGCTGCTCTCACATCTGGGGACTGCTCCAAATACTCTTAGCAAGAAGGAAACCTCTTCAGCCCATGACACCATCAATTACACTCAACAGCAGTGGCAGTGGGGGGAAAAAATAGATTTCTCAGGGGAAGAGGAGTCTGAACTCACGTTCGTGCAGACAGACTCATCATCTCCTTTTCTTGGGTTTCTTATTATAAGAGAAAAATATAAGCAAGATCCCAGAGGATCAAAAGACAAAGTGTCAGTGTCAGATGATTCATGACCGCCCAGTTCCTCTTCATTTCAAGAGCGACAAAGTAAAATAAATTAAACCCAGATGACTAAAACAAGCCATCCTAATTCATGGATGAACCAGGAGAATCAAAAGCGTATGACAGTGTTAGCAGGAAGGCCTTCTTTTACATGCAAACAGACCTCACTGTGTAAATGGCCAATTAATTTATGGGAGCCAGATGTCCCTGTTTAGGGCTGTTGTTTACCTTACTGCTCTGCCCTTTGATGGATTGATAGATGTCACCATTTTTCAGCAGCAAGAGAGCAGCAGGGCCACTGCCTCCCAAGCAGAAAGCCCTTGCTATCCCAAACCTGATAATTTGCCTTCTCCACAAACGACATTCTCCCGTTTCCAGACTTGGTTTGTAGTGAAAAATGCTTCCCTCAGTAAATGAAATGAAAGATGATCCTTCTGCTTTTAACAAATTCTTGTCTACAAACCAAAGCCAGACTCTGCCCATATCAAAATGGGCAGAGGCACTGGTTCCAGACCTGCACCACAGAGCTCCAGCGCTGCTGATCCAAAAATTCAGCACAGGAAAAAGCCTTCCCTCAAACATATTGCCTATTAATATTTAATAGCAACAAAAATGGGGGAAGGAAAAAGAACATAACAAAGAGACTTAGATATAGCTGAATCACAGCATCAAGAGCAATTTTTCTTTAAAGAAGATATGCCAAAGTTTTCCAGAATCAAAACCCAGTTTCATATCTGCACTAGAATATAAAGTAAAATCTAAGTCTAAAGACAATTGGAAAAGTATAGGAGGTTGGCAGAGATCAAACTCTTCTAACCTCCTTAATTCTCTATTTAAACCCGTAGATAAACATAATCCATATGATAAACAAAAGGAAAAGCAAAAGCAGCTAGAAGTAGAAACTAATTAAGAGATACATTGTACAATGAGAATGTCCATATCCTGTGCTAACCATTTTTAACAGCTGCTCAGCAGTTTAATATGCAAACTGAACTTGAAAAAAGAGAACAGTTGAGTTGCCACAAAATACCAATGTCCTCGTGCTCTGTTCATGGCTAAGGATAATGCACAGAGCCAACTTCTCCATTCATGCTCTCACACAGCAATGCAGAAAAGAGTTCAAGATGGCCAAAACATTATCTCACATCCATCAAAACAGACAGGAGATATCCCATCAATTTGCTCCCTAAACACTCATCTGCAGTAGATTTCCAAATTAATATGCTGCTCCAGCCTACACTGCAGCCACAGTGTTCCCAGCAGTGCCCCTGGGGACACAGCAGCTGTGCCAGCCCCGTCCCTTTTGGTTACCCTGCCTGCCTGAAGAGCAGGGAGCTGCAATCCTACAGTCCTGAACCAGGGAAATATAGCAAAGTTCTTCCTCCAAGTGGTTTTCTACCCTTCTCTCCTTTTTTTCCCTTTTTTTTTAAGTATAAAGAGAAGGGAGCCTAGAACACTAAAGTTCACACATTCTCTAATTTTAGGGCTTTTTGGTTTGTTTCATTTTTTGTTTAGTTTTTTTTGTTGTTGTTTGAGGTTTCCCTTTTGTTTTTTTAATGCTGTTTTTCTGTTTGCCTACCGATGTTATCTATAGCTGTGCTTCAACAGATTCTGATCTCAGATTCCTTTGCAATTATCAAAACACCCACTTTGAAGCAGGCAGCGAGGGAGGCTATTTGGCACCTTCGTGTCACGCTTGGAATCTTAACAAATACCTCAGGACACTGAAGCCACCCCACATATCCCCACCTCCCTCCCCCCAAAGCACTGCACAGCAATTTACCACAACACATCCTGCTGAACAGCAAAGGTAATCTCTCTTCAAAAGCCCAAACTTGTAAGTGTCCATGCAATTTATTTCCTTGATTAGTTCAATTTTTTTCACAGTGATCTGTGTAACAAAACAGTATTATTCACGGCCAAATCTCGAGGCTTTCAGGTCAGATAAAGCTTCCATTGCTTCTAATCTGTTTGTAGTAAGAGCTGATAAATTGAACAGAACGAGAATGGAGCACTAATAAACTAATAAAGGAATGCTTGATAACACAAGCTCCATCAATCTGAGCAACATTTCCACTTAAGATGATGCAGCTGAAATAGGACAGACCTAAGCCTCAGCATAACTTTATATACCTGCTCACTTAAGTGGCATTCATGGGGATTTACACAAACAGCTTAATTTCTTCGTATGATCAGAATATTATTTAATACTCAGACCTGTTTTCCCCTTTTTTCCCCACTTCAGTTTTTCCTCCTGCTACTGCTGTACATGGATTTCTGCAACTGCCCAGTAAGTTCAAAGCACCAACTGCTAAGAGAAGGAAAGCTACGCTCATTATTTCCCACAGACTTCCAAGTTTAAAGATCAATTTTACATTATATTTTCCTCTACAGATTTTCATCTGTTCTGTCTTCAGTTTGAAATGTTCTCAGCAGTGAACATCTGTTAGAAAATCTCTTACAAAACCCCACTTAGTCTATGGCCCTTTAATCAAAGAAGGGTGAGAGTATTAAGAATTTAAAATAATATATCCAAGTTTAAAAACAAATACATGTGTTTTCTATTTGAGAATGTGTGTTATTACTTTCACATTCTGACCTGTTAAGTACACATGCTCTACCACAAGTCTCTCTGGAATTTTGGCAAGAACCGGCATTTATTTAATAAAAGGCCTTATTAATCGTAGGACTCTATCGTTGATACTTTGCATTTACACAGCACATTACATTTTCAAAGCACTCCAACATCAAATAATTCAAGCAGCCTGTTTATTTCCATAGATGGATGCACACAATTGTAAAGGAAATTATGAAACGTGTTCACATGTTTCTGTCTGAAAGGAGTTATAAAAACTAAATTCTTGAGTAAATTGAAGATAGTTCACTATATTTTTGGCACCGCATGATGAGAGGAAGCCTCAAAGCAAAGCAAAATTATTCCAGCATGTTTGATAAGGATTTGAGAGGGGAATTTCTCTCACCTGCCTTGACTTCGAAGGAGAGTTTTCCACTAGAGTTGTTCATCCCAACCCCTTTACAGCCCAGAGAAAGGGTTGATGACAACGTCTAGAGAGGTCCCCTGCCCCCAGCAGAGCTGCTTCTCACCAATACTTTAACCAGCTCTGTCTTGTGGACAGAGACCCAGGGAAGAGGTACCTTGAGGCAGATGAATTCAGCTCAGTGTCCACTCATCTCTGGCCTGTTTAATTGGACAATATAATCGAGAAAGATGAAGGTAGCACATTAAAGGGCCAAAGGCATTTTGTTGGTTTTCAACACCATCAGCAAAACACACATTGCAAATTATTCCGAGCCAATCATTGACTTAGGACTGCTTATAAATAAGGGGGGTTTTGATCCCACGATAAAAGCAAGATTTTAGGAGTCCACAAACCTTAAATGTCATATGTGTGTTGAGGTGTCTTATATCAGTGGTTTTAACATTTAGAAATTCATCCCTTATTTTGATATGAAAAGACTTCCCTTCTCAAGCAGACAAGCAACACCAGATCCTGGGTCAACACAAGAGACAATCATTTGTCCTCCTACATGATTTTTTATTAAGACCAGGAAATCACACCTGCAGCTGACTGAATTTGAGATGATGTATTTCTATTCTATAGGAGAAAACCAGGATTTAAAAAAAAAAAAAAAAAAAAATCAACCAGCCAAAGGAGCCCTCGTACAACTTCCGACCCCATCAGAGTTCTGAGAGTCCCCCATCAGAGTCCCCATCATCTCCAATCAAATCAATTGGAGAACTTTAATATTTAGTTCGGGTGGCACAGCCACACAAAAAAATAGCTTAAATGAAACTCAGCTTATGGCCATATTTCAGGGAAAAAAAAGAAAAGCCTAATTCTAATTAGAAAATCACTACTTGATTATTTTAATGAAAATAGGAAGACCAGCAAATACCCAAAACAACCACCTCAAAATCTGCTGACAAGAGGTTTTTACTCGAGGACAGCCACTGTCTGAGGCTGCCTACCTGTGTGGGTCCCCGGTGGGAGCAGGGTGCTGCTGCCAGCTGTTCCAGCTGTGCAGCCATGTGCCCGGGCAGATGCTCACATGGCATCCCGCGGATGCTCTGCCAAACCCACAAACCCAGCTTTCTCCACAGCGGTTTCCATGGCATGCCACAGCTCTGAGCAGGATTCTGCTCTGCACGAGGGGCGCAGGGCTGGGGGAAGAGGGTGTTACACGGCTCTGCTGGCGGCAGCTCTGCTGACGCACATGACAGCATCAGCGAGAAGTTGAGACATGAACATGTGTGGGATGACTCTCCTCTTTATTATTAACCCATGTCCAACAGGGGGAATGGGGAAAATGCTTTTCCCAGGATGAGAAGATCATCTCTTGAGCACTTTCATCAGCTCCTGTGATTACCCTGGGGGCAGGAAACTACGGCAGGAACTGTGTGAGGGGAACTGCATTTGCACTCTTTCCTGGATAAAAACCCAAATCATGCCAACCAAAACAGCCAGGGGACTCCTCCTGCTCCTGGGCAGGTACTCAAAAACATGCAAGAACTGTTTATTCAGTGATTCTTTGCTGTCCCATAGATTTCATCACCATTTTCACCCTCCTCTGCACACTTTGAAGGTTCTCTGTCTCCTTTTGGAAAAGGGAGGAGACACACATACTGTCTCAAGATGTAGGTGAGCCTGAGACGTCTCTCATCTTTCCCAATCATTACTCATTCATCTCCCACACACAAGACTATTTTATTTATCTGCACCACATTTTGTCTGTCATTTTATCGCCTGGCACTCGAGCAGCTGTTGGGTAATTACAACATGGACACACCACATGTATCTTGTCATTAGAAAACAACCCCCAAAAACCCCACAGAGTGGAGCGAAACCCCAACCCAACCACACCCAAGCTCTTCACAACACATGTTCAGCTTTAACCTCAATGAAAGCTCCCTGGAGAGCTCTGAACAGATGTGTCCTGCAGGCTTGTCCTGCTTTTGTAGAAACTGCTTAGTCAAACACTCCACCACACCTTTCAAGTTACTTTGACAGCTGTATCTTCAGGAGTTGGATAAAGGCTTGTTAGGAAGAGACAAAGGAAAGGCCAAGACTGTCCAGAGCAACGCATTTCAGAGACATATTTTACAAAAACCACATGAGATTATTATTTGGGATGTTAAAAGCTGTCTACACAAAACTCCTGGATGCATAAACATAGTGAGAATTCAGCAAGCTCATGGCACAGCTCACTTTCTTCAAAGTCCACAACTGGATTATATCCAACCAATACATTCTACAAGAAGTTTGAGTCTCTTTCCCTGTCTTATTTCCAAGAAAATCCCACTCATACAACACCATTTCTCTGCTTCACACCACAGGATTACAGTGGTTGATATCATAGGGAGATTTCTAACCTCCATTTTTCAGTTTATCATCACAAGATCTAAAAGCAGCTCGCTTTCAGTGCAAGTCCACAGACCTCATTTCTCAATGTGAACATGAAAGTGCACTTCAGAGCAACAACATTCCTGCTCCAAAACCTAACACAGGAACACTTGCAGAAGGCTTTAAACCATGCCGTTGGACCATGTTCTCTATAGGGAACAGAGTCCTGTGTCAATAAAAACACATCTCAAAATGTTTCTACCTTTTTCTTAAAAAACTGCCAAAAGTAACCTCCCCCCCCCCCAACAATTTTCCAGACTCCCTAATCTTGAAATAACTAACAGTCCCCTGATGTCCTGCTGATATTCATCATGGAGACACAAGTCTGAGAGCTTCCCCACTCCCAGTGTGCTGCTACGGTGCTGCCGTGAAGAACACAGCTCCAAGGGAGGGAGTGTCAGATGGAGGTTTACAATTATTTGACCTCAAGTCAAATCATCATCATTTTCTGTTTTATGGAGACGTACTAGGATGTTGTATATACCAAAACCTCCTTAATTACTGTGGTTTCCTTTTGGATAATAATCAGGAAAATATACAAGTCCATGAAATCTAAATGGTAAACAACATGCAAAAGGGGAAAAGAAAAATGGGAAAAGCACTCATATTCTTGCTCTCATTTGTGTATGCAAGAGCCTTCTCCTGGGACTAAAGCCTGGTAAAACGCCATGTTTACACTGCTTATGAAATTCAAGGATAGAGAGAAGATATGATTGGACAGATTCCTTTAAAGATTTTATTACTTTGAGTCCAGGTCTGGTAGAATTATGAAGATTTTCCCAAGCAGAATCAATAAAGGCTTTACAGCATCCTGGATAGTTGGCAAGTTTGTTTTTATCTTCTCCCTAGCTTTGTTCTGTTTCTCCCCCTTTGAAGTCTGCTGCAGAATAGAAATGTTTTGCTGTTTGATGGCGCTAGTCAAGAAGTTTCTGCTGCACACTGGTAATAAAATCCACTAACCCTTTTAGAAAAGAGGACTGTACATAAACCTAAGGATAACTATTAGAGCAGTCATTGATCCCCCTGTCTTGTCTGCAGGGCAAAATAGCTCCACTGAAAAGCCACACGAGATAAAATTGGTTTGGACTGTGGAGAGAAAACTGCAGAAGCAGAATCCTTCCCAGCACCAGCCACTTCTGCTCTGCAAACCAGCAGGGCCATCAAAGGCAGCCAGCAGCTGAACATTAGGTTTCACCCCACACAAAACACAGCACAGGAGATTTGGAGCCCCCAAATAATACGTGACCACCTGTTCCCTGGGCAGACTCATCACACATCCCGCTCATACCAGCACGCTCACGGGGGGGATATTGTTTCATTGCCATATGTACCAGCCATAAATCACAGCCAGAGCCTTTTAGTTAGTGTTGTTAGCACCGAGTGCTGCATTTACATCTGCAAACCGCAGAAACAGTTGTGGTGCTAGCAGCACACAGTTCCCTCACACACTTCCAGGCAAAAAAAAGTGGATTTAAACAAGGAACATAACCTAATGGGCAGAGTCAAGCCCAGAGCTTGATTTTCTCCTCTTGCTTTTGATCTGCTGCTTGTATTTAAAGACCTCCCAGGTTACGAAGCTGTCCCCATCAAGAGGCTGAAGAATGACAGCTGCAAACCTCATGCTGCCCGTCAAACCCAGCACAGAGTTCAAGAGCCCATGAGAAGATCTTTGCTTATTTTTATTGCAACACACAGTATTTTTCTCCTGTGTTTATTGTCCCAACTCCTCCTCTCCGTGCGTGTGTAATTGACCCCTCCATTGACTCTTTGCTACTCTGGAAAACTACTGCTAAGACCACGAACCGCGGATTACATTACAAACACTTAAAATATCCTCCCAAGCAAAGAACAGTCCTGACCGCTCGTTTCATTCTTAAAAACTCATTCTGATGTTCTGCACCAGGAGATCCATTAATAAAAAGGAAGTATCACTGGGATGATAGAAGACAAACCGTTTCCTCTCTGACCCTTCAGGAATGACAGCTCACTCCTCAGCTATGAGTGTCCTCAGCACCAGGAGGGTCTGTGAGATCTGCTGTGGCATCACAGAGCAGCCACGGCAGTGCCAATGGCTTTCTGTCCAGCTCAGCCCCAGCTCAGAGTTAGACATATCCTCAAAACCCAGCAACAAATAGGCAGGAGAGAAGGGCTGATCCCCCCTGTGGTGGTTTTTCCAGAACAAAGCAATGTTTTCAGAAAAGAAAAGCAATTCAGCAGCCTTGGGAGGTGAGCATGTGAGTACCACCCATAAAGGAAATCCATTACTCGCTTTGGAAAGCAGGGAGCTTATAGCCCTGCCAGGCAAATTCTAACCTTATTAGAAGCACTCGTATTTTTTGGTACTCCAGTGTCACCCTGCCCCAGTCACGCACAAAACTCACGGCTAGCACTGCACAAACACAGTGCAAAGGCAACCCCTTACCCAAAAATCTCTCAATTCATAAAGTAACAGCCCAACCAAACCAAGGCAGAAGTACAAAACCCCCTCATGCTCAACGTAGTAAAAGCACCCTACCAGCCAAGCGTTTTCCTTTATTTTTTTAAAACCTTGAGACATTTACGAGTGGGATGCAGATGGGGATGATGAGATGGTTTTGCAGATGCCTATGTGCAGCTGCTCCCAAGCATGAAGGTGCTTGTTTGAAATAAATGTGAGAATTGAGCAATAGAAGCACTGGCACCAGCTCTGTGTTATTTTTGACAAAGATCATTTGTTTTTCTATGGAGTTGCAACACAAAATGAGGTAATGCTAAATGTATGTTTGCTCTATGAGATGATTTTTGAACACTGCATCTGAAAAATGAACATAAATTTCTTTCTAAATACAAGTAGAAATAAGCTTTTACAAATGCTGACAATCAGTTGTAACGTAATGTGGGATCCTGTGTTTAAGAAACAAAAAAACAAAAAAAAACTTCTTTTAAGACTGTGGAGTAGCTTACACAGAATCTTCTTCAAAAAGCACTCAGTACAAGGCCACAGGAGAGATCATCTTCAGGGATATTGGAGGAACACCAGTGACTAGTAACCACTCCTTTGGAAGATCATAATGAAATAATAAAAATCCTGCACAATTATAGTTGTATCTACATAAACACAGAAGGTCAAGAAGGTGCATCCCATTAAAAGGATGCTGTGTAAGGCAGAAACACATCTTACTCCTCCAAAAAGTCAATGACAGTTTGGCAGCTGATCTGCTTGTGACTTGGAAAGCCTTCTACTAAGATAAAGCAAATGTCTAATTTGACAGAATCGCCAAAACTGTTCTTATCTGTTCTTATTAATTCTTAAGCTAATGGTTTACAAATGTCTGCCCATTAGCAGTGCCCAAAAAAGCACACTACATGCAGCTTTTTTTTTTTTAAGTCATACAATACAAAAATCATAACACAGAAGGAAAAAAAGAAAAAAAACTTTTTGTAAAATAAAGAAGCTTGAAATGTTTCAGGCAAAAAATATGTGGAACTAAGTTAAAAAATTCAAGCCAGGAGGAAAACCTGCACAGCAGATATCTGATTTATTACTCATACACAAAAAACTAACCAAAATTCTAATTGAAATGCCCACTTCCCTATTATTTGAAACCATGAGGAGGGAATGCAAAAAAATGGAAATATTAACTTCCAAATGTGTTTTCTGGTAGTTCATTGGAGTTCTCACAAGATCACTGAATATATGGCAAAAAAGCTTCATTAGCACTTGGGAAAACATCCTTGTAAGGTGAAACTCTCCAAGCTTCAATCTGTCAGCACCCACGGGGCAGGTGCACCCACCACAGCTTGGGAGCAGGGATACAAAATAAACAAATTGCTATCTGCAAATACTTACACTAAAAAAGCAAAAACCCTGAGGACCATCCTTCAGAGCATTTTGTTAAACATACAGCCCTGCAAGGTGGGGATGGCTGGGCAGCCTCACCTCCCTCCTGGGGCAAAACATCTGCAGCACATCAGCAAGGCCAACTCAGGAGCAGGGTGCTACAGAAAAACAGCTTTTCCTGGTTTTCAATCCCCTCTTCCCACCCACACACCCTGGACCCTGGCACTGCATCCTTCCCCTTTGCCTTGCCCACCACCTCATTTAACTGGTTGATGCCTGAGGAACTGGGAATCCTTTGAAAAGCTCTCTCCTGATGCTGTGAGCTCTGCTGCCCAGCTCCTCAATATTTATATAAAGAATATTTTTAAAAAATCCTCTTGTATACTGAATACCACCAGGAAACTACAAGAGAAGACTTGTAGTTTAAGACTCAAGTTTTCAACAGCATCTTTCAGTTTTTGATGACAGCTGATGGGCAAATTAAAGACAGCAACAAGGATGCAGCTCCAAAGGTAATCCCTAGAGACCTTTAATGAGCATCACATGGAATTTCCTGCAGCAGCTACACTGTTCCTACCCAAAACACAAATGCACTCCAAATACAGCACCCAGTTCAATACAAAGTTATGTTCCCCCTCTGGAAGGGCTGCACTTTTTTTTTTTTTTTTTGCCTGACTATTAACAGAAACAAGCTAGAAATGCTTCTAAGTATTTGCAGCTTTCTGCTTCTGTGCCCAAGCCTGGAGAGTCACCGCAGGCTTTCGGCAGGCAGGTCCTTAGCACTCCCCAGGCACCCCTGACCTCTCAGCCCTTTCATTTCCTGCCCTGACTTCAGAGATAGCTGGCTTGAGAAAGCAGCAGGACAGGGGAAAAATAAATAAGATTCCCCCAAAGCTGGGCCTCCCTTTCCATGCTGCCTGGGAACCCCCAGCACATGGCTCAGGCTCACTGGGAAGCAGCTTCATAGTGGAAAAAAAAATATTTTTTTTTAAAAATGGTGAGGGTCTTTGAGCTGGTGTCTGTTAGTGCTTGTGCAAAACTGAACAGGGAAACATCAAAACTCCCAGAGGCAGCATCAGCCACACAACAACAAAGGATGTGTAGCAATTTGTAAAACCTGTGTCCTACTCCCTTCTCCCCATCCAAAACCGTAATGCATGGTTGTGCACATTTTTTCCCCTCTCCTGTTCATTAGGAGACCACTCAAAGACCCTCCATTCCAGCTGACACGTACCACTGCAAGTGAAAGCCCCATAAACACTCGAGGCAGCTTTACAGAGGGTTCCTGCTGCCCTGGAAAGGCGCAAGCACGTTATGGTTAAAAAAGGAAAACACGCATCCCCATTATCTCTGGTATTTGCGGTGCTACAAGGCACCCCAGCCCCACTCCTTTAAACACTGTAAAAGCAAGCTGTAAAGGGGCTTTATGGTTTTTTCCATGAGCACAAAGCATGGGGAAAGTCATCTCTTGTGCTTGTCCCATCTGGTACCACACCACCACCAGCGATGTCTGCTCAGCACTGGCAGCACCAGGGGAGAAACCCAAAGGCGTCACCACTAACAAGAAGCTGTGCAGTCCCAGTCAAACATGAACAGGGTTTTAGTTTTATCAACATTAGCAATCACTGCGGCTTTTCAAAATCTTATTCTAGAGCAGGCATTTCCCCCACAGACAGCAGTTCCTGGAAGTAGGGCATTGCGTAAAAATCCTGCTTTCCGCAAGAGAAGATTCCCATCCCTGTGGCCAAGGCTGGGAAAAGGAGGACCTGAATGCAACAGGGGCTGAACAACTTGAAAATATTTCAAAGATGCACTTGAACCATGGCAAAGGCCCATGAATTTAAGATTGTGTGATTACCAATTCCATCGTTGAAAATCAAAGTCGTTCTCCGACAAGTTAAAATTCAAATACAAGAATACAAATACTCATTTAGTACATAATAAATATGAATTCTGCCCTGCAACCCTTGTGCATCATGTCTCCCTGTGATGGGTTGACCCTGGCTGGTTTCTGGGTGCCCAAAGCCACTCCATTTTCCCCTTCCTCAGCTCGACAAGATATAGCTAAAGACTCTGGGTTGAGATAAGGACAGGGAATGATCATCCACCAATTACTGTTGTGGGAAACAGACCCAGCTTGGGAAATCAGTCACAGCCGTGACTGTCACTCTCCAGGCACTGGTGGAAAGAGGTATGGTTTGGAGCACAGGGGAATCCCAGGGGAAAAGAAGGAAAGCATCACAGGACAGCAGAAAAGGTCCTGATCAATGTTCTCCAGTTAAATAGGAGGCACTGGGAACACACCACTCATTCCATCATTTCCTTAACTTCTATTCAGTAGAAAAATTAGATTTATTTTCTATTCTTTTAAACATTATCTCCAGGAAAAGGTATATAAAAGCACGTTTCCTAAGCACTGCAGCACCATGAAATGCAAGGCACCATCAGAACTTCACTTCATTCAGTGCTGTTACTGAACTGTGGAGCAGCAAGGTTAAGTTCCAAAAATTCCCTTTGGGAGATGGAGCTTAAACATCCAATTTCATATATGAGCCCTAAACCACCAACCTCCTCCAGGTGAAGATGGACAGTCACCACAAAGGGCTATGAAAAGCTTGCTTTGCAGCAGAACATTCACATACCAGCACAGATCAGACCCTTTTTCTGGAGATCACATCCAAATCATAACAGAGTTTTCCACCCTTTAAACAAAGCACAGGCAAGGACAGGAAATGCCACACAACCACCAAACTCACCCTAGCTGAAGAAGAGACAGGAATCTTTACTTGAAGGCAAAAGGAAAAATATTTTTTCCATCCTTGGCATGGAGATTAAAACTAGGACAAAAATTGTTGTTGCTGTTTCTCTGCCCTGCAGCACCTGACCTGCCCAAATTTCCCACATGGAATGCTGACTTGGCCCATGCTGGTGAGCCTTCAAAGGAGGGCTGAGCCCAAGGGAGAAAGGGCCAGCGACCACAGGGCTGCACCCTGAAGGCAGAGAGGGCTGGAGAGCAGAGCAGCAGCTTCCTACGGGAACAGAGCACTGTGATATGGACAGGAACCATGATGGAACAGCAAAGAGTCCCAGGGAGCAGCTGAAGGATGCTACATGCATGGACAGTGCCACCCCTGGGGACAAACCTCAGCCAGCAGCAGAGACAGACCCCGACACCATTACCAACCCACTGCAGACACACAGATGGATTCAACCCCATATAAGCTTCCGTTGTGTTATCCCAGACAAGATATTTCTTTCGTTTAAAGCTTACAACTCATCCTCACCACAGAATTTCAGAAGAAAATGCAAATAGGTTATATTCAGTATGCAAGACAAAGGTAAAGCTCCAACCTGATTAAGTTTCTAGCATGTAAGCCTTACAAAAAACCTAAGAAAGAGAAAATCCTTGCAACTCCCAGCATTATGGTTTAGGGTTTTGTTTGTTTGTTTATTTTGCAATAAAATGTTAATTATTTGAATTGCTAGAAACAATTCTGGGGTGTCATGCAAGCCCCAGGCTGCTGACCAGGCACTGTGTAGATTGTAGCCACCTCAATAACCAGCCACAGGCCAAGGAACATCGCCTGGCTGGTGCTGCTGACACGAAACGAGGCACTTCCAGTCCTGACACCCTGGGGGACACTGATGACACTCCTGTCTCATCCTTTCCAAATTAACTGCTTGTTTTCACTCTGCAATTGATTTTGTGATTAGCCCCTTAAGCCATCAGGGTCAGTAAGGACAAGTCTGCCAATCCACCAGAGCTGATAACACTGAGTGAGACCTTTGCCTTGCGTGTGGCTTCTCTGAGCTTTACTGAGGGTGCTGCCACTTGCCTGTTTGCACCAGTGACACAACCAGAGAAATCCACGCCATCCACAGCGCCTTTTTCAGAAAGCCTTCTGCTCTGCAGGGTCCTCACTTGCTGTGTTTTGGGAACAAAACTGGGTAGCTCCATGCGAGCCAAACACAACTTCCTTCCCCCAAAGTTCCTTCTCAGCCCAGAGCTGAGCAGTGAGGGGAGAGCACAACGTGGGTCTGGCTGGCACTCCTGCTCCAGGAATGTCTGTGGGCAGCAAACACAATCCTCCCCGATGGCACTGCGAGCAAGCACAGCAATGAGTCCATCTCAGCCCTGCAATCTGTGCTGGAGGCTCCGGCAGGGCCCCGACAGTGGAGACTCTTGCACAATGAACTGTCCAGCTCACGCCACCCATGCGCCATGGCAGAGTGACCTCTGCAAGGCCCAGCACTGACCTGCATCTCAGGACATCCCTTCTGGAGCCAGCACTCTTTTTATTCCCAGGATGGCAAGGGCGAGAAGCAGCCACTCGTGACTGGAATGTTCCTCTCACCACAATACTACATAGTCAGGATTTTAGCATTTCTGAAAATTTGACCATTTTCCATGCCAGCACGCCAATGCCTGGAACAAAGTAAGCAGAAACCTAAACAAGAGACTGAGACACGGGGCTGCTGTCAGCCAGAGAGACTGAGAAAAGGCTCTAAAGACCACTGCAGCAGATTTATTTGAAACAAAAGCAAAGGCAGAAAAAAAAAGAAATCATTAGTAGTCACTTACAAAAGGTTCAGAGAACTTTATACAAAAGGGAAACTCAACCCAAAGTCAGCTCCTAATGACAGAAATTCCTATGAAGAAAAGTTCTTTGTGCAAAGAGCAGAGAAGAAAGATTCCTGAGTCACTAAACCTCTTTCTCAGCTTTTCACCAGTCAGAAAACACCTCATTAACAGTTAATGTCTACATAATGATTGTATTTTACCAGCACCTGATTTTTCTAATCCTGCCCAGCCTTGTCAGTAGACAGTGCAGCTTCAACCCCTGCACTGTCTATATAACCTGTCTGTCAATATTGTCACCTTCCAAATACAGCTCCAGACCATGTACACCCTCCCTGTCTTTGAACAACAGCCACTCATGTCCCACTTCAGGCTGAAGTTTACCACTTGTACTTAGGTATCATTCAAATCCCTATAAAATACCTAATATTTAAAAAATAGCAAATAGCACAGATGAAGTTTATCCGTCAATGAAAAAGGCAGCCTTCCCCTTTGAACTGCTCCATTTTTCCATGGGTAAATTGAACTTTCAATGAAAAACATTAAGTCAAGCTTGTTGGATTTATGCTCTCTTATCATTTTATATCTCTCTCCCTCACCAAACTGCTCTCCCATAGGCACTGTGACATTCCCTGGTGGTGACAGGTTGTTATGTCACCGCAGCTTCTCACTTCTCACTCAGGAAACTCAAAAGCAGCTGCTGACACGAGCTGGGACTCTCGTACACTCACTCAGTTCAGTACAAGCTGCTTCTGCATCACATCTCCTCAAGAGTAACAAATGGATTAATGGAGAAAGTGGGAAAATTTAAACCTACATGCCTCTGGCATAGATTAAATCCAAAAGAAAGGACAAAGAGATGCTTTCAGGCACATTTTGTTCCCGGTCATGCTTTCACCATTATTTGGGATGGGCACGTGGGAAAGGGATGGATCAAGTAGAGCTTTAACTTGTGGTGTAAAACATCAGCCCCTGCACTCAATCCTGCCCAAAATCCCAGGTATATTGCTCTACTCTGCACTCAAATACACACAGAAAATGACAAAGCAGCTTCCGTGCAGCCATGCAAGCAAGGAGGCTGTTCACTGCAGCTCCCACGCTGAATCCACCAGGCTCCAGCGGTCTGGGTTTGCCAGATAAGCTCTGAGCAAGAATGTGAAGCCTGGGTGCTCCTCCAAACCCAAATCTGAAGTCCCTGCTGCTGGCCCATCACTGCTCAACTATTTCAGTCTGTGATAGATGACTTGCCACTATTTGGAGTCTTAGATTAGATACCTCTCCAAAATGAGAGGTTTTAATCTGGTTTCTGGGAGAAATCCTGCACCAGGAGGTAGCAAACACAGATTTAACATCCCTAATAATTCTTTCTGGCCTTAAAAAAAAAAAATCTAATCTGTAATCTGGGAGTGTTTGTCATCTGTTACCCAGAGGTGAGATTACAACCATGGTGCTCCTTTGCAATCACATAAACCTACATAAAAATCTCACAAAGGAAAAGAGGAGATAAATATGAAATGCTTAATAACTACTGACTTGTTGGTCAATAGACGGCCACTGCAAACTCCAGTGCATCTGGAGCTCTTCCAGAAATCCAGACAAACCTTGACTGAGCAGCCGCCACACATCTGTATCGTGTGCCCAACGCCTCGGGTGGCCCCACAGCTCCACCCCTGAGCACCCACTGGTGGGGAGAGGGAATCCTTACAGCTCTTCCTCTACACAGCTTGGGGCAATTCACACTCCCACCCAACATCCCAAGGCCACGCTGACCTTCACTTGAAGGTGACACCACTTCTTCAGAGATCAGATCCTCCCTGTTGCCTTCCCTCAAAAGAGGAGCTGTGCAAGACTGCACAGGACTGCTCACATGAGCTTTATCTAGTGAGAAATTACTACCACCAGCTAAAGACAAATAAAAATCAAGAGTACACATGACTGCTTGGACTTGTATTTCCCTAAAGTCACCTTTGCACCAACAGAACTGTTGACAACAGCATGGAGTGACAGGAAAAGGGGGAATGGCTTCACAATGACAGGGCAGGGTTAGATTAGAAAGAAATTCTTCCCTGTGAGGATGGGGAGGCCCTGGCACAGGTTCCCAGAAGAGCTGTAGCTGCCCCATCCCTGTCAGTGTCCAAGGCCAGGTTGGATGGACCTTGGGACAGTGGAAGGTGTCCCTGCCCACGGCAAAGGGGGCGGAACAAGATGATCTTTAAGATACCTCCCCATCCCAAACCATTCTGTGATGCTACAAACTGGATCAGAAGTTCCCCTTGGAGCCAGCCAAACTCGGCAAAGCCTGCACGATGCTGCAGAGCCTCCTGCCTTAATTGGTTAGGGATCTTCCAATTTGTGAGCTGAATCTGATCACCCAATGTGGGATCACGTGAGGTGCCTCAATATCTACACCAGCACAAAATCCCATTTCTTTCCTCCAGGCATTTCGTTCACTCAATCACACACTGCCAGCCCAGGTCCAACAACTTTAACCCATTACTAGAAACATAATTTCGCATTGCAGGGAGGCTCTGGGCAGCAGATGAGCCACATCACACCTTCCTTGACCCCTGCTGAACAGGGAGAAGGCTCAGAGATGCTGAAGTTCAGTTGTTATTTCACAGCTCTGACTTTGAGCTAACGAAGTGGAGCCCTATTACTGAAGGTTTAATTATGTTAGTGCTTTTACAGCCATAGATAGCGCATTTATCCATCTAGATTTAAAAGGCTTAACGTTACATGGAGGAGGAAGAAAGGCAGAAGACCACATCAAAGGGACTGCAAGGGCTTTGTTTCACATTTATTAGCAGAAGGACTAATACCAAACGTGCAAACAGCACCAGAGAAATTCACGGTGGAGATAGAGGGCCGCACAAGGTGTCACAGCACAAACACTGTGAACATTGCCCTCCTTTGGGGTGAAATCCCTCTTTCTCAGCAGGCACTGTGAGCTTTGGGGCTCAGCAGCAAAACCAGAGGAGACAAATCTGCTGGGAGCACCCAGCAGGGCAGGAGACAGACACCAGCAACCACATCCCTCTGCTCACCAAGGGTGGAAGCAGCTTCAAAACACTCCTCATGGCTTCCTACTTAGCTCAATAAGCTCAATAAGTGTGGCTTCCAAATGTGCTGAAAACCCCATTGAGTTCAGCCAAGCTCTGAAGTTCAGCACCTTTGGGATGAGGAAAAAAGCCACCAAAACATTATGTATTTTAAAGCAGGCCTTACATGGATCATGCATGTTTTGTTCAGACCAAACCCTGTCCCCCCAACGTGCACAATCATCTCTTCTAGAGAACACGAGCATTTATAAACAGTCAGTCTTTAAAGATGGGCCTTTGATCTGGTTCCCAGTTATTTATTGAGATTCACCCCAGAGAGCAGTAAAATGTAAGATCTAGTGGGAGAAGGCAGTTTTTACATTTTACCAAGTTTAACAGAGCAGAGAAAGCCACGTGCATTGAAACATCATTTGCATCAGTTCTGTGAAAATACAATAATACATTTTAGAGCAGAAAAGGTCCAAAGCATTTCTAGACAGTTGGGTGTCTCTGCACATTTCAGGGCCCCTCTGCTCTCCTCCATTCACCTCCAGCCCTCAGCAATACTAAATGCCAAGGGAAAGCAGAGATGTATTATACATAAGCCCAAACTGCTTAACAAAATCTGCTCCACTAACAAAATTACACACACGGCTTTTGCAAGACCAGAGACCCAAGCAGGGCATTAGCTCTTCATTTACATTCAGCCCTAATCTAACATGTCATGCAAATGGCACAGAAGGGAAAATGAAACCAAAAAACCTCCCAGCCCCTCTCTTACCCCTGAACTACCAGACCATCTGTAGTTTCAAAGAAATTCTAGCAAGCACAGCTCAACATCTGCACCTCATTAAGACTTAATTTGAAACAATTGCTATTCCCTATCTCTCTTGTTTTTCCTGGGTAGAACAGCTTTGATGTCTCCCAGTTGACAAAAACACATAAGAAATAGGCATTAAAAAATATCAACTGGAAGGTAGGAATTCATTCACATGAACAACAGGTATCAGTGTTCAGCAAAAAGAAACCAGAGCCCCAAGCTCTCACGCCTCCCCCAGCCACAACTACTGTACAGGGCAGGCAGATGCTGCCTCACTTCTTCATAACTCTCCTGTTACGAGTCGACTACCACTCGTTCAAAGGGCATGGCCTCTTCCAGCTTGGGATTGGGAATTGAGCAATCCCTGTTATCCCTGGGACAGCATTATTGTAACTTATTCTGCAAATCTTTGTGACAATTGCAAGTTTGATTTGATATAAGCAAGAAATGGCAGAACAAAATGCAAACCTAGGTGATTCATCTCTTGCAAATACAAACCTTGTATTTTCATTCCTCATACCTCAAGTATGATTTTGGGTGTCTCCAGAAGACCCACGTTTTTCTCATGACATGCTAAAGGAAAAGCAATTTACTCAAAATGAATTAGCTTCAAGTTCAATACGGTAGATGCCTGCTGTTTTCATCAACAGGGCAATGACTTTCCACTTTTTTTTACCTACAAGAATGAGCGTGTTATGAAAAATCATCCATCAGCTTCCAAATAATCCACGTAGCTGAAAAGCTGACATTCTCCCCATGTGTTCAATCCTATGTGACTCATACCCTTATTCTTACAATGAAATTATTATTACTGGAAAACGTCTCTTTGCTAAGTCAGTCTCCGTAGGTGCCACATATGATTTGAAAGCTTATGAAGTCAAAGGAGGCCTTTGGTTTTCAAGCTCAGTCAGCTGGTGACCAAATGGCACATGTAGCCTTTAAATGCAGATTTCATAAAACAAAGCAGTTGCTTGCCTCTGCAAAGCTTTGCCCAAGCAGAGGCTTCCTTAGCTAAACCAGAGGTGGCTGAAAACATATTTAGCATATGGGAATTTTCAGATTTGTTTTCATCGGGATACAAAAAAGAAAGACTGATCCTTTTACAGCTGTTGAAGAAAAAAAAAACCAGAACGGAACAGAAAAGCCTCAAGGTTCAGGTAACCTAGAACAGAGCTGCAAGGAAGGACAAACTCTCCCTCCAGCCAGAAACATGGGGTGGCAGAGCAGCAGCACCGCAAATACAACCCAGTTTGTGTTTGGCTCTGATGGCATCCTCAGCAAGGCCCTGCCTAACCCTCCAGCACAGCCACCACTCTCCATTTCACCCTGGGAATGCACTGCGGATGGAGGCTGGGTGGGGAAACACCAACACACACCTGGGCAGAGCAGGGCCCAGCAGCACCGCTGCTCTCCGTGGGCTGCAGCAGGACCACCTCCTCCTCTGCTGGGAGGGGACAAGGCCCACCATGGCACAGCCCAGAGGCCAAGGGCTCAGATTTGTCAGAATTTGGGGGAATGCCCATTTAATGCCTGCTGCTCCCCCCTGCAACACCCTGACTCTCACAGCATCAGAAAAGGAAATGACCCTCTGGCTTTGCAGGCAAAGCAATAAAGACAAAAGAAAGCAGTTCCCTCACAAAATAGAGGGGGGAACAAGGGGCACCCAGCACAGGGTGCCCCAGAAAGGGCTGAGGTCTTTGACTCTGCAGCTTCTGTAACCTCAACCTACACACCATCCTTCAGTGGCAAAGGAGAGGGGATGTGGGATGTGTCCTGCGCTTGCCCTAGCTGGGTTTGGCAGAGACCCAAAAATCTAAAGACCGGAGGAAAAGTAACTTAAGGAGATAAGATTTACAAGTAATTGCAAGATCTTCCACCAATGCAACAGACAGGGGACCAGGTCAAAACCAGATGTGAGTTGCCAGTAAATTTTGAGCATCCTCTCACCCTTGTCGTGCAGAGAGGCTTTTTCCCAGAATTTTACACTAATGTACACAAACTTGAGGAGAAAAAACTCCAGTAACAGTGCTTTGGATTAAACCCATCCCAATCAGTTTAATGCAGTTTTAAGTTGCACATTTTGCTGGCAAACATATTTTCTCCAAGTCATAGGTTATAAATATTTACAATTTTTGCAGTAACGAAATGTGACCAAAAAAACTGCATACAGTTCATCAGGAATGATGTTTAATGCCAGGCACAAGTCCTTGGACACGCAGCAGTTTCAGTTTCTTCCCCTGTGGATGTTTCAACACGTAATTTAACCTACTGCCACCACAGTGAGAGGGGTTTAATCCAGTACTGTCCTTGGAAGAGGCTCTGCTCTCGCTCCCAACTCCAGCCCTATCCAGCCCTGTGCTGACCCATTGCCAGCAGGACTGCAGGGCGAGCCAGAAAGAGCCACAACAGAGACTACTGTGGACAAAGTGAGCAGGAAAAAGTGGGGTTGAACCCCTAACAGCTCATGCCAACAAAGGGCAAGAGATGGCAGAGGGACAAGAGCCAGCACAGGGTCAAGAACTCTTTGGTTGCAACATGAACAGATGTGGCTCACATTGCCTGGGGAAATGTGTCACAGAGAGGTTTCATGATGTGTCTAAGTAGATCTAGGAGTAGGATTTTCCCAAGAGTAGCTGTTTTTCCCTGTCATGGGACCTGGGCAGAGCTCAATGCCAACACCCCCAACACCAAAGTGCACCACCGTGGACAGAGGGAGCTTTTGTTGACAGCTCATTTTCCATCAACTTGCTGCAGTGTGAATCCAGACTGGAGGCTCTCCCTCACTCTCAGGGCTGAGGTGCCTTCATGCACGACCCCATACATCTGTACACATGTGTTTGCACGTGTAAACACATCTGCAGAAAAATAAACAGATAAAACTTGAATCTGGCAGAAGCCTCCGAGCAGGTCTCCTTGGAAGGCTTCCCCACACACCAAATCTGAGCAGGATGCTCCTCCTTGTCTTTCCTCCCCACAAACCTGGAACACACAGAGCTCTAAGAGACCAGCTGTGCTTTAAAATACGGCATTTTTTAACTGTAGCCAAGATCAGAACAGACACCCCAAAATCCAACAACCACCACACGCCTAGAAACAGCCAGCTCTGCCCAAAGCTGCCGAGCAGCATTTGCAGAGGCATCTGGTTTGTCCCCAGCTAAAACCTTACAGCAAAAGGTTCCTGCTACCTCAGTGTCCCATACAAAATTTATCAATGAGAACTGCAGACTTCCAGGAAAGCCGCAGTGTTTCATGAGAGCAAGGACATTTTCAGTTTACATAACTGGATGGACTTCTGAAATCCCCTGTAAACTAACTGAGGCCACTCAGCTTAGAAGTATCCCCTAATTAAAAGCACTAGTAAACCAAGTCTCACGCACTGATATGAAACAGCCTGAAGAACCAGCAGCTGCTGAAGACAATAAACACTAAACACCCCCACACACCTTAACCCTCCTTGCTCACTGCTCAGCATCTGCTCTCATCTTTTTTCCACTCCTTTTAGGAAAGCGCAAGAATGAACCATTTTAGGACTTCTGTTACTTGGAGGTATTTTCCCAATCACTCTGAGTGCACAAGGGAAACTTTTTCCAGCCACATTTTGTCCTCCCGTGACATGGGAACAGCAAACATCCCCCCCCATGTCTCCCTGCTGCTCAGGGCACCAAGCTGCTCCACAGGCCAAGAGCATCTGCAAAAGGCTCTGAAAATGTCTTGGGCTGACCAAGCTACACACCACAGCGAGGCATAAAGAAAAAAGTGAGTCCTTGCCCTCCTTTGTGAGCTGCACCCAACCATCACATTACAAACAGTGATATTTGCACTTTTAATGAAAATTCTTCTTCGCTTATTAAATAACACCACTCATTCCTCTGCAGAAAGTGGAGGTGGGACACTGGGAATCACCTCCCAGTAAGAGTGGTAGCCTCACACTTGTTGCAGCCCACTGAGAGAGTGCAGTGGCTCATTTCCAAACTCACTAATCTCTAATGGTTCCAATTGTCATATTTTAAACAGCAGCAAAGTCACTGTGAAGGATACTCTCATTGAGAATCTATCAAATACAAGAGGAGTTTCCACATAGATACCAGGCAGCACAAAGCCAGATTTTTGTCAGGAACACATTTCCACAGTTCTGGAAATCCAGAGGTTTTCTTGATTTTTATGAGCCGTTCATATTCCAAGACAGCTCTTGCAATCCAAGAGTAAGAGCTACTCTTTTCGGAAATGTTTTAAGTTATACCCTTTGAGAAGACCGTGTGCCATTGGATTTACCCTTTAATTTTCTGGATGGTTTACTCTAAATCACTAAGACTTCTTGTAGCTGTCCTGAGCCATAGAGCTGGTTCTCCCATGAGTGGCAGAGATACCAGGGACACCAACTGCCTCCTGTCACACACCTACACTGAGTTAAAAATAAGAAGAAAGTCCAAACATCTCATCAGCCCTCTGACTTGTCCTCAGGCTTGAAAGAGATGCCAGCAACAAGCACCATCTTCCTCCAAGGAAAGCTGATCTTTCAGCTTGAGAGCTCAGACGTGAGCTGCAAACAGCTGCCATTAATTCTCCCCCATAGCCATTTTCTCTCCTCTCTCCAGCTCACTCTGCAGAGCTCAGACACTCTCCTGGCCAACATGCACTAAAGCTCCCTTGTATGTGGCAGAGGAATCCCTTTGCTTAAAAGTACACCTACTATTGCAGCACAACGCTTTATCATAGCTCAAAACATTGTACTGCACAAAGATTGTGTAGCATCTTTGAAATGCACTTTTTTTTGGTTGTTTTATCTTCTTTAAAAACCCAACCAAACAAAAGAACACACAAAATTTTGTGGAATCAGTCCTTCCCAGCATCTTCCTTCTCTTCAAGAATTCCCTTGCTACTCCCGCACGTCACATCTGGGAAATTTGCTCATTCCTGATATTTTTTCAGCAATTCCATGAGGTTCCTTGGGAATTTCCAGCAGTGAAAATACAGCAGCTAACTGGCTCACCAGTTATTTGCTAACCTGAATCCAAAACCACTCCAGCCTTTCGTTCAGCATTACAGCTGGCAGAGCTGCATTTCTCACACCTTCTTTCCGTGCTTTATAGGATGTGTTATTGCACTGCTCTGACAGAACAGACACAGCACTTTATGGCCACCCAGAGCACTGATCATTCAACATCCCATTGACTGTGCAACCCAAAAAACTGCGTTTGCAAAGAAAAATCACTTTGGATGCAGGATATTCAACCACCTGAGTGTAGAGCTGGTGGCACAAGCAGCGGCATGGCTACAACAGTGACTGTGTGATTCTGGAGGGGAGTCTCTGCAGAATGGAAATATGAATGTTGAAAAGCAGGTCTGTCTTTCATAAGCATATTTATTAAAGCAATGGAAAGACATTGCCTGTGCCCTGCAAACATGTTCCTGGTGTACTGTGAATATGCCTGTGTCTTGTGAGCCACGCAGAGACCACATTTTCCCCCAGCAGCACAGGGGAAGAAATTCTCCACTCAACAAAGCCTGTGCAAGCACAGTGTTAATAATTACCTCCATGGAAGTCATTTGTTGCCAAAAAGCCCTGATCAGTGTTGTCAAGGCATGAGCTAGACATGGAATCACAGAATGGTTTGGGTTGGAAAGGACAATTAAAGGTCATCTAGTCCAACCCCCTGACATGGGCAGGGACATCTTCCACTAGATCAAGCTCTTCAGAGCCCCATCCAACCTGGCCTTAAATATTTCCAGGGATGGAGCATCCACTGCCTCAAAGGCGGGCTCTAAACACAGATCTGTAGGGTTTTAGCCACATGGTTTTATCCTTTCTGGCCAAGCCCCTTTGGTGAGGGAGCCACGCTCAGCCCAGCAGCTCAGGCTGGGTTTGGCATCTCCTGTTTCTTCCAGCAGACTTCGGCTGTCACCAGCACAGTAACGAGGCTGTCCTAGTAATGACAAACACAAAATGAAGTGGATTTAAGCTGACTGAGTTGGCCAAGAAGAACCCCCTCAGGGACCCTCTTGGGAACTTGAGCTCTTCTGGTTGCCCAAAATGATTTACAGCAGCCAGTCTGATTAAAGAGAGGTAAATGCAGCCCGACACCACTGCTGGTGGCCCCCAAGAGCCTCTGACTGATGGCACCAATGCCACTGCCCACACGTCAGCATTCAGCACGCATCGCACCAAAATATTTTTAATGGCAAGCATCCAGCTAAGTGAGGAAGGGAAGTGTTTTGTGGTCCTGATTGCAGCCCAAGTCTTTGCCACCAGCAACAAGCTGGACATTCACCCCCCTTTAAAGTTCTGCCAAATGCCAGAGTTTCAGCCTGCCATGACAGTCTGATTCAGTCCCAATCTACCACCAGGCAGAGAAACTGGGTTGTAATGCCATTTTTGGTTGGTTTGGAAAGTGCTTACAATCAAATAAAACCTCTCTTTTTTAACATTAAAAGAACTACACCAGAAACACCCAGCAGCAACAGCTAAGTACCTACGTCAAACCATACACCACAATTGTGATCTGCAACTTGAATGGTACAAGTTGCTGCTTTTCTTTAATTTTCTTTTTTTACCAATTAGGTTGATTAAAAACAGAAGGATGCAATGACTAAATCCCAAAATGGAATAAAAGGTTGGGTCAAAGTGACTTTGACAGAACAAAAAGCTGTTGAGGGACACAATGATTTCACTTGTGCTTATCAAGTTGTAAACTGTCATTTCAGATTTGTACAAAACCACAGCTGTCTAGTTCAAAAATTTTTACTAGCTCAAACTATTAAATTTTAAGTTCCTCACCAAGAGAAACTTCTAAGGAAAGCACAGCAGCAGTAGCACCATCTGAACCCATATTCTTTAAAATTGCCTTTTAAATCAACAGGGCAAGAGACATGGACCCAAACAGACCTTAAGGTACTAAATCCTGTAATAATCCACAGGCTAGAACACAAAAAGCTTTTCTGTATTTCTTTTTTCAAGTTGTAGGTGTGGTTCCTCTCTTTCTCAGTGCGTAGAAAGAGAGAATAGCCACAGGTTTTTATTGCAACCCTCCCTCTGCCTCAGAAGGCACCATGGAAACTTCACTGATGCTGCCAGTTCAGAGAACAGTATCCACTCTTCCATGTTCACTCTGAGCTATCAATAGTGCAGTTGTGGTCTTTTTACTGACCAAAACAAAGAAAAAAAAAAGAGCTACAAGACTAAGAGAACCAGCTGTTTACATGCCTTTGTCTCAATCTTCAACTACTCTTGTGTAAGAACAGAATCTTTTCTATTTTTATTTCCCTGCTTGTTTACAGACAACTCTCACAACTGTCGATTAGAAAAGGATCATTTACAAAGTCCTGTATGGGCAGTCCATTCAGAGTGCAAGTACCTTAAATGCTATAATTTTATACCCTTACTGAGCATAGTAATTTTTCAAGACTTTTCACTGTTTTCATGAAAAGAGTTTCCTTGTACATCTCCCTAGATATAGTTACATGTCTCACTCCCAGCTTTAGTTTTAAGAAAGAACATATACTGATCAGTCAAAAGCACATCTCAAAGCCAGATGTGAGGGACTTTGTACTTAAGTATTAATACTTTTTCTGCGTTAAAGTACTGGTGCAACCAGTTCCTCCTTTCTGATACCCCCATTTCCAACAGAACACAGAAATAACAACTTTTTAAAATATGTGAGTCCAAGAAATGCATGTGAATGTAATTGCTGGGGCACTTTATGTGCTGCAAGGCTGTATTGCAAGATGATTGATTTCTTATGGCTGAAACTGTCATGTTCAGGCAGCATTAAGCTTTGAGTTATGGTATTTAATCTGCAATGTGTCACAAGATCTAGATTAAAGAAGACAACTGCATATTCATTTCCAATCCTCCAAAAATTGAACAAAAATATACCAAAGGCAACAAATTAGGGAATCTGTGTGTCTCTTTCCCTTTCCTGGCTACAAAATACCACTAAATACGTAAGTCATTCTCTTTGAGGAGTCAGAGGAGGTGAAATATATAAGTCACTATGGGAATTTATTACTCAAAAGCAACGAGGAGAGGGATAATATTTTCCTCTCAGACCCCCACAGAAGTCTGGGGCAGTGATACACAGCTCTGGCTCCATGTGGCAAACTCCCCGGGAGAGTGAAATATCAACCAAAAATCAGCTGAACAGGTTTGAAATACCAAATTATCTTCTCAGTCATCCAATAAGCTCCCCAGTGAAAGCACTGCCCAGCACAGCACAGGAAACCAGTTTCCACCCCATCCTAAAGCAGGGATTAGAGACACCAGAGCTATGTTTTATGGTCTGTTTCCAAGATCAGCTATGGTTCACAGCACTTGGTAACATAATATGAGGGTTTTCTTTAGGGAACAGCTACTTCCCTCAGATTTCTGGGCCGCATATGAACCCAAAAGACCAGATTAACACATCAATTAGTTTGTACAAACCAAAAACAGTGAAAAATTCACTGAAACGAAAACCAGAAACAAGTAAGAAGCGGGGGATAGACTTCCAGCATCAACACTGGCCTGATGGACAGTGCAGGAGAGACTGGCAAAGCAAAGATCTGCATAATTGGCTTTACCAATGGCTGGCTGTGCTCTGCATCTCTGTCAGCCCCCATCACAGCCCAAGAAATGGCTTAATTAAAATGCTCCGATTTCACCTAAATGAAGCATATAGCAGCTTTCTTCTCAGGTTACCAACTTAGAGCATGAGGGTGAAACGCCTCATAAAAACGCTGCAAAGTCTAGAAGTGCCAAAAGCTATAAGGAATGAGGGAAAGCAATTATCCGTCAGTTTATTTAAACTTGTTCACTGAAAATATTTAAGCAGGAATTTCACACAGAGATAAGCCACTCACTAAGGCAGGAGGTTATGGTTAAGATATGAGGTATTACATGTGTGCAGGCATAGGTTACAGCAGAGAGCATTAGGACTGGATGGCATTTACAATGTAATCCCCTTTTTCAGTTGCGAATAGCTTTATTAAACAAATTTTGCAAAGGACTAAAGTTTTCCACGCACTCTCTAAGCCCAAAGGCAGTTTTCCTCGTAAAACTTTAAGCAACGTTAAGTCGGAGTTATGAGCACCAGAAAATAAGAAAACAAAAACCAGGTTTTAGAGGACCCATTGGTTGAAGGAGGGGGAAAAAAAAACCATGGGAAAAGTTTTTCACAATTATTTTTACTTAAAAAACAGAATACTTCTGAACATATGGGCATCTGCAATTCCAACTGGGAGAGGGGAAACCTCTGGGCTAGATAGTCCACACATAATGAAATACGATCCCTTCCTCAAAGGCCTGACAATCAGGGCTAAGTCCAGAGACCCAGGGAGGCAAAAAAAAAAACTCCAAATAATTCACTCCCAGCCCAGATTTTGAAATATGGAAGAAAAGACAATATTAAGATAATTTACACATACGCTATCAAGTAAAGACAAAGTTAAAGATTCTTATTAAAGAAAGGCAGTATCACAGCAAAGTCATCAAAGCATTTAGGAAAGGAACTAATGTCTCAAAATAACTCTTAATTCCCTTTCAAATTTTATCTTTGTAATGAATATTTTGCAATTCCCTTCCAAAACAGCAAGCAGGAACCTCCCATTCCCCACAGCTCCCCTTCCCTTCCCAGCCCCTTAAGGGAGAAAAATGTGATGGGAAAAAAAAACATTAAGGAAAGCAGAGCAATGCTTTCTCATGAATTTCTCTCCAGTTATTCCTCTTCTCCCAACATTACAATGTAATTTCCTCTCCAAGGTATTCTTTATCGCTGGAGATTAAAGGCACATTTTGTGGCTGTTTGATTTGGCCTCTGCTCAGATAAACAAGTAAACTTCAGGAACGCAGAAGTCGACAATCAAGATGAGTTGAGTTGACAGCAACCAGATAAAAAGAAGCAGGTCAGGGTCTGGTTTGCCTCATTTTCTTACACATCCTCTTATCCTGCTACAGACAGGCCTCTGGGAGGAACTATTGCTAACTTACACAAAACTACAATTTTTTTAAAATAAAAGAATTACCTTCTGGAAGAAAATTTACAGCTGAAGTCAGCATTCAACAGAACCATTTTTATAGCTTATTTTTTGCTGACAATAAAGAAAAAAAAAGAAAGGGAAGCTCTTCTACCAAGAAATTCACCCCACAGGTGGTGACAATTTTCCTGTCCCCTTCTGCCTTCCTCACATGCTCTAAAGAAAAGACAAAACAGTACATGTGCTGAAATGACAGAAGCTGCCGTGGGAAGGATTTTAGAGAGCCAGCACTGGCAACAGGTGACCTGCCATATAAACAAAACCATCCATGCTGAATTAGTCAGACCTTTTTATTTAAACGAAAGCCACCAACCCAGAGTGCCCCACTACACTGCACTGAGCTAAACCCTGATGCTTATCCCAGCCCTCACCTCCCCAAAACACCCAAAACACTCAGCTCTGTATGAGCTCTGCCTGCACAGGGCAGGGCTTTGGGAAAAAGAGCCAAACCCATCCACCCTCCCCTTCCCAGAGCTCAAACCCTCACAACACCAGGGCTGCTCCTGGCGCAGGGTGCACCTGTGTCCTGTGCCTTGACTTCCCCAGCACAGCCACCGTGACCCAGCTCAACCTCCCCTGCTGCTATATCACACTAAACCACACACCCCTGCACGTTACAAGTCAAAATTACAAGAAATAGCTGTAAAACCACCCCAAAGCAAGCCCACAACACAGAGCTGGGGCAGCCAAGATCAGCAGCATTCATTCTGCGTTGGATAAATTTGTTTATTTTTAGCCCAAAAAGGGCCAAGGAGACACACAGTTAGTTTTAACCTAGTTATTTACCACAAAAACCAGGCTGCTAAAAGCTCAAAGTTCTGCAAATTTGATCAGCTCTAGAGGATTAAACTTCCTGCATCTCCAAAGACAAGTATGGCAAGCTGCCCATTCCTGGAAAAGTTTGCCAAAAGGTATTTTAGGGCCATTTCCTAAATTTGCTCATTCATAGTTTTGTTATTTCTTTTGGCTTTTGAGTTGGGGGTTGTTTTTGTTTTTTAATTAACCATTGAAAGGGGGCTATCAAAATACTTAATTTTAGACTAAAAAAAATAAAAACCAAAAAACCCAAAACCCAACCAATAACTGAAGTTCCTATAGCAAGAAGTTAAAAAGAAGTATTCCTGATGTTTTGCACTGGGAGTTTTATTGATGGTTAAAGCTGATGTTAAGTTCAGCAGAGCTGAGGAAACATAATATTCATAAAAGAAAACAGATTCAAGCTAAGAAAACAAAGCCTATGAATTTGCACCTGTCATCATAAATAGTTTAACTGAGGTAGTTTCAGTTTAGAAAAGGGAGAAGAATTTTTTAAAAGGAAACAAGAAAGACTTGATTCTTACTGGATTTATAAAGAGCCTGCTGCCTGGTTGGACCATATCGGAAGGGGAAGATGAGAAATTCAGGAAAGCAGAAAGAAACAGAGCTCTAAGAAATAAAGATCTTGTTTTTATTACAGGATTATTTCTGTGGAAGAGTGGGCCAAGAGCAATAGAAGAGCAGTTTAGAAGCAAGTCTTTTTCAGACCAGAAGGAGCTTATGGTTTTCCCTGCTGGACCATGAAAGGTTTATGTGGAGTGCAGGGGTGAGCTCTCAGCTCGTGGCAGTTCTTAACAACCCCAGAAGGGAGGTTTTGCAGGAAGCTGCCCACCAACCTCTTAGAGACCCCAGCAGCCAGGGCAGCTCCTGCTCTCTGCAGATGTGATGTTGGTAGCTACAGCAAATGGGGGATTGGGAGTCAGACTACACTCAAGAACAACGGGACTCCTACAGCTTGACCACAAAAATGAATGTCTGGTAAATGTACCTTTGAACCCCTTTAAATGCACTGGTGTCGCCCACATTGGTGCAGGATGCAAAAATAAACTCAAATTCCATGGGTCTGCCCACCATCCACCCACAAGTGTGCACCAGGAGGAAACACAGGGCTAGAGACCAAAAAAACTCCCATGGTCTGAGTCCTCAGAGTATCTGCCCTGCTGATATCACCTTGGGGGACAAGAAAAAGGTGCATGGGCCATGGCAAGGCAGGGAAGAACCAAAGAGCTTCGCCAACTCGGGCAGATGTTGCCAGAGAGAAGACAAGCAGAGAGTTGGGGCCACAGGCTGAGGAAGAAACTGTCTGCTTGAGGGAACAGAATCCATCCAGAAAGAACTTAAGAGAAAAGATAATTATAGGAGCATTTGGATGGGTCTAAATTTGTTCTTTAAAATAGCTTCCATGGATGGTACCTTGAACTGAAGTCAGGGAAGGATGCGTCATTGTGTTTTAATACTTCCATTAGCCTGCCCAAATGGATGTACACTGGGAACCCAGAGCTGAGTTGTGCTCTCCAGTAAATCTGAACGTGCACTATTTAGGCAAAAAAAGGACATTTCATTTCACAAGTTTCAAAAAAAAAAAAAAAAAAAAAAGGCACTTCTTTTGAAACCAGAAAATAATAAAGTGAACAAGAAACACACAAGCAGCATGATGCTCTTTTTTTTTTACATATAGCCCAGAAGGAATGTAATTTGAAATGTGAACTTTGGCAATTCATCACACAGTCTTTCAGACTACAGAATTTTCAAAGAAACTAAAATGCACAAGATGTTTAACATTGAGAAGTGCCTACCACAAACACCAGAACTATCAGACATCAGGAAATTTGCCTTAAATGCACCAAGCTCAACTCATCTCTGGCACAACTCTCCCAACGTTGAGACAGGCAAATCTGGCCTGCTGTTCTGAACACATCCATGGAATAGCATTTACATCATCACATCTTAAAAGCCAACAGAATCATACAGAAGGGGATTTTTAATGAAAATAAAGACTGTGGGTGACAGAGCAATTGAAACTTGTTGGGCAGATCCCAGCTACCCAAAACCTGCACAAGGGTTAATGTCACTAGTTGTGTTCATCACTACTCTGTTGGGTAACACTAAGGATTTGTAGGAAATATCTACACATGGGACCTATTTCCGAGCCTGCTGTTGCTTACACAGCAATTTGCTGTATAGAAATAGAGGTTTCATATCAGTGATTTTCACCAGGGACTGTTGGGGTCATCCCTGACAAGGTGTCCCCTGGACAAGGAAAGCCACAGGAGCATCCCAAGCCAGAGCTCCTCCAGACAGGAGAAGATGTGGCAAACCACTGCATAAATCTGTTTTATGCTACCACTGAGGGAGGAACAGAGGGTTTTCCACAGGATACATTGAGGCAACCAGCAAGCATTCACTGCTTCCACTTAAAATTAATAGGCAACCCTGCCCTCCCTTATCTAGGCAGCAATTATTTCCTAATACAGGCAGGGAAGTCATGCCAATTTTGCCCTCTGGGCCTCACAAAGCACACAGCCTAATTCACATTATCCGGGAGCAGCCAAGCCAAAAATTTTTTAGAAGCAGAGATATTCTTATATCTGCTCTCATTAAGCAATTTCCTGTGGTATTTACTGAGTGGCTGCAGTCTGCCAGCATGCCTGGCAGCCAGACCCCTCCCAGCCCCCCAAGTTTTTCAAGGTGCCTTTTATTATTATTAATATTATTATTAATGGAGTTTTAGTGACTAACAGTGATGCCCAAACAGCTGAGAAGTCTGGCCAAGAAAGCACAACCTGACTGTTGCCAGAGTTATTCCTGCTGCTGGCTCTGCAGAAGTCTAATGGAATTCCTCACTCATCTGCCCCACTATGAAAAGAAAACTAAGAGTAAAAAAAAAAAAAATTTAAAATCCCTATTAAAAGTAACCTGACAGAAAACAATATGAATCAATGTCAGGCGAATGTCAAGCAAACAAACTCCTATTTCCCCTGTTATTTTCCAAGTATACCAATCCCAATTTAGCTTTTTGGACTCCTGCAATCTCCAACCCAATTTATTTCACACCTTATCCATAATTCCTCTACAAATTTTTGAATACAGCCATACCCTTGTTTTTTGACTGGGGTAGTAACATTTGACTCCAATATCACCTCCTGGAAAAATGTGGAAAAAAGAGAGGCAGAAGTGACTTGGAACCTTCATGCTTTACAAATTTCCGACATTTTAGGGTCTTATTTCTGTTAAAAATTAGGGGGTTTTGCTTTGGTATTGTAAGGTGTAGACATGGGCATCTAGTGAAGACTAAATTTCTCCTGCAATTAAACAAAGCAGCTGACAGGATTAATTAAACATTACAAGCCTGAAGCTCTCTAGCATGTATTGATTTTAAGGGAAGAAACCGATATCCCAAGATAAGCACATATTGGATTGAATTAAATTTAAGTCAGCCTGGACTTACTTGGTGACAGCCTCAGCAAGGGGACTGAATCCATAAATGCCTCATGAAAACGAGAATATTTGAGCTGAGCTTGCAAGACAGCTCCAGTGGACTGTTTTTCACCACTACAAATTATAATTTTCTCATATTTCTCAACAAAACATCTATTTTCTTTCTCTTTTAGAGACCAACATCATCACTGTAGCCAGTGTGGTTATATGCTCCAGTTTGCTGCCAGAAGTGGTACTGAGAATGCCCTTCAGATAAGGCTTATTTCTTATATCGTAACAGAAAAATAGCAAAAGCATTTTCTACACATTAAGTGGCCTTAAAGATGGGATTTGAACTGCTCTGGAAGCATTTATATAATTGAATTATAATTTGCTTCATTTAGGCTTGTGGTCTCTTGTGCACTGTGTCCAGTGCACAAATCAGGCATTTTGTACAATTCAATTACAGATATGCTCAGGAACCTTTTAATCTCATATTAGGTTTCATAATTGATTCCTGCTGTCAGCATTTAGTCTCTGGATTTGGTGAGTCCTCTCAAATCATATGCAAAGTCTAATGGTGAGTTATTTCAGATGTTTGTAAGTTAAAAAAAAATATATAATTAAGTGTAATATATAGGTTAAGGCAGATTCTAGGGACCAGATCATAATTACAAAAGTGGGCATAAGTCTCTCCATGTGTGCAGAGTGGGAATATTCAACAGAGCAGCAGCAATTTGTACTTGTGACAATTTGTATTTGTGCCTCTTTCCTTAGGGAAAAAAATGCATACACACTACTGAACCATAAGGCAAAATGTAGAGTGTAATTGGTTCCCTCCTACTAGAAAACAGAATATTTGTATTTTTAGAAACTGGAAAAAGCTCACAGTAGTACATCTGTTAAACAAACATGTTAGAACTCTTGCCTAAAGTAATGGAAAATGTCATGCTCTGCTGATAGAGCAGCATAGGCAACATGCTCCTCTAAAAACTAAAACCAGGTGTTACCACTCTGGATTTTAGGAAGGCTAAGCCTTTCCCACATTAGTTTACAGAATCTGAGTGACTCAGAGTCTTTTTCCAGAGAATTCCCATTTCCCCTGTTCTTTGGTCAGCTCAAGCAGCATGGAAGAGCTCACTTCCCACAGAAGCTCCCTTCCAAAACTGTCAGAAAATCAGAGATTGTGTTAATCAAAATGTTTTTATACAATTAGAATAGCTTCAACAACCAAAAGCAAGGCCAGAGTTTTGAATTACCTACCAATTCTTCCATGGAATTTGCTGATGTGTAGGTTTTTGCAGGGATGTTACCTTCTTACAAAAAAAGATGACTTTTAAGTGATTAAAATACCATAAGTGCATAGCAAACCATGGGACTAGCTTAGCAGTGCCAAAGCTTCCCAGGACTATTCTTCTAGTCTTCAGGTTACAGATTCAGAACAGATCTAACTTTTCTTATCATTACACCTAAAATCATTATCATTGAGGTTGGAAAAGTCCTCTGAGACCATTGAGCCCAACCACTAACCCAGCGCTGCCAGATCCACCACCAAACCAGGTCCCCACGTGCCACATCCACGGCTTCAGAGAGCCTCCAGAGATGGGGACGGCGCCATTCCCTGGGCATGACAACCCTTTCAGGGCAGAAATGTTTCCTGGTGTCCAGTCTAAACCCCCACTGGAACAACTTGAGGCCATTTCCTCTCATCTCACTCCAGCACCTCGAAGTCTTTTTTGCAGCGAAGGGCCCAAAAATGAGTACAGGATTTGAGGCGTGGCCTAACCTCCAAAAAATTCACAGGTCTTGAAAGAGTCAGGTTGGGTTTATGCTTCTATAAATCACAGCAATATTGCATTAAACCAAACCCTATCAGCCCCAGGCTCAGTGTCCTGTCCCAGCTCTGTCATCCAGATCAGTCACCATCTTTCCACAAGCTGAACACCTGGAGACATTTCTCCCTCTCTGCTTATTTCCTCAGCCCAATCTCTTGCAAAAATGTGCATTTTCAATAGGAAATTTTGTAATTTGTAGCAAGGGGCGAGTGTTACACACTGCCCTAGCCCAGCGACACAAGGCACTAACCTTCCCTCGGGAAGCAGAGATGGTGCTATGGGGAAAATGGGCAGAGGCACAGAACACGGGGTTTGACAAAAGCAGACACTTCCATACAGCAAGTATCCACTTCAAAGCCCAAATTTAACAGAATGAGTGGTACTCCTTTTCCCATTTGCTCTGTTTTAATGGTTCATGCGTGCAGTTTCATGAAGCAGCATCCAGTTTTTGCCTGAAGGCTCTTTTAAAAACAAGCCAGTGAGAAGGAAACCTCTGGAAGCTACCTAAAGTGAACTTCCAGAGGCATCACCAGACTAAGTTTTTCCCCTATATACTGGGGTGGGACCATAGACGACAAAAGCTTTCCACCTTCCACACCATGTGTTGTGTGTTTAAAAGAAAAAAAAAAAGTAGTCTATGTTTTCAACACATGAAATTCATAATGAGACCACATGAAACAATTATAAATGCTCCTTCAGCCTAAACACACTGAAACAATGCTTTTCACAAGAGAATTAAACTGCTGTGGCTTATCACGATATAAAAGGCAGTAGCTCTGGTGGGGGTCCGCAGACCTAGAACAGTTTGTGTTATGCAAAAAGGGGAAAAAATAAAAATCCCCTCCAGCATGGGGGGGCTGAACAGCTGGAGATGTGCAAGCACAACTGTGAACCTAATGGGTGACCTCGTGTTCTCCCACAGGCATTCGAGGATGTCCAAACACAAATGATGGATTTTACAAGGCAGACTGCTAAATGTCACATCCTTCGACAGCAAGGCTCAGCCTGACAAACCAATATCCCGACCCAGGGGGCACGGGGTGGGGCAGGCTGCAGGAGCCATATCCACTGTGGATTTATGGGTTTGCGTTGCTCAATAGCACCGAGCGGGCAGCGGATTGAAGGCAGCACTGAGGTTGGCAAAGCTGCAGATGGGGGCTGGACTCAGCTTTGGGCCCCCAAATCAAGGGGGACGCTGATCAAACCCTTCTGCACTGGAGCCTGGACAAGAGCCCCTCACCAACCCCTTCCCACCGATGGTTCTACAGTCCAACGTTCTCTTAAGAGAAACAATAGCAGTTCAAAGACGAAACCAAGATTTTTCCTGGGGTGACAAACAATTCTGCAGTCCTTAACAGACTCATTTAAGGCACTTCAAAGCGCCTGCCCTGTAGCGAGCGTGCAGCCCGTGCCCTTGCAGAGGGGCAGGCCTGCTCCCAGATTTTATTGCCATAAAGTGATTGTTCACTTTTGAAGTGTTTTTTGTCACTCTATTACAACTACTAGGGCTTTAACCAAACCAATAAAAGAGCATTTAACAGCACTTTGGGGACGCTCATCGCTCTGCCCAAGTGTGACAATCAGGATGTTAGCACAGCACTGCAGCAGGGTGAACAGATATCTTATTCAGGATGGACGCATGGGGCTCATTTTGGAGAGCTTGTCCTAAATACTGACTTTGCTAAGCCAGAATGGGATGGTTTCTACACCTGTATCTCTGGATTAGAACTGGACCGACTGAGCTGTTCATATCAGCAAGGCTTTAGAAGCTTCTCTATTTTCCCTCTGTTTTACTGAAGTGCATGCAGAGGAGATATTTAAGAGGATATCTGGTGGTTGACTCAATTTCAGAGTTATATATCAAGAAAAAAAAAGTGATTGCACTCCCAGTCCCCCAAGATCATCCTAAGACTGAGAAGCCGAGTTACAGCCTTCCTACAGGATGAAAAAACCCTGCTAATGGTACATGAGCCCCTAAAAATTTTTAAAAAAAAAAAAAAAATCCATCTCCCTCCTAACTCATTTCATCTATTCTTAAGAAAACACTTCTTTAAAAAATTCAAATTACTCAAATACACCTGCATTAATTTTAAATTATGTGAAGCAAGTCTTAAATCACAGGGCAGAGGTTCAGCAAGTCACCCCAAGTGGATGTGAAAGTCACACTGCTGTATTTCGCCAAAGAAAAATATGATGCAAAAATATTTTTTCAAAAAAATACATATAAAATACAATATAAAACTCTAAGAGAGAGCCAAAAGCATATTTTGTGAATCTCATTAATTTCTAAATCTTGCCAGCACAACTTTCTCTGTGGTTCACAACTTCTCTCAACAAGAACAGAGAGAGACCGAGACTGTAACAACACCAAAATTCAGTGTGCTTTAAAAATCCATTTTTCACTTAGTCCCACTTGTAGCACCATTATTTCTTTCTTGATATTGGGCTAAAACTGAGCTTTTAGAAACAGATTTTAACACTACAATTTCACTGTAACAGTGAGAGACCAAGGAAAAGCCAGCCCAGGGCAGCAGGAGATGCCCAGCAGCCTGTGCTGGGGAGAGGCAGCCAAGCACTGCAGCACCTTCTAAACCTTGTTTCTACTTAATTATATTTTTATCTTAACACTATTTTTTAATACAGTGCTCATCACTTGTAAATGTTAAATTCAAATATGCAAAAGCCAGCATTTATCATTCAGTCATTTGTCACACTGCTGTCCACCAGGCCGAGAGGATAGGCCAGACTGGCAGACCATAAGTACCCTTAAACATGCTGCTCTTCCACATAATTACACCGGGAACCAAAACGTACACGCTCAGGACAGACAGGAGTGAAAGAGCCACACATATGCCTGACAGAGCTCATTTTCCTCTTTGCCATTCATGTCAGGAATGAGTTTGTCAAATGCTTTCTACATTGCTATGTCACACAACCAAAAAAGTCAGGAGCTATTACTCACACATTTTTTTTTTTACCTGCCTCAGTAACAGTCAGGTGAGTTACAAGCCCTCAGGGCACTTCATTTCCAGGCTGTGGATAATAATGGTCCTTAATTGAGGTTTCTGTGTGCTACATATATTGCATTAGATCTGCAAGAACTGCTACCAAAGAAGAAATAACAATGCATACCTTGCCTCTCCCAAAACACACACCCACACTCTACAGAAAAATTCCAGAGCTTCAAGATGACTCAGTTCAATTATTTACCTCACCAAAAGATGTAACAGTTAAAATTACTCTATTGTCTTTTTCTTCAGGTTTAGAAATACGCCAGTGATCTTTGAGGGCTTCTGCATTTCTTCATTCAGATACAGCAGCCCAGCCCAGCCCATCAAACTGAGACCAAAAGGTTCACAGAGAAATCATGGGACTTATTTGTATTTTCCCTTTAGTCCTTCCCTCCACCCCAGCTGAGATTTAAGTGCCTCATGGGTGATCTTGGGATATCCCCCATGCTCTGTAACCTCAAACACCATGGACAGGTTTTGCTGAGCACTCCCCATGTCAGTGTATCGCACAGCCAAGGGAAAAATGTGGAGAATTTCTCCCTGGAAGTGAACCGTGCACAAGCATGGATGTGGTCTGCAAATGAGAGCCAGTTGGTACCACACTGCAAATATGTTCAGTGATCATCATAAAAGAGGGTCATTCCAGAGGAAGTGCACCTGTGATTTCATCCACGTTTTACTGTTGGTCTGGATATTTTCCCACCAGAAAAAAAAAGTACTGATCAAGAAATACCTTCCCCTGCTAAGGATTATGATTGTGTTTTGCTCAAAAACATTAGAGACTGGAGAAAAAGGTACAAAGAAAGATACAACCAAAACTTTTATATTATTCAAAGGAAGATTTAATTACCTGAAACTGGAAGTAAATGTTGCAATCAATTCAAAACAAAGCCTAACAACTGATTCAGAAAAACCACTATCAATTTGAAAATGTAATTTCTTCTCTGGTTTGAGACAGAGCTCCACAGGGGGGAATGGGGATGGGACAGCACACAGATAAAAGTCACTGCAGCCTGCCAGGAACTCAGGTCACTGCTGATGAAGTGCAACGCACCGAGAGGTCTCACCTATAAGTGAAGGGCCCAGGGCTGTATCTGCTGCTTGCAAGCAAAACAAAGACTCTCAAAGTGCTCTGTCTCACCCCAGCCCACACCACACAAGGGATTCACACACCAAGTGGGGGAATTTTGAGATGCATATTCACTGATTGTCCACGTTCAAACATGTTTTTGCAAGGCAGGCTAACCCAACTCAAGCATTACATTTCTGGTGTAAATGATGATGATTTTGGATTTCAGAGCAGCCAAATTGGCATCAATTGTAAGGGCCATCAAAAAAACGCTGAAGAATAACCACATAAATCAGGGTCAAATACTCTTGACAAAGAGCAGATTTTTAGGCTTTAATCTAAATAAAGATCTGATCTTTCCATTCACATGGATGCTTGCTAATTGTATTGCCAAAAAAACATATAAATCTGTTAATGAGCAGCAACGGCATACATTACAAATAAAGGCTTCCTATTTTCTAAATTAATGTGGCTCCTAAAATGCACTAGAGATAACTGCATTAGAAAAAAACAAAACAAAAACCAAAAAACCCACAAAAAACAAAACAAAAAAACCCACCAAAACCCAAAGAAAACCACAACCAAAAAACAAACCTGGCCAGAGGTTATCTAAGAAAATTAAGTTGATTCTGTATCATGTTGTTTTTTCCATGTATAACACAATTAGCATGGAAACCTATATGAAAACCACATCCTGATGTTTGCTGGCTGCAAGAGCATAAAGTCACTTCTTGTAGATCCCAAGGTGCTCTGGCCAGCAGAGCTGTCATTTATTTCCTAAATGCATGGCATTCTGGCACAGCACAGGTTAGGGGTTTTTAAGACATCTGATTTACTTCAAGGGTACCCTGAAGAATCAACCTAGCATGAAAACACATCCACGTTTCATAAAGGTCATTCTAAAGTAACATCTGCTATTGATTCAGTCTGAAAACTCACAACTAATCACCATAAACAGTTACTTAAACAATCTGCTCTTCAGTAAAAATTACTCAGAAGGAACAGTCCCTTTTCATACATAAGGTAATTTTGTTATAGCTCTTAATTACAGAAATACAGGGAGAAAAAGGACTTTGGCTGGAGAATTATACAGGTCCCATCAATACAATCAGGGCAAAGTCCCTCAGGTAGAGCCATCACTTAACACTTGCAAAAGTTTCAGTTCAGGTGGGCAAGTTCAAGGCATAGGAGGGTGTGATGGTGAGACTTGCCCTCCTCCTTTTCCAATTCACCCAAGGAGGAGGAGAAGGAGGGATCTGAAGGCTGGATAAGTCACTTGTTTTTCAAATTTCCAGTAACTGAGCACTGAGGGACAGAAGGAGCATTTACCACATTCACCTTCCCGGTGATCAAAGGCATTTTCGTGCATTTAAAACAACTCCACCTGCTTTGCAGCTGAATGTGTGAAAGCTCCTAAAGGGGCTCAGGGAGCGAGGTGTGACCCTCCTGGCAGGAGATCTGCCGTGTTGGAGGGTTGGCAGTCCCATTTTGTGGATTCACACATCTCCAGGAGCTCTGTGCTCTGCCACTGCTCACAATGTGCAGGGACAGACAGATGGACGTCTGACCTTCGGTGCAGCCCCACATCATCATCCCTTTCATCGAGAAATTCACGGCTATCTTTTATCCCAACAGGTGAAGGGTCTGCATTGCCACCCATTTCATTTCCAAACTCCTTCTCTTTTCCTTAAGAAGTGTGGAACTAGGAACAGGGGGGCTGGGGAAATCAGAGCTGCGATAATGTGAACAGGGATGTTTTCAGGCTGAAACTATTCAGGCCATT
Source organism: Acanthornis magna (assembly GCA_036785705.1). NCBI lineage: Eukaryota > Metazoa > Chordata > Aves > Passeriformes > Acanthizidae > Acanthornis > Acanthornis magna. The sequence goes on from JAWUZG010000092.1 coordinate 4,478,226, forward strand.
TAGAGTTTTCCAAACAACCCCAAACCTTTTTTCAAACTGATTTTCCTCATGGTTAAGCAACAGACACACAGATTAATTAAAGCACTCATTTAACTCAGGTCAGAATTAGTTGACGGCCTTCTGGTGCTCAGAGGAAAGAGAAAACTGGAAACCATCCTAAACAGAGAAATTATTCAGTCACTGGATCTCTCACTACCTGTTGCTTCCTGGGGTTAACTGCTCATAAACAGTCTTGAGACTTACACATCTTGGCACATTTCTGCAGTCCCCGTAACAGCCCAGGTAACTGCTTTTTCCTCTGCCTCGGTGGTTCAGGAGATCATCATTCACACAGAGATCCTAATTCAGCAAACTCCTCCTGGCCACAGCCCTTGCTGTGCCCTCCCAAGACGAGCATGCACATAGCTCACCCAAAGCTCAGGGCTTGATTGGGCAGATATTTAAGAATATTTGATCTCTTCCCTCCCAGTTACAAATCCCAATGCATACCAGTTTCTAAAACAGTCCCAAATATTTCATTATGGATTATTTCATAGTGGTACACAGTAGACCTGGATGCCTAGCCATTGCACTTACAGGGTATTACAAAAAATAAAGGACGGCAGTACAGAAGCAAGACCTACTTGCTAAGTTTTTCTCACTGTTGAACACACTTTTTATGTACCTACCCAGCTGGGGATTCTCTCCCATTTTTGAAACAGCCTGACCCAAGCATCACTCTCTCTAGAGGAAAAAACACATATTTCTTATTTTTTACATATGACTGTGCACACATATATGCTCACACACGTGCTTTATATGCACCCCATTCAAAGGCAATTCTGTGCAGGGAGTCATGAGAGGAAGTCACTGCACTTTAAAGGCAGAGAAATCTGTCCAGGCTAAGGAGTGCTGTAACAGAGAAGGTATTTACAGCAGAAATGCTCATGGTGTCTACAAACATCAGTGTGAAAACTCAGTCTGGCACAACTGTTTATGTTCAAGTGAACAATAAACAATTGGTTTTACAAATTTTAGGTATGTGAAAACACATTAATATGTCTGCCAGAAAGATTCCAGGGACAGCCATAAACACTGTGGACACGATAAACTCAATTAGTTCAGCAGACAAGTCACTGATACATTCACTTAGGGAACATTCAGTGGTATGTTATCGGGTTTTGACTCACATATCCTACATTAACAAACAAAGATGTTTTTGCACGTAAAGATTCACACCCCCCTCTTTAACCTCACAGCTACCCGGAATTCCTCTGCAGCAAATCCCATGCTCTTGGGACAACTTCTTAATGAAGCCTGTGGAGCAGAGACAGCCCAGAGCCAGCTCAGTGAGCTGAACTTCACAGGAACATTCATTTAAATCGTTATTTCCAATCCCTGCTCCCAGCAGGAATCCTGCCTTTGGCTTTTCGTGGCAGGCATCAGCTGCCGGTCAGGCACTGCGGCTGTGCCACAGCCCCCAGAGCCAGGGCATTCCAACCCCACCAAACCCAACTGGGGCACAGTCCCCACCATGCCCAACTCTGCTGTCCGGTCTGGCTTTTTCCCAGAGTCACTCCCCACGCACTGCTACCCCATGAAAGATGCATCACAGTTTGCTATTGCTTCTTTCAATAATCACAATAAAACTGAGTGTAAAACTTAGACAAATACACCCTAGTTCTGTCAAGTTTTCATTCACCTCCGTGATTTCAATTTTTTTTTTTTTTTTTTTTTTAAAGCCAACAGTAGAGCATCCTCCCTGGAGATCCGAGCAGGAGCTGCATGAGAGGCTTTGAGAGGCTCCTGGTGCTGGTGGTGTAGGAGGTTGGGCATCCCTGCTCCAGTGAAACAGAATCCACATGACCAGAGCCAAAGTACACACTCCCCAAGCCACAAGTCAGAGCCAATATAAAAATCTCTCCTTTTTTGTAAACACCAGAATGGAATTTTATTAGGCCTAAACTACCTGTGTGAAAACCAACCATGAGGAAGCAGAATTTAATCCTCTCCTTCCCAGCAAGTATAATAGTTGATGTTTTCTTTGGCAGTCAGGTCTGTTTCAGAAACACATCAGGAAAACCACAGCTGGATAGAGGTGAAAAGGTGCGTTTTCAGTGCAGATCCTCTGCAGCAAAGATGAAGCTTGTCTTATCAAAATGGAAAAACTTCAGCTGCCTTCCACTTTCCAAGAAATGAAGGGCCTGCTACAACAACAATTTTAGATGTAGTCATTCAGGAATCATTTTGTTGATACACAAGTAGCCTTGGAAATTCAGAGCTGGTAAGGCAAATGGTCTCCCGATCCCAAAACACAGATGCCCTCATCCAGGCACCACCACACACTGACACAGAGTGCATCTCAGATTCCTAAATTCTCATTGACCAGAGGATGACTGACCAAGGTAATTAATTCTAACTAAAGCAAGCACACATCTTCCCAGCTGAAGTCAACATTAAATTCTTTAAAGTATCCCAGCACTTCCCCACTTGGGGTGGTGCTTTCTGAGGACATTTGTGCCCCTTCCTGCAGCCTCCTCAAGCTTCAGCCTGAGGTAAAAGGGAAATTGTGCCCACTGGGGAAAATGTATCCAAACTGGTAAAGAAATCACGCCTTCCCTGAGAAAATAAACCCACACAATCCAGCACAGGCAGACATGAAGCTGTAAATGTTTCACAGCAAGGGAGATGGGTTTGTGCACACACAGCCAGAGCCCCATGTCACCCAGGGCAGTTTCGGAGCTGCTTTTTTTTTTTTTGGCCTTGCTCAAGGCATACAATGAATATAATAACAATTAAAAAAAGAAGAACAGAAATATTTTTACTCCCCGGTTTAGACACTGGCTGCTAAAATGCATGCTTGTCTCAGTTCAGGGCATGGAAAGTTTGATTTTAACAGGAATTAATCTGTTTACCACAGACTGTATTAATTAGAGTTTATTGCAGAACTGTATTCTGTGCTAGAAAAACACCACCACACATTTATCAAATTTTAACCATGATTATTGTGTTTTATTGTTTCATAAACTTCCAAAATGTCATGTCATGATCTATTTCATCTCAGACTTTCCTTTCCATCTAGAAACCATTACATATGCTCCAAGGAGAAGCCAACCCAGCTGCACATGTATGTACTGCAGGATCCTGTTTGCAATGAAAATTATCTGAATTGATTCTCATGGAGACCAATCTTCACAGGCATTCTGTGAAGCCAGAGATAAATAACAAACAGTGTTTGTAAAAACCATACGTTTTCCTGCAGGCAAAAAGGGAAAAAAAACCAATGTGGGGGGAAATACAATTAGTGCGCTAACAGCAACTCCAAGTTAATGAAATTCTGAGACATCAGCAAAGCACCAGAGATGCCTTGCTGTAATTTCAGATGTTGGACCTTTGTGGAAGAGCCCAGCAGCCACAAAAAACCCACCAAATTTCAGAGAAATATTTAACTGGCATCAAAGGCAAACCACATGGTGCAGAGCAGAGACAGACAAGCCAAAGGGCACTGCTGGTGCTTCTGCCTCCACGAACAGAGCTGCTGCTCCAAGGGCCCTCAAAACGATGTGATGAACTCCAGTGTGCTGGAATGACAGGGGAGAGCCATCCTGAGTGGGCTGGCCATGCCACTGGAGATCTGACAACTCAGATTTATTTATCCCTGTCTCTCTTCCCTGCTGCAGCAGCACTGAACTCCCAGCAATGTTTCTTTGCTTCAGTGCTTGATCCCTCACAAGCTCCAGACCCCTCACCTACAGCATTGGCCATGTGTGCACCAATCCTCCCTCCCAGTTTATTCCAGCACTCACATTCCCACATGGGAATCTAATTTACAGCCGCTTTATGGTCCCTCTGTGCCCACCCATCCCTCCTCTGTGGATTTAATTCATCAGTTCAAACTCGGTGTGATAAGGGGAAGATGTCTGGGTGAGGTTTGGATCCTCTTTGGGCCCAATTGCAAGGGCTCCATGCTCTCTGTCTTTCTGAAATGGTTTTCCACTGGGACAGGGGAGATTCTTGGACAACAAAGGCTCAGTCTGTGGACGCCTACGATTCCCCCAAGGAGCAGCTGAACTGATTTGACCCAGGACTTGAAAGGCATCACGCTAGGGGCCAAGCCTTGCCTGGCTCAGCCCAACACAAGCCTCCCCTGCAGAGCCAGGGAAGGCCATCCCCACACTCCTGTAACCACAGCCAAGTGATATTAAGGTGATTAAGGGAAGAAGTCGATGCAGGAGCTCCCTCCAGCTCCCCAGACACGCTCCAGACACGAGGAGGAGAGCTCTGGGGCTGTGCTGGCTCCTTTCAAGGAGCTCATCCATTACAGCAGACAGACTCAAAAGAATCCCCAAACCCTACATAATTGATTTTATGCATATTCTGTAGATTTTATGCATATTTCCTATCTTTCCTGGCAGCAGAGTGGAGACAAAAGGAATCAGGTCCAGTATTACTTGCTGAACAGATGGTAAAAGTCTGTTTCCTGCAAGAAAGCACCACTGAAAAAAATTCGAAGCTAAACCTGTAGCATCTAGGCCACTATTGGGCACTAATGACTGATCTCTGCCTCCCTCCCTTACAAAAACCAAACAAATGTCTAAAGCTTCGTATTTCCTCAGCACCAAATACACTACTTCATGTTCAAGAAGTGCCTCCATCACATCTCCTTCACACCACCACTTGCAATACTTTTATCCTGCTCCTTATAAAGCTTGGAGAGGTCAATATTATCTGATAAATTCTGAAACAATAGGATTTACAAGCACAAGAAACACTTTTTTTCCCCCCTTTAAACTTTTCTGGTTGAAACAGTTTGCTGGGATTTCTGCCAGGACCCGGTGGAAAGTTTTCACATCTGCATTGTACAATTAAAATGTCAAAGCTGGAGATTATTTAGTGTATTAGGAGTAAATCTAAAGAAAAGCCACAGATTTTTAAGAGTCATTTGTTGCTGAATTATGCCAAGACTATCTCCTCGTTCAGTGTGAGCCAGTATTTCATGTACTGTTACAACTATTACCAGGATCTAGCCAGTTTTTAAACTCATCGCCATTTTGCCCTCTTGCACTCTTGCCACCCCAGATTTCTTCCTATGCCCTAAATGCCTCGAGCATCCCTCAGCACGACACAGTGCCACCAAACCTGCCACCAGCACACACCTTCGGCCTTGCTGGGTGAGAAATTGGAATTCAGGAGGTGAACGCTTGCAAAAAGTGTGGTGCCTGAGGGTCTGACATCAGCTGGAGAAGTCCATCTGTGTTATTCACACTTGGATCACTGTGTTTCTTGAGCACTCAGTAACATTTTTAGATCAGAGCTATTGCTATGCACAGCTGCTCATGCAGCAGGTTCCCACCCACATTTTGCAGATCTGCACTGGAGGCTGCAGACTTGCAGCAGGATGCTGCCAGCATTGGGATAATGCACTCAAAGCCCAGGAAAGGGAATACTCACAACTGTGGGATTGGGGGAGAGGGTTGTTTTGTGGGAAGTACATTTGGGTTTTTTAAAATAAATCAATCAATCACAGGGACAGCCAAGATCCCAGCAGGCTCATGGTTTCCACAGGCTCTTCCATGAGCTACAGACGAGGTGCAATGTTAGGTCACAGCAGCAGCACCTCTGCTCCAGTGATGCAACTTAGTGACCTGCAAGGCCAGAAGATCCCAGAGCACAGGAGCAGACTGGATTCCTGCAGGGCCATTTGTTCATTTTGGCAGTGTTTGCGTGAAGAAAGAGTAGGAGAGTGATGAACACAAGCTTAAGAAAAGTTTCCTTAAGTCAGTGTTTGAAATAAAACTTCTACATTTTCAAGGAGAATTTTTATCCTGTAATTCTGGGGGGGGGGTGGGGGAAACCCGAACATCTATTTCACACACCTCAATTTCTACCAACGGCAATCAATTTATTTCCTCCTGAAATGCAAATCACTGCTGTCCCCACACTGGACAGGGACACAGCAGATGAGTCCCCCAAAGGGCAACCAGTGACAGCAGCACTGCAGCTTCGTGAAGAAGATTCTTAAACTGCCTTGCCTTTGTCTCTGTGGGCACCACATCCCAAGCTCTCCAGCATACATTGCTGTAGTTCAAATAAAACCAAAATAATTTTAAAAATACACTAATTTCTTACTGATGGAACTTGCTCAATCCCATCCTGTATCTCGTTTTCCCAGTACTTCGCCTCGGGCTGAGTAAATAATCATGAGTTTCACTCAGCCTAAGTGAAGGCCAGACTTGGACAGCAGCATCCTTACCAAGAACTAGAACTAATGGCTTTGCAATTTGATAATGTGAACCAGAGTAAGGAGGAAATTATTTTGGCAGAATTGAGCAGAACCGAAACTGAAAGGTCAACCTATTTAAGGAGTGGTACCACAACACTACAGAATCTACAGTTAAACCACCTGCAGGAAATATGATCATCTTCTGGATGATCTGTTTGGAACATTGCGCAAATCAATCCATACACAAGCCTAATAAAAACCTCTATGTCCTAATAAAAACCATTCAATCATAATAAAGAAAAAAGAAATCTGTTAACAATAACCAAAATAGTACTGACCAAAAAAAAAAAACCTAGAACTGGGACTGACTGCAACCCAAGGATTTAAAATCACATTACAAGAGCTACCTTAAAATTACAACTGTCTTGTTGCACACAGCAGAGAGAGAGCAGGGATTCACTCAGCAGTGTTGGGTAAGGCAAGGGCTCAGCAGGCAGGGGCTGCACTGAAGAATGTGGGAGGAGGATGGGCTTGATGACTAAATCAGTGTCCTTAAGTAACCTGTTGCAAAAACATGTATTCCTGTCTTATTTAATCATTATGGTTCTCTCTTTTGAGAGAGGACTCAAGAAAGGGCAGCAGACCATTTAGCAGGAGAGGATGAGAGAGAAGAGAGGCAGGAGCTGAGAGGAGCAAGTTCCCTTTCATGCACAGGTCAGTTGTTTGTGATGTTTGAATTACAGGCTACATCAGTCACCTTTCCCCAAAAATCATGTCTAACCCAATGTGAAAGACATTTATGATGGGGATTTGTCTCCTTTTGGTTTTAATTATTCATATGCAAATCATTTTGGGAGGGGGGAAGACCACGAAGGAAATGACATGTCAAGATACATAAACTGGTAAGGAAGACAAGCAAACCAAGGACGGCTCCTCCAAGAATATCTGCAAACAAAGTCAGTTTGCTATTCCAAATTTCAGATGAATTATTCACAGATGAGGGCTGAAGAGTTGCATGTGAACAGAAATTAGAGACTTAAATGATAACACATTAGAGATGTTCATATTCTGGGCTGATCCCTAAGAAGGATGCAGGCAGTAGGTCATGGTAATCACTGGTGTGTTTTTACCTGGCTGAGCTGAAAAGAGCAAGCTGTGGCTGCAGCTCTCCAGCTGATCAGAGCTGTGTGTGATGCTTGTGTGATGTCTGGTACTGGAAAGCTTCAGTTCAGTCCCATTTTGTACCACTTAGGCTCTAACTAGAAAATCAGTGTTGTTTAAAACTTAAAAAGTTTAAAAAAACATTTTAAGGAGGAAAACAAAACTGAACCAAAAAATAACAACAAAAACAACCCCATCAAATATTAAGCAAAGTTTGGCTCTCTTAAAACTGCCAGGAAGGACCCTGCCCCTACAACAGTCCCACAGAGGTGTTCCAAACACAGACCTCCCATTTTCCCTCTCTGGAAATGACAGCCTCGATTAGGATTTGGCTGCACCCACCCGATGAAGTGAAACAAAAACATTTCACAGCCCACAGCATTCCTGGCTCCCCATCAAAATGCTGGCAGCCAGGAGAGGGAAATCAAACCCTCTGGTCCTGGGCTGAGCCTCTGTCCCTGCATCTTTCTTCTTCCAGCATTTGCACTTCAGGCTATCAGATAAGGACAAATTGCCTGCAACAGGCGTTATTACTCAGCATCCCAGGTGCTATTGGGATGATGTCCTAATCTGAGTGGGAACAGCTTTAGCAAGTGGCCTTGATGAGAGGGCTCACCCTCCCCCTCCCAGCTGAAGGTCATCTCTCAGCTGGCCCCACTGCTCAGGCTGTTGGTGACTCCTTGGCCAGGGCACAGCCCCAAGCAGGAGAGAGCAATGGCTCAAACCCAGGGCCCCATTTCACATTAAGCCAGGCTGTTGCTAAATTCTACCAAGCACTGAGGTCTAAAAGCAGAATTTGGCACCAGCCCCACAAAAGCTGGGGCACATCAGCAGCGACCTCAGCACTCCCCAGCCCCACCAGCAGCACCAGCTCGTGTTTCTCAGAGGAGCTGAGCAGCAGAACCATCAGCAACCACTGCCCAGAGCAGGGCAAGACGCCTCTTCAAATTGGGGCTGGCTTTGAGGGATTTTGGGGCTCCTCTCCTTTCTTACCCAAGACAATGTTTCCTTCATCCATAAAAGTCAGCCTCCACCCTGCCCCAATACAGGCATTCTACACAAATAGAGAAACAAACAAATGTACACCACAGGAAAAAAAGTACTAAAGACAATAGTGCAGTTACAAAGCTGAGCGGGAAAGACTCCTATAGACAGAAGCCAATCCATGTCATTACTAACCCTGCTCCCCCTGCCTGCTGAATCTTTTCACCTCTAGGAATCACCTTTTCAGGATTACATCCCAGAGTGTCACCTGCCCTTCTCACACAGCCCCATGCTGGTGTCTCACCAGGGCCAGCAGCCAGGCTCAGCCCCTGCTCCCCCCAAAGCCTCCGTCATGCTGGAATAGCTGCACAGCCTGCGTGTGACAGCAGTACTTTATGCAAGAAAAGCACTAAAAATAACAGCTAGAAAGGCGAGGACCCCTCAGAAGCAGCCTGTGGTTTCACATCCTGAAGCTGGGCCACTTCACCCTTCTGCACAGGATTTCTCCTTAAGGTGCACATTTTTTAGGCATTTCCCACCTTCACCAGTTACAGCATGGTCAAGCAGACAGCCAGTCCAGGGCAGATGAGTTAAAATAGACTTCAAAATAACACCCTTGTAGCCCCAGCCAGACCAAAAGCCCCTCTGGAGCACTGTACCACCTCCTGCAATAAAGACAGCACAGGGAGTTCTGCAACAGCCCCACACCTCCAACAACAAAATCATGGAGGGCTTCTCAAGAGGGCACCCAGGCTGCCTCCACAGCCAGCCCAGACAGACTTTACACAGCTCTCCCACACACAGGTGCATAAACACACACCTCTGCTTGGCTGCTTCACTCCAGTACACCTAAATCCCTGCCCTGGAGCTCCAAAGGTAATTCTGATATTTTCAAGTCACCTGTACATAGCTCTCCCCCCAGGACTGACCAGCAATCCCAGCTCACATCAGCATAAACGCACACTTCCAAATTCTGTTTGCTGCACCTTGCACAGAACCGAGAAACAGCAAAGCCCACAAGACTCACCTCAGCCACAGAGAGTACAGAGCTGCATCCCTCCAGCCTGGAGTCCCATCCATGCTGCCGAAACACCCCAGCAGGGCTCAGTGACAAGCTCAGAGCCCTCCCTGAGCCCGGTTTATAGCAGGGGAGCACACCACAGACACACCTGTGGTGGGAGTGGAGCACCAGGAGCAGCAGCTGTGCCCAGTTAAAGGCACCTGGAGCTCTGATTCTTCCCAGCTGTGTCTGCACGGACAGGGAGCATGAACCAAGCAATGATCCCCTCGGAAAGAGGAGGGGAGCAGCCCTATTGCCTTTTCTGTTCCTGTCCCTAAGATATTCATACCAGGGAGAGGTGTTCCTGCTATCCTTCCTGGCTCCTCAGGCAGTGAGGCAGAGGCCAGTTTTGGGCCATTCCCAGGGGCAGAGGGAATGAATCTACCAATTCAGGTTCACTGTTGTGGTTTCAGCCTCTTAGAGCTGCAGTGCCATGAACACAAAGAAGGATTTTTGTAGGATCATGGAACGGTTTGGGTTGGAAAGGACCTGAAAGCTCATCTTGCTCCATCCCCTGCCATGGACAGCGACACCTTCCACTGTCCCAGGTTGCTCCAAGCCCCATCCAACCTGGCCTTGAACACTTCCAGGGATCCAGGGGCAGCCACAGCTTCTCTGGGAAACCTGTGCCAGGGCCTCAGCACCCTCTCAGATGAGCTGTCACATCCTAAGTGACACAGCTTCAATGTGTGTGTTCCCTCTGCCTTCAATGTGCAGTTTTATACTCAGGATAAAGGGAACATTTTCAGCATTTGATGGCAAAGGCCAAACTCCTCAGGGCATCAGTGTAAGGTTTGACATCTCCAGTTCATTACGGTGGCTCTGTACAGTGGAATTCAGGGAATTCCTCCTGCCAGCAGGAATTCACGGAATTCCTGAATTCACTTTGTAGAGGGGCTGGAATTCAGGGTAGTAATGGAATATAGACACATGGCAGTGGAAAGGCCACAGGGAACCCCCAGCCACAGCAGGCAAAACATCCAAAATGAGGTATTAAATCAATTTTAAAGCAAAACAGTTCAACGAACTGTTGGGTTCAAGCAACACATAATTACTATCTTAAACCAAGGATGGAGCCACCAAATTTCACCCATTCCCACCAGTGAAATCCCCTGGGGATGAGCTCTCGGCACTGAGCCAGCAGTCAGGGCCAGTCTGGAGCAAAGAGGACCAAAAACCAGCAGTCAGCAAAGCCCAGAATGAACCCCAGGAAAGGAGGGTGGGCATTTAGTTACCAAGGAGAAGGAATGTATTTGTCACTTGCTGGTGTTCATTGCATTTTGCTTTGCCACTTAACAAGCACTAAATATAAATATACATGGGATTATATATAGGAAGGGAGATATTATATATATATATATATATATACACACATATACAGAGAGAGGGAGAGATGTATTTCTATAAAGCTCCTTCTTCTTTACAAACACCACTGTGGGGCTGAAGAGGAAGAGGATGTTCCCAGGGAGGGTGTTGGAAATGTCCACTGACCTGACAGGGTGGGAGGGATGGAGAAGGGGTGTTTCCAACTTCAGATTTCCTCGTTAATTCAGACAGAAGTGGGGGTTTGGGTTTTCTTTTCTTGTTAAATCCCAAATCCCCACTTTAACAAAACACAGCCTCCCCTCCTCTGCTGTTTTTCTGTTTTGTTTTGTTTGTGTGTGTGTAAAAGCAGCCGAGCCTGGCTTTTATCAAAGGCCTGAATGTGTCTTTGTGTCACTGCAACCAAAGGGAACCGAAGCAGGGGGTGGCAGTGCTGCTGCTCCTCCACAGAGCCCAGCGCTGGTGTGTGTGATCGTCTCCAGCACAGCCCTGTCCTGCACAGGGCACGCTGGGGATGCTGCGAGACACTGCTGCACTCTGACCTCACCTCTGGGAAGAGAGACTTTAAAGACTGGGAACCTTGTCACTCTGAAAATGAAGCAGAGCCCCTTAAAGTCTGGCTTAATTCACATTAAAGTAACCTTCGAGGAGCTCATATGCAGTGCCATTATCCTTAAAGTCAACTGGTCTGCGTAAGCTCCCAAGTGGAGTTGAGCAGCACATCTTGGGGGATTTAACCACATCTTTGGGATTAAAATAGACACTTCTATACAGTCTTGATCTAAAAAATGGATATAGTGAAAAAATTCAAACAAAAAAAGAGAAAAAAGAAAAGCATGTGCAAGTCCTGGCTGGGGTCAGGGTATCTCTGCCTTCCCCGCACACTCCCTGCCCAGGATGAGGGATGGGGCAGACCCACACGCAGTGATCACCCCAGTGACGAGGTGGACAAGCTGGACACGCTGCGGTTTAGGAGGAAAAATTTGGGAGAAAAAATGAAAGAAGCAAATGAACACAAGGAGTCCCTGCACCCATGGTCCAGATGAGCATCACTGCCCACACCAGCAGCGCCCAATCCACCAGGAGCAGTGTGCTTCCCATCTAATCCACCTCCCACAAATACCCAGCAGCCTTCAGGCAAGCTAACAGCAGCTGCCAGTAGCCAAAAAGCCGGGGTTTCTTTTAAGATATGAGAACATACATTCCCAGTTCCCCACCAGGGCCCATTTTTGCCATCAGCCATGCCCTCACATCCCTCTGGGATGGTGTGTTAGTCTCTTGACAGGGTTTCTGTGCAACACGGTTGAACATATTTAAATGTTTGCACAATAGGGCCCCAGAAGCATCATTATTTGGTAGTAGTTACTGCCAAGGCTTCCCAAAATATGAAGCAGATCATATCAATACCAACTGTTCTCATCCTCCAGACAGATCTGCTGGGGGAAAAGAAAAAAAAGAAATAGAAAAATCTGTTCAACATCTCCTCCAAGTTCTTCAATCTCTCTGAGCAGTGAAGCAGCACAAACCTGCTTGATCCTCCTGCACTGAGTGCGCTGGAATAGCATGAACAGGGACGGCTCAGAGACAGTACAAAATGGGGAGAAAACCCAGACAAACTCGAGCCAGAAAGAAGCATTTCCAGATGTGCTGCGCTGACAGATCTCATCTCTACCAATATTTTTTTTAGAAGTCTGACCACAAGCACACAGATGGTCGGGAACATCACCGAACCTATTTAATTTTTCTTTGTAAATACTTCTCTCTCCATCATGTCACCCTTGCTGGGAAGCCACCCAAGAGCCTGGGACATGAGGGATAAAATTTTTATGTGGTACACAGAGTTTAATAGGTCCACCCAGGGGCAAACGGCCTCTATGCATTGCTTGTACAGCCAACATCCACAGTTGTGCCACTAAGAGCCAGAAGCAAAGGGAGAAACGTGGGATTTCTTGCAATGTACAGGAAACATCACACATGGGCTGGAGCCAAGTCCACCAGTGGAGTTGTTGTGACATAAATTGTCCCAGTCAACTTGCACTGAAGGGAACTTCCTGATGAGCAAAGCCCCAAAGTCAGTGGCTCTTCCCATAGGGTTGCTCAGGTGGGTTAAAAAGTAATTTGTGTCATACAATCATCCCCAGGTAAAGACTGGCTTTTCTTGGCCTTCATGTCTTGCCATGATTGCAATAAAAAATAAACCATCAAGGGCAGCCCCCATTCAGCAGAAAGCCAAGTTCTCTTAATGCCTTCAATATGTAATTACATAAATAGACCCAATTTAAAAGTGAGCCAGAAACATGAACAACAGCTTCAAATGCAACCAATACAGCCCCAAATCCCTACCCCAACCAATATTCTGTATGGTGTACAGGATGAATGTGAAGTCTTTCACAAACACATCCTCAACTCAAACTGGTAGAAATAAAAGTGGATTCCTGCCACAAAATCGGCATTCAAGGCAGTGATGGGCTTTCCAGAGCCCCCCTCTGTCAGTCCCCCCGCTACACTCAATTCCTCCTGCACATGAAGTTTTATCTCCTTCTCCTTAATGGTCTCATTTTAAAAAGCAGACAAGCACATGCTGGGTGAGCAGGGGGACATTGGGGACCTGTCATTCCCTGCATTGCCAGCAGCTCCGTGCCTCGCTCCCACAAAAGGCCCTGAGCTGGATCCATCTGCCGCAGGGATGAAACCCAAGAAGCACATTGTGCTGCACGGGCTGCCAAACCCGGGGGCTCGGGGGCATCTTGGCACCAGCACCTCTTCTGCCACATGATGAAACAGAGACTGATGGTGACACAAAGAACAGGTGGAGGCTTAATTAGGTCATTAACCACGTGAGGCCATCCTGTAAAGCTGCATTAAGCCAAGCGCTCATACCCACCAGACCATGCTGGGGTGGGAGGGCACAGCCTGCAGAGACCACTGATGGGAATTGCTGCCTCCTGGATCCGATTTAGAAAAGCAGAAAGAAATCCAGCCTCTTTACAATCTAGGTTATCATGGCAGGACAGGTGCAATGAAAAAAGATCAGCAGCTGAATGTGTCTCCTCGCGCTGCTTCTCCTCACAGTGTGACCCCACGAGGATCTGTCCCTTGCTCCGGTGCACCTTGTGCAGAGGTGTGGTGAGTTCATTCCATGGTTCCTGCACAGCCAGCACCGACCCCAGCCGGGTATAGCCACCACGTGCACCCCCTGTCACCCCGCCCAGCACCCCCAAGGGCCCCCAGGGACACCACCGCACCAGTGCTGCTCCCAGACTCCTCCCAACCAAGGACGGACAAACCTGTGGCCAAATTCTCCACGCTGGCTGCTTTCAAAATAGCTGTTCAGTGATTTCCTGCGGCCAGCTTGGCTCCATGAAAAACAAGGTGCAGGAGTACCCCATTGCACAGGGTCAGAGCTGCCTGTCCCTTAGCACATGTGGGGACAAACCCACTGGGGTCACACCACCTTCCCATGGAGCAAGGGCCAGGTGCCCTGCCTGTGAGGCTTGATAAATTAAATAATTTCTGCTGATCTAGACAAACAGATACTGCAATAAAGGCAACAGACAAAAGTTTCAAGAAACTCTGCTTTTAGGTCTGAAATACCACCTGGAGTCTTAAGGATGATCCCAGCTGGCATGATCAGTGCTTGGCTTGTGCTGTTTTGGGTTGGTGGTGGAAGGGTAAGTGATCCACGCTTGCGGCTGGTGTTTGGATTCACACCCCGGGCTCTGTAATCCAGGCAAGCCACACTTCTCAGTGAGCAACTGCTGCGACATAATTACTTGGTTAAAATCCTGTTAGGGCTCTCAGCTGCAGCCAGCTATGGGTCTCACTCTCCAGTTTACCTTTTCCCATGAAAATATGGTGATCAAATCATGAGCAAATTTGCAATGTGAAGGCACCACTGCTCAGGGGCTGGAGCTCAACACACCTTCCTTTAAGGAAACTATTTAACAAGTGCTGAAAGCGACTGTCTTACCCAGAAGTCTGCAAAATAACAAAAAAAGGCTACTGATAGATTTGTTCATGTTTTGACCACAGCTGGCAGCTAAGCACCACTCAGCCACTCGCTGCTGCAGCCTTTATTGGAGTGTCAGCAGTGATGGAGTTATATTTGGATCCTTTAAAGGGCACTACACCTACTGCCCCTGCAGCCCTACAGAGTCAAACAAATGGCCATGTTTTACAGCAACAAAACAGGAGCAAACGAACAGCACCAGGGGAAGAGCAGGGTTCCTGGTCATGGAAATCAGGAGGTGACATCAGGTTTATAGGTAGTTTAGGATTCCTCAAGTGGGAAGCCAAGGGAAGAAGCTGGTGGGGCGGACAGGGCTGTTTGCCTGGCCTTTGTAGGGCTGGCACTCCCTGAAGAGGCCAGAGGGAAGGTTAATCAACAGTACCTGCTGGTGAATGATGTGGTACCCACCAGTGCAGCCAGAGCAGATTCAAAACAGTTGTACAGCCCCTCTGCTGAGGTTGGTTCTGGCTGCTGTCACCTACACGTTCCCAGCCACAGGCCACAGTGCTTCCTGTGCAGTGTATTTGCGCAGTGCAAGTCAGGAAATGTCAGTCTGGAGCTTCTCGTACCAGAGAAATAAGGTGGCTCTTGCTTCAGGAGTACATCAGTGGTAGCTCACTGTCCCAAAATAATTTCTGTGCTAAAACCTGCTTCTATCAACACTGCATGAATGCTAAGCTCAGCCTAAAGCCTGCTGGGGTGAGACATTCCCACCCTGTCACACCCAGCGTGGACAGGAGATGCCAGCACTACAGACTCGAGGAGGAGGCATGCAGATACAGTAGGTACCATGCCAGCACTGACTATTTTCAATAATCAGCTCTGCACAGCCAAGTCATTTCTCACATGGGTGACGTTGATCCATCCTTTGAACAAGAAAGAAGAGGAAAATGACTGGAAACTAATGGGAACTTCGCAGGTGAGTCAGTCCATGAGCACCGAACCAACCTGCTCCAGAGCCTCCTCTCTGGAAAGGCAGCGCTGAAGGGGCTGGCAGCAAAAAGTATCTGTGCCTGGATAAATGACTTCATATGTCGAGACAAAGATAAAGTTACACGGAGCCTCTCGCAGAGGACATGGTCATCAGGTTTATTTTTGTAGTTTTCATTACACTCAAAATAACTTTGGCAGACTTAGAAAAAATAAATTTTCAAAGCCTTCTCCTATTGATGTCACCAGTTTTAATTAATTTTTGCTGAAGTGGTCTAAAGGCGAATGCTGCTGGGATGGGCTGGTTCCTGTGTACTGCTCCAGGCCTCTGTGTTCAAATGCTGGGGCTGCACCAAACACCACCAGGATAAATCCTGCCTCAGCCTCCCTGGAAGATGCCTCCAGCCCATTTCCCTGCGACAGTGGTTTTGAGGCCAGACTGCCTTTTAGCTCATGCTCTGCCTCTGTGTCAGAGGCGCCGTCAGCTCTGGGAATAACACTGGTACCGTGCTATTTCCTGCCTCAGAAAGTCCCGATCACATCCAGCATTTAAAGCCACCTCGGTAGGACGTTAAATGTCACTGCTGGCTGACACAGCAGCTGATGTGGGAGGGTACTGCTGGGATGGGGGTGGGACAGAGGACGTGCCCCCCCTCACATGCCAGCACACTGGGGGCTCAGTTTGAGAGCAGCCCCCAAGTTTCCAGACCCAAACCTTCTGTTCCCACCAGCACCACCACGAGCTCCTCAGCAGGGCTGAAGAGCAGTGCCAAAATTGTGAGCAGAGCCCCCTGGCACTGCCATGACACACCTGGCTGCTGCCACCACTCCAGCAACCTCCTCTGGACACACAGCAGCCTACAGGACCACCAGAAAATCATTCCTCTTTCCAGGGGCTCCTTCCCCACTGCTGCCTGGCACCCTGCAGCACACAGCACATGCTGGGAGGAGATGCCAAACTGAGCAAGACTCCCTCTCCTCCATTTATTTCCATCTACTGCAAACGCTCCAGAAAACAATCCCTGACATAAAGGTTTCCATCAACAAAGAATCCTGAAGGCAAAGCTTTGAGGTCCCAAGGATGAGGTGGGGACCCACCACTCCGCAAGGCTGCTCTCCAGCACCTTCCATGAGGTGATGGAGAGTGCTGTGCCCAGCCCAGGTAGCTCCTGGGAGAAGGCACGGGCAGCTCCTGCACATGTGGCATGCAGACACAGCTCCAGATGTCCTTGGGGCCTTCCACAAATATCCAAAAGGGACGGGGGAATGGTCGCCAGGAAGGAGTTGATGGAAGGTAGCCAGCAGTCATTTCTATGCTCAAAGAGCATTTTTCCAAAAGTTGCTAAGGTCTGCAGATTGGATTTTTGAAGGGGTAGGATTTGAAAACACGTGAAACAGAAAGTAAGTGCCTGCATTTAAATGGCACCATTTGTCAAAAGTTCTTCCCAGCCAGTTGTTCTTTGTTATTTAGATGCTTTAACACTTGGCTTCTGGCTCGTTTTTTAAAATCCTGGCACAGCTTTTTCTGTGCAGGAGAGAATTCTGATTGCATTTGTAAGTTTAGTATAAAAAAAAACCCTGTTTATACTAATCTATAATTCCAGTGCCCCAGCCTCCCGCGGGCAGAGGCAGATGGCGAAAGTAAACTCTGCTGAAGTGAAGTAACTGGCAGGGTACGGAAAACTGAGGCAAAAGAGAATTCAAAATTCATTTTAAAACATGAAGATTTTGTAAAGCTCTTTGTCTCGCTATAAATCGTAGAAATTACAGAAAAATACTGAGTTTTAATGGCTTCAGTAGGCAGAAGATAGTATCTTGAGGTAAGTGTAAGGAATACCCCAGAGGTTTAAACTCAATAGATGCAATGCAACCCATAAAAGCAGAGATTGCTGCTAATTAAAAAAAGCAAAAGAACAGCTTACTTTCATTTGATATTTTTCAGTATCTATTGAACTATCCTGAAGGACTCAGAAATGTGGCACTACAGGCCCAGACCCTGAAGATGCAATAACAGCGCTGCTATCACGGCAGAGCACAAAACAAAGAGCCGGCATCAGCAGAGCTCGGTGCATCCCATTTGGCCTCTGGAAAACATCTGCCGTTTGTCAGGACTACAAAGCCAGCAGAGCCCTTTCCCCCTTGATCTCCAGCAATTAGGGAAATTCTGTTGTGCTAATTACCTGGGGAGACAACACGGGGAGAAGGCAGATAGCGAGTGACACTTGAAGGCAACATTTACACCAGTAAAAATCAGGCAGATATTTCAAGTCACTGGAAACCACAAAAAGTGCTTCACCAACCTCCCAGGGCAAGCTGGAGAGCAACGATCCCTGGGTATAAAGTTAGGGTAAATACTACAAAAGTAGTAATAAAAAAAATTTAAATTATATGAATAATCTAAGCAAGAGAGCCTCTGGAGCTGCTGAGTCTGCAGAGGTAGGGAGGGTTTGAAATGCTCGGCTCCCCCAAGTACACATGGTTTGAATTGCCGAGAAATGGAGCAATCCGCCGTCCTGCCGGCTGCAGCACCACTGCACTCCTGCCGCTGCCAAGCCATTATTGGGAAATATTTGTCACATATTAGCTGGAACATCAGATTACTACACTGAACATTTAACGCTGTTTTGTAATATATCCATACGTTCAAAAGCACATGACACCGTCTCAGCGTGAATTCAAGATGAAAACAGGGATACGCATCATCCAGCAGCCAGGAAATTTGGAGTTAAGGCTCCAGAGGTACTATGAAATAAAAAGGCACGTGGAAACACAACACATATGTTGAAATAAGCAGTGCAAGAGCAGCCAATAGAGCTGGAGCTTTTCACACCCTCAGTCCTCAATTCAGCAAGGACCAGCTGCTGGGCAAGGCAAGCTCTGTGGACTGAGGCTGCTTTAAGACTTTTTTTACTGGGTTTATGGAAACATTTGCTCTCAGGCTTTAGCATGGTGCATCCAGCACCCTGAGCTCTTGAGGGGCCTGTTCTCACAGAGCTTGAAGAGTTTTGGCATGGCAAATACCGCCTTTAACAAGAGCTTTCTACACCTGAGGTTTTAAGAGACTGTTAAAAATACAAGGTGGGAAAAATAAAAAATAATCCTTAAAAAAAAAATGAAAAGACAGTCAGAGCCCACACAACTGATAAACAAAGTGTTTACAAGTGTGAAGTTTTAGTCTTGCCTTCAACCCACCTCCAAGTGCCCATGAGCCGAAGGCTGTCCCAAATGCCAAAACCACAAGTGTTCCTGCACCTGCTGCCCCTCATCCTGCAGCAAAGGCTTTGTGAGGAGCCCGCCAGAGAAAGAGCCTGAACACGATGGGTCGAGGGGCCTCTCTGCAAAGTATGACTGGCCTGGTTTAGGGCATGACAATAACACAAGTATTAAGCTGCTGTTTCCCTGTGAGACAACATATGGGGACAGCCTGTCCTGGCCCCACCTGGCGCCCACAGCATTCAGCCCCATCCCAAATAGCTGAGGGGACTCAAAGGCCACACTCGTCCCCAGAGTGGGGTCACCAGCCTGTCACAGCGTTCCAGAGCCTGACCCACACTCAGCCCAGCTGCCTCAAACCCCCAAGGATGTTCTCCTCTCCCTCAGCCACAAAAATGCCCAAACCACAAAGGACTCAAACTGACACAAAGTTGTTGTCATCATCCCCCGCATCGCCTTGGTTGAATGAATAAAGCAAAACAAATCAACTCAAAACACACAGATGCTCAGAGCAACTGCAGAGGCAACTTTTTGCAGCACGCTCAGCTTTAGAGACAGAAAAGTTATTTTTTAAGCTTTTAAAAATATATCCTTTTAATTATCCTTTTTTCCCCCCCAAATTGTTATTACTTTCAAGGTCAGGCTGGGTGGGGCTCCGAGAACCCGATCTAGCTGGAGATGTCCCTGCTTACGGCAGGGCAGCTGGACTGGGTGATTTTAAAAGGTCTGCTCTATGATTTCTCCCGACCATCGCGATGTCTCCGTGGCCCTGGTGAAACGGCCGGGCCCCCTCTGCCGGCCAGCAGCCCCTCGCCAGCCCCGCAGCTGCAGAGAGCCACGAGGGTCCCACTCGAGAAGCCAACCCAGCTGTGCCCTAGAGCCAAATAGGTGACTTTCTGCAGAGCACGAAGCACAGATTGGGTCAGTTTGGCCTGGGACTCTTTTGGGAGGGAAGCGCGTTTGTTTTTGGTGTGCGTTTTACAAGTGGTGATTTAGGATTTTGCTGTAGTCAGAATAATTTGACACTCATTTATGTGGATCGTAGTCATCTTGTTCCACACTGCTTTGAATGCAGAGCAAGTCAATTGTATCAAAACAGTGCCCTAAAAACAAATCCCACCCCCTCGAATCCAAACAAACCCCAAATTGACTCTCTTCTAGGAAAAATCGGGCCTTGTTTAAAACAAGCCCAGCTGGCAGGGCCAGCTCTGAGCATGTGTTTGCTCCTGCCCCTGCCCACGGCTGGGTCTGGGGGCAGCGAGTCCTCATTTTCCCAAAGAGGCACAGAGGGAGGGACCATCCTGGCACGACAGTGCAGGCAGCATCCTCACCCACGGCTCCCCAGCTTGCTTTAAATCCAGTCCTAAGAAGGAGTTCTTAAGCTTGGCAGGGTTACTGGCAGAGGAAAACTCCCAGCCCAGGTGCTCAGGATACCCACCAGCCGCCCGTGGGAAGCAGCAGTGGGGCTGGCAGCATCTTCCCATCCCCTCCACAAGGAAATTCTTTCACCAGGGGCTGCTGTTTCAGCACAGAAGCAAACCGAAGCTTAGCTGTTAGCTTGCAGCCTGGCATAGCTCAGCAGAGAATGCCAAGGAGAGCCACAAGCACTCAGATGTTTCCAGACCAAGCTCTTTAACTACAAAGAAGGGAATTCAGCCTTTTTCAGGAGAAAGAGGGGAAAAGTGCAACACAGCTAAAGATGTGTTTGATTTGTTCAAAAGCAGCTGAAAGGCTTCAGGACAGTCCAGCAGCACACCCTCACCACAGCACAGCGCTCAGCTCCCTGCAGTGGTGGCCAGGAGCAGCCACCGATGGGACATTTCCTACCCACCAGGAAATCGCTTCTCTTTCCCTCAGCTCGCAAATTACTTTGACATTTGTCACTAATGACTGTAACGAGCATTTCAGCAGCACGTGGGAAAACCTTCCCCCTTCCTCTCTTACCCCCATCTCCCAAACACAGCAACCAGCAAACCCAGTGACCCAGAACAGAACTGGGACTTTCCTGGACAAAAGGAGCCTCTTCAATCCCAATTGCTTTCTGCACAGCAAAGGAAAAGCCTCTTGACCACTTAAGCACACCAGTAGTGCCCTGTTTGCCCTGACCAGAGAAAGACGCAGCCCCAGAGTCCCGTGAGGTCGGTGGACTTGTTGGGTCTGTGCATCATAAGAGAGAGAAATCTGATCTGACCACCTTGCAAAGAGCTGAAAATAAGCAGGATTTGTTTCTCAGCTGATGAGTTTTGTTACCAGGCAGTGAAGCACACAGGGAGCCCGCAGGAGCCTTCCACTGGAAAAGCCGCAAGTATGTTTAAGAGCATCATTATTGAAATGTTTCTGAGATTATTAAACATATTCTTATGGGGAGAAAAATACCTTTTCTTTTTTTTGTCCGGTGAGTATGGACTAACACTGTATGTTTTGGTAGGATTCATATCCAGGATGGCAGGAAAAACTGACTCTGCCTTTTTGCCAGTTTTGCCATCCCCATGTAGCACTTACGGTTTGTTTATTTTCTTTAAAACTAGAATGGAACCCTCTGCTGTTTGGAAGTCCTTGTAACACGCCTGTGCATTCTCCTGCGTCAAAGCGCTGCACATCTTTCACCCATCTTTCGCTACTTTTGTAAAAAGGAAAAAAGAAAAGAAAGGCTCGAAGTGCCTCATGTTCAGTGTGACAGCAGAGCACTTCACAGGGAATTTCTATAAATGAGGTTCCTTTACAAACTAATCTAAGCTGTTTATTGTTTCCAAGGAGCATGCACTTCCACAGCAGAACAGGAAGTTTTGACAGTTTTAGAAGTTCATTAAACTCTGGGAGGAAATTTAAACAATCGGTGACAGCTTTCCTACAGCAAAAGAAGTCGCTGCCCTCCGAAAAGGCTGCAGCTTTTAATTATCACACTTGCATTAAGGCCCAGTGATTTTGTTACTACTTCTAAATTGTTTTGGCCCAACACCCGAGGCTCACAACCCAGTCAAGCTCTTAGCTCTTTTATTCTTATAGCCAAACATCGCTTTTGTCCAAACCTCAAACTCCTTTATCTGTAAACAGGCCAAAGCAAGGCACTGGGAGAAGTTAAGAGTCTCGAGCACAGCAGTGTTTCAGCTCGGGGAAAAACACTTCTTAACACATTTTCCTGGGTAAAAAGGAGCATATCAAGCAGGAGAGGAAGAGCTGAGCTGCGAGGGTCCATCGCTGGCTGTGCCGGGGCGGTGGCACCTACCTGGGGGGCACACGCAGTCCGATGGGGCCTCTCGCGCCGTCCGCAGCTTCGCCAGTCCTTCGCCAAGTTTCTGTTTGGAGGGGGAATGAAAACAGCCCTTTAGGGAGTACTTTACACCTAAACACGGACTGTGCACGCGTGCCAACATCCAAACCATCCACCTTCCTTCCAGTGAGGGGTAATGGTTTCATCCTGTGGTGTTCAGCCCCCTTGGATAATATCTCATGTTATAGTAGCACATAAATATTAAACGTTTCTGAGTAAGTGGCAGCCTACAGCCCTCACATGGAGCAGGCAGACACTCCTCCTGCACATCCCAAAGTCCCTTAAGGCAAGCTCCATTGGCAGGACTCATCCTGAGCTCCTTTACAAGTCCCATGTTTAGATGTGACCTGATCTGGTCGCATTTGTACTTAAAATTCTTGCTCTGTGGAGTATTAGAGGTTTCTTGAGGAGAGGGATGAGGTGAAGGACAGTGACGACTGAAGTGCTCACCCACTCCCAGGCCTACCCAAAACCCAGTGTTTTCATCTCCAAAGTGAAAATCTCATCTATGGGACAACTAGAACACATGAAAATTCACAAAACCAGAGCAGTGTCTACGTGGCATATTGCAGGCAGATGTGAGCACACTCTGCCTGCTCCCTAAGCCAACGAGACTGTTCGTGCCTGCATTTAGGACACTGCCAAGCCCAAGTTAATGAGCCTGATGACAGGTACATTACATTAGCTCAGGCATAGTCCCTGCCTGGGACAGCCCAGCAAGGGTGGGAACAGCTCATCTTCACCCACAGTCTTCACTCTCTCAGTCCTCCAGGAATGCCCTGACCTACCTAAAGTACTTGTCAAAAGACAAACCAATAATCTGATAACTGGAGTCCCCACATTTCAAAGACAGAAAATTCAAAGTACTTTTTCAGTTTAGGGTGTTAAGACTTGACATTATACAGCTGCTGACCCAGCCCCTGTTCAAATATTTGATCACTGTGGACTATTCAGGAATCAGGCTACCTGTGAATTAGGTTGTTTTCTTTTTATTCTGAGGATTAAATAGTTTTATCTATTGTTGAAATCCTATGCTTCCTCTATCTGCTTGGATGTGATGCTAAGAGGTCATGAAAGTACCAACATGTTTTCATAGCACCTGACAGAGAAGTTGTCCTAAGGGAAGTATAAATACCAGAATGATCCAGCTGCCTTCTGCAAAACATACACTTTCCTTGAGAAAATGTGGCAAAAAAATATCTAAGGAAATTTTTCTGACAGCCACCTGCAGTCTAAATGTTACAGAGTTGTTCAAGTTTTATCTGTTTACTTTTAAAGTAACTTGGATGATGAAGATGCTTGAGGAAATGAAAATAAGCTCTCCCACCCTTTTAGTTCAGCAGGCTTCACTGGGAACAGCAGAGGAGATCTGAATCCTGGAGCGAGTCCTCTGTTCTCCCATTGAATTGTTCTTGTCATGAAACTGATTAATCTGGACACTGCGGACAATAAATCCTTTGTGAACAAAACGGTCCAGCTTTGTTTACAACAACTGGATGTTTCTATAATCCTCCCGTTAATATTTTCCCTCCAGTGTGAAAACTACACACACGGAGCTGGGGCTTTTGACACGGAGCAAGTGGAGATGCTGCCACGTCTGGACCACGCTGTTGGCTGTGTTTCAGAGGGCATCAAAGCAGGAGCCTGCAGCACGTCCCACTAATGGGACAAGCCAAGGGGAGGGCAAGGTCCTGCCACAGTCAAATCAGCAGTTTCTCCAGAGTTACACCAATGCCTGTCACAGAGCCAGAAACTAAATCCGAGTTGTCCAAATTGGCTTTCATTACCTTAACTACACACTTACCCTTCCTTTATTATTTCCTACCCCCCTTTACTTGCCAAACATTTAAACAGCACTAAAAGGAACAGAATCAGTGTGTTGGTGTTGTGTTTGTTGCTCTCAATACACAGCTCTGCCATAAATTACGCCAGCAAACCCCTCGACTGGTACATGGAGTAAAGCTTTTTGGGTCGTGATAGAGAACAAAGGATGCTGGGTCATGCACAGAGAGCGTATGGAGCTTTGGTTTCACTTCTGAAATACTGTGGTAAACTTCAAAGGAGGACCAACACAGAATTTAACAAAAAAACTGACCCCAGGCATCAGTTGATGTTCATGACGATGGAAATACTCTCTCGCTCTCCAGAAACTCTCAAGCACAAAAAGGGCAGGAGCTGCTTGACAAGCGAGTGGACTTATGTAACAGAGTCTGGGCAAGAAACACTTTCTGAAACTTTACCATAAACTAAGAGGTTCATTTAAAATAACCATCAATAGATAGTGCTATCACTACTATGGATTCCTCGAATTTGTTGCTTGATTCAAAATTTGCTTTAGTATTGACAAAAGTTCGGTCATACTAAATGTTTCAACAAGCTCACTCTTCCATTAGAAACCCAATTATGTGGTTTTGCTTTATTTTCCCCTGTACAAACTCCATCTGAGCATTCCCAGTACAAAACAAGCTTTCCACACTTAACTAAATCTCAGCAAGAGGTTGCACATGATCTTAGGCAGTGCCACAGAAACCATTTCCATTGCTAAGCACATTTATTGGAGTAATTGGAACAGAACCACTGCCACAACCGGCAGGCTAATTCCTGCCTGGAGAAAAGACGTTAACTATAGTCTGTGATTATGCCTCACAGGCACCCCCCCTGGTCTGGTATTCAGGGTTTTCACAAAAATATTTTAACATTTCACTTTTATCGAGGCACATCAATGCAACCAAGTTTCCAGGCAAAAGGACACACTGCAGTGGTGCCAGCAATATCCTCACCCCAGCTCTGACAGCAACACAGAGCATGAGGAATTGTCTGCCCATGCCCCCAGCACTGCCTCAATCCCTGCTCACAGCCCCAGAGCTTTCACAGAGCTCCGCATACAAATACATTTTTGCATGATTTAGGCTTCGTGGCTGTCATGATTTCAAGGCAGCACCGTGTTTTGCACCCCAGTCAGGCCATTAATAAAATCCCAGGGTAAAACCTTCCCCAGATGTCAGAATTGATCACCCTGGGGTGCCCTTCAGCAGCCCCATAAGCCGTGTTGAATCTTGCTGAACTTTAAGAACTACTGTTTATACAAAGCCAGCAAACCAACTGTGGGATCTTCAAGCATTTCCTATGAGTGATGGAGCCCTTCATGTCCCCCTTGCACGTAAAAAGCTCCGAAACCTAAACACCAGAATCAGGAAAAAGATAACCCTGGGATAAAGTGTAACTTGTCCCAGAAATTTGGTTCAGTTACTGAGAAGGGCATCAGTGTGGATAACAGTTCTCCAAGCAGGGGAAATTGTTCCGCACAGAAATATTTATTGAATAATTTCAGAAAACCCCAGGACTGAAAGTGAAGTAACTAGTGGCGGGTCTCCTCTGCCTGCCATAAATCAGTTCGGCACTGCCAGACCACAATACTCTGTGACAGACAGTCCAGATAGCGGGGATCATGTTCATAATTTCTAACAAGGAAATTATGGTCCATTAAATCCCAAGATAAACAGTTATTTAAGTACTCGGGTTACCTGTGTCAGTGAACAGAATGAGGGGGAAAGTCGCATGTCCTCAAACATTGGGCTACCAGCTTTTCACCTGGGGCAGTTTCTCTTCCAAACCAGATGGGCTCTGCCACGCCTCGCCCTACGCCTGATTCATGGAAACGGCAGCAAAAAGGGGAAAGTTTGGCAAAAGGTGGGAAGTTTTTCCAAAGAAGAGGAGAAGCCGGTGACACAGGGAGCGACCCCCGTGCCGGAGCGGGGCCGGAGCGCCTTGCCCGAGCCTGTCGCTCACCGCGGTGCGGCCGGTGCTGCGCGCCCGCCCGCGGGGCCGCCTCTCACTCACCTCGCGGAAAAGCTGCTCCACGCGGGGCTGCAGCGCGTCCAGCAGCGGCCCGTGGCCGGCGGCACCGCGCTCCTCCAGCGCGGCCAGCCGGCCCTGCAGCTCGGCCGTCTTGGCGCCCAGCAGCAGGCACACGGCCACGGCGGTGAGCGAGAGCAGCAGGCACAGCGCGGAGGTGGCGGTGCTCGCCGCGCCGGCGGCGCCGCTGCCGCTGCCCGCGCTCATCGCGCCGCGCTCCGCGCCGCTGCGCGGGGTCCCGCTCGGCTGCCGCCCGCCTCCCGCCGCCGGCGCATCCAGCGCCGCCCCGTGCGCGCCGCGGGCGTGGGGCCGGAGCTGCGGAGCGGCCGCTCTCCTGCGCTCGCCCCGCCAGCCCGGGTCTTAAACGGAGGAAGCGGGGGGTGGCGGCTCCCCCGCCGCCTCCCCCCGCGCTGGGGAAGGGGGGATGCTCCGAGCGCGGCCCGCCGCTCCCCATGGGGGATTACGCGGAGCAGATCCCACCCCCGCTGCCCGGCCCCCCGCGGGGACCGCTCCCCCGGCCCCATCCCCATCCCCGCCCGCCCGCGGACCCCGCGCCCTTCGGGGGTGCGGGCCGTGCCGCACAGACGGGGCGCGGGGTGCCGGCGGGACGGCCCCGCTCCGGTGCCCGCTCCGGTGCCGGCGGCGGCAGCAGCGCTGCCCGCGGCGGGGGCGGCGGCGGGCGCGGGCCGGGCGCCCTCCAGCGGGCTGCCCCCAGCCGGAGAGCGGGCGGGCGGCGGCTGTGCCCGGCCGGGCTCCCCTGCGAGCGGGCACCCGGCCGGCAGCTTCGTACCTTCTGCGCTACAGCCCCGCGGGACCGCCAGCTGCTTTAGAGACCTTACCTGCAACCCCACCACGCACTGTAACGCGCTGTTACCTCACTGAAGTGCTCCATGCACTTTGGTGAGCCTTTGAATCAGGGAAAACTGCTCACAGCTAAGCACGGAGCACCCCCAGATTCTGTCGTGACCTTTTCTTGCTGTTACACCGAGCATCACAACTCTTAATTTACCTACAAAACATCCTCCTGTAACTTAATGCCTGTCTAGATTCTAAGCACATAACATACAAATTCCAGTGTAGCCTTTGGCTCCTAGACTGCCCTTCAAGTAGTAATTCTTACTTCTAGAACAGATGATTGAAGGCTAGGATAAAGTTAGGAACAATGTCACTAACATCACCAATGTCAGATTCTAATTAAGTTTGTTAATAAAACACACATCTGCACACAGGGAGACTGCGGTGCTGGATTGTACACGGGCTTTGTGTCACTATTTCCAAAGCAGTTAAACCAGGCAAATCCATACACAGCATTTGCTGACAACCAGTTCCTGCTCTTTTCCACAGCCTGAAGATAAAAACTCTGGGTTTTTGTGAGACCCTCTTTCTTACCTCCTTTTCACCTTCTCTTTTCCCTTTTGCCATGACCTTCCTTACAAGCTCCGTGAGAGTGACAGAACACACACAGTGCTATCATTTTGGGGGAGATGCTCTTGGAGTGCAAAGCATCTTGCCCTGTGTGACCTGAGTCCTCATGGCAGCCCTAATATCCAGACACTGAAACAAGAGGCAGGACTGAGCACTCCTGCAGCAGCTGAGCTCCTGCCCCAGAAGTTCAAACCTCTTTCCTAATGCTGTTTGGCCCCCAGCTCAATGCTTCTCCCACTCGGACCAGCTTCTGAAGCTCTGAATTGCATACCCTGAATCACATCTTTGCACTTCAGCGATGAAGCCTAGGCTGTTTGCTTAAAAGACAGCTTTATTCTGTCCATGTCTAGTAAAAAGTGTCACTGGTTCATTATGTAAATGCACACCCACAGTGAGTCTGGTGTGCCTGGCTCACCATCACAGACTGTATTTTGAAGGTACAATAGCTTAAAACCTAAAGTGCAGAAATAGATGTGAATGCTCTTCTAATTATTTAACAGCTATAGCTTGATACAACCATGTGAAGATTACAGGGGCCTTGGGCACACGTGCCAGCAAACCAACACTTGTGCAGATGCTGCAAGGCCTTTCAAAAGCATGTGGTACCTCGCCGCAGATGCCACATTAATCCTGACTGTGCTTTTAAATTTAGTGGAAGAAGGAAAGTCAGTTTTAACAGGGATTTATAATAGAGCTAAGCTCTATCTCCTTTACCAAGTACAATGCATTTTAGTACCTACATCAACAGCTAGAAGCACTCTGCAAGCAAGAGTACACCATCTTTCCCTAATTTTGATAGAACTGTTTTATGGTTACAGTTTTATTGTTATAGCAGCATATAAACTTTTCTCCCCCCATCTGCCTTTGATTTGCATTGCTTAGCTGATACACTCAGCCAAGTCCTTGCTTTGCCTCTGAAGCTGTGGGATGGAAAGTACTGTGGGAAGAAGGAATTTACTCTTGTCCTCCTCAGCCCTACTGAGCTGACCTGCATGGCACAGACTGTTACATTTTCTGTCATGCAGAGCAGAAACAATGTCATCAACACCAACATCCAAGGAAAGGAGGTGGCTATGATGAGCTGTAATCAAGCCCAGGAGGTGGCACTGGTAACCAAAGATAAGCTTTCAAAGCCTGTCCCAGCTCTATCCTACCCCCAGCTCAGAGATATGCAAGTCTCGAGCCTCTTGCAAATGAAGCCTCCTCCACACCAGTGGAACAAGGACATCAGTTTAAAATTTTACTGTGCACTAGGGCTAACTCAGCAAGAACAAAACCTGAAGTCAGGATCCCGCAGAGCTGAAACAATTTTGTTTCCTTCCTTTGAAGAAAGACTTGGTGGTAAAGTCAAGATTGAAATAAACGCCCCAAACTTGCTTATTGCAGCCTGAACAAACCCTTCCATTGAAGGTTCCCTTTCTACTGCCCAGCAAGCCACCCATACGGTGTCAAATTGATTAAGAGAGTTGGAGTAAGATCAAAAAACCATCGACTTAGACATGGAAGAACAAGAACTACCAAAGTACATTAATTGGTGAAAAGTGTACCACTTCCTTCTCAAGCCAGAACCTGAATTCAGGAGTCACAGCTGAGAACCTAGACACCTCTGTCCTGCATAATCTCAATGCCTGAGTTCCGGAGTCCCCAAAGTCACTTCATTTACCAGTAACTACAAATCAAGCTTCACAGAAATACACATTTGAAGTCTTCAGAACGATCTTGGAATGATCTCCTTATTACTGCAAGGGCTTAAATATGCCACAATTCTGTGGCATGCCGTATTTCTCTGCAGCAGTACAGTCCTTCTAAAAACTTAATCATCTTTAAGGACTCAAAACAACATTTAAAGTAGGAAATGTTACTGTTCAGACCTTAACTAAAAAGATTAACTATAAATACTTAACACTGAAGGCATCAGACAAGTTTCCAAGGGTTAATTAGCTGGCTGGGAAGCAATGCACACTATATAACAGAATCTGGGAAAAAGGTGACCCACAAAAGCTACTTACTTAGGATATACACTGTTTCCACCCTTTTTTCAGAATGCCATCCAAGTGTTACACAGCATAACTAGGTGGATCTTTATGACTAATAAAAGGAAGCTTTTTTGGGGAATGTTTCCAGAACTCATTCAGCTAGCCCAGAGTCCTCAACTACAGTCCACTAGAATCATCTGTAAAAGGAGAGTAGTACAGGTTTTCAAAAATGGAAATTACTTTTATTTTTCACTTTGATACCCATAAGACTACAACTGCTCAACAAGGTAAACATAACAGTTATACAAAACATATGTAATTATATACAGACTTAACTGTACAAAATAATTTAAAGCTTACAAAAGTTTCATGCAACCTCTGCTGACTGACTGACACAGTCTAGGAAATCTCCTTGAAGAAGCATAGAAGATCTTTGAATTTATTTATTTAATGGATCAAAAAAAGGATGCTGCAAGGCTTCATCAAGAGTAATTCTTTTGGCTGGGTCGTACTCCAGCATTCTGCGAACAAGGTCAAACAGACTTTGATGATCTGTGTCTTGGCAATGCATGAATTCCTGAAAGAAAAAAGCGGGAGGTATTTCAGACAGAGCTTTCAGAAGTGCAGCCTAACAGTGCAATAAAAATGCTGTCTCCTACCTTTAGAGGCTTACAGCGTCTCCTGACATACCGGCCTGCAGAGCTGTGCTCATCCCAGTCCAACTGATCGTGGTGAAAATAATGTTTTCTGCATTACAAAGGAAATAACAGAAAGATGGTGTCAGTGCATACAGCAAACAGATGCTTTTCCATGAAGTTTTAAAACACCATTAAGTGTTCCTGCATGTATCTATGCATTTGGGAGCTAACATTTCTTTTAGTACATATTTATTCACCGATATCTGCTGCTTTTCCATTATTGTTGCCACAATAATTAGAAAACAGTGACATTTTATTTTTTGAGTATCACTTGAATCTATTGCAATTGCTGCTGTCCGAGTTTTTTCCTGCTTTTAAAAATGCACTATGATCAAACAATATACATTACCCAACCCAGAATTACTGGAATTCTACTCTTAACATGAGTCACAGAATTATCTACATGAGCTAGCAAGAGGACAGTTTATGTAAGAAAGAAAATGGACCATCAGATCCCAGATCCTCTAAATTTTGGACATAGAGGTGTCAGGGGAGAACCCTGTGCTGGCTGCTTCTCCTTGCAATGTCCTCCTTGATGTCTAATACTGTTCTGGTGACCATACTTAGCTTAAAAGACTTAATTCATACTCAAGCTACAGTTCAAGAGGCTGACAATTCATACTAAAATCAGAAAAGAGGACTACTGTCAACTATTTCAGATAACAAAAAGCCCGTGAGTCTCTTTGTTGATCTGCAGCAACTCATAGCTAACAATGACAACTGTACAATTTCTCTTGTAATAGAAAATACTATGCGACTGACCATTTCTATAATGAACATACCTGGATTTCTTGATCATGTGAGTGGGCAGCGGCCCCAGTATCCTTTCCATCATTGCCAGGTGTTCTTTACTATCATGAGTCTGCATGGAAAAAGCAATGAATTCACTTAGCACATTTTTCTCCTCTCAGCCACTTGGTAACAACACTCAAACTGCAAACAAGATGTTTGCCAGAGCACTGTCACAATATCTTTGAACATTGCCACCTTCAATTATTAAAAACAAGATTATGCAATGCAGATTATACAACACTTTCCACAGTTAAGATGACCCTTGAACAGCAGTTCATAAACCGAATACTGTACAAGTGTTTTCTTTACTCTTAATTCCAGCAGTATCATGAGACTAGACAGGCTTCTTCATTCAGAATGCCAGAAAAGACATCTCAGATACTCCGAAGATTTCCAAGACATAACGTTTTCATATATGGATGCTGGCTTTACAATCTCATCTATATAATCCTTAAAAAGCCCACGAGGTTATGCCTTTTACATAGTTAAGTACATGTCATTAAAAGATTAAAATCAGTAGTCTGTAAAAAACACATTCTGTTTAAGCTTATGTACACACCTGAAACACTGTAAATCCCAGGTAATACTCAATCAGAATACAACCAATACTCCACACATCACACGGCTGTGACCATCCCAGAGCTGCAAAATAGGAAAAGTTTGGTTTACTTTTTAATATATTCTCAAAAATCTGTAAACCACAATGCACACACCCAGTTTCCACACATTTACTGATTCCCATCTTAACCCCCCACACCTAGCCCTTGGTGGGGGAGACAAGGAAAGCAACATGCTTGGATTCCTGTTTTTAGAGTATTTCTTTTACTGTTTACTCTCAAGAATTTTAACACCACCATCTGAGAGATGACCAATTACCAGAACCATGAGCAACTACTCCCGTTTATGAAGACATGTGAATGAACAGAAATGAACTGTCAGAAGGTTTGAGAGTCTTTACTGACCTAAAATAACCTCAGGAGCTCTATAATGTCTTGTAGACACTAATGTGCTGTGATGCTCATCATCAAAAGTTGCACTTCCAAAATCAACGACTTTGATGTCTGTGTTTTTTAAAGTGCGCTCATCTCGCTTCTGCAAGAAATCAAAATGCTGTTAATACTTTTTAAAAGCATGCTCAGGCAAAAGGCATTATCACATTAGCTTCAAAGTACAAGCCAGCGTAAGATGTGTAACAAAACACTTCCTCCAAATACTTTAATACCTATTCAGCTCAAGCTCCAAAAAAGAAGAGTGAGTAACAAAGTGATTTAATCTCAATACTGAAAACAGCAAAGACTATTCCTGCAGTAACAAGTGTTCTTTTCCTCTTTTGTTAACTTTAACTTCACTTTCTTGTTATCTCTTAGTTTTTTTAAAGAGAACTTCCAATGAAGACAGAAGCAGTGCAATTCAAGTTGGGAGAAACAAAGAACGAACTTACCATTTTGGCATTGTACTTCACTATGTAATCAGACTCCACAAACAAGATATTTTCAGGCTTTAAATCTGTGTGAGTTAGTTTATTATGGTGTAGAACTAGAAGGAAAAAGAGAACAGTATTCCATAATTTATACACTAAATTCCTA
The DNA here is from genome assembly GCA_036785705.1 of Acanthornis magna. Classification (NCBI taxonomy): domain Eukaryota; kingdom Metazoa; phylum Chordata; class Aves; order Passeriformes; family Acanthizidae; genus Acanthornis; species Acanthornis magna. The sequence goes on from JAWUZG010000092.1 coordinate 4,510,711, forward strand.
AAGGAAAAACCAAAACACATCCACATATTTTATAAGAGTATTGAAATTTACTTACAGTTTATAGACTGGCAAATTTGATAGGCCATGTTCCTAATGTCATTAATATGAAATGGCAGAAAGCTGTTTTCCTTAATAAAGTCGTAAGTACTAAGGCCCAGTAGCTCAAAAACAATACAAACATGGCCATGGTGATCAAACCACTCCAGCATCTGGACACAGCGGCTTAAAACAGAAAAAAAAAAAACAAAAAAAAAAACAAGAAAACAAATGAAAATTTATTGAATAATTACTTTCCTCAAATTCTTGGTATGCTGACTACTCAAATTTCATACTTACAAATTGCTGCTTGGATCCATGTTGTTCAAGTGTTCCAACACCTGTATTTCTGAACGGGCTGCCTCCCGGTATCGACCAACATTTTTCACTATTTTAACTGCTACATGCATTCCTCTCCTTGAAAAGAAAGTAAAGCATGACAAACTGGATCAATTATTGTTAAATACCCACAACCCCAAAGCAGCTTGATTTTCATAAAAGAAACACAGTAAGATTAAAGGTCATGGAGAATTATGAGTTGGATTAGGGGAATTTGATTTAAGCACACTGCACTCAACCAGAACAGTTTTTATTAAAAAAAAAAAAATAATCCTCATCTTTCCTTTCTCAAATACTTATAGTATATGCTGCATTAATGACTTCTCAGTGTTATTATCTCATCTAAAGTAGAACAAACATAGGGAATCCACCAGTAAAATGATTAAAAAATTAACAAAATTCTCATTTGAACAAAAATACTGCAAAAATTTAATTTTTTTTTTCCTGCAACTTGCACAACTTGTCCTGGCTCTTTTCCAGCGTTCTTATGGAACCAGGGCAATTAAGTAACTTCTGAAGTTTGGATTCCGAGCATTTTGTACCAGTGAAAACTGCCCTGTATTGGATGCCTGCATGCATTCAAACTGTAAGGCTGTTACTTAAATGGAACATAGACACACACAGTTCATTCTGTCCCATTTGCTCTTAGATATTTTTTAATTGTCTCTGTAAAACTCTTTCAATTCTAACAACTTCAGAACACCACCTGCTCTCACAACACAAACTCCAGAACAGACTTAACTTGTGAAATGACAAACAAACCAAAGGCATACGAAAATATACTAAAACCATGTCATAGAAGGGCCAATATGGAACATACAGTTAAAATAGTCTGACTTCTAACAAGTGTTAGAACATACAGAAATAGTGAAAATACATTTGTACTGGAAAACCAGTAAGTTTCCTCTCCTTCCCCAGACATGCCATCACATGGAAGCAATCATTCCATTAAAAAAGCACTGTATACTAGATTACTGTTCATTCAAAAAAACTTTAAAGGATAATTTTGATGATGAGAACTGAGGAAAGCAATTTTCAGCTCCATCAACTCCAAGAAACTGCTTTCCAGAAACTGCTTTCACGAAGAACCAAGACTACTTTCTCAATATCTCACTGCACCATCTCCTGAAAGTCTCCCAAACTAATTTTGCACTCTTTAGCTGCTCTCACATTCCCCAGTTACAGCAACAACATTTAACAGAAACAGAAAAACATAATGAAACAGTTCTCAATCATTAAAAAGGGCATTTGAACTGCAACTTTCTTGTAAATAAAATGTCCTCGAGCTTTAATTTCTAATCTAAGTAACTTTTATCATGAGATCCACTGATAAAGATAACCCAACACTTACATATCATGATCTATGCACTCCACTACTTTTCCAAAAGCTCCTTCTCCTAAAGTCGCAACAATTTCATCTAAAAAGAACAAAGATAAGTTAGAATTATACAACTACTTAAAGGAGAATGAACATATTAATGTAGATTTAAAAATGTGCCATTACAAAAGCATAATTACTTTAAATTTCAGCATCAGAATGCATTATTTTATTGGACAGGAGTCATGAAAACAGTTAGCCAAAAAACTATCTCTTGTTCTAATCTCAAGTTCATTTACTAATTGGAACTTTTTGAACACAGTATTTAAATTCTACAGAAAAGAAGATATGCAAAAAAACAAAAAAGCACAAAAAAAAACAGAACAAAAAGAGCAATGAGATTTCTTTAGCCCCCCTCCTCTGACATACTATTCTAAACAGATTTTTTTCTGAAAAGTTTTTTAAAAGTGTTGAAAAATGTTCTATACATCTTGCTCTTAGAACGTCTCCACTTTCACAGATCAGGTGACCCTCCTCATCATCCTCTACACTCCTGGATCTTTTCCTTCGGTGACTCTTCTGGAAACGGCACCAAGATCGTCCAGCCAATCAATATATCAGAGTGAATTCAGGGCAGAATACGCAATTCATTCAGCGGGGAGATATTCAGGCATTCAGTTACACACCAGGCCACGAACAGTTGGCAGGAGCAATTTCAAATTCAGTCCCCAGAAATTCACAGGGCACAGTTTATGTTACAGAAGAAAAACATGGCAAGGAACAGATTTTCAGATAAATACTTAAAGTAATACAAGCAACAGAAAAAAAACAACACAATTTTGTCTCTCAAACAGTGGCTTAATTGAAGACAGATTAAGACTGCAACACTGCTATTTCTAATGATTTGCTAGCAAATAGCAAAAAACAGCATTTATTTACATATCTAAGCTCTCAGTCAGGTGAAATGTTTCTATTCTTAAAACATCCACTCATGTAAACAATTTTACTTCCCCCATGTTTAGAGAGAGAAGAAAAATTACTCTGAAGTCCTTAATTTGCATTGTATAATCTAATACACCTTGCTGTCTCTACTGCAGGAAAGTGGTATAAAACACCTGGAGCTGCAGATGCATCAGTGGGCATCACACCAATCATGAGAAATTCAGAGAGCACACCTTCAAAGAAGGCAAGTAACAAACGTATCCCATCTCACTAAGACATTAAATGCCATTAGCCAGGCAGGGCTCATCAAAGCTTTCTGGAATCAGGTGTAGAATTGTTTATATCCATTTACCAGACATGCACATTCATACTTCCAATTCATGTTAAAAAGGCATGTCATCTCAATTACTTTCAATAATAGGATGGATGGCATCTCTGAGTCTACCTGAAAAAACATAGTTCACTAAGCTCCAAAGCTAAGTGACCAACTGTACTTTAAAATAGGATAGCTACCTGTCTTCAATTTCAAGACAACATTTTTCAGATCAATCCCATTGACTTTGACTACCAACCACCTACATTCCCAGTGTACAACCAGTACTGACGATCATCCCCCCACCACCCAACACTGATCCAAGAATCTCAACTAACAACATATTCACATGCTCCACAAATGGACTCAAACACAAATCCTTTTTTAATAATGTATTTCTTAAAGTACCGTGGATCAGGAATTGCAGCTCTAGCACTCATTTAAGAAGTCTATTACCACTAATTCATTAATAATAAAGTTAAAAATTACTCATACCGAATGCGATTGGTGACTGGAGCAATGATGTCTCTTATGCTTCCTTTTATGACTACTTTTCCTGCTCCGACCAGAGGATTTGCTATAGTGATGATGGTGACTCTTTTCATAGTCTCTGTGATAATGCCTGTGGTCATACACTTCACAGAAGTCATTTCTGTATTCCTCAACATATCTCCGGTCATGATGGTCTCTTTCATTTATGGCTCTATCGTCCAAATAATGACTGAAAATATATTTTAAGTGAATGTTCTCCACTTCAAAAACTTGAGGTTCCAACAAGATAAGTGACCTGAGCTGAGTTACACAGTATCTGTCTTTACAGCAAAAATGTTTTTTAACTGAATCCCTCCCCAAAAATAGTGGAGCTTTTGATGTTACTTTATTAGGAATTTAAGAACATTGTCAGTCTCAAATACATGGCAGCCATCCACATGAACAATGTATCATCTGTCCAAAGTCTGCATAGTAAGAAACTCAGACTTAAAAAGGAGAAACACTTCCTAAAATATACTGAGCAACTTCACTATAACCTTAAAAGTCACACAATAAACCACTTTCAATACAGAAATCATCCCTTCTATGCTTTCAAAGCTCCAGGTGTTAAAGAAAAATAAAACCTAGAGGCTGAGAGAAGTAGTATCATTTTAAGTGCTCTGCAACAACATTAAAAACTCAGATTATCTGGAACAAGGATCTTTTGCACAGAAAACAGACCACTAAGAATGCTGCTGAGGCACGGAGTCCCCTCACTGCTGCACACCTACTCCTTCCAGCATTTTATAAGCATGAGTATGAGCTCTTAAAAGAATTCCATTGGATCTTCTCAAGGACAAAAAACCAAAACAAAACAGAAAAATACATCTTTCCAGCGAAAGCAGCGTGGGAGAAAACACAAACCACCTCCAGACTAGTAACAGAAATTCATACTTACCATTGTATTAAATGATTAAACAAACCTCCTCCTTTTGTTCACATTAAATTAAGAGGCATCCATTTACTTGAAATTTAATACTGATTGTATTCAATACCAATATTTAACTTACATCAGTGAGACAAACTAGTTACATTTACTTGTTTTTATTAAAGAATTTCTATTTAATGATTTGGGTGCTGTATTAACAACTACCTATTAAGCTTGTCTTATGTGAGCCAAACCATAAGGAATTGACAACTCTGGGCATTCAAAAACTCCTACCCTGAAAACACGTTTATTTTAGACATGGTAAGAAACATTTGCACTGCTCAATTCAGTCTTATACCTTTCTGAAATGCGACTGGGTTTATAGTGCTTGCTCTCTTGGCCACTGCTGTGGGACCTCTTTCTGCGCTTGCGGCTGCTACTGTGCTTCCTTTGATCCCAGCTCCTCCTGTCGTCCCACTCAGGACAATGGGATTGCTTTGAATGCCTCATCTCCCACTGGAAAATACAATAATAATAAAAACAAAATCAACAAACACACATGTAGGTGCAAGTCAACAATTGTTGTTTGATCAAGTATGACAGAACTAAAAAGACCAATTTTTCTCAGCTCCCTCCTCCCATTATTTCAGTTTGGCGAGCGGACAGAGTTGCCTTATCCCAACACCAACAGTGTTATGAAACACAAACCAAGATTAAATAGGCCAACTCATCTTCATTTAATAGCTTCAAACATGTCATTAAAGCCTGTTTTAAATAAACTCTCAAGTGACTAAACAGAATAGTTTCCTTAAAGAGCCTTCTATCGGAAGAAACCTTCCTCTCCAAATACCCTCCAATAACAAAACCTGGATTTGGGTCTTCATACTTCACAATAAAGCTATTACATGAAAATCAAGCATGTTCAATCAGCCTAAAAACTTCTTTCACTAAATTATTTAGAGAACACCAGGAAACAGTAGCTTTTAGCAACAACCACTGTGAACTCTGATGGATTAACACAACTCTTGAGCACCTGGAGCCAAGTCACAACTTTTGCACCCTATTAGCATGCAGGACTGTGGGTGTTCTACAGTTCAGCTGATTTGTCAAAGACAAAACCCACCAGCTTCTGTTGCTGGATGTTAGGTGCAGGAATTCTTTGTTCAAACAGGTACATGCACAACTGAAAAGAAAAAAGGCAAAGTAAAACACGGCTGCAGAATTTATTAAAGAGTATAACAAAAACAACTGTTATTTTTTACTCATCTGTGGCAGGATTTTTTTGAAAGTAAGAATAATCTTCCATATCTATTCCAGTATATTCCAAAGAATGAACTTACGTAAGGTAATAAAAAGTTTCTGTGCTAAGTAGTGATGGTGAGGACAGTAGTTTAGAGACAATGACAGCAACAGAGTAGAAAAATCATGACTGTAAATCATGTGTAAATTGTGCAAATCTGTGTAAATTTACAGAGAACAAAGCCTCTATACAAAGAGGAGGCATTAAGACGGAAACTCCTAGAACATGCAAATGGCAAGCTTATTCTGAAAAAAAAGTTTTTCAGATACTTTCAGAAGATCTGTGAGAGGGTGGTAATTTAAAAATAACACCCTAGCAGACACCTGCAACATTTTTTACAGAAATTGGTTTTTAAAATAGAAATGCAATACAAACACAGTGAAAAACCATGTAAAATAAGTGCCTTGTACACCTTATGGGTCAGTCATGATCCATGTCTCACAAAATCTTTTTCACTTATGATATACTAATAAAAAATGAAAAGGCTAATGTCAAAACACCTGAAAAATTAAAACTGGCTTGGTTTCATTTACATGTTTTAATTTCCTCTCTTCTTACACAGCTCCAAAGCCATTTTCCAAAGCTATTTTCACCTTACATAACACAGGTTCTCAAGCACACTCAGGTTTCAATTAATCTTGAGGTGCAGAGCTCCACACACACACTCAGTTATAGGTGAATTGAAAAGTTTACTTATGGTTGCTTAGGGTTTTTTTTTCTTTCCCCACTTGGCCGAAGGCAGGCTGCACTAAGGCTCTGTAATGGACAACGATCTTATTTTAAATAAAATCACCATTAAACTGTCCTGCAGAGAAGGGCTTGGGGGCAGAAGGATAGTTATTTGACACAGGAAACTGGAGAAAATGCTTTGTTGAAGACTAACTGCTGCTTAACTACACTCAAATGCACACAGCATTAGTGAAATTAGGATAAAAATTGCAAATTCTGTCCTTAAAGGAGCCAAAAAAATTCAAATGAGGAGGAAATGGACAGAATGGGCCTGAGACCATTTTAAGGTAGGAACCACCTTAAGATTTTTGACTAGTGTGTTCTCCTGATTTTATGCGCTGAAGAACTTCACTTATGTAATACTGACAGCTGCCACGAACATATGCATTCCTGTAGCATGTGGAACTAATCCATATCACAGGCAGTTTTCACTCCCACATTTTACCATAAGGTTCCTCAAGCAGGAGCCATTCCCCTTTTGAACAGATCCATACACATAAGGGCCACGAAAGCCCTGCCGTAAGCTGCCTACACAGCAATTTCCAAATGCCTCTCCTCAAAAACTTGGCAGGCGGAGGAGGTCAAAGGCTTATTCCTTTGGGATGGCCAAAGTCCGACACCGCAGGTCCTGGAGGGGACAGCCGCCACCCCAACCCAGGGGCACCAAGCCCATTTCCAAGCCACGTTTCCCCGGGAGGTCTCCGGGGCCGGCGGGGGAGGAAGGGCCAGTCCCTGCTGCCACCTGGGCGGGCGCCAGGCACGGCCGGGCCGGGTGAGCCCAGTTCGCCCGCCCCAGCCCCCCGCACCTCCGCAGAGACCCCGACAGGGCTCCCGTGCCGAGGATCCTCCTCCCCCCTAAATATCTCCTGGAGCGGGGTGTGATGCGCCCCGCGCCGCGGAGACAACGCAAGCAGCTCTCCCACCTCCCCACCCACCCCACCCCCCCCGCCCTGCATCCCCTCCGTTTCCCCACTGCTTCGTCCCCCCTGGAGATAGAAAGGAGCGAGGGAAAAAAGCGAAGGTGAAAAGAGAACGAAAAGGGGCCGCCCTCACCACTTACAACTGGAACAGAAAGCGAACGAGCTCCGTGTCCGCCCTGCGCGCACAGACAAAATGGCGGCGGCGAGCGCGGAGAAGCAGCTTCCTCCTTCTCCCTCGTTCTCGCGGCGTCTGTGCGCCGTGACGTCAGACGCACGGCGTCGGGGCGGGAGCTGCAGGGCAGAGGCCACGCCCCCACGGCCCCTCCCCTGAGGCGGTGCCGCCGCCATGGCGCTGCTCTGAGGGGAGTGTGGCGGCTGCTTTAAGGAGAGTGAGGCGATCAATATCTGTGCTTCCAGTCCCGTCCCATCCTACCCCACATGGTGGGCCTCGCCCTCGCTTTTACCCACAGCCTCCATGGCTTTGTGACCCAACTGTAGGGAGGGGTTCAAGCAGTGAGGGCGAGTTCAGAGGCCACTCCCAAGCTGCGTGCCTGCCCTCCGTTGGTGCCTCATCAAACACGTGTAGCGGTGCCGAAATCGCCATATAGTCCCAACCGCCAATTAATTCCTTCTAACGATCTCGCTAAACATAGCGTTTAAGCAGTTTGGTGCGCAGGTTGATTCCGCAGTTAGGCCTGGCTTCGAGCCAGTCCTGTGTGATGCTCACGGTAAAAACCCAACAAAATATTTTATCTGCCGGGGTCTGCAATTTACAACTGCCTCCTCCGCTGTGAGGAATTGCATGGATTGCTGTACAATTCCTGATTCATTCCAGAGCACGTGTGGGATGGTGGATCCTGCTGAGTCATGTCCCGGCGGAGGTAAAACGCAGTGTCCCAGGCCTGAGTTCCTGCGGGGTTAATGCCGGACTGCACGGGAAATTTGTCATCACCAGCGATTCAAGCTGTCACTCAGAGGATTTAATATGACCAAAGAGATTGTTACAAAGTAAAGAAAAGCAAACCCAAAAATAGGGCAAAGCAGAACCAAAACACGACTTTCAGATTTAGCAGCTCATGAAGTTTTGCCTGGAGAAAATCACAATCTTTGAAGCTTAATGAGTAAATTGAAAAATTCCTGAACTCAGTGACTCTTTCATAGAATAATTTTAGCAAGTTCTACTTCTAATACAGCAAGATTTTGCAGCTGAAGCAAAATCAAAAATATCTAGTTGTACTTAGATGTACTTATAATATACTTTAATGAGTGCTGTTGTCTTTTTATATCAGTCCCTCAAGACACTAGTAAATAGTTCTAAAATGAAGACCAACTTTTGCATTTGTGGTTTTAAAATTTTCATTAAAAATTGTTTGCCAACAAGCTTGATAACCATTTAAACCTGGTTTGCACTAGAGTGGAAATCCTGTCCCTCTTCTTGGTTTTTTATTCTTGTTTCTTCCTTTTATTTTTTTTTTAAGAAGAGAAACTAAGATATGTAGCATCAACACCTGTTTGTTGCCATCTGTATTTTTAAAAAACTTCTACATTCATAATCCTTGTTGTATACCAAATCTGTTAATGCCAAACATGTCTTTGGTGCCAGTGCTTCACTATTTCCCATTTAGCATCTAATGATTGGTTATTATTTATAAAAATCTAGTAATATCTGCCAAGTGTTAACAGTTTCCCCAACATCCACTGATACGGTCTGAGGAATACTCTCGGACTGCAAGCAGAGAAAAGAGATAAAATCATAAATGTAAATTTACAGAGAGTGAACATGCACATGTAAACAGGCAGAAAATATCCATGTACCTGACATTAACCAACTGTACCACATGATTATAATTTTTCACTAATTTCTTTTTCCAAGAGATGTGTCCAGGAAGACCATCTGGATTTTATGGAAGGTTTCTTTCTGAAAGGCTGATGACAAACCAGTGGCTGGTATTCCTGACAGGGCAGAGAAGATGGCATGTGACAGGATCGTGCTATTTGCCTTTCTTGCCTCGCTGCCTCTTCTAGGGTTTTACTGGGTTTTACCTTTGCTATTTTCCTCTCTCCTTATAAATGGATGACAGGGCCTCTAACAGGGTATAGCAGTTCAGGGACAATTTTGAGAAATCACGTTTAATGGAACAAAAAACGAAGTTAATGCAGAAGGGACTCTCAGAACTACCTCTGGAAGCAGGAAACTTTTGGTTCTAGGATATTTTGGTTCTCTCCTGTCAGGAATAAATTCAGCCTGGAATAGAAAAGGTAGAAATAACTATTGTACATTATGAAAATGTGATGAATGGGAGCTGTAAAAATTTACCGGTTTCAGTCAGAGGCTTTCAGCTGACAGTTGAAAGGCAAATAAACCTATCAGAAGTTAATAATTGGACCTTTTTGAAGAAGAAAAGCAGCGTATAAAGACTGTACCGCCTTCATACCAAATATAGATAAAGAAATTTCCCTCTGAAGCAAATGCTTTACAACAGATTTTATAGAATGTAGCCTCTTTAGATAGATTGCAAAGCAGTTTCAGTCCCTGCTCTGTGTGCTGAACAAAGTGCTTTCAAAACCACCTCTGCAGACATTCAAAAGAAAAGCAGAGTTGGAAGCAGATAATTTTCCTTCCTGTTCAGGAGGTGGCAGTGGAGACACAGCAGTGGAGGAAATGTCAGCTGGAATTTAAGTGGTGTCTCAGAGAAGGATGAAAGGAGAAATTTGCTGTCCATGACCAGATTATGCAGCACAAAGTGACAGTCCCTCTAGAAACGACCATTTTAAAGTCAGGAATGTGATGAAGAACACTGAAGAATCTAGAGAAATTTAGTCTTTACAAAACTCAGGAAATTCATTTGAGTGTAGTTTCAGCTACTTCTGCTGTCAGCCCTTATGATATTTACTTTTGTTTATGTGAGATATATCCTTCTTTAATTAGACTTGCAATGCCAAATGTATGCACAGCTTGAGGAGGGGGTAACACAATGCAACTGTATTTTAAATTGCTTTGTACTGCAGAGTACATTACAATTCAGTGTTACTGTGCTGGTGGGACACATTTGTGAGTGTATGAAAAGACACATTCAAACCATTTCCTTCAAAATGCAATTTTGTAAGGTCCCTCTTTCAAATGCCTTACCGCAGGAGGTGATCCATCTCCACAGCAGCTCTTCAGGAGACATAGATCTCATCTAGTGTTCTCTTTGTTTGGATAAAAAATTTAAAGCAAGGGTCAACTGCCTTGCCCAAAGCCTCAGAAAAACTCAGAGGCAGAGCCAAAAATTCCTGACTTTCAGTACTTCCAATGCTGTGCTTGCTTTCTCTTAATTACAAATGTATTAGTTTTGTTATTCCTCCCTCTGGTTAGTGTCAGAGGCTGGCTGATTAGCAGTTGTGCTTTGCCTTTAGTTGTTTATGGATTTCTACAGTTCCATGGTTTGATTTTTATACTGACAGAGACATTTTCTTAGGTTCCCTCAACTGTGTGGGAGCAGCTGTAGCTTTGCTTGGGAGCTCAAGGACAGAGTAATGACAATACTGTTTCTTTATTTTTCTTTTTTTTTTAGTTTCATGAACTGAGCAGGGATGGAAAAAAATGCCAGGAGAATTTCGAAGATATATCAGGCAAAATATATTATTCATTTCACAAATCACTATAACTACTGATCAAGGGAACCAGTGTCCCAGATTGTTGTGGCATATGTAAATTCAAAGAGATAATAGGAGCTTGGATGTGTGGAGCAGCAGAAAGGCAAAGCAAGAATCCACTGACAGTTGTATTTCCATTCCACGAGAGTTAATTTTTATAAAGGAAAATTTTAAAATAGGTTTTATTATTATTATTATTATTATTATTATTAGATTATTCAGTAAAATAGAAAAATCGCAACTATTCAGCCAGGTAAAAAAAAGCAGGTATGGCTATGGCTTAGGGACACATTTTCCTTGTTAAAGTGTTATTAGACATTTTCTTAGAAAAGCAGTGACCCAGAAACTGTCTGTGAGCATGGGCTCTCGTGTTCATTCCTGTGTGCACTGGGGAAAAGTTGTGGCCAGGTAACACAGTGGTTCTTCCTGAGCTGTGTCCAGGGGCAGACTGGAATGGCCCAGGCTGCGCTCAGCGTGCTCCCATTGCACTGAGGGCGAGGGGGACGCCGTGCCTCGAGCAGCTGGCAGGTCACCAAGGGGCAAGGTGTGTTCCCTCAGCGGAACTGGTTTGCACTTTGCTAATACACGGCCCGGCTGGGATCACCTTGGGCTGAGCTGATCCACACCCTTTAACTGTAAGGCTCACAGGGATGGTTGCAACTGGGGACTTTTCTCACTCTCTGTGGCACAGTGGGGCTGACTGAGGAATGAAATGTTTCAGCCTAATAAAGAATTTGGGGCTTGACACGGGGAAGCCTGAATAAGCCACAGTTTACAGGAAATTCAGCCAGATGACTCAACAGTCCCTTTTGGCAAGAGCTCTGGCACTGTGAGTAAGAACACTGTGCTGAGAAAGGAGCTCGCACGTCCCACTTCCGCAGGCTTTGGGGTCAGTGCCACTACTTCCATGGAGCAGTTCCCCTTGGTGACGACAGGCAGGGCCAGCTGTGCTGAACAGCACTTACACACTCACAGAAGCAACGTGCTGCAGGTGCCGAATGTTACATCAAGGAAACTCCACCACTTGTGTCTGCACAAGTTTCACCTCTGAGCCTCTTTCTTCTTTACTTAGAAGAATTTTAAACTGCTTGAAACAAGGATGTCTCTTACTGTACCTTGTTACTGAAATGGGTCCCTTATCTCAGCAGAAGCTCTCAGTTTATTATTTGTACTGCAGTCAGCAACACAAATATTAAAAAACACATTTAAACATCAGTGATACCATGCAGTTTTACAGAAACAAACTAAAAATACTCAGACACAGTATTTTTATACTGACAGAGATCAGCTTTTTCCTCTTATTATTATGAAGATTCCATTCTACAACTCCTATTTGGGAAAATATTTTATTATGGGAGCTGTGAATCTGCCTCCTTTCCCTGCAATGCACATGCAGTGCAATGTTCTGAATGTGTGAGGATGAAGAGAGAAGCACTAAAGTGGAAATGAGAAAGAGCAGAAACTACAGGTTTCTGCCTACACACATATTTATGAATTATTGTGCAGAGTCAGGGACATCTTTATATTTCAGGAGTTTCAAAGCAATGTAAGTTTCTTCACAGCCTATCCTGTAGATTTGCAGTTGTTGAAATCTTTGCTACATATAAAACCAAAGAAAAAAAATCCACACAGCTGAGCCTTTTTTTTTTTAATTATTATTCTTATTTGACACTCACATTACAAAATTTAGAAACCATACAGTTCAGGCAAACTGTTAAAACACAGTATATATTAGGGGGGTTTAATATATAAATTCTATACATACGTAAGTTAGCTGGAACATGACTGACAAAAGGATTTCATAACAATCTTACCACAACTGTATAAAAAGGCATGGGAGTAGGATGGGCACTATCATCATGAATGCAGGTTAAGACATTTTCCACAACAGCTATAAAGCGTAACAATGACCATGCTATTCTCGCAGTGTTTATGTGGGGTACAGGATGCATATTACCAATAACATTTTGCAAGATCTATGTACAGTCACAAAATCATAACAGCCACTTTCAAGTAACTTTACTGTTTCCTGCCTGTGCAATTAATAAACTGTTGGTATTTGTTCTGGGAACTTCTAACAAAGCTACATGGTTTGAGTATTATGGATGGGTTAAAAGTTGGACTTCATGATCTTAAAGGTCCTTTCCAACCTAAATGATTCTACAGTTTTATGATTCTGTGGTAGAGGGATTTCAATTTGACCTGAAAATGCTAATCACAACATGAATTGTTTAATTTAATGAATAAGGTACAGGAAAAGCACAGTTCCTCATTGCTATCACTCACATGTTTAATATATACCACTCTTTTAAGTCGTATTTCTTTCTTAGCTTATTTTCAAAACCTAAAGTCTTAATTTAGTTCCCATTTATCTGAGCACAGTCGTAAAAAGGAGTAACACCAGAAGAAATGTAAAACAAAAATTTGGATATCTTTGTGGGGTAATTTTTTGAAAAGACATACTTCCCAGGTAACCCTGGGCCTGCCATTCAACCTTTGAATTTCTCAGTCTGAAAATATAGACAGTTCTGATAACCCATTTTTACTCTGTGCTTTTAGGTCTGTGACTAAATAGTATCATTCTAATAGTTTTAGAATACTATGTTCTTGGAGTTCAGGTTTAAGATAGTTGATAGTCACTGCTGCTAAAAGTGAAAAAAAATCTTAAAATCCCATTTTTCACCTTTATAAGCTGATGAACACTTGCTAAGAGTTCTGAAACCCAGAGGATAAATTATTTTCCATCTGTGTTGTGTACTGGTAATGGTGTTTTTACAGACAGACCCTCAAGGGAAGTATTTGTACATTTGTAAGAATCAGACCTTGAAATAGCTCCGTGTGTGCGTCTTTCACTAAGTTTTAATAAGCAGGACAATTGTTTTGGAACAATTCCTTCTGGTTCAAGGCAAGGACAGACAGTAAGTGATAACCCAGCCTGGGCTGCTAAAGAAATATGTATGATGTCAACAGTCCAGACTACAGCCCCCATTTCCTCTGTTCTGTTCACCCATGGACCAATCACAAAAAAACATCATATGTTCATTTCAAACAGATTGGAATTTTAGAAGCATAATTAAATAAGTGATATAGTACTGACCAGTAATAGTTCACTGAGGAAGTCATGTTTCTCTGAAAGGTAGCTGGAATACGGAATTTTCTGTTTAGAATTCCATTAAATGGGCTTTGCACCTTTTAGAAGGAAGGTTTCTGTACAAACATTTGACTTGTAGGACTCTGGAGCTCTGAATTCCTCTGCATTCTAGGAAGCCTGGGAACATTACTACACTGCAGTATTCATCTGGGTTGGCAGTTTTAAGGCTGTGGGGATGAAAAGGGAGAAGGACTCTATTCTGTTATGACAGATCTGGAGTATGATTACAGAGCCTTTGTATGGCAGAGAGCTAGAAAAATGTTCCTTTGGCATTTTACAAGAGCTGTTTATGGAGCAAAATACCACTTCTGTGGAGGGAAAGGCATCAAGGGAAAAGCAAGCAGCCTGAGCCACTCTGAATTTACAGCACTTCAGCTTATGCTGGCCACAGAGCAGGGCAGGGGATCTAGGCAGGAGTTACTCAGATTTTCCTACTGCTGTGACTGTAGCCTGAGTTTCAGTATCTTGCACCAATGCAGAGTGGATGAAATATCACCCATACAAGCTCTTTGTTCCCTATCCACACTGGCATAATGTAACAATACAGGATGCGATGCCTTGTATGAGCATTAGTTTTAATGCTAATTTTAATTAGTGGTTTTTCCATATCTGAAAATACACACAAAGAATTTTATAAGAAATATATACAAAACCAGATTAAACTCCAGATCTGTTTCCATCCAAAAAGGTAACTGGTTCAGCTGCTCCACAGAGCAGAGAGTAGTGGTTGTAGGGGAAGGGACACACTCTAGCCAACATCAAAACAAAATTATTTGTAACAGTTTCTGCACCAGAATTTCACAATATTCTCTCCTGCCTTCACCTGCCCAGCTGCCATTGGTATTAATAGAAGATATGCACAGGTATTTTGTTCCACTCTGCTGCCATGCTGTGAAATATGAAAAGTTAACAACCATCACGGTATTTCTCATTATTTTTAAAATACTTATTTTAAAATCTCTGTAAACTAGGTACCAAATTCTTCACTGTTTCAAGTCCACTAGAGAAACCTCTTTTAGTTCAAAGAATTTTCTTGTAATCATTCTGTTGGGTGTAGTAGGCTTTGCTTGCCTCAGGTGAACTTCCAAGAACTTTCTCCCTTTCCAAAGGGATATATCCCAGCATCAGAAAGCTGAGCTGCAGCTGAATGTGCACATCAGCTTTGTCCAGGACCATCCCAGGACCATCCCTGTGTCCCTGGTGGTGCCATGTGCTGCCATCCAGACCCCAGGTACACTTCAGTAATGCCCTGCACTGCCTACAGAGGTCATTTCACTCGATGACAGGTAATGTTAGAAACGACAAAAGAAAAGACAGCTTTGGCTCACAGTCGAGTCTCTGAGCAGTAACAAAGGGGCTTTTCCCTGTTTCCTTGTCACTCCCTAACCCCATTTTGCAACTACAACAATGGAAATAATCAGTTCACAATCAAAGGGGGTTTAATTTCCAATGAGAGAGTCATTTGAGACAGTATGGCTAATTTTTACCAGTATAAAAAGAGAAAAAGGTTCTTAAAGCCAGAAAGTCAAATTTTGCTCTCAGACATGAATTAATTAATTGGATCAGATTTAGTCCTCGAATTTGCTGCTGAAGCTGCAACAATGTCAAAGAAAACTTCTGCTAAGGCTGGATTTTCACCCTATTAAGTGCACCTCCCATCTGAGAGTTGCACCTGGCACAGGGACTAAGCCAGTTGTCAATACAGTTTAATACTTACAAATAACTAAAAACTGTACTACAGTTAACAATTGCAGGACTGCATCAAAGCCCATCAAAATTAATTGGGAGTTTCTCCTCTGGCACATTACCTTGCTTGGAATCAGTCTCATTGCATGGAACACAGTCATTGCTAGGCCAGAGACTGTAAACTGTGTAACATCTTTACACTGAAATGCATAACTATCTTTTCTACTAACATGTCTTTTTTGTTGATAATTCCAATTACATATTCAGTGATCTGAGCTCTGTTCTAAACTGGATTGACAGAAATGTGCAAACCAGTGCTCATGTGCTTTAAGAAAAGGTGCATAAACTATTGCAATAAAACACGATGAAATAACCAAGATATCAGTAAGGGACAGGCTTAATTTTAAGTGAGTGATTATCTTATCACCACTGACCACATCATAAAATATTCTCAAGATGAGAAAAATATATCTACATTTAAATTGTTTCTTATTTGAAGTGCTTTAGCAGCTGTCCACACTTTTTAAAAGTGACACCTCAGCATAGGCTGAGATCACAGTTTGCTCTATCCACATGGGGAGCTTTCAGAGATGTATGACAGGATTGTGTTCTTTGCCTAGAAGAGGGAATAATGATAGTCTAATCAGTGTATGCCGGTGCACAGGGTTCTTGAGTGCTTGACTCATTTTGAGTTTCTGCCCTGAAAATTTAGTCACGCCCAGCTGACCCACATCCGTGCACCTTTAATTCGGTAATGTGATTGATGCTGATGTGAAATTGAGGGCAATATTGTATGATTAAGTGTCTTTTGAAAGGCATTAAGAAAGTTCATCTACTGACTTCACACAAACTGAAGGCACACAATTCCCTCCTTGCTTTCCACTGAGCTTTACTAGCCCTGCACTGCAGAATGGCACACTTAAGAAATAAAAAAAAATGGGACTTTTGCTACCATTCTGATTACTCTGGAGGAGGTGCAGAAGTGATTTCATGTATTTGGGTCTTTTAAAATACTGCTGTATACCAGAAGCTAAGTTAATGTTTCTGCAAGAATATGTCCTATTCACATCTTACCAGCTTAGGGGTTTGATACCAACACTGCAGACCTACAGGTCCAGTTTTGCTCTCTTCTCTGTGCTGCATTAGTTCAAACAGCTGTCAGGGAGTGAATCCACTCTAAGAAGCAGAATTAGAAAGCCACAACATTACTACTAGTAACTTGTCTAGATGTTGGTCCAATGACTACACACCTTACAGTGGTTTAGTGCTTGGTGGGAAGCGATCCTGCTTTCTTTTGAACATGGCAGAAGTTCTTTATGCCCTTATAGCAAGAAAAATTGATTACTGGACATGTTTATGTTCTCATTTTCATGTAATATTAATACATTTTTAGAAGAAGTCTATTGCCCAAATTGTCATTCTTTGTTTTCAGTTGTACTCACGCTTGTTGGCGAAGCAAGGCTCTAACCAAACTCCTGCCAGGAGCTCTTCACCCTGGCTAGGCCACAGATCAATTAGAAATGCAACTGTCAGCTGCAACTTAAGGCTTACATTGTTTCTGTTTAAATGGCATTTCAGCTACAAAATTATGTGAAGACAATCTGTGACTCCTGAAGTCCATTTGTTAAAAGCACCATCTTCTCATTTTAAGTTGTTTTGCACTCTCATCTCCAAGTCATTTTGCAAAGAGCAGTGAGTGTCTCTGGAGATCAAACACTACAGATTAATGTGCCATGCACCTCTATAAAGCAATAATTGCCTCACTCCTCCCCCAAGAGATGAGGATGTTTAGCACCTCTGAAAAAAGACCGTTTATATGTGTGACTACATAAAGGCTTAAGAATAATTTAGTGCTTCTGACAGTCCCACTAAGCCCTTAATACCCACCTAAATCTGACCTTTGTGCTTGCATTTTGAGCACTGAGGTTTGAAAGTTTTGGATTATGAAAGTGGTTTAGTTTGCAACAGTTATAAACTTTAGGAGATCTAATTTAATTTATACTTACAGAATTGCCCAAATACATGAAAGGTGCCCCAAAATATAAGGAATTATAATGAGAAGTCATATTTTAATTCATTGTCACGGTTTTATAATCTCATCTGTACCAGCCTCTAGTGGCTCATTAGAAAAGGAGTGAGGATTTCCATTTTTAAAAGCAGGTTTTAAGAAAGGGCCCATCCACCTACCCTGGGTTTCAAATAAATAAAACCCCCACATTTCCACTGTGAAGTCACACTGTGCCTGTTAAAAAGATGCAGATAGTAAGAAAAAATTACCATTTAGCAAACACACTTAAACATTAGCATTGTTGTAGATATGTTTATGGTTATTGCTCTGGATTAATCTGAAATTTAACAGGCTTTTAATGGCTTCATTTTGGAAATGGTTCTGCCTGAAGGAACAACTATGTGTGTATAGCTTCTCTGTATAGCTCTCAGCTCATGTACAAAAATTAACAAACAGCATATTGACAGTATCAGCAGAATTGTTATCATTCCTTGGCTGCAATGATGCTGCACCATCTTTACACTCAGATCTTCCGTACAAAGCTTGAATAAACACATTACAGTTTTATGTCCCCCCTGTTTGAATTAATGTGCTGAGAGATCTACAGGGAAAGGAGACCTGAAGTTCTGCCTCAAGCCCCTCCTTGCAAATCTAGAAGAATCTGTCCTGCTCAGCTCAGCTCAGCCCAGCAAGCACAAGAGCAGTGGATTCCAATGAGCCAGACTGGGCTCCCACAGGACATAACCCAGCACAGAACTGCTCTGCACACACATCACACCTGGAGTGCACCACAGAGCACTCTTGGGCTGCTGCCCTCCAACACCAGCCTGCCAATGCCTCCAGGTCAACAGGTCACTCAGGCACGGACAACTTGGAGGCCTGGCGGAGGGCAGGAACAGTTCCAGTTTTCCAGCTGAATTCATAGGCCAACACAGCCAGGTTTTGTGATTACCCTAATTTTTGAAAACACTACAGCCACTTGGAATCACTCTGTACTGAAATGAAATTATGATGATTTCAAAGAAAGGGTTACATCCTTTTGTTGTAGAGAGAGAAGGACTGGAATATCTGAAAAGGCAGCACCAAGTCAGTAATAAAAATGCAATGTTCAGTATGAATGTGGCATTCAGATTTCATTTAAGCTTTTTTAGATATTTCATGGGGCAGTTAGGAACATTCCTTTCACACACAAACAATTAGTCTAGTGTTAGGGCTTAGTTTTGAATCTAATATAGCTCATTATCATTTAATGTCTCTATTACAGTAGCACCTTGAGTATTGAACAACTTTAAACACAAGACATAGTCCCTATTTCATATTATCTGTAAGGAAATGGTGAGCTTTACATCCTAAAAGTAAAAAAGACAAAAATGGTTATCTGCTCATGAATGACAAATTCTTTCGTGCATTCATTCTAGTCTGAAACCCTTTGTCCTTTTAAAGCATACCATGTAGTTCCAAAATTCAGAGCAATTACCCCCCATCCTCCTAAGTATTGTGTTGTAAAATAAACAGTACCATGTTAATTGGAACCTGATAGAAATGGTAATGCAGTACCTTTTTTCTTTGAGTGTGATAAAACCCCTTAAAAGATGCAACTCAGCATCAATAAATTTCGGGAATACACTACATACATTAAATAGAGGTAAGTTGAGTCCAGAGTCATTTGCTTCTTCATTCAACCTCAGAAGTGGTGTCTTTAAGCAGCACCGTCTGCACTCTGTGCCCTCCTCAGACCGACCCAGATTCACAGTAAGGAAAGCAACAACAGCGGTGGGAAGATGAACTAAGCAATAGTCACACTCCAGGCTGTTCTCTGTAAAGATCCATAGGGTCAGGACAGCTGTCCCATGCTGACATGGCCTATATGTGACAGACTTGTAAGGGAGTGGTGTCAGTCCTCATCCCTGCAGCAGTCAGTGCTTTGTTCAACAAGGCTGGGGGACTGCTAATGCAAGATTAAGTTCTTTTTTCTTCATTCAGCAATTAACCAGATTGCTGTTGTGTCTGTCTCTGATTTAATTTTACAATCCTCAGAGGGTTTAAAGAGCCGCTGTCTGAAGCACCTGCTTCTGAAATACTCTTGTGTATTTTTGCTTTCCTTTTTTATACTTTTCCATTCTCTGTTGCAGTACCATGATTCTCTCTGCTCCTGGTTTTCTTGCGTTTTCCTTCAGAGGCAAAATTACAGTGATCCTGACGCAGTTTGGGCACAGCCACAAATAGTCTGTTTGTCTTTCCTCTCTCTGTCTCATAGTTAGAAAAGCATCATTGTGCACACAGTTCTGTCGATTTCAGTGGATGAATCCAGTTCATCCATCATGTCAGGCAGTCAAAAAACCCAACAAAAAACTCAAACAAAAGAAATTGTCTAAATCCCAAACAGGCATCTTTGGAATCAGTAGTGCAAAATGTTTGCGGATTTCTTTTCCTTGACCTACTGCAATAATCTCTCAATCTTCAAGTCTTTCCTAAAATAGTGGATCTGTAAATGTAAAACATAAGAACAATTAAAAAAAAAAGAACGGTTTTGGGTTTTTTTAATCACTCTCTTCAAATTCTCACATCAATCTATTATACATCTCTTAGAAGAGCTGTAAACTGTTGGAAGATCCATTTTGCCTGGGGCATTCTTCATCTGCATCAGGCTTTTGCATGGGTACAGCAAACTGAGGGTATTCTTTACATGGAGGATAATTTGAGATTAAAATGAGCTTTTATCAGTGCAGCCTCAGCTCTGCAGATTAGTTTTAAAAGGAAGAGACCTCCCTCAGAGGTCACAGTTTAAATACCTGCACTTCACAAGCTTTGGTACTGGTGCAGCAGTTTGGTGACACTTAGAAATGAGCTGATAAAATGAAAGGTTACCTTAAGGATTTCCACCTGTCTTTTTCTGTCTGGTTTTCCGGACTTTCACTTTCATAGGAAGCCAGATACAAACCTGGAAATGGTAAATATGTGTTATTTCCAACAGCATCTGTAACCCCCATCTCTCTGCATTCTTGTATGTCCTACTGTACCACGCAGAAGGTGGAATTTTAAAACTTCATGGTCCATCAGGTAGCTGGTAATCAGTGGGACACTGATGTTTAGCTCACATGTCTACCCTGGAAAGCTGTTATGTTAGTTTTGATAGAACAGTAAAGGAGCCCAGAGTTAAAATACGTTAGCATGACCTTCTCATAACAATATTAAGCAGTTGAATGGTCTCTGGTCTTGCATATAGAGATGTGGACCTATTTCCTCCATCACAGCACTGCTACCCAAGAGTTATATGAGCATTAAAAAAGAGACAGTGAGAGCTGACACCTAAACACATAAGCTTTTAAAAACTAAAGATACTCTTATCATTTAACACAACTTTATCTTCCTCAGTCTTTGTAAAGCTCACAGGGACATGGTATCTTCAATGGATACACAACATCCTCAAGGTAAGAGTGAGTTACAGGAACCAGAGAAGAAATGCAGTGGAAGAATTTTTTTTTCTGCAAATCTTTACACTGTAAGATGCATTTTATGACACCAAAATGAGTCTAGATTGTAAAGTCTCCTCTGCAAAACCTGGAAAGCTGGCAGTGCATTAATATCTCACTGTCTCCACAGAATCACAAGCTGTAATTTGTGTTCACACACATTTCCTCATTTAACTGTTTCATGATGCTTTCATTATTTAATGCTGGAATCATCACAGCATTCAAGTCTGTGCTACAAATGCATTGCCTTTTAATATTCAAGTGTTGGCCACCATTCCACCATGCCGTGACAAGCACGGTACAGCTGCATTTCACATGCCACTGCTGCATCCCTCTCACATATCCTCCCTTTTACTCAGGGCAGTTCTTTCTACTCTGCACTGCCCCTGGGTAACGGGGGAGGCCTCCTGTGTCTCTGCAAAGGGCAGCTCACAAAAGCAGGATGAATATAGGGCAGGGCATGAGAGAGAAAATCTGCAAACAATTAGTGAGTTGAGGTCACCCTTTTTTAGTCCAGTAGCCTGAAAACTGTACTTTTACCCTAACTTTCACCTTCTGTCCCTTTCGAGCCTAAAACAAGAAGAAATGCCTTCATCCTATCACCTTTGATATATATTATTTTAATCACATTAATTATTTTATTTTGGCAGTCATTCTTCTTATGATTCTAGGCAGGATTTTAGAAGCACTATTTTGCATTCTGAAGTAGTCTGTGAAATAAAAGCTGTCTAGTCTGATTACCTTGGATTAGTACAGAAAACTGCCTATAGAATGAAGAAAAAAATAAACCAAACACCAGAATAGCTTACAGGAAGGTTGCTATAGACAATTCTGTGCGTGACAATGTATAGAGAGGCAGCTGACATGAACCAATATGAAGTGACACAGTCTGACAAGCTGGATACCAAACTGATGAGGACAGACAAGTATAAAAAGACAATCAGAGGAATAATTTCAGAACAGGGTTTTCATAGCTACAGCTTAAATTAATTAATAGAAAAGATCTTAAAAATTCTTTTCTGTAGATAACATTTCTTTGTAGCAGAGGAGGAGGCCATCGCCCTGGGCTGTGTTTACTGAAGAGATGACAGTGTTGGTTTGTGAAAGACATTAGCGCTGGTTCCATCAATCACAGAACGAGTGGCTAAGGGACAGCTGACATTCACAGCAGTCCATGACATGCTTGTGTGGCCTCTTTTTGTGATTACAAAAATAGGGCCACAATGACAGCTTCCTAGACAGTGCCTTATAGAACTGCTACAGACAAGAGGAAAGCAATCAGGCAGCAGCTTCATGTGCCAGAAGGTTGTATTTGCAAAAACACATTGATAGAGTGTGGATAAACAAGCTGTTTGGCAGGAAAGCTAGGAAAGAACTGGGACTGGTCAGTGACAGAGATCACCAAGGCAGGGATCAGGGTGTTAATTAGTAGTGACGAAGAGAGACATTTTCAGTGATTAGTGATTGTACAGAGTCTTACCATCTTCAGTAAAAATGGGAGCAGTGTGCAAGTAGTGGATGATGTTAGGGTCTTGCTCAAATGGACACTCCACTTGCTTCCATGTTATAAATTCTCCTACTTGCTTAGCCAGTTCCAGAAATTTCTGTAAACATAAAATCATTCCACTCAGATATAGTAAGATTATCTCACATTCAGTGTTTGTTGGTCTGCACGGAAAATTGCAGGCCAATAGTCTCAGAGAGAGCTATTGGAATGGGATAGGTAAAAACATTTTTCAGATCTTACTTCAAAGTTGACGTGACCATTTGGAAGGCGATTAGCACATCCCTCATTCAAAAAATAAATGTCTTTGATCAATAGGCTGAAGAAGGGGATCACAATCTGTGGAGAGAAATGACATAACCATTATCTTTTCAGTTCAGTATTTTCTCTGCATGAAAGAGCAACTCAATCGGGAGAGATGAGAATAAAGAAGTATTAACTTTTCAGTGTGCTGTGCACTTAAAAAGCAGTACAGTGACGGGCAGGCAAAAGGGCAGTGGTGTCTAGAGAGACCTTCAGCCACCAGGAGAATGTATGCTGAGATGAAAGTGAACTGAACACAATGTTCACGGAGCAGAATAACATGACTAAGAAAATGCTAAAAGCCCAGTTTATTAGCAACAGCATCACTGTCTGATGACAACATCAGACAGCAAAAAGCAAAATAACATTGTGGAACTCTTCCCTTTCCTGTTGCGTCCTTAGAAGCAGAGATGTTAAACACACAAACTGAGCAATTTAAACACAGGTGGGAATCAAAGAACCAGTATTGTCCCTGGACAAGGAAAAACAATAAAATTTGATGACCAAGGACTTGTCTACAAACAGTTAATCAGGAGCTGTTTCATTTTCAATAGCTCCATGCATGGCTACCTCTTGAGGCATGTAATTCCCTTCCTGCTTATTAGTACAACCTCCTGCTTCTCCAAATTAACCTGCAGACAACAGGATTGAGGATACTAAGCTGGTTGACAGGAAACTGCCAACAGTAGCCAGAGAGACCATTGTAGTTCTCAAAATTAGCCCTGGCCATCATCCAGGGCAGAGTGGCATGTAGCAGTGATCTAAGCCTTCCCTCTAACCCATCAGTTAGGTCATAATTTTCTATAATAAAAGTCTACTTCTGGGTAGGGCTCTTGAAATTAATGGAATTACAAGCAGGGATAAATTTGATGCCAGATGTTCTACAGCAGAAAGCAGTAACAGCACTCCTGAAGTACATCTTCAGAACCTCAGCAGAGATCCAGAGTGAAGCAGATTCCCTCAGGGTCCTTTGTCTCACAACTCAAAGGGAAACGAAAGATAACACAAAGGACCAGACCATGAAAGCTGACTCCTAGGGCTCTGGGATTCAACAGTCAAACCTCAGTCTGGCCACCTCTCCAGCAGTGACACCGTGACAGCAAAAGGCCACTTGGGGGGATTGAGCTGAAGGTCAGCAGCCACCCCTGTGAGAATTTTCCTGTGGCAGCAGTGTCTGTCTTTTAAACCACCACGTACAAACTTAACCACCATGAACATAAAGAAAAACTGCACAGTGCATGGCAGAGTGTCTCGATGTTTCCACTGGTCTGTTTGTGTATGAACTGAACTGGAGCTTGTTAAGCAGCACCAATGCTAAAGTGCCTTCATGGCAAGCAAGACCAGCCAAGAGAGCAATCCTTTAGTTAAGTATTTAATATTGTCCTTTTATTCCATCTCATGCTGTACATGAGCTGTAACGGGATATGAAATGGACCCAGAACAGGATTGGCAGCTGTTATTTTCCAGTCTACGTGGATGCTGCAACTCTGTGATGCTACAATGGGTGTGAACAAGCCAGAGAAGTGAAAACGCTGAGGCAAGGAGTCCACAAGCTGCTGCCAGTGTGTGTTGTGAAAATGGAAGCCAACTTCTGTTCCAGCTAAAATACCACATCCAGTAAACTGCTAAAGATCTGCATCTCTGCTGCTTTTTTATGGGACAGCCAAAGATAAACTCTGTAATGTCGCTGCAACAGCCATGAAAAAGCCTGGCCTGATGCTCCAAGAGCCACTGGATACTTATCCTGATACATCCCACTGATAAAACATAGGAATGAAAACAAAGCACAGCCTATCCTCCCAAAATGCTGAGCCCTTCTCTTAGGGTCAGGTGGAGCAATTTCTAGTCAAAGCTAGAGTGTGAGCTAAGTGTGTTTCAGGATTTATTTTCATATTACCCAAACTAGATCAATCAACCTGCAGTAAGAATACAACTCACTCTATGTAGTTTGTTTTCTACCAAAAATGATGACTCTCTAACCAATGTGGTGTTAAAAGGTGGAAAGACAGAGAGAGCTGGAGCCAGACACTGATCCCCAGCTAGAAATCACTGCCAGGTTCTGTCTACATATTTTTTTGCAGGCAGATGTGAGCTTGTTCTGCCCTGCTCCACTGCCTGGGAGCGAGGTCAGCACCATTAGTGGTACTAAACATGAAGGAAAAGCCTTGCTGAAAGGGAAGGTATATGAATGTGGGCTGGATGCCAGGCTAATACAGCTACAGAGCCCCCAGTCAGCTCAGAACATGGCAGAGCTCGTTCTCATCTCGTCCAAAAGGCACCAAAAATATACCTGAGGATACCAATTCTCTACACATTTGCATGGAATTGCTGTATTTTGGTCTCCATTTATTTCTCCAATAAAAATATATTACCCTGTATGTTTTGCTTTTCAAATTTCTCTAGGAAAAACAACCAAAGTGGCTACAATTATACTCTAATACTGGCTTCACTCCAGGCACTTTGCTAGCATAAAATCTGGGTTAGTGCCAGAAACTCATATTTCTCTCCATTTTTATGCCCCCTCCATGCCATCCAACCCACCCACATGCTGAAGGACAATTGCCTCCTGCAGAAAGAAGAAAGTTAATGAGATCCGACTTGTTCTTCCTCCACAGTATCAGACAGCAACAACACACAGAGCTGTGCTGTACGTCCTCCCCACATTTCAGAGCCAGAGATATGCCATAGTACAATGCAGTTTCCCAGTGGAATGACTTCATTTTGGAGCTGTCACAGGTCATTTGACTGCACAGACAAAACCAGACTTACTGACTAACCAGTACACCCCTCTGCAAGCACAATTTGGTTTGAAGATAAAAATTTTCCTCAGAGTGAGCTTTGCTACGAGTTTGCCAAGAAACAACATTTTCTATCAAAAAAAAGTAATCATGCTCTTTTGGATGTGTTCAAGCTCATTAAAAGAAATAAATTATAATCTTACTTATAAAAAGAAACAAAATACCTTAATCCCACAGCAAGCATTACACGATCTACAGTATCTGACATTGTAAAATAACCCAGTGTGACTAGCTACTAAATCATATCCTCAAGCATTTTCCTGAACTAATGTCTACACAAGGAAAACAGAATATGGGCTTTTTCTGATGTAAAACAGATTCCTTTCAATCTAATAACCTCTCTGCCATCAGTATTAACCAGCTGGGGGTAAAGATATGACAGAGATTGCTAACTTCACAGGAAATTAAGTCAAATAAAGCAACTGGTTTGAATATCTATGATGGTTGCAGAACTAAACTGCAAAAGCATCTCAGACTGACAGGTCCTCGTTGCAGTGTGTGAGAGTTGAAAGAATTTCTTTGCCAGTCACAAACATCCAAATCATCTCTCCTTTGCATAGAGAAGTGCTTTTCAGAACAACTCAGTGTACTCCCATTGCAGCTGAGTCAGCCTGCCACCAGATGCTGATCTCATTTCACTGTAAATGCTGTGAGATTCCATTAGCTTCAGCAGATTTACATCAAATTTACAGGGGTGTGAGATTAGCATCTGGCCTGGCTCCTCTACTGAATGAATACTAAATTCCATATTGTGCTTGTTCGTGCAGTATCTACTTTAGTTTTGCCAGACTCAGTGCAGAGATTATCCATTTATGACTATGGGCAACTGCAGTGTAAAACAGAAACCCTCTTTCATAAAACAAAACAAAAAAAAAAGAATTGAATGAAGGAATAAGAAAATTAACAAGAAACATATCGGGGCACAAACCAGGAGGATCCTACACTCTAACATCTTGTCAATCTGATTTTTGCAGCATCAGTGACATGTCAGAAAGCTCCACATCTGCCACGAACACTGATAAAACACATCAATTCTTGCTCACTGAGACGGCAGCAACAACCAAATGAAACGAAAATTCACAAGGACAGAATATCACCCCAAATTTGCTGCAATGGATTCAGACTAGACTCCCTTGCAGGACTTGTGGTAAGTCATCTTTCCCTAATGTAAATGGAGATCCACCTCGTCTCCAGCGCTGTGCCCTTTGCTCTCCATCTCACCTCACACATCACACAATAAGGGTTTTGGTGCCAGAGCCTCGGGGCACAGCTGTAACAAGCACAGCTCCACCTGCGCCTGCCAGCCTCATGCTCCGCACCAAAATAAAAGTCATTCCAGTCTGCAATACCTGTTCCATCAGTCTAAAAAATGTGAATTTCCCAGGGATGTAGAGATGCTTGCAGCAAAGTCCTCCTTGCTGTATGTCCTGCCCTCTCTAACCCTCCCGATGTGTGACAGCAAGGCCACAAAGCCGTTCCATCCACTCCAGACTCTTTCAGCCACAGATTTACATTCCCAGTTGCATCTCGAAGCACACCAGCCTTGCACTGGTGACCCACGGAAGGGAGGAGAGCATCTGCATCAAGTCTTTGACCCACTGACCCCCAGCATCAACGCTCCCACCGTGTGGAGATGGAGGGATGTGGCACACCGACCTTCTCCCTGTTGCTGTGCGCGGTGAGGGAGCGGTGCGCAGCTCCCCGCAGCGCTGTCCGGTAGTTGTAGAAGTTGCCGGTAGGGTCCATCTGGTGCTACGTGCACAGAACAACACACCTGGGTTAGAAAGTGGCCTGGCTCCTTTAAAGACAACTTTACACTCAGTTGTAGCAAACCCTGAGCAGAGCTTAGCCTACATCTTCACCGTGTACAACTTCAAAACCCACAGTTCCTGAACTCCATGAGCCAAAGATACAGCGAGAGGTCTACAGCCCATGGCTGTTTGTACCTTTCATTTTTCTACTAACAGCCTCTATGTGAGGAATAAGCACTGCATATTTTATATATGCCAAATCCTGGAGTCCTCAATACAAAACACAACCTTGGGTCCACTCAACATCCAAGGTATAAATTGGGAGCTTTACATTCAGCATTGTGTGCATTGCTAAACAAAAACATGCATCAGTGGAAGCACTATGACATGCTATAACTATAGGCTCATATTTTGAGGTTTTTTTAATTCGTCCTATTTATTTGAGTGCCCTGAATCCTTCTCTGCATATCAGCAGCTTTACACCTTCCTTGCTACACCTGGGATATTTCAGCTTAGAATCTGGCCCTCTGTCTATGAAATGTGTCTGCAGACATCTCACACCTGGATAACAATGTGAAAATTCCCAAACAAAAAATATGAACATAATTAAAGCAGTGCATCAGCACTTTTTTTTTTTACCTCGAGAATGAAAAATTTGGCTGTTTTCACTTTTGACCAAGTCTTCTTTAGCCTGGAAACTGGACTCATATTCATTCCAGCTATGAGTGAGAAAGAAAAAAAGAGAGCCATGGATAAGAGCTGGGTTTCCTTTTTCATCTGTGACAGCTGATGGAAGGCCTGGTTAGAAGCTGTACTTACAAATGATTGCCATCAGTGAATTAAAATTCCCTATGTTAAAGCACTCTCGGGCAACGTCAATGAAGAATTCGATGACTTGTGCTCGCTGTTTCTTTTTTGCAGGCTGTAAATTAAAATAAATGAATATCTGTAATGAGCATATGCAGAGTTGGAGGTCATCCTAGGCATTTGTTCCATGCATGGCGTGGCTTCATGCACAGCTTGGGCCATCTGCTTTCAGTCACTGGCCCTAATTCTCTTCCAGCGATCCAGAGGATGCTGGTGACTGGCAGCCTCTGAAATCAAAGCTCTCACTGCAGTGACACAGAAGAAATTCACGGCAATTCCCAGCCCCAGTGACTGTCTCAGTGCTGGAACAGGCAGCCCAAGCAGCCCCAAAGCAGAGCCTCAGCTCCCCGCTGGCCTCCCTCGAATCAGTGAGCACAGACTTTGCTGAGGGCAGGATTTCACACCCCTAGAGCAGCAGCATCTTTGTCCAGAAAGAGCTGGTTTCGTTGCATTTATCCCTTTCCCCTCTTCTGTCCCTTTGCAATATGGCTAGCCCAAACAGCAGCATTTTAAATACACATTTTAATTGGACTGGAATCACCCTCTTTTCCAAAGATGATCTTCAAATGGCAATTTTTACATGCCATGGGCTATCCAGGCTCTTTAAACTATTATTATTCCTCCCTTCCACACCCTTTTCAAAGGGGAAAACATTAATTTCATTTTGATGGGACCAAATTAAACAAACTAAAACCACTACCAAGTTAAGAAACAGCAGTCACAGCTACACTAATGGGCAGCAGGACAGAGAGCCATGCAATGGGAATTCACACACACCACAGAGCTTTACGATGACAGATAACAAATATGGCTCCACTAGAATCTTTTCTGGCAGAAATCTCACAGGATAACTCAAGGCATTTTTTCCTCTCTTTTTCCCTGCAGGGTTCATTATTCCACACTGTGCTCCTACTACATCAAGAGAACAGTGCATTCCCCCGTGTGCCACCGCCTCTGTTTTGCAATATGTTTGTCATTTATCAGGTCACGTCTGCAAGTGCAATACTGCTAAAACTTACCATCAGATCCTTAGCTGGGTCATAAGAAATAAATCCCCAGGATTGCTTATTATAAAATCTCAGAGTGGTACTTCAGGCATGTGGTAAAACATGGCACATACTTTTGGCTTACCATGCAGATTTCTGTTGCTACGAGATAGCAGAGTCTATTGAACCATTTCACATAGGCCTCAAGGTTACTCGTCTTCTTCTGTTCACTGAAACAAGTCTGGGGAGAAAAAAAGCACAGAAAGATATAACTGTGTTCCAGTCAGCTGCCTGATCACTAAGATAAATACTGCATAAAAGTAATTACTGGCCACATCTCTTTCATGCACGTGGAAGACTGCGCATTTAAGGGTCACTTTTAAAAAGCCCCTGAGAGGGTGGGTGGCAGGTGGGGGTCTAACTGGGTGTGTCACACTGCACAATTCACACTGGTGTCCAGAAAACAGCCCCACTGTGCCTGCAGCAAGTGCTCACTGACAGTCTGCGCTGCCCCTTGCTCACTGGGGTATGAACAGCTGGGGCATTGCAGGGCTCTGACATCAACAAGAACATGCAGACAAAGTAAGACAGGCACAGTCTAACACAGCAAGCTCAGTTTGTGGCTTTGATTCCTGGACTTCCTTCACTTCAGTAAATGCAATCACCCATAGCCCATTTCTTGAGGGGAGAGACCAGAATTCAGTGAAGTGTAGAAGAGATAGAAAGAGAAAACACAGTTCTAGTTGATTCTTTATAAAAACCCCACTCTTGGTGAGTTTTCAGGAAAACAGAGTCTTAGCAACCAGCTCTTCCTGGATGGCTGCGCTTGAACAGGTCACTTAATGCCAGAGACACTTCACTGATAAGAGCCATTACAAAAAGCACATTTTTCACTTATTTATATAACACTTAACATAAATTCCCATAACTGATACAGGCTGTGGGAGCAGATACTTGGCTGAACTCTTCCAGTTCCTTTGTCATCAACAGAAAATTTGACTTCAGAGGAGTTCACACAGCCTGAAGATGTTGCTTGGGATTATAAGAACTCAAGTCCTTTTCCCAGCCCTAAATTCTTAGGCAGCCCATCTAGAACACTCAGCTCTCTGGAGGTCAAGAGATTTGTCTGAACATGCATTAACATCCACTAGAGGGTACCAGAGAATACCAATTTTTGTTTTATTAGGACGATCATTTCCCAGAGGTACCATAAACACATGCCACTAAGAAGAAAATCGTAATGCATAAGCAAAGATCCATTAATGTCAATGGGATCACCCATATTATGTAAGGTAAGCCAGTGACTAAGAACCCCTTCAGAAATGGGACTTAATTTGATTCCCAAGGTAATTCAAAGAAGAAAATATTCAGCTGTGATTCTTTATACAGATGTGCTTAGAAACGCAAATCATAGTACCATGCTTTGGAGGAGCAAATCTTAACAGGACTGAAATTCTGAGCCACTTTATGAATAGACTACAAACACAATAAAAGTGTATTTTTAAAGCATCTCAAAAGTAAATGTTAGCAAGCAGCATGTAAATATCAAAAACCCAAAGGAAACCCAAATCAGCCCCAGTCTAACCACAGCGGCTGCTTTTCATGTGCTCTGTTTTTTGTTCCCTATTACAGCAAAAAGTACACAAAACCCAGGTTTTGTTCTGAAAATAGTATTTCCATCTCAGAACTGTTGTCCTGTGCCAGGGCGTAAGAGCCACAGCTAATAACGCAAAACTTGTGAAAAATCTGCAACAGTAAAGTTGAGACAGTCTGCTTTTTAAAGGTTAAGCTTTATAAATGGCAGCAATATTTAGCACCTCCCAAGCATCTTCCATCTGCAGCTCAGAATGCTTGATAAACATTCATAAGTGAAGCCTTTTGAAGCCCTCACGCAAGGAAGATGTTTAATATGATCTCCAGCTGGAGGGAATTCAGACCTGAGCCAACTCCCTGTACTTGACAGGGGTGTTCTTCATGGGTCAGGGAATATGTGACTCCACATAAGGTTTGTGCTGCTTTGTCCAAAGACGTGTCCAGAGAAGGGCAGCAGAGCTGGGGAAGGGGCTGGAGCATGAATCTGATGAGGAGCAGCTGAGGGAGCTGTGGGAGCTCAGCTTGGAGAAAAAGAGGCTCGGGGGGAACCTTCTTGCTCTCTACAGCTCCATGAAAGGAGGTTATAGGGCAGGGGGGGTTGGTCTTTTCTCCCAAGTAACAAGCAGCAGGACAAGAGGAAATCACCTCAAGTTGTGCCAGAAGAGGTTTAGATTCGATATTAGGAAAAATTTCTTCACTGAAAGGGTAGTCAGGCATTGGAACAGGCTGCCCAGGAAAGTGGTGGAATCACCATCCCTGGAAGTGTTCAAAAAGTGTATGGATGTGGCACCTGGGGACATGGTTTAGTGGTGGCCTTGGCAGTGCTGGGTTAAGGGTTGGAGTTGAGCATCTTAGAGGTCTTTTCCAGCCTAAACTATTTTGTGATTCTGTGTACAGTGCTCTCCCCCTGGGCTATCTTGGCACAGAAGCTCTTAAATCATCCATGCAGAGCATGAAGAGAAGTTCCAGACTGCCCCCACTTTGATCAGCCTTGCTGACTTGAAGCCCAGGTGGCTGAAATCTCACTGTGGCTGGTTTGGTGTCTTGTGTTTCTGACACACCTTTGCTGCCTTGGAGTTCCTTTCTAAAGAATGTCACCAATGCCCACAATACCTGGAACTCCATCTCTGCCCATTTCCCTCATCCTGAAACAAACTGAAGAATCTCCATAAGTCCAAGAAGAGAAGGAAAGGGCTCAGTGTTGCATATTCCATCCATCCATCCATCCATCCATCCATCCATCCATCCATCCATCCATCCTTTTCACCATTACAAGCTATTTTGGTGCTCTTTGTGCAGCACGACAAACACAGGTCTTCCTGATACCTTTGGCATCCAATGAGGAAATTCAGCCATTGATGTATGACCTCAGTGGGAACCCATATGCAGTTCAGGGGAAGGATTTTCCACCCTCTTTCTCTTCAGACAGTATGTGAAATCTCTGACTGTCCCTCTCCAGCTAGGAAGGCTCTTTCCTTATTGCAGCACTCACTGAAATGCTGCTTTAAACCTCAATGGAATCACTGGAAAGACTTCAAGGGGCTTTCACAGCCTTTGGATGAAGCCCTGATCAGGCACTCCATTCCCTGTGGTGCTTTGGGTTAAAAGCTATTGTGCGGAGAGAGAAGAGTGCATTCATGACGCACTGACTCACTGCTGTGGTGTCTGGGCACACACTGTGGGCATTACATCACATCCCGAGCCCTTACTCCTTCAGCAGAGCCACAGACATTCCCTGGCTGCGCACAGCCACAGCCATCTGTCCCAGGCAAAGCAGCCTGGGAGGAACAAGGCAGAAAGCACAACTTCAGAGTGGTGGCCAGTTTCTCAGTTGGCAGTGACCTGCCAGTGCGAGCTCTGCCAGCTGGTCCCATCCTTGCCACGACAATACAGGTCACCAGCTGCTCTTGGGGACCTCATCACATCTGGGCAAACTGTGGTCACTTTGAGAAGAAAAGAGAGAAGAAACCATACCTTGGTGCCATCCAGAGGGTCTTTGTGTACAAACGCCTGCACAAACTCCTCGGGTCCAATGTGACTTAGTCTCTCCTGTTGAGGGTAGGGGAGTGGGAAGAGAGAGGGAAAAATAAGAAAGCACCCCAGAACATGTTCTGCTCCTCTTGGTAAGGCATCATCATTTTCTGTCGGCTCTGAGTGGTGTCATTGAACTGGTAGACAGCCAACTAACCAGACATTAAAATTCATAATAATAATTAGAAGTATGTCAGCAGAAAGATGAAAATGAGAATAAATACATCTCATTACTGACAAGCCACAGTAAGGGTCCCCTCCACTGTGCTGGATGCACAGGGCTCCATCTGGGAGCCAGCAGACATCAGTTCTGTGCTGGGTGCTGCCTCGGAGCTGCTGTGGCCCAGCACTGCTCAGCAGCCTTGTTCCCAGCTGCTAAAATGCAGCAATGCTGTGACCTGGTGTCACAGCCATCCACTGCACACACAGGGCTCTGCCCTGGCTCTCTGCCCACTGGCCTCAGGTGCTGCCCCGGGCTGGTGGCTCTGGGTCACTGGGTGAGGAAGGCACTGTCGATGCATGTGACACATTAAAGGCTTTGCTTACACTGGAGAGTGTCCCAGGCACGAACTAAAACAAAAATAAATAAAGTATCCAAGTCTCTCTTACTATAAGACAGGCCACCTCCAGCAGCTCCTGAAAAAACGTGGCAGCTCCAACCACACACTGACCTTCCTGCTAGGCTTTTCATTCCCCTTAAACAAGTTTATTAGAAAAATAAATATTTTCAGTAGGTTGTAGGCCACAAAGGTATTTCAGAGGAGGTATTTTGTATTTCCTACAGCTGAAACATAGAATACTCAAGCAACAATAAAATAAATTCTGCTCAAGTGAAAATTGTATGTCTACTCCTATTCTTTTGGCTTCTCACCTTAACACTGATAACTGTATAGGGCTCTTACTAATGAATAAATGTTTTAAATAAGTAGCAAATAATTCTTACTAACAAATAAGCATCAGACAGTTTCAGTGCAGAGCACTTGACATATTGGACATAGTAACGAAAGAGAAGGTAGAAAGCCTTGATTACAGTACAGTGGAATTAAAATCTCTAGCTGCATCTGTTTAAAAAAGGCAGTGATGCCTCAGTTACAGGGAGTCTCCCCTTGGAAGACAGTTGTACTGTGGAAGAGGAAAAAAAACAAAAGCAAGAAGAAAACTCCACGCAAAAGGACTCTACTCTCTGGCTGAAGTTATGTAAAGGAAAGAGAGCCAAAGCTGCATGTTTTGCAAATTAACCATTCCACTTCTTGACAATAAAATATCAACTATCTTCAGAATTCCAAAGGCTAATTTCCTAACATTCACTCCAATCCACAGTGCATTTCATGTTTTGTTTTCCCAGCCTTCCTCTCGAGGTTGAGCAGTGTCCACAGGAGGACAGGCAGCAGGGCACCAGAGCAGCAAGAGATCTGCAGATGGCAGCAATGTTTTACGTTCTTCTCTGCACATCCAGGAGGTCCATGGGGAGGACCTGACCCCGAGAGAAGTGCCAACATTTTGGCACTGAATTTGACACACGAGAGCCTCTTTGGGAGCTGACTGCAGCCCAGCACAGGGGGAACAGCAGGATTTCGTGGCAGTGGTATCTGCACACCCTTACATGCCTGTGCACCAAATCCCAAAGGGAAGAATGAAGGCCACATCAGACAACTCAAATGCTTTGTGTATCTGGAGAAATGGAACTCAACTGCTAAAATCTGTTCCAAATTTATAAAAGGGTTAACGACCAGCCGTTTCAACAGCACCTGCAGAGCTTGCAGGGCTCTGAGCACCTTATAGAAATGACATTCCTGGGACTTGACTTTGCTGGGATTGGATTCTCATTTCACAAATAAGCAAGCTGCAGTACAGTGACCTGTTCCAAGATGCACAGGGACACTCTGATATATCATTTGTTTCCCAAGCATCTCTTAACCTGTCAAACCCTGCCTCCTGCTGCAGTGCTGATACAGCATGGGATGTGCTGCAGCAGTGCAGACATTTTTTGGTTATGTCTGGAATACTTAGCAGCTGATGGCTTAAAATAACATCTCTGGCTGCAGAAGTTGGGAACCATTCCCACTTACCAGTTCCACATGTGTCAGCTGCTGAGCCAGGGTGTAAGGGTCACTGCAGACACTCAGGATTTCTCTCTGAATTGATGGAGGTTTAGTTTTAAAGGCAACCAGCTTATCAGAGACAGCAGCACTGATCTTGACAATCCCTTCTTGCCCATGGCTGAGGGCTGCAAGCTTCTGATTCAGGGCTTGCAAAAGCTGATTCATCTTTTTCCAGTAGGCCTGGAGAGACAGGGAGAGAAACATAAGCCAGAATACTTGACATAGGAGTGCTTTTGTGCTGAATTTTCCCTTCTGCAAAATACTCCTAAGCCAGCAACAGGTTACCATTTTATTTCCAACAAGCCTATTTCAGAATAAGCAGTTGGCCTAATTACAGTTCTGTGCTCTGGACACAGAGACTGCAGTCGAGAGGAGAGGCAGGCAGGACTGGTGGGTTGGGCTGGCACTGACACTCCAGATTCCTGCCAACATCAGGTTCAAAGGAGAGGCAATGCTACAACATGAGTTACTGCAGCTTTCTGGAGCACAGCAGCTTTTGGTACCTATTTTTTATGTCAGCTATGTGTTGGCTGTGGACTCTACCTGTTAATGGTGCCTTGTCAACTCTTATTTATTAGGAATAAGAAATGTTTCTAATGCTATTTTCTCCATCCTTTTGACCTGAATGCAGCAGAAGCACACAGCTGCTTGCTACCCAGCTGGAGTGGCTGGAGCATTGAGTAGCTTTGAGTATTTAATATCCAAATGTTAATTGCTACTGAAGGAAGCTCATATTGTATTCCAAGCACAGCCACGTGCTCAGCAGGATGATCATTACCAACTTGCCCAGGTTGTTCTCAGAGCTGGAGCAACAATGAGTGGAGTTTCTGGCCATGGAGGATGGGCAGAAAGAAATTACCTCAACTTTTTACAACTGACAGATGCAGACATCACAAAACTGAGATAACAGAACTGGTGGATGGGCTCTAAAGACAAAGATTAATCGGGAATGTCCTTGACAAAAGCCTTACTTGGAGGATGAGGTATACCCTGCTGAGGAACATGGTCTCATGGGCTTTGCCAGCCAGAGAAAGGAGCACTGGGCAAGGGTGCAATGGGTACTTGCTCAGTTTCAAGAGCACGGTCACTTTTGCAGGCTGGTGACCGCCAGCTCCTCTTCCAGCACAGACACACAGTGGAGGGATGCCCTGGCTGCTCCCCATCCACCTCCTCTCACCCCACCCCAACAGGATTTAGTAACAGCAAGGTGCCAGTGACACGGGTTTGTCATCTGCCACCAGGAGCCAGAGCTGGCCAGGAGCCTCTGTCACAGCTGCCCTGCACAGATGTGCACCCCAGCACTCCTTGCTGTCCTCACCATCACCTCAGATCTGGCCAGACTGTGCCTCCCGACAAAGAACAGCACACGCCTGTGTCACATTCCAAGCTGGATGCAGCTCAAGTGAGTTTTGGGAAGTAATCCCGAACTTCGGTCCAGTCCCTGTCTTCTTCAGAGTTTTGTAGGCTGTGGATAGCGTTCAGTGTTAGGCACGGACAGCATTCATGTTTTAGGTGTTCAAGGAACAGTCAGTGCTCTTCTCACCTGCACAGAATCCCCTCTACACCCTGGGGACAGCACCTTCTCCTACTTCACAGTGAAGAATAACCTCTCACATCTCCTCTGTCTTCATTGCAGGGTAGGAAAGGCTGGAGACCTTTAGAACATCCTGAGTGCTTCAACTTTTGCTGTAACCCATTGTAACTTTGATGCAGCTTTTCTAACAAAAGGTTTCACATTGCTGAGCACCCTCCCCTGTCACTTGAGGAAGATGCTCTCTTGAGCTGGGCTGGAACATGGACCAGGTAAGCAGGATGTATCAGGCTTTTTTTGTGTAAAATAGAGCCGTTAAGTCTGAAATGAAGCAAGGACCCAGAAGGCGAGGAGGGACTTGTCTTGGAGAATGACAACACGCAACGTATTTGGAATCAAATCCCACGGGTGGAGTGAAAATTGAGTGAGGAAAATAAAAACCCACTCTTTCAGTTTTTATCTGTTACTGATGTGTATTAGCTCCAAGGAAGGCCTTCTTCATGTAAATCCTCATGCAAACAGATGGTCACATTTCTGATTTACAAACACTGTTCTGGACCCAAACTCTAGACCAGCATCTAAATATTTCTCTGTTTTACATCCAGGTGTGTTTGCAAATCTCAGCACAGCTTATGAGGTTCTGTGAACACAATGTTATTTTTTGGTGAAAACTCGAACAGTGACATATTCGATATTTTGTGAACATATTTTGTAAACAGGGAACTCAGTTTTTTGGGGTGGGGGGACAGCATTGAAATCCAAGCCTTCTAATTAATATAAAGCATCTGGCTAAAAGACTTAGCTGGAAACCCAGCTCCTCTTTCTAAAAGGAGTTTGGATGAGAAATCTTCGACCAGCCATGCCTGTGCAGTATCAAATTCTTCAGTTTGAATGAAAAGCCAAAAAGCCACATAAAATTGCTTGAGAGATGTGCGTATTAGGCAGTCTTTGAATCTCTTTTTCAAGAGATCAAGTTTCACCTCATTTTGTAGGGAATATGGCACAAAAAATAGATATTGACAACAGTAAACAAAGCCAACCACCTAAAAAAGAATGAAAAAACGAGTGACACTTTAAGGACACAAACAATTACACAGAAATCAGAGCTCTTGAAGAGACTCACTGGAAATCAGTTGGGTGCACCCTTGCCTAGAAAGCTTTTCTGTGCACATTGGGGGAGAAATTAAGAAAAAAAAAATCCTGCTTTTGCCCTTCTAAAAGCATTTCCTGCCTTCTTTAAACTACCTCCACTAACTGAAAACAACATTGTTCATTACCTCCAACGTGCTGGTAATTATCTTGCCACAAAGTGACCCCCCACCATACAGGGGCTGCATGCTGGACTTTATCAACCATTTTCACTTCACTGCCACATTAACAGTCAAAAGAAGCATACTACTGTTTAATATTTAAAGAAAATGTTTCGTTCTTAACTAGGAAAGTTCCTCTGAAGACAGCAGGCCTCAGCAGGTGGCTTAGGAGCTCAAATTTTAATTAAAATTTCCAACTCTAAATGCAAATCACTGCACTTACTAAGAAATGCTTCTCAGCATGGACACCTTTATAAGCACATCACAGAGCCTTTAGAAAGTGGACTCTACAAAGGACAGGAGCACACACTGCAGGGGAAAATCCTGCACTGACCTACATGGACTGGATGAAATCACAAATCTTTCAGTCTTTAATTTCTATGGCTCACAATGGGAACAAGTTTCTTCCAAAAAACTAGTGGCCACCATCATTCTCCTGCACTGTCCCTTAAAAAAAGGAAATTTGCATTTGGAGGATATGAGCTGTGTCTTAAATTAATTATTGATTTTGCTCGGGCATAATCACTTGCAATTAGAGTGCCTAGTAATATCTGAAAAACAGTAATTTGAAACTAATGCAGTCTGAGGCTCCCCAGGGCAGCCACAAGCACTGCACACAGCTGTGCAGGCTCCAGAGCAAAGGTGTGCAGTGCTTGCTCAGGTTAGGCAAATAAACCTCTGCTTTGCATGCAGAAAGTTGATTTATAGCATTTATGCCTCTGCACCAGGGCAACCACTGCTGTTAAAGAGCACACGCAAAGCCCCTGCTCCCCACCCTTTGTTTGGGCTGGTTCCCTCTTTCCCGTGGGCACGATTTTGGGGGTCTGTACGGTTTCCCTCACTTGTGATGCTGAAGGGCTGCAGGGCACCTGTTGGGGTGGCTGGCCAGGAGCAAGCCCATTGCCTCTTTTCCTTTGGGGAGTTTTACTGCTCTGGCTAATGGAACTGAAGCCACTTTGGCCCTTTTTGATTTTTTTTTCTTTCCTTTACCTCCATCACTGTGTCCCACATCTCCCCCTTCCTTCCTGCCCTCTCTCTCCCACGACTGTCCAGCCCAGCCAGGCAATCCACGCCAGCCTTCAGCTCCCTGAAAGTGCCAGTCCAAGAGCAGCTGCTCCCATTCACGACATTTTTTATGTGCATAGGAGGGTCCAATTTCATTTCTGTTGTGCTGCAGCCCTGCTAATTCCTTCTGTCCTCTCTCCACCCTTCTCTCTCTCATCCTCATGGGTATGTTCTTGTTCTACTGGACTGCACCCCTCTGTGGCTTGAGGCCAGGCCTTGATGTAGCCACTGGAACTGAATTTTTCCACATCCCATGGTTAACCTAGAAGTAATTAGAGACTCTCTGTGTACTATTCGCTTATTATTTTCATGAACTTTGTGGTCTTTTTAATGTTTCTGAATTAATTTACGGCGTTCACCCACCTGAATTTGCAAGCAGGTCTCCCAGAGGCTCCACTCACTGTGACCCCCTGTGCCACACACAGAGCTCACATATTTGAACAGCAAGACCATACAGACATGCAGTCTGAGTTTGTGCTCAGCAGGCCACACACCGCTGTCTTCTGTCACTTCCATGCTCCCAGACAAGCTACATGTCCATTAATATTTGTATTTCTTTAAATGTAAGAACTTGGATCCAGAGAAGCTGTGGATGCCCCACCCTTGGAAGTGTTCAAGGCCAGGCTGGATGGGGCTTGGAGCAACCTGGTTTGGTGGAAGGTGTCCCTGCCCATGGCAGGGGTGGGCAACAAGATGGTCTTTAAGGGCCCTTCCAACCTAAACCAGTCTGTGACTCTCTGATTCTAACTCGGGAGATCACAGCTCTGCTCTGTTTGAATTGTCACCAGCGCATTCAGTCTATGCTATGCCTTCATATATTCCTTCTGCAAAATGGGAATATTGTTTACCTATAAATTCCAAAGCTCACTCTGATGTGTCCCCCAGGAGCACCTAAAGATCACTGCCCCAGGAGCACCTGAAGAGAGATGTGGCTTTCAGGGAAGCTACCACAGGTTTTTACCATTATTGGAGAACAAAACTCAGACTATCCAGGAACAGAGTGTCGAAAAAAAGCAAAAGGAGGAACCAAGTGGGAAAATTAATTTAACACCTCAACAGAGCATCCCAAGTCAGGCATCCTCACCTCATCACATGGGGCTATCCTGTGAATCATGTCTTTCAGATGGCCAATCATCCGCTCTTCCTGAAAGTCATACGGGAATGTCTCTGTCCACTCTGTCAGCAGCTGTAAGATTTTGGGTCCAAATTTTCTGATTCGAGCCTGAAATGGAAACCATTGAATGATGAAACAGGGATTGAAACATGATTACTCTTTAAAGTCTCCCACAGTGTGTGTCACTGAACGTGGGGCCAGGTTTTCAAAGAAGGCATTTACGTTGCACCTGCAAAACCTGCACACATGCATACAAAGAGTGTGGTGCACAAGTAATACATTTTGGCATGCAAAATATACCAGAACTTAGGTGCATGCACAACTGCCTATTTTTACATGCAGACTTAAGTATTCTGCACATGCAATTGGCCTGTTTATGGTTGGATGGACATTTTGTTGGTGCAACCTTTATGCCTTTTTTAAAAACATCTGGCCTTTTTGCTGATTTGAACCATTTGTTCTTCCCTTTTGTACTTACAACCCTTCTATATTTTCATCCTTCTCTGAAAAACTGGAATGAATTTCTTGACCAACAAAGAGGTTTTTTGCTCCTTTGCTTTCTGGCTGTGTGAAAAAAAACTGCTTAGTGACCAGTGGCAGATGTACAATGAAGAAAAGATGGACAAAACAGCAG
This sequence comes from Acanthornis magna, assembly GCA_036785705.1. Taxonomy (NCBI): domain Eukaryota; kingdom Metazoa; phylum Chordata; class Aves; order Passeriformes; family Acanthizidae; genus Acanthornis; species Acanthornis magna. The sequence continues at coordinate 4,551,553 of JAWUZG010000092.1, forward strand.
CACTTTTCTAACTTTACCTGGGCTGCTGATAGTGTTGCTCTCTTCCCACATGAGCTCAAGGTCGTGATAGGACAAGGACACTCACACAACACACAGCTGATGCCCGCTTTTGGTGTAGATTTATCTGAGGATGTGGCAGTGGGAATAGTCAGGATGGGGCAAGGAGGGAAATGCAGGGAACGGCACAATTGGTGCATTAGTGTTATCTCAAAAGACAGCCAGTGCGGCTGCTCCCAGAGCTTTCATCCTCTGTTATGTGAAAAGGAAATGGTGTTAAACAACAAACTGCATTTTTATTTACAGAAAACACAGACCGAAACAAACAGCCTTCTTCTGCGTCCCACGTACTGCAGCTAAAGCGTACCCTGTAATCAGGAAAAATTATACTCTTAAGCTCCCCAGCTCTTTGTTTTTCAACCAAGGTGGTTAAAATGCATATTTCAGCTTTCTACCAACAACAGGTTTCAATGAACCACATCTCTAAAAATAACTGCTGTCAGCTAGCATTAAGCTCAGGCTCAGAGACCAGCAGGTGGCTGCTAAAGGGAAAGCTTTATTGGAAACTACAAAGGTCTGGGGAGACATTTGCTCCAGCTGTGTAAACTGCATTAAGAATTGATGGAGAGGGCTTTGTCATGTCACAGGACATGGGATGGGAGGTCGCTTGTGTACAAAGTTTCAAAATCAGCCCCACTCCAGGAACACAAAATCAGCTGTGTCCCACCAACCCTCAGTTGCTACAAAACCCAGATGCACTGCGGGCAGATAAGAGATCTTCATAAGAAGACAGTGTTTCTCATTTCTTGAAAGTTTAATGAGCAGCAAAACTTTGCAATGCTCGCATTTTAATCTTCCTAAACTTGTATCTGTCATAGAATTGGAGAACAGAAGATCACACCTTAGAAAACTTGTTTTGCATGGTTTACCCCATAAAGATATTTCTATTAACACTGACTGTGTGGGTAACCCAAGTCTGGGATTGCTGAGCATTCCGGAGAATGGCTCTCCACAGTGAGGGCAGAGCTCCTGTTAATCATGGAATCAGCTGTCTGTGCAAAAATGAGCATGTGTGTTCGGGTATTGGTGACTCAGGATTTGATGCTACACTCATTGTTTCAAAGCTGCAAAGGCTGATGCTGAGAATCATCAGAAAACCATGAGATTTTCTCATTCTCTTCGTCTGTCAGGGCCTCACTGCTGCTCCTGTCCATTCCCAGTGCTCCACCGGCGCAGCACGGAGGGCAGGAAGGTGCTGGGCACCTGCCCCTGTTACACGGGGCTCAAAGGGGAGGCCAAGAGGAAATATTACTGTACCAGGAGCAAGAAAGCAAAGGGGCAGCGAGACATTGAGTAAAAATGGGAGAGAGTGGTGTGTGGACATCTGCACTGACAGTGTGTGAGGGCTCCGTCCTACCTCCCTGAATCCCCAGGCTTCACCAGAGCCTTAAAGAAGGTAAGAAGGAAAGTCACCTGGGAAGACTGAGCCAGGGGAAAAGGGAAAATTAGGAGATCTCTAGTGACTACTGCCGGAAGCATTGCTCTCAGACATGGATACCAGGATGCCTCAATGTCAAGATCTCAGTGGCAAATCCTTTATGAGAAAGCTTCAGTCAATCTGAAGAGAGGCAAGGGACACACACCAGAGCCCCAGAATCCTCTACCCATTGAAAACAGCTCACATTTTCCTGCTGTAAAGATAAACTAACCTTGTCCAGCACGGGGTCATCCAGCCGCTGCTGCTCAATGCACTTGTGACAAACTCGGGACAAAAGCTCATGGGGTTCGATGAAGAGTCTGGAACTCAGCAGGAATGTAAAGATATAGGCTTTCTGCAGGAGAAGGACAAGTAGACCTACTGTAAGCAGCCACACAGTGGGTAATATTCACTGTAAAAGCCCTCAACTTCACAGTTTGGTTTTTTTTTCACTTTTTTTCCCATTTTAATCTAAAAGACATAATGATTCCTGCCCCTGAACAGGGAACTGGTTGCACTGGGTGCAGGAGGCAGCAGCTTCTCCTTCCTCCACAGCATCCACTGGCAGCCCTTGGCTGCCTAAACCCTGGGCAAACATCCAGGGAAGACAGAGTGCAAGAGCAAGCTCAGGTACAGGAGACAGCACAGCCACGATGCTGCAGAGCAGGAAAGCCAAACGGGCAGGAATCTCTGTGTTGCACTGCGTAGGGAGCTGCAGACACCCCCGTGTCAGCCACATCTTGCTACCGCCCTGCAGATCTCACCCGGCCTATTTTAAGCAATATTTCATATATTCTATAACTCCCCAAAATTCATTTCTATCAGCCAAGTCATATCATATGCAGTTCCACATCTGTGAAGCTGTGGGAGGCAGGTCTGCTGGATAAATCCTTGGATTATACAAATTATTCCAGCAGTGAATTTAAAATACATCCATGAAGCCTCAGTTGTTTGCATCCTGACTCCTCCTTGCACCTGAATTATCTCCTTTCCCCCAGCCCTGGCCATGCCCCTGAGCAGCAGGTATAATATTACATATCACACATTGCCTAATGAAAATCTCACAGCCTGATCTGTCCATTACCTATTTTTATTGCCTTTCTGTTCCCTTTTTTTTTTTTTTTTTTAATTGAGATGCTTCTCTATTACTTATTTTTAGCTGATCAGAAACTGAGCTCCGGGTAATTTAAAACATGCTGCCTGCTCTGCATTGATAACTCTCCCGGTCTTCTAAAGTACCCAGAAGTCAATGCTCCTCTGTGCTTTGAAATACAAGCCTTTCCATGGAGATATATTAGCACTTAAAAGTCTTCCAGTCAAACTCTCTCTGAATTCCACTGAGGATGTGCAAAATCCAGAGAAGTCAATAGCTTGCAGGACCATGAACCTGCTTCCAGTTTAGATCCTCACACTCTTGGTGACGAAACACTTAATTTCCACTGATGGAGCAAGGATTAGGATCTGGACTGTGCTGTCCAGTGACCGCAAAGTTGTGAATACAACCCCAGGTAAATCATAAAAGCACCAGAAGAAGTGTCTCTGTTGTCACCAAGGGAATGCTCTGCACATACAGGCAAACCTGGATGACTTCAGCAGCCACTGAAATTCAGCTAATTTAATGCCAGTTCAGACTTGGGCATTTTTTGCTTCAGTTTTTCTCTAAACCTCTCCGGGAAGCACTGCTATTTTTGAAGTGCTCCAACTGCTACATCACTAATTCATCACCGCGACAGCTCCCCCCCTGCCCTGTTCTCTTATTTAAAGGCAGTATCATCTTTGGGATCTGCTTTTTCATGGGAACAATTATAGAGCAGTGAAACAGCATTTAAAGCAATGCATCAATTTACCAAGCTTTAATTGTATGCAGCTTTTAAATTAGCCCTCTTAATTCAAAATTTAACACATTTGCACTTTTGCATAAAGCGCTGCCCCAATTCATCAAAATGAAACCATTTATTATACTGTGAATTGCTTACTTCAGGGTAGTAATCAGTGGTAGGTATCAGATGCTGGATTAGAGCATCCAGAGATGCTGAGGTAAGGTTTCCATCCTGGAAGATCAGTCCTCCTTGTTCACCTTCTTTCGAAGTATGTAGATGAGGGCTGAAGCCACATGGGGTAAACATACTGGTGGAGCTCAGCGTTTGGGGCATGCCTTCCTGCAACAGAGACAGCGACAACATCCATCAGACCACAGCCACATCTTCTGCCTGGTTTGAACAGCTCAGCCACTAACGGGAGCTTCCTGGCCACAAAATTAACATCACCCCTTCTTGATAACCTTCACGTGTCTTTCATTGCTGGCACTGGCAGATCATGCCTGTGATGGGCAGAACACGGGAAAAAAGGACATTTTGATTCATGCTTTTGGGTCAGAAAGTGATGGCAGCTTCTCTGGGCTCCCCCCTCCAGCCAAGAGTGCCTGTGATGATTCCCTTTTCGCTGCCATCTCTGGTCAGCTCCCATCATCAGTTGGGACTGGAATTCAGCAGGTTCCTGAACAGGATGAAGCAGCTTGTTTGAACCTCTGCCCTCCTGAGAATGAGGCAGGGAGAATTTAGGGTGAGAGGGAGAGAGATCCCACCTAGAGCTTGCTTGGGATGGACATTGGAAAATGTCCTGTGGTTCCCATGGGACAGGAGAGGTGTCAGAGTGAGTGAGAAGATGGAAGGAGCAGAAGTCAGCCGGGGGAGGATGGAAAAATTTAAGGAGTCGGAGGGAACAGAGAATGTGGGAGCTGATGAAGAAATTATATAGCAAGGAAGAGAGAAATGAGGAAGAGTGAGAAGGCAGACACCTGAACTATATTTGGAGCCTGAAGTTAGTCAGTCCTAGATCTATACTTAGGTACTAAATAAATGTTTCAAAGAGATCCTGAGCACTCATCGCCTTCACTAGAGCTGCAGAGTCCTCAGCACTTCTGAAAAGGAGGCCAGGCAGACTCTGAGCATGTAGCCCAGTTCCAAGCTCCCTATATTTCAGTTGTCTGGGTTTTTCAGGTTGCATTCTAGGTTTTATCTTGATTTTGTGGTTTACAATCAGCTTTGATTGCTCCTCCTGTTGAGCTAAGTTGTTTTGGTTTTGAACCACTGCAGCAAGATGAGAGATTTTGCCCTGAGACCTTTAAAGCATCTCCAGCTGCCTCTGAAATCCCCCCTGGAAGCTGCTCCTCTCCTAGAGGCAGCATTATAGGACATGGACTGGGCAAAGAACAGTGTGTGCTTCCTCCCAGGTCTGCAAATGCATCATCCAGAGCCAGGACCCCTCTGTGACCTGACTATTTGTTTCCATGTGTGATTTTACCTCATAAAAGGATAGGAAAGAGATAAGGGAAGAGCACCAGAGCCAAGCAAGATGCACACACTGTGCCCTGCTGAGCCAGCAGGGACCTGCCATGGCAGAGGCTCAGGGAGGGACAGTGACAGCACTGCCAGGGCTGGGGACACACAGACAGCAGACACACCTTGGGGGTTAATGCATTCCTCTGCCCTTTTCTGTACTCTGTTCCCTCTGCTCTTCTGCCTCTTTACCATCCCATAAAACTTCAAAGGCTGACCCATGGATTTAGAGTTTGGAGTGTGCCTTTCTCCCTCCCGTCTATCAGCAGCTGTGCCACGACCCCGACAGCTCAGCCTCAGCTCCAGGCACAGCTCACTGTGTTCCTCCTGCAGAAACCCTTCCATGCCTGGCACAACCCATCCACTCAGGCTCAGGCTGCTGCACCCAGCCACCCCAGAGCCACCCAGAGCCACTCTGAGCCACCCCAGAGCCACCCAGAGCCAGCCTGAGCCACCCCGAGCCACTCTGAGCCACCCCAGAGCCACCCCGAGCCACCCCTGAGCCACCCCAGAGCCATCCCAGAGCCACCCAGAGCCATCCCAGAGCCATCCCAGAGCCACCCCAGAGCCACCCCGGGCCACCGAGGAGGAGAAGGGAGTGATTCCTGCGAGCCAGGCAGGGTGTGAAGCCCTGGCAGAGGCTGGGAGCCGAGCCCCAGCTCCGAGGCAGACCAGGCTTTGCAGGCAGAAATTGGGTGATTTCACCCTCCAAAGCTGGGGCTGGAGCCAGCACTTCGATCACTCATCTCCTCCTCACAGGGGCTGACTCCGGGATTTGATACCAACAGAAAGGAACCAAAATGTCAAACCTGACCAATTCCTGCCTTGACTGGAAAATAAAGCAGATGCTGGATTTTAGTTTAAAGACCAGAATATGTGAATGCCATCCCAGTCAGGATGGAAGCTGAAGCATCTAGTTCTAATGAATGTGCAGATGTGCCTGTTAATAAAGCTCTGAGAGCAAGTAATTGCTGCTTTTTGTACTACACAGCTCAGAGTCTGTGTAGTAAATGGGAAGGACTGCCAAATCCCATTTGTTACTTCTAACACGCTCTATGTTATGGCTTGTTTCTATGGCAATAATCCCAAAAAGGATTTCATGTCCACACAGATCAAGAAATAAATCTCATGGACATACAGCTGTCTAGATGAGGCAAAGAAAAAGTTAAAACAGCTGTGAACTTACAGGACACGTCCTGGCTTCAGCATAAAACAGAACTCACAAGTAATGATTTATTCGGTGCAATCCCTCACTGTCAATGCCATTTTTGATATCAAATAGAAACCCATCTAAACAGGATATTGCCTGAACTTCTGCATCTTATTAAATGAGAAATCTTGCTGAAATACATGATAATGCTTTTTAAGAAAAAGTTATGTTTTTTTTAAAATTCAGTAAGACAGCTGTACAACTGTCCCTGGGTACCATAAAGAAATTAAATTTGACTTTTTATTATGAAGCTCCTGGTCTAACCTCAAGTTCTCAGGCAAGGCCTGTGTCATATCTGAGCTGGTGCATGATTGACACCTCACCTGCCATCAAAGAAGACCTGAAGGCTCTAACAGATGCCTTTTGCTCCCTTTCACTGCTACTGTTACATTCACAGCAGGATGAGGCTAGCCGTACACAGGATAAAAACCTCTTGCTCTACTAAGCTCGAAAATAACTAACAGTAGCATTTGGCAGACATGAATTCAGGACAGGGACTTCTCTGCTCACACTACCTAATTTCTTTTTCTGTTCATGCATTTCCAGAGTTCTCTTTTCAAGAGCACTAAATAGAAACAAGACCTTTCTTTGAAAGAGCCCAAACACGCAGACAAGGTTCTGCTGTCAATCACTGGCAGAACACGGAAACAACAAGGGAAGCACTGAGAGGAAAACAAACAAGCAAACAACCGAGGAGATTTGTCTTATTGAACTCCTGGATGATGGAAAAGGCAGGCAGGGGCAGAGCACAGCGACAGGATGAGGGGCAGCACTCCCAGGCTGCCGCAGAGAAATTCCAGATGAAGAGAAAATCATCCCCCGAGCTCTGTGTGACATTGGAAGAGGGACCTGGGAAGGATGCTCCATTGCCACCCTGGGCGGTTTCCAAAACTCAACTAGAAAAGACCCTGAGCAAACTTCGAGCCCTGCTTCAAGCAGGAGCTTGGACTGATGACCACAACTGGTCCCTTCTGATGAGCTTCTCTGTGATTCTAGCACACATTATTTCTCAAACCATTCAAGTATTGCCACATTTCTGAGCTTTTTAATATAAACCCTGGCAAGCAAAAATTGAGTCCAGGTTACTAGATACTTGTAAAGAAGTCCATCTTGGCATAAAAAGTTTTTCCCACTTTTCGTGGAAACAACAGCTTGAATGAGGTAAAAATGACTCAAAACCTCACTTGAAAACCACTTGGACTTAACCTGAAGTCAATGAGATTTAAGCATGTGAACATTCAGAGGCTACTTCAATGAACTTTAGCCCAATTCAACACACAATGTTTTGCTGTTCTTCTCATTTCAGAAGCAAATCAGATGCCAATTTCAGTTGATAAATGGTGCTCTGGAGGAAATGCTGCTGGTGAGATGTCAGTGAAGAGCAAACTTCCACCCCAACATGCAAAATGACTGATGATACAGGTGTCTGCACACACACGGCATCTAAACTACCTCTGTGCTCTGAGGGGCTGAGACCTGGAGATGGGGAAATGTTTCTGCAGCAGTTAGAAAAACAAAAAAAGAAAATCCAGGGGCAGACTGTTTCTGGGATTGGCCTCTGTTACACGGGACCTCCCATGTGGCAGAAGGCAGGGCATGTGCCTCCGTCCTTGCCTACGGAAAAACAAGGTGATAAATTGGAAACAAAAGCAGGCTGGACTCAGCACTACCTGGAAAAAGGCAACACCAAATGCTGCTGCTCTGGTCTGGTAACACCTTGCATTAATTTTACCAAAATGTTATGTCCACCAGCAGTGGCCCAGAGCAATCAGCACCACCATTTAAAAAATAATGACAATATACAGCCTTTTCTCTTTCTCCACTGGCCAGAACAGCGCAGTATTTCAACACCTCTGTATTTCAACACAGTGATGAAAAGAGGCAATCCATAGACACTTCCCACTACAAATTATGCTGCTTACACAAAAATATTTCAGGATGTGATTCACTGAGCTAAAGTGTGGAACCAAAGGATCACCAACGCTTGGGAGAAAAGCTACCCACAAACTCTTCACCTATCTACATCCAAAAGTGCCTTAAAACCAAACTCTGCACCTATCCACACCTGCAAGTGCCTTAAAACCTCTGAAAAACCAAAGTCTGCACCGATCCACACCTGCAAGTGCCTTAAAACCTCTGAAAAACCAAACTCTGCACCTATTCACACCTGCAAGTGCCTTAAAACCTCTGGAAAACCAAAGTCTGCACCGATCCACACCTGCAAGTGCCTTAAAACCTCTGAAAAACCAAACTCTGCACCTATCCACACCTGCAAGTGCCTTAAAACCTCTGGAAAACCAGTGCCCAAACCTGGGGGACTGAGGAGGCTGAAGGGAGTCCTAAGCAAGCACACAACACGGGCCCACAGATCTGTGTCAGGAGAGGCTCAGGGTGCCAGGGGATGGCTGCAGGCTGCCAGCTGTGCCTCCCTGGGCCAGGCAGGTGACCTGTGGCACAGCCACGAGGGTAAACACCTGCCAGCATCCCCCAGCCCCACCACTCGCTGCTCCCAGTGTCCCCATGGCAAGCACAGTTAATGCTTACGTGGACACGAAATGCTCAGGAAACATTTAATGTGGTTTTCAGCGGCTTTGATGTGATAAGTGTTTTATCCTTTATCAAAAGCTTAATCATGCTGTTTACTTTTGATCTTCATTTCATCTCTGCCTTCCATCTGCTCTGCCTCTCTCAAGGGGAAACAAGAGCTGGTACCATGTGACGAGAGGAGCGGGGCTGCCGACTTATCTTCCCACCCACTTAACTTTCGGATTAACCAAATAAATAAAAGCCTTCCCACTTCAGGGATGAAAGGCACAGGCTTGTGACGATCTCCCAGCAGAATTACAGGAGCTAGAGAGGGTGGTAAGGGACGGTGTGGGGTGTCCGTCTGTGCCGTGAGGGTGGCTCCGGTGTCACTCAAGGCAGCGCTCAGGGAACACAGGCAGGGGACAAACCAAGGGTAGGGGACACCCAAGGTCAAGCAGGAATCGGGCAAGGCACAGCCTTTAACAAACACACCTAACCCAGAGTGAGTTGGGAATCGTGACAGGAGACATCTCCCATCCCAACTCAATCCTGCAAAAGCCTTTTCTGATCAAACAATCACCAAAATCATAGTTAAAGGAAGACAGTTCACTATTAAACATTTTGGAAAAACATCTTGGCCAGATTTAGTGAGCAGGTCTACTACCCAGCCATCTCTGTGTGGGGAACAAACCCTGCTCCACGATCCCTGTCAGGACAGCACAGAGGTCTCATCCGCCTCAGTACCTGCCCACTGCTGTCACACAAGCCCTGAATACCACTGAGCTCAGCAGAAACTTCAGCAACAGATGCTCATTTTTCTTTGCATTACTTTCAGTAATTTTCCAGCTATTCATCTTTGCTGACAAAAAAAAATAAATTCAGAAGATAATCATAACGAGTTATAATTCAGATTTTTCTCTGCTTCTTTTGTAGGGAGAGAAGCAGAGGAAAGAGGAGACAAGAATTCTAGTGTTTCAGATTACAAAAGGAAAACCACTGCAAAGTAATTGCTTCCAGTTGCCAAGGCCATGGTTATAAATGTATTTTCAGCAAGAGTACCTGGTTTTAACAAACTCAATGTATTTGATGCTGATGTAATTAGGAAACTGGTAGCAGATGTAACTTTCTTTTCACCTTTTCACGGGGCCCCTAAACATTCAATTTACAGCCCATGAAGTTGTGAGATTGCTGCAAACTCAACCTGTCAATCCCAGTACTGCTGGAAATGGTTAAATGAGCAATATAATGAAGTCTCCACATGAGTAAGAAACACAAAGGAAGCACAAGGGATAAGAACAGTGGGGAAAAACATTTAACTGCAATATTCTCCAAACTCAATAATAATGATTACATCTCAATGCAGGTTCCCTCCCCTTTCCTACCCACTCCTTGCAGCAGCTGAGGACTTTACCGAGATTCCCATGAATGAGATTGCAAGAGCAGCAAGTGAATTTATGGCTTTGGATATCTAATCAGAATTAGATGACAATTCTGTTTCCTTTGATCCCACCTGGTTCTCACCTCTTACTCATCCACCCACACAAATCACTTCCCTAAAGAGTTCACCCGGTGGAGCCTTCTTTGAGCGGAGGGGAAGGAAAATTCCTCCAAATCTAAACCAGCAATGACAAAAAGCAGCCTTGGGTAAAGGAAGGGAAGAAGAGCAGAGCAGCAGAGAGGAGAGGACAGCTCTATGATGTGTTGTGGTGCACAACACTGCAGAGCAGGGGATGTGGGCCAAGAGCCTCAAGGTGCCAGGAAAACTTTTCTTCTTTTTCTTCTGCAAAATTGAACTCCACAGAAATGACTGGGCTCTACAACTCCACAGATTTACGCCAGGCTAGAACAAGGTCTTTTGTAATTCTCCAAGAAATGCACATAGGTGCATTCAAAGCTCAGCAGAGTCAGTGTACGTCTGCCTGCTGAATTTATTCCATCATGTTGGTAAAATGATCCTAGAGGTAAAATGATCTTGTACTAGAGGTCTACGAGAAATATCTTGCAGTCAGAAAAACAAGCATGCTAACCAATTACCTCGAAATCTGACGGACATGCCTCAGAAAGAGGCCCAATTTATAGGTAAGGAGGCATTAAATCAATTACCAGCACAGTGCAAGCAAGAACAAGGTCACCTTGCTGAAGGAATACTTCTGTTTATGCTCATGTCAGAGTATTTTGCTCAATAGAGAAAAATGAAAACCTGATTATCATGAATTTGGTAGACTGGTCTGAAGTAGAATGTAAATCAGAAAAGAGAAGATTTATGGCCAATTAAATTGAACTCCAATCAAAATCCCATTCAGGCAACAGTTCCCTGGGGGCTTCAATTTGTTAGTGCCACATTTTTTTAATAACTTTCTTTTTCATGTAACATCGCAATAATAAAAGCCCTTCAATAACAAGCAGAGCCATGAACACGTTATTTATCTTAAAATGTCATCATTGCCTGGAATCAGAAGGCATTGAAAGGATGAGCTGTAATCGCTCAAGAACAACCCCCCACAACACTGCAAAGGGTGTAAAGCTTTTTTCCTCAGTCTCAGAGCAATTTCTCTTTTCATTAATCTGGTTCAAGTCTGAAGTATTTCTCCTGAGTAACACGGAGTTGGTGCTGACCCTGCCATGAGACCAAGGCAGCCTCTGATGTCTCAGACCCTGTCCCAGCGCTGTGTGCACGTGGCAGACGTGGCCGGTGGCAAATCTGTGCCTCATCATTAGCAGATTTTTAGAATTATTAGAAGGAGAACGGCTATCAACATATTCCAGATGCCCTTGACAATATTCAAATGCATGCCAAAGGCAGCAGTCTGGATTTCTCTCTTTAGGCTAGGAAATCTATTTTCTGCTCTAATGTGCCTCTCTCTCCCCTTACACCTCCCCTTCTTCCTGAGTTCCTGGTAAAACCCTTAGACAATATAAAAACTATTCTGGTGTAAAGAATTTCTTTTTAAAAGTAAAATTTATCCTTTCTTTTTCTGCTTAGAAATTACCCTTTATCCTTTTCCTCCCTTTTCTTGAGGAAAGGAAGAGGCTAAATAGAACATAAATGGAAAAAGGAAAATGAGAGTGCTTAGGGTGAGAATGAATTACCGTACCTTTTGTTAAACACAAAATTGCAAACTTTGCCCTGAGTGAAGTCAGAGCTCAACCAGGCACGGACAGAGAGGGAAATCCCGGAACAAAACCATGCAGGCAGCATTCCCAGAAACCACTGACATCAACAGGAGCCTTCTGGCTCAGTTCAGTCGTCGCTGACGGGACACCACTGAGACTGCCTGGAAATCAGTCAATGCTCGGATTTTCTTCCTTCAGCAGTGGAAGTGGTGAGGAGAGGAAGTTATTTAAGGATAACTAACACTTGTCAACCTGCAGGGCTGTGTGGTTTTGCCGGGCAGCCTGGGCTGTGGCATCATCAAACTCACACTTGAAAACAGGAAAGCTGCTGTGGGAATTGCATTTAATATCCAAATACACGAGCGCGACACCGCGGCTGCCTTCAGAGCTCAGCAGCCTCCTCCTCCCAGGAAGAGCTCCTTCCAGGCCAGACCTGGAGGAATCAGAGAGGCTTAAAGCAGCGTGGCAGAGTCTGGCCCCCGCAACACCGACAGCTTTGCAGGAGCAGGGACGCCTCTCCCCAGCTAAATGAATGCTGTCTCCACCGCATGCTGTCAGAATTACAATGGAAAGCCCGTAAATAAAACAAAAATGCAGATCTCAGTCCTCCTCTCATGACATCTTGGTGAGAACAAGCCCTGACAGGAATAAAAAAAACCTCCCACACTAAGCAAAGCAATTCTGCTATTTATGCAGAAGGAAGAAGGAAAGCTGTATATCAAACAAATAATTACAAGAGCAGCTTTATCAGTCCCTGCTGATTACTCTCAGCTCGGTTTGATGATTCTGCCAGCGCTCCGCAGGTTGTTCAGAGAGGTGGATGTCACAACATTTTACTTGCAGTTCTTTCATTTATTAGCACCTACTGCTACCTGTCTCTTAGTCAAAAATCTTGGCATACATTTAGAAATTGGTCTCCTGGAGTCTGTCAGGGAGGTTTAAAAACCTATAAATCGTATTTTTATACACACACATACATTCTCAGACAGACTCCACATGTGACTATGAATGCTTAATGATGTATTTTGGGTGTTACATACGTAAATGCAGTTATATAGAGACACACACTTTTATGTAAGTGCACCCCTCCTCCTCAATATGTAAATACAGAAATTCAAGTAACTTGCTTATCACAGCTCCAGTTTGAGTGGGACAGCATTTCTGCTGACCTCTTTTCTTCCCCAAATTTGCTAAAATATTAAAAGGAAGAGGGTCTCATTTTTATCTCAGAAAACATCAACACATTTTGAAGAGCAGCATAAGCTCTGACTGTCACCAATGTCAATTTATCACCACTGTTCATTACACTGTATTCAGGCAATGCTCAGTTACCAGATTAGGAGCAAAAACCTAGGAGACCTTTGTGCCAATTGCCAGGGTCTGGAGGCATCCCTGAGATTTATGTCCGGCTGCAGGATATCCCTCATGTGGAGCATCTCTGTGCTCCGGCGTGCAGTGCCTGGCCGGGGGGACAGACAGCCAAGCCCCTGATTTATGGTGCTCACATCCCAAGCCTCAAATTGCCTCCAAGGGCTGTGCACAGGGCTGTGGGCAGGAAAACCGAGAGCTCAGAGCCGAGTCCGTGAGTGATGGATCCAGCCATGCAGGCTCCTAGCGAAGCCCCCCTGTCAGCCCTGGCCTGGAGAGGCACTGATGACCCTCAGGCACTCAGGACTTCCCTCCCTGGCAGGGAGGGTGGACAGAGCACAGGGCTCAGCACAGCCAGCACCAGGCTCCAGCTCAGACACACACCCAGGTTAGTTCATCCCAGCAGCCTCAGAGCACTCCAGACTGATGAGCAGGCTCTCATCCCCTATGGGTGACATATGGACACGTCTCCCTAAAAGAAATGAGCTCGTGAGCTTCTGGATTTCCCCTTCTGGAGCACCATCTGTGCCCGTCCCGGTCCCACCACCCGCTGCCGCAGCGTGACCCGAGGCAGCCCCGCGCCACCCCGGGGAGCAGCAGCATCATCCGGAGCTGTCCCCAAATTCAAACACCTTCACGCTGGAATACGCTCAAGCCCCTACAAGTTCAGCCTTCGTTCAGGCAGGCAAGGAGTCTTGGGCTGACAGATTTTCTCTGGCTGCGTTATTTAAAAAAAAAAAAAAAAAAAGAAGATGCTGCTGACATTTAGGATAACACTGCAAGTCTGTAGCTGGAAAATAAATCCCTCTGCTTCAGAAGGAGGAGATCTGAGCTGCAGCCCCAGCAGTAGCACAGGTGAGGGTGCTGGGCCCACATGCTGGGGCTCCCAATAGCCCAGGAAAGCACCATGCTCAGCCCCCGACCACCCCTGCCCCAGGGGACACGGGCAAGGCAGAGTCACTGCTGAGCTGACTAATTGCTCATTAGCCAAAATTAACTCTGCAAGACAATTCTGTGATCACTGCCACAAGTCTGTCATTAAAAAGGACTGCAGACATTAATTCTTAGCTTCCGATCAAAGCACCAGCGATATGATGCCCTGGCTTTGGGATCAACAATCTGCTGGCACAGAAACACAGGAGGTGCCCGCGGTCCATCCAGCTCACCCACCTCTCTCTCACACTGACCATTGGGTGCATCACAGCAAGGCAGGAGCACTGCAGGGGGCAGAAATACAGCATTTTGCTCACTACTGCAGCCTCTTTCTGCTCCTGAGTTAGGAGAATAGTTCATACCCTGAAGCACGAGATTTAATATCCATCCAAAATCTGCTCTTGTTAGTGATTCTCAGTGCCCATGCAGAAATTATAACCCTCAGGAACCAGCAGCAGAACCATTCCTAGAGCTATGGTAGGGAACTCAGTGAAATATATTCATGTCAGAGGAGCTGATTTTAAATATTTGGAGATGAGTTTTTTCTTGGCATCATTCCACTGATTTTTGTGGTATAAAACCCAGGGGTGAACGTGGTCCAAGATATACACAAAATGAGCTAAATTCTGAACTGCACTTGCTGACCTCATAACTCTTCAGCAGTTGAAATGTGGGCTACAAAGTCAATTTCCATAAAGGACATGTCCAGTTAACAGTGGGAGCCTGTGCTGACTTGAGCTGTGTGAGCGCACTACTGAGATATTTCCCACATAATCCACATTCATTCCATACTTTTTGGAAGTGCCCCTCAAGAGATGGTGTCAAGGGTGCAAATCCTATAGATCAAAAAGATACGTGACCCCTCAGAAGGCACGGAGCTTTAATTACTCATTATTCTGGTGCTCTGAGAAGCCCCAAACAACACACATGGGTTTTGTTCCCCCCAGCCTTGCCTAAGGTATAGGTAGCCCAGATGGGGACACAGACATCCCTCTGGAGTGCTTGGAAAAGGATATGCTGTACAGGGACACAGTGAAAATCCCAATTTGTGTCTACAGATAGCACCCAACATATAAAAACTATATTCATTCCTTCATTTCCATACCCTTTGAGCAACAGTGAGGTTTTAAAAGCAGCGACTCTCACTGTTACGAAATTGTACTATTTTAATAACATAACAAACTGGCTGATAGAAAATTTGAATGTGCACCAGAGTTGTTACCCTGTGGCTAAATGTCTCACCCTTACTTAATCTTCTCAGGCTCCAGACCTGCACAGACACAGACACAGGACTTTAAACTCCACAGGGGAATTTCTGGTAAAACTATGCATCTCCAGATATGCAAACACAGAGTATTTGCAAAAGGAAGAGTCTAATGTCACCTGTAATCTCTCAAGCCTGGAGATTTATACATGCAATTGCAGAAAACCCTTGACTTTCCACTCCGCATGGGAAATCCGATGAATCACATGCTCAAATTAGGTCTGGTATCACCTCATAGCTGAGGCCATATTCTTGCCATCTTACTCCTGTTCTGTGGCCGCAAAAAACTCTTGAAATCAGTGTGAGTATTCCAAAAGTATGCTTCTGCTCATGTGGATAAGGGGAGTCACCTTTGCTCCCCCAATACAACTGATGGCTCACGTCAATATTTACAGCAACCAGGTTAGAGACCACATTTAAAAACCCAGTCTCTGGTATTTGGAAATTTTCTAGGAGTGCAAATACCAAAACCAGAAATGTGCAACTTGTCTTGAAACATTTATTCAACTAAATAATTATTTCAGTTTGAATAATTCTGTAGAAGCTGAGCCAGCATCCTGCTGCAAACAAAGAATATTGACATGAATATTGCTTTATGCTCAGTTTAAGGAAGTAACTCCAAGATACACACAGCCCCTTGTCAAGTGGATATAAACCAAGAAGGAATAGGTGATAGCACAGAGTGGCCTCAAGGACTATTTTAGTACTACTTAGAATTTAAATAATCATAGGGATTAGGGGTCAAGCCAGCACTGTGTCCAAAACCTGCCCACGTTCCCAGAGCAACACACCCTCCACGGACCCAATCTTTGGGAACAGGGCTCAGGCTGTACTCACACAATCATTTACTGTTGCAGGAGGATGGACAAGGACAGGTGAATTTTCATTGCTGAGTGCTTTGCTAGGATGTCCCCAGCTGCAGCTGTGATGGACACAGGGTATGGAATCTGAAAAAGGAACAATCTGAACTCCATAAAGGGAAACCCGTGGAAGCGAGGAATGCTGTGAAGTGTGCAGTGCTGAGTGAAACCAAGGGGCTGAATGCTGGTTTGTAAACAATGCTAATTAGACCAGAAAATGGAAGAAGGGCAGAGTCTCACACAAGCCTCCGCTGAAGTTCCCAGCAGCACAGCTGAGGAGCTGAAACACCACAGACAAACAGCACAGCCCCTGCTCCTGGCTGCACAACAACTCTGCATTTAGACATGGTGGATGGCTATTCTGGTCTTTGGGAGGGCACTTTCAGATCCAGGATGTTCTCCTTGCATTTCAAATTTTCAAATTCCCATTCCAGCAGTCCCTGCTGTACTTTTAGATGGCACTGAAATTTCACAGACTGCACTTCCCTGGCGAGAGAATCTATTTAGGAGGGAAGCGGGAAGGTAACCAGCTGGAAACCCGTGATGGAGGAAAGACTACTTGTTACCTCCCCGAGGGAGACAGAGGAGAGTAAAAGTTAATGGAAGGATAATCAGGAACTCTTCAGGGATATCAGTTTATACACCAGGAGCATATATAACTGAGACTTGTTTGCATATCAAGAAAGTACAGGAGAAGGTGTGACAGCCAAATGCAGCTTATGAAAATACGGCTATCTGTAAAGCCGATAGCTGCCTCGCATGTGAAAACCCAATCCTAACACTCAGCTTGGCAAGTGAAGGCTAAATACCATCAATATGTCTGCTCTGGGCAGCCGTACAGTGAAATCACTTCTTATGACATTTACAGTGTTTTCAGAAGACATGCCTGGGACTCAGAGAAACAGGCTGGTTTCTTAGGGATTTCAAGGATCCCTGCTTAAAATATCCACAAAATTGAAATACTCAAGCTTTAAAACAACATGGTAGAATCAGGTGCCTTTTAATAGTCAGTGGAAAAAAAAAAAAAGCAACCCAGCAAAACACCACATTGTGCTACATGAACAGGACAAGACATAATTCTGTGTTTGACAGAGCTCTGGATATTTAAGTTCTCTGAGAAGTTTTAACAGATTAAACTCCAGAGAAGCTGCAGTGTCCAAAAGCAGAGATGTAATGCTATTTACCTGCTCAGCAGTGCACACCTGCAGTCACATCACCTCACCTGGAGAGCTCTGAGTACGTCAGTGGGGCCAAGAGTGCCTGTCAGCCCTGGAATGGGAGCCTTTTTGGGAAATACAAGGAATTCACTTACATCTGAATGCCCTCCACACTGTAACAAGCATTTTGTTCAAGTACTACCTTCTAAACAGAGATATCTGTGAAGATCTCCCCTTCACACCAATGCTCCCATTCACTCCCATCCCACACATTTAACAAAGCCCCAGCTGGTCTCTGCAAATGCCACTGCGCTCAGGCCAGATCCGTGCCCTGACCTTCCTGCCAAGGGCAGCACAAAGCTCTCCTTCCCTTCCTGCTCGGGGCAGCTTGGCAGTGCTGCTACAGCCTATTAAACACTGTGAAAAAGAAGGACCACGAAAGGCCTTTCACTGGGACAAGTGATCAAACGCAGGATTTTATTATTAGAATCTGTTTTCTCAAAAAGAGGATATTGGCCAAGATTATCTCGGTACGTTTTGTGATCGTTTCAGTGAAATGTTTCCCACTGGCCAAATCCGGAAATGTGTGGGAAATTAAGTGATTTAGCCTATTATACATCTTTTACCACACTAATGACCAACATTCTTCTTGATTGTCCAGGGCATTTTTCAGTGTGTGCCTGCCATTCATAAATATATAATTGCTGTCTTGTTTAAAATTTCTATTAACATAGTGAGCATTTAGATGGCTACCAGAATTACCTGAGGGAAAAAAGAGTTCCATCTCACATATGGTACAATCCAGCACCATTTTTCAGGACCGTAGAACATTTTGCCAGCCAAATGACTTCTCTGTGAGAACTCAATTTCAGAATTCCCAAATCCTCCACTTTTAAAGCTTTTCATGTTACACCAGCTCTTCATTCCGCTTCACTGCCACACCACGAGAAGCCAGAGTCAAGAGGTTATTCTGGAGCTCAGTCCATCATTACTCAATGCTCATTTCTACAAAAGCCTCCAGGAGCTTCCAAGTTCCAAACGACCACAAAGAAAGGGTTTGGTCCAGCACCATGTCTCCAGCCTCTGTAGAACCCTGAGATTTTTTTCCTCTCTCTCACATCTGCAAATCTTTGATAATTTTCACCTTGTCTAGGCAGTTCAATGACTTTCGATTTGCAAGTGAGTTCAGGCAGGAATTTTACCGGATGAGTAGTTTCACTACCTGCATTTCAGTATCACATCAGTACTGCCTTTCTCGTGACCAGGAGACTTAGAAGAATCCTGAAGAGGTCTCTGTGTTCAGACCAAGCCTTCTGCTGAGCTGGGGCACCATCTGTAAAGCGACTCTGTGAAAATGACATCATCGCACGGCCAACGTGTTCTTCCGACAGTAAATTTGTTTGGCACACGAAGTCAAAACTGAGCTTTTTCAAACTGTCAGCATCTTGGGCTCAGTCTTGCAGCTAAATACCACGTTGTGTTCTTTCTCCTCCACGTCTGGCACTTCAGCAACAATGCCATCTCAGCAATCAAACCTGAGCTGGCACTTTTTGGGATGACTCACGGAGGTGATTAAAATACAATTGCTCTCCCCGACCTGGGCTGGCTCAAAATGGCACCAAATGTATCACAGAGGTGTCTCTTAATTCCCCACCCTTTGTTCAAAGAATTAAACACGCACGCAGAGAGGAGACAGATGCAGCAATGAAATGGGCATTTTACCTTTGTTTGTAACCAGTCTGGTTCTTAACTAATGGGGCTTAATGTAGTCGTACATTATGGTTTCAGATGGGTGTCTTCACTCACTCTGAGTTATGCACTTCACGAGGAGCAGCAACAAAAGCACGTGCTCACCCACCGAAGCACTGAGAAATTGGGCTGGAGTGAGACTCTGTAAGTTAAAGTGACATTTAGTAGCATAACAGCCACATAACCTCCAGATAGAGGCTCTTAACCCACAGCAGACTTATTTCTAATGCTGCATTTGTCACAGGTGACATGCAGTTACGTGCTCCCCAGACACGGTGACACACAATAGAGAAACCTTCAGTCTCTCTGAAGGCAAAAATGTTTGTCCTTGTCACCCAGTGAAAGATGGCAGCTCCAGCCTGGTGTGTGCTGCAATCACACCAGCACAGCGAACCCGGCGGGAGGAAAATTAAAGCAGCCAAGAGGCAGTGCCTACCTTTTGAATCAATTTATCTCAGGGCATGCCTGCAGCCCTCCTCTGTGAGACACCACTGCTGTGCACCGGCAACATCTCTGAAACAGTCCACAAATATCGACCTCTAAAACACCAGCAGGCTGTTCTGCAGGAGCCCTGCATGTGACTCAGCGTGGGAACACATCTTCAAGAGCAAGAGTTTTGGGCAGCATTCTCTTAGAAAAAACCAAAACAAAAACCCAACTCCCAAACAAACAGTTCATTTCAAATCACTCTTCCTTCCTTCTTTTCGCTTTTAATTGCACCAGGAATGAGCTTTTCTGGAGTACTATTTTAAAAGACCTGGAGAAGTTCTGCCAAGTCCTAGCAAAACACAATGTAATTTTAAAATTACAGTCTGACAAACTGCTGCTTTGAGAGAACAGCCATCTTCTAAATGACTGAGCACGAGGCCTCAATCACTGCTTTACAGGAGCTAGAGAAGGGACCGCAGGAGCACGCAGCGGTCACTGCTCTAACTCCATGCAGGCCATGGACTTCAACAATATCTGAACATCACATTGGTAATGAAAATCTCAAGGAATTTGAGGCCGCCCTTGCTTGGCCTGAATTTGGTCACTGTCCTGAAAACACCAGGATGATGTCACAGCACAACTGTTTGTGTCCTGTTACGACATCAGATTGACAGCACACAGCTCCATCAAGTAACAGTAAATTAAGTCTCACAGTTACGATTAAATCCATTTGTGTTCTTCAGTCTGAGCTGGACTGTGCACTAGAGAGCACAGTCACAGTCACTAGAGAGACAGGGCACAATGGGTGCAGAATGATCACCTGAACGAGCTCATGGCCCAGACAGCAACCTGCATTCAAGCTGAAGGTGGGACACCAAAAGCAGTGACAGATGATCTCTGGCTCTCACCACAGATGGGAGAATAATTTATTTTCATTTCTACAAATCCTCTGCAGCTTTCAGACCTGTCAGTAATAAAGCACTTCCCAGCAGGAGCAAAGTAGTCCAGGATAATCCTGCAACACAACTCTTCCTAATAAACTGGAGTGATGGGCAATGGCACCTTTACAGTCAAGCCCTGCTCTGGAATGCCACTCGGCACCTGCGGGACCACAACACGCAGGGAGGATTTGGGGAGCTGTCAAAGGGCACAGGAGACCTAGAACCACTGGCCCTTCTCCCTGTACAGCCACACTTCAGGGGCCACGATGATGCCCTGCACATGACAGGGTGACAAAGGGCAGGAAGCAGCTGGCCGAAACCCAGACCCAAACTGCAGAGATGTGATGCTACCCTGCAAAGAAGAGCGGTTTGGAGAAAGTTCCAGCCAAAATTCTGTCTTTTATCCCTGAATGAGCCTGTGCCCTGCAGTCATCCACCCTGGCTCCATGCAGAGGGACAGTGTGTGACATGTGTGACACGCAACCCCACTGCTGACAGCCTTGCTGGCAGGAGATGAGGAGCTTTGTGCTGCTGGATGTGAACCCACATCCTCCAGCCGACCCAAAGGCCATCAGACTTTGAACCTGTGTATCACTGTGTCCCTGTGGCCAAGGCCAGCACAAGCCACCCACAGAGCCAAACCAGCAGCACAGCCTGGGGCCACCTGCACCACCACTGCTGCCCCCCGAGAAGCTGTGGGAGAGGGTGACAGCAAGGAAAATACCACTTGCCTGGTGAACATTCCATTGTGGCACAAGCCAACTTATCCAGGGTGGAATTAATCCCTGAATTTGCCCCATGGGTGAAGGGAAAATTCACTTTTAAGCATTTACAGACTTGAAAAAAATTCCACCAGCTGGACACCCGCATCCCACAGCAGGCGTGTGTCCCTGTCTTCCAGCTTTAGCAATCCACGGAGCTCTGCTTGCTGCTGCCTGTAACCTAGAGTATTAACTGTACAAGACTTATGTTTAAAGCATATTAGTAACACTTTTAAATGGTGAAGGAGGCATTTTAGCAAACACTAAATTCTGCAGAAGCTCTGTTTGGCACAGTTATCAATAATCCTATTAATGACAAGGTGCAATTTACAGCAAACTGGCAGTGGAAAGGAGATACAGGACTTATGTGAAACAAAAAGATAATGCAATATTATTCCATTGACTGTGCTTTCTCTTAATTGCCTTGTTATGTACGCTCAGGGCTCACAATCTATCACGGATGAAGTTGTTTGTTCATAAAGCAGCACACAAGAGGTTTTTAATCCAAGATCCCTCTAGCTGCATTTCAGGATCCATTTCAAAGTTGTCTTTAATTTTTCTATTTTGTGCAAGTTTATCCTAATATTAGCAAGCACTCCTCTGAAAAGGAATTGCTGTGCTCAGTTGTGCTGCTTGCACTGGATTATATGAGTGCTTACTAAGGCTTTACTCAGTAAGGCTCACAAAGAGACATAACTTGCAAAGCAGACTGCAGGGTTCACGTCACTCCTCCCTGTCCCCAGGTTTGCAGAAGGGCTGCTGGCCCTCAGGACTGAGTCCAACTCATTTGTGCGTTTGCACAGACCCTTTGCACAATTATGAAACAACTCTATCAAACTGAATGCATAATTCTAATGTAACAAGCAAACTTAACCTCTAAGACTATATCTATCCTATTAACACATAAAAATCCCCACACAGGAAAATTTAAAGATTGCAGAAAGATGCATTTCAGGCTTTAAAATTATTTAAATTATTTGTTTTCTTTTCGACATTATCTCATCTTCAGGTGTCTGTGTGGGAGGGCAGACAGATGGTTACTCAGCTGAGGAACTTGAGGCTGTTCTGTCTTTGCACAATGGCAACAACCAACAGTCTGGAAGGAAGACGGCCTTCAGCCCGGGCCAAAGTCCAAATTCAGGAGAAAAGACTGTGGAAACATCATTTATGGGAACTGCTCAGATCTAGCTTTTGTGTGGTTTTGCTTCAGCTTCAATTCCCAAGGCTCTCACAGATGGATTTGGTCATTACACCATGAGCAGCTAAAAAGCCCAAGGTGCACATTTTTATACCATATATAGTGGTAAGAATGTCAGCTATGCTGGGAATGAAGACGATGATGATGAATAAATTTATTTTATTTCTAGTTTTAATTATGGAGTAAATTCCATTTACCACCTAGAATGTGAATGTGTTTTATTACAATAATATGCTTCCGGCATGAAGCCAAGACAGAGCTTTCCAAGCAAGGGGGAGGGGGCACTAAACTCTGCTGGCTGGTGTTGAAAGCACTTGACATTTCTCCATTTCATTTCCTAGGTGCCACATCATAAATAAGCTCAATAAACTGTTACTTAGAGCCCTGGCCAATTTGAAATCCTACCTGATAGATTTATTTCAAGTATACCCTGTCCTCCAAAGCTGCTGGGAAACAACAACTTGTCACTGTCAACCTGTTATTTCTAGATTCAACATTGTCTGTACATCAGCAAAGCCATTCCCAGTGCTTGTTTGCAGAGATGCTGAAAGTCATTGGAAGCTGATGGCTGCCTGCACTCATTGCTGAAGACACAACAGATAAACCAGGAGACATTTAGCTGTCCTACATCACAGGCACTGCCAAAGAATGGAGACCACAAAAATGAAAGAGATTTGGGGTTTTTTTCAATTTGTATTCCACCATTTAGGAGAACTAGAAAACTATCCCTTTACTTACGATTAACAACATTGGCCAATCTTTATCTATAGCTCTACTCATATTACAACCAAGTCGCCTTGCACCAGAATAACTCAAGTTTCTCAGAACTTTCCCTGATAAAAGCTAGCAGCTGGCATTATCTGCCTCTGGCAAATGCAGAGCAAAAACCACCAGGTGTTTCTCTAGGTGTGTGCCTGCTCAAATACACACATGGGACTGGTGTCCCCCACGCAGATGATTGATGTGAAGAGCACTGGGACTTTCCAACTTGTGAGAGCCTTACCTCGAACCAAACTGCAGATAAAGAGTGTCACAGTCTGCCATATTAGTTCAGGTATATGGTGAAATTAGTGAAACCAACTCAGTCTCGGGTCTGACACATCAGTGACAGGCAGTGCAGCAGTTTCGTGCAGCTGATGAGAGCTAGGAGCTCACATCACCAAAGCCATCTGCAACCCCCACCTCTGAGCTCTCCCACTCAGAGCTATTTCACACTCATGCTGCTAACACAGCTCTGGCTGAAATTTCAGCCTCAAATCAAACCCTGCCCCATTCACGCCTTGGCAAGGCTGCTTGCCACCACCACCCTCTGGCATGCCCAGAGTCCTCCAGCAGCATTTGCCTCTCACACATTCAAGGCAGCAGTCTGGCCTGTGATCCCAGCTGGAGCTGCTGGCAGAAGGAGACAGTCCAAGAGATTTCCACATTACCATGGCTCTCCATGAATGACTTCAAAGGAATACACAGATCCTATCTTCAGGAGATTAGCTGGAAGGGCAGCGCCTGTGCAGGCAAGCTTGTTCCAGGCTTTTATCCTGTGACTTGCAGGATCTCCATACAGCAGAGACAATCCAGAACCTCATTTGCCAAACCCTCCCACACAAGGTCTGCAGGATGGTCATTTCCAGCTGCCAGGGCTATAAAGGAGGATGGGACAACACAGCCTTTCCTATTGGATAGAGATGTTTATTCCAACCTACACAGCAACTGCCTTTGTTTTGGTTAATAAGTATTCAAATCTTGTCCTGTTACGGGTTCCAGAATTACTTTTACTAGTTAGTTTACACAACACACATAATTACATTTCCATGAATACAAACCCCATTTCCTGTCGTGCCTTTACATCCAAGGAACAGCTCAGCAATGCATTAATGCATGGCTGAAGCCTGGCAAGTCCCTGGGAGCTTTAGGGTGCCTCCTGACAGGAAAGAACTCTGCCTGCAAAGTGGGAACAGGAGCTGCACCTGCCACGAACAGCAAACAGCACTGTTCTGAAAGAGTCCTGTGGGTTCCTGTGCACAGCTGTGGAGCCCAGGGGAAGCTCCATATGCTGTTGGATGTCTGGTTAGTGCTGCCAGACAGAGGCTGCTTGGCTCAGCACAAGCTGCTGGGGATGGGGCTGGGGCTGGGACAGTCCCTGCTGCCAGCTCTGTAGGAACACACGTGTTCTCCCACAAGTCAAGTTTCCAGCAGCACTGCAGCAGCTGCCAGGGACTCAGTGAAGCCACCCACAGCCGTGCTTTTGGGTGCCCTTGTGAATTTTCACAAGCATCTCAGCGTTTGACAGACGCCCTGGATTCCCCTCCAAGGCAGCACCGTGGAACCAGGCACAGAGGAAAAGCCCACTCTCCCTCTATTTCAGCCACTGCAGAAGTTATCAGAGAGATTTCAGTGAAGGAAACACAAGCTGAGCTTCACCTCCACATCCTGCTCATGCCACCTGGAAGAGAGAGGATCAGGCAAAGAGCACAAAATCACACGGCTGTGGTTTTCTCCCAAAAGCTGGAGCTCAGAGCAGTGGCTGCTGCCACCCCAGCCCCAGAGCCAAACCCCGACACTCCTCCCAGCCAGGCACTCTCGGGGCTCCTGGCAGGGCCTGCCTGTGGGGTGTTTGTGCTTCCTCACCTTCACTGAAATGTGAACAATCCTCAAAGTTACAGGGTGGCAGAGATCAACACGGTGCGAGTTTCCCTCCCCTGGATGAGACATCAGGTTGCGCCAAGCGGTGCTGCATTATGCACGTCTCAAACTGCTCCAGCTCTGCATTAGCATTCTGAAGCAAAGCTTTATCCTCCTGCTTCAGAGACCAGCCCCTGCTTTACATAAATCTTTAATGAAATGCTCTGCCTCAAGCACCGATGCCTATGAACAAAAGGCAGAGTTGAAGGAAAACAGTTTTACCTCCAAAAAACCAAAGCAGTTCTACAAATAGCACACAGAAATTACACTTGCTGCACCAATCTGGGATCCCTGGAGCACCACTAAAAAGAAGGCAGAGCATCAAGAAACGTGAGGAGCTGGGAACAGCTGTAAGTGCTTTGCAGAAGGACAGGTAGGAGAATCATCCAGCTGAGGTTCAAGCTAAAAACACAGCAGGTCAGACCCAGACCCCCAATGCATGTGCCAGGTTGATACCCACGGGGGAGATTTTGGGGCTTTGTGTGCCAGGTTGGCACCAAATGCTCCCCAGCAATGCAACAGGTGAAGAGACTGATGTTAAAGCCTTGAGATTTAAAAACACATGCACAAGTCTATCAAATTCCGATTCCCTTTGGGGTTCTGAGTGCTTATGGTTAATGCTGTCAAGTGTTTCAGGTGCTTCCTTTAGGAATTTAAAGGCTGTTAACGTTCATCTCCCACTGCAACACGTACTAAGTAGAAATAAGACCAGAAACTGAAACCATTCTGATTCAGGACTAAGAATTGCCATTTTAAGACAAAACACTCTCACGAAACTAAAGATAAAGTTGCAGGGGCTGGCAACACAGTGTGACAAGGACAGTGAGAATCCTGATGCAAAACAGTGACCAGGAGATGCTACAAGACCCTCAGAGCTGAGAACATACCTGCAAGGCAAAGACATCCAGCATTTAAGGCTTCATACTGGAACACTCAATGATGCTTTTCAAAGCAGTCTGCAGGAGTTAAGGCACGTATCTTCCATTAAACTTAATGGAAAATGTTTGTTTAAGTCCTCAAAACTGCCTTGAAAAGACATACTTCAGATTCACAATCTGGACTGGATGCTTTAATTTTCATTTTTAATATTCACATCTGCATGTAGGCCCCAGGTCAGTAAATCATTTAAATGTGTGCTTCAAAATGCAACAGCCAACAAAGCTACTCATGTGCTCAAAATTTAGTAAACATGTAAATGTCCCATCCAGCAGAGATGGAGTTGCTCAGATGGTTCTGTGTTTTGCTGAACTGATGCCTAAAGCCTGTGGAGACTGCCACGAGAAATTACCATTTTGCCAACAAATATCACAAGTTACCACGCTTACTCCTATAAATCAGGAGAAACAATGCCAGAGACGTGCTCAGAGACAGTCTGGCATCTTGGAGACATTGGTTTCTTGTGCACTTTGGATTTCTCATCCACGTTTTGGGCTCCCTAACCAGGGTATCTGAACTAAGTTGAAAAACTGGACCCAACTGGACATTTTCCAATTATGCCTTTAGTTATACTGAGCAGCAAGAATCCTAGACTAGGCTTTCTGTATCTACTGAGAAGGTTACAAATAAAGCACAAAAACTGTCCCAAACACCCAAACCAATACCTTAAAATAATAGTACTGTGGTATAGAACAAACACTCCTCCCCAGCCACATTTCAAATAGACAAAATACAAATGGCTCTGGCAACTCAAAATACCTTCAATTTGTCTGTCCCTCTGCAGGACAGCATGGGATGATCAGGGACAGGAACTGAACACAAGAACTTAAGCTGAAGCCCCAAAGATGGTTAGGGGGATGTTATAACTTTTGGGACGAGGCATTTTGGGAAGGATCACCATGAACATTTGGACCTAATCTCCAACTTGGGAACTGAGGTCTCTGAAAGCGTGGAAGTATTTAGATCCCGTCATCATCTTCTCACTCACCCCAGTCAGATTAAGAGTCTGACCATAAATAATCACTACATGCACCCAACATTTTAGCTTTATAGAGCCAAACAGCCGTTTGTGGCTTCATTTTGAAACGCAGAACCCAACAATAAACACATAAAAGCTCAGCAGTTTCTGCCTGTAGTGACATCCAAGGTAAGAAATGGGCAAGACAGCAGCTGGATGTTAAACATAATGTGGTGTGACCATGCAGAGAGTGAAGCAGAGATCCTGCTCTCCCACTGCTGCCTGTTGCTTTCCTTGCAATAGAGACAGCAACTGGCACAGAGTGGGATGAGTCTGTTCCATCTGCTGATCTAGCAGAAAATGAACACACCAAGAGGTAAAATCCCCCTCCAAGGACTGCCCTACCCCTTATCAAAACTGAATATTGCCCACAGAGTGAGCCCAGGGAGTCTGCTCCTGTCAGCTCCACAACCTGCAAACCTGAGGCAAGGGCGAGGGAGGAGAGTCACCGCTCCAAACGAGGAAAGAGACTCCCTTTTGGCATCAGTTCATGGGCAGGGTAAAACCTTCAAGCCACGCTCTCAGTGAGCAAGTGGCATCCAGCACATGTGGGGGAGGAGACAACGCTGTGGGATTTCGGCTGGAGTCAGCACACACAGGCAGGTTTGCAGAGTAACACACCAGCAGAGCAGGCAGAGATGTGCTCATAAAAATCGCAGCACGGGGCTGACAATCCGTGGGATTCCTCCCCACAGCTGTGCCGAGGCACGCTCAGACAACGGGACACGTTTGGCCTCCCCTCCATAGAGCTGTGAGCCTGGACAAAGCCCTGCCAAGCACAGAGGAGTGCCAGCTCTCACACCCAGCCTCTCCCCACTCCCTGTATTTTATATACACTCCCTCCAGGTATTTTTGCGCTTCGGAAGGACGAGCAAGAGAGGCAGGAGGAGCTGCCCACCCGCCACGTGCTCACGGGCTGGTGCTGAAGGTGTGTGAACATTTGCAGGGGACAGCAGGCTCACACCTGCAGGTGCCAGACACAGCAGCTCACAGCTGGACAGCTGCATCAGCTCCCACCTCAGGCGGGGAGCGCAGTCTGGGCTGTGCCACGCTGTCCTCGAGACACTCAGCTGGGCCCCGCCGAAACCATCTTTTATCCACTGCACTCCTGGCAGAGAGACAGCAAACTGCAGGCTTCTCTACAGCCCTTTACTCATATTCTCTCAGCAAGGTTATCACCCTGGCCCTTCTGCTTCAGGATCCACATCCTCCCAAACATACTCAGACTCCTACTCCCACATTATAGTGAGACAAGGACTCACATGAACAGGTACTCGGAGTCACAGCACGCCCTGCATGAAGAACAGGGTTCCCTTGAACTCATTTCTGTGTGAACGACAGCTTCATTTTCAGAAAGAGAAGCTCATTTTGATCCTTCTGAGTAATTCCACTGATTGGAGCCACCAGTAGATTGCTCTGTGGCTCATTGATTAAGCTCAATGTGAATAATTGCATTACTGAAATAGATTGGCTCGGGCACCACTGAAGACAAGTCAGGGCAGCCAGGGGTGGCAGAAGCAATGCATTCACCTGCACAAGGGCCACCCTGGCACCCTGACTGTGGCACAACGGGACAAGGTGCCCATGTGGCTGCACAGAACTGACCTCCAGAAGGTCAGCAGCTTGTCTGTATTTCCCCTTGGCTGTATCTCGCTCCCGAGTGGATGGGCCACTCCACGCCGCGGCCCCAGACGTGAATTTAGTATGCATGACGGTGCTCCTGAGGGCAGCGCCTACACGGAGCAACGCTGAACATGCTGACAAAGGCAAGGCAAGTGACCTGGAAATGACAAAGCGAAGCAAGGGAAGGAGCAAAGACGAGGTGGCTGAGGAGAAACGTCTGCACGGTTTTATCTCCAGAGCCCGCCGAGGAGAGGCGATGAGGTTTGTCTGACACAGCCGGCTCAGTGCAGGCGCTGCTGGATGTCTCTGCTGTGGGCAAAGCTCTGCAGATTGGCAGCCTGAAGATTAATCTCGTACCTTTCGGAAGTGGTGGGGGCTACACATGGAAGAAAAAAATAGCTACTTTAGTTTTTCATCACGTAGAATATTATGTTGAATGGCAGAGACGCAGTGTCCTGAGCGCAGTCCCAGCTTCTGGCAGCAAGCACAGAGCTGCCACACAGCTCTGAGCAGCTTAAACTGTAATTCTCAAAGCAAATTCTCCCTTTTTCATAACAAGAAGCAGCAGAAAAATTACTTTTAATATGCAGAAGGAATCATTCGTAAAATCAAAGATGAATTCTAAAAAACTGAAGAGCTACTTTTCATGATAGATTGGGTTTTAAACACCGCATGAGAGAGGAGACTTCCCTTAAATAGGTGCCAGTTAATTAATGAGATTGGGTAAATGAGTGCATTTCCTGCGCAACAAACTACAGGCTTCCACTTCCAAAGTACATTATGTTAAATTGGACAAAGGCCCATTATTCTGGAATAAAAGATTGCCCACTGGAGGGTTCACACTGAAGTATTCCAAGAATATCTTCATCCAGGAATACAAGCAGTGTATTTGCGAGGGAAACCAAGCAATCCTTAAATATACCAATACCTCCTACAGGAGTCAGCACATTCAAAGATTTAGCACTTAGTAGTAAAAAAGAAACAGAGTAGATCAGCCTATTGGTCATACAAAAGCTCAGGAGGCAGAGGGATGAGCTGCCTCCTGTGACCAGAAGGTTCCTGGGGCAGGTTGATGCTCTGCAGAACAAAGCAATGGAGTGGCTCCATCGCCTGCACTGCACAGACATCACAGCCCAGACTGTCTCTGCAGCTGGGGCCACTGCACACTGTGATGTGAACAGTGACCCCCGGTGTGAGCTGGTTCGTGTGGAGCTAAGGGAGCATTTGGGCAGCGTGCCCATGCAGGGCACGGACAGGACAGGGACAGCACCCTCAGCACGGTGCAGAGACCCACAGGGACCTGGGCACCAACAGCGAGCGGGCGAGAGCACGGCTTGGGCACACAGAATTTGTGGAGACCACAAAAGGATACCTGCTCCCACTTCACTCTGGAAGCCTTCCATGCAGACAGTGCCCAGCCACCCTAACCCTGCTGAGGGATGGCAGGGACGTCACTAACAAGGCCAACAGCACACAGACCAGTCACAAGAGCAGTGTGGTTTGTAAGGTCCCTGCCCAGCCCAACCTCTAACACTCCCAAAGCCACTTCCTCCAAATTCCTCCCCAAACCTTGCCTACAAGAAGCTTTACACCTGCGGGGCGCTCAGCCCAGACGAGGGGACACTCACAGTGCTGTACACAGAGGCCTCCAAGGCAGGTAAGGCATTTGGGATAGATAACACCTTCACCACACGCTCCAGGTGTTCATTCCCCAGGCCAGCTGGGCATAACCCTTAGCATTCTGTGTGCTGCTGAGAGAGAAAGGCTATTCGGGTTGTTCTGTGGAATAATAAGCACCAACCTTGCCTCCTCAGGAACATCTCTGAGCACTCTCACAACAAACAGTCAAAGTCAACTCACCAGGATACCCAAATCTTGACTTTCATTATGGAAAATTATTCACAGCAGAAGTGTCACTTCAGCAGTGTACAATTTCTTGTCATTATAAATATTTTCATATAATGACTTTCTTTCCCTTTTACCTGTGGAGTCTTAGACCACACCGATTCCTTCACCTGTGCAAAGCTTTTCCCAGACAGAGGAAAGTCTTCAACTTCCTGGAACACGGAGTAAAACTCACAAGGACCCTCTCCAGACTTTCAGAAAGAAGTATTAGTAATATCTTACAGCACTTTCAGTGATTTTTCCCATTTCCCAAAATACATTTTCCTTTCCTACCAGAAGATCCATCTCTGCACACACTCCACCTTCAGAATAATCAATATATTGATACAGAAGTGAATGCCTTGTCATACATCTTTTTACTGCTTTAATACCCTGACTTCTCCCTACGGCTGTTTGAACTAACTCCATTCTAAACCCTTAACTGCATTTCTGTACCAATGATTTCCAATTCAAAGGCTTTGCATTGTCAATTACACACATGCATGCACACACCTACATGTGCATCTTCTGTTAATACTTGAAGCAATACTTGAATCCTTTAATATTCTCTTCAAGGCCTTTTACAATTTTCCCCACAATGCTATTTAGATTAGCAATTAACCCTCCTGAAACACCACTGCTGCCTAATGCTCTTACAACAGCGCTCAGAGACAGGGCAATGTCACAGAAACACACATTCACCTTCTCACATGCAGGTATGAAGCCCTAGCTTACCCAAAACCATGTTTTTGCTAACTCATCTAGGGATGAAAACCCTTAGATATTCACAACTCTACCTACCCGCCTCTGTTTTGGTGGTTCAGAGCAGGAGTGCTGAGTCATGCCAGCAGAATCATTACTGAAAAAAAAGTGTTTGGCATGGTCAGTGCCATCGTTTTACACCAACAGAGTGACCGGGGCTGCACAGCAGCAGCACAGCAGGCAGGGGTGCCAGAGCAGCTGGGACACATCGTGCCCCTGACCTCCTACACCATCCCAGCCCTGAAATGGCAGCAGGAACAAGCATCACTTTCGATTCCTGCCAACCTCCCCGAGGCATGGACGTGGGCAGCAGATTAACCTGTCACAGACAGGATATGGCTGAGGTCTACGAAGAGCTTATCCTCCCTGCAGCTCGTGCCAAGGCAGCTGGGGAAACTCCAGAAGTGGAGACTCAAGCACCCAGACATTGCTCAGAACCTCAATCCACAGTCAGCCTTCCAAGAGACTATCGGTGTGTCTGTGAAGTGTCCAGGACCATATTGGTTCTCACCTGCAGGAAACCAAGAGTAGAAACAGTCCCTGACACAAGCCCTGGCTGCCCAGGGATTCCTGCTGATAGCAAATGTTTGACTCGGGGTGGATTTTAAATCGAAGTTCACCTGCAGTGTCCAGTTTGGAAAAGCATTTCCTAATGTGCTTTTGTTTGTGGGGATAAATGCACATTTCTGGTTAAAAACTGAGACTTTTTTTCTGATCAAAGGAACTGGAACTTCTATACTACATAAAACATGACAGAAATCAAAATACACTGCTCCTATTATGAGCATGGAAAAAAAAAAAAAGAGAAACTTTCCTACATAAACATGATAGAACAGACACTCAAGTCACATACTAAGCATTTTTCAGTGGTTTGGGAAAGAAAAGAAATATAAAATGTGAAGTTAATATTCCTCCTGGAATGAGATTAAAGATATTATTTTACGCCCTACTTGAAACATCATAGTAATTTTCATCCGCACTAATAAAAATAAATCAGCAGCTGATCTTCCATGCATTACAATTACCATTTCATGCAACAGTCACAATGCTTCTGAGATGCATTTGCCCTTTGGAACTCCTGCCACAAATAGAGCTGAATTTAGGGACCGCCGAGTGCACAAATTTATTACATCAATTCTTTGAGGACACTGTCATGTAGAAAATGCAATGTGGGCAGCTAGAGAAAAGCGTCCAGAGAAAAGCACCCAGCCCTGAGTAAAGACTTTTAAGAGGAGAATAATTAGAAGCCAACAACTGAAAAAAAAAATCATCTTGCATGACACCAACTGTTGGGTGACCAGCAGAGCCCTGTTTGGAGCACACTCCTCACCCAGACAGGAATTAATGAATTCCCAAGCATCCCCCTGCCTGCAGCTCAGCCTCTCGCAAAGATGCTCATTTGCAGAGCAGGACACAACTTGCTGTCAGACTGGAGAAGTTCAATATTCATTAACCAAGAGAGCCCCCACTTTGTGCTGCTGCTGCCTGCAGTACAAATCACCCACCCGGGGGTTTTATCAATCCCGTCACTCACTGTCCCAGGAACGCCGAGCCTCGAATGCACCAACACTCCCAGCCCTCAGCTGGGGCATTTCCACAGCCAGAGCCCAAAGCTGGGAATCTGCAGGCACTTTTTGAGCAATTCAAACAGAAAATGCTGGAAAGACAAAAGGTTTAATCTCAAATTTGCATATAGCAACTTATCCTCGCAATAGTTCACTCCTAAAAAAAGAGCTGCATGAAAAGGGAGAATTGAAGCGGGCAGCTGCACATTGGGAGATTTACTCCAAACCCTCCCAGGAAGCCTAGGGAAGCTTGCAAGCATAGGCTTTTCTTTTACAGCCCAGGACAGTAATACATTCAACTGCACTAAAGCAGAAGTGTCAGGCACAGAGATTTAAGGAGATAATACAGTGAAGGCTCAGGGACTAGATAAAATCATAAAAAGATGCAGGGAAAAGCTGCTTTTTGCTTGCTCTTTACTATCAGTTGTCCCCGTGGTATTGGATGGGGAAGAGAGAGCAAAACAGCTTCAGCAGGAAGGGTGCCTGGGGTAACCTTCTCCTCAGCTGCCCACGGCACACTCTCCTGACCCAAACCCAAACCTGGCTTGTCCCTGAGCCCCCTTGTTCTTCTGGCTCAAAAAACCCAGCTCTGGTCACCAATGCAAACACCTGCACCCAGGTGAATGAGGCACCAGCTGCACAGCGGTTCAATCTGCCCCAGCCAGCACTGCCAGGTGGAAATCTGCATTGCTTCAGAGGTTGACCACAGCCTTAGATTCTTTTGTGTCTACTGAGCTCTGCAGCACGTCTGGGCAACACAGAGATTATCCAACAGGCTCAGTAAAGACAGGGCCAAGAAATGCCAAGCTATGGTGGAGACCCAACAGCACACAAGCTGTCAAAAAAACCCTAAACCAACAGCCATGCTTTCAAACCCCTGGAAGCCATGCAGAAAAGATCTTCATGGCCATCTGCTTAGGGCCTGTTGGTCCCACAGGTGACACCGGGAAAGCCCAGCACCGTGGAAAGCCCCACGGCCATCCTTCAGCAGCACATGGGCTGAAGCTGCCCCAGCACGGCGATGCCTGGTCACACCTCTGTCTCTGCGGTGCGCTTGGAAATGCTCTCTTTAGGACACAGCTTTGCCAAATAGGTTTGTCACTGTCTTCCAAATAACTCACATGAATGTCTTGCATTTTTCAAGTGGTGCCATGAAACACGGGGCTGCACACGCCACAAACACTGACATATTTCACCAATACAATCCAGGAGCAGCATGCAGAGAGTATTTATATAGGCCTTCATTATTTTTTATGAAAGGTAAATGTCCCTCTTGGGGAAATGGTGACTTGGGTTGACAGCATCTTTGTTTTTAGGAAAAAAATACCAGTGGGGGAGGAGGGTTAGAGGCTATGCAAATTTAACCCACGGGTACAAATTCCTCCAGTCCTGTTGCAGGGAAAAACCTGAACATTCTCTTCTTCCCATGATTTTATTGTCATTCATCTTATAAGCTAGTCTTATTAAACTTGTTACTCAGCACAGTAATTAGTAGAACTAAAAATATAGATATAAATAAAATTCAGATATTGGCTCTAATTAAGTCTTCTTAATTGTTATTTTACTAGTTGGGGTGGAGCAATTTTGTCATGATTTAACTGTTGAGGAACAATTAAGTAGAATGCTTAAGTAGAATTAATTCCTTCCTGATCTCCTGACAAAAGCCAACACACACTCAAACTCGTGTGAGAGAAACCAAAACTAATCAGAGCAATATGACATTAGCACGCTGTCTCACCAGGTGAAAAGCCAAGTTGGGATGGTACCGAAACTTCAAGTCCTGAGCTTTAATTGCTGACAGCAGTAACGCCCTGGGGCAGGGAACAGAGCCAGGTCTGTGTGGTTTTTGCCTGCCCTCCCCAGAAAGGGCAAAGGCAAAGGATGGCCCAAAGGATGAGCAATTCACGACTTGGGGGAGCAGTCTGGCTTTTATGGTGCCAGCATTTAATTCTTGTGCTCTGATACATCCCATAATCTCACTGTTTCTGTCTGTCACAAGTGGAAACCAGCCTGATTCCAACATGGAAGGATGCCTTGATAAATGCAGTAATTATCCCAAGACACCCCACCCGGCAAGCAAGAAAATAAAGGCCATTTATTTGTCCGCCTAGTTATAAACCTACTACCAGAAAACTCTGCAAATCAAGACCCTGGAATCTGATTTAATTAAATCAATGAGAATTATACCATTAATTCATCGGAAAGCTCCAAGCTAACAGGAAATTGTCTGTATCGACTACAAACTCCTTCCAGGGAGCTGCTATGGAACAGCCCAGCTGCACCTCTGCCACTCCATTTGTCATCTCCATGCACCATTTGTTCCTCGCAACACAGATCATCTTACACAAAGCGCTTGTCATGCATCTTCCAGTCCCTGCCATGTCAGGCACTTTGCACATTCCTCTCCACACGTGCTCATAAAAATCACTTGCCATGAGAGCTTTTAAACGGGGCTTGTGAGAACACCAGGAGAGAAGGTGTGCAGGACAGAAGCTCCGATTTCTCGTGGGCTTTGCTGAAACACTCAAAAACACAGCCTGGTCCAACAGGCTTTTTTTTTTTTTTTTTTTTCCCCCACAATATACCACTGAGATATCTGGACTCGGCTTGTAAAGAATCCTCGTGGGAGGGGAGGAGAGGGAGACACAACAATCTTAAAAGGAAACTTCACATGTGTAGAAGCCTACAAAAAGTAAAACCTGGATACCTGTAACAGAACTGACCAGGGAGTGATTTAAGTTTGGAAATACCTTTTCAGTGGCTGAACACCTTTAGAACACAAATATTCAGCAGGCTACTGAATATCTCTCCCTTTTTCCAAGGGGAAAAAGTTTTCACTTTCCCCAACCCACAGCAGAGCACAGTCTGTTTTCAGTGAGGAACATAAATTTTGAGCAACTCCAATAGACATGAAGAAGTCCCTGGCTTTATCTCAATTTAACTGATTTCAGGAAACTTAAGCGATACTCAAGACGAGGGCTCTCAATCTCAAAGACACTCAAACCCTGCTAGACCTGCTACTGTGTAGAAAGCAATCTCTGATTTATTGACTGCAAAGTGCTGTGGATCAAGCCTTAGTATTTGCTAGTATCTCTCCTGGAATTGGCCTTTAATGGCCCAATTCAACTCCAATTAGCGAGAAAGGAACAACGCCCATTTTCTTCAACGGAGTTGGATGAAGTTGTATCAGTCAGCAAAATACTGCAAAATAAAACATTCGGACCAATTAGTCTTAGCACTAAGATATTTAGCAGGCATTTTACTGATGTGAAAACTTCAAATCTAGGGCCAAACCAAAGAAATTACAGTAGTTTGCAGATTATAAAGAAAGGTGCTGAGAAGTGGAAATGCACCTCTCATTCCCTTGGGTGCAATTCTGAAGCAACCCTGGCGAAACCAGGGCAGCTCCAGGAACACAAATACGAAGTGACAGGGAAATCCAGCCTACTATTCACATCACAAATTCCATGGTTCTTTCTATTTCACAGTAATACACCAAGTTAAGCTGCTTATTAGATGGGCACATTCTCCTAACCACAGCCAGGCTTGCATGTTATGTTGGGCTTGCCATCAGTACTGACCGCCCTTTAATCATAATTCTGCTGTCATTTGTGGTTCCACTTCAGAAGATCTTTGCTTTAATACACAAATGGGATCGCTGCTAGCACTACTACAGCCCAGAAAGAGAGGCATGTGAGTAATGCCACGAGAGGGACTCCTCGTAACCATCCCTATTTATACAACCCTCTTGCACATTTGCCTAACAATCTACGCTTTCGAATACTTCTGTGTGCCTGCAGGATGCTGTGGCACATGCCTCCAAGCCCCATAGCACACCCATTAGCAAATAATGACCTCCTTAAAAATGACCTAATAACAGCTAATAACTGCCGTAAAGCATAAAAAGGCTGTGGTACAGAAGGTCTTTTATGGAATGAAAAAAAAACCCGAATTTTTATTAGCAGAATCACTAATGGACACATGGTCCTCATGTGATCGATTTACTTTTAGGAAATGCCTGGTATCAGATAATGAAATTATCCCACAAAACAAAAACAACCCCCAAACCAGCACTTTCAAAAAGCACACTGCAGTCTGGCAGCTCATGAATGAAACACTCCGTAGGTGTTTGTGTACATTTGTAATTTACTACACCACATTAAGAAATAAGACAACTGCAAACGACAAGCTGATGCTCTCCCAGCTGTGTACACTACACAGTGATACCTTCCACCAGGGTTCGGCCTGCTTCACTAGCAACCTTCCAGCTGGGAGACAGACAGAAGGATCCAAAGAATCCAAATCAGCTCCAGCAACGGAGTAATGAACAGCAGCAGCTCTGCTTTAATAAAGTTCAGAAGAAATATACACTGAAATTGTGTTTAGAGTGTGCACATGCCAGGAGCAGAAGCACAAATCCCATCCCTGATGCAGAAGAGCATCACACCTGCTCCAGACCTTGCTTTCATCCTGCATCCCAAACTTGTATAAAATCCACTGCTGATCTCACACGGAGGCAGGTATCTGTATCTGGCAGCTCATGTAGGACCAGGGTCAGCCCCTCTGGAACAAAGCACCAAACTCAGCCACTCACACACTTAGCTTAACTCATGCTCCCAGCTCAGAAAGAAATCTCCAGGTGCAGTTTTCAGCATGTAACTAATCCTATGAAACACAGCAAGACAAGCTTTTCTTTATGTCCTCACCAGGAGGACACTCAACGCAAGTGCACAGAGGGGCCCCACAGGATAATTTCAACAGCCCTTTCACCTGCTCTTGATCTTTCAACCTGAATTTCTCTGTTGGACCCACTGTTTGCAGCTGCACCTGTAACCCTGGTGAATTATTCCATACTGGGTCATCCTAATGAATCATAAGTGACCCACGTAACCATAACCCCAAAATCCTTTCTGCACACCTGGATAAGGAGACTCTGCAGAGTTTCAGCTCCATGAACAAGTTGACAGATTTGGATGAAGTGATGGAAAAGACTGAAGACCTCAACAGCCATCTTTCCTCTCTGCAGCTCCACCAACTACACACAGCATCTTGTCTGTGTTCCAGTTCCAGTACAGCTGAAGTCTCCTGGCAGCAATCCAGGGACAGCCATGGAGCCCTGATGCTTTCAGAGGGCACCTTCTCCAGTCCACAGAGCACAGCAGGAGACTGTCTGAAGACATTCCTGAAGCCTGCTCTCTTGCCCAGCTTCCATAGCCCTTCACAATCCTCATTCCCTGTCCTGAGCTCCAGCCCTGCAGGGAGCATCAGCCCTTCTGCCAGCACCCATGTGGAACATCCCAACTTCCTGCACTTGTGGCTTTCTCTTCTATTTGTTTTAAGCTGTGGAAGGTGTGTGGAACGTGATCCCCGGGCCAGGTGACCAGGCTGTACCTGGCGCAGGATGTTTATACACACACATTGGAACAGCCTCCACGTACACCTTCAGAATTGCTGTAATCAGGAAATGAGCCACGAAATGTGTAAGCGGCGGCACATTAATAATCTGTTTTATAGCTTAAATTAGAATCTTTGGAATTTCACAGCCAGACACTTTTAAATAGGTCAAAAATGCAGTAATCACACTTAATGATCACACTGTGATGTGCTCCACATCAGAGCCGGGAGTGAGGAAACCTGAGCAGAATGGATATGAACTACTGGTACACTCAAAAAAGCATTTAACGAACTTCAAGAACAAAACACATAACCCAGGCACCAAGTTTTTTATCTTTTGATCCTGCTCTTCAGAAATGAGGTGTGAGATTTCATGTGATCACAGACAACAAATGCTGCTCTCTGTGTTTTTCTTTTAGATTAGGGAAGGATTTGACCACTTACAAGTAGTGAGAATTTGGTGATGCTAACAAAGCCTTCCCCATGTGAGAAACACGGTTTGCTATCATACCTGCCCACGCACATGTCACCCCAAGTAGACAGACTTAAAACACATTCCTGGGTATCAGCATTTGGGTGTCTTTTAAAGAAAAGAACAAGAATCCACAGATCGATCTCAGTAATCTTTTAGTCAGGGAAACCCTTCACAAATTTTCTAAGTTTAGACACACGCTCACATTCTCTCTATGCCGACTTGATTTCAGGTACAATAAACCTGATGGAAAAATTGAGCAAAGAATGAGAATTTCAGCAAAAGAGGCAGTCATTGACTAATTAATCCTGTCCTGTCAAGCTACCAAGGCATAACCAAAAAGGTAAAATAAAAAAAAAATCAGTTATATTCTGTGAAAACAAAGTCAATGTTTGTCTACTGCGAAAGTACAAAGTCAGCAGGGGAGACTGCTTGGAAGCTTGTAAGAAAGCAGTAGAGAAATGTTTTTTTGGTTTCTTTTTTCCTCCAGTCAAACTTGGCTTCTTCTAAAAAACAAAGCAAGGCAAAAGATGAAAGGCCTTCTCTTCTGAAGCCAAAGATGAAGAATACAAAGAATATTAATGACTAACAAGTCTGTCTGTAAATGCCATGAGCTTAGCTGTAGTAGGGACTAAAAGGAAGAACAGTACTGCTATTAACTAATAAGTTTCTGATCTAACGAGCAGTGATGAAGGCTGATTGGGTCATTTATGGCAAGGAACATTAGTTCAGAAGAACAGAGGATCCCTACAGAAGATAAAAGGAAAGAAGGAAAGATGCCATTATAAACACGCAAAAGCTCAGGATGGTTCATTCACCCAGCACATAAAGGTAGTAAATTCCCAATTAGGGCGTGTCTGTC
Source organism: Acanthornis magna (assembly GCA_036785705.1). Classification (NCBI taxonomy): domain Eukaryota; kingdom Metazoa; phylum Chordata; class Aves; order Passeriformes; family Acanthizidae; genus Acanthornis; species Acanthornis magna. Next base: position 4,591,070 of record JAWUZG010000092.1, read on the forward strand.
CCTCACATTTGTGTGTGCAGGTATGGCAGATGGTTGTCTTGTGGAAGACTTGAGAATTGGTGCAAATTTGTTACTTGCCTTATATTACAAAGCACTGGATTTTGATGAATTGCATTTCCTAAAGGAAAAATTCAAAGCACACAGAAGCTTGCCTTTGTCACTGCGTATTGGACCCAGCATGAGCCTGCCTCGCCACCACAGCTCCCCAATGTCCTGGCATCCTGCAGCGGTCCAGGACAGTCCTACTGACCAGGAGCACAGCTCCACAGAGCAGTGCAAAGCCCATTCTTCCATGTTTGAAGTTTGCCCATTCTCTTTTGAGATACGCTTCTAATTTAAGCAAGTGAAACACAATAAAACCAGGAAGAAGGGAAAAAAAAACCACCTCGGAGCCAAAAGTGACACCACGCCAACTTCAGATTTGGAAACTGATTCATTTGCCAGCTCATAGGCACACACACCTAGTGTGTCTATATTTATATGCATGGACTCAGGCTCCCTGCTCTGTAGAGGCACTCTGAATATTTTTAAATCAGCAAGAAATCAAGAACAACTGTACTGAGAGAAGATGGAAAAATTCCCTTTTCTCTAAGCTCGGATTAGAGGAATCTTGACGCATCAGCTCAGCCTGTAGCACCCAGCAAGGCTGAGAGCCAGCACGGACACACAATTTGCTCTGAGATTCCTTCCCTTAACAGGCCACTGCTCGCTCCTGCAGACAGACAGCATTTTGCACTGCAGCCTGATCCAGCAGATGATGCGAGAAGCCTCTGTGTCAGGATGGAAATCTGGGAAGCATTCTGACAGTGTGAAAGATGGCAATGTTGAACCCAGCACTGCCAGAGAGCTGTGCTGCTGCCCCTTCCTGGGCTGGGAATTCACAGCTCCGTGCTCAGTGCCCAGCTCTGTCCATAACCCACAGTGGTCTCAGGAGATCACTCAACTCTCCCTGCATCCCCTTATGGCAAAGGGGGATAACATGTCTCAGCAGCATCACAAAGGTTTGTTAATGCTTGTAAGTACTTTGTAGATAAGGAACATCAAGACAGCAGTTAGCAGAGGGATTTGGGGCACAGACAGACATAAATCCAAAGCACTCATATCATATACTCCTTTTAGACAAGCATAGCAGCAGATCAGCTCCCTGCATTTAGTGGTTGTGGGCTCCATACTCTCAACAGACTGAGCACTCTGCCTTTGATCCAAAAAATGAGTCCACGGAGAATATTCACATGTTTAATGTTAATCATATGCTTAAATTCTCTGAATCTATAAAGAGAGTAAAAGAGAAAAGTGTTCCCCAGCTCCAAAACAAACACAAATTCCCAGAAGTTATATTTAGGACATGAGCAAACATTTGGCCAGCAAAGGAAAGGCCTTCACTGTACACCTGCTAAGCTTCTGCATCCCTGAGGAAACCTGCAGGTGGGGAAAGTGTCCAGAGTGAGTTTGCTTAGACAAAACCTTTCTAAAATAACCACTGTGGTGATATTTGAAAGAAGCACCCCAGAGCATGTGACCTGATTCTTATACAGGGAGAACACTCCTCGAGCAAGGAAATCAGAAAACAGAATAAATGAAGTTTATTAAGAAATTCACCACACAGATTTGTATTTCTGACTAGGAATTTATAGTTGCAAATGAATACATTCATTTATTAACTGCCTACTGTGAAAGAAGAAGCCTTCCTCAGAGGACAGGCACTGCCACCCCAGTCCTCACAAATTCCATATGCACCTAGAAAGCATCTTCTCATAACTCTGCATCAGAAATGAATAATACTGAGCAAAAGGCAATGGATCCCCCTTGCCTTGCTCATTTTCAGCACACGCTGCTCTCTCATCCTCACTATCTGAAACATCTGACTCAATTTACATCCTGCTAAACTCCTGGGCTAGCTAATGGCTCGTGGCTACCAATCTCCTGAATCAGCTGGCCAGAGAGTCCAGGAGTCTCAACCCCACCTTGGCCCAGGTCACCCTGAGTCCTTTCCTGCAGGTAGGTCGGGTCTGTGGAGTGAGGACACAGCTCCCCTTGCACAGGTGAGCTCAGCAGAGCAAGAGCAGGACCTGCAGCTCTGGGATGCCGTGAGCTCCATGCAGCCACAGACACTGTGCAGAGCAGAGCTCCCAACCACAACCACAGCTGCAGCATGGACACAGCTCTGACCAGACGAGCATCTGCAGCATAAACATATAGCTGCCTTCCAGAGATGGTTTTCAAAGCCCTGTTAAACCAGCATGTATAGCAAGAAAAGCCTCAGGCAACCAAAGGGCCACTATGCAGAGCTTCATTGCTGTAGCAGACCCATAAACATTATCCAGCTTACTCACAGCAACATCGCATCTTGCCAGCGACGCGAAAAGGACAAATCACTCTCTCACCAGTGCAAATTGTCCAAGAAGTTAAATAAGGCTGCTAATTATTTCTAAGGGTTTTTAAAGAATCCTTTAGGATTACTGTCCTCAAATTCGATTAAATAATGCTATAAATCTTTACAACTAAACATCATTAGGGGAAGTTGACTTGATGGTATAAAAGAACCATTTTCTTAAGAAATAGCTTTTTGAGAAGTGTGCTGTAATTTAACAGCACACAGCACTTTTACCTTAGTAAACCAGAGGGAGCTGTACCAGTCACACCTTACAAGGGGTTAACAAGGTGTTTATCTTCCTTGTTTGGTTGAATTAGAGCTACACAAAACGCCCTGACTCAAAGGGGGCAGAATATACCCCTACCTTCACCTGCTGTAAACCAAGTAGCGCGAGGGATGGAATTACATTGCTGGTTGAGGCTGTAAGAAGTCCAACGGAAGTTAAGACACCATTAGGAATCCTGGTTAAATTTCTCCATCTCCTTTGTAAGACACTTGGCTGCCCCAAGGTTTGTGGACACTACAAAAAACCACAAAGTTCACTGCTGTTGCAGCTTATCAGCATGACCTGGCAGACGCCAGCACAGGGGAAACCCTCTGGAGAGGACTGAAAACCCCAGAGGACACCTCCGTGACTTTCTTTCTCACCAGTTTCCTGGAGGAAGAAGCACTGTCGCCTATGATGGGGTAAGCTACAAGGCATAACTCCAAGCCTGTGCAGTGTAGGGCATCTCTCACCAGGAGCTCAGACCTCTTAGACATCTCTGATGCCTTTGCTTTGTTCAGTGCCTCCATTTATATCACCCAGGACTTCATTACCAGGCATTTCCCCTGGCTAGAGCCTTGACTCTTCCTTTGCTCTATTACTTCTTTGTTGAAATATATAAAGAGCCAGAGGGTAACAAAGAAATGCACTCCCCACCCTCACTCCTTTACCCAGTCATCCTCCTCCATCCCACACAGGCAGTCCATTCCTTCTCCCATCCCTAACAAAACAGGTGAGATTAAGAGAGACCTGAGAAACAGAGCACCAGCCAGGAGCATCTTTCAATGCTGACGAGGGCAGACACACCTCCAGGCACAAGGTGCCAGTGGCTGCACCACAGAGCACAGGTATCCCAGAGCAAGAGCTCAACCTGGGCAAGGACTGCTGGAATACACCTTTTCAGCTACATTGGCTTGAGAGCAATTATTAAATTCCAGCCTAATTTCCTTCTGATCTACAGCTCTAAGTCCTGAGAGCGACTCCCATTAAGTCAATTCCCAATTGTTGTATCACTCTGGATGTTTGCACTAAATAAGGAGCCCAGGAAGGTACTAAAACAATGACAACCTTTTCATCTGGAAAATACCTGCCCAGGAAATTTCTCCTGTGGAATATAAATGCCAGCATTTTAGGTTTCAGTAACATCATATGATGTGCCATCACCACCCTACTCCACACATGGGCAGGGACCATCAAGTCTAGAGAACACAATCAAAGCGCAAATGGTTCCTCCTCTGCACTTCTTTTTCTCATCATCTCCCAGTGTTTCATGCTGTGCCAGAGGGAGCAGTGCCCAGTGTGGGTCCTCAAAGAAGCCACCAAAACACCCAAGGCTATGCGATGTCACCCAGGAATACCCTGGGTATTAAAGCCACCACAGACTGACGAGAGGTCTGTGCAGCTGCTCCCCTGTCCTGGTAATTGGGTACTGCGGACACGCTCACGCCGTAAGCACATCTTTGACATAACACGGCATGACAATTTTTTCAGAGTCACAGAAATGCAGAGCATACAAATAAACCTGAATGCTGAAACCATTTCATTGTTCATAAGAATATGCACGTTGCACCTGTTACGACCAAGGGCACTGTCTGCGCCTTGGAGCTGATTATTTCAGCCTCTAGCAAGCCTGTCTGTCTTGGAGGAGTGTTAAACTCCAGGAGTTAACAAAGCACAACAAAATTATTTTACAAACAGAAATCATTACCGAATATACAGAGAGACATCTTTAAATGCACGGCAAGGAAAACAATCCTCAAACTGACATTTTTCCCTCAGCTTCTCACAACCGCCGAGTCAATTTAAATCAAATTTAGCTGAAACAAAACAACTCCAAAATTGATATTGGTCAAGTCCTACCCTGAAACAAGTGCTCGGGAGCCCAACTGCACCCGCAGCCCGGGACTCCCGATGGAGAAGCAGGCAGGACGCACGGGCGGGGAGCGCTGCCCCAGAGCCCGTCCCGGCGGGAGGGAGCAGCCGCGGGGAGCCGCAGCCGCAGCGAGCAGGTGGCACCGCCGGTCCCCGCAGCCCGGTCCCCGCAGCCCGGTCCCCGCAGCCCGGTCCCCGCAGCACAGCCCCGGCGCCGCCGCCAGCACGCGTGGGGAGCGGGGCCGGCGGTGGTTTTTAGGCGGAGGGAAGGAGCCGGAGCAGCGCAGCAGAGGAGCGGCACCGCGGCTGCGGCAGCGCGGTGCGGGCAGGGCGCGGGGGAGGGAGGGGACGGCAGCGGCACTCACCGAGCTACGCGCGGCTGCTGCTGCTGCTGCCCCCGCTGCCGTCCATGGGGGCGGCGGGGGGACGGGAGCCCGCTGCGGGCCAGAGCCGCCCCGCGATCCGCCGCATCTGCCCGGCGCCGCCGCCGCGGAGGAGGAGGATGAGGAGGAGGAAGAGCGGAGCGCGCCGCCCCGGAGCCCCGCGCAGCCCGGCCGCAGAGCGCCGCCTGCCCGCCGCGCCGCGCCGGGCCGGGATGGGGCTGGGATGGGCTGGGAGGGATGGCAGGGAGGGATGGGCTCCGCCGGGCGCGGGGGGGCCCGGCCGCGGGGGCAGGTGCAGCCGCCCGGGGCGGGGGGCGGCGCGGAGCCGGAGCCGGAGCGGGAGCCGGAGCGGGGCGCGGCCCCGGGGCGGCGCAGCTGCCGAGTGCGGCTGGCGGCGGCCGTGCGCGGAGCGGGGGCGAGGAGCGGCTGGAAGCGCCCGTGCACAACGTGGCCGGGCGCGAATCCGCCCCGCGAGGGCTTTTAACGAAGTACAGATGTTCCCTAATATAATTAGATCGTCCTCTCCCCGATAATTGGCTTTGGCAGCCGCGCCGATCGAATCCCCCCGCGCTGCTGCCGTGCGCTCCCCCCGCGGCACCGCGCCCGGGCACTGCCCTGGGGACCCCGCATGTCCAGGGCCCCGCTCCTGAGAACCCCGCCTTCCGAGACCTGAGACTTCACTGGCAGCTTTTCGCTCACGGTAGATGAGGGGCAACGTTTATTTACTCATTTCTTAAAGTGCGTTTCCTTAGAAAGCGCGGGCGTGCTTTCTAACTGCGCTGCCCGTAGCCTGGGAGGATGAAACACCGTGGCTGTGGGCTGAAAGGTTATTGCGCACATTGGGGAAGGACCGTGTTGTTGAACAGGAGCACAGCTCTGCTTTGGGACGGCAGCAGAGGATGTCCTGGCCGGCTGAGCAGGACCAGCACTCCCTGTGCAGCTCCCTCGCTGTACCTGTGCTCTGAACGGGCCAGGTGAGCTGCAGATGGTTAAAACACCCCGGTTCTCCCCGGCTTGGCTTGTCTTTAGGGAAATTGCCAATGAGGACACGCTAATACAAGCCAGATGTGTGGGCGTTTTATGCATCTATGTGGGGAAAATGGATCAAACCCACAAATTCATCTTGCGGAGGACAAGCAGCCAACACAAGGTAATGATTTCTAGTCACTACAGGCCCCAGACCACACTGCTTTCACCTGATGACTCAAAGCTGAAACCCAGCCATGCCATTCCTGCTGACACCTGGACACTATGAGGTGTGTAAATACTTCAGATAAGCAGGATTAGGGAATTCTTTTAGCCCAAGGTGGCAGAGGGGAGCTGCAGAGAGCTGACGCATCTGTACCTCTCTCATGTGTCAGCTCAGGCAGTGTCCAAGGGCATGGGCATTCCTGCGTGTTAACAAAATGCAGGATGGAAGTCAGCTCCCCCATCCCCAAAAGACAGCACGTCCTGCCCACTTTTCTTGCCCAGTACAGTGTCTTAACCACCAGCTCTTACCAATTTAAGTGAAGGCAAGCGACTACAGTTCTTTCAAGCAATTACCAACTTCTCAGCACAAGCTCATGATGATAGTCACACTCCCCTTTTATATTTACCAGTGGTGCCAAGGTGACACTTGTGAACTGAGAATCATTTTGTACCTATGGAAAGGGCTGAGGGGTGGCTCTACCCAGAGACTGGAGCTACATCAGCATTAATCCTGGCCTCAGCATGAGGAGCTCTGCCTTTGCCTCAGCAGGAACAGTAAAATGCTCCTTGTTTTCACACCCATGCTCTGTGGATTTCTGAGCGACCAAAGCAGACGGGGTTTCGCAAGCTGGGCAGGGCATGGAGCATCCTTGGTTTGCCTTCAGCTGGGCCCCTCGGGGTTTTGCTCACCCTCTAATAGCCCCATGGCTGCTCAGAAGATGGAAAATCTGACACAGTCACGGAGATATAAGTGATGCTATGTCTTCCAGCCACTATTTTTCATATGTCTGCTTTTTGTTCTTGATTTGGTTCTGATCCCCAGAGGATGAAGCATGGGGAAGGTGTAGTGTCAGAGGCAGCTCTGTGTATTCCCTGAGCACAGCTCCTCTTCACTGGGTCTCCTAGGAGGCAGGATGGGGATGAAGAAACTAAGACTATCTTTTCATCTAGTTTCACTTCAGCCATAGTAGAATCTTTTCTTAGAAGGATATAAATATAGAAGAGGTGAGGAAAGCACAAAAACAATACAACCTGGAACAACATGTCTCAAAACAGAGGACAAGCTACCTGACGGACTGACTCTGCAATTTCTTTTCAAGGTCTTTCCTTCAAATGCTAATTTTTTTAATTTTGAAAAACAGCCTATCATAATTACAGGCTCTCACTTAGACCTCCCAATCTTCCTTTAAAACCAACACAGAAATTACTTCAGAGAACTACCTAGTTTAGTTTTCCCTCAAGGGCAGATGCAGGAGAACATTCACCTTAAATGGGGGAGTTCTCCAACTTGTGAGCTCTCCGGTGAAGGTAAAGCAGACTCGCACACTTACCTTATTGGCAGCATCCTTCCTTTTCTTGTGCTTCATGGGTCAGCCTCTCAGCAGGAGCCTTCTGCTCCCCCCAGTTGTACAGACAAGTACTTTCCAGCTCTCTCTCAGTGACTGAGTTCCTCTGCTCTTTCCAGGTGTTAAGCTGATAAGTGTGCGATTTCCAAGGATCAGCTCCGTCAAAGAGAGGAGGCACAGTGGACTTACTCCTCCCTGACCTCTCTTATATTTCCTGTCCTCCACCCATCATTGAAGGTAGACGGTTCAGAGCTGGCTCCAACTTGTTCCTTAGATATTCCAGGGTAATCTTCTTCAGGCTTTGCCCTTTTCAGTGTACTTTTTGTTTCTGTGCCCCTGCAAATAGGTAGGTGCTGTTTCCTGAAAGCATTGTACTTGTATGTTCCTGGAAGCAGAAAACAGGAAACTTACTGTGAAATTCAACCAGTAACAGGTCAATCATTGATTCTGTTATTTCATCCCATTTTTAGAATAAACGCTTTCTTAAAAGAAACAAGGTAACATAACTGTTTGATCCTGAACAAGTAAGAACAATGCATTCCCCCCGCCCAGTAAAAGGCACCTGTCCAACATTTTATTAACTTTGCTAATTGCATTAAACATCCTGCAGTGCAGGACAGTCATCAGCTGCTAATTCCCAGATCACTATAGTTGAGTTGGCTGTCAAATGAGAAAAATTCATAGCAGAAAAAAAAAAAAAAAAGACATTTTAGAGCCAGAGTAGTAACCAAATAATCATACAGTTCTGAATTCTGCTCAGCTCCTAGCAGTGATCATATTTTATGAACTAGTGGAAGATGGTGTTAGGACTCACACAATAAATATGATCTGTATGGGTGCAAGTGAGATTGATTAATAGATCTTACATGTTCAGACATTTCTACAAACAAGAAAAATTAGGTTTCCTTATGTGAATATTTTATGCAGATTTTTATGCAGATAATTTGTACCTGCTCTTTCATTTTGTTACCTGTAGTATTACATGTGAACATAATAATAATCTAAATTTACATACACAAATTACTGGAAGGTCTGGATCTGGCACACTGGGGAATAATTTCTGGCTGGAAACATTAGCAGTGTGATAACTATTTAGACAACTATATTAAATGAAATAAGCACTTGTCAAAGGAAAAATGCATTGTTATGAAAACTGGAATTGGTATAGTCTCAAATAAAAATGGAGCCTGTGAAAACGAGTTAATCAGAAAATCTCTCCTGCCACTCTCCTGCCTTACTGTTTTTATCTGTTTCTTTCCTCGTTTTGCTGGGGTGAAATCCTGCAGAGCAGAGAGCTGGGGAGGCAGAAGCAGCCGCACCACTCTGCAGAGGTGGAGAAGCAGTAAATCCTGGCTCACAGCAGAGGGCTGGCAGGATCCCTCAGTCCGGGCTGGTGGCTCTGCCTGCAGGGATCAAATGTCCCTGTGCCAGAGGGGACCTGTCCAGGCTCTGTGTGCCCCTCACACACAGGGACTGGTGGTGCACTCACGGTTCGTTTGACATGGGAAATGCTGGCCTTTAATTCTGGTCCTGATAGTAGACAAGACCTGTGTTCTGCTCAAGAACAAACGGGAGAAGCAGAAAGGTTAGAGGGACAGACAGAAGCTGCAACTGTCCTGCAGCCACTGTCAGGCAGTGGTTTCCAAGTGACATGCTTCCATTTTTGAGAAGCACAAGGGCATTTCAACCATAGTTTTGTGAAAGTAATATTATTTCTGCCTTTCCTTATTTGCTCACCAGGAAACCCATTCTACAGCCAACCAGAACAAAACTGTGTGGAAGAAAGCAGGAAAAAAAAAGGAGAAAAGAAAGAAAAAGCCAGTCAAGCAACTGCTAATCATATTAATTTATAAATGTTGTTTTTAATTAGCATTTTTAAGCATTCATTTTCTTTCTTCAATAAAGACCACATCTCTCCAGGACCCTCGCCATGTCCATTGTTTTTATGACAGGCAGTAGAGATAGGTACCAATTACTTGGCTGTTATTTAGTGAGTACTCCAAAGTACTTTGATGCAGCAGCATTGTAAATTCTCTGTAGCAGCTAATTGTCTCATTTTAATTCATTTTTAATGAGACACCTGGGAGAATGAAGAAACATCACAAACCCACAAAAGTCCCAGAATATTTTTTTGAATTGGTCTCCCAGTCTCTGCTTATTTCTGCCTTCCCACAAAAGAACTTTTTGGTACTAGCACATAAAGGTGCAGCATCATTCCCTGTCACATCATAACCTTCTCCCACAGGCGAGGGAGGGTGGTGGTAGAATCTATAAAACACCATGGAAGGAATCCAGAGAGAAGTCTCTGGTCTTCAGATGTTCTGCATCTTCATCACTTCTGTCTCTCTGGACAACTGAGCCACATTTCCTCTGTTGCCAGCAGGCTGAGAACGAAGGGTAGAGTTATCTATCCTCATTATCATTTGACATGCAGATGTGATTCTCTGATAGAAAGAAAAAAAAGGTGGCAAAGGGATATATTTTCTTCATCAGCAGCTGATGAATTCCATACTTTTTTGTGAAAGGAAAATGTGCCCTCTGACAGGCACCAGCTTGGTTTCCTCAGTTAAGAAAGACACACACCCTCTTGGTTCTCACTCGTGGCTCAGTGTTGCACTCTGTGCTAACACCAACATCCAGATTTTATTGACTCAACAGGGGGATTAATTCCAGTGAGACAGAACTGCCCAAAACTCTATCAGCAGTTTGGCTTCAGCAAGTCCCTGTCACAGCATCCTGCTGGTCTCTGCTGCTGGGGTGGCTGGAGGGGGAAGGAACACCTTCAAGGTGGCCCTTAACCAAATCACTTGAGGAGCTCCTAGATCAAAGGCAGCACTGCACATGGAGAAAGACCACTGGACATTGAGAAATTATGTGGGATGTTCTCACTTTAATTACAAAGGTACCTGTGGTGGCAGATAGACTGTTTCCACTGAGGGATTTATCACAAACTGAAAGGCACACCCAGTGAGCTGTGTGGTTTCACTAAGACATTCCCCTCTCAATTTTGGTAAATAGCTATGCTCTTTTGTTAGTGTTGGGATAATTTTTCCCAGGTGAGGCCTGTCAGCAGCCACAGGGCGGTGTGGCTGTCCACAGCCACGGCAGCAGTTATCATCCCTGGAGCAGTGTCCCCGCGTGCCCCCAGGGCCAAAGTCTGGAGCACCTCGTGGTGACTAAGCCCTATCCTTGCCCCACATTTTACCTGGCATTCCCTGTCCTTAGCTCTGACACCTTAATGAGCATCTGGAGAGTGGTCAGGGCTATGGAAAGCTCCCAGGTTTCAGCAGTAGCTGGAAAGCAGCTGAGGGTGCTGATCTGTGGCTGAGGACACCCAGCCAGGCACAGCCAGCAGCTGTGCCCCTCTGGTCACCGCTGGCCTGCCCAGGTGCCACAGCCTGCAGGCACTCGCTGGATTCACCAGGGGAGAGCTCTAGTCCAAGCCTGGTTTCTTTGATGTTTAACAGTATAATGGCATTTAATACTATTAGGATGCCAAAAAACCTGGCTGCTTCTTTTGCCTACATTTTAGCTGCTCAAGGCATAAAGGAGCCTTGCACATTTGCAGTGCTGAGACAAGCAGCTTGTTGATCCCAGCAGAAGAGCTCTCGAGCCTGTGGTACAGCCGTGGTGGAGTGCCCAGCACAAACACTCGAGGGTTTTATCCTCCTCAGCTGCAAAACTCCCCTTCAGCTTTGCTGCTTCTGGGAAATGACTGAGGGTAAGGTGCGCTGGCCCCTTGCACAGAAGGCTGCCAAGCTGCTGAATTTGTTTGCAGCAAGGGACTGGGGGTCATGTTGTGACCATGCGGTCAGGGAGAGCACCACTTTTGGGAATGAGCATTCATGTATTGAATCTACTATTACAGAAAAAAAAAAAGCTGAAAATCCCATGGCATTCAAGAACTCTTTGTTGATGAAGATTATTTTGACAAGGACTCCAGGAAACTTACTTTCCCACTGAAAACCCATTTTCAGGCTATTTTTGTCTTTATTTCATCTCCTTTTCTAAGATGGATTTTTTTTCACCACAGATGAGATCCCAATTTCTTTTGAGACTTGGACAATGGTGCAGTTGAAGAGAGTGACAACAACAAGCTGCTTCTCAAACTATCACACAAAAGACTTCAGTCAGGATATTTACAATAAATACAGGCACCAAGTGTGAGGGCTCCCGTTTCCTGGCAGCGTTGCTTTACGCTGTTTCTTCTCTGGAAGGAATCTATTACATCAGTGGCCTCGGGAATGTATATTGAGATGGTTTAATCAGAGTTGAAAATCACAGCACAGAAAGGGGCTTCAGTTCTCCTGGCTGGACACAACGTCCCTGATTTGGGAGCTGCTGAGGAATGCCACTAATATCACACAGCCTTTGGCTCATCTCTGCTCAGCGTTGGGATGCCTGGTGGCAGCGTTATGGCCCTGATTCAGCAAAGCACTGGAGCACATGCTAAACTTTAATTTCTTCAATTAGACTTAAATACATGCTTAGGGCTGAGGCTATGCCACAATAGCCACAGAGATCGCAGTGCTGTTCAACAGGTAATTTGTTTTGGCCAGTGGATCCCTCTGTAGATAAAGGTTTTGTCAACTTTCCCGTGCTCCTGTCTGTTGCCTGCATCTCCGTGTCGCCTTTATCCTTACATTGCCAGGCAGTCTTTCAGGACACACCACTTGTCCTCATTATCTATTCATACAACATCAAGTACAAATAGGGTTTTAGTTTCTATAGCTCTCATAACACCAATAATTACAACAGGAATGGATTTAAGCATAGGCTTTATTGTCCTCCTAATGGAGGTTTATATTTAGAGGCCTTATCTTCCTTGTGTTTTCCTCCATGTGTGAAATGGGTCTTCACTCAACCCAGCTTGCTTTACATCCCCACGAGGCAAAGTGTCTGTGGGTGAAATGACATCTATTTGAAGGGAACAATATTATGTGAGGAGTAAAGATTAAAAGGTCTGGAAAACTTCTAAGACTTCAGCTGACATATTGAGTAATGCCAAGGCTGTGGCCAGGTTCCTATGTGGCTTGGAAGCTATGGAAATGCAGAGTGTTTGTGCAGCAAGTTAATCTCCTGATAAGAACCTAAAGCAGAGTTAATTACAGAGCAGGTTCCAGGGAAAGCTTGGCTGAGCCTACAGAGTTATTGCACCAGTGCCACAGCCTGAGGTTTGGAGAGCAGAACATGGGCAGGTAACCTGGGACAGATGGGCCCAGGCCACTCTGCTCCAACAGCGTAAATCTGATTGTCAGCAGGAGCAGATCCAGCCTGGAAATCCTCAGTGAGCTGCAAGGAGTGCTGGAATCAGCTGCTAATTGCATGAGAGCTGTGAGGGAATGACAAAGGTGGATCTAACTCATCATCCAGGGGCAAGTTCTAACACTGCTGGACAAACATTTTGCTGAAGGGTCTTTCTCAGCTATCAGGTTTTATCTGAATTCTATCGGCTGCATTCCTAGGAGGAGGAAAAAAGCCTGCAAGGGCAAACCCTCACCCAGAGAATTGTATGTGTTTGATTGACAGTCATGTATTTTTTGTTTGAAATTAGATTTTTCAAAGGGGTAGGGTCAAGGGCTTTTTCTTGCACAAGATCAAAGGTTACATCCTTTGCTCATCTAAACCAACTTGGCTTCAGTGACTCCTTTGTTGTTTTGTAGCAGCTGAGTGTCTCTACCAAAAATACAGCCCAGACATGGAATCAGCAGCACACCCATGCCTGCTCTCCAACTATGAAATAAAATATGATTCATAGCCCAAGCACAGAAGTAGAATGCAAAAAGCAAACAGAACACAAGGTGAAAAGTAATTATATTCTCTTAATTGCAGAATAAAAAAAAAAGTAACACCAAAATAACACCAAAAATTGTTCAAAAGATTCTTTCCTTTTAAAAACCTATAAAACGTGAAGGCAGCTTCTTTATTGAATCCTGGGTTTAGGCAGAAAAATAAATATTGTTGTAGGAATTATTGGAGCATACATCTGATTAAAATCTTCAAAAAATGCACTGTAAATGTAAGAACTATTAAGCTGGGCTGAAATATATAGATCATATTTAAGCTGAAAGAAGGTAAATAATCCATTGCTATAATATGATTGCCATTGGCAAAAAATAAAATAACGTTGAATTACAATAAATAGTGCAGCCAGTAATGGAAGCTACAGCCAGCATTCCCGAAGGAGGCACCACCCACAAGTGTCAAGTAAAGAAAATAGTAAAGTAAATAAAGTAGTGGCAAGACTGGAAGTACAAAATCTATTTCATAAACCACAGGTTTGAATGTGGAAGGAGTTCTGTTCTGATGGCTGAAATCACAGGACAGAGTAGCAGTGTGGTAGCAGAACTTCATCTAAGTTGACATTCTGATTTGTTACCATTTTATCCTGCTGTGTGACAGACAGGGGACTGAAGGTGTGTGTGTGTTGGGGCACAGACTGTTCTCTATTTCAGCCCAGCCTGGAAGGTGACGGTTTGCTTTAATTAGTTTGAACTGGTTCAAATTATGTAAACATTGATTTTCACACTTACAGGTTGAGTAAGTAGACACTGTCAATAGAAAAATTAAAAGAAAAATGTGCGTGTAAGGCCGAGCAACAGAGAGGAGAAGAAAACTCTCTGAAGAGCTCTGTGAGATGAACACAGCAGCCACTTTCCCCAGGTATTGCCCCATATTAGTATTTTCTCAGTGAGAACAGAAAGTGATTTTGATTTTTGCCACAGAAGACATTTAGGCTCGATGTCTGTGATGGAGTCTGCGTGACTTGAGAACCAGAAGAATGATACTGTGTGTGTCCAATATCATAAAACACAATTTATTTGCTTTTTCCATCAGAACACACTATGTTCCTGTGGGGGCATAATTTTAGAGCTCAATTCTCATGCTGGCTCTGAAAGCTTCTATTAAGACAGAAATCTCCCAGATAATAGAAAACTGTCTCAAGCCCATTCTCTTGCACATCAAGCTCTGCCTGTCCATTCAGGAGTTTATAGAAAGCTCATCTTTGCAATAATAGATAGACTTAAAAAAAGGTCTTAAAAGGGCAATGATTTCCAACAGCATTTCCTTCCTCTGCTGTTGTCTCTATTTCCTCCCTCGCTCTGCCAATCTGTCCTCACCGCAGGTAAAGAAAGGGATCTTGCACTGAGTTTTGGGGGTGGCAGGATTGCTCAGGGGGAGGCTAAACTCCGAGTCCTGAGCCAATCCCACTCTGTCCCCGAAGCTGAAATCCCCCGGGAGCAGCAGTCTGTGCCTCCACATCTCCCCAGCTGCAGCCAGGCTTACCCCACAGGGGAACCTACTCCTGCTTTTCCCGGAGGAGGGGATCACAGACCCTGGGCTCTTGTACAGGAAGATGAATAAATAAAAGAGAAAACAGGAACGCAGCAGGCAGCTGCGTTTCATTACTTTTTGATTTAGTCATCCAGAGTTACAAAGTGATAGTAAACGCTGTTATCTCTGTGTTCTGGGTGGGTGTGAAACATAGCTTTAAGGACACATACTCAAAGCTGTTATTGGCTCACTTTGTGCTGTAGACTTTTCTAATAGAGCTCAATTAACTTCTCAATACTCTATCACAGAAGGAGACCTGGTTTATTTACTATCCAAAAATGTTGGCCCAAACAGGTGGCAACACTGCCCTCCATCAGCCAGGGGAGAGCAAAAATATAGCCCTGTTTTTTCAGTCTATTTGTTTTAACATTTTTCATACCTGGCATTCAATTAGTCAGCAAGGTTAATCTTTAGCTAGAGCTCATTGCCAGGACTGTGTTTCTTTCCTCCTTTCTCCTGGAGTTCCTTGTGCATGGAGCCTTGAGTTTGTACATCCAAAAAGGGACTGAGCTGGGGGAAATGCAAAGCTGTGCCCTTGTCCCCCAGACTGTCCCTGGGCAGGTGACATGGGGCTGCATTAGCACATCCCCTCTGTCACCGAGGTTCCCACTGACCCAAGCCTAGTCCAAAACAACAGCAGCCCCAGCCAAACCACCAATGATGTTATATTTGCTCTTAAATATCAAGCTGAGGAATTTGCTCCAGTCGTGTAACTTCCTGTGCTGAAATCGAATTTCAGCAGCCTTGCTGTCTGCACCAGTCAGAACTGGCTCTTGGTGCAGTTCTGGGTGGGTTTATTGCAGCTCAAAGCTGTCGGGAGAGGCAGAGCAGAGACACTTCATGAAAAAAATAGTAATAAACAGCAGTCATACTTCACACATGAACTCTTTTTTTTTTTTTTTTTTTTTCTTTTTTTTTTTTTTCTGAAAAAGAAAAAAAAGCTTGCTAAGCCTCAGAAGAAAGACTCCAGATTGTGAACTTCAGATCTCTTCCCAGCAGAGCTCCTTTATCTCGCCCCAGACTGAAAGGCAGGCGTGAGAGCACAGGACAGCTGAGATGGGATCAGTCCTTTTCCTTTTGTTATGCGGAAGCTAAGGGAAGACCAAGCCAGGACAGATGATTTGTCTGTGCATTAGTCAGCCAAGGAGCTCTTGCAAAACAAAACCACTACCAACAATAATTCAGGCTCTCCAAGGAACATGTCAGGGAATGCAAAGGCTGGAGGCTGAAAGACAAGCTGGGAGGAGGGGGAATACTTTCCTCCCTTTGACATGAGCAAAACATTCACATCACTCACCCCACAGGGCACCGTGTCCAGCTCCACGAGAAACCTCTGACCAAAGCCAGACAGGGCGGGACAGAAGGGCTAAAGCACCTCAGCTTCGAGCCACACTAACCCAGCAGCTGGGAGCTCCTGTTTGTGGAGCCACCTCAACTAAAATTAGGTGAGATAACAACACCGCTCTTGATTGCACTGTACGGACCTGTGCCTTTGCATCTCAGAAAAGCATTTGGGGATTTATCTTCCCTGACACTTCAGAAAAATAAGCTCTGCACGACATTGTTGGTTACGTACAGATGCAAAACTTTGAGCAATAGGAGAGGATTTAAAAAAGCTCTTTACAAGAATTTGTTATAGGTCCTCTAGGCAAGGAAGATAACTGGACGATGCAATAACCAGTCAATATGAAAGGATACACAGAGGCCAAAATCATAGCAATGGATTTTTATCAGTCCAGGCAAACTAGAAAACACCATCAGAGAAAATTAGATTGGAAGTCTTTGGTTTTGGTGCAGAATTGTGTTTTAGAGCTGAAGCGTACTCAATAGGGAATGAAGTTGTACGAAATTTAATCAAGCAATACAGGGGCTAGACTGAAGTTGGACAGAAGGGGCAGAACAAAGCACAGAGCAGAGATATTTTAAAGGCAAAGTGCAACAGTGGAGAAAAACAACCCACTCCAAATGGTAGGCAGGCAAGATAATTTTCCAAAGGACATTATTCTGTGATTAACCTAGACATGATGTTATTTATTCCGAACATCCAAAACTTTTCCCTGCATCATTTACTAAGTCCACAGCTATTTGGTAAACAGGACTTAAGAAGTGTCAGCTGTGAGGGGCTCCTGCTTTGAAGACAAATAGACAAGCAGACAAAGAGTCAAGGAAGGGCTCTAGTGTTTCAGCTGCGTGGCCGAGAGCCACTTCTTTGTAGCATATGGCGCACACTAACAGGTTTATTTTCCCCGAGGAGGATGTATAAACTGTCTGCAACTGCTCTTCACACTTGTCACTCTAAGTCAGATAATTTTTCCAAGGCATCCCGCAGAAATAGCCCCCCAGTTGAAGCCGAACAAAGAATTTGTGGACGCCTTGCAGGTTGCTCGGGGAGCAAAGGGCTGAGGCTGCACAAGCAGAGTGTGATAAAGCATATGGGGAAGTGTGTCAGGGACGCCGACAGAGGCAGGCGGATGAGATCCGAAATGGGCGCAATTAAACGAGGAGGGGCAGGGCTGGAGGGGGGCACTGCTGGGAAGCCGAGTTAAGTTGGGGTCAGGGAAGAGAAGCAGCAAGTGGCAGCGTGTCTGTGCAGCTGTCCCAGCCCTGCTGGGGCCCAGCCCCGCCAGCCCCCGGGCTCTCGGGGCACCAGGCAGTGCCGCTGGCTGCGAGGGCTGCCCAGCACCTGCTGCCAGCCCCAGCGAGCCGCAGCCTGCCCCGGGGCCCATTACACACCGTGATTAATATGCACAGACCAGAGCGACTGGCAAAGATAATTACACAGCGAGTCAATTGGCTGGCAAAGTTAATTATGCAGGGAGTCAAATGAGTGGCAAACCAAGTGACTGAGGCAGAATAAAGAAACATTTGGCAGTGACAAATGGCAAAACAAGTTGCTCAGGCAGGGGGTCGAGCGGGCTGGACACTGGGTGCGTTCTCCGGCAGCAGGAGCTGGCACGGGGTGAGCTGTGTCGCTGCCTGGCCCGGCTGCCAGGGCAGGGCAGGGCAGGGCAGGGCAGGGCAGGGCAGGGGGCACAGCCCCGGCTCCAGGGGCTCGCCCTTCCGCCAGCCTTCGCTCCGGCTCCGCAGCCCCGCGGCACTGCGCTCCCCTCCGCTCCCCTCGCTCCCCTCCGCTCCCCTCGCTCCGCTCCCCTCCGCTCCCCTCCGCTCCCCTCCGCTCCCCTCCGCTCCCCTCCGCTCCCCTCCGCTCCCCTCCGCTCCCCTCCGCCCTCCGCTGAGCGCTGTCCCCATTGCGCCACTCGGGGAAGTGCTTTGCATTCTCTCCAGCCGAATATTAAGCAGACGTATCGACCTGGAAAGCAGAAATATTAACTGAGCCGGGAGCGAGCTAGGTGCGCGTTCCCGGGGCAGCAATGCGCTCCCGGTGCGGGCCGGAGCTAGAGGGAAATAAAGGTTTTCCTTGTGCCATTACCTGTCCAGAGCAGGGAAACCCCACTGAGTCAGACCGAGAGGTTTCTGCTACAGCAGACCAGCAAGGCACATTTTATCTGGAACCCGGCTAGATCTGCTTTTCCTGACTCTGTAT
The DNA here is from genome assembly GCA_036785705.1 of Acanthornis magna. Lineage (NCBI taxonomy): Eukaryota > Metazoa > Chordata > Aves > Passeriformes > Acanthizidae > Acanthornis > Acanthornis magna. The sequence continues at coordinate 4,609,380 of JAWUZG010000092.1, forward strand.
TTGTCAAGGACTAAGTGGAAGAAGATGGCACAGAGCTCTGAGATCCTTTTGGGAAAGGTTACAGACTTTATTTCCATTTATATTATGTTATAAAAATAGTAAGAGCGCTGAAGTGACCTGTAAAGGGCTGAAGGGAGGCAGGTAACTAAGACTTTTTTATTCCTCACAACCAAACACAGAAGTGCTGAGATTCTCAAGTGTTTGACTCTGTTCGTTGCTTTCTTGTACAATAGATAACTTACGTGAATGTGGAGTGCCCAAAAGTTGTGCTATGCCTAGAAATTACTGAGACAAAGTTAAGCAATTGGAAAAAGACAGCTTAATCCTTATATCTGCAATAGTTCCGGGTTTGTTAGCATTTATTTCATTCTTCTGGCCAGTTGGCATGGTTGGGCAAAGGAGAGCTTTGAGACCACATCTGCTGGGAAAGCTGAGGTATTTATAATGCAAATTTACACACAAGTTCTCCAGTAAATAAAAGAAATTGAAGTCAACTTTTGTTAATTGCCTACAAAACCAGTTTTTCCAAACAATATTTAGTGTTTGCCACATAAATTCTGTCCTTTACATACAGCATTTTCATATCTTCCTTGAGCATTTTATTTGAAAGCAGCATATGTCTTCTGAGGTGAATTATGCTACTATAATCATGAGGGAAAAAAGGGAAATAAAAAGAAGGAAAGGCAACTCCAAAACACCAGGCAGTTTAAAACAAAGGAGAACAAATAACAATAGCAGAGAATCAATGTGGTACATGAAAAATAAGTCCTTTCTAGGTCACGCTTAAATTTGCATTAATGGCCTTCTTGTCAAATTATCTCAGGGGAACTTCGGATTAGCATGCAAAAGAAGCATGATACAAACTAGAGCAGTAATACTTGTTTTATTTACCAGACCATTTTTTCCAAAGGAACTAAATATGAGAATTTTGAGGGATTTGACTTTCATCTTTTGAAAAGGAAGCTCAGTCAGGAAGAGCTCACCGTAATTAGCAGCTAGTCAAATAACATATAATTCCTCTCTGTATTTACTCAGCAGTGTGTACTTTAATCATGGCAAATATTAAACTGACCCTAGCCACCTCCTTCTATAGACTGGCTCAGGAGCCCATTTGTTCAGCTCTTGGATAAGCTTCTAAGAAAACAAATGTTACCAAGTGCATTTAAAAGTAAACACAGGGTATTCCCAAATCTGCGTCTGAAAACTTATTTGATAAATAAGATAGAGAGTGGAGGGAAAAAAAATAAGTCATAAGTGTTTAATCTGCCTTTCCAACGTGTAATAGAGGTGAGGTGGTCACCTAAGGGTTGTTGCTGTTTTGGAGGAGCAGGGCAGTGTATTGGCATGGTTTGGGAATCAATGGAGATCCTGACTTTTACTATTGTCTGCTGTGCCAGTGAACAGTGAGTAACCTCAAATTCCTGCCGCTTCAGCAGATCCTGTGGGACACTCACCCGCCGGGGTTTTGGTTCACACTCTCTATCAGCATTCAGGGAGACCTCTGGCCCTCATTGTCTCTCCTTATCAGCCCAGGAAGCTGTACCGAGGATGCTCCACATCTCCAGTGCAGGAGGAGCGATCTGGAGGAGGTTTCACACTGCAGGGCAGCATACCACCCATCAGCTCAGTTTGTACTTAGCAAATCTGTTAAGGTTTGCTACAAAACCAACCTCCTGCTTGCACAAAGGCAGCCCGGAGATAACAAATGGACCTCTGCACCCAGCCCTGAAGGGTGTGTGAGCACACAGACGGAAAGGCTGTCTGACCTCTGAAGGGAGTATCACTCATGTCATCAAATCTTCACTGTCGGAGCAGGGAGCTGCACCAGAAAACATCTTCTCAACACGCCAGATACAAGAACACTGCCATTATCATTACTTCAGGATGAGAAAATTGAGACACATCTTTCAAATTAACAGCCGTCTTTACAAATAGCCTAGAGCTGCCAAGTTCTTGGACTTTCTTGAAACTCCTCTGACTTTTAAAGCTCATCAAGACTCTGCAGCTGGAGTGGGAGTAGATAATCCAGCCCAGACACTGCCCTGGGAAAGAAACTCAACAGGGTGAGAGAACAGACATCAAATTGTGGCTGGCAGAAACTGCGTACACACACTTCATGGAGTCACCAATTGTTCAGGGGGCAAAAGGCGGGGGAAAAATCATTCATTTAAGTCACGCAGGGCAAGAAACAAGCAAGTTGCTAAAACCACATTTTTAAAAGATGTTACCTGCAGTGAATACTCAGTTACCTGTTTGCATCCCGGTATATTAAAATGCTGATTTTCAGAATTACAAGACCCACATATTAACGTGGTTTGATCAGCAGTTTTGCACTGCTCAGCCATGGCTGCTTTCATTATCTGCCACCCATCTGTACTGTTGGTATGCTTGGCTCTTTTACAGTGTTGATCATGTCTGATTTAACATGCCAGGTTACATTAACAGCTCTGAAACCCAAATGGCCACACAAGTCCTGGAAAAGCGGTTGGGCTGCTTTGCTGTTGTTACACATTATATTCCCCTCCTCATTGTCACTAAATCCAACCGGAGAAGCACTTCTAGAGGGAGACCATTAGCCACCAAACACCCCAGGGCATCACAGCAGTCCACAAAGCTGATACTTTCTGCCAGCCGACCAGCAGCTCTAAAATGTGCAGACCTTGTCAGGTTTCTGGGCACCCCTCCTCCCCCCAATTAGTCATACCACTGACTTCTCTGTACAAGGAATTAGGAAGAGGTGGAAAAAAAAAGTGCTTTTCCTCTGGCTTCCAGTTTAATGAAAGGCTTAAAAGTTCAGTGAATCCAGAGAATGTAACCTTTGGGGCTCTGATGAAGAGCAATGAAAATAATAAGAAAATCTAATGTTTCTTAAACAAGTATATCGCTTAAAACTCTTACAAATCTTAGCCTTTTTTGGTGGAAAAACTTAAACCAGAGTCAGATCAGAGTTTTGTCAGCCTGCTATAAGATTAAATAGTCTATTAATAAAAAATCAGATTAACAACACTTTGTTAAAGCTAATTATTTGAGGAAAGCCAGCTTCTTGCTGCATTGCCAAAATATTGGATATAATTTTTTTTTTATATTCATTGCATCATTTTAGACCAAATGTTTTGGCAGCTTAATTAGAGACAGGTGGTGCCGTTGCCATAATTACATAGAATTCCTCATATTTTGTCATCATGCTTATTAGAGCCCTTGATTCAGCATGAAAGGGATGCATCCTGGCCAACCAAATATTGCAGCAGTTTTTATGGGAAATGTAATGCACCTTTACATGAGAGCTGCCTGGCTTAAAGGATGCCAGATTTTTATTTCAGCTTTGGGACAGTATTGCCTTTTCCAGGAGGAAACAGTTAAATGAGACTGAAAGCCCTCAACCCCAAATGAAACCCAAACCCACTGCAGTCAGTGGCAGCATTCCCATTGACTTAATTGGGACCAAAACCCAGCTGGCTTTCCTGAACAGGGTAAGACTGATTTATATAGGATGGATATGGGACAAGTCCACAAATATAACTGAGATCAGAATTTGGCTCATTAATCTCACAGGAGTTGGCTGTCTGTGGCCAGGGAAAGCAGAGCTGGATTTGCCCTGTGTGACACCTCAGGATCACAGCCCTCAGCCCACTCTGTTCCGAAAGGTGATAATGCTTTTTTCACGTGGTCCTGATAAGGCTTATGCTGAGGCTGTAAAGAGAGTGGTCATGCTCAGTTCAAAGTCAAAGAGTCCACAATTCATTTACCTACACCTCTGAAAAAACTGATAAAACTCCAACTGCCACCGTCACAGATCTCCCCAGTTAGGGCAGTCCCAAGCCTCGCTTTGCACAGGCTGGTACAAAGGGGGAATTCACATCTCATGCCAGCCACATGGCTGATTTTTCAGAGTGACAGAGCACTTGTAGGTGGCAAAGTTACAGTCTGTACATCCCTGGCAGTCAGATGACCTCTCCACCTTGGATGGTCCTTCTGGGCCAGGGGAACTGTGTCATGGCACACAAAGGAGTGGCTCAATCTGTATCACATCATGATTTTCAGCACCCCAGACGCAGCTCCATTCAAAGTCCCAGGTTAACAGCCCACACCAACACCTCTGAACACACAGCAGGTGCCACGGCTGAGCCTCACTGAAATGGAGCTAAAAGATAACGCATACTTGCATTTTTAACACCTTTGCCCTCTTTCCCATTTCTCCTGTCCTGTTTTTTACAACCACACAAATTATTTTATGATTGTGCCCCTCAGTGTGAACTCTGGGGTCTCTGTGCAGCTCGTGTGTGTAGCTCCCTCTGCTCTGGATGTGGTGCTTCCTGCATTAGAGAGCTATTAATCAAAATCAGTGCCACAAAATGTAAGCAATAAAGTTCTTTAAGCACCACATTTCCCTTAAGCCTTCTCATTTATCCCTGAGATCTTACACTGCCTATCCAAAGTCAGTGGCAGGACTCAAGTTCCCATCTCTGCCTGGCAATTTCTCACTGATCCTAAAGGTTTTAGACCATTCAATCCATGCAGCTCAGGGGAACGGGGCCAAGATAACGTATCTCAAAGAGCAAAGCATGGAATTCACTGGGGAAAAACACCCAGTCCCCCATGACATCTTGGTCATTTAGGAATCCGTTTGAGGAAATCAGTGCTACACTTCCCTATAATTCTTTGAATTTGGAGCCCACCTCCCCCTTAGGTAAGAGAGACATCATCAGCAGCTTAAGTGGTATTTTGATTCCACCATCGCAGGGTATTTCTGTGAGCCCAATTCTGTTAGTGCAGAGCTGATGGGAGCTCAGCTTCTTATCAGCAGATCAGCGTTTTCCCGGTTCATCTGGGCACAGTGCAGACTTAAAGAACTGTGAATAAATTTCAACATGATCAATAAATTTTATCCCTTTTCTAATGCATGCAACAGTTTTAAGTCCTTGTGGCCACTGTTCTATTTAATGCCAATAACCTAAAAATGATCATCTTATCAGCTTCAGTGAAGCACTTAAGATGTCACCAAGTCTCATAAGGTGCAATCAACTCAACAGCCTGAGTAAAAGTATTACAGATTATCAGATTTTAGGGTGTTTTCGATATACACAGCTAATAAATCCTGAAAGGTATTAGAAAACACCACCAACAAATAAAGGTTATGAGGCTATAAAAGACATTATTTAAGCTATTTTTGTAATTAAAAAACCCAGTAAGTATATTCTGGCACCTCATGTAAACTCTGAAGCCCACAATGAAGAAAAAAATTTCCTAAAATGAATGTGTGAGTTTTTCTGGGCTTTCAAGAAATAGAACCTGGTGGCAACATTTACCTGAAATGAGTGCTCAGCTAAAACGAAAAGCAATACCAAGGGCTTGAGACCAAAACTTGTGTTGTTTTTTTAGTACAGGGAGAAGGGATGGGAGAACAGGATTGAGCAGTTGTGAGAATCACAGCTTGTTCTGTATTTCTGCATTTCTAGTTTGGATGGACTCCAAGCTCCAAATGAAAATACTCTGCCCTACACTACAAGGGAGTTTTAATCCACCCCAAATTTAGCAGCCACAGCATCTCTTCCCCTGTGGCAGTGAGCATTTAACAGAGCACTGCTGCAGTCATTTCTGTCTTTTCCAAATCCACCACGCTGCAGAGAAAATCTCCATGTTTCATTTTTATTATTTTCCAAACGAAACGGCAGGGAAGTCTCCCCAAGGGAAAACTCACCACTACGAGCTGGCAGGCTCAGCCGAGGAGGGGCAAAGCCATGGCGAAGGCTCCATCAGGAGCAGCCGTGCCCGAGGAAGGCTCAGCCGTGCCCCCAGACAAGCTGGCACAGCTCCACTCGGGGCTGTGCTGCTTCAGGTGCTCCCAAGGTGCTGTCTGTGACCCAGCCCAGGCAGCTGAACCCTTCCCTCTCTATAAACACACAGCTGAACGCCTCCAGCACAGCAAAATGGGCAAAGCTTTGGGAACCGGAGCTGAGTTGAAACTCCTTTAATTTCTGGGGAAGGGAGAGAAGAGACATCGGTGCTTAGCATGGTCACAGTTGGATAGCACATCCCTCGCTGCAGCATTTTGCTTGCTTTAATTACCCAGACTTTTTCTATTTAAATTAAAGGTGTTTCCTGGAAGTGAAAGACACAACACAAGATTTGTTTGTAGATTTTAGGATGATACTTATGACAACCACAGCCAATGTAGTGTAACAGATTAGAAACAGTCCACATGAAGCTCTCAGCTTGTTTGGACAACTGTACCTTTGAAATATTGTGAATTTGTCTGTAATTGATGGAGAATGCAGCCCCTCCAGAGGCTTTGATCAGCACACCTAGGATAGCATACGTCTATATTCTTACATGGGACACCTTACAGATGTAAGTAATTTTTTCTCAAGAGACACAAGGAAGCCCAGCCAGCAGCAGGGCTGGTTTTGCTCATGGAAGAGTCAGAAGCAAAAGCAAACACCGTGCCTCACTCCATAACACACCCAAATGAACCAGGATGTTCATTATCCCTCTGTCCACTGAGGTTAGGAACATGGCACTTCCTGAAAAACCCACATTCACACATCAGTGAAAGTTACTTGAGACTGATTCTAAATCCATAAATTACTTTCAATAAGAGACATTCCAATAAAGAAAAGGATTTTTACCAAAACAAGCCTTGCTTTCCATTCACCAGGATTCTCAGGTTCCAGCTCAGCTCAGCCCTGGGTTTGCAGTCCCTGCTTGAACTGGACAAACACCTGTCCCCAGCTCTCTCCCACCACTTGCAACTTATCAACTTATTTCTAGTTCCGATTTTTAGCAACTCCTGTAATGCTCTATGAAATGTCTGGTTTTCCCTGGCCATTATAACACCTACACTGTGTAAAGTTGGATGGAAAGTGTTTTTATCTGAAAACCAATCAAAGCAAAACGATCCTTGTCCATTTTATTCACTCCATATTTTAAAGGAATAGAGAGGCCAAAGCATGTGTTGCTTTGGTGATTATTATTTCTCCCTTGCTAGCATGAAGAAAATTGATCACTGCCACTCCACAGGTGCGCTGTGGGTAGGGCAGGGTAGATATTCCATGACTTAATGTAAATTCCGATCATTAGCGTTCACCCTTTGATCATTCCCTGTTGTCTTTTATGCTGTTTGATTCACGCCCCAGGTCAGTGACAGTGACGAGCCCAGCCTTTTCCTCTTCATGAAGGCTTTGTCACAACGGTGGCTCTTTGCTCATGGCTTCCCCAGCCTGGTGGCACCAGGAGCTCATGGGAGGGTCCAGCAGCCATCTCCCCTTCTGCTGCAGCCTGCTGCCTCCCAGAACAGCCAGCTGAAGGAGTTGCAGGGTTTGCAATGGGTTTCAGGGTTTGACTGAGTGAAGGTTATTTCTGATCCTGCTGCTGGGACCGGTGCTTGAAACAGCCAAGGCAGGGGAAGATCTTCACAGCGTGCCCGGTCCTGGTGTTCCACTGTGCTGTTCAAGTCAAAATTAATTAAGGCCATTCTTGACAGTCCTCTAGTTTTTTGTAGTAATTTTCATTGCTGCTGTGCTGGTCCAGTGCTTCTTGACACAGTTAATAGAAGTTCACAGGACAAAAGCGCCCAGGGAACAGGAGGGGCTCAGAGACAGCTGCTTGTTGGATAACCAGCACAGACCTGGCTGTGACAGAATAAACTCCTTTCCACAGCAAGGTGGTGTGGGGAGATGGGAAAGCTTCAGAGCTTTCTGTGTTTGCTGAACAAGGCTGTTCCTCAGCAGCTCCCTCAGGTTTCAGGGCATGGACATCTGTCCTGCAGCCACGAGCTTTGGGATACACCTTTGTCACCTTTGACAGGGACTGCAGTCCCGAATGTGAGAACCTGTGTGTCCCTTTACCAGCCCCCCGAACCCTGGGTCTGCCTGTTTTGTACTTCAAAGCCTTCAGATGTACTTCAAAGGCTTTGACCCCACAATCCTTAATCATAGAAATCAAAAGGAATTTTACTAGATTAAATCAAAAGCAGATTTACAGGATTAAAGACTGTAGAATCAAGAATTCATGTTGAAGAGGAGAAACTCTGAAGTACTCAATGTACAGTAAAGAAATATAATTTTCCTTATGTATCTGGGATGGGAATTTCCAAGGAGTGTGATGCAGGAAGGCACCCAGATCCCACTGGAATTCCTGGGAGCCTGGCACCTAATTGCATTAGGGCACTTAAAAAATCTCAGTCGTGCTTATTAACTGTCTGTTATAAAATTTAAGCTATATATTTGCCCTTCTGTTTTACAAGGCAATAACCCAATTAATGTGTGGATAAACTAGGAGGCCAAAGGGAATTGGATTATGTCTGAGGAAAACAGAGGAGCAATTAAAGTATCACTATTCTAGGAGAGATTGAATTAACATAGTAATGAAAACATTCCTCCCTCTTTGGGAAATGGGGACTAGGTCTCCAGTTTTGTGTCTAGGGATTATAAGCAGCAAGAGCCCCTTGTAATACTCAATTGATAAAATGACATCTCAGCCATCATTCCATGGCATGTGAGGTGGCCCAACAGGGAGACTGAAAGAGCAGGGATTTAAAGAGTAAAGGTTCTTGTACTTCTTTCTGCCCCAAAGCTGCACCTTCCCACCAACCTCAGCCTCCCTCTCACCTCCACACCCAGCAGCTGTGGCTCTCCTGCTTCCAAACAGAACTTCAGGTTTGAGTTTAAGTGAATGTTTTAATTAACAGAGAGCAACTTCTACCTGGAGCGATCTCATTAAACAGATGAATCCAACACTGGTCATGATTTGCCCTCAAAATTAAAATGGTGCCTCCAGGAAAACATAAGACTGTCTTTTCAAACCCACAGAAAACTATAACCATAAACCAAAATGCCTTGGAGTAACAGAACTCCTTATTTTGCCCAGCCTGCCAAGCCTATGGCAGCCCTGCAATTCTAGTCCAGGGGCCTGTCTGGCCTTACCAAGTGCAAAATCTCAATGATTATTGCTGGTTTCTGGATTCCCTTCCCTTCCCTGGCGGTGCAAGTGCCAGGGTCAGGCTCACAGCTCCGACAGCAATATTGGTGTGCACAATGGTGGAAAATGAGTTATCCCTGGGTGTAGCAGGACGGCTCTGAAATCACGGCGATAATGCTTAATCGCGCACTCCGCAGACTCCCCAGAGTCATAAGGATGCAAAACGGTGCTGGAAATACATTAGCAAGAGAAAGAAGGACTTCCATCCCTCTAATGGCTTTGTTAAAAGTCTGCGTTTCGCGCAATCCTTTTTGGCAGTGTGAGTTTAGTCCTGGGAATATTTAACAAACTGACAAGCTAACGAGTTTTGCCAATGAATAGGATTTCATATTCGAGGCTAGGGGAGGGTTTGTTTTAATTGAGGATTTTGATAAAGCCATTTTCAGCTGTGTGCTAAAAAGTACTTGCTTGTACACCAGCGTGGATTATTCGGTTGCTCAACCGGAAAAGTAGTAGTAGAAAATTACTACTCATACCTCAACGTGGATTATTTTATTGCTCAACCAGAAAAGTAGTAACAGTACTCTCGATGATCCCCTTGTGTTAGCAACACTATCGCAACCATACAGGGATCGTGTGTAAACTAAATAGCAATGATTTCTGTGTGTGGTTTTTCTTTGCTTGGGACCTTTTGTTTGTCTGTTTTGGATTTTTAGATTTTTTTTTTTTTTTTTAAGGTGAAGATAAGCCAAGTTTTAAGCCAGGTGACCTCTGTGCCCTTCTCGTGCAATGTTTTCAGTGTCCAGGCTCAGTTTAGCACATTAGGCTGAACATCAAAGCCAGCTTTACGGACTTGCCAACTTGACTGAGGGGCATCAGCAAACAAAATGCACTTCTAAGACTAAGGACAATTTGTAGGTGAGCAGCCCTCTTGGGGTATGTGATAGATTGGTCCTTATATCAAACAGATATATTTTTATCTCAGTTAGAATGTAAGGAAAAAACTCTGTTGTTACAGAAGTCAGGATGGATAATTTAAATGGCTTAATTCAGTCCTTAAAATATACCACTATTATTTTCAAAGCCAAGCGAACACTAATACATCCCAGGATATTGTTTATTTTCCTGGATATCTGTATCTCTGCCTATCAAGGTGCACATCAGCCAAGCAATCTTTGGGGGTTTTGCAGAGTTTCAGAGTTCAGGGTGCCTTAATTTGAGGTTCTGGTTACAAAGTCATTGCCAAATATTTCCTTTGACTCCCTGGGTGTGGCGGGGTCACAGCAAGGGGCTGTCCCAGCACGGTTTGGTGATCTGAGTGTGTGTCCACCCCAGCTGGGCTGGGACAGGAGCTCAGCTCTGTTCCTGTGCCTGCTGCATCCCCACATCCCACGCAGGACCTCAGAGGCATCAGCTCAACCTGTGCTAGCAGTAAAATAAACACTGAAATGCAAACTGTACTGCAATGGAGGCAGATCTCTTGCTTAAAATCCAATCTAAACAAGAACTATATATGAATAATACTGAAAGTCCAGGGCAAACATTCCCACTAAGTCTCCCAGAGAACATGATGCATCTGTAAACAGACTTTCCCCTCTGTATGCTGTTGGGAGATGAAACAGGGGCTCCTCAGAATCCCAAAGCCTTACAGCTGAATGAATGGCTGTCTGCACTTCAAATATTATTAAGTCCCCTTCCATATTTTTAGCTCCCCCCTTTAAACTCTTAAACCTATCATTCTAATCCACACTGATTAACAGCAAAAGTGTCTTTAATCACATGTAATCTAATTGAATTCTTTCAATATCCATGCCTGTAAACCATGAAACAAGCTAACATTGCACACACATTAGCACAGTTTTTCGAAAACAAAGGCTTCTCGCCACCCTTCCAGAAAGTCATGCTGAGATCTGCTCTCAGTGCAGGATATCTGCTCCACAGATTGTCCCAAAAACTCGTAATAATCTCACAGAAACTAAGGCACTTCACAGTAAACAAACCTTCCTTGTTAACTCTACTTCCCAGTGTAGGAAGCAACAGCTGAGACAGCAGCAGAGGTCCTGCTCTGCCTTCCTTCAGCTCTGAATTCATTGCAACCTGTGCTGAGCCAACTCTGGGGCAATGCTGCCAAAACCAAACCACCCAAACCATCTAAAACCCAAAACCAAACCAAAGACCACCTCTTTTGTGGGGAGAGGTAGGTTAATTTTCAGTTGGATTAACAAATAGATTCAGTTCCACGCAGTGTCCAAAAACCATCAGGTCCAACACGGCGCAGGTAGAGAGAGCAGAAGGGAACAGGGCAGAGGCCAAGCAGTCCTTTCCTCTTTGGCACCAGTGGGTTGGACCCGTGGAGAACCTGCCCCTTCCTTTTGTGTCTGACAAACACAGAGACATCCCAGGCACTTGCTCCTGTGCCAGTCTGGGCAGACAAACACAAACTGGTTCTTATTTGAGATGACCAACAGTGAGAACTTGCAGCCTGTCCTCAGCCCCGCAGTCTCTGTGCTGTGCCAGCTGCAGGCTTCTTGTCACAAATCCTTCTCACAGAAAATTCCGTGTTGGCAGGGACCCACAAGGATCGGGGAGTGCAATCCTCAGGGAATGGCCACGTGGGGATTGCACTCGGTGTGGTCAGCACCAAGCTCCAGCCGCTGCACTGCCCCATCCCATCCCATCCCATCCCATCCCATCCCATCCCATCCCATCCCAAGAGCCTGGCTGGGGCTGCTGGACACAGACGTGGCCTGAGCTCAGCCCAGCCCAGGCCAGCAAACAGCAGGACAGGCACCGTGCCTGCTCTAGAGCTGCTGGCTTTGTCCCTCACAGTCAAAGCTGACCTGACCCCACTGGTTCCAGCACTTGGGAAGGCTGCAGGGAATGCAGAAGCATTGGGAGAAGCCATCCCTGAAGATGCCTAACGTCAGCTGAGTGATGGCTATTGAGCAATGAATATAGAAGTTGATTAATTATTGAGGAAAGAGAAGCCTTTTTAATGCAAAACATCCTTATCAAAATTGAATGTATCACCCATTGCAACTTACATATTTGAGCACTTTATCCTGGTTTTAGCCAATCCCAATTACTATGAGTACATCCGTTATTCCTAAATATCCATCCAGTTTTGGATCCTGCTGCTGCACGGGACCATTACCAGTGCAATTAGCCTGGGCATGTGCACACCAGGTCCGGTGTCCCAATGCAGACATAAAAGAGTGATGCTCATAGAAGCAGCCAAACAAATTTTCTGGCTCATTTGATTTTAAAGTGTGTAACAGGAAGATCTGAAAGGACATTTATTTTTCCTCAAATTGAAGTGCTTTTAATCTTCCTTGGAAGGAAAGATTCTTCAGATGCATTCCTTACTTTCTTCTTTGCCTCCCCTCCAACAGCTGCCCCTCTGCTATTTTAACAAGCTCTCAGTCTCTTAACACTTCATTGCGTTCAAACATTTCTTAACAAGTGCCTAGAGAGAAAACAGGAAGAAGAAAATTATTATTTTCAATCCATTCCCTAGTCAAACTCTTACATTTTAACTGCACTTAAGCTGAAATTCATTAGCAAATTATGGGTAAAGACTCAAAGCAGCTTTCTCAGAGATGATTCCCTGCAGTCTGGTTATTGAATATAAACATTTGTCCTTTGAAAACACTTTTTGAAAAGGCTATTCCTCTACAACAGCAACATTTCTCTTTAAATGGTTAATATTAATAATTCACTAGTACTGAAGGGATTCCAGCATTTTATTTCATTTTTGAGCTAGAGCTTTGCTTTTATTTTTAGAGGTTTAAGTCAGCCACCATAGAGCTGAGATTATGTTCACATAAAAAGACTAAGATCATTCTGCAGTTAAGGCCCTACTAATACTCAGGAGCTGTAAGTTCAATTCTGCTTCTAGAGTACATGTGAGACCCTGGGGAAGTAATTTAATCGGTTTGTTCTCAAAGGCACATTTCTTCCACCTTTTCTGTTAGATGATAAATAGAGCTTACCAGAAAACAAGACTTAATGAACAAAACAAAGCAAAAAAACAACAAAAATGTCCAGGATAATTTTTGTCCAAGACCCCCAGTCTTTTAATGAAATTGAAAACCTTTATTATTTATTCCATTTGTCTGGGATTTGGGAAGGGCTGGTGCTTCTAAGAAGGCAGGAAAGAGTGGCCCTCCAGACACAGATATGCTCTGTCAGAGCTCTGGGAAGTCAGGACATTTCCACAAAACCACTCAGGTGTGACAACTGGAAAATTCCCTTTTCCAGAAATTCCCTGAGAGTTTTGTGCACAAGCTCCAGCTGCAAGTTCTTCAGGACAGAGATGAACTCTAATTACCCAAATGCGTCACTTAGCCACAGGGACACCTGGCTTTTGTTGATACCTCCCCGTGCTAAATGATAGCGTGTGTCTAACTAGGGACAACTCCTTTAATATGCAGGATTTGCACTACGGAATCAGGAGGAACTTTTTGGCAGCATTTACAAGTCCAAGGTAAGCTGAATGAAACATTTATGCTTTTCTAAGAGAGCCCAGACACCTTTCAGGCATTAAATGATGCAAACAAAGGCACAATTTTCTGTGTAAGGGAAAGAGAGAGTTTAAATTCTCATCTTAAAAAAAAAAAATAAATATTTAGGTTACTTGTGAAGATTCTTATGCCCTAAACAAATTATTTTCTGCTCCTCTTTAGATGTGATTGCTTTGGTAGAAAGAGTATGACTACTGAATGCACTTGTTAACAGCTGTAGATCAGCCTGTGGTGAGTGACCTAAGGCTGGTTTAACCTTCTTAATCCTGCAAACACCACCAGCAGGACAATTCTGGCCATCAGCATCACCTCCAGGAGAGAAGGGAGGAAAAGCAGCTTGACAAGGTAGTTGGAAAATAATGGCAGATCCTCCCCCATCCGAGATCATCTCTGCCTTTGGTACTGAAAAATTCCGGCTACAACTGCAATTGTCACTTACAGCAGAAGACAATTTTTTTAAAAATAAATTTTGACATCCTGACAAACTTCAATTTCAGACACAGAGTTACAAAATAGTCCTAGGAGACTAATCTGCATGAGTATAAATCTAATTATAACCTTGGCCTTGTCCAATTAGTTTTTAAAACACAGTTTTTAAACCACTGAATAAATTTGTTTGAAAGGAAAAGCATTTTTTAAATAACAAGATGTCTATCATACAATTTTAACAAACTTCACACAAGAGGATGCCAACACTTTTCTGAGCCATATGTGGATTTCTGTTGTCAGTTAAAAATCTTGAATACCCCATGCAGAAACTACTGAATAAACCTGTTTATACTATAGGAGTAAACAGAAGAAATTTGGATGATTCTTTGCATTTCATCATCATTACCAACTTAAGGCACTTTCAAACACATTAAAGTTTGTTATGTTGAAAACCCATCAGTTTTATGAATAAAAACCGGCATAGATTTAATGTGATCTTTTGAGCCAGCACAGCTGTAGCTGACTGCAGAGCTAATGCTCGTCAGGCCAAGAGCCATCTTTCCATGGTGTGATTACACAGTGTGTCTCACCTTTTATCCTTAACCCCCCCACTCCTCTGATGGAGATTTAACCTTTAGGATCAATCTGACACAGGACTGACCAGTCCCATTTTCTCCTGGAGCAAGCTCCTGGGACGCTTGTGTCCCGGGAAGGCTGAGGATTCAAACTTGCCATCACAGAAAAGCCCTGAAAACGAGAAACTCCAGGGTGCCAGTTCCATCTCCATCATCATAAAAACACAAGAGCGAGGGCCAACACCGCAGCTCACACAAACTGAGAGCAGAAAGCCACAATCCAGCTGCTTTGGCTGGTGCAGCCCTATAGTATCTCTGGAATTCCCCAGGCTCTGCTCTCTCCTTGGAGCAGGATGAGCCTGGGCAGTTCTGTTTGTCCTCAGCCTAGCGCTCAGCACGCAGAGCCCCCAGCACACAGAGCCCCCAACGCAATGTGTCCCCAGCACACAGAGCCCCCAGCACGCAGAGCCCCCAGCACACGGAGCCCCCAGCACACGGAGCCCCCAGCACACAGAGCCCCCAGCACACGGTGTCCCCAGCACACGGTGTCCCCAGCACACGGTGTCCCCAACACACGGTGTCCCCAGCACACGGTGTCCCCAACACACGGTGTCCCCAGCACACAGAGGTCCCAGCACACGGTGTCCCCAGCACACGGTGTCCCCAGCACATGGTGTCCCCAACACACGGTGTCCCCAGCACACGGTGTCCCCAACACACGGTGTCCCCAGCACACGGTGTCCCCAACACACGGTGTCCCCAGCACACGGTGTCCCCAGCACACGGTGTCCCCAACACACGGTGTCCCCAGCACACGGTGTCCCCAGCACACAGTGTCCCCAACACACGGTGTCCCCAGCACACGGTGTCCCCAGCACACGGAGCCCCCAGCACACGGTGTCCCCAGCACACAGAGCCCCCAGCACACGGTGTCCCCAGCACACGGTGTCCCCAGCACACAGAGCCCCCAGCGCACAGTGTCCCCAGCACACAGAGCCCCCAGCACACGGTGTCCCCAGCACACAGAGCCCCCAGCGCACAGAGCCCCCAGCGCACAGAGCCCCCAGCGCACGGTGTCCCCAGCACACAGAGCCAGCTCAGCTGTGCCTCAAACCCACGCACAGCAGCCTGGGGAAACACCACTTTCCTCCCACCTGTGCTCCTGGGACAGCTCAGCTCACCCCTGAGGGTGTGCCCGGAGTGCAGGTGGCACTGGGAGCTGCACCAGGGGCACAAAAAGTCGAAATCCTGGTGGCATTAGAGGCAGCTGCCCCTGCACTGATGGACTTCCCAAACGCCAGAGGGTTTGTAGCCCATGGAGGGATTTTAGCAGGGGCCACTGCCCTGCATCAGTGCTCACCTCAGATGTGGGGGCACAGCTCTGCTGGGGCAGGCAAGACTGGGGTTAAGCAGAGCTGTTTAAGGTCTCAGCTTGTGGTTTGTAAAATGAGAGTAGTGGGATTAGCATCCTGGTCGATACCTGGCTCTGCTGCCAGTGTTTTTCCTGTTCTAACTGTGTTTTCTGGGGGATACGAATTGTTTTTCCTGTGCTGAGCAGGGATTATTATCCCAGCTCTGGTCCAAGCTACAGGAAGGACCACTCCTAGTTACCTTCTTGGGCTGGGTGTAAAGTTTCTCAGATGCTTCCAAAACCGGAGCACCTGCGAGTCCATTTCCAGGCCTGCCACTGACATTTGCCATTCTTGGTCACAGACACTTCTCCCTCCAGCACAGACCTCCTCTTCCTCCAGGGCACAGCTCAGTGCTTTGCCACAGGACTGCCCTTCCTCAGTTGCCCACCACATCCTCAGAAATGCATCTCCTGTGAACTTCCAGCTCTGCGTAGTCTGTCTGCATCGTGGACATTAAATGGCAGCAATATACCAAGGGGTTTATACTGTACGTGGATGCTGCAGTTAAAGTTTAGAGTCACTGCTTCAAATGCCTCTCCTGAGCTACTAAAATCACTCTGAATTTTTGCTTTTTAAAGAATTTTCACTGACAACAGCTTCCTTCCTTTAAAAAGGGATATAGATTTTTATCAAAACCGACTAAAATGCAAATCAATGAATCTTTGCTATTTTGGAGAATGATAGTTATGAGTTGACAAACAGTCTACTCACCATCTGAGAGAGCTTGTCACAACACACATAAATTAACCCTCCCCCCCACACAAAGTACGGTAATCTAAAAAAATGGATTTTTCCTTTCTTCAACTACAGCCCATGGAGAATTATCTTCTTTGCAGAGCTTCTTGTGATGTATTGCTGCTCAATCATGCATGCACCTTTGAAACAGCATCACAAGTTCTTCCTGACAGAAAGGAATGTGTTCCTACTCCAAGGTTACCTTTGTTCAAAATATACAATAGAAACTAGATGCTAATGAGAAAATAAATGCACAGCGCAGTCTTTGGAAATGGCACTGCTGCAGCCATCACCTTGCCTGAAGCAATAAATTCCAGGCGAGCACAGACTGTATTTCTAAAATTTATCACCCCAAAGATTAGCAAGCATTCATTGATTACATGTTTTTCTTTGAGTAACTGCCAATATCATTAATGTGTTCAAAATTACACTTGAAAAGAAAACACATTCTGAATGCTTTTACAAAGGAGAATATGTTTGAAGAGCAAAGACTAAAATTTCTGTGCCAGAGGAGAATCCTGACAAGTCCCCAACTTCAGTGAAGTGGGACACACTCAGTAAGGAAGTAAGATCATCACTGCAGTGAAGAGCAGTGAGATCAGGCAGAACCCTCAGGGCCCACCCTGGGACAGCCACCACCCTCGTGGGGGACCCCACGTGGGACCCCAGGCCCCTCAGCAGCCCCTGCCCAGGAGCTCATGGAGAAACAGAGAGCAGAAGCTCTGCAAATGCTTCCAAAGCAGGAGAGGGTCCATCTCCCATGATCCTTCATCTTCTGCTTCAAGTGGGTTGTGTTTTTCTATGATTAACTGATTTACTTCCAGTTAGCTTAACCAAAAATATGTTTGGGGGCTTCCTTCCCCTTTGTTTGGTGCAGAGAAGACAGAATAAAACTCTCCTTCAGAGCTGTTCCTACAACAGCATTCAACACTTAGGTCAGCACGACCTTCCACTGAGAGCCAAGCCCAGGGCAGGGCACGGCCGTGGCTCAGCTCCCAGCTGCTACCAGGAACACCACAGTAAAAAAGTAAGGAGAGGAAAGCACCTTATTTTCTCCCTGCATTTCAGTGCTGTTCCCTGGTCTCTGCCCCACCGAGGGATATCTGCACACAACAGCCACGTGCCTCCAGCTGGCTGTTGAAGAATTGACCCCTTAGTACAGAAGACAGCAGTTAAAATTCCAGATCAAGCAGACTCCTCACCTCTGGGGGCATTGAATTAACAGTATTTAGCAGGGGAAGGGCTTGGCCTGCTTTCCTTAGGAGATTCTGGAGGTGCCCTGGGGTCAGTGAGACACACACTCAGCAGAGAGAGTCTGTGTGCAAGTCCAGCTCCATAACTCTCTCTTACGCTCATCTTCTTCATCCTTCACACGCCCTGCCTGCTTCACTAGGGCTTGCAGAATCAAAATGAGACCTGGAGTAGCATTTGTTGCACCTACCTCTGTCATATTTCTCACACTGCCTTGGGATGTTTCCACCGAGATGCTTAAATCCTCCCTCAAAGAGGCAGCAAACCTAGGACAGTCTGGACAGGACTGACAAATTTTTCTCTACACAGCATTATAGGTAAGAAACAAGCTGTTCATTTCTCAGTTGCCACTATTGTATAAATGCTAAAACTCTAATTTCTGAATATCCTCATTAAACATGTCCTGAACAACTAATTAGTACAAAAAGAGCAAAATAACCAGAGCACCGTGCAGATAAGAGAAGCATCTTTGTAGAAGAGGAGCCTTAAGAAATCTAGAGAACATTAGATATATATCACATATTCTAAATTTAAGACTGAGTGTAATTATTTTAATGTGAGACTTTCAATCACTGCTCACCCAACAGAGCTTCCCCATGGATTTGAGTTTGAGTAATGTAGTAATGACAGCATTACCGCTTGTAATAGAAAGAATCATTACAGCATCATTTTCAAGAAATTACTCTTGCAATTAGTAATAATTCCCACATTCACAGTCAAATAAGTAACACTTTCCCCAATAATTTCCACATTCAGTGTCAAATAAGTAACAGTTTCCTCTTTAATTTAATTTTCCCTGTAAATCTAGGGTAAGCAACTTTTTTTATCACTGTGTTTTAATACACCTGTCTTCTCCTTTGTCTAAATAGTTCCTAATCCTCTACTTTAGAAGAGTGCCGTGTCTAGTCAGATAATTTCACAAAGATCAAACTACATGGTCTGTCAGGTTACCAGGCAGGTAAAAAAATGAATTCCTCATGTTTGACCTGGTTCTATAATGTACTCTAAATGGAAATCACACCCTTCAGATGCATTTACAACCGGAGAGGGATGATAACTACGGACAGTGTAGAACATCATCCTGTGTGCATCCAGTTTGCAATGGCTCCTAACTCCTCCTGGTGAGTAGCATCTCACGAGAGTGTTGCTGTGTCATTTCTGGGAATCCATTCCCACTTGCAAGGCTTTGTCCAAAGTTTATCTGAAGTTCAAGTATCAATAAGAGCAGCCTAAGTTCAGAGAACAGGCCCAGACAGGGCACGGGAAGGGGTTGGTTTTGTCTCGTTCTTCTGAGCACACACATTCCTCCAGGGAGGCCCAGAGAGGTCTCCCATCCTATTTTGTCAGCCTTCCATCATGGGCTATCCCTTCCAGTGGAATATCAAGGAAGAATTTAGACCTGCAATTCTTTAATATCATAGAATCATTAAGGTTGGAAAAGATCTCCAAGATCTTTGAGTCCATCCATTAACCCAGCACTGCCAAGGACACCACTAAGCCATGTCTCTACATCTACACATTTTTTGAGCACTTCCAGAGACATGGATTCCACCACTTCCCTGGACATCCTTTTCCAATGCCTGACCTCACATTCAGTGAAGAAATTTTTGTTAATATCCAATCTAAACCTCCCCTGGCACAACTTGAAGCTGTTTCCTCTCATCCTATTGCTCGTTACCTGGGAGAAGAGACCAACCCCCACCTCACTGCAACCTCCCTTCAGGCAAATCTGTGCATCAGGTATTTTGTAGTGTAATGAACTCTTAAGGCTCTAGATGAGGAATCTCCATCTTACCAATACAAAGCAAGGATACAATGCCGTGCAGAGGGAAGATGAGAGTTTTCCCTGGTACTTTCAGTGAGTCCACTGGCAGAGGTTAACTTAAAAACAGTCTGATGTTCCCTGGTTGTTTACCCTGGACAAAAGTTTTGCAATTCACTCGGATAGATCTTTTCACACAAAGTTGCCCTGGTCTGTGCCATCCCACACCAGTCCTACTGAAGAAACTGCTGCAGAGTTCAAAACACGGTACTCCCCAAAATGCCTGTAGCCAGTCCCCCTCCCACTGCAGGCGTTGGGAAGGGCAGGGCACAAATCTGTGCCCCGTTCCTCTTGGCTGAGTGTGCTGAGCAGCTTTTCTCCATGGCAGAGCCAAGGAGAAAGTGCTGAGACCCTGGCACCTTTGTACAGGGCCTAAGTGGGAGCTGGAATCTTACCCAAGATATTGATGCTGAATTTCTGAAATGTTTTTGTAAGTTCTAAGCACAGAGGGAGAGCAAAACAACCAACCTTATGACACAGCCCGTGTAGCACATGAGATGGATGTGCCAATCTTATGTATAATTCTATTGCATTCCCCTTCATCCTCCAGCTTAACTCTTTGCAGAAGCCCTCCTCAGTGAGATCTTACAGCTGCTTTATGTGAAAGCTGATGAATACATTCATTGCTCTCACACAACTCCAAGGCATATAGTTCCTTAGTAAATCAGACATTCAATACCCAGAGGAAAACACTGTAAAATACTACAAGACAGAGTAAGAAGTACTTGGATTACTATCAATAATTAAATAGAAACCATTGGCTAGTAAATCTGCTGATGTTCCTCATGCAGAGTTTCCCCCACTTCACTGATGTTACACAGTCTCTTTATTTCAGCTCGCACTCCCTTAGGACTGCAGAGGATTTTGAGCCATCACAATTCAGCTATCATATACTCCCATGCCATGCAATCCTTCAGACACTAATCAAAAGCCAGTTTATGGCTATTTCAGGTGCTTTGCCTGAATACTGTGAGCCTTTCCCACATCCCTTCAGCTCTTGTACTTGGAAGGCTCTTCACACTGAAACTAAATTTATCTCAACTTGACTGTAAGTGTTCCATTCTAGTGCCAAGCATGCGGCTATGGTCCAAGACTAGAAGAAAACCAGAGTCTTCTAGGAGAAGTACCATCTTTCAATAATGCATTCATACAATGAGAAAGCACGGAGCAAACTTACAGATACATGGGCCAACAACAGAGTTCTTCTCCTTCCTGCTATCTATTCCTTTGGAATTTATAGTCAACAATCACATTCTGTCGGTTCTTACTCCATGAAGCAGCAAAAGCTGAGCTGTTTCTCCTGTGAGAGCCTCAGCCTCCTCTCTTAGGATTAGAAATTCCTCGTTCTTCCTAACAAGACCATCAGACACAGCATACCTGTCCCAGGCTGGGATGCAAGTCCTCCACTCTTTCAAACAGTGAACAGCCCAGGGCCCACCAGAGGAATTCTGCCTGGAGGAACCAGAATTTCAAGCATCCTCTGAATTTAATTTTTTTTCTTTTATTTGCACAGTCTTATCACAAAGGAAAACCATGACATGCTTACATTAACAATTCTAATATCAGTAACAGATGCGTGTTGTCTGAGCCTGAGTGATGATTTCCATTGCATGATACTTAAAACAGCCTTGAGTGATTTGCTTCAGCTCTGTAATAGTATTCATAATTAGAGATCCACTTCTTGCCTCTCTCATTGTGAAAAACAATGTTTCCCAGCTTTAGCATTGATAGGAAGGAGTGGTGAAGGGCCTGTCACAAAAGTGATTAATGAAACAAGTAGGAATTCTGTTCCTGCTCCACTTGTAAAAATGAATATGCAGCTTGCTTCATAGGAAGTTCTCATTCCTGGATGATTCTAACTCACTGCACTTTGTAAAGCCCTGAGGGCAGGTAAGTTTCTTTGCTACAAGTGAATGAAAAAAACTTGGCATTCCTCCAATCATAGTAAAATGAAAAACATTGAGATCTCTCAGAGCAATTTGTTCTAGCAGAGTGCTCAGGCTATGGGACTTGAGCACAATCCTGCAAGTCAAAGCTCTGCAAACAAAGCCCTGTATTTATAGCAGATCTCCTCCTCCCAGTGTTGGAATTCCAGCTTGGAAGTGCCATACAAGGACCCAGCTTTGCTGTGAGATGCTCCTATTTCCGACTGTGCAGGGCAGTGGTGCTCATGGCAACATTCCACCCAGAATCCTGGAGCCCAGCTAGAAGGAAGATGGACACTGTGCTTGGGATCAGGTTTCTCTTCTTAAAAAAAATCAGGAAAGGATGTCCACACCTAAGGGAGTGTGAAACTGTGGCCTCAATGGGCTTTGATTTTAGCTCCAGAATTTGCCTGCCCCCAAGACCAAGGTAATAAATCTTATTACAAAGCAGCTTGGTGGTTTGCAGCTGTAGGAAACCATCACTGCTCTGCCATTGCTTTGCACAGCACGATGGGGCGAAGAGGTGAGAAGAGCTGGAGAATGTTTGTTGCTGTATTTGTGTGGCAGGTATTTTGTTTACAGGGGCAATCACTATGCTCAGCAGGCCAAGCACAGTGTAAAGATCATAAGAAGAACTTGCCATGAATTAAAAATGAACAATTGTTAAAGATCCCGTTTCCCTATTCTCTCGGCAGCATGCAGCACAGCAAGGTAACTTTTCAAAGCAAGCCTCATCAGTTCTGACACTTTGTAAAATGCAGAGCCTGACCTGTTCAGCATTTACATAGTTCACTGATCAATTAGGATGCAGCACTAAACAGCAGTGCTTGGAACACAGATATTCTCCACCTTGGCCCTCTTTGACTTCCTCGCACAGTAATGAATTTTTTTCCCTCTTGCCCTCCAGAATGGATCAACCTTAATTATCCCACAAAAGACCAGCATTGACCCAAATTTATTAGAAAATTGAGGGACTGTCATACTAAACTAGAAGAAGCCTGGTGTCACATCAAAGTCAGCTCACGGCGCTGTCGTGGCCCTGCAGCCAGGGCTGCACTGCAGGGCAGCTCTCTCGGGCTGGAACGCACCGCAGCCTCGCAGGGAATCCAATTCCAGCACTGTCAGCAGCTTGCTGTTCTCCTCTCTCTGCTCTGGGGTCCCAGCACCCTGCACAGTCACATCTGAAGTCTCACTAGATGATGAAGTGCCATGCTGAGCGCCATGAAGGTGAAAGAAGCATCCCCAGAGCCATCCTTCCTGGAGAACAGGACGTATCCACAGGCACGGTGCGCTCAACTCACGGAATGGGAGCCTGGGGACCACTGAGCATTAACTTCATTTTGGGAAACCAGGGCTCGGAGGAGACCTTGAACAAATTCATTCACTCCTTTGTAGCACAGAAGCTGAGATCATCTTCAGTAGCTGCTCCATTCCGGAATCTAATCTTAGATTAAATTAAAGCTAGTGGCTACAAGGGTATTTCCATGTTCAACTTCCACCAGTGTGAAGCCTAGATTGCAAGGCTCAATTAAGTCTATAGGTAGGATCCAGACAAGAGAAGTTAATTAAAACCCAATCATAAATCACTGTAATTAGAAATAAAATAAATGTGAGAAATAGCCATAATGAGAGAGCTCTTCATGAATACAGAAGAGACAAATCATGCAAATGGGTCTCAGTGCAGAGATCATGCATTGTCCTATGTAATGCATTTCCCAATATCCAAGTTACAGCCGAAGTGTTTGGAAGCATAAAAGCCTCTGTGGCTTTTTGTTCCATTTTTTTGGTGCCATGCCTGTCCTTGTACATGCCCAGAGCAGTGGCAGCTTGTGGATATAATCACTCTGGGGTGATGCACATACAACATTTCTATTTTAAGCATTGCACTTTCCGAGGCGTTGCTGGGACTCAGAGCTGGGCTGGGGGACAGAGGGAGCTGCACAGCAGAGCTGTGGTAGAGCAGAGCTTCTTGCTGGGAAATCCGTGTTGCTTTATGGATGATATGGGGCTATGGCTGAAAGATCAAATGTGCACCATAAACACAGCTTAATGACCATGGGAATTAATGCTGCTGCAGCACTGCTCTGCCATGCAGGTAGAGGTGCCTTGATTGAGCAGTGCTTTTCCTGGGAATTGATGGGAAATCATGATGCTCAGTGAGTGAAAGAATCTTTGCACAGAGTGTCATTCAAGTGAAAGGTGCCAGTTCTATCCAAATTACAAAGAATTATTACAAATCCTGTTCCTAAGACAGAATATTTTTTTTCCTTCAAGAAACAAACATTCTACTTATTGAACCAACAACCTTAAAATGCATCTGCCTATGAATGAATTCCTGAGCTAGCCTAACCCTCCACTCCTGCTGGGCACAGGAAGATGATCAGAACCCAGCAGGTCACATTTCAAAGGACATCTGAGGACCCAGTGAGGTCACACAAACCAATACAGCCTCAGAGCTGGGGAATGTCCAGGCTTGTGTTTAGCTTTTGCACCTCTGACCAAGTCTGAGGGCTTCAAGAGAAAGACAACACTGCCAAAGTCCTGCTCTTACTATGAGCCAAGCACCCATCCTATGACATTATCGACAGTAAATCCCTGGTCCCAGTGAATTGGTACAGTAGGACTCACACATGCTACCCAACCTCCTAAAGGGCTCTTAAACAGCATTTGGAAGACGTATTTGTCATTTGGAACATCATTTATACCGTGGCAGTACCCAAAGACTTCAGTTAGGACTGGAGTCCTATGGTGGTAGATATTGTATAAACACATAAGAAATTATTCTCCTCTGTGCCTTCTTCCTCAAAGACCTGCAATTTTACTGGAGATGAAGCTTGGAAAATACTGGAAACTGCCCTAATGGGAACTCACAGACTGCAGCAATGCAGACGTACAGCCCAACAACTCTGAAATGCTGACACCTTTAAAGCAGCTATATAGTGCATATCAGCAATCCCTGCAGATCTATGAGCTATCAGATCTACCCTTTTAGACAAGGAACCACTTTGAGTCAAACTGCAAAATATTCAAAAGCATTTTTTTCGAACTCTTAATTCCATCTTCATTAGTGGTTGTTTTACAGTGGACTAATGGAGCAGGAAAATTATGTACTTAATATACCAAGTAGCCATTGAAAGTAGCTATTTAAATTCATGTGCTGCTCAGCTCCAGCTCTAATAGAATTGATTTCTTTTTATTTTTGTCAGCTTCTTTCTGGGGTGTATCAGCGTGCCATCCAGGGGGTGATACCCACTTCCACCAGATAAGGACATTTTATGATATTATCTGCCTGCCCAGAGGAGCTGGCTAAAAAATTTGACTCCCATGGGTCATTCCAGTCTGGAGAAATAATTAATGGTGAAGTCTGATATTTTGACACGATCCCGTTTGCTTTCAAATTATGTACAAAGCCTTGTTTCGCTTCACACACCAGGAACGAAGCAGCAGGAGAGAGCTCCAAGTCCTTTTTTTAGCCAGCAAAAAGCTGCATTCAGCATTTTCTCAAGACTGCGCTGCCAGTGCTTGTCTCTGGCTGCTTACACAGACGATCTGATGCTGCTCTGCCAGGCCACAGAGCAGCACCTCGTGAAGCCCCTGCGACTCCTCTGACTGGGGACTTGAGCTGCTGAATGTGGTCGATTATTTGCCGTATGAGAATCAGAATCAGGTACTGATGCTGCTGTGCTGCTCCAAAACGCAGCTCAACACACAGATTTGCTGTGACAATGCAATGGCTGGATTTCGTGCAATATGTAACCACACAAATTATACTTTCTAGACAGCAAATTGAAAGAAGAGGCAGAGTCACAGTCCTGGGAGGCTTTCAGGTCACAGGAGTGCTCTGGGGTGAGAGCAAGTATCGAGAGCATTGCTCTGACACTGACAGGACCCACCTCTGCTGCAGCCCCAGATCCGACCCCAGCGGCTTCTGAAGCCTCTCCCCAACCCAGAGCAGGGAGGTTCACTGCAGCCCTGTTAGCTAAAAGACCAATATTTTGGCATTGGAACCGTCTGACTGAGGCTCTCACACACAGAAATTTGAGGCACTCAGCCGCCTGGCACCAAAATACAGCTCAAAAGCACAGCACGGCAGGTGCTGCTTCTTTGTGTTCAGCTCTGCTCTTCCCTTGACACAAAGTGCTTCAAGGTTCAAACCCTGTCGCTGGCTTTATTTATATATTTATTTTTTATTGTCATCGTGTATTGTCACCATCCTGGTTCCATCCTAGCCCACATGCTGAGGCAGCATCCCACTGTTTTATGCTTGTTCCCAGACCGTGGGCTGCATTTCTCAACCACGCACAGAAGCCAACGCTGCTCGAGCCTGCGTGACCCTGGGCAGGTTGTTCCAGGACCACACATTCCTCACCACCCCACACTGCTGTGTTTTGCACATTTGCATTCAGATAAGCCTTTAAAAGCCCTTTTGCATTTGTTACAAGAGCCATCATGGGAAAGGTGGTGTAAATCAATGTGCTGAGGGTGGGATGTATTGATTTCCCTCTGAGGTTTATTTGCAGTATGGCTGAGAGACCAAATATTACGAGACAATAAATTGAGCCATCTCACCACTCAGGGGCAGTTTGGAGAGGGTTACAGGGGTGCAAGGGAAGCACAACAAAGCAGGCACAGTGTTACCTGCAGCCAAGGCATGAGAGAAACACCCCCAAAATCCAGACAAGAGGCAGGAGCAGCAGAAGGTTAGACCCTGCAGTAGGAACACCTCCACGCAGAAATGGGCCATGCACAGAGGAAACTTTTTAAAAATTATTTAAATTAAATACTTCCCTTGTTATGGTTGCATGATGGAAATGCTTCTCCATGACTGCTCCAGCAGCTGCTGCTGGCACAGCCCAGCCAGCCCTGCACAGCCTCCAGAGCCTCAGCGAGAGGGTGCTGGAAGCACAGGGGGGACAAGGGCAGGACAGAGCCCCTAGCCCTGCCTGAGGGGTCTGTCGTGGTGAAGGGTCTCCTCCTGGGGAGAAGCCCTCCAGGGCATAACCCCCAGACTCAGCCTCTCAGCACTGTGCCCATTGCAGGAAAAGCAC
The DNA here is from genome assembly GCA_036785705.1 of Acanthornis magna. Taxonomy (NCBI): domain Eukaryota; kingdom Metazoa; phylum Chordata; class Aves; order Passeriformes; family Acanthizidae; genus Acanthornis; species Acanthornis magna. The sequence continues at coordinate 4,636,016 of JAWUZG010000092.1, forward strand.
ATTTTTTTTGTTCCTTGCCTGCATTTTCCTTTACTCCGGAGTTCACCAGTGCCCTACTCCTGGAGGCAGCTGTGGCAGGAATAACGAGACTGACCACAAATGGCATTAGGGGAGTTACCTCGGGTAAAGCCAGGGGTGCCTTATCCGTGAGGACACACAGATCTCCTGTGTTCCTCCCTCACTTCAGCCTCCTTCGCACCCAGGATGTCTCCTGATAATTCAGGGCTCCTTCCAAGCTCCAGGGCTCAGCCTGAGCAAGAAAAGGATGCCCACCTTCAGGGCAGGGTCATACCAGAAACACCAGTATGGGCCAGTAACAGGACTGGGGACAGAACTCTCCCAGTCCCTTAGATGGGGTGGTCCTGTTTCTTGCACACCCCTGCTTTTTAAAGGGAAAATGGAGTTGTGGTTTTGTTGTTTGCTCTGTCCTGGAGGAAGGGCTTGCAGGGGACACTTCACTATGCCACGATGGACATGCCATGTCCTTTCAGTGAGTCACAAAAGCCAAGAAAACGAGCTCCAGGATCAGCACAGGGGACACACTTCAACTGTTCCCACAGGGAGGCAGAAATGCTGCCAGGGGTTGAAATGTATTGGGCTGTGCAAACGTGGGGTTTAGCCTGTTGCTTCAGGAAATTAATTTCTACTGAGTGTTACGGTTTCCCTCCTGCTCCGTGGGGCCTGTGATGGTCATTTGTCACCACTGCTCAGAAGAAAGGCGATTTTCAGGAGGGCAATGAGGCATTCGACAAGCTCTCCAGTTATGTGTGGAAACATCACGCACTGTCAAATAATAGAGCTGTAAAAGCAGCAACACCTCTCCAAGTTGTATGGTCACATCTTTGGCTGGCGATGAAATGTCCTTTTGTTACGTTAAAGAAAATGCTCAGTGAGGATATTCTCCAGAGCAGGGAAAAAATATAAATAAGCAGGAGAGGATTAGACACTTGCATAGATCAGGGAAATAAATTGGTGTGGAAATCAGAAACCCCTTAATAGAATCAAATTTTGCATCCCCGCCTCAGCCCAGCCTCCCTGCAATGGCTCAGCCTTAGGCCACTCGCTGGTGATGGAATTGCTTTGCCAGTTTGATAATCCTCCTTTACATGTACTCCAATTAACATAACTGATAGGCAACCCCCGCCAATGGCATTTCCTACAAACTTTCCCAAAGCCTAGATTGAATTAGCTTTTCTTCCCTGGCAGTCCAGGCCTGTGTCGAAATCCTGCAGCATTTCCTCACAGAGTCCTGCCTGACATAACCTGCAGGTGTTTATCTAGTGCAAGAAACAGGCTGCAATGAAAGCAGCACCCTTTTGACCCTGTTCAGTAAAGGGATTGCAAAAATTTATAAATAATCTTTATTTCAGGAGCTATTACTGAATAGAGACCAATCTCCTTGCCACTGAAAGAGAAGAGGACTCCCTCTCAGCAGAATGGGAACACACCTTCCTTGTCCTGTTAACCTCCTAATCCTCTCAAGTCTGCCGCTCTCCCATTTTCCCAGGTAAATTCCTCCACCAGAAAAAAGATTTAATTCATAGCCTGGATAGCACACAGAGGTCAGTGGGAAGATACAACATGGTGTGTGTTACAGTAGGAATGAACTTCACACCCTGGCTCCAGAGGAGAGTGAAATCCAAAAGAAGGTTCAGCCTCCTTCCATCAACACTTCCTTATCGCCACTCCTTGCCTTTGTGGATGTGTCCTGCTCTTCTTGCTCTCCATACAGAAAATACCCTTGCTCAGGTAAAATGAGCCAGTTTTGTAGTTATGTGGAGGTAATTATTGTATGTGGGTGCCAACCAAAGGGCAACAAAACTGGTTTAACTGGCACACCGAGGAGCCCGGCAGAAGGTGCAAGTGACACCAGTTTTGGCTTAGTTCTGAAGTTACCATTGTCACCTCCCTCACAGTTTACTGAGACATCTGTATGTTTTCGCTCTTGCTAGCCAGCTCTTTCCGATTCTGAATGGATAAAATACAGGGCTTATTTCCATGTTGCCTTGTGCAGTTCAAGATCTCATTTTGTAAGGCTCACAAATTACAGCCATTTTCCTTTCACATTTACCTGTGCTTTCACTTGCATTGCGCCAGTGAAGGTCTCAAGTCCAAGGCAAAATCTGAAGTTTGTGATAAACAGGAAGATGCTGACCTCAGACATCAGAATTGTTTTCTTTGGGAATTAAAGAGTATCACAATCCCCCCATGTCCTATCCAAACTACCAGCTATGAATTCTCCAGGCTGACTTCGGGAACAGCCAAAGGAAATCCCATTTGTAACACAGCTGAGAAGAGATGCAGAGACACACAAAGAGTCCCTCATGCTAGATGATAAACAGCACACCTATGGTTACAGGAAGATGCTCTGCTTTTGGAGGTTTTGAAAGAGCTTACGTGGATAAACATAGAAAAATGGAGGTTCAGAGTGCTTATAATGAGGTGATCACTTTTTCCTCATGTCCCTGTTTAATAGAATGTTTTCCACTCTAAGTTTCTAGACATGCTGTCTATAGACTGGGGTGTAAAAGCCACCTCAGGGCATCCAGTATTTTGCATAGCTCTTGCTGATTCTGGCTGTCTCCGGAAGAGATCTGGTCCAACTCCAAGCTAATGTCTTGTGAACAGGCAGGTTGAAAGATGGAAAGAAAAAAACAAAGCCTATCAAAAATAAAAGTAGCTGCCTGGAGGAACTAAGAGGCTGAACCTTCAGATTTGAAGCTGGAGATCATCTGTGACCTTAAATGACTCCAGAGGAGAGCATTTCTGAAACTCTTGGAGGAGGAATGTGTGTTCACATTAAACCTTTAGCTGCCTCACCTTCCCCAAACACCCACTAGCTTAAAAATGGTCCTGCAGTACATGAATTCATTGTGCATTCTGTTTTTAATCTGAATCCTTACAACCACTCAGAACTTGAAACAATGAAAGGCAGGAACAGAACGTGTTGGACTTGCTCCTATTCCCATTTACAGAATTCTTTTCTAGCTCCTTCAATTTCAGCAAAAGCTGGATAAGGTTCAGAACCACCAGTTCAAACTGGGACAATGCTTAAGCAGGTACCAGCTCCACTGGAGTGGGGAAGCCTCAGACTTCCAGCTGAAAACATCTTTAGGTGAGATTGCAAGGTGAATATCATTATAGAGCTCCATGAGCAGGGAATCCATCCCTCTAATCTCACACATCTGTAGGAGTGACTCCGTTTTGCCCAGGGCAATATTATGGGTTGTCTCAATTTTTATCTGTTTGCACTCTGAGCGAGATTTGTCACATTTCCAGCTGTTCAGAACATCACGTCTCACACTGAAATAGCCATGAAACAAGACAGTGTTTGTAATAATTTAAAACAGTCACTTACCCCTAAGCAAGTCATTTGTCTCAGACCAGAGCACCAGAGTAATAACTGGGATTAAAGATAGAGCAGTCAAGACCAAAAAAAGGTAAATCAATCACTGCATTAGGATATTTGAAGAATCGTTTGCATGTACTCAGAAAGTATGATACTTGCTATTAAGCCCAGCTGAAGCAGAGTCACAAATTCATAAATATTCATCAAATAACCTTTTAGCAAAACTCTGCGACTATGATGGTGGCCAGCTACTGAATTCAATCTAATTGAAAATCTGAGAAGTAATGAAATGATTGCATGTCTGTCTCTTCATTAAATCAGTGTGCAAATTTGCATAGATTAATTTGCGTCAAATTAATAGCTCCACTCTTGGCTTAGAGCCAAGAGGACTTATGATCAATCTATAGTTTTAATTCAATTCTGCACTCCTAAAATGTTGGGTGGTTTTTGCTATTTCAGAGACAGAAAATCAGAGCTGAATACGATTTTCACCACTTCTATAATTTCTCCCCATTTCTTGGGTTATGATGATTAATTATAATGAAATGTGCATTATTTAGAAGCAAAAAATAAACATGCAGCCTCAGCCATCGAGAAGAGAGATCTGGTTTACTTCTCTGGAAGTCACACTGGGAGGCTCAACCCTTCAACTACATTGAATTCAAACACAGGGTGGTGAAGGTCTGGAGTTGAACAGGGTTTTGTGGCCCAGAGCCGCTCCCAAGACTGCTGTGTGGCCCTGTGTATTTTAGCATGTCCTGTCCTTCAGCAGGTCCCCAGCCCATCATGCCCAACCTTTCCGGAGGATGCAGAGTTTGCTGTACCTCTGCTTGATCCCCACACTATTTTAAATCTCTTTAAACACTCTGAGGTTCCATGTGCTGGGACCTGTCAGGAAAACAGCGATCCCTTCAGCCTTCAGTTATTTGAAGTTAATAACAGCGATAGACAGTGCACGCATTTACATTGTCAGCTTGCTTTTATTTTTTAACCTACTTTTTTAAAAAGAAAAACAATCAGGCTTTAATTCGGGACATTTGATTAATCAAACTCAGACCATCTGCTGCAGTCCTGTCTCCTGCTGATCTGCATTGCCTGAAGTCAGTGACACAATTCAGGGCTGCAGTCTCACACTGTCTCTTCCCCCGTCAGCTGTTTCACTGCAAATCTGCTCCTTCCACCCGACACACACTGACTGGGCTTTGTTTACTGTGATGACCATTTAGGATAGCTCTGGTGCTAGACAATTTGTATCAAAATACAGGACATGTGCAAACGCTGGTTATACAACAAATTGGTGTATCTGCATGAAAATAGCACGAGCTGAGGAAATCACAGCCAGCCAAAGAAACTCTTTACTAAAAAAAAAGATCTCTTCACAAATACTTCTAGTAGCAGGGCAATTTTAGTTTCACCACAGTCTGTGCTTTGTGTCAGTAATGGATATCGTGCCTTTTCTCTCCTGTATTCAGAGATGCACTCAGGAACTCAGAGCGAAGAGCTCAGCAGCCTGAACTCGCACAGCTTGGGGATTTTAATGGGATTAGATCAGTTTTAATCTAACAGAACATGCCCTTATCCTGGACATAACAGAGCTAAGAGCTGCCACTTCCTCGTGTTTGTGGGTGTAAACACTGCACTGACCAGCGAAGGAGAGAAAGAATATGGCCCTTCAACAGCTCTGCCATGCAAGGGATCCACAGCATTTTTCAGAGGCATGTGGGGATAAGCAGCCCTTTGCTTAGATGGCAGTCATGAACAGGATAAAGTTCAGTCACCGTATTAGAACTCAGTTTTGGTGACATACAGGCCTTCTGCAGATGGATGAACTTCATTTCTGTTGGCACCAGACGTTGGAGTCAACCTCAGAATCCAAGCAGGATTCTCTCTCATCCTGGAGAGTCAACCCTTAATTAGTCATCAGAACCAGCGAGCAGATTATCAGCAGATATCAGTGCATTAGATACTGAAAATTTGCTTATCTAGTTTCCTGTAATTGCTGAGTGACAGAGCATCAAAACTCCCGTGCCCAAAAAGCTGACCTGGTTTTCATTTTGTCTTGCTGGTTACCTCCAAGATACTTGAGCCTCTTGGGCTCCTGAATGTCTGAGGATGGGACTCAGCACACAACTGTCAAGTCAGGAAACTCTCCAAGGGATTTATTGCTGCATTATCAAAGGATCAGGGCTGCTGAATGCAGCTTGGAAGAAACAAGCCATGCCCTGCCCTGGAAACATATAGGCTAAATAAACAAATTGAGGGAGGAAAATGGGAGCCCAGGAAGGTGAAGGTTACAAGAGGAGTGAGAGCATTCTTGACTATTCCAAGAGCTGTCCCAATTCATTGCACGCAGTAGCTTCCTTAGAAGCAGCTTTACCAAGAGCATCTGCAGCAAAGGGAGGGGCAGAAATCTCTATCACACAGCCCACATGAGGAAAGCTTGAAAGAGGCTTGTCAGCCGAAGTATTAAAAGCAAAATAAAAATGCAGTGTTGTCTGCTATTTGCCACAACAGTTCTCAGCAGAGAACATGGGTCTCTCTGTACCTCCACAGTCAGAGGGCACAAGAGGAGAGCAAAGCCTTGATTTCCAAACAGGGGACCAACTTTAACAGGCCAGGAAAGTGCTACAGGCTTTGAGTCTGAAGTCTCAAACAAGACAATCCAGAGAAAATATCTTTCTAGCACTGGTCAGTTACTGCCATGGGAAAGGCACAGCTCTGCACATCCCTAGGTGTGAGCCATCTGTGGAGCTCCACGAGGAGCTGCACACACCGTGCTCTCTGCAGGAACAGGACGATAGATTTCTGACTGCCTTCAATAACAAGCATCCTCCAGCCACCAAGGCTAATGCAATAAAGTGAATTTCATTTTGGCATAAGAAAAACCAACAACATGATGTATTGGCAAAATTTTAATCATAGAAGGCCAAAGAGGCAGCTTAAAAGAGTTAGGCTGTTATTAATCGGGTCATAGTGATGCAGCATTTCAAAACAGGCTTAACACCTGCTAATTTCATTTCAGTGCTGCTGAAGCTGAGTCAGCTAACAAAGCCTTTTCTGGATCAAGCACGTTCAGAGCAGCACAGAAGTTCCTTGCCTTCATGAAAGTGGTTCCTCTCTTTCGTAAGGACTCTAAGAGGGAAGAGGGAGAAAGGATGATCCCCTCCCTCCTTTAAGCCTGCCTGTGCAGCCAGAGCTGAGGGGAAAGAGGATAAGTAGCACCGTGGTATTGAAGAAAATCCCTTAGATAAGGGCTGTTATATTTGCTGCACTGGTGAGGCCGAGGGAGTGTGTCCCTTTCCCTACAAATGGGGACTGAATTAGCCTGAGTTTCCCAGAATCAGAGCAGGTCAGCGAGAACAGGAATAGTCCCTGCTCCCTGCTACTGCAGCAGACCACACACTCATCCTCCCATCGCCCTCTAACCCCTGCTGAAGGATTATCTCCTTGTTGCTCCAGTTACCTTTGCCCTGCCCTTGGCTTTGGGAAGACAGCACTGATCTCTGGATTGGTGCAGTGAAAGCAAGATCCTGCTGCCAAGGAAGCTGCCCTAGAAACACAGTGAAAGCTGCCTCATCAACCAAGCAGTGTGGAAGCATCCAGCCACTTCTTCCACTGCCCACAACCAGCTCAGCAGTGGGACTGGGCAGCCCTGGGCAACAAAATCGCTTCCTTTCTTGTTTATGGATGAAACAGTGAATGGGAATGTTCAATCCACCATAAGCACTGACCTTACCAAGAAGCCCCAGACCCAAGGAAGTTCATCAGTGCAAGAGATCAGTTTTTCATGCATATCCTTCTCCATCCCATCTCTGCCATGCTCCTAATCCTGTAAGTGCTGCTCTGCATGCCATACGATGCTACCAGCACTGCTGTCCTGGGGGGCCTTGTGGGACAACCACAGCCCAGATGTGGAGCCAGCCTGGATCTGCCAGGGCACATTAGCAGAGGTACAACAGAACTGGAATATGACAGCACCCACGGCTGCACAGGACCATCCTGGCCCTGAAAGCAGCTCAATGACTTCTGCTCACTGATGGGAAGCTGTTCTGTATTAGTTCTGCTACTTGCAGAGTATCTTGTTTCAGTTGCCCATGCTTATGAAAAGTTAAGGTTTCAATAACTGGCGAGACGACTTGAAGCAAATTCTACAATAAAAGGACTGTGGTAGGGAAAATGATTTCTTTTCTTATTGCCTTCATTCTGTTTGGAGGCGATTTTCATCCCAAGCCTAACGATGAGAACACTGAGTCAGAATTTTATAATTGATGCCATTTTGCATCCCCAACTACACCATTTGCTGTCAGTGGAAAGTACAATGCTAAACCTGTAATAGCTCAGGAGTTGGTAATAGAGCATCTACCTCACCCTCCTTGACAGAAATGTATAGTAACAACAAGAAACACTGCAAATCAACCATAATATAGTGAAACAGGGCTCACTTTACCAGGATTGGCACTTAGTAAAGGCTTTATGCTCCATTTGCACGGTACAAAAGACAACTGTGGAATGACTGGAAATGTAATATGGAAGAACATAATTGGTTTTGCTGGAGATAGATGATAGATTTTCTTTTATGAAAAGTAACCATCAGAAACAAAGGTTGGATTATCTTCTCAGTTTGCACCAAGGTAAAGCAACCTGATTATGAGAGCAGAGAATACACCAGATATTCACTGTCCAGAGAGATTAGGCTGATACAAAGCAAGTGCTTCAAGAGATAAACTTTCTGGATGCTCCTGCAGTCCTTGCCAGCCAGCTGGAATTTTGACATGCACATGTCTAGCTGAGGTCCAGGGTTCTCACAAAGTACCTGATTCTGATGGATTACTTGTGTTTTTCCAGCCAATACTTTCAGTGCTTATCACACATTGCTTTGTTTTTCAAATACAGATTTCTCCTGTCCTAACCAGAGGAATGGGCTGAACATCTCATGTGAGGTCCATTTCTAGCATCAAAACAAGAAATTTTATGGTTCTAGGCAAAGACCTCCATTTTTACTTTCTGATGTAATTTCATTGAAGTTAGTTTTAAGTCACAGTCCTCCACATTTGCAAGAATCCTGGATTTACAGGGCGCAGAGCCCAGGCAGCCCCTGCCTGGCTGCCACACACCTGGAACATGCAGATGTGGGAAGAAAGTAATTTCCATGCAGTGAGACACTGAGTCCTTTGTTCTGGGGCTTGGAGATGCTCTGCTGTGAGCCAGAAGTCCTAAACAAGGCAAGGAGAGTTACAATAAATATTTGGGTCACCCAGCAGTCACTAGTTACAGACCAAGAAACACTTCACTGCCAATTCCACACAGCCTACCCTGACCCCCCAACAAACTTACAGAGTCTCAACAAAATGAGGGAAGGTTTACTTCTTCTCCAAATCTTTTTTTTTTCCCCCAAAGTCCTGGTCCTGCAGAAGTTGTCTGCTCTTACATCAGCACAAACCGCCACAAACTGCCATGAACTCCACCAAGAGAAAACTCCTATAAATAAAAGAAAGACCTGAATAGCTTAGAAGTTCAGAGTATTATGAAAGAAGCCACAAAAAACCCTTTCTTATTTCAGGTGTAAAATGTGTCCTTAGTAAATGTGTCATGCATCCCACAGCAGTGAGAGGCAGCTCACAGTGACAGGAGGGTGCAGCAGACACAAAAGGTCAAATACTTTCCCTACCTCAGGATCAAACACCTTTCTTCATCTGCTTAACTTTTTGTGTTTTCAGAGCTGTCAGTACGGAACATGTTGAGCATTTCTGGAAAATCACTACGTACCTGCCCCCCAAGAGCTGCTAAGGACTTTTATAAGTTCACCCACTTCCCAAGTGATCGTTATTTTATAGGCACTGTATCAAAGTTCAAATATAATGATTGTGGGCAAGAAGCCAGTGGAAGCATGACAAAAAAAAAATTCAAGTAATACATGAATTAATTTGACCATATGTCACTAAGCTTTTTTGTATGCCCAAGTAACCCACAGCCAGTAACTGTGGTTAGTTTTACAGAGGATGATATGCAATCATAACAAAAAGGAAACACAAGTCTCATTTTTTAGCCGTCCATGAGGAATGGGAGAACTTTTACCTTTCCTGGGACACAGACCATCTTCCCTGGCCGATGGTCCCAGGGATAAGAGCCAAGGAGCAAACTGTGCAAAAACAACCCACTTGATCTCATCCAACCCACAGGAGTGAGACACTGCAAGTGAAAGCACTCAGCACCCAAGGACTGCTGCCTACCTGTGACTGAAGAGCCACAGAGCTGTAAGAGAGCTTCAGACAGTGCACAGAGCAGCAATAAGGGGAGAAATCCCCCTCAGACACACATGAGAGCAGCTACAGCCCCTTCATTGTGAGGCCACTAAAGCACAGCTATAAACCTCTGGGACAGGTGTGTGGCACGATGGGGACAGGGCACAGCTGGCAGTGATTCAGGGCTCCTCATCAGCGCAAAGATGTTCCCCCTCCACCCCCAGCCACTGCGAAGGAGATGGAGTGACCCAGGCAAGGGATTATTTACACCTGGAGTAATTTACCCAATTAATAACTCTCAGAGGCAAAGTGCAACTCCTCTTTAGATCCAGCAACGTGGACAGGGGCGTTTGCTCCAAAGGCAAAGGTGAACCTTCCGGGGTCTCTGTGCCTGCCCGTCCTGTGCAGCAATTAGAACAGCTGAAACTCAGACACAGTAGCTGACCTGATTTCCAGCTCGGTCTGTAGTATTTTATTGCCAGCAGTGCAGCAGCCTGAGCTGCAGGACAGCACAAACCTGGTGCAGTGATGAAACACAGGCGCTAGAGCAGCCACATGCATTCCTTTGGGAGATTTTCCTTCAGCCTCTCTAAGAACAGACAAGATGTGAACGTGAATGAGTGTCCCATCAATACTACAGATCTGCCTGGAAGCAGAGAATTCCTGGGAGAAACAAGCTGATCTCTCTAGGGGAAGATTTCTTTTTTCAAATGACTTTTAAAGACCACATGACCCCTTTGTGCTTTAGATACAATAGTTTTAGGTACAATTAGTAATTTGAATTTGAACTTCCCACCAGCAGTCCCGACCTGCTTGAGAAACACTCTAAGTGGCCTTTTCCAGAGCACCTGTAGGAATTAGTAGTGTAAATCACAGAATCTGCAATGCTCTAAAAGGAATCGCACTCCTAATGTTTTCCTTCTTACGGTGCTTCTGTGACTTTGATGTTATCAGGGCCGGGGCTGTCAGTGCTGGTAAAGCTGGGCCTAAAATCGGAATCTCTGAATGACTCCTTAAGAGGGAAGTGCTGGTGCATATGAGATGTGATGCTCAGGGCTCCTCCTTGGGAAGTGCTGTCCTTCCCTGCTCTTCTCCGAGGGTGACTCTGCTCCTGCTCTTTCCACTGATGGAACAGCCAAGGCCACCGTGGGGGTCTCTCAGCCACCACTGCAGCAGCCAGGCACAGAGCAATGCCAATTTATCACTGAATTTAGGGGCAGTGAGCTGCTGCCTTCCCTGTGCTCCATGTTGTGACAGCCACAGGTACAATCTTTGCTAGGAAAATCATTATTCACCACGTCCCAGTGGCTTTGGCTGCTCTGCTGCATCAGGGCTCTGCATGGAGCTGGGAGCTCTGGTGGGAGCTAGACCTTTGCCAGGCTAATTTATATATTTTGTCAGCATGCTGGAAAGCAGCCTTTGGATATATTTTCAGCTCATGTCAAAACACCACACATGTTTTTCTGATCCCAGCGCTTACGTTCTAAAATGCTTTAAATCTGCTTTCATATTTGATATTTTTAAAGAAGGCGTGTTTACATATACAGCACCATGGCGACAGCAAAATAAAGTCAAGAAAAAAAGGCACTAGGGCATCAAGCCCTGTTTAGAACACACTCTCAATTAACATATCTAAATTAATCAGTAGGATCTGGGTGTCTTGTCCCTACCATTTTGATCAATAGCAGGATAGGTTTAATGATAAACTCCCATTACAAATACCTTACAGATATTAAGGTCTCTGTCCAGTTCATCAACATCCACCATATAATTAACCCCAGAGAACGTGAATCAATGTTTTCCTCCTGCACAAGTTCTCCAAGATCATCCCCCCCATCATGAGCCCCCGCCCTCTGACCATGGTGTCACAACACACACCAGTGCCCACGAGGTGATGATTCTTTCTCATCACTTCACGTTGAGGCCACTGAGGCACCCCAGTGCACGTGAGTGCAGCTCCCAGTGCTCAAGGAACGTGAACGACACAAGCACACTCATCTTATAATACGAACATTTGCAAAACATAAATAAATGTCCTTAAAAATTTCCCAGGCATCTAAGCAAAAACTTACTTTCAAGACAGTTCTATTTTAAAACATGAGAAACACAGAAAAAAAGAAAAAAAGAAAAAAATAATGAAAAAACACTGCTCCACGAGTCCATTTTCATTGAGCTCTGAAAGCAAATTGACTACACTTGCAGGCAATACTTATTAAAGTCTGGTAACAGGATTGAAAACACTACAATCATCTTCCTCCCACTGCCATTTGGTATGGGAGTAGTAGACTGCAGTTCTACTACTACTTGGATCTTAGCTATTGAAGTCACAGCCCCTGAGGGCTGTAAAAAGTTGCTCCTGTCATATATAAATCACTCTTCTTCATAAAAATGACATGGTTTGACATGCAGGGATAATATTATAAGGTAACTACCATGGAGGTTTCATGCTTGGATATGTTCAAAAAGATGTTTCTCTTTATCCCTGACCACAAATACTTATTGATGGTTTCTTGTCAGCTGTTTGAAAGCTTTAAAGAACTGCTGTCTCTGCTGGGGTCTGCTCCTTGGCTGAACTTTTCATTAACCTTTGATCACTCTTCTGAGCATTTTTTTTACCGAGCAACTGAAGAATTTCCAGTGCCGCAGTGAGTCCGTATGTGTGGGGGAGAAGAAGAGGAGGTGAAGATTTTTATAGACGTACATGTACATCTTGTACAAATACCCAAGTCCTCAACTCTGACAGGACTGGAGAAAAAACAAATGGGTACTTCTATTTTTAAGATTTTGCAAAAATGTGAGAATGAAGAGGATTTATTGTCTCCAGTTAAGTTCCCTCTCTTCCAGCATCCTCACCCCAGGGAAAAGAGCAGGAATGGCTGAAAGAGACTGGACTTTGCAGATGCAGCTGGTGGTGCAAATCTGATTAACCCAGCCCTTCTCTGCCGAGGGGATGAGCACTGGCAAGGCTGTTTCTCCTCCTAAACTCTCAAGTTTACAGCAAGCTAAACTTCCATACATGGTCAAACAACACCCAGCCACAGGCGGTGTGGCAGTGATGGGCGAGGTGCCCATTCCCTCCCGGAGCACCCGGCGTGCCCATGGTGGCAGCTGGCTGGCAAGGCTGGCCCCGAGCTTGGCAGCAGCACAAAACCCTTTGCAGGGGTCAGCACGCGTGTCACAGAGCTGCAGCTCGTTGGCATTGTCCCCAAAACATCCAGCACGGCTTCATTCATTAGGTGGAACAGCTCGTTAGTGCGCTCTGGATGCGAGCGCCCATTGTGGCATATTTCAGCTTTTGTTCTGTTTAACCTAAAGCATTTTCTCCACAGCAAACACGCCCCACTAGCATTTGCTCACAGAGGTGCTTTTTTTGCATTTTAGCACCTTCCTGGGGTATCACAGGATTTACCGAGCCCTCCACAAGTCATTTTTAGCATCCCTTTTCCTCCTGACACCCAGCACGTCAAACAGCTTGCAAATTTTCGCTCGCTGGAAGTGCAGGGTAATCTCACAAGCTGGCAGCTGCACCGAATTTTCAGGAACACGCAGCAGCTGTGGCCATGATTCTTCCCACTCCCCCCTGTTTTGCCAAGGCAGGTTAATTGCTTCTTCATGCAAGCTGTCACCCTGGGTCCAGAAATGCCATCAGATTTGGGGCATGCTGGGGGCTGTAGTTGTTTGGGAGGTTTGTGTTTGCAAGGAGGATACGAGACTGTGTTTTAGATGCTTGGGTTTTGTTTCACGAAATGGGTTTTTCTTTACCAAGGGTATAAATTTTCATATGTATCTATGAGTACAGGGTGGTAATGAATCTAAAATGCCTGAAAATAAATATGGCTCTTCTTTTCACCGCAACTCTGCTCTTTTCAAAGAGGATTAAATAAATAACGGCACATTGCTTAATCATAGCAAAATATAGAAGGTGATTTGGGGATTTAAGGGTGTTAATTTTGTTCGGGGAAATGTCTAAAGAGAGTGCCATTAAAGATAAATAAATGGTTCTGGTCTTTAGCTGGCTGCTGGAGGATTGTATAAAGGTTTCAGGTCAGGTTTTTCAGCGCTTGCAGGCTCTGCCTTGGGAAGTGCCTGTAAGCAGCAGAAAGAGCCTTTAGCCGTGTCTGAAGACGTGGTTCCAAGGACACACTCCCCATCTCCATGGCAGGGGTCAGTGCCCCCCTCTGATGTGCTGAGCCATGTGTTTTCAGAGCCCAGGTTTTAATCCACAGGGATCGTATTCATGGGGACCCCCCTTCCCTCCCCCCAGGTACACGTGAGGCGATGGAAACTGTACGTGTGGGCAGAAACAGGTCAGGAAGGTGGGAATGTCTTAGATTGGCTTGGCTGAGAGAGAAAATGCTCGAATTGCTGCACCCAGAGCTTCTTTCTGATGGGAAAAAGGCTCTATTTTAATGATGTATTTGATATGAAAGGGCACGGTGCTTCAGTGCATAGCTTGCAATAAGAGGAAAGCAGATATGACAGCTGAGGCTTCACAATGTTAGAAATAGGCCTTTCAGACTCTAAGACAAGAAAAACAAACACCGAAGGACAAATTTATGGTTGGAATAATAGACTGGTGGGTTTGGGGGGACAGGCTTGAAATAAGCTTCCCTTGACAGCTTCTATATTTGTCTCATGCTGCCTACTTTTCATGCAGCATCCCCACCCCCACAAACTCTTCAGCTCTAGGTAGAGCTGGAGGTTTAACTAATTCCTCAAAGCACAGCTAAATTGTCTTGGGAATTGTCATTGCAAGTGCATACGCTGTGCTGCAGAGCAGGAGAAAACCACCTCAGTTACAGCTTGGCTTTGCTGGGCTGGGCAGAAGGGCTTGTGTGGTGCTCAGGGTGCTAAGGACCAGAACTAAAATACACAGAAAGTTGTTCACAAAAGGTAGCAAAAGACTTTTTGGTCACTGACAAAAAAAAAACCAAAAAAACCCCAAAAACAAACAAACAAACAAAAAAAAATCCGACATTTATTCAGGGTGGGAATCACAGAAATGGGAAACCAGTTTAAGAATCTGAGCAACGGCACTGTTGCCTATATTTATATGCGGGAGGGAAAGGAAGACATATAATATATATGTATATGTATATATATTTTTGGAGTTGCTTGGTTACTCAGGCAGTTTGACAGCCAGGCACAGCTTGGCATTTGTGCCTTGGGGAGCCAGGAAGGATGTGGGGAGATGGACAAGCATTTGACGGCAACAGAGGAGAAGAATTTCTTCCCCACTGCTCTTCCCTGCCAGGCATTCTTGTCTTCCACAAGTTCTCCCAGACATATATCACATTGCTCTGCATTACCATTAACCCCAGAAATTAATTTGCCATAGCTCTTTCTAGTACACTCTATATTCTATTTACTTTGGATATGCTTCTCTCTTCTTTTTATCCCCTTGGACCCTGGGGACATTGTTAGTACTCGAAGTCACTTAACCTACCCTGTCTTAAAATGGACCTGTCTATATCTGAGAACTTTCTTTTTACACATTGGCCAGTCTCAGCCATTTAAGTGCCTTCTTAAATACATTAGAAGAAAATACACCATTATGGATTTCTTTTACTAAGCTCTTAATTTCTTCTCAATTTATTTTCTCTCCAAAGCTTGTATATTTGCCTTTACTTACCAAACCCTTAGCTTCAGGTTACTGACTTTTTAAACACATCTCCTGATGAACCAACTGCTAAATGTTCTAAAATTGAACAGAATGTCATTCCAATTCTTAAATATACCAACATATTCCTTGCATATTGCGGCCTTTTAAAGTGATGATGAGTTTAATTTCTATATAACCACACAAAGCTTTGTGAAGAAACTGTGTCATGTTCTACATTTTCACAAAGTTGAAGAGGTAGAAAAACTACCAGGATGACTGCTGAATAAATGACTGTACAAATAAAGCAGCTCAAGCGTGTGACACACTCAACTTTCAGTATCTCCCAGTATGCGATAGACAGATTTCCATTAATAATTCTTTACTGTCTGGACACACCATAAAATTTTCAGAGTTATCCATGCTCAGGTTTTTTTTATTTCTACAAAACAAGATTTTCAGAGGATATGTCCGTATAGAAATATAGTCATGGCTCTTGCAAACATGCATTTTTCCAGATCCTGAGGTCTTTAACTGCTCCTATTTTCAGGAATGAGGCCTAAGTATTTCAAGCTGTTTCTTTTGTCTAGAAGAGAGATCAGAATACAACAGAAAATGTCAAAAAGTGAAAAAAATCTCCACTACAGCTGGAATTACTGAAGGCTTGCTTTCCTTTACTGGACATCTTGGGGTTCCAAAACCAGTGAGTCCACTGTTCTTCCAATTTTCACCCTTACCATTACAACTGTGTTTTTCAGGAATGCAAACTCACCGTATCCACCAAAATGTTTTATGCAGTAGTGGCTATTTACAGCCTGGGGAATATCTTTGGCTGCTCTTTCTGCTGCCCTGTCTGGTTTCCTCTGACTCCAGGGAGTCTGTCCACGCTGTGTTGTCACAGCAGAGTCAGCGTGGTGCATGGACAGCCAAGCTCCTGGAGATTCATTTTAGTCCTCCTGCTTTCTAGGATTACCCACATGCCTGGGATGAGTTTTTCTGTCGCACAAACCTGAACACGATGCTGCTGCAGCCTCTGGCAGGAGGGAGAAGCCCAGAAAGTGCCTGAAACACCAGTGCCCTTCAAGGATAGCACAGCTAGCAGGGAAAATGCACACCCTGTTATCTTCCCAAGTGAAGGACTGTATGTGCAAGGAATATTTTGCTTTTGTAGCGTTTAATTTGGGGTTTCGCTCTTGCTGTGTGTGCTGCTCCCTTTTCATGTTAGAGGAGATGAGTCTCTGCTTGCAGAGCTGAGGGCAGGGAGATCTGAGCTGCTGCTCCATTCCTGGGGGGCACAGCCATCCCCTGGGAGCACTTCACCCATGTGGTGGGATGCTTCACTGTGCCTGAGGACAGGTGGTGTCAGCTGTAATCTTTATGAAAGGGTTTTCTGTGATGTCTTCCTTAAAACCAGTCGAGGGTGTAAGCTTTTCAAGATGAAGCTTAGATACTTTAAAGGCTTGATGATGCAGAGCTATTTCAGTAGTCAGGAAACCCTGAAAATATCTTGTCTTTTAAAAAAGCCTCTTTCTTACATAACTCCTTCGCAAAAAATATACTTGAACCTTTCAAAAGAAGCAACCAAAAGCTAATAGGAAGTGAGTGCATCAGCTCATCTGCTGTTGTGATAGGTAATTTTATATATTGGCTTGCTAAATAATAAAGTAAAATAAATTAGTTCCTATCAAAAGTTTCCTGAATGCATTCAGCCGGAGCTTATTGTTATTTATTCATCTGTTGGATTGCCTTTGTAAAAGCCAAAGCTGCTTTTGGAGTGTATGTGACTGGAATAGTTTAAATGGAGGAGCCGTGAGTTGGGAAGGAAGCCAGCAAGTCATTAATTAAGGAGCTGTACAGTTTGCAGTCAGACTTTGTGTACTGTGAAAACTGCCCCAAAATCAGTGATGGAAGGGCTCCAGTTGCAGAGGTGTCCCCTCTGGGCTGTCCCCAGGTGAGCAGGGGCTGATGGCAGTGGTGGATGTGCAGCTCTGCATGCTCAGGGTGCAGGAGGCAGAGCTCGGGGCAGCTCGGGGCGAGGGCAGAGCTGCTGCCAGGCAGGAATGTCACATCCAGGGCTGCCCACGGGGCTGGATCTCATGTGGCCTCAGCATCTCCCACCCCATCCGAGGCTGTGCAGGGCTCAGAGGAGAGTTACACTGCAAAGTGTCAGCTTTCTGCTTCCAGCCTGGCATGGCCTGATCTTCCTCTAAGATACAGAGGATTCTGTGCACCCAATCTGTGCTGCCAAGCCTGCATTTCCAGCCACGTCTAATGGCCACCACTGCAGAAATAGCTGGGAGGGAGATGGGGCAGCAAATGACACAGCAGCTGTACTTTACAACTAAAACCATTTCAGATCCTCCAGGTCTTATTTCATGGTGTTGCTTTTCTGCCGTCTCTCAAAAAGCCTTGTGTAATGCAGTGAGGAGCCCTGCCTGGCCGGCACAAGTGGCCTTTTCTGTGTCACTAAACTCATAACCCTTCTGACTGCACTATCAAAGCGTGGTTGATGCCATTTCAATGGAAATAGAATTATGTATTTAAATTATTCTTTATCTTTGTCATTCGAAATATGTACAGTTACTTAGCCCATTTGAATTTGAAAATGATGGAGAGGAAGATTCACTGGAGAACAACAGCTGCTCAAACAAATGCAAAGCATTTTCTTCTTTTATTTATCCTGGAACCGTAAGTGTGGATACAGCATCTGGTCCTCGGTGAGGTCTTTGCTTCTTGCCCAGCTTCCAGCTGGAATGACTGAGAGCCAGTGTGATCTGCTGACCTTCCTCAAGGTCTCCAGTGATGCCACCCAAAACAGAACAAAGCATCCTAGCTGGATGCCTTTCATGCTAATCCCTGAATCAATACGTTTCCAAGATCATTATTGGGCTTTCATGCACTGCCAAAAGATTGTGTTCCAGCAGTTCTCTCATTCCCTGTGTTGTGTATCCTTTGGAGTGTTCTACATTATAAATCATTTTTACTCTCCTTGTATATTGCACTCCCCTTGTGTAATAATCAGAAACGTGGGAAACCAGTCCTTCATATCTTCCCAAACAGAGACTGGAAATGTTGAAGATAAGGAAAGATGGAAGAAGAAGTTGCAGCTCAAGTCCTTTTGAGTCCTTGAAATGAAGCAGAGAGTTTGGAGCATGCTACCGTGGTCTCACTTCCTGCCACATTCCTGTCAGGAAAAGCCAGGTTTCTTTGCTTGCCTAGCTGAAAGGCACCTGCATGACAGCCTCCCACGGCTGAGATAGTTATTTTATGTTAAAAACCCCAAAGACATGCCAGAACTTCAGCATCCTACAGGCGAGGAGTGCGTTGCAAATCCTCCTCTGTTCACAGGATGGACAAACCCTCCACGGCAGCTCTGAACCTGCACCCTTGGGGCGGCGACTCCTGGCAAAGGACCTGTGGGAGGCACAATCCCATTGTCTCCTGGGACACCATGGAAAACAAACTCCCTGTTATTGTGAGCGAGAACAAAGCACGGGAGAGCAGCAGGCACCTTTGTCTTCTAATTAGCACCGATGGCTAAAGCTCTTTGGAGAAGGCACTTTCCCACTATGTGTTTGCACAGAGAGAGCTGATCCGATGAGGGCAGCTGAATGCTGCGGTATAAATAATGAACTACACAATAAACACTACGAGACTGGTTCAGCTGAGGGAGAAAAATAAACACAGCAAACAAAGGCATTCATCATGTTAGTTAGAAATGCCATGTCGAGACCCAGCGGAGATTCTTACAAACTTACTCAAGAGTCCAGGTTAGAAACATTATGTTGTAAGCATAAAAAAATAATTCGCATACCAAACTTTGAGATGTCAAGCATCCACCCAAAGGGAGAACAAGCACAGATTTCCTTTTCTATCTATATTCAGTGTCTGGTGTAAATCTGACCTTTTGAAGAACTGGCTTTGCATGTTCTTTCCAGGTGGCAGCGAAGAATTACTGCTTCATCTCTCCTCCAACAAGAAAAAATGAAGGAAATATTTATTTCGATAATGGCTGTGTATTAGCCAGCCAGGGATGGCTTGTGATGCACAGAGAAAACATTTGTGTAGTAAACCACGATAAGGGCTGAGAATACTGCCAGTGCTGCAGAGCTCTGGGCTCAGAGCCACTCTCCTGGCTTTATTCAGATGTTGTTATTGATCTAATCTACAGTGAGATGATCACAGGAGACACTCCTTACATTATTTAACTTGGATTTGGGGTTGGATGGGATTTTTTTGTTTGTTTTCTTCTTTATTCTCCATTCGTGCTATCCAACACATCATTAGTGAATTTCACAGGTAAGTGGCTCTTGTCTCACTTGACACATTATTAATCAAGAGTGATGAAGATGCTGCATCCCTCACACACTTGAGCTACGTGACCAACCCCAGGCTTGTGAAGTACCTGCAGCGCACTGCAGGGATGAGCCACAGCAGCACATGGGTGACAAGGAACATTTTTGGGGGCAGGCAGGGACATTTTTGGGGGCAGGCAGGGATGCAGGCAGGGTGTCCCCATTCCTACCCAGCTCTGAACTGAGCAGGAGCCAGCAGACCCACTTTATGCAGACACACAGAGAAGCCAAAGCCAGGAAGGATATGCAAGATGTCAGCTCTCCAAGAGATTGATATCTGACAGGAGGGAAAATACCCTCCCAGACAAAAAAAGACCTGCCATTCTGAGGCCCTGCTTTGCAGAGATGCGATCCTGGCCATCTGTTCGTCTGCACATGGGTGCCTACCAGTCCTGAACTGGGGAGGCTCAGCATGCTGAACCCATTATTTAGGGCTGCCATTCCTGCCCCTGCTGCTCTCCAGACCAATTTACTCAGTTCAGGCACTCACAAGGAAGATTTTGATGACAGTTGCAATCATAACACCATAGATGGAAGGAATAAACAGATCAAGTCTTAATAGCTGCTAGTGTTTGTTTATTTTTCCAAACAAGCATTTCTCCTGGAACTCACACTGCAAGCAAGAAAATCCATGAGGTTTCCAGAAGCAAAGGCTGAAGTTAAGCTCCACAGAGGTCCCTTCTGGCTGGGTCACTGAGCCAGTGGGCAGCCTGTGACCCTGGTCCATGCAATGGGAAGGCTTTGTTTTCACGTGTTCCCAGATAAAAGCGGAAATTGAGCAAGAATAAGATGCATAACTGAGCTGCCATATTTTAACAACTTATCACACCTCGAGTGTTGGCTATTTGGAAGAGTTTAATGCCATTGGGTGGTACAGCATCTGGCTTAATGAGACTCTGGATGTGGTGGTGAATCTGAAATTCTGCAGACAAGGCACTCCACCTTCAGTGCTTGCTTTCTTCTGTGCTCATTTCCCCTTTTATCCAGACTAAAAGTTGCTGAAAATGAAAATACCTGTTTGCTCTTCATCTGTGGAACACATACCTGTGCTGCCACACGACCTCCCCTGCACACACTCACACATCCCAAATGTCCAACTCATCTCCTGAGCTTGTCAGAAATAGTTACCATCACAGCCTGGGCTCCTGAGCTTGTGAATGGTAATGCTGAAACATCCAAACAGGAGATGTCATCCTGTCACCATGAATGACAGATGATCATGGCCCTTTCTAGATGCCTGTAATTAATGCTACTTTTAAACTTGGACACGAACATCCAGGAGCACAGTAAATGGGGAAATCCTCCAGAAGCTTTGGCTTTCTTTTCCTCTCCCTGCTTATTTACCCTACAGGTCTTTCAATAAATTAAAGAAATCACTAGCTCTTGCCTATAAAACGTCCTAGAAGGGGAGATGAAATTCAGATCTCCAGATAAACACACGGATAAGCATCACAGCTAAGGCTGAAGCCATGGGTTGGGCACATGCCATCCTTCCCTGTCAGCGTTCACACAGGAACAATGTGGGAACGGTGCCTCAGTCAGGCTGCTATCTTGAAAATCAGGAGTGACTGCTACCAATCTCTCTCTTTGCCCCGTGCCTCCTCAAATCCTCTGCCACTGCTGGCTTTTGTCACCTTTTTGCATTTATTTGTTACCATTTTTGCTCCCAACCTGCGGCAGGAGGTTTTGTGAGGGCAATGCAATTTAATAGGTGGTGGATGAGCAATGCCAGCAGTGGGCTCAGGTAGCTGAAGACTGTGGTTAAGAATAACGAGAATACATCCTGTATCACCATTTCACTATGTGATGCTGAACGTCAGTCAAAGGAGGATTAGACTTTCCTGGTTATAGCTAAACAGCAAAATGAACAAGATGTCTAAGCTCCTCAAATAAAATCATGTATTTTTAGTCGATGGAAATTCAGACCAAGACTCAGCCAGAGAATGGGGAGGGGGGAAAGCAAAAAAAAAGATTATTGAAAGCTTATGTTTAAACAGTTTCAGCCCAAATATTTACTGATCACACACACACAAAATGCTGGTGTGTTTTGCAATGAAGAGCTAGACCCTTTAATTGCATAGGAAGCCAGGCTTGGGGATTCAAGAGAAAATAAACATGCCCCCTGCAGAATTCACTGTAAAGACTTTAAATTTATTTACATTCCTGTTTTTCTTTAACCTACATTCCCCCCTGACAGAGGGGTTGTTTTGGGTAATAATCTTTTCATATAGGCCAAGTCTACTAGAAACTATTTGCAATTCATTTAAAATATGGATTCTGGAATATACTGCAAATCCCTTTTTCTAAGATAAAAAAAGCAGAGAGAAGAAATAACATGCCATTTAATCTTTGGGCTCATCAACTCCTGGAAGATTATTTTGACAGTTAATTTGATGTATTTAACTGAACTTCCAGTCTACTCTCCTTGAAGAAAGCCATCATTTATGACTTGCTGTTGTGTAGGAGCATCCCAGATAGCTGCAGTGCCTTTTGAAGAAATATTTACGAGGGGAAAGAGCATATATTAACGTTTCCTTGCTGTTCAGGCTCAGTTCTAAAATCCTCAGTGCCTTTTCCCTGGGTCACACCAGCTCTTCTGCCCCAGGGAGAGGGCAGCCTGGGAGTTCTGGTGGATGGGCAGCAGGGAGGACAGAATTTATGTCCTCAGAAAAAAGGGCTGATCTCCCCATGGGGACACAGGGACAGGCACGGCCTTGGGGTGCTGGTGCTGCAAACAGGAGGAGCAGCTGTGCCCTGCCCTGAGGCACAGCCACGGCAGCTACTCCTGCACTTCTGCTGCCCTTCCCTTCTCTTCTCCTGGCGACATTGCCTTGCCCGGTGATGCTGCACAGGGCTCCCCACCCCAAGGGGGTTAACCATCCCTGGCCTTTCAGGGAAAGGCTGTGCCCACGCAAAGCATGATTTTGGGGAATTCATTGCTGAGGGTTTGCACATTCGGGTTTTGGGAGCAGAAAGGCTCAACCCGCACACCCTGAGAGCCCTGAGTGTGGGAGGGCTGGCTCTGAGCTGGGGGGCAAGGACAGGCAGGACACACGTGCCAGCATGGGGACACGTCCTGGTGCCACACCAGTTAACTCAGCCTCCCATAAAATCACCTTCCTTCCCTGGAAGGCTTCCCCAAGGTGAAGCTCACTGCCCTGCAGGACCCTGGGATTCTCCTGGAGCTGCTGGGGCTCTCCAGCACGGAGCACTCCTGCAGCAGCTCACTGCAAGGCACCAAACAGGAGAGGCTTTTGTGTTACAAACAACAAGAAGTAGGTCAGATCCCACAAATGCAAACAGACAGGGAGGAAGGCGCTGGCGGTTCTTTGCAGTCATCTTTGGGATTAGCCTTGTAACAAGCACCAAGAGCCCTCAAAGCACTGCACCGAGGCAAGGGTAGCTGGCCCTGCTGGGGTGCTCATATCTGGGCATCAATTGTGGCCAGCATGCTCTCCTTGCACACACAGGCTCTGCTCCAGAGTCCCCTGCCACACGTGTGTGCGAAACTCCAAAAATAAACCACGCCAGACTGCAGGAGCTGAGGACAGATCCTCCCCTTGGTTTAGCAGAGCTCCCTGCTCAGAGGTGATGTGCTGCAGAGCAGCCCAGTGAACAGCACTCAGAGAAACAGAAGCATTTCTGGGCACAGAGAGAAAAGCCAGGCTCAATTTGGGCTCATTAGCATTTTTTAATCCAGCTGATGAAGCTGCGTTGTCCCTCTGTCACCTGGGTCTGGAGGAGAGCAGTGACTGCCCAGTGATGTGACCTGGTTTGGATTGCTCTGGGGAGAGGACAGGGTGGCACCAGCCTGGCACAGGAGGCACCGTGTCCCCTCCTCCCTGTTTTCCTGTGGGCTCAGCCTCACCCATTTGCCATCTAGACCCCACAGTGCCTGATTTAGACCAACCCATCCCACAGCCTCTGGCACAGGCAGCGCTGCCCAGGGGGCACTGAGGGCAGCATCAGCTCTGCGCTCTGCTCTCAGGTCAGCTTTGTGTCTTCCTGGACAGAGCGAAGGAGCCCCAGAGAGCAGAGGGGACACAGAGAAGCTGCCACCACCAGAACCAGGGTCATTCTCCTAAAGCCCAGCCAAATGCTCTATCCCCTGACTGCATTTCTGGGTATTTTTGACAAGCAAGTTTTTGGCTGTGCATGTTCTTGTCCTTCCCTTTCTCTAAATGCACAATTTAGAGGAAATAGAGCCAATGATTTTCCCAGGCAAGATTAAGACTGCAGTACCATTTAATTAAGCTGTTGTTTTAAATGCGCTCTGATGTTTTACCAGCCTGTTGAAGGCCTGGGAGACGATAAATACTTGTCTGCAACCTCTTTCTGTGTTCTGAGAGCACATTTTAATTACCACCCTCTATCCCATTTGCAGCCAGACAGTTTACAAGCTCTCCACCATGGTGCAGATGAACGACGGCACTTTTTGCCCTCCAGACAATGCCAGGCACTCGCCTGGGAAGCAGCTGAACAAAGAAGGCTCCTGGAGAGAAATAATTGAGGGCACCAAACAATTTACAGGACAGCATCCCACAGCTTGGCTCTTCGTGATGTAAGAAAGCCATAAATAGGGCAGATCTTCGGACACAAAGTTGTATCGAGCAAGGATAAGAAATAGGAACCAAATAACTGCGTGTTAATCGTGTCCCCAAGATTCTTATGTCTCAAAATCTTAGGGATAAATGGTTTTGTTGCCAGACTTTGACCTCCTGGCCAAGAGGCCCAAAGTATTTCCAATTAGAAATTTAGGATATTCTTAAAGTCACGGAAGTGTGTAGTATTAAAACATAATGGTCTTTTTTTCCCATTTTTCTTTATGACAACCACAATTGCCAACTCCTTGTCTGCAGTTTGACTGCTACAACTCCATCAGCAAGTGGGAGCTCATACACTGGAGATGACTCACTTTGGGCAGATCTAAGCCCATTAAAACGTCTTTCTGCTGTCTTGAGACTATTTTGGATGCCGCTCTGCTGGTACCAAGCACAGCTGAAGCAAGGCAGGGTTGCCTGGCTGAGAAAAACAACCCTTCCCAGGGAACACACAGAGGCCAAAATCACACCCAACCCTCCTGCTGATGCTCAGAGGATAATGCCAGGTAAGGATTGGGCCTGATCAGTTTAACCTTCACTGTGCTCATCCTTGGGAAGTACCAAATTAGTTAATCACAGCAGCAGTAAGAGAAAAAAGATTCTCATCATAAATATTCACAGCATCACATGCAATACAGAAAATCCTGTCTAAATGTAGGAAAATAAATTAGGGGAAGATACTGGCCTGCTGATTAAAGCTTAACACATGCTCCCCACCATCGGCTGACATTTGCCTGCTCTTCAGACACGGCAGTCACACAGACACAGCCCCTCTGGCTGCTGGTGACATTAAAGGATGAAACTCCCCTGATTTTAGGAGGAACAGGGATGATGGGAGTGACACTCCCTGATGTTTAGTCCTACGATTCTTCCATGCACGCTGCTGGGCCCTGCCCAGGAAGGGAGCAAAGCCCAAATCCTGCCTTTACCAAGGCTGAGCACCAGGGCAGGGAAAACCTGCAGGAAGGGCCAGGGCCATAAGCACCAGCTCAGGATTGTCTTGCTGACACCAGAACCCCAGAACACCCTTCAGGTAATGGAATTGCCTCTCGAACTCATACCTGAGAAACATATTCAAATATTAATTATTGTTGGCCTCTAAAAACCTGATTCCCCTTCAAATCACCCTTTCGTACATGCCTATAACTTTTATTTATTGTAATTAATATCAAACTTGGTGGCAGTTGTATCACTAGACCCAAATTTGATTCAAAGAAAGCAAAATGATAAAATAGGAGGAAAAGGAGCACCCCTTCAGTCCCTACCAAGCCCTGATTAATTTTTCATTTACAATTATTTTCTCCGCATCACTCGAGAGTTCAGGTAGTAACATTAAAAATTCCCTGTGCCCTCAGATTTCCCTAATTAAAATTGACAACCCTCATTTTGAACCACAAACATAATTACCCAGTCCTCCTCACCGAGCTGATAGCTGAGGTTGTTTGTTGATAATTTATGAGCATTGGAGAAGACGAACAACAAAGCTGAGGCTCTGAGAAAGCTCTCAGTTGCTGCCTTTGAAGTCAGGAAGGCGCTGGCGGCACAGCCGAGCGGAGGCTGCGCTCAGGGTCCCTTCCCGAGGCTGAGCTGAGCCTCTCACCTGCCACAGTGACAGACACAGGACCCCTGGTGCCACTCCAGGGGCTGGGAGAGATCGCTCTGAACAACCTTTCTGTTTGCAGAAACATCAGGGCAGATCCCAAACTCCAGCTGCTTTGGGGCAGGAAAGCCGAGCTGGGGTCGCCTCCGGACACCCCAAAAGGAGAGGACAGCATTTGTGTGGTCACTTTGGTGCTTGCCTGTCCCTCTTTGAGAAGCTCCTGCCATCAGCCCAAGCCAGAAGCACAACTGAGCTCAGCTTTCTTTAATGGCATCACATCACACAGGCAGAGTGACTCTTTCCAAGAAGAGTCTGAAAAGCAGTTTCCCCACACAAGTATATAATTTTAAAAAATTTCCTCAGCTTTTCCAACATTTCCTTGTCACCTACAAAGCCCTCATGTCTCAGCACCTGCACAAAATCCTGGCTGCAATGAATACTTTTAGTTTGAGGTCCTGTAAAACCAGCTCCATGAAACCCATTTATCCCTCCTAGTCTGGGTTTTGGGGAATCTGAATTTCCCTGTGCCCAGGAACAGTTATAACTGGGACGTAGATGAAGCCATCCCTCCTGGAGCTGCAGGCAGAAAATAGGGATAAGGAGCCCAGAGGGTGCAAGAGATGTTAATGACACAAAGGATGTAAGTGGCTGGCACCAGGTGTCAGCCAAATTACAGTTTACATCAGAGGTGAGGGGTAGGGAAGCAGCGAAAAGGAAAAAAAAACAAAACCAAAAAGAGTGATTCATTTCAATGACTGTTTGTGCTATGTCTATTTAGAATTTTTTCCAGCCTTGCTCTCAGGGAGAAGGAGAGAATCTAATTTTTAGGATGTGAAACTCAAATGCTGCTTAAAGCAGAACAGCAAAGCCTTTTCTCCCAGAAAAGCCTCTATCTTTCTTGTATTTAAAGGTGATGAGTGCATGGGGTTGTTTTGTCTACCATGTTTTGGACAGCCACACCTATTCCAGCTGCCAACAATGTGGGGACTGGGGGGAAAAAAAGAAAAATGGAGAAGAGGCTGAAACACAGAGCGAGAATTATTAGAAATGCATGTATAAATGAAAGAGCATGCTGAGAGCTAGGCAGCATCACTGAGCAATGCAATGTGCAAACAGACAGAGCAAAGCATTAATATTCCCTTTATGGCCCAACCTTTCCATGCATTCACAGCAAAAGCAATTCAAGTGCGCTCTGTTCTCCCCTGGACTTTCCCCCAAGCAAAGGATGTTGTAGATCTGCATCTTTAAAGAAGTTGTAACTCTGTGTGTAAAGGGCAAAAGAATCCAACATGAACAATTTGGTTTCATCTGCTGTTTATAGGAAATTAATAAACTCCATTGAATGTGTGTAGCTGCTCACTGCTCCCCTCTGAAGCAGGAGCAGCGCAGAGTGCCACTGCTGCCAAAGGAGCATTGCCTCTTCAGGGTTATTGTGCTAAATTGGAGGAGTTAATGAATGAAAACCTAACCTGGGTAATTAAAACTCCCCTCCCCAGAGCTGGCCCAAGATGATCCTAATGATGTTTGGTTGGATTCTGCACACACCAAAGTATCAGCATTTTTCATCTGAGCTCTGTCCACTCGAGGGTCTGCTGGGCCCAACATCCATAAATCCACCATTTCCACTGCAACAGAGGAATTCATCCACAGCACAGAAAATAATTGCATGATTATTATTATTATTATTTTAGTTCGTTTGCAATCCCCAGAAAAAAAGCAGATGTGCTGAAAGAAAAAGGCAAAATAGAAAAGTTGCAAATCTTTCAGGAGTCAAACACAATGCTCCTCTCTGTTTAAACTAAAGTTGTATTGCTCTGCTCTCAGTTTAGGGCTGAATAAGATGTAGGTTTTGGGGCTTTCATAATAAAAGGAATGTAAAGTGATTGAAAGAAAAGTCAAAATGGCTCACTTTGAAATATTGAAATTATGTTTTGACCTTCAGAAGAAGCTTTTCTTTCAGCAGTGGTATGAGGCAGCAGTGTGATGAGGCCAAGAATTATTGAAATATTTGGATATAGGTAAATCTACTGGAAAAAATTCAGCTTAAAATGCAGCCTATTTCCTGCTTCCAGCCAATATAGGGTTTTCCCTCTGTCTTCAGGTCATTCCTAACATTTGTGTCTCTTCTGCTGTTTTCCCTCAGGCCGCTGATATTTCATCAATAACCAACAGGAAAAATGACAAACTGCCAGAGAGCAATTAATATCCATCCATTTCCTCTTGCATTAGCAAAACGCTCCATTTACAAACCAGCTCTGCATGCCGAGAGCGAGGCACGTGCCACAATTGTGCCCATTTGTCACCACCCCAGCGCCTGCTCAGCGCGGGAGCAGGGACAGCGCCGCTCCCCAGGGTGCAATCCTGACCTCAGCCCCTGGAAAGACAACAGCGAAGTTAGGGTAGCTCAGCCCCAAAACATGGTCTGGGTGAATGGGGACTGGGATTTCCTCTGGGGGCTTGGAGAGTGGGGGTTTGTGTGAGGAACAGGGGTAGCTCAACCCCCAGCTTCTGAGTGCTGTCGATCCTGCACAGGAGAAACTACACAGAGTCTGTACCAGAGCTGCAGGGGAGAGATTTTCCTGCTCTGCCAAACACTAGGGCAGGTGGAAGGTCACAGCAGATGCTTTGCTTTTCCCCCAGAGCAGCAGAAGTAAAGGGAGTCACAGAGATTTATGGGGTGGGCATGGACAGGTCCTGGGAGAGTTTTGGGAAGGAGGGCTTTTCTTCGTGATCACATGCCTGTGTTGGGTTAATAAGCAGACAAGTCCTTGTGCGCACAGCTGCTGACTCCAGCTCTGATCGCAGGTTTGCCATCAGCACAAAAACCAGCTTTTAAGAACATCTCATTAAAAACAACATGGGATGGGATTTCCCCAGTCCACACAAACCAATTACACATCTCTGCTCCTGCTGCATGTATGAACAAAAGAGCTGTTTTCAGGGACTGTGCTGCTACTCAAACGTATACTAATATGGTTGAAAAAACGAATCCCTGAAGTTAAAGCCCAGCAAGGGAAGCAGAGCTGGGCTGCAGAAGTTCCCACCGAGGTGGTCCCTTGCTCACTCTGAGATCAGGCAGTGACCTCCCGCTGCTCCTGCCATGCTGGGGACTGAGCCATGCTCTGCCTGTCCTATCACTCCAGCACAGCACTCAAAGTAGTTATTCAAAATTTTATCACTGGCACGGTTGTCAGAATTTTTTTTTTAAATTTTAGGTTCTTTTTAAATTTTAATTTAATTAAGATACAGCATCTTGACTGTGGTAAATCCAAAATGCTGCTGTCCCCACAGCTCTGGGGATTTGGCACAGGGGAACACAAGGAGAGTGATGCTGCCACCACTGAGGCAGGAGTGAAACCTCAGCATCTTGCTTATGAATGGAAATAAATCTGTGCTTTTGTGCTAATTAAATACATGTATTTTGTTGTTGAAGCTCAGCTGTTATTGATTTTAGACTTCATTTTCTAGTCAGACATGGTTTATTTCATGTGAGTGAGATGGAAGGAAATGCACATTTTAGTTTTTATCTCATATTTACACTGCTCTTACCATTTAAGCAGAGTCCCTTACAGTTACCAATTACTTGTGTCTTTCAACTCTCACTGTGAAGTAGGAAATCCTTGTGTCCAACAAGGGATGATGAACAGAAGCACTGGACAAACTCAGCAGTTTGCAGAGCCAGGGGACTTCGGGCAGTGCCATGAATGAGAAACAGGACTAGAACCAAAACCCGTGAGTTTTGGTGCTGTGGGGACCCCTCCACTCCTGCCTGGCACCATCTCCAAGTCCCCTCGTGCCACCAATGCCAAAAGCCCTTGTGAAGCGGCTCCTGAGCCACTGTTTACAGCCCAAGATAATGAAATGGACTGGCAGCAACTTTACACAGATCTCATCTGCACGGCTGCGAACACCATTGCCCCACCATAGGACCAGGCTGACCAGTGAGTCAGTGAAATGGGCACAAACACCCTTCAGTCCTTCTTGGGGCCACTGATGAGAAAGCTGTGGAGAGTTTGAAGCACATCCATCACCTGCTCTGCCTCTTTCCTGCTGGAATTTTTTGGTGCTCCTTCCTGGACAAACCTGTCTGAGCAACATGCTACCCTGAGGGCATGTTGGGCAACCTTCTCCTGACTCATGGTCCGTGGGAGTGCTCCAAAAGCTTCCCCTGACGGTGTCCAAGTGAAACACGGCAGTGACACATCACATTTACCCACCCAGAGCTCCCCAGCCCTCCTCCTGAGCTGGCAAGGCCAGGACAGGTTCTCCCAGCGGGGATCATGTCATGGTGTTTGCCACAGAGCTGATTGTTCTCACCCAGCCTGGCCTCGTGGCTAATTGGTGATGACAAATCCATCTCTCCATTTCTGACAGTCCTGTCTGTGTCCCTCCTGAGGAAAGCAGCCCCCCTCACACCTCGGTGTGGGAAATCATCAGTGAACCACCCCTGGCCCAAAGCACAGCAGCTCAAGAAGCTCCAGGATCTTCTTTGGAGCCCCAGTTCACTGAATTGGCATCTCCCAAGAACACCAACCTCAGCAAAAGCCTCCCACATCACCCCTCGCCCTCCTGCAGCCTTCACAGGATTTGTGCTGGGGGAGGAAAGCCCCACCTTGGGACACCTCAGCACAGCCCAGCCCATCTCCCCGAGCCCCAAGCAGCACCACCAAGCTGGGGCTTCTACAAGCCAGGAAAAAATGAAAATTGCTAAAACTGTTAAAATCCCAAACAGCCAGGACTCATGGGGGTGCTTTTTGCTGACAGGGTAAGTCACCTCCTCGCTCCTGCCCCAGGCAGGGGGACATGCAGAGTGTCCCTGGGGTGGGGACAGGCTGTGGCCAGCCCAGTGCTGAGAGCCAGGCAGGGAGATTAGAGCAATTTGGACCTGTCACTTTGATGCACAGTGTTTTGCTTTGTGGTCACTGGCCTCTTTCAGTAAATAAAATGGGAGATGATTTCCTTCACCCGATGGGATTTCTTGATGCTACAATTAGCATCAGAGAAGATTTTAAAACTCAGGAGTGTAAATTTATAGACACAGCTGTCAGAAAGGCTGAAAAAGCCTCAGCCCTTAAATTACCAGCATCCTTGGCTGTTCAGTGCTGCTACAAAACCACAGAAGACACTGTGTTGGCAATGCCATTCCCCATGTCCTCGTAACAACTGGAACAGGATAATACACGTAATACAAATAAAACTGAACATAATGCAGTCTTCACAGTTATAATTTATTTTAAGATCTACACACAGGTTAGGCTTTCTATATAATTAAATCTATAGATTGCCTTTGAATGCTTACCTTGCAATTCCTCAAGCTCTGATGAAAAGTGTGCTGTTTGCAATGACAAGATTTATTGCATCTAGCACTCTATATTATAGCTGCTCCGCTAACCACA
Source organism: Acanthornis magna (assembly GCA_036785705.1). NCBI lineage: Eukaryota > Metazoa > Chordata > Aves > Passeriformes > Acanthizidae > Acanthornis > Acanthornis magna. Next base: position 4,667,158 of record JAWUZG010000092.1, read on the forward strand.
ATAAACAAGATATGAAAAGCAATCATACAGATAATGCCATGGAGGAACAAGCACCAGCTTCGTCTTTAACCCCTTCACCTGCCTTTCTGCTGGGAGCTCCATCAGCACTCCTGCAGCACCACCCAGCCCTGGTGGATTCAGGATTTTGCTCCTGTAGTAACAGACTCAGGGCTTGGGCTCCTTTCCCCCCATTTCTAAAGCACCAGTATTGCTGGGAGAGCTTCCCTCTGTCACTGTCAAAGGTCACAGTTCTTGTCTGGAGGAAAAATAACTGAGTAGAGCCAAGCCAGCTGCTGTGGTGGGTGTTAGGAAGGAGTGATGGGACAGAACCGTGGCTGTCCCTGTGGGACTGATGCTTCGCAATGCTTCAACCCACACTCAAAAACGTCATTGTTTCTGAATTTAAAACCCTTCCCACAGGCTGGAGGTAGGTTCCCAGCAGAGCTGGGGCATCCCAGCACTGCTCTGGGCTCAGCCTTTTACAGCCCAGCAAGACATTGTCTGCTCAGGACACAGTAATTTCATTAGTCATGTTTTGCATCACAGAAGCCTGGATTTGACCCTGGAGACTTATAAACATTATTTAAAGGGGGAATTTCCATGTCAAGGTCACAAGGAGATATATAAGTGTAATCAAGACACAGCTCAAATTGAATAGTCCTTCACTACCCACACGCCCAAGAATATTTTCTCAAATCCTTCTCCCTACCTTTAAATCTTCACCATATGCAGAAATAAACAGTCCAGAGGCCAGGGTAGCAACCAAAGGCAAGAGTAGCATTGATAAAAATCTATTTTTTGCCATTCCTGTCCATGCAGTGTAAACAATGGGTCCATATTCCTTACACTTAATCAAATAAATAAAGCCCTGCCAAATACGAGCACAGAGGAGGACAAGAAAGCAAGCAGCCACTTGTTTTCTGCCTTACACATGAAAACCCTTGGCCATTTCAACCCAGAGGAATGAGAAATGCTCCACAAGTTGGAATTCACTTCTCTATTGCAGTATTTTCTGCCCCAAACTCAGTTAACCATTTACAAACAGGATAAAGCACTCCTGCGCTCTTTATTACTCCTTTGTGTAGGGACAACTGATTTCCTTTCTTTCCTGACCATTTTTTCCCCAGTTTTAAGTCTGTCTCCAGTCAGTCAGAAGCTGGCACAGTCCTTGTCCACACAAGAGTGCTCCAGAATAATAAACTCCTTGTAAGTGATGCCAAAATCAGGCAGTGGCAGGAGAGGGGGCAGCAAGGTCTTGGGTTTAAGAACAGACCAAATTGTTCTACCCAGGGTAGAAAAATTAAAATATGCTGGAAATAAATATAAAAATAGACTGGGGTCTGCGGTCCAAACAGAGCGTATATTTAGTAGTTGTGAATGGGAAAGAGCAGAACATTCCTGGAAATTGTTCAAAAAGCATCCAAGCAAGATTACAAGATTTCCAAGCAGAGATTCTTAAGGCAGGTTGCTATGGATGCTGGGAAGGGTGTTAGTCTTTGACCCTCATAACAAAATATGTTTCCCAAAAGCTAATTTTTTCCAGGAACTGTAAGGAGGGCTTTAATTCTGGAAACCTCCAGAAAACAAGTTGTTTGGAACACAGCACAGGACCTTCAGCTCTGATGACAAATAACCCTGGGAAGGACCAGGAGAAGTGACCTAACCCTTTCCTCGGGCTGTCAGTCAGGGAAAACTCTTCTGACAAACGTTGTCCAGGCTGTTCTTAAGAGTTTCTTGAGATGGAGACTGTCCCATGCAACCAAAGAAACCTCATCCCTGCCCACCCTTCTTCCAAAGCCCAATACGTGCCCCAGGTGCTGCAGCTGAGCTCCACTGTTCCCTGCCCCACCCACCAGGGACAAGCAAAAACAATGTTCATCTAGGGAGGCAAAATGAATTTTTTCAGGATTGAGGCAGCAGGAGACTAATCGCCTGTGAAAATGACACTAATAAGGATCATGATTTCCTCACAATTTTTTCCCTGTGTTGCATGTCCTGAGGAGATCAGGTTCTGTGGCATCTGCTGCTTTACAAGCTCCTGAGCTGCTGAGGACAGGACGTGTGGGAGAAGATGAAGGGCCTGGCAGGTCTCAGAGCCCATCAAAACCTGTTGGTGTCCAAGCTCTTGTTTTTACAGATATAACCACGTCTGTAAACCATGGTTTGAGTTGGAAGAGACCTTCAAGATCACCTTGTCCCAAGCCCTTGCCTTGAGCAGTGACATCTTTCTCTAGCCCAGGATCATCAAAGCCCTGTCCACCCACTCCAGGAAAAATCGACCTGATGATTTTTGTCCCAGCTGAGAAAAAGTCCAAGACATGTTTGCAAAAATGAGTACTGTGATATTATAAATTTACTGACAAAAAAGTTGGTGGCAGGCCATGTGTCACCTTGGGCTGCTCAAGGACAGTAAATTTGTGGCACGTTTGCTGCTTTATCTCAGGCAGTGCCTGGGCACTGGTGGCACTTCCAGCAGAGGTGTTTGAGCTGCCCAACCATGGCAAAAGGCACCAAGCTGGACCTGAGATAAAACTGGCACAATAAGAAAACTTCTGTGCTGCAGCCAAGGAAAATGAGACACTTAGGACAATGCTCCTGAGGAGAGAACATGAACTTATAAGCATGAAACAATTTTTTATGGCAAATGTTTGCACGAGCAGGTACACCAGTTACACTAAGTACCCCAGAAAACAGCTGATAGGCACAGAGGCAAAATAAAGTTTTGTTCTTATGGCCCAAGGAGTGAAAAATCAGCCACCACAGGAAGCAGCCATGAAGCTGATGTTTGCAGAAGTGCATTTGCCCATTTGACCAAAGTGCTCCCACAAGCATTTGTCCTGGACATAAAAGCAATGATCACTGTCACCTGGTGTAGGGGTTTAGTCTATTTGTAATTTAATAGAAGAATTTCACAGAGATTTCTGCCTTATTGATTTTGCCTAATGGAACAAGCTGGTTTCCTAGGGGCACCGTGTACTGCACTCTGCACAACACGTCCAAAGGGCAGGAGAGCGCCTCCGTTCCTGTTCCACTAGACTGTCAGCATTTAATTAATCCAGGAGCTGCAGGGCAAATTCTTAGTGCAATGTAAAAAAAAAAGGCAAAGACAAAACATCAATTTATGCTCTGAATGCCCCTGTGCATTATGATCGTCCTCTTGGAGCATTTAAACTGGAGGCTACAAGGCTGCACTGCTTGTAGCACTTGAGTGCCTGTCAGGTTTTCCCCCTTTAAGGCCTCTGCCAGACACTCTTTATCCTTTATAACATCAAATGCTTTCAGTAGGAGGCTCTCTTTGATGCTGATTTTCTCTCTGATTCTCCAGGCATGCATAAATGAAGGTTTCCTTTATATTTGGAAGTGTAATGAAAGCCCTTGGTGCATTACCTGCACTCGCACACAGCGCAGCAGAGCTGGGCAGGTTCTTTAGGAGCATCCCCAGTGGGTCAGCCTGGGTATCTCCACCCTGTGTACACACAATTGTCACCCTGAGCACAAATACATCCTGCATGGAAGCCAGGGAGCAGAAGATCATGAATGTATTTTTTGGCATCACACACATTTTTCACCACCTGTGAGATCACTGACCAGTTGTGTCACCCACCCATCTTCTTTTAGCAGCTTTGAAGCTAAATTTAGAATACTAACCTTTCAAAATTAATTGTGCTCTGGCTTTGGTTATAGGTTTCACTCCCTGCCAATGCTACACTCTGTCAGCAGCTCTGCCCCTCTTCTCTTCCTCCTTTTCCTCCCAGCCCTGCAAATAAGTCCTGTCCACATGGATGCCACTGCTAAACACACTTGTTTGGTTCTCCACAGGTTGACTAGATAAAGCACACTTTTTAGAAGAAAATATTTTATAAGTTGGGTATAAATATAAATATTTTCTATTTAACAGCTTATCCATGCCAGAGCAAAGCCAGTGCCTCCACATGCTGCCAGGAAACCATGGAGGTCAGGCCAGTGCTCTGCAAACTCTCCAGCAATTTGGGGTCCTTGGGAACTCCGTCCCAGATGCACAGAGCTCTTGGCAAGGAGCATCAGCCAACGGAATGGCAAAAGCCTTGACAAGGACACCGTGCTGCCCAAATCTCTTTCCTGTCAGTCTGAGCACAGGGTACATGGAAAACAGCAGGCGACCACCTTTGGAGAGGAATTAACCAAAAGGGGGAAAAAAACCTGTCAATACAATTTTGGTTTCAGTCTCCAAGACTTGACAGGGAATATATAATTTAGGGCCATGTCCAGGAAACAAGGGATTTTGCAGCCTGACATGGCATACTCCGAATTTAGGTGACAACAAGCCTTTTCTGGCACAAAACACAGACCAGAATTTGACACCAGCAGTTGATTCACTGTGAAAAATGGGTGTTGATTGCCTTGGCTTCTTCCAAACACACTGCTACCCAGAGATTAAAGAACACATGGTGAGGATGTACAAAACTGCTGAATTTTATGGGAGCACCACTCAGCTGCTGAGCAACTAAAGTCACTGCCTTTAGTGTTTTCAAACTTGTGTGTGCCTTTATAAACTTTCAGAATCAGGAGGTTGGGAAGGTGTTAGGGGTTTTTTAGCCTTTTTAATGTGTGATATCAAAACCTATCCCTACACTGCTGAAGGGAGCACAGAGAAGGGCTGTTTTGCTATCTGCAAGCTGAATTCTCCCTTCTCTGGGACACTGTCATCACTGCACCTTCACCCACAGAAAGTCTTCATCCTTCTTTGACATTGGAAGAAATAAGGCAGAATGGGGACCCACATACAGGAAAAGGCAGAAACCCAAAATCCAAGTACAGTCTGTGCCCTTAAGAAAGGTTTTGGTTCAAGACCAGTGTTTGTTTTCCTTCCTGTTTTGGGAGAAGCTCAATGGGACTGCAAGGGCCTTACGTGGGCTAAAACATCAGCCTAAATGGAGACTGATGAACAGTCAGAGAGCCCTGCAAAGGCCACCAATTGTCATTAAGAGTTCCTGTGTGGGGGCTCAAGGATGGTCAAACTACTCCTTCAAAGGTTGCTTTGTGTTGTACCTCTTTTGAATGCTTGTGTACACAAAATATTGACCTTGACAAGGAAGCAACACAGTTCTTGAACATGGAGGGAAAAGCAGCCGTCAACAATCAGAGACTTTGTCTCCAGGCTTGGGACAGGCTGCTTCCCTTTCTGCTCTGTTGGTGAGACAGCAAGAACCTGCACACTCCAGAGGAGCAGATGGGTGACTGAGACTCCTCAGCCAGAGCAGTCACGATGCCCAACAGGGCCACCCCACCCCAGTTAAAATACCATGAAACAGCAAGGAGTTCCTGGTGTACCCAAAAACCCCTCCTGCTCTATAACCCCTGCTGCCCACCCTCAGAACGGGTGGAATAAACAATGTCTAAAACAGAGTACTGGGTGCCTGATCTTTAGTCCTTCCATTACAAGTGGGTGCAGCAAGGGAGGGAGGGTGCAGGAAGGTGCCCTACCCCGAGCTAGTTCTTTGCCATCCATCTGCCTTCCCACGTGTTAAACCCCAGGGACGCCACCAGCGTGCAGATCTCTGGATATTGGATTGCAGCCAGCCCTGCACAAGTACAGGCACATTCAGGCCCAAGATGTTTTCTGGCATCAGTATCAAGCTTCCTTTCTAGCAACTAAAGATGCTTAAAGGGCATTATAATAGCTGCCTGGGTATCAGAGACACTCCCGTCACTGTTTGATTTCCTCGTGCAATAACGCGTGGTCAGATTCACACAAGGTTCGCAAAGGATCAAATCTGCTCTTTTCAAAGACAGCTGGGAATACCCCTGGAAAAATGTGAAAAACACAGCATGTGTTGGGACCGGTGCCTCTCCCTCATTATTCCATGTAAATACAAGCAATCTGACCCCTCCAAAGAGACTTTGCATTTCTCAGAAAATGACCATCTGTCAGGCAACAAAGGGCGCTCATTATTTAAATTAAGAATCTATTCCCTGCTGCCATTTTCACTCACTTCTCATTACAGCAGTCTCTCAAACACCCCATTCCCTTAGCTCCATGAGCTGAGATCATCGCTTACCCCCCCTTCCTCAGCAGCTATCACCCATAAACAACCAGCGAAAGGATGCCACAGGCTGTGGGGCACGAGAGCCCTGGATTCGCCATCCAGAGGAGTAATGTGACTCAGAAAATATATACAAAGGGCCCCAGAAACTGACTGTGTAATAGTGAGTATTAAGAATGTTCTTATGAAATCTAAGTTCCCTTGAGGGCTGTGGATATGAATGGTGGGACCACAGAGGTCAATCCTCAGACTGGGCTGGCAGGGGCTGCTCCTCAACAATCCCAAATAACCTGCACTGTGCTAGGGAAAGGAGGCAATGCCACCAAAACATCATATATATATATATACACCATATATATATATATATATATACACACCATATATATATATACAAACACCATAATATCATATAATATAATCATCATCTGTGACCCACAGCAACACTGCCATGAAGCTGCAGAAGCACAGAGGTGGAGGAAGCTCAGCAGAGCCCCAATTCCCCTGCACAGCTCTATTGCTTTTGCAAGTATTTGCTGCTGAAGAAAATATCTGGGAGAGTTTTTCTTGCTGGGTCTTTTTGTCAATCAAGAGGCTTCCTCCTCCCCACCCCCTCCCATCAAGCCAAAAGAATCATATCAACAAATCCTCAGCTTGACATGATTTGCTAAATGTCACTTGTCACAGGGCTGCAGAGCTCAGGGAGACGTGAGCGAGAAGCAGGAGCAGGGATGAGGCTGTGGTGCCAGCACACCTCTGAGCCTTCCTGGCTCTGCCTCAGGCTCTCTCAAGCAGCCCCTGCTCTCTCTGGGCCTCAATTCCCAGCTGGACAAGTGGAAACACGGAAAAACCTCATGTCCTGAGGTCTGGGAAAGGTGAGTAAATGAAAAGCTATAACACACACAGCTATAACATCCTTCAGTGGCGTAAATAAATGAGGCTGCTCTTAGAAATACCCAATTCCTGCTTGGTGTGTGGAGCAGGTCCAGCTTTTGAGCTGCTGTGTCCAGCAGGAAGCACCCAGAGATTCCATGGGTATGGAAATGTCTGAGTTCCCTGCAGCTGGAGCACAGCAGGGCCAGCTCGTGCCAGCCGCGATTAGAGAGCGCTGGGCTGGGGTTGACAATCACGCATCGTCGGGAGGGATTCTGCGAATTAAGAACTCTCTTTGCTGGAGGCGACTTGCATGGCCAGACACCAGAAAGGATTGCGAAGTGCTCGTATTCTCTGCTGGAAAGAGCCTTGGGAGTGCCAACTATTTATTAAACAATAAAACCCATCAAACTGCTTTTAATATTTTATGTGAAGGGAAATGCATTTCTATTATTTTTCATAAGGCAGGTTTTAGACCTCTTCGGAGGAAATGGAAATGATCTATTCAAAATAAGGGTAAATTCTCCACAAATAATCCCAGCCTGTGTTTATTACAGATATTGTCACATTGCAAGATGCAAAAATAAGAACCAACAAAGCACAGCCTGTTGTGTCAAATTGCTTTATACTCTTAAAAAAAACCAAAAAACAAGAAAAACCAAAAATGCCGAAAGGGAGGGTGAGCCTTAGGAATGATGCAATGACATCAACTCTTCTGATCAAAATCAAGACTGAACGAGTAGAAGAATGCAATCTATCCCAGTGCTCGATCCAAGTGATCCCATACCAGGAAATTCTGAGAGCTCTATCTTAAATTGAGCCTGACATCTATCAAGGAGACACAAATAAACATTCAGTGACTGTATGGAGGTTGGCTGGAGCCAGTAATAGGTGACCATGAATGCTGGTCAAACTCCAGCATTGCTGAGCAGCTCAAAAGCATGAGAAGAAATCCCATTAAATGTGACTAATCAAAGATTTGGAGGCAATGGTCTAGCAGTGCCTGCTGTTTGCCTCCAGCACAGTTTTTTTCATGCTGCTGGATGCTTTTTTGAAGATCTGCAGCCTGGTCATTTGTGTGTTTAGTGTCTGGCCACAAAAGCACCCTCTGCATGAGCTTGTTCCTGCTGCTGCCAGCTACCTTCTGGGGGAAAACAAGCAAGCAAACAAAAAATCTCTGGTACAAATTCAGGAGAGCCGGAAAAAATAAATCACAGAGCTCGTCTCTGGAGCACTCTTCAAAAGAAATTGGTTGAAAGTAAATCAAAGGTTCTCATCCAAAAACAGCAATGGAAAAACATTATAGAACACCAGTTCAAGCAGTCACTTCAAGAGATGGGCAAGCATTGCCAGGAGAATATGGCACTGTGTGCCTTCCCTCTGGAAGTCTTTGTTTCTGTCACAAGATGCTTTGCCCCAGGGCCTGCCTCGAGGAACAGGCTGTGGAAGATCCCAGAGAGCCCCAACTGCACACACAAACAAGCTTTGCTTCTCAGCAGCCCAGACTGCCCACACCAGCAAAGTCACAGGGTGAAGCCCTGCTGAAAACGTGTGCTTTCTATTGCCAGAATATAACCCTGAAAAAGGAATCTTTCTTCTGTTTTGCACTGGAAGAATCTCAGCTTGTTTACTGTGTCCAGCTGGGCAAGACACAGCAAAGCCTATCACAACAGGTCCAGAGGAACACAAAATCTGCCTAAAAACTGATGGAAAAAGAATGAATGAGCTGGGACTGTTTAGATGGGGAAAAAGAAAAAAAAAAAAAAAGCAAGGAAACAATGAGTTACAAATGCATAGAGGTCTTCCCTGCTAAGATGGAAAATAGGACCTGATTTCTATGTTTAATTTGCTAAGGAACATTTAATAGAATAATGGAATGGTTTGGGCTGGGAGGGACCTTAAAGATCATCCACTTCCAACCCCTGCCATGGACAGAAACATTGTCCACTAGACCAGGTTGCTCAGAGCCAATTCCAGCCTTGAACATTTCTGGGAATGAGGCATTTGTAGCTTCTCTGGGCAACATGGGCCAGTGTCTCACCACCCTCACCGGGAAGAATTTCATCTTAATATCCAGCCTAAACCTATTCTTCCTCTTTAAAACTATTCCCCCTTGTTGTACTCATGTTTCTCCACGGGGATCCAAGCTTTTCCAGAAAATAATGGAAAACTGCATGATAAGCAGAGGGGGTCAGAGGTGACACAGTGGGGGCTCGGCAGTGTCCAGCCCGCAGCTCACAGCACATGGGGACATTGTCCACAGTGCCACAGCCCTGTGAGGCACACCTGTGCTGGGCCCAACATTTGGCACCAGTGTCACCGCAAATGGGGACAAGGGAGCTTCAACATCTCACAGCACAGGAGCTGCTTCCACCCATCCCACAGCCACAGCTCCTGTTTTCCCATGGGACTGGAGGGGAATGTCTGGGCCAATCCATATCCGTGTCCCTCTGGACTTGCAGCTTTCTCCTGCTTCTTTCAGCTCACATTTAAAGCAGCAGCGTGTTGCATCTCCCAGCCAGCACAGCGCCTTCACTACCAAATTGATCGTTAAATGAAAATTCAAAGGAACATTTAAAAATTTCATCAATGCCACTTGGACATATGCCTTCAGGCTGTTTATCTTTAAATGAGATGTCACATGTAATTTAGTGGCTATATTAAGTATTGTTTTTCACTTTTAGCCGCATTGCTGTGGGCAGCCCTGAATCAGTGCACACCTTCATTCTTCATTAGGGGAGATAAATGAAAATGGCACCATTTTTCTGAATTAAAGTCCAAATACCTGACATGTCAATACCATCTAATGGAACAAAGCACCACAGATTCCTAGAGCAGGTGTTTAATTTGCATGTTATTACTGACAAGCAAGATTAATGCTTTGCTAAATACTTATGCCACAGCAACAAGAAAAGCAGAGAGGGGCTATAATTAAAATGGCAAACAAGGACAAAATATTGTAACTCCCTTTCTCTCTTGAAGTGATTCAGTCTTCACAACAGAACTAAAATATTAAAGCTGTGGTATTTGTTTCTACCTCCATGCTGCATCTTGGTGCATTTTTGGGCTGTGCCACACAGAAGTGTCACGAGTTCTGCCCACAACCCAAAGCTCTGGGATGGCAGCGATGCTCTCAGTGGGAGCAGGGATGTTACCTGCTGCTCCTCTGCCCCATCCCTTCCTTCAGGGGATGACTTGGGAGAACTTGTGAAGAAACAGAGTTTAAACCTTATCCCAGAGACACTCAGGCCCCCGGGATATTTCTTTCTAAACCATAAGGTTGCTCTTGCCAGACTGTTGCCTACATATGCATTTAATAGCAAAATAGCACAGGAGTCCAAACTGCTGCTGCAATAATAACAACAGGAAAAAAAAACCACCAAAAAACCCCAACCAGCAGAACTGCAATTAAATTACAGCTTAGGGCCATTTGCTGCACAGGAATTCTTTGCTCTGCAAAGACTTGCTGCAAAGATTCATCTTGTTCTGAGTAACACCACACGAACTTGGAGCCCCTGCCATTCTTCAGGAGAGATATTCTGGATTTGTCCCACCACCATTGTTTTGACACGATAGTAGGAAACAACCTTGTTTTCAATTTTTATATTTTACACCAGAAATTTCAAATTTGTGTAAGTTCGTACATTCTGTGTACCCAGCTCCTGCTCACCACTGATCAAATGAGACAACTTGTGCGCCATCAGATGTGGAAATCCTACAGGACAGGGCTTGTGCTGAAAATCTGAATTTTACAGTGAGCATGCCATTTGTCATCCAAACCTTGTGGTACCCCAGGTAATCAGTGCGCAAAGAAAGTGGGAATTTCTCATCACCATCAACCCAGCTACATCCTGTCCCAGAGCAAACCCAAAACTGTAGGTCAGACCCTTGCCTTGACACAAGCCAGCAAAGCTCTGCTGTCTGCAGTTGGAATTGAGAGTGGGACCATGGATTTTTAGTGCCTCACCACAGTGCTCCTGCAGGTTTTTAATAACCTGATCTTCCATTCACTTTCCAGAAAAGGACTTTTATTGTTTTGAAAACAACAAAATAAAGGCTACTACTCACTGGCTGTCAGGTTAATGGTTCGGAACAGGTCTGCATGCATTGAAGAAAACAAGAGGTCAAGGCACGAACCCAGCATTAATAACAAATAAAAAGCAAGAGCGATGTTCACATCCATTAGCTGCTCTGTCAGTAGTGCAGTGAGGCTTCAGCATCGCTGGGACTGTCACCCCCACCCAGCAGGGCCAGCCCAGGAGGATGGCACAGAGCACATCTGTGTGGACAGGGCTCGCAGGGGACACCAACCAAGCTCCATCTCATGAATCAGACCCCAGCGACTGATGGACCTCAGCACACAGGGGGAGGCTCTGAGCTGCCACCGAGTCCTTCCAAGGATTCTGAAAGCCTGTGGCAGGAACAGCCTCCCCTGGCCACTTCCACCCTTTCCCATGCCAAATGCTTCCAAAAAGAGCCCAACCCCTCAGCTCCTTGGTGCCTTCAGCCTCTAGGGAAGCTTCCCAGACTTTCAGGGTAAGCCAATACCTCCCCATGCCTGGCAGCAGTCCCCTCAGAGCAGACACTCATAGTCTTTTAGCAGAGCAAACCCCACATGGTGAACACCTCCAGCAGCTCTTCCTGAGGGCAGGGGACAGGGAGCTCCCACGGGGACACTGGGGCAGGGATCAGGAGCAGCTGAGGACACCACTCCTGTGCTCCTATCCTGCGTGGATCCACTCTGAATGCTCCACCAGGTGAGCACCAGCACAGGGGACACCCTGCCCTCCACCCGACCCAGATGCCCACCCCACACAGGAGCTATTCACAGCCCCAGCACAAGGTCACCAAGCACCTGGTGAGGCATTTCAATACCCAGAGCTCCTCTGTAGTTTCTTACATTAAAAAACTTCGTGTTTCTCACCTGGCATCTTCTTTAGGCAGCTTAAGGGTCCAACCCAGCAGCTTCACAGCCCTTCTGCCCTTCAAAACTTGCAATCAAAACCAAAATCCTTACTATGATCACAGGCTCAACCCCCCTATAACCACAGCCACACTGCAGACCTTGCATTGGGGGACTGCCCCTTATTTATACCCACCCCAGGGCCATCAGTTGCAGAGGGACAGTGCAACAAGCTCGTGCCTGTTTCTGGGCACTTAATGGCAAATTGGGCAAAGGCTGTGGGGGATCACTCGCCCTGAAGTGAATAATGCAACTGAGAGCATTGGGCCAGAGGGTGCAGAGAGGGTCCAGCCCCACCTGTGTCTAATGGGGCCCATGAAAGGCTAGTCGAGGGAAGGTGTCCCCACTGTGGGTGACATTTTCTGGAAAGCCTCCTGCTCCTGGCCAGAAGACTCAGTCAATAATCAGCTCTTCTGCAGCAGCCACTGCCCCCCAGCCCATGGGCTGGCAGGGGACTGCTGCATTCAGAGTCATTAAATAAAGTAAAAACCTGTGTTGCTGAGTTCCTGCTGCATTGCATATTGTAGGAAAAAAAATGAAGAAAAACCCCACATGAATTACTATCAGTTTAAATAAATGTGCTTGTGTTTCCCAACGGCAGCAGCCCATGGCTGGGACACGGACACTCTGCTCGGGAGCTGCTCCAGCAGAGCTTCCCAGGGGCTCAGCAAAACCTGAGACAAATGGGGCATTGCAGCCTCTCAGCCCTAATGAAAACAGAGCTCATTAACAGGATCAAAAACTTCAGTGTCTTCAACCTGTTCCTGTCCTGAACGTGTGCTTCCAGCCATTGCTTTAGTGTTTGGGAAGGTAGAAAGGATTTTACCAAAAGCCCATCTGGGCCGTGGCACTGATTTCTCCCTGGAGCTCCTGTGTCAGGGTGCAGGTGGCTGCAGGAAGCACTGTTGCCATCAGTCATTCCCACTATTTCATTATCCTGGAGGAGCAAAAACGGCATGGTAACTAATTCTGCAGCTTCGGTTGTGGTTTTGCTTTTATTTTATTTATAAGTAATTACAGACTGAGAAAAATGAAAGCTACATATGGGCTCTATCTAAATAACTCCTTTGCCCACCACTGCGCCCATGCTATAATCTGCAGACCTGTCTGCACTCTCGGTAAACTCTTTAAAGATTTAATCAAACAAATTAATCCCTTAACTCGCCTGTTCCCTCATAGCTGTCATTCAGGCGGCAGCTTATTTTCTGATTTCTAAGAGCCCAGTTTCTGCCAAGTGCAATTTTAAATGACACAGTCCTTAAAAAATGCCCAGATAAAAGATTTGCTCCGAAACCCCCAGTTTATATCCTGGAGTCTGCCGTATATGAAATTGAGATCCATTTAAATTCAACCCCATGCCACTGAGCTCTGTGATAGGCAGGGCCTGCTCGGAGCCGTGGGAGGAGGTGATGGGATTTAGCAGGACTGGATCTCCTCCCAGCCCCACTGCCAGCTGCTCTGACCTTGGCCAAATCATTCAAATGCTCCACGCTGTTTAGTCATCTGTAAAATTAGTATATTGCTATTTACCTGCCTCCAAGAGATATAGTGAAGGTCACCATTTGTGAAATACCTGGAGACCTTTGGGGGAGCAGAACTCAGGTCGCGCCTGCTGGTGATCCCAAAGAGCACCCTGAGCCAAGCCCTGCAAATCCCAGGTCTTTGGCTGATCTGAGGGAAGAGATCCCAGTGCCACGGGGTCAGCAGCTTCTGGACGAGGGCCAGCAGCTGAGATGGGTATTTGTCAGGTCTAGCAACAAATTACTGTTTCTTGGATCACCTCTGCAAAGAGTTCTAAGGTTTAGATCATTAATTGAACTATTTTCACTTGAAATGACAAAATAAACAGCTCAGTGCCTGCCGAAACTCTGCGATGTTCATCATTTAAACAGGAGTGAAACTGGAAAACCTTTAATTGGTCCTGCCAACCATTTTTCCTGGAAACATGTCCCATCCTACAGACTGCACAGGCTATGCTGGAATTGCTGATGGAAATGGCCTCAGGATCTGATGTTCTTGGTGGCTGCTGAGCCATGTCGTAGCTCTTCCATTTTACCCAGGTGTTAAAGATTCAAAGAGGTGCTAATATCTGCTAATAGGCAACTAAAAAGAGCTTTATATAGAAAATGTAAATGTAAATCTTTGTGCTTCAGGATCTTTCAGCCTTTTCTTTATAGCTGCACCCCAAAGTGATGCTCAAAGACATGAGCTGGAGGCAGAGGCCTTGGGTCTAATGCTGTGCCCAGGTCCTCTTACACAATTTGTCACCAGTGTTGAGGTAAAGTTTTTGTCAGACACGTAAAGACTCATCTGGATCATATTTAGGGGCTAAAGTACTTGAGAGAAAATAAATGGTTGGGATTAAACCAAATAGAAACAAATGCAGGACAGAGGTGGGCAGGCATATGATAAATAAAAGCAAAACCAGCTTCACACTGCACTGGTGGGCAGTGCCTGGCACTGCTGAGCTCAGTTTCCTTCATCCCCATGGGCACGAACGGAAAGCAGGCTGCTGGAGAGGCAGGGTGACAGAGCCACCGCTGTCTTCACGTTTGTGGCCCTCTCTGCCGTGCATTGCAGGCAGCTGTCACCATCCCTAAATCCATGGGTTTTTGTTGGAAGAGCATTACCCCAACACAGCTCATTTTCCACTCAGCTTCTCCAGAAGGTGGGCAGGAATGGGAGACCTCCAAAGGTGCAGAAATCCTGGGGATGTGGTTAAAACCAAGGACAGTGACACAGGCACCTACCCACACAGACCTCTCCATGTCCAGCTCCGTGGGCTTTTGCAGGAGCTGCTCCATCAGAGCTTCCCACAGAAATCGCTGTATCATTAACCTGAGCTTGGCTTTGAACCAGGGCTTTAAGAGTTTGTACAAGTAGTAGCTAAAAGGCATTTAATAGTGCACTACAGCCAGTAAGCAATGAATTATTTAGAATATTTTACTAAGAATAATTGCTGTTTTTAAAGAGATTTTTTTTCCCCTCATCTTCCCTGGGGCCTGTAAATGCTTTCATGGTAGTAATAGCACGTAAAAAAAAAACCCCAAAATACAAAGCCACCTAGTAGAGTCTGCCTGGGATCAGCTAAACCATGATGGAGAGGAGGAAGAGTATCTTGAATGTGGTTTCATGCATTTGTTTCTTAATTAAAGTAAATGTGCAACCGCAGACAATAAAGCAAACGCAGTGCCAAGAGCCAGGCTCACATCCCAGCTAGTCCAGGCAGGATTGTGTACACTCTCACACTCTTAAAGTTGTTGTAACTCCCCCAAAATGCTAAAAAGAAGTAAATCTTGCTGAGGACCTCCCGCTCAGCCTGAGATCAGTGGTTTCTCCCCAACATGAAGCCATGAGCAGCCCCTGCCTTGCCCTGACACAGCTTCACCTCGGCACAGCCATGACACAGCTGTCCCTAAACACATTCACTGCATTTTGTCTACCTTTGAGCTCACAGAACTGTCAAAAATAAGCAAAATAATTGGAATTTTTGCAGCTAATTGTGCACTTTCCTCACTGCCGATCTAACACTGCTGTTGGCAGCGGCTGGGCCAGGGACTCTGGAGATGAATTTTGGCACAGAGCTGTTTCCCAGGGGCCAGGGATGAGCAGCCAAAGTCCACAGCACCAACCAACACCACCGTGGATGGTGCCATGAGCTGGGGGTGGCAGGATGCCACAGCCTGGGGACAGCTGGCGGGACAACAAAGCTTTTTGTTGTTCAAAGCTTTTTGGGGGTTCAATGCAAGATACTCAAGCTGAATGGAAATCAAGGTTGGTGTGCAATTTACCCACCCAGCCATGGTCCTGCTCAGGTGAGGGCTCAGGCTTCCAGCAGCACTTGGAGGATGCTCTGCCTGCCCAGAGCCCTCTCCCCTGCAAACCCATCAGCTGCTGCTGCAAAAACAGCAGAAATGTTTGTTATTTAAGTGCTACAACAGGTTGTGAGCAGTGCTGGGGGAGAGGAGGATCTGAGGTTCACTGCCCAGTGATTTAAGAGAGGGGTCAAACTCAAGCAGAGCTGTCCCTGGCTTTTGCTCACATGTTTTGGAAAGTCCTTTCCCATAATTCCCATTCCTTTCCCATCCTTTCCCATAATTCCAGGTGAGGAAACTCTTCGAAACACAGATGGGAAGGAGATGCTTCACTCAGGACACTGAGGAGTCCAGAAGTGAAAGGGAAAACAAACTCACCTCCAAAGCCTCAATTTAACAAAATCCAAGGATTTTCTACCTGCCAGTCATTTCCCCTAGATTACAAATGCTTCCTCTAATTAATAGTACTCTGCTCTTTGAGTGTCTACTAATGATAAGCTCCAGGCAAAAGACCCAGAGCAGGGAGCTCTCCATTGATCCCACTATTGATTTTTTTATCTCTTTCCCTGTTGTTATTGTACATGCAAATGGCTGGTAATGACTCAACATTACGACCACTCTCTTCAAGTGACATTTAGGAAAAAATGATGGAATCAGAGGGTCTAATATGCTGCTGTCCCTCTGTGTCCCCCGTGCTGGGCTGGGGTTGCCCTGCAGTGCTGGCTGTGCCTCAAACACCTCCTCCCTGCAGGGGAGTGGGACAGAGCCCACTCACTGTTCCTCTAATCTCACCAAAACTTTGCCCTAGTGTGGGCTGAACCAGGCACCCCTGGCTCCTCATGCTCCCCTCCAGCTGTGAAAACCCTCCCTGGATGGGGGTTGAGGCGAGAGGAGGCTGACCCACCCTCAGCATCCCCAGCCCTGCAGGCAGGACCGCGAGCTGAGGGGAGACCCCAGCTCCCTGCAATGAACAGCAAAGCTCCAGCCCTGGGTGCAGGGAAGAGCAAATTCATGTTCACAGGGCAGTGATTAGACAGAAACCACTTTCAGTCGTGTACCTTCACACCACTAAGTTGTCGGGGGCTTTTGAGGGACATAATTTTAAGCCCCCTAAAGCGATCAGTCACTGCATTTTTAATATGCATTTTGCTCATCAGTTTGAATGGAATATGGCTTTATTCCTTCCACTGTTTGCTGCTGCCTGCTTGCTTTCTCTAGGAAAATTAGCATGTTAAGTGATAGATCTCTTCCCTTCCCTCCTTCTTCAGTACCTTTGCTTGGGACTAGTGAATTTTGTGCTGCTTTCTCCAAAAATGATAGCAAAGAGCTGCTAGTTCTCCACAAGCCTCATCATTTTCTTGCTTCTTTTTCCCCTGTAACATGCAAGCAATGAAGTCCTGTATCCAGCCCAACATGCTCCTGTCAGCACCAGAAGAATAAAAAACCCAGAAGCACCAAATAAATTTTTTTGAATTTTATTTTTAAAAGAGCCCTGTGAGAAATACCAGGTCTTGGTGTTGGAGGGGAGAGAGGACACCTGCAATCTCTGGTGCTCCTCCAACCCAGACAGCTCTTGAGTTCAGCTGGAGAGTCAAAGACTGCAGATATTCTTGGGAAATTCCTGACATTTTCTCCCTCTGGATGGGCCAGAAGTTATCATGAAAGCAGTCTTTCCTCTGGTGTTTTCATATTTCTTTTTTGGGAACCTCCTCAGTGCAGGCAGAGCCAAGTTTTCCCTGTGGCATCCATCGCCCACGGCTCAGCTGGTCACAAGGGATGGCACAAAACCCACTTAGCTCCCTGGCTGTGCACTCAAGAAAGTAAATTACTTGCTGGATAGCAAGGGATTGAGGCTTTTTTCCTAAAATTTTGTAATGTTTTACAAATTGGCTCCTGCAGCTGGGAGGTGGCTTACTCTTGCCCCAAAGAGTAGCCTGGCTCCAGAGGTGATGGGGACACTCGACTCAGGAATGGAGGAATGGTCCCTGGCAGAACCCTGCCCCATCTCAGGGTACCCCAGAGCAGATGGAAGCTCTTGGAGCAGATGGAAGTGCAGCTCGTGGCTGGGGGAAATGTTGGGAGTGGGGTCAGACCTCCGCTTTGTCTCATCTCCACCCTGAGGAAAGGCCCAGGGCAGGGGACAGTGGAGGTGTCCAACCTCCTGACAGTGACTCTGCAGCTCCCAGAGCCTCAGCCCTTCCCATGGCCACAGGGCTGGACACTCAGCCCTTCCCATGGCCACAGGGCTGGACA
The DNA here is from genome assembly GCA_036785705.1 of Acanthornis magna. Taxonomy (NCBI): domain Eukaryota; kingdom Metazoa; phylum Chordata; class Aves; order Passeriformes; family Acanthizidae; genus Acanthornis; species Acanthornis magna. The sequence goes on from JAWUZG010000092.1 coordinate 4,685,082, forward strand.
CTCGGCCCAAATGAAGTGACCACAGCCCTGCCCCAGGAGCATTTCTGACCAAAGGTGTCTGCGAGGTTACTGACACTAAAAGAAGGTCCTCATCCCGTGCTGTGGCTCATTGAAGAGGTGACCCAGACACCCAAACGCAGCCAGGAGAGGAAGCAATAGGTGAGGAGTGGGACAGAGGACAGCAGGAGACCTTCAGAGCTGTGCTGATCCCGGAGGAAAGCTCCCTTTCCCCAGCTGTCTTTAAGGCACGCAGAGCTGTAAATGCCTCACGCACATCACATTAGTCTGCTGACTCTCCGAGATGTCTAGACTGCCATTGGAGCTGATAGGAAGCTGGCATCATCCGAGCTCTTTGAGCCTTTCTTGCTTTTTCTTTTTTTTTAACTGGTAATAAGATTCTTTTCATATTATGCTCTGCTGGAAAGTCCCGTTCGCATGCAGACAGCTGCTGTGTTTATAGACACCATCCCAAATGCAGCTAAACACGACAGCTCGCCTCCAGCCCAGCAGCAGGCATTTGTTACACTGATCATTTCCAGAGGGATCGCAGGAGCTCGCAATGTTTTTGCTGTTTTAAACTCAAAGCCTTGCCCTTACACAAAGACAAAAGTCCCACATGGAAAGATGCCTTGGGAAGGACCTGAAAGGGAGATAAAATCCTTAAAACTGAATGACAGCCTGAACAGTGGCAGCTCCCATTATTGTTTACCAGAAATACAAACGATGAACTAAACAGGCTGTTCCCTGTGAGGGTTTGAGGGTCATTCTTAGAGCACAAGAAAGTCTTGAGCTTGCCCTTAGTGCTGAACAAACCTGATACTTGGAATCCTTCCTGGCAGACCTGTAGGGCTGAAATAAAACTAAAGGAGGGAATTGCATCAAAACTGCCTCCATTAAAAGCCAAGTCCATGAGACAGGCAGTTTGGGAGGGTTCTTTCCAAGCAATTTTCCCCCATCATAACACAACAGGAGTTATTTTACAGAAGAAAACAAAGGATAAGAGAATGAATTTGAACACACGTTTCCAGTGAAACTCCATTTCCCCCAGATGGAAACCCTACATCAAAGCAAACAGGTAAATCATGGCTATGGTACAAAACACAGTTGGTGAGGGAGAAGAGCATCCTAAATTATAGGTATCTGCATATATTTGGCGAGGGTGCTTCTGTTGCAGAGAGATGCAGATGCTGCCTGTGGTGCTGCCTGTGATGAAGCCCTGGTTCCACCTCCCCCAAGGCTTTGCCTTCACCCACCCATCCCCTCGGCAGCCCCCCTGCAACCCAGCACAGGTACAGAGCAGCTTTTAGCCCAAACCCGGGTGGTGTGGGCAGAGGAGCAGCTCTGCACTCACACGCTGTGTCCTCAGAGCTTTTGTCCGTGGCTGGGCACAGCTCGGGGGCAGTGGGGCTCCTGCTCTGCGGCTGCACAGCTTTCCACCCAAAGTACGCTCATCCCAGCTGCACATTCCCTTGGATATAGCCAAGCACACAGTGCCCTCTCCTGCCAGCAGCCTGATTGTTTTTCAAATAGTCCCCCTCACCTGTCTTTTTGCCCCTTTTTAAGGAAAGCAAATAATTTTATGACTTGTTTTTAGAAGAGGTTGGTTACAAACTGCCATAGAGCTGAAAAAAGGGGGGGAATTTTTCCCTCTCCGGGCGTTTGGGCTCCGGCAGCCCCAACCCAGCCCCGACCGTGACATCTAGCGGGTGATGGGCTGAGCAAAACTGCTCTTTGGAGAGAAAAAGGTCATTTCCCCGTGGCACAGAGCCCCGTGTGTCTGCCAGCGGCTCCCCGGAGGCTCCGGAGCCCTAGCCCCGCACGGAGCCGTGCCCGGCACTGCGGGGGACGAGGGCCATGCCACGCTCAGCATGCAGGATGCTCCAGCCTGCGACCAGCCACAGAAACTAAAACGTGCTCTCGGCTCTTTGCTGGGGTCACAGGAGACTCCAGCTCTGGTTTTGCCCAAAGGCAAGGACTCTCGTTTTCTGTGATGCTGTCTGGCTGCAGACCTAGACCTTTATTTATGCACAAAAGCATTATTTACACAGACAGGCAATATCCAATATTCCTGACAAGCCCCAAAGCTTAAAATGCTCAAGTCCTTGTGGCATCGAGCCACACACACCTCTTCCTCCTCTACTGGAATGTGGCAGCACCTTTGTATATAAACATGCATCATGAAAAGGCAGACTAGATTAAAGTGCAATCAGATTTCAAAATTAAGTTATGAAAGCTTGCTTTTTATTATTTTGCTTCTATTTCTTTTTGTAAAAAGATTGCAATCAAACAATACAAGATTTCTGCCAGAAGTTTAACAGAGCTCAGACTCAGGACGTGGGCAAGTGCGCGGATCCAGAGCCTGTCCCAGCCAAGGCTGGTCCATCCTGGTTCTCTTTCTGCAGGTGCCCAGAGAACATTTTCTTTGTTTCCCTTTATTCACCATATTTAGCACAATAAATAGTTCATTCAGAGTTAAAAATCCCAAGTGGGGTTTGGGAAAAAAAAAAAAAAGCACAGGAAACTGTTTTTATTTTTAATTCATCTGCAAGAGGAAAACAACAGATGAGACTAGGGGATTCATTACTACAACATCATGGAAGTCCAGACTGCAAAAAAAATCTCAGCAAGAACAAAACTTTCAATTCATTAATAGCAAACCAAGAGAGCATTAAAGTCAGTCATTCCACACAGAGCTCCGACTGCATCCTGCTGAAGAGGGCAGCACTCCCAGCAGTGCTTCCCCACACCAGGACATGTTCTCCAGCCCAACTGCACGAGGGGCTCATGGAGAACACGGTGATTTGGGAGCACCGGGGTGGGTTCAGCTCGTGCCAAGCACAGCCATTCCAGGGCACACCTGGAAGTGCATTTGGAGCAGCTCCTGGCTGCACAAACCTCACTGGAAGAGCAGAGCTTGGCACACGGAGATGCCCTGGCAGCTGTGTGCAGATCCCTCTGCTTTCTCCCTTGCTGGCAGCTGAGCTCAGCTCTGGCCCCAGTCTGAGGATGGGAAGGTGCTGATTAACCCAACTTATAACAATACTCCAACTGTGTAGCTGAGAGGGACTTGGGCAATGGCAGAACAGGAGGGAATGTATTCAAATCGGCAAAAGGTGGGTAGATATTAGATATTGGGAAGAAATTCACTCCTGTGAGGGCGGTGAGGCCCTGGAACAGGTTGCCCAGAGAAGCTGTGGCTGCCCCATTCCTGGAAGTGTTCAAGGCAAGGCTGAACCAGGCTTGGAGCACCCTGGGATAGTGGAAGGTGTCCCTGCCCACGGCAGGGGGTGGAACTGGAATACCTTCAAAGTGCCTTCCAATCCCAACCACTCTATGACTCTCTAACTCTGTCATCAGTTTTTGTGTGAGAGAAGTTGTGAGCTTTTATCCAGGCAGTGACCTCAAACACGCACCTTCCTGGGGCTGATGGATGTCCCTTTTGGAACAGTCACAACTCATCTGTCTGCAGTGCGAATGATACCCCAAAAAGGCACAGCGAGGGGACTCTGGTCTCTCTTCTAGAGCTCAGAGGCGATTGCAGGGGAACAGGCAGCTGGCACAGGACCAGAAATGAGGGAGGCTGAGTCCCACAGCTCGCCTGGAGAAACTATTTCAAGCATGTTAAATTTTAACCACACATGGCAGCATCTCTGCGCTCCAGGGAGAGGTCACAGCAGAGAATCACAAGCTCCATCCCAAGTCAGTCCAAAATAAGAAACAATTTTTCAAAACATCCCAGCTCTCTGCAAGCTGAGAGTCTGGAAGAGAGCTCTTCCTCTGCCTCAGGGCAAAAAAGAAAACAAACCACAGCTCTTTTCATTGCTGACCTTTACATTGTCAGGAAACTAATACAAGCAGTCTTCTCGGAGAAGCCATAGGGAAGGTGAAAGGAGAACATGGCATATGAATAAATGTAAATCCAGAGGGGTGTCGGGGAAGAAATCAACATTATGTGGTGCTGTGCCTCGTCAAGATCATAATCAGGATAAGGAAGCACAGAGCAGATGAAATTCCAGCTGTGACATCCTATTGATGCTGCTCTGAGGTACTTTGAGTTTCTAACCTGGAGCTTGGCAGCCACCCTTTAAAAGAGGCACAGGACTAAGGGCTGCTTGTCCCCAAGTCCCAGCCCCATGTGCTGCAAACCTGTCGTGTGGATCAGTTCCAGTAATACACAGCCTTGGGGACCATGACCAGAGGTCAGCTCTCCCTATTTCCCATTGACCTCCCAAATTTCACCCACATTGTGTTGTTACAGCAGCGTAACTGCAATGGGGAGCACAAGGTCGGACCCCTCGCAGTCCATAGCTCCCACATGGGGACCCCTTGGCTGCCCTGCCTCTCCATTCTGCCTCAGCAGAGATGACAGCCCAGCTCTGTGCCAGCCTCCCGATGGCAGCAGCGCTGGGATCCCTCCTCACCCAGCAGGCAGATGTGCCTCTGGAAACCAGGTCTGTGCAAGAGCAGCTGCTGGTGGGCACAGCTGTGCCTCTCCTTTGGGGTGGGGAGAGAACAGATTAATCAATGAAACCGAATCCGGTTCATCAGAAACTACAGCCATCTGTCAGCTTATTAATAGGCACAGAACTCCTGTAAAGCACTGCCATTAATACTCTGGGAAGATCTTTTTTTGGAGGAAAAGTTTAGGTTGCAGCAACTGCAACATTGGGTGGGGAAGGGTGGTTGGATGGTGGAATTTAAAACAGTTTATTATTTCACTTCTGCAAAATCCAATCAGTGGATTCCTCCCCACTTTCCTCCTGTACAGTATCTTCCCCCTCAGACCACTAAAGCTTTTCTTTCTTGGCTTTTACATATTACCTCCCAGGCCTTCTTTAGATTCCCAAAACATTCACACGCCTGCTCATTGCTAAGGACTCTTCTTACTGAAGGGAATGGAGGTTAAGGTAGGAAAGTGTGTCTCAATAACCTCCCAGACCCAATTTCTGCCAGGAACACATCCCAGTTTTGTCAGGTGGGCAGAGGGAAAGCTGAAGAGGTTTTCAGAGAGAGACCTGTAAAACACTCACAGAAACACAGCAGCACTTAAACCAGCTCATTTCCATTTCTTATATCATGAGACTGAACATGTGGGGATGAGGGAGAGGAAACAACTTTCCAGATTATTTTAAACCATCTCTATTATTTCTGAGACATGCATTTAAACTGCAAGGGTTGCTCTTCCTTTAGTTATAACCGAGTTATTTTTGTGCTGCACTTGAGTCTCTTGTGAGAACAGGCAGCTAAAATAAACACTCTGTATCTATTCACATCAAAGTTTTTCCAAGAGGAATTGAAATATCGCTGATGTGGCCTATTTTTCCTTAACCTCCAGCTTCTTGTCCTTGAAGCATTGTGACCGCAGGAGTCGCCTCCTTCACTGCACCACTGCAATTTCTTGCTTTGAAGCCGATGCAGCGGATGATCCAGGGATGAGCAGCACGAGCCATTTTACATCCATGCAATTTTTCTCATGCCTCACCAGCTGGATACAGCACAGCCAAAACACACGTCACAGGTCTCTCTCCTATAGTGTGGGAAGGGGAATGCAAGAAGCTGTGCCCTTGCTCCCCCTGCACAGCCCTGGGACTAGGATAGGGCTGCAGAATTCAGGGAATGAAACCATTTAAGGGTGGACAGCTCTCAAATGGGCCACCTGCAGGTGTCAGACAAGCTACAGCCAACAGAGCTGGGGTAGGAAAGCAGCAGTAGCTCCTGGAATTGACAATAAACTAGCCATGGTGACAATGGGAGCGGGCAGCAGATGAGTACAGCAGCTCAAGACCTCAACCTGCTGAGCACAAAAAGCAAAGCTAGAGGCTGAACTAAGATCCCAGGTCCTGCAAAATGGACCATTTCCAAGTACTTGAAAAGCTCCAAACAGCTGTGGGAAGGAAGAAAACTCTCCCTGCCCATGGCAATGCAGAACAAGGCACGCACATAAAGGTCCCCCCTTGAGCAAAGAGGCACCAAGCAGGTGACAGTGCTGGAGGGCCAAGGGACAGCAGGCCAGGCAGCTCAGCAGGCTCCTGCTGAGGAACCATGATTGAGGAAAACTCTCCTTCCAGGTATCTGACAAAACTTGCCCATCCAGAAGGCTCCCAAGAAACCAACACAGCTCTAAGTCATGTTTTGAAGGATTGGGAAAAGGCAGGACACGTCCCAGGGGATGGCAGTGACAGCTTTGCTTCCTCTGGGGATTTGCCAGCAAACCCTCCCAGCACCAACTGGCAGCTCTGAGGATGCTGATGGCCAGACAGAAGGCTGAGTACAAATCTATAATTACAAGGTAAAGGATTTTAAATACCATGAGGCTTCAGGGAAGGCATCCCTTCCTACGGTCTGTAACCAAGCGCAGGGTCTGTGGATGCTGGGCACTCAATGCCTCCCTGTACCACTGGGAATGGCACCAGCATCCAGCATTACAGGATTAGGTAGGCAATTTATTCAGTCATCCAAACTCATTTTCAAGTAAGGTGCTTGAGGAACTCCAGAGCATCTAAAAGATTTTTTGCAGGGCTGCACAGAGCTCTTGAAAAGCCTCTGGTCTATTGTGTATTTTCCCTTTTTGCCTTAATCCAATATCAAGCATTTCTCCAGGGAATAATGTGCAGGCTGCTCAGCAGCATTAGCAGTAAGTCATTATTCTTTACAAATTGCAAGTCATGAATTTTAACAACTCTGAGGAAAGTGCTCATTAGTATTTTCCCAATTTCTAAGATTAGAAATTGAATAGAGATTTACCCATAGCTTGTTATCAAAGCCAAAAGGCAGCAACATTTCCAGGCTTCACTTTCCAAAGAGTGTTGCTCTGCTATTGTGTAGTTAAAAAGAATGGATGTTTTAAATATAACATTGTTAATTAGTTAAAAGTTACGAGTATGTCATGCAAATTGACATAGACCAGAAAATACCTCAACATGCCGCATTTCAACAGATGGCAAGTGTGTAATGTCGAACTACACTTTGCCTTGTGTAAGAAAAAATCCATTTAATCTTTAATTTCATGAAGTATTCCTCACTTTCTTCTTAGTAAAGCAATCGTTTGTAGGATTTGAGTCTTTCCTTTTCTTTTTAAAATATATTTGCTATATTCTTCTTCTATTTTCCCCTGTAGCACAAGGAAACTGCAATTTAAGCAGGATCGTCAGTGTCTCCTAAAATATGTTGCATTGCCATTTGCTCTTACACTACTGGAGTATTCCACTACAAAAACAAAACCCTAAAAAAACCAGTCAACCCACAAACTGACTCCTATGGCCATATGGTTATTTATATTTATTATAAATTAGGATAACTACAAATTGCAGCTTTTAATATATAACACCAAAGACTGGAAACACATTGGGGGTGCCAATACTTGTATTTATGGCAACATATGTTTAAAAAAGCTAACTTTAAAAAAGACTAGAGCTTTTCTAAAGGGGGAATTAATCTTGTGCTCTACAGTATCTGTGTTTCCACCAGCCTGGAGCAGAACAGAGCACTGCAGTTGGAGTTTTGGGGGATGCTTTGGAAACTGGGACAGCAGCTAAGTGGTACAGGCTGGGGGAGAGGAGGATGAGAAATGCAGAGAGAGCAAAGGAAGATGCAGAGAGAAGAAATGAAATGCTCCAAAGAGAAATGGAGGAGTTCTTTGGAACCTTTGGGAAGATCCATGGGTGGAAGTATACAGGAGTGTGTCATTTGGAAATAGAGCTAAGCTGGGGGAGAGAGAAAGGCGAGTCCTGGGGTCAGCACATGCTCCTGTTGAGGCGAAACAGGAAATCTAACAGGAAAACCTTGGCTGATGATATGCAGTGAGCAGTTGCTACCGACACGATGGGATCCCCAGGAGCTCTGCACCACTCCACTAATGCCAGGGACACTTGCTCTTACCACTGGAAAAATCTTTCACACTCGGCACTACCCCCTCCCAAGCCAGACTGTGCAGCACACTGGGGCAGCACACTCTGATATTTTTTGGGTCACCTTGAGTGATGCTCTAAATGCCCAAGTGGTTTTAATCTCAGGATGTCACACCTGCTGGAGTGTTTTAGCAGCCATCCCAAGGGTGCCACAGGTATTACCCAGGCTTTAGGAGAGGGCTGAGCTCCCACCTGCACCCCACAGCTGCTGTTCCAGGTAGAGACAAACAGAAACAAGGAGACAGCACTGCATGTCCCTACAGCTCCCGCCTGCACTGTGCCTGGGATCAGAGCTGCTGGTCCTCTCAGGAGCTGAAGGGATATTCATTCATGGAGAGCAAGAAGGTCTCTTACAAAGCCATTTTCTCCTTGGGATTATAATCAGCCTCCCTGCTGCACTCCCACAAGAACACATTAGTCTTAAGAAATACAGTAGCTACCTCAATACAGCATTAATGACACACAGCTAAGTATCAACAAAACAACCACTGTTCTTTTAACCCACTGCAGAATTTTCACGTAAACAAATAGCATGTTACTTAAACCTGTACCTATTTAAAATTATACTCTATGATAAAAATGTGGTTCATTATTTGCTCAAGTCAGATTAAATGCAAGAGTGGCCACGTACCTGAGAGCTCAGTGTCTCACAAAGCAGCCGATGGTGTGTAAGCAGGGAGCACATAGATGTTTTTCTTCTTCCCCAGAGAAGAGCAAGCAGTTTGTTTTAAGATCAAATATGAATGAATCAAAAAACCAGAGTCTTACCCCACAAGGCTCATGGAATGAGACATCCCTGCTCTGTTCCAAGCCCCAGGCAGCATTGCAACTCTTCATTCCCAAGTGCCTCCTGGCCAACCCCTTCCATGCACTCTCGTGCAAGTGCAATGTTGAGCAACAGCCCATTTCTTTGCCATCTTCACACCAAGCAATCACAAATGAGGTGTTTAATTTGAATTCCAAAGCTTGCATCTTTTGTGGGTTTTTTTCTACTCTTTTTCAGACCTCACTGCTATGAAAAAAATCAATTTCTGAAGTCCCACTTTTCTCCAAAAATATTTGAGTCTTGTTTAATCATATCGCTCCCTCCTTACTTTTTTTAAACTGTCCTGCCAGCTTCAAGAACTTGCAGGAACTATAAAGAAAAGGTATGGCCTAAGTAAGGAATGCTTTTGGATAATGCTTTGTAAAGCACTTCCCTGCTCACTCATCATTGTCCTGCTTAATGTTTTTATTGCTGTTGGCCTGTATTTAATGGATTAGATCTTCCTTGTAGCTCAAACAGCAACCTGAAAAACATCCCATCACCTAATAGAGGGATCCCTGCTTTATCCAGATACTCTGTAGCAAAGCCTTGTAGAGAAGATAAAACTTCTTAGTTTACACAAGAAAGCAACATTGCTGTAAAAATTATTTCAGACTGTCCCAGGTGAAGGTTTCACAACACCAAAGGCTGGCTGAGAGCCCTCACGCTGGATCTTGGAACGCAGCTGTTAATCCTCCCTTTAATACCAGAAGCCCTTCATTAAATCCAGTAGATCAAAGCAGCAGTTCAGTTTTACTTCCCATTCCCTGGAGGTAGAGCAGACAGCTCTGCAAGGTGCCTGGAAACCTCATCACTGTCTGCAAAAATATTAACATAGTCCTCAAAATAAGCACAGTGGAACTATTTTTTTCAAGCTTCTGCCATTTAAACAACAACAACAAAAAAACCCAAGTAAGTTTCAAAACACACTTGGCAGTAAAACCAAGTGCTGTTAATGTGTCCAAATGTTCCACTTGTTCAGGAAAAAGCTGCTCCAACCCATTTCTTAAAGCTTTTTTCATTCGTTTTTCATGCCAACACTTACATTTTGGTTAACTGGAAGCTAAAGTGGTAACTGAAACTTTATGTTTGGAAATCTACACATCACCAGTTACATAAAACATTCTACTTCAACACAGGAAGAACCAAGAAAGAAAAAATACAGTAAATAAGACAGACTGCTCAAATATTTTATGTATCCATATTTATTTGTAATTTTACAGTGGCTTTAGTACTGTTTTACGATACTGTTTTTGGAAAGAAAAAAAACCCAAAAAGCTTCAGAACAAGGCTTCAACTAGAACTACAGAACTAGTTATTGACAGTTTTCCTTATGAAATTCTAGTATCCTAAAGAGTATCAGTCCAAAAAACCAATGAAGCATGACTGCTGTCCATTAAAAAAACAACAAAAAAACCAAACCCCCAAAAACTTTCTAGTCATCCTGAAAACAAAGTCCAGCATCAGACAAAATAGCCACTGCATTGAGAGGAACATGTTCCTATTGCACAAGCATTGAGAATAAGATATGACAATCACAGCCTAATTCCATAGGCAGATGAGGCCACATGTATCTATAGTCAGACTTCAAAGCACATCTTTCTTCTGAAATTATATATCAGACTATAACTAATATTAAGGCCATAAAACCAGAACACTGTAACAAGTGACAGGGCTTGATGCTACTTTTGGTGACATTTGGTAAACAGAAGGTGGGGAAGAGGACCAAACCAACAAAGGATTCTGAGGGGAGTTAAAACCTGAAGGCATTTCAAAAGAAATTCTCCAAGAACTACATTTTGGAAGGGGTTTATTTTCAGTCATTGGATAAAACTGGATTTCATAACTAATCACGCAATGAGCCTATTACACTCTTTAATAGCCCGTGTTCTGTAATATATTAAATAATATATTTTCTGGAATTTACATTTTAATTTGTATGAAAACAGTTAATTATTTCTGCTTGTTATTCCCTCTTTAAAATAGATGAAGATTTCTATAATCTTTATAAATTATCTTAACAACCAGGTAAGGCTTCAATGTACTGAGTTAACTGCACACAGGTATCTGATTTAATTAGGCAACTTGATCACACTAAACTGCTAAAACCACCTGGGGAACCACGTTGTGATTTAAAGAAAGGGATAGTTAGGTATTGCTGTCTGTTCTAATTGTGTTCATTTTATTAGTGTATAAAACACCTGAAAGCAATGGCTCCAAAGAAGCAGCAGCTACCATGGAAGTTTAAACATTTTACTTTAGGAAAATCTGGGAATCTGATGAAGCTGAAAATGCACATTAGTAATTTTATAAAGTTTGGCTTGCCACCAGTTAAGAAAATATAGGTATCAAAAACAGACAAATACACTGCTAACCATCTGTTACATTTTCTTTTAAAAAATTAGCACCAATTTAAGCATCTGAATTCATAGAAAAGCTTGTGACACACTTGGGTTTTCAAAAAAGGTTTTCCCCGTTAGAAGACAAGACAACAGCACATGCTCAGGGGTATTAAGGAGCTCTGTGATCAGCAACAAACACCATCTCTGCTTCAGGCAGCCAACATCAAACTCTCTTCATACCTGATTCCTTTCTTCTCTGCTTTTGTTACCCTAAGGAGCCTATGGAGCGCTGAGCTACTGCCCAGCCTGGGAAAAAAACCACAGGGACTTGCTCAAGGGCACCCCAGCAAATAGCAGGGGTTTGGTGGAGGATTTCAGAGCAGGGACAGTGTCTTCCTGCAGTAGTCACAGAGCATCTGCTGCAGGTCTGTCCCACAAAGCAGATGTCCTGCCCTTACCACAGCATACACAACTACTTCATGATGCATAGCCAAGAGATAAGAAAAGTTTCTTTGTTTAAAAAAAAGAATCCTAGAGCTCACAGCGAGCTGCCCTTGCTACAGGAACAGACATTGCTGTGTCTTTATCTCATAGATGGCCAGGTAGTCACATTGCCAATCAAGTCACCCACTCAAAAGGTACTTCTCAAATGATCTCTTACCGTGTGTTCAATTCCAGCCCCCAAAAAGTTTCTGATTTTGAATCTCTGAAAGCAGGTTTAAAGAAATATGCTGATCAAATCTATCAGAACAGCAAAGACTGCAACCAAAATTTAAACACATCAAGCATGTTATGTCGTTCCTTTTTACACCACATACTGGTTGTATTTAGAAGAATCCTAAAGTGCTTCAAACCCAGCAATTAATAAAGTTGACTTCTTTTGTGCAAAACTGCAAGCACCTTTTCAAAAATAAGCAGCAGCATCAAGGAATAAACTTAAACAATTAAATGTATTTTCTCTATTTTGTTTTGAATTCTTGGACCAAAATGATTTGCCATGTTTTCAATAACAAATTGCAGAAGAGTGCATTTTATTAGTTTAATTTTATGCTGGACTTGTTATACACATACTGTTTGAAATAGCGGACCCAGAAAATTTATATCCACAAAGCAACACTGTGGGATTGAAATCAAACAACTGAAATTTTAGCTGCAAAAATAATCATTTTATAAAACACAAACAGAAACAATGGTTCTCTCTCCACTTTCCTCCAAAGCTAATATGAGAAAAGATGGTTTTTACTTAAAACATTGTTTTAGCTCCAGACATTATTTTAGCATGCAGAGTGGGCAAAAACCAAATCTGATTTGACAACTTGTGTAAAAAGCTTTTAGAACATCACTCATGTAAAAGACAATCTAAAATACGTAAAATAATGAGCCAGAATACACTTTTTTGTCGCATTTCATGTTAAAAAAAATAATTCAAGACACTCTGGAAAAGCAAAGAAATCACTAGATTCATTACAGAACTCAAGTCCAAATTCTGCATCTGGGTGCAGGTGTCCCTGGATCAAAACTGGTTTTGAGCAGGAATTACACAACACACATCCCAGGAAAGAATCTGGCTCCCAGTACACGGTCTCACCACGTTTAGCATCGAGCCCTGATAGAATCCATATGACATATGTAGGACATGCAGACAGAGGCAGTTCAGCATTTACCCTCAACGTTCTGTGGGGCTGCAGGGCTGAACCCGCGCTCCCCAACCACCACAAGGGTTTGTCTGCACCCAGAGCTGTGACCTCCCAGCTCACTCCCAGCTGGAGGGTGGCCCTTGTGACAACACAAGGCTCACCCACCCTGTCCTTGGAGACTCTCGATGTCAGCTGTGTTTTGAATAGCTAAATCCTACCTCTTTCATTCATAAAATTATCATTTTAAGGAAAGCGATTTAGCATTTAAGGTCCTTCCTTTAAGAAAGAAAAATTAAACATATGGAATCGCTTTTTTAAAATTAATTTGGAATAAACACATATGCTCTGTTAGGATGTAAAAAAAGACAAAACCTCAAGAGGCCTCTGGTTCCTAACAGCTTTTGAAACTCTCCAACCAACTAGTTAATTTCTAGTCAAGGTTGAGTTTTTCATTATTTTGACAAGAAAATGCAAACTCTTGCTGGAAACGTTACAAAACTTCAAAGGCTGTTTGCAAACTGCAGTTTCCAGTCCTCAGACTAGTTTAGTTTGTATGATCCATGCAGACAAAGCCTTAATTTTGACATTCGTTTCTCGTCTTTTTCCATAAAGACCTAGACTTGTCGTATCACAGTATTTCCTCAAAGTACACTTACAGGCTGCTTACCCAGGCTGCAAAATGCCAAGCTTCTCCTTCTAAGGTTTTTTTGAGGAAAAATTATATAAGCACAGATGAAATGAACTGTTTAAAACATACTCCATTTCTGCAATGCCATTCAACTACTCAGTGTTCAGATGTTTAACAAGTTTCTGGTAAAGTATCTGATTGATAGCCAAAGATCCCTTTCTTTTTCAGGTGAGCAGTTAAGATTACAGATTGTATCTATGTTGACCACCATTTATTTTAGTTATAGTTCATAAATTGTCTATGTATACTGCAGTAGTGTTAACACCATACAAAGTCTCTCAAAGGAAAGTAACATTCGTGTTTACAAAACTGAACTGTTTTCTTAATATCTATGTATACACACACATATTCTTAATCTTTAAATACATATAAATATTTATAAATGCCAAAGTGCAAAAAAATGGTCAATTGCATCACTTTACATACATAATTTTAGGAATAAAAGTGATTACATTGCATACCAAAATCTCTTAATTTTCAAACCCCTGTCAAGTTACATTGCATTTTGTTTTCCATCAGCGAGGAGGTTCTCGTGGCATTGACAACCACGTCACAAACCTGGCACTGAATTTCCCCTGCAGTCAGGAACAGTGATCTGGGGAGAAGCTGCATGCAGTGCATTGGGACCTACATGTGCACACTGGGAGAGCCTGGGAACTGCAGCATGCACCTGGACGGGTTTGGGTGGATATCATCTGCGAATGTGTCCTCTGGAGACACGTGCATTTGCAATTTGGGTTTGAATTAAACTGGAGTCAAAAATCCACAATATTCACAGACATTTCATGCATGCTCTGAAGGCATTCTGTAATTATGTTTCAATATAGGCCATAGCAAGAAGACACTGAAAAAATTAGGTATGACATAGCTTTTCCTACAAGATTTGCAAATAAACTCAGTTAATCTCAAGGCTGGGGTTTCTTCTCTTATTCCAAGAGAACAAGCTAACAGTGTGTACTAGGAGAAGGTCAGATACCAGTTCAAGTCATGAAGACAGGACAGTTCTGTTAAAAACATTAAAAGACAATGTGAATCACAGAATAAGTTAGGTTGGAAGAGACCTGGAGGTCATCTGGTCCAGCCTTCTCTTGTGCTGAGCAGCCCAACTGCAACAGGAAAAATTCAACTCCGCAAATATTCAAACCACATGGGGAAAAAGCAATAAATCTTTAAGTCTTCTAAAGCAGAAACTGTTAAAATGAACATAGCACAGTACATCTTCAGCTGAAAAATTTAGAAGTCTTGAAAAATGAAACCCAGCAGATGACTTCTATAATGAATCACTAATTGTTCATTGTGAATAGGTGTCTTCAGCTATTTTAACTTACTCAAATAAGGACTAAAAAAAAGCAAAAGAACAGCAAACTGTGCTGTTCTGCTATATGGTAAATAGGTATTTTTAAATGTTTTCCCAGTGACAAGAATGCCCTAAAAATATTTCACATATACCAACAGTGTCCAAAGATAAAAGTAAGTTATCCATAGGTTTAAAACCAAGCCAAGCAATAAGAAAAAACATAAGCCCCAATATCTTGCAATTCAATTAAACAGAATTTTAAAAATCAGAGATGCCAGAATACAATTCTGAAGTTAACATTAACTACTTTGTTTTTGGGTTTTTTAAAATCTCTGGGACACAAAAATCTTAATTTTTTGCTACAGCAAATTAAGCTACTAAAAAGGGGCAAAGTTTTAATATAAAAGCCATGTTTGCATAAGGAGAAAGTGCTGCTTTTCCAGTCATAAAGTCTGGAACAATGGACAATTGTGTTTTCCAAGAGAAGTATGTCAGTAATGCAGTGGCTGTCTGGGCCAGTATATTTTACAGGTTCTATTTATATATTCAAGACAAGAGTATCTGATCAACAGCTAAATATAGTGCCTTTAAGAAAGTGGTGTTTTACCCTATCTTGTACATCTCTATTACTCTTACAGTTCTATAGTTTAGTCACACACATGCACACATGAGATCCTTTAACAAAATTTCACACTTGTGCACTTTGAAGTGAACGTGCACAAAGTCACAAGTGTGTGTTATAAAGCAATTTAAGACCTACTCTATGGCAAATGCATTTTCTAATTCAACAGATTGTGCAATGTAACAGGCAATTTTGTATTATCTGATTCTGAAAACTGTATTGATAAGTCTGTATGGAAACAGCAAATAACCTCCTCCTCTTGTCTGACACAGCATTTAGAAAATATGTATTAAACATGTTTTTCTTCTCCAGTACAAACAGAGAGGTTGTCCTAAGGTGAGAATAGAACTAAGCTCTGTTAACTAAATACTTAATTTACAAGTGACTCAGAACTACTGTACTTTTATTTCTTTAATTACTCACTAGATAGAATGGACCCATTAAAAAAAATGGAAAATATTTATGCAGCTTTTTAAGACTGCAAGTCTCTCCAAGCCATCTCTCCTTTTATCAGAGTTTGTAGTGAATTAAGAGCATCACAGATAAAATTTCCTTTTCTGTTTATGTTTGTTAAAGGATGAGTATCACAAGCTAGAAAATACAGAACATTTTAGCACACTCTTCTAAACAGGCACTGCTTCACAGAAAAGTCACTCATCCTTCTTCAAGATTTATTTAAGCTACTGTATCTTCCATCCACATTCAAAAGACTGAAAAAGTTAGAGACACTCAGGTGAAATACGAAGTAATGGCTTTATGCTTTAAACTTCACGTTTATCTCTTCTACAAGAAGAGAGAATTGCTGAAAAGTGAAGATAGAAAGGGCTGGATTTAAAAAAAAAGTGCTATGTGGAAGAAAAACTGCCCTTTAAACATAGTACAGAGAGCATTCCACATGTGAGCTCACACTTACACACAACACTCCAGCTGTTAAATAAAGCAAACTGCCACAGTCACACATTAAAACAAACTTCATAGGGACTATACATTCAAAAAACCTACTAATGAGCAATACTGTACTAAAATGTAAACAACCACTGTGTCACAGAAGCCTGTCAGCTGGGACTGGAGATTGATGAACCCACTTAAGAGGAGTTATTGGCTAAAAGTCTATTATAACTGCTCACCTGAAATAGGCTGAAACAAAGAAAAGCCTATAATAGTGTCTAAATTCAAACGGTTTTTTTTCTTTAGACATTGATTTGCTTTCATTCTACAACATTAAGCAGGCAATTTCATAACAACTGAGTAAAAAAACAACAGGCAGAACATGCAGAACATGGAGTTTTTCTACTTGGTTCCATTAACTCACAAGCAATTCAGGCCCAATGGAAACAAGAGTTCTTTTCCAAAGTCAAGTCTGCAATCGTGGCTGATCATCGACATCCTTCGAGGGGTCCTGTCAAGGCATCCAGGCTGCTGTCTGTGTCTGAGGCCAATGTTTGCTCTGTTGACATGGATGAAATGTCATTGATAGATGATGACTGGGAAGGACTGGTGTTGCTATTCACTGCTGCATCTGTGCTAAGAAAACCAAACATAATAAAATCTGAGGCAAGACAATATTGCAGACACAAATAACCACGCTTCTGGGCTGTGAGCAGCACTTTCCCCACAGAAATCCTTAGAAAATCAAAGAATTAATAAAAGACGAGAAAAGCAACCACTAAGGGCCCTAGCACTCAAAAGCCAAGGTGACCTTTTAAGAGATTTTTTTCCTCCCTCCCTGTGGAGGAAAGGGAGAAAAAACTAACAATGTACAATGTGAATAGTGACTTGAGTGTCAAGAAATTTAAAAGATATAGTTAATAAGAGACAGTACAATATTCTGATTACTGAACCATGAGAATAGCAGCAAACACAAGGACTCAATCGTGGGCACAAACACTTTGCACTGTTAAGTATCCTGAGGGAGCCCTAACTCTGTTTAACTCTGCAGGAAAGGGGTTCACGCTCAGCCACAGAACAGCATTCAGCCCAGAAGTTACCTGTGCACCAGGTGAGGTAATGGGGTGCCGATAATTTAATTTGATGACTGAGCCCTTTGGGGAGAAGGCAGTTCAGGGTGTGAGACACACAAGACTAGAGAAGTTTTTCTAAAAGTTCGTAACAATTAAAAGCCAGAGCACATGGATCTCCAAGGCAGATCTGTCTCAAGAGTCCCAAAAAACAAAAGCTTTGCCTACCTGGGTTATCAAGCAGGATTCTTCATTCACTAGACCAGCACTACGTGTGACAGTTACAGAACTACTGAAACAATGACTAACCTGAGGGCTGATCTTTTACCACACCATTCTTGCTCCTTTCTTCCCAATCCATAACTTCTTTGTATATTAATTCTTATGAGAGAACAGTGGGAGGAAAGAGAGGCAGAAAAAACACTGTAAGATCGCAGAGGATTTGCATACAATTCACATTTGTATCAATGTACAAGGAAATGGTTAAGGGTCAGTCTGGACATAGAACTGTAGAGGCATTTATTTTCCCTCTTTCCAGCCCTACAGCAGTGGTAAGAAAATTATACAGATTTTCTCAAGCATCACAGAAGGACATTAGGACCGTCCCAAAACCAACATATTATATAAATAGCATAGCTGTCCATTTAAAAATAACAAATATCCCATCCCAAAATTTTATGTATACCTACAATACGCTGATATTAACTGTAAAAAAAAAAAATATAGCAGATTTGTATTTAAAATCTGATTTTATGTAAACTCCCCTGGAAATCTTACTTTGATAACAAAATAATATACAAATATTTATTCTTGAAGAACCATCTCCATAGGTGTATTGAGGAAAGCCTGGATACTTTGAAGAAGGTTAAATAGTTAAAATATTGTATGAAAACCCTCATTTACTAATCAAGGGCAACTTCGGATACAGGCACCTGAACAACAACCAGAAAAAAAACAGGTGTAACTTGAATCTCAGAAGTTTGTGTATGTACCCATAGTCTTAATGTAACTTAGATAACAGTATCCAAATAGATTAAGAACTCTTTAATTCTGAGTAACAATGTTTACAAATGCATTCAATTAGATTTAGCTGATCCATTTTACTTTTCCACCTTGCAGTAATCAAAGATGATTTGAAGCTTCTCTATCTATGGAGGCATGCCCCAAGGACAATGTATGTATATATCAGCCAGAATCAATATCTGAAATTTATAAAGCTGTTTTACAAAAGCAAGCAGCTTTCAAAGCAGTCATAAAAGATGTCTATTACCCTTCGTCTTGTGAAGGTAGATGTTAAAACTTTAACTGCCTCACCATTTAATGGTTTTGACTAAACCTGTAAGGTGGAATTGATTTCAATACCACAGTGCTGTTTATTCTTTTAAGTCAACAGTTTAATCTATTTGGTCAATAAATAAGCAATGAGATTAGAAAAAAAACCACACCAAAGAACTCTCCTGCTATTTAGGATTCCTAGAACAAATGAACTAGTAAATATTGTCACGAGATATGGCTTAAATAATGCACACTGAGAAGAGGCATGTTTCTTTTTCAGAGAACTCTCCATCAAGGAAAAAACTACAGATTACAAACACTTAACAAAGAGGGAAGGAAGAAACAAAACTGCAGCATTTTGTTGAACAGACTTCAGAATGTTACATGTATATATGAACATACACACACCTATGTGTGTATTCACTCCACACACAACATATTTCCATTATTGATTTCCTTTCCTATTGCCACAGGCAGTAATGCTTATTTGGAACAGTGGGTTCCAATCAGTTACACAATCCAGCACACACTGCAGCCACTCATTAAAAACACAAGATATTGCAATAAATGCAATTTGTCATGTTCACTTCTTACCTTTCCATTCTTCAATTGCATGTTCTCTTTCTTCCAATTGTGCATCATAGATTTGAGGTGGAGGCTACAAAGAAAAGAAAAGTCTATAGTGTCTGCTACATCAGGTTAACACACCCAAGCATAACTAAAAATCTAAAAATGACAACTTTTTTAGCATTTTTACCTTCACTGTTGGCAGTTTATTCCCTATGCCTCAAATACACATTCATTTTACAACTCCAGAATTTGCTTTTAAGTCTTGCCTCACATTGAAAGGCTGCTTAAAAGCATCAACCAAAATTAAATTCATTGCAACACTTTGTAAGGCCTTAGAGCAAGTTCCTGTCTCAAAAAGCCCTGGATTGCCACCAAACAGGCACCTCTTTCTATAAAGTAAAATTAAATACCAACAATCACTTTCAAAATTACATCAACTCCCCACCAGCAGCTGTTCTCCAGGTGATTCTGCCCCTAATACTCATCTGAAGGCTTCCTGTGTGACTCCTACTAGCCAATGAATGAGTTCAAAGCACGCTCTTGACTAAAATTAAAGGTATTTTTAAAGTTATTGAATTGTAATCTTAAAAATTTATTTTAATTGCAAACTTACAGCTTCTGCTTCAGCTGGATCATACCAGACAGTAATATAAGGATGACGTAAGGCTTCATCTACAGAAATTCTCTTGTCTGGATCTACTACAAGCATTTTTGACAATAAATCTCTAGCTTGGCTGGCTAGAAAGTAAAGGTGAAAAGAACACACATGTAAAAAAGCTGTAGAGTTTCATGTCTGACACAGGAAATGAATACTGGGAACACAGGACATGCACTGCAACATTTCACTTCTGTTCTAGAGAATAAAAGAAGCTGGGTTGTTGGGTTTTTTTATTTTTATTTTCTCAGCAATTATCAAAAGATAAATTATAGCCAATGTGAACTGTATGCACTAGAAAAAGATGATCAGAAATAACCTCAATAAGAAGTATTACTTTTGGAGAACATTGAGTGACAGACATTACTCAATAGATTGAAATTAAGAAAATTAAATGGAATCCTGGGGACAGGGAAATAATATGTATTTAGTAACTAGGATTCCAGAACTTGTCATAAATAAAGAAACAAAGTATACAGTTTTTAATGTTGACACCTACTGCAAACATTTTATTAAGTTTTTAAATTAAGTGTGCTGCAGACATTTTAAATTAACATCATAGAAAAAAAGAGAGAAAAAACTCAGCTTACTTTTTAACTTGTCACGATCAGATTCTGATGGAAATATCCAGTCTGGGAAGAGCTCTTCAAACTTAATACCAGGATATTTTGGCCTGTTTTCTACATAATTCCTCACTGTAGGCTGCAGTTTCTTCATGAAGTCTGCTGATGGTGTTCCTAATTGTTCAATAACTTTATTCCATTGATCAATATCTGCACCATATCTTTAGGAAAATCAGCTGAAGAATTTGAGGTCTGCACTCTAAAAAAATACCACTTACAAAATCTGAGAAGTTAATGGAAACTTGAACAGAGGACACAAAGATGAACTTCATTACAGCATCAGCAGTATTCTGAGCTGCCATGCAAAAAGCTCCACTGACACAAAAATAAGACTCAGATTTTGTAATCTGAAGGACAGGCTGGAAGTGCTGCACAATGCATTATGCTTAAGTATCTTTTTCTAATTATAATACTTTTCTGGAGTCCAAAAGCTTTATTTGGCAGTTGTATCCATAGCAAAAAAGGTCAGAAAAGAAAGGCTGCTGTGGAATCTTCTGAAGTGCAACACAACAGCAGGAACACTGAAGATTCTTGAAGGTAGAGAAAAATACACAAAAAACCCTAAAGCACAAATGCCTCCTATCCAAAATAAGGAATTTTGCACCTATCTCCTAAGGAAATCAAGCTTTGGGTTGGAGCATTTTGCAGGGCTGTAGCTGCATCGTTGGGGGCTTTTTTTGGTTAGTGCTTGGGTGGGGTTGGTTTCTTTTTCCACTTCAGAAAAGGTTCAGAGGAGTTCTGAACAGGAAATCCATATTCCAGAATGTTCTACAGCAGGTTCTTTTGTTTAAGTGTATCAACCATGGTAATACCCACAGATAACTCTGTTCTTAAATTAAAAATTCAAGTATTTTGTAAGAACAGTATTTACAGGCCACAAGCTGAAGTTGTGCCTCATGTTTCTTCAGGACTGCCCCTTCTCCCTCTCTCACGTGAAGGCATTTTCCCCAGACACAGTGACACAGAGATAGCAGAGCCTGCTCTGAACCAGCCTCACTGGGGAAACAAAGCTCATTTATCACACTGAGAAGACACTGCATTAATATTCCTGATATTTAAGTCTCCTCAGATTTACACTTTCCAGTTTTTTCTGATAAAAAGAATGTGCAATTCCAGCAGAGCCTATCCATTGACCTTGCAAACATTCATAGCTCAATTCAGAATCTAGCACTTCAACCTATCCATTCTCGTAGACAGATTATGCAACTGAACAACAAACATGCTGTACTTTGAATTAAGATGTATTTAAAAAACACCGAGGTGCTTCTATTTCAGTTAGTGTGTCAAGAATACAGCTTGGAATATATGTATAGTCACTGCTCCATGCTAAGACTTTAGATTTCTGATACAAAGATTGAAAATTTTATTTGCTCATTGAATGCATTCCAATGGAAAAGCTATATTAAAGTCAAAATTAAGAAGTGAATATTATTAACACTCATGCTAAAACAAAGCACAGACAAAGAGAAAATTAACATACATCAGGAAATTTTGTTCCTAGCTGAGAATCTGATTTTTGTGAGACCTCCACCAATCTAGATTCAAGAAGATGCTTTTCCTTTGACTACCCAGCAGCCTGGATAGTCAGATAATCAAATTAGAGTCCAGTTTATTGAGGTCTCAGAGGACTGCAGGAAGGGCAGAAAACTTAATGACCTGTCCCACTTTAGAGGTAAAAATGGGCAAAGAACAATATCTCACTTTCAATGTGCTTTACAGATGGTGAAAATTGAAAAAAAACAATATAGGATGGACTTAAAATAAGCCTCTTATCAGAAACCCAAGTGGGATTTGAGTATAAAGCAGGCAGAGTAAGCTCTGTGAATGACCTGGCAGCCTTCAGACAAAACCACTCTCCCCATTCTCAAGACTTCGGGGTCAGAAAGAACCAGGCATTTAATCCATGCCAAGTCTATTTGCCTTTTGGGACTCTGGAAGAAGAGAAGTTGAAAACAGAGTCCTTATTACGATCACAATAAAGCATGACTTTTCCCCAGAAAGCACAAATATCCCTCGTGCTTTTTGCATTGGTCAGGCAATCAGTTTCCTTCTCCATATGGGCAGAAAGAACATGAAAAACACTCCGCTGCTGCCAGGCTTTTCCATTATTTCATCTTAGGTATCTACATTCCCTGGTTTTTCTACATTTCTCATTTCCAGTGCAACAGCTACTGGCAGTAACTCAGGCCTCCCCAGCAGAGTCAGGAGCAGGTTCTGTGCATCCATCACCCTGGCAACGCCGAGCATTTCATTCCTCCCAGAGCACTGCTGCAAGTATCCCAGAAATCCCCATCCACCATCTGGGAAAATACAAATTACTGAGTCTAAGGGTAGGTTTTCCTGAAGACAGTCGATGGCACAGCATTGGGCAATATGCTGAACTTGGCTCCCTCCTCTAGATGCCCAAATAGTAAGACATTTTAAAATTTAACTTAAAAAAAGCAACCAAACGAAAGAAACCCCACACACAATCAACAAAAGGAAAGCTTCAAGGCCATGCACAGCAGCACTGCCCTGCCAAGACAATCCTGCAGCTGAAGGTTATAACCTGACCCACACAGTGATCACTCAGGAAAAGCCTCAACAACACAAACAGTAGTCAGTATCTCACATTAAAGAGAACTGAAACTCTTACAAGAAGCAAAAATTCCTGTAAGCACAGCTATGCACTTCCAAATCAGGAAAAGGAGTCTCCTTGAAACAGACTGGTGGAGCTTCAGTGACCTTGAGAGAATCACAAATCATAATTTGCATATTCAACAAGTACGAACAAAATTTCCTTCATTTATTCATGAATAAATCAAAATAGCCCATGCTAACAACATGCAGGTGAAAGACACATAACATCCATGAAGAATTGTGTTAGGTTGGTCTGAAGGCTTCAAAAGGCAAAATAATAAGTATAGAAAGGAAGAACGGTAGAAACAAAAAGACTTATTTAACATTTAATTATTTTACTACTAAAATAATGTATGATCAACTGTTGAAGATTAGTGTCATGAAATTTGGCATTAAAATTGGAAGTCCTCCTCTATAAGATACATAGGTATCTGTGAATAGGCACTTGATGTTTTCAGTGGTGGCTGCTCCTTGCTGATGAGCAAAAATATTGTATTGGCTTAAAAAACTTGGAGCACAATTATGAAGACAGGGTGCCCAGAGAAGCTGTGGCTGCCCCATCCCTGGAAGTGTTCAAGGCCAGGCCGGATGGGGTTTGAAGCAACCTGGTCTTGTGGAAGGAATCCCTGCCCTCGGCAGAGAGGTTGGAACTAGATGGTTTTCAAGGCCCCTTCCAACCTAAACCATTTTGAGACTATGATTCTACGAAATATTGGTCAAAAATATTGG
This sequence comes from Acanthornis magna, assembly GCA_036785705.1. NCBI lineage: Eukaryota > Metazoa > Chordata > Aves > Passeriformes > Acanthizidae > Acanthornis > Acanthornis magna. The sequence goes on from JAWUZG010000092.1 coordinate 4,708,809, forward strand.
AGGGAGAAATGGAAAAATAACAATCTTATAGAAAAATTAAGTCCAAAATCAAATTTTCATAAAATGGAAAAAAAAAAAGAACCTCCAGAAAGTTTTTCTTTTTATGTTAAATAACAGTAATAAAAAAAGATCTCATGCAGGGTGCTTGCCATTGGGTCACCTTTGCCCAGCAAGTGCTAATAAACAAGAAAAAAATCTGACTGAAACTCAAAAAATTGTGCAATAAAAAAATGAATCTACTGTTCAAACAAATAATAAGCAAAATCCATGCATAGTTAAGAAGTAACTTTGTAGGCTTTTGCTTAAAACACTTATCTACAAAGAACAAGAGTAAAAAAGCAGTTAAGTATATTTTCTATTTTTCAAACCTAGCAGTATCTGTCTTTTAAACTACAAAAGCTGAAGCTCCTAACACATTGGATTCAACCACTATAAATTACATGAAATATAATCTACTAAGAAAATAAAATGGAAAGCTCAACAATTTGGTTAATGACACTAATTTCAAAGAGTAGAGTGGATCTAGTCAAACATATTATTGAAAATATTATTTATGCTTTTATACCGATCTAAAGAATTGTGTTTCTGTTGGAAGTGGAATGGGATTCAGGGATGACTAGGGAAGGATACGATCAGTGCCTTGGAATATCACACAACCTTTCACCAATTCTCCCATGATGCACCCAACTGACCAGATATCAACTGAAAATAAAAGTGAAATGATCAAATTATGAAGTATCATGAACAAATGTGAGGAAAACAAACAAAACCATCTGCATCTACAGTAAAACACAACAACGTGGAAAACCAAACTGCTCACATGAATTTTCAATCATATCAACACCAACTGACTGTTCCTGAATTTTGTTATTAGAATTTTGCAAAACATAGTCAGCGTGTACACTTGTGAAACGACCATGAAGAAGGATACAATCTCTTCCTGGGAACAGGACTTTATGGAGGACCATTTCTGCCATAATGCACCCAACAGACCAGATATCCACTATCATATGTTAGGTGCAACAAGGACAAAAGATTAAAGAGGTTTTTTTTTTAAATACAACAAAGTTATTTATTTGTAAGCTCACACTGTATTCCCACAGTCCTGCAGATAATTTATTTTTGTCCCAACCAGAACAATCTCTGAAGTTCTGATCCACATCAGCACTTGCTGTACAACAAGCTGCCTTCTGCACTAATTAAAGTGGTTTTATCGTTATCAAGGGCCCAGCAAGCTCCCACAAGTCCCTTGTTTTACACAGCCAAAATTACAGGTATACTAAACCATGGCATCCTCAAGCCCTTGTGATAAAGCAAAAAGCATGTAAGTCCAGTGCTAGTAAAAATCAGCAGGTGAAACCCCCAACAATGCAACAACCACTTCCTTGGCAGCAATTTTATTGGTTGAATGTTCAAGGTATTACAGCAGTGTTGTTTTTAATAATATAACACCCAGCCTCTTTAAGCACTATGCAGACTTAAGAAACATAAGACATGGTTTACGATAGGGATCTGCAGCATATTTTAATAAGCAGGGAGGCAAAAGGCAACACTCTGTCAAAAGGTGATGTTTCAGAAAAAAATTACATTGATTAAAGGGTTTATTATTTATATATTGATCCTTTGTTGTTTTTTTTTTTTTTTAATACCGGCCAGCATCAGTTTCTCAACAGTTTTTTTTGAGAATAAAAAACATGGCAAAAAGATAATAGGTGAATATATGACAAGATAGCAGGAGTGGGGGAGCACTATATGTTAAATGGAGAAAGGCACACAGAACAGAAAACTATTATACTCTCAACAAAATTACCCTGTAATAATTTTGATTTCCAATACCATGATCAGAATACTTTAACAACAAACTTGACAGGGGGAAACCAGCCCTCCCTCCTCTTTTTAAAGTAGTTATGTTCCAGGAGAGACATACTTTAGACAGAAGATTTAAAGCATTGCTCCAGCAACTTACCATTCTCTTTATATCCCATTCCAAGGATAACCTCTGGCGCTCTGTAATACCGTGTTACTACATATGGAGTCATCATAAAGTTAGTACATGCTGTCCTTGCCAGTCCAAAATCAAGGATTTTTAGCGTGCAATCTGATTTTACTACTATGTTGCTGGGTTTCAAATCCTAACAAGAAATTACTTTAGTTAAGGAAGGATTAACATACAGAATACCCACACACCCAACTCCACAAACAGTACAAGCCAAAAATTCACTTTACTAACAACTGCATTTTCCCGCTCTGGCTTATGTGCTTATTTATACAACAACTCCCACCCCCTTCCTCCCTGTTCCATAACAACTGTGATCACAAAGAGTATTGTTAATGATCTACTACTACCTACTCTGTGGATGATACCAGCTGAGTGGAGATGCTTGATACCACATAGCATTTGGTAAAGAAGATAAGACATTCTTTCATGATCCAATTCCATATGAATAACCTGGCACAAATTTGCATCCATCAGCTCCATAACCAAATATCTAAAGCACAAAAAAGAAAGCATTAAGAAAACTCAAGTCTTACTTTTCTTATGAGGTTTAAGTTTAGCGTAAAAGATATTTAAGAAAAATCAACTACTTTGCTAACCTAAGTGTCAAAAAGCCAATGATAAAAAACCGCATGCATGATCACAGTTACGAAGTAAAATTATCTATTCAAAAAGTCTTACTATTAAAAATTAAGTGTTCAATATTCCATCACAAAATATTAAAATGCCACTAGTTTTATAAACAGTAATACAGAGAATAATACTGTCTTTATGCATCATGAAAAACTAAGACTGAGTGAAGCTGATGCAGAGATTGTGGACATTGAAACAAATGCTCTCTTTCACTATATTTTACTCTTAAAAAATTAGAAAATTATCCTAATGACAGTGAAAACTAAGAATCATAAAATAAGTTCCAATTGTCATCTACTTACCATCTTCAGACACAAACACTCCCTCATTTACCCAAGCAGCCTAATCACAAACCACAACAGCAAATTCACTGGAACCTAGGGATATCCCATCAATCAAATGGCCATGAATCCTTTCTAGACCAATTGATAATGCTTGAATAAAAAAGAAATACATTCAGTTCTGACTGGAGGCCAAAATACTGTAGTGCTGATGTGACTTGTACAGTAAAAAAAATGGCTGTCATGTTATCCAGACCAAGTTATTATCCTGAGGCAATCCGTGAGCTGAAGGACAATGTATACAAACCAGATTCATATGCAAGCAAAGTATGGCAGACTGATGAATAAAAGGTAAATATCTCCTTTTCATTTCCCACTTCAGCTTTTAGCTACTCTTGATTTTCAAAGCGTGAAGTCTGTAGGATACTGGAAATCCATCTCTAGGGCTTAGGCCAGTATTTGTCAGAGAAAATGAAAAAAATCTAGTACTTACACATCCTGAAATTCTTCTAGTGACTTCTGTGGTGTAAATACATTTAATAAACTAATAATCTATAAAATAAAAACAAACATTAGAAGAAACTTCTGTTTTAATTCAAACAAAACTCCACTACTGCAGAAGTTACTATGCAAAATAAAGCGCACACTGTTACTATATACACAGTTTGAATGTTACTTGGCTGCACCTAATTCACATATGCTGAAAAACTGCCAATTCAGAAATAGTTCCAAACTGCAGCATGTCTGCCAAAGGAACCAAGACAGGATAAAATCACTTTTTTTTTTTTTAAAGGTTATATGACACCTTCTATCTTCCTCCCCAGTGCCTGAAATATATCCCATTTCCCCCCATAAATAATAATAATCTCTTATTTTGAATCACATGCTGCACAAGGAATTTTAACCAAGGCTGTCCAACACCACGTGCACAGAGGTGCCCCATGCCATCCCATTAAACTTAGATTATGATGTACTATTTCCAGAACTGCTAAAATGACTGTACTGCCATCTTTAATAACCACCTTGCTTTTATTCTGCTACATCTGGGCCTCACCAAAAGCTTACTTTAAAATCCACCCTGAAAGGCTAATTGACTGCAGGAAGTTTGAGACTTGATTGCACAACTTCAATAATCAGCAAAGTTTGTAGTTCATGTTAGTACCAGAACATAACAGTCACATAAACCATATATTCTTGTATTTGAACAATGAAGTATTGACATCAAGGCTCACTTTAGAGGGTTTAAAAATTTCAAAAGTCACAAGTATTTTTCATAACACTTCACTTTTGTAGACAGCACTGCAGCCCTGCAAATACAGTTAAACACTGTATTTTATAAAGATCTTGCCTAAGCTAGCTCAGAAGACTTAAACACAGTGAAGTCACAAGGGTCAAATGTACAAACCATCCCAGTGCCAAACAGGCTTTGCTGCAGTATGACTTAAAGAGGGCAAATTCAACAGAGCAAGGTCTGGTCTCTAAAGCTGACACTGATGGCAGCCCTGTACCAACAACACAGCAAAAACCTTGTCCCCTTGGCACTTCACACCCCAAAACAGCTCACCCAAAAACTATCTTTCCAGTCTGTCACTATTTCCATTCCTTTGGTTACTAACAGCAAGAGAGCAAATCCTAAGCTTTTTCTCATAACTCACAGTAACAAGAGAAACACAAAGCCCAACTCACATTTTTGTGATTGACGCACTTTAACAGAACGAGCTCTCTGTAGGCCCTTTTCGCGTGGGTTTGGTTCTGAAAAGGACGACTCAGCTTCTTCACAGCAACATTGATTCCAAGCACTGTATCAAATGCAGCACTAGAAGTGTTCAAAGACAAACAAGTTGAAGTCTGTTTGAGGGAGAGGAGGGGGCAAAAGGGAGGCAGAAGCGAGGAAGGAACGGAATCAAGATTTAAGACAAAGCATATCTGCTCACTCGTTTGTACTAACTTCACCTCATTTTAATTCAGAAAAGAAACATCCTTAAAAACTACACAACCTTTAATAAATAAAAATAAGTCACACAGAAGCCACTGACATTCATCAGAGGTCTTCCTGCACTCCTTTCTGTCTTTAGACTGAAACTGCTGACTCAAGACTCACACTCAAAATTGCAAGATCTAAAAATATTTTATTTGAAATCAAGAAGCATTCCAGCTGTCTAATTTGTATATTTGGAATACTTTTTGGACACTTTTGCTGACTGACAATCATTTAGTATTTGCGGTAGAAATTTCTCTTTGATAAAGGAGAGTCACAACCATGTCTCCATGACCCCTTTTGCAGAGATCAATAGTCTCCTGTAGGCAGTTTGCAATGATAAGAAATGGTAGTGCCTAGCAGAAAATTACATTCATCATCTGCTTTTGGGTGGAAAAAAAAGAGAAATATGGAAAACTCAGACTGAAGAGAGCAATCCAAGAGTTTAAAAATGAATATGACCATTAATTTTACCCTCGTTTTCAGCTGTGCTTGTTCCTTCCCTCTACAGTTTGAGGTCAAAGTGTAAACGTGCTTTAATAGCTGTAAGAATATGAAGCTAAATTCTCTGTATCAAGACTAAAGTGGGAATGTTGTTCCTTGTCAGCACACAGACTATTTGGCAAAATATATGTGGAATCATAGAACATGCTACTCAGGAGTTCCAGTCTTTAAAGAGTTTCAGTTTAAATAAGGATTCCCACATTACCCGATTTCCATTTAATGTTACTTTCAATGGGTAGGAAAGAATTCTCATTCACATATTTTCCAAGCACATTTAAGCCCTTTGTGAGCTCCTTTCCTTTCTCATCAAGTGACATCAGACTTAAAAAGACCATCACACTACAGTACTCTTACAAAAAGTACAGCTTTCCTGGGAGAACACCACCACTCAAATGATATCAAGTTTCCCAGCATAAAGTTACTGCTTTCCCTCCTGGAGAAAGCAAAACCACCACAAAGCAGGGCTCACCCAGGAGATGTGTTTTCTTGGGACATGCCTCCAAACTTGAACCAATGTGCCACTTACACTAAAGACTTACTTTTACTTCAGCTTAGTTCTGTGAAACGCGTAAGTCATTACTGAATGTTACAATCAATCTCTGAATTAATGCCTTTATGCCTGTGCAAAAGGAAACACAAAGTGGGAGGAAAGCAACTGGCCAGACAGTTGGAGAAATTATTTTCCTCCCAAACATGAAAGCACTGATATTTCAGTATTCACCCAAAGGATGTTATATGTAAATTAATTTTTATATGCTAAAGCCTTTAATGTTTAATGACTTCCATATGTAAATGACTATACCTGTGAATTAGTATCAAATCAGTAATCAACAGGGTCTGCATAAGCTAGCTGTAAATCACAGGGCAGCAGTGAACAGAGGAATAATTTTAGGGGAAGTGTCCCTCTGTGATCAGACAAATCAGATGTATGTCAAACCTCGGTCTAAGCACATATGAAGAACTCCACCTGAACCTCTTATTTTGGAGATTCACTAGAAAATTTAGGAAATCAAAGACAAGAAAGGAAAAAAAAAAAAAGATGTCAGGAAGTTGAAGACAAAAGTTACTTTGATTCAGTCCAAAATACATTACAAGACTCCAGATGTATTAATACTTAGGAACAAAGAAGTGCAGTAAGTTAAACATGTGCTTCGTACACAAAATACAAAAGGTATATCCAGTTTCTCTCCTAGCCTGTTTGCAGTGTGAGCTAGAACACTATATAACAACTGAGGGTTGTTACTAACATCTAGCTCTCATTTACTGTTTTTCCTAAGTATATATTTTTAAACCTACTTATTTTCTTACATTTTAATATCAAAGATAAAACTATACGAAGCAAGACCAATGGAGGCTCCCATTAACATCATGAGGAAAAAAAAAGGCAAATTTAGACCTCTCCTAGCTAATGTGACACAAGCGGTATTAAAATTTTCTCATAATAGAAATGAAATCCAAACACAAAACTCCAGAGACACTTTTCCTTTTTTTTATTTTAAACACTGGCTGATAAAAAACCCCATCACATCTGTGTGTTATACTAATGACTTAACAACTTTTTCAGCCAAACATAACAGAATAGGACTCATCTTACACTGAATTTTCTACATTTTACCTTCTAGTATTTCATATCTTTCCCTTGTCTACTATAAGAGATTTTAGAAGAAATTAAGATTTTGCACTTTGTTCAACTTGAGCTATTTCACAGGAAGATGAAAATTTATGCAATGTTTCACTCTGTTGTTCCATAAATCAAGCAGTTTCAGAACAAGTCAATAAATCAAATAATTTCTTCTTCTTCCCAACACACTGACCTTAACACTACCTGCATTTCATTTTGAAGCAGAGACACAGTCAAATTCATCTGGATTAGAAATGCTCTGCTTCTAATGAAAGGAGAAATGTTTTCAACCACCCCAAATTCCTGCACACCATCTAAGCCAAGAGTAACTCTGAGAACATTTATATCTGGAAAATGTCAGCACTGTGCTAAATCTTACCCAAACCCCAATGACCAAGATCTAGGACCCCCTCATCACTCAACCCACTGAAGAAGAACCAAATATGATGCTCTCATTTTGCTTGTTCGTCACCTACCAGTAGGGCAACAGGGGTATCTAAAAAATTTAAAAATAAAGGCATGCTCTCACAAAAATGCACTCTTTTCCTACTTATATAACTTATTTTGGTTATGAGAAGGCCAAGAAGACATGGGCAGGTGCTGTATCAGAAGTCGTTCACAGTACATGAGTCATCACACTTATTCTGCAGATTTTATAGATGAAGACAAACTGCAGGCTGGATTCAAAGCACGAACAGCCCACCATGTGTTGTGATTACGTTAGTATCACAGAGTTCCTGAGTACATCTGCTTGCTCCCCTGTTTATGGAATTAAAACCCACATCAATAAACATTTCTGCTGTTACCAAGTAAGTTTTGCCCTACAAAATACGGGCTGGCACTAAGTTGTGCAGAATGGATTGCTGCAGTCTAAAAAACATTTGAAAGTGTTTACCTTTAGCTGGCCCAGAGGTGTGGTGCCACACAAGAGACTAAGGTCCAGGATCAGCCTAAGGACTCCCACGTCCTGGGCCACTGGAGGCTGGACACAAAGCTGGGGTTACACACCAAGGGAGAGCTGGCCAGCCCAAGCCCTCACACAGCATCCCTTTCTGGTTAATCCATGGAGTGACAATGACACTGATTTGCCTCATCCTGCCAGCTAATGGCAAGGCACTGCATTGATGGCTCCTAGAAATGGACAGGAGTGATTGGGAATAAAAGAGGGGGAAGAAAGGGGGCCATGATGAAGAAACGAGTAAAACCCAAAATCTCTCACCATTGTCATACCTTACACTGCAATATCACAACTACAAGGGGAATGGGAGAACTAGAAACAGAAATAAAGTGGTTAATGAGAAAGGAAGAAATTTGTTGACCATTCTAATTTATGCAGTTATCCAAATATTAATTTTCCCTAAAAACAAAACAAAAAAATAGGTTTGCACATGAACTATAGCAAGCAATTGGCTTAGAATTTATTTAGTCCATAACCCTGTAACAAGAGAATTTATTATCAGTGTTTTACGTTCTGGTACCTCTATCAGAAATACATGCAAATTTTGCTTTATATTTATAGCTTTTACATTTAAATAAAGTATTTATTACTCACCAAACGATGCCCTGTGCCCCTGATCCTATGGGCTTCAATTGCTGGTAACGTTTTAGCACAGTGAATGTTGAATCTGCAACTTGAACACTGTAAAATTGACTATCACATTTACTGTCAGTCATGGTGTAGTGTCATGTAGTTTTCTCTCTCAGGGACCTGGTAAAGTTTTCAAGATCTTAAAGAAAAAGAAAGAAAACAAATGTTCAATATCTGACTAATTTCAGGCAGACAAGATGGAAAATGTGATACATATTTTAATACATATGAATTTTTCAACAGCACACCATTAAACAAACATTCTTTCAGTTTTGTGCATTACCACTACTAATGAAAAATACTTGCAGACAGACAGCAATTACAGCTTTCACAGCTTTATGGGAATGCACGTTCCTACTCCAATCCCTCAAACAAAAAGCAGCTAAGTAAACGACTCTCAAAACAAAAACACCCAAATACAACAACTCTCTGCTCCTTGAAGGCTACTACATAACTTAGAAGTACTACGATGTGCTAGGACTGTATTAATTTCTGTATTAGAGAAAATCAGAACTTATGTTATTCCAACAGAGAGAACACAGACAAATGTGACAACAGACATTCACAGACAGAAGGAAGCAGGGTTTCAATAAAAGATTTGATTAAAACAGCAAAACAGGTTTGAAACAAAACTGCCCCCCACATCCCTGTGGCTGCTTCAAGTTCTCCAACATCCTTTTCAGCCCTGTTCAGCAGGAAATTTCAAGGAGGGCTCTGCCTTCTCACCTCTGCCAGGCAACCCTTCCCTGAACCAGACCTACGGCAACACGTTCTCCTTTCCATCCTATACACACCACAACACCCTACACCATCACTCACTGTCCTTATAGTACTACAGAAACAGAGTTTTGTGCTAGTTTAAAAGAGACTTTCCTGCCACAATAGAGAGTAAGCTAAATCCATCTGTCAAGAATGAATTAGAGGTAAGTAATTACATCAGAGAGCACAGTAATGGACTAAACCTCTTTAGCTCTGAAGTGCTACAGTAACGAGAGCACAGATCACCAGTTTTCCTGGGTGTCCATCCCTCTTCCAAACCTTACAAGAAAATTACCTCAGTAATTACTGAAGAGCTCTCTAACAAATTCTCCCATTTTTAATTTTGCATTCACTATGACAAATAGTGCCATTAGAGCCCAGAGTGATTTGCACAGGCAAATCACTTGAAACTTGTTCCTTAAAACAGGAAACGCAAGCAGCCCCTTCCCCCGGAGCAGCTGTGTCCTGCACTGTCTGCTTGGGCTACAGAAAGAACAGCTCATATCTCTCTTCACTGGCCCCACAGAATATTTGTGAGCCAATGCAAAACAGAAAAGCCTCAAGAGCAACCCAGACACCCACCCTAGAAGGGCACAAAGCCACACAAATAAGTTTTGGTTGCTTCAAGTATTAGAATTTGGATTTCCTCTCTTCCTCAGTGAATGTAGGAGGGAGCAGCATCTTTTCCATGTTTTAAGTCAGCAGATAAACTCAAGGAATCTGCAGTAAAACAGGTGGAAGACCTCCAAGTACTACTAAAGACTGAGTTGAAACGAAACTATAATAGTCTTAAGAGATTCTCAAGAAATGTCTGAAGTCCCTTTTACCTTCTAGTTTCTCAAAATATACACAGCATTTTAAGAAGCAGACATTCAATTGGGTCATCTCTGGCAGCAATTTAGACCATCAGTTTACTTGAGATTTCCTCTTAGAAGCTTTAGAGAAAAAGCAGAGGAGAAAGGGTCAGCAAAGGGAAAATGTGGGCTACCAACTTTCTGCCTCTGTCACAGCAGGAACAGGGGGAAGAAGGAAGAGAACAACATCTCCTACACAGTAATTTTAGGGGCAGTCAGATGCAGTTTCACAGCCAGCTCAAACTAACATGAGACCAAAGTGATGCCTCAAGAGCAGCTCCCAGACTTTCCTAGTACATACCACTCTCCTTTCCAACCCTTTTTACTACTCCAGAGCTACGCACCCTGAGGAACCAAATTTTTTAATGAACAGTCCCTGAGCAGCCATGGTATTTTCACTGAATCCTCATTATTGGAAGAAAGATACAGCTGGAAGGTCAAGATCCTCCCTCTGGAAGGACTTAGAGACAAAACCGAAAAAGTACAGATTTTGCATAAACTGGGTATCAAGTTACAGGATATCAACTTCTTAGTTAAACAAGAACTACGTTGTACCTCTTCAGGGGTTAATGAAACACTTTTCTATAAGAGATAAATATGGGAAAACAAAATTACCCTGATCGTGAAAAACCTTCCCTTTAAGGATCCTTGTCTGCACAAAGCCATCATTTAAGAATCACTTGGAGACCACAATAAGCTCTTTAGACAAAACCCAGACAGGGAATTGGACATCAGAACACACAAGGTTTATGTATTTCAACACATTTCCAATTCTCTGTGCAAAGCACCTCTCCATGAGTTTTAATTTTCACTTGGGCTTCAAGTTACTTGGATGTATCAGGACATATATTTCTTCAGACATATACATTAATGCAAAATTAGGTGCCATGGGATTGTAGCTGTTCACAGGACTCCAGATAATCCATTCCGGGGGCAACAGCCTCCAAATAAAAACAGACTTCCTGCTGTGCAAGTAAGAAGTATATCTGTCAAGTAAGTTTCTTAGTCCTTATCCATTATTCTCCTACTAGAAAACTAACCAACACACTAAATCTGCCAGTTGTAGGTTTATACAAGATTCCAGTAAAAAAATCTTTAGAAGCTGAAAGCAACTGCACTATAGAGTACACCCTGTATTAAACAGTCACTTCCCTAAAATATATTTATTAAAATGGCAACTTATTATTAACCAGATATGTCCTCTGGATATCTTCAAGTCAAAAGCTTATGAAACAGACTGGGAACACATTCCCAGGGTTGTTTTGGTTACAGAAATGTTATTACTGACAATGAAACACAAGAACAACACGAAGCTTAGCTTGATTTTTAAGCCTATCTACTTGTGGATAATATTAACAATGAATATACATACATACACATACATACATATGAAATTTACCTATGAAAACATATGGGAATTCTGCAGAAAATCTCCCCCTATTCTCTAATTTACCCTTGCAAAAGCACTTCAAATTCAGGTGTGCCCTTTTAAGGACTATCATTCAATAGTGTCAAGGGTTTTTTTAATCTTTACAGTAGCAGGTATCAAAAGGTAAGAGTCCAACTACAAAATCACAGTGAGTTACACCCCCCTACTCTAGTTACAACCTTTAAAACGAAAGTGTAACAAAGCAGTAGCTGAGTAATGACGAAGGATTACAGCAGTGTTTAGAGATAGTTTGCGACTGGAAACTCTTGGAAAGCTGACCTTCTTCTTTAAGCAACCCACGTTACTACTGACCAAATGCAGATTTCACCACTACCTGCTATAGTATCATTCAGCTGTTACACACATGTGCAAACACCGAAAGGTTATCAGCACTCCGCCAGGGCACGTCGGTGTAAAGAGAGAAAAAGTTTAAGCGTGCATCTGCTGTAACCAATTTTGCTGTTTATGGAAGAAGCGAGCAAAAACAGTTTTCTCACATCTTCTCTAAAACTTCTGCTGAGAAATTCCTTCGGCTCCAGAAAGCCCGGTCCCGCCACGGCCGCACCGAGCGGGTGCCGCTGCCCTCAGCCCTGCTCCCCTCCCGGGACGGGGCTCTGGGGGCCGCCGAGCGCCGGGCCGGCCGCACACGGGCACCGGCGGAGCAGGGCACGGAGCGACAGGGGAGCAGGAGGAGCAGAGCCGGCTCCCGCCGGGACCGGCACTGAGGCACGGGCAGGGCGGGGGGCTCGGCCGGAGGAGGAAGGGCCCGGCCCTGCCGCTCCCCCGCGTCCCTCCGGCGCGGCCGGGCCCGGGCAGCGGCCCGCGGGGCGCCCCGGCTCTGGCCGCGCGGCGGCGGGCAGGCACCGCGGGACAAGCTGCCGACTCCGGCCGGCCCAGGGCTCGTCCCGCCCCGGCTCCAGCCCCGCCGCCCCAGCACGCCCCTCACGGCCGCCCCCTCACCTGGGTCGGACGCGGCGGGACCAGCCCCGGCCGCCGCCTCCCGCTGCCCCGGCCACAATGGCCTCCCGGCGCTCGGCACGGCGCCGCCCCTGACTGACAGCCCACCCAACCAATCGCAGCCCCCCGCCGGAGGAGCACAGCCAATCAGACTGGGGGCGGGACCTGCTGGCCGCTATATAAGGGAGGCGCTGAAGGCCCGCAGTGACGGGGCAGTTCGGCCCCCGCCCCCTGGAGTGATGTCATCGCCTGGCATCACCTGTCACGATAGTCGTGATGTCATCGGCTGACGTTGGCCTGTCACGATAGGCGTTATGTCATCGGCTGACGTCATCATGCCACCACAACTGTGATGTCACCTCACAGCAGTACCATGTGATGACCGGCTCCTCACAGCTGCAGCAGGCCGGGAGGAGCCCTCTATGCCATGAACCTCTGCTTGGACAAGAAGGCCTCAAAGTGGCACGGTGACATCACACGATGGCAGCTTTTCACCATGTCACGACATACCATGGCCCCGTCCTGCCACTGCACGCCCTAGCGCCCTGGCTCTGCCATAGCCCTGGAGCACAGACTTCCCACAGCTTTTCCAGAGGGATGGCTCAGAAGGGAAGGGAGTTATTCCCTCCCTGAGCTATTTTCAACCCCACTCAAAAATCATAAGCCTTCTATCCATTACATACCCCCCGCCTTGACATGAGGACTGCTTGTTTTTTGAAACAGGTGCTGCCTAAAAATAAACTCAATTTTCCACCTCTCCTAGGACTGATGAGAGGTTTCATTTCTGTGATTTCTGTTCTCACAGATGATTTTAGAAAAACACACCTGTAATTTTTTTAATAAATCAATTTAATGTACCACAGAGACTAGATGACATCAATATGCTTTGATAGTTCCACTTTTTAATATGAAGAGAATACTAATTCTAGATAGAGAGTAAGGGGGGCCTTTTCACCGCTTACCAAAACATGTTAAATACAGAGTTACATAGTCTTGGCATTTAGGTCAGATTAGTACTATATTTCTCGTTGTGATTTTGGTTCTTTCATGTGGTTATAAAAAGTACTGGGGCAGTTTCCAGTAAATAGCTCCTATTACAACAAGCTGGTGTAACACTTTCGAGCTCTTACTCTAAGTAAACATTCAAACACCTCCATTTAGAAGCAAGCATGCAGAGGAATATCATAAAGAAAACTTTACTAGTGAAGTATTTAGTTAATAAAATGGAGAAAAATTAAATACTATGCTTTCTGGCCATTTGGAAATAAAAACCAAACAAATGAGCAGAGGACTACTTGTCTGTATCTGCCTTATTTTTTTGCAGGTTTTGCACCTGAGGTGCTCCTCTAGTGCAAGTTGGGTCACAACGAGCAACGTGTGCTTTTGCAAATAGATATGGTACTAAAATAGGACTTTATTCAGACCTGAGATAGGAGTCATCGAGTTAAAAAAAAAACCACAACAAAAATGAAACAAACAAAAAACCACATGCACACACACACACACACACACAAAAACCAAACCACAAAACAAGAATTATATAATCTTTTAATTGCATTGTCATTTTATTGTACCCTCTTTCAAACAAAAATATCACTTGAAAGACATCTAGTTCCCTTATTCTGTTGCGCTATACATGTTATGCAAATAAGAGCTGGGGTGGCATCCAAAACAAATGTCATTCTGGCTTTTCGAAACAGTTGAAAGAAGCAGAAATTTAAAACATAGCTGGGAATTTACAGCCACAGAACTTTGCAAATGACTTGTTAAATATGAAACACAGATGCAACGGGGGAAGGGAAGCTGGGAAAGAAGAGGGGACAACAAATTTCCAGTTTGAGGCTGAAGAAGGAAAATCCCTAACAACTGTACACAAGTATCAACATGCTCAGTATTTACATTCTGAGCATTACCAATGTTACAGATAAGCAATGTACTAAAAAAATAACTTAAAAAAGCTATACAAACTGTACTTATAAATACTATATCTTTAAAACTAGTTATGTAGTGTAGGCTAAAAAAATGTTCACAGTTACTCTGGAGAGAGCTGTATATATATATATATTGCACAGTAAAAAAGTTCATTCAGTATACCATGTGTAAACAATCTTTATCTTCTTTGGCAATTTCAGGACTTAGAGGAGTATTTGCTGTGAGCAAAAGCACTTGGGTACAAGGCACATCAAAAGCTTTTAAAGCTGCGAGATAAATCCTTCTGACACTTTCCAGTTAGCACTGTCATTCTCTTTAGAAAAAACATTTACCTTTCCATTCAGAACAAAACATTCTACAAGTATAACGCAGAGGTCTGGTGACAAAAACATCAGCTGTTCTTGGCTGTTATTCCACAGTAACAGATTTGGCCAAATTTCTTGGAAAGTCCACCTAGAATGAAGAGATAGATTTTCAGTATGACAGAGCAGTACTAACATTCTGCATTTGACAGTTCATTTAGTGTGCTTTTTCAGACTTCCTAATGAGTTCTGCTTTATTCTAGATGCATTAACACACACAACAGACTATAGATCTGCAGATAATGACTTGCAGCTGAATTCATCAGTGCTTCCAAAACCCTCCTAACAAATACATATTTGTTTCGCACAGGGTACCTTTCCAAAGCAGTCGTCATTATCAAACTGACACACCAACACATCCACAAACCAAGCTGTACAGAGCACTGACCTATTTTAAAGTACAACATCACATTTCAAGATTTAGTTCTCTGAAAAAGTACCGTTTGCACTCTTAACTAATCAAGCTAAGCAAAAGAGCTTTATAATTTTTTAGAAGGGTACTAATTAAAAATACAAAACTGAAGAATTGGCACCGAAATGCCACCTCTATAACCACAGTCACTATGAGCTTCACTAGCTATTTTCATAGCTTTCTCTTAGATATGCCATATAACTGGGTCTCTCACTTTACACTGGTAGGAGGAAGTTCAAAACTGCACTAAATGGAGTGTTAAATATAGAAAACGCTTACATCATATCCTCTGAGAACAGCCAGGTGGAATGAAAGCAGCTGAAGAGGAATGACACTCAACACTCCTTGAAGGCAGTCAACTGTATGAGGCAGCTCAATGGTTTTGTAGGCAAATTTTGAGCTTTCAGTGTCTTCTTTAGAGCACAGAATGATTGGACGACCCTGAAAATAAAATTTTGCATTGTTAAGTGAAGAGCTAGCCTAGAATTGCTTTGAAATATTGTTCACAGCATGCCTGTATGTGTTTGAAGACACTCAAGTAGCTAAAAAAGGCAATGCCAGTCTTGCATAATGGCTCTTGACTTTCACTATATTGTAAGACTTGAATGTTTTCACCCTGTAGTTTTAACATTAGTCCATTCGCTTCAAAGCAGAAAAACCCCAAAACAAACAAACAAGCCATTTGAAAGCAGCTTTCACTGCTGATGTTACCCTATAATAACAATCTGCAATGCAGATATAGCATCTTATTTATAACTTAATTATTAAAAGCAATCAGCAGTACATCCTGTTCCAGATGCACAGTCAGCAGCAATACAATGTGCACAATCTCTTTTCCTATGACACAGCATAAGTTACTCAGTTAAACACCATACCTGCCGAGCAGTGACCTGTTGCAGAGCGTTCTGGCACTTGGTGAAACAAGGATCCTTCATTATCACCATGATAACAGGCATTTGTTTATCTATCAGGGCTAAGGGCCCATGTTTCAGCTCACCAGCCAGGATACCTTCTGAGTGCATATAGGTGATTTCTTTTATTTTCTAAAAAAAAAAAAAAAAAAAAAAAGAAATGCCTCAAGTTACAACTAAATCAGCTGAGAAACAACAGCCACAAGAAGCAAAACACCAAGGCTGTACCTCTGCCCTTAAATACATATACCCAGAATCAAGTATTAGTAAAAACACAGGGGTGTCTGCTGGCATTTCTGGCAGGCTGTGGGCAGCAGCAGAGCTTGCCCATTCACATGGAGCAACCAACAGGAACTTTAAGAACCAAACACCCAGCACAACCTTGGCTGCTGCAGTCTGCCTTTAACACATCAAACTCCTCTGAGAGATGGATATGTGTCCATTTTGCCAGAAATTTCATAACATAATTCATCAGTTTGCTGCATGACCATCTCTTCTCAACATCAGGACATTGTTTTTTGGATGTTGTTTTCAAATGGGTCAGCAACTTAAGATGTTAGTTTCTTGGTTTTAAATAGAGTCATTAAACACTGTCTTTATCATGTGAAAAAAACAAGAAACTGATATCATATCCAGGTTCACCTTATGCATGTGTTGAATTAAATGCTCCTAGTTATAGATAGCAGTTTTACTGCATTAGAATTAAATTGTAATGAAATATTGGAAATAAACTATGTTGCAGAAGCCACAAAATCTCATTTTAAATAATATTAAACAATATTGAGGAGTTCCTACCAAAGCTCCTTCCAGACAAGTGGCGTAATTGTACCCACGACCCATAACCAGCAACGATCTTTGTTTGTACAGTTCAAGAGCCAAATCATGTATCTTCTCATCCAAGGACAAAACTTCTTTAATCATTTCTATTGAGGCACAGAAAAAAAATATTTTTTTTTAAACTGGAAAAAATAGTTCGCTTGTAGTAGAATGTTCTAGTTATCCAATAGAACAAATACACTTAATACAATTCAGCCATTAACTTAGCAACTTTTACTGCAGTTTAAGGATATTTTCCCCAGCCTTACTTACAGTAATAAATTTAAGGCAACGATAGGTTTAAGCAGTGGTCATATATGCCATTTGAATTTCTAAAGGAAGTTGTGAAACATCCATTTAAAAGTCACCTTGAATTAGTTTCCTTTTATCTATCCTGATTTAAAGTGGGAGGCTTTAAAAATTTCAAACCATGAATTTAGGAGAGCAAGTCATATTTCTCATAGAAACTACCTTATTGTAATTAGAAAACCCAACCCATGAAAATTCCAATCTTCCTGCCAAGTTTCTTGGAAGGGCGCTTGTAAAATTGGCAAATAGTGCAGAAATGAACAGTCCATTTTTCTCATATTATCTACCATTCAGGATGAGGGGGAGAATGAAACTTAAGTGAGAAAGAAATATCCCTGAGTAGTATTTTACATTGCCAATATCCCCTACGCCTCCTCAAACCCAAAATATCAATATACCTGGCAATGATTTTAGTCCACTAATGATTTCCTGTCTCCTTTTCTGCAAGGAAATTCTGTCTTCAGACATCATTAGGCCAAACATTACAAGAGACACGAATTGGCTGGTATAAGCCTGTAGACAAAACAAAAACATTCAGCAGCTAAGTCTGCAGAGAGTGAATATCATCTCAGTTTGAAGTGCTGCAATTAAAATTTTAATTGTACTCCACAGGGCTGAAGGATGAAAGTCAAACACTGAACAGCAATTACCTTTGTGCTTGCCACACCTATCTCAGGTCCTGCATTGATGTGCACACCACAGTCAGTCTCCCTGGATATTGAACTTCCAACTGTGTTTGTGATGCCAACTGTCAGAGCACGGCGTTCTTTACAATACCTCAAGGCCATCAGCGTATCTGCAGTTTCACCTGGAAAACATTCACATCTTGACTTCAGGTTGGCACGGGATAATAATGATTCCTGAAAATCATAAAATTCTACACAAGTGTGCTCTAAATAGCTGTTACCCACACTTAGATGATGCAAAATGCAACAGAAAGCAATCGTACAGCACTCACTTGACAGCAAATGCAGCTCACCTGACTGGCTTATAAAAAAGCACACGTCATCCCTGAATACTGGAGTGTTTCTATCCAGGAAGTCACTGGCCAGTTCCACCATCACTGGTAATTCAGTTAATTCTTCCAGGACTTGTCGAGTCTGTATTCAAGCAGCACACAGTATTTGTTAAAATTGCCACCCACGAAAATTTGGACATTTTACAAGTCAGAGAAAACATAAATGGACTCTTATTAGAAAAGCTGGTAATTACAGCGCACCAGAGCTTTAAAAACTGATGTGAAAAAAGTTAATTTCTAGCATGGTAGGTAATGGCATTGGAGCATTAATAAAGAGCATGGCACAAAGGAAAACTAAATAAAAGGGTGCGACCCCTCAATGAAAGACAAAGTTTGAGATAGAAGCAAAAGCAGATGAAGAGCTGTTGTCTGAAAGCCCAGCAATTAAGGGTTATATGTGTATTTCAGCCAAGGCTGTGAACATACAGCTACTGCAGCGTGGTAACTGGTCCCACAGCCAATAATGATCAGTCTTCGGCATCTTCTGATTTCTTTCAAATGATCCTTCAGCCCCCCCAGCAGAACTGCAAACAGATAAATAGGCATATATCAATGGTGCCTTTTGTTTTCTGATCAGCATGTTTACAAATTTCAAACTTAGTGCAGTTTGAAGGGCTGTTCTCTGTTACCTGTGCTGCTCTCGAAGTTCACCCTGCCTCTCATTGTGTTGACAACTGATTCTGGTTGTTCAAAAATTTCCTTTTGCATGAAGGCACTGAAGTTACCTGTTTACAAAAACATGACATGGTAATGCTTAGGTGTGTTATTTTAAGTCTGTTCCAGGTACAGAGAGAACTTTAAAGACAACCTGAGGTAACAAGCTAACTTGACTCTGTTTGCTTAAACAAAAGCTTAGAATAGGCAAGAAGAAAGGAAGGATGGGTAGTTCACTATATTTGGTTGGTTCCATTTCCCAACACTGACGAGGTAACTAAATTCTTTCATAAGGAAACTTCTGTGTTCCCCTTCAATTATTAATTTACAGTCAAACTTTGCCAACAACTGCAATGTGTTAACATTAGTTATATTTTCACTAAATACTGAAATGAATAGAAGTATCTTTGACTTTTCCAAGGCTAAAATTGATAGGGTCCCAGACTGCCCATTCTCTCTTGGTTTCAAAACTTGGAATTATCAGCTCCCAGTACAAACAGCCTAAATATAAGGTAATTTTCACAACAAATTATCAGTTTTCTGCCTCATCTACTTCAAAAACAGTAACTATCCATCTTTGATGAAACTCATTTACAGATGTTTCAACCCACCCTTCATGATTTGCTGCAATTCCATCTGCAAGGTCTGGATGGCCCGGGAAGGATCATCACTAGCTGAACGCTCCAGGCGGTGAATCGAGAGCTTCCCATCAGTGACGGCTGCAATGTCATCATCTTCTAAGAAAATCACTCTGTTGGTGTGCTCAATGATAGCACTGCACAAAAGAAACAGAAGCAAGACAAACCTGACACGTCAGAGCAGGTAATAGCAAAGCAATTAAATATGCCATAAGAGCACTTCCAGCCCTGCTTCTCGCTCCCTTTCAACTACAGACAGAGCCATCCTAAAGGCAATGGCTCCATCTGCTGCTCCTCCTGCACTCTCACAGCAACCCACAGCAGGAGGCTCAGGATGCACTGCATCAGCTCCTGCTGGTCTGAAGTCACCTCCCTGTGTCCCTGATGGATCCTGCTAAGGTCACACTCTTGGTTCCAATATAAATGTGTACCTGATGTGCAGGTTCCTGCCAAGCTTGGAACCACACCACTATTTCCTCCTCTCATACCTGAATTAAAAACATCACAATCCCAACTAACCTATTGTCTGCCTAAATACTCAGCGGATAGTGTTCATTTCTACACAAATTACTTTCCTACACTGGATGTATTTCACATAGAGGTCAGCAACTGGCAGATATTGCATGTGTGAAGGTTTTTCAACAATATTTAACAGAAATTTTTCAAGTACCTGAGCCTGGGGGCTTTATGACCGCGATTGAAAGAAAGCAATTGTACAGTGGCAAGACAGCATAGGATTTCCAGAATCTCACTTTTAAACAAAATCCTCTATTCTATCTCACTTTTAAACAAAAACCCAATATTTTCAGCAAAGTTGAAGTACTTTTACTACCTTGCATCTGAAGCAAAGAAGAATTCTACTGCCTTATCCCCGACAGCATGAAGGCAGGTTGAGCTGTCCAGTCTTTTCATTCGGGAATTGCAGATGTTCTTCACCTTTTCAATGTTGCCTATTAAAGAAATAAGACCTTCTAAATGCAAAACCAGTTCTGCTCAAGTTAAGATTACAGACTACACAGGTTTAGGATATCACAGTTATAGAAATAGTTTGGGGGATGGGACTTTTATATGAATTACACATTCAAAAATATAAAAGTATAAAAATATCCTCAGCCAAGAAGCTATTTGGGGCATCAGCTGGCAGTTTTATGGTACAAAACCCAATTAACCTAATTTCTGATAATAAAGTAATTTTAGTTTTTAAAAATAATTTCTTTTAATTTATCAACTTACATGTTCTATACAAAACAGGAATCTGCTCAGTTGAAAGCTTGTACTTGCTCCTAACCCCGATGAGCAAAGGACTCCCTCTCCTACAAAAAGGAAAACACACGTTTAAAAGGAGAAACATGCATACAAAGAAGTTACAGGACATCTGTGAAGTTGAAAAGACAGTATCCCATCTAGCTTCCTAAATAGGAAGGGCCTCCTTCAACCACGATCCTAAGGCCATTACATGGCAGGAGATATATAAACTTGGTTCTTCTGTAAGATCCACCAAATATTATTATCTTAGTAAGTACCATGTGCCATGGTGATTCTTTATCCATCAATTACATCTAGGTAGAGGAAAATGTCTATGTCTATTTCTTTCCACTAATCAGAAAACAGCTTAATACAGGCACCAATTTGAAACAAAGCTTACTTTGCCTCTAAAGTGAGACAACAATAAGCTCCAGTGCTCTTTAGAATTGAAATATTGTTACACTCTTTGGCCTTTCAAACTCAGAAACATTAACCATCACAACTGTACTTCTGAAACTGTAGAATATTACTATAATTTTTTAATTATATGGGTTACATGTCACACTGAAGACCTTTTTTAAAAAAATCACAGGAATAAAAGAACAAGTCATGCTCAGATTACAAGATTAGCTTCTCTTAAACCCCTCAGCCCTAAAACCCCAAACCTGAACCACATATAGAACAGTCCATTTCAGAAGATGTTCTCCAGTTGGAGTGATGGCACAGCTGGCTTTTTCACATTTTTAATGTAGTCTTATTTTAGACCACAGAAGCAATGGGCTTTTGGGTTGTAATATAAAACAGTCTTTATTCCCACTGCTATGTCACTTTCTATTTTAATATCTTTACATTTCCTGGAAGTTATTTTCCAAGTCATAAATAAAAGTAGAACTTACACAGAAAGACCATAAATGCTATGACAGCTATAGAACAGTGTACAACCTATTACTGTGATGGTCTTTTAGCCAACACGAATATACTTATCTCAGTCTTTACTCAATGGGAACTAAAACTGAACGATATCCCTTCCCTCTCCCCTTTTTGATATAGGAAAAGTGTTAGCATGCTCTTAATACAAGTTTAGAAACAGAAGATGAGCTGAGATTCTTTATTGACTCACTGAGTTTCGGTTAATTAAGCACTTTAAACATGAATATTTTAGTATCTTTAAGAGACGTGGGCTTCTTTTTAACCTAATAAAAAGCATGCATTATGTATAAAATGGACTTTTACTAACCTGGTAGCAACAGCTTCACCTGGGTAATGGATGCTCTTGAAAACCAATGCAAAAGCACCTTCCTGGAAACCATGAACACAAAGGAGAAAAAAAAAAGACATCCTAAACAACTTATCTCAAATAGTTGCATCTCATTAAATTGGGGCCCCTCGCTGAAGAGGCACTGAAGGAACTGCTATCAGGAATCTCTTCTTGGAGGGCAGGCTGCACCTTTAAAGGAATTGGCCACGGAGCAGAACAAGCTGACATGCACATTAACAGTGCAACAGCTGAAAGATCAGGAAGTGAGCACTTAGCCTCTCTTTATAAATAAAAACAGTAACTTCCAATGCCAAGGTTATGAGAATGTCAGAGATGCTACTCATATCAGTAAGACTTTCAATCAGAATTTGCATGTAGTGTATTACTGTGCATTTTCAGCCAAAAACATGTAGTTACTATTTCTAGTTCAAGTAGCAAATTCTCATTAATGCATTTCAAAAACAAAACTCACAAAAATCCCACAACACCAGAACAAAACCCAGAACCAGCTCTATAGCACTAACACAGCTGGTGAGCTCCTGAAGGAGGATTCCCAGAGCAGGAGCCAAGGGCCCCCCACCCTGCCAGCAGGACAGAGATGGTGACACTCCCTCCTCTCCTGGGGCTCCACTCAGAGCACTCTGCCCCTGCTCTGGGGCAGGTGAAGCCTCCCTCCCCTTCAGCTCTGGGGCTGCACCGCTGTTCCCTCTTGACCACACAGGCCTTGACTTCGTGTGGATTCCAGCCCTGCTCCAAGGAATCCTACAGAGCTGCTTTACAGAGGAGACAGGGGAGGTGAAAAGAGTGTAAGAAACTGCAGGAAGGGGAGGGAAAACATCTGCCCGGAGACTGGGGGAGGAAACAAAGCCAGCTTTCTCCAAGCTTGCAATGCATCTATCAAAGTTTTTAAGAATTCACATAGTGAGTAACAGTAGATTCCCACTTCACAGTTTGGAAACCAGTCCGGCTTGTTAGATCTATTTCCAAATAGGAGAGCCAAGGCATTGGCGAAACTTGAATCACAGCAGTGTTTCAACACGATCAGAATAACCTTTAAGAACACACTGCCATTTATGAGAGATTTTAACCCCCAGAGGCTCGTATTACTTTTTTTTTTTTAAATTACTGCTTCATTAAAAAGCTGTGTTAACTTCTTGCTAAAAAAAAACAACAAAAAACACCAAAAAACTCAACAAACAAAACCCACTGCTACTGCAATTTAAAGATTTAACATTGAAAAGCCTTTGAAGTCTCCAAAACTTTAATCTAATTTCTTGGTCTATTAAGCATTGTTTAGAAGCCTAAAAGTGTTATTTGCAGCACCTTCTAAGAACTCCTGTAGAGAATCTAAATGCATAACTGGAGAATGCTAAGGAGCCCCACAAGTAGCTTATACTGTGATACAGAAAAAAAAGTAATTTTCCACTTACCAGCTGTTGAATAACTCTCTCTACCAAGGCTGAAAAACTGGTGTCTTCGCTCTCTCTGTTGTCATACATATATTTGATCAATTTGGGGATTGTTTCTGTATCCGTTTCAGATTCAAATTCATAGCCTTTGCTCTCCTGAAATATCATAAAGAAGAGTAAAAATTGTGTCCATCCTCAGGCAAGAAGCACTGAAGGGCCTCTCAGCTGCCTCCCAGCAGAAACTGCACAGTCAGACAGCTCGGAGCACTACACCAGACCTGTGGATATAAATCACTACAGATAAAATAGAAGGGCTTATCCTGTCATAGAGACTCTTTGGGAAATATTGTAATAAGATGTAGTAAGACTTGCTTAGCATCTGTCAAGCACCAAGAGAGAGGAGGGAGCCCACTCCACACACCCTCTCAAAGAATCTGAGCACCAACTGTTACTCCACTCGTAAATTCCATTTAGGATTACAGGAACATATTGCACTTCACTAGCTCCTGAGCATCTTTATTAGCAGACTCTTTCACGCAGCTCTTTTATAGATGATATCAAGAAACTTGAATTCAAGTTCCACCACCATCATGAAAGATCTGATGGTAGTCTGGGGGAGTATTACCTTCTAGTTTTAGAATTGAGTTGGCACAGACTCACCAGAAATTTTCTGAGGTCCTTATAGTTTGTGATGATTCCATTATGGATGACAACAAATTCTAAGAGAAAAAAAATAGATATATATTCATGAGCAACAAAAAATTAAGATATTTAGTTCAGAACACAAAATTACAAGGGAAAAAAAGTTTAAAAGTACACTGGAAACTACCTGCCATAGCTTTCAGACCTACAGTTTATCACAACATGGACTACAGAAAGCAGAAGATTACAAATTCTGAAAGTATACAAAGGCAGTTCCAAATTATTAAGAGTTCTCAACTACAGCCAGTAGAAGAGCACCAAGCCATCTCAAGTGAAGAATGACATGAAATCTCCCTTTTCTGGCCCAAGCAATATTGACACATTTATATTTTCAGTCTTACCTTTCAAAACAAGAATGTTGAACTTCAATTAACTTTTAAGTTTCAGAGAACATATCTCATTAATTTCTTACAGTGTTACTTTAGCCTGAGAAGAGGCTATTTCATTTTGAAAGTGTCTAAGCTAAATAGAATGGCAACAGCTTAGCCCTAGTATAAAAAATAGATAGCATAACAATAGTAAGAACATATGTGCTCTGTGGATTGAATCATTTCAGATTCATGTGGTTCAAGTGCTGCAGAGATTACATACCATTCCTTTTATCTGATCTCTGAGGGTGACTGTTTATTGCACTTGGTACTCCGTGGGTCGCCCAGCGAGTATGAGCAATTCCAAAATGTGTTTCAAAATCTGTTTTTGAATCCAGGTCATCTTGTTCTATACAGGAGAAATTCAGTTTACTGAATAATTAATGTTGCCTCTTTCTCTCTCTCTCTCTCTCACATACACACACACACACAAGCAGTAAAACACAAAGAGAATTCCTACAGGCAAAAATCTAAAAGCTATCTTCTTTCTTTTAAACCATTTGCTTTCTTGACATTACACCTCAGAAAGTTCGAGCTACTGTGATTAAAACCTTGTTTGCCAAAGCTCAAGCATTTTCAGCCAATACTAACAGCTAGGCTAACAGACCCCATTACTACAAATTATAATGTAAACGTATTAAAACACAACTTCAGCCTTTCACAGATGGGAGCACTGCATAAAGCAGATTGTGATGACAGCCAGCTGCTTAAATGGCTGTAAATTCTGTCAGAGTGCATGTTTCAGCATTTCAGCCATGCAGCCCAGAAATCACATGAGTAAGGCACCAAAGGAGCCCAGGTTTTGAACAAAGGAGCAACCAAGAGAAGGGAGCGTAGACTGACAATTTCACAGTGCTCTGTCTGAAGATCAGTTTGCTTTTTAAGTGCGGATTTGAGGGGCACAAAAAGTTTAGCTGCTTGGATTCCCCAATGCAGTTATTGCTGACACAAAATCCTCACTGCAATTTTATGGTCTGACTTTCTGCTGAGATGCAGATGGTATCTGACTGGGAGGCCAAAGTAAAGGGGTCATTTTTAACACTTACTGTACAACTCTTCTTCCAGCGCCTTTACTTTTCCTCTTTTCTTAACTAGCTTGATGAATCTTTCTTTATCTTCATTATTATTTCCATCAATAGCCACTCCTAGAGCACAGGACACAGTCATAAGTGTTACTTAAAGCATGAAATACACTAGATAAGAAAAAGGCTGAGAAAATATAGACAAGCACACATCACTGAAATGAGTATTTTTCCCTATATACCCTTTAAAGGGATATATTTGAAGTCTGTTGCTAGACCAGTGCATGTTCAAATGAAACTCCATCAAGTCTATATCCACTGCAGAGATTAAAATATACATGAGCCATCTCAAACTGTGTTTGACAACAGACTAAAATATTTTGCCTGATAAAATGAGCCAACTCAAACCTAAGAAAAGTTTAGTCTTCCCCATCCTTCACTGGGATTCACATGCACAAAAAGGGCTGAGGCACAAACTACATGGCCCTGCATAGAGATCTTCTTCCACACCCTGTTTGCTTTGCTTATGTGTACTAACCTCAACCATCTAATTACAGAGCTAAACACCCAATTTTAAGTCCTCAGAAAAGTTGTAGAATTCCAAGAATCGAGCTAATTAGTTCTGATCTGTTAGTCTGTAGAATAAAGAAAGAAAAATCCAAGATGTCAGACACTGAAAGTACCCAAAAAAAGTCATGGAATGAGCTATTGGTTGCTAAAATTAATTCACTGTGTTGGTTATCATACCTGCGGAGTCATAGCCTCTGTATTCCAGTCTCTGTAATCCTTTTATCAGGGTTTCATATATTTCCTTCCTAGTGCGAGGCACTCTGTAGTTTAGATAAGCAAAAATTCCTGTTTAAAGAGAAAAGGGGAAGGAGGGGGGAAAAGAAACAAAGGGGTTTTTAGAATCTGCATCCCTTCAGACTCAATTTAAAACTCTTTAAAACTAGTATCAGGGTGAAGTCCCAGGGGCACCCAACCTCCCATTTAGTACAATCCTCCTAATGCATTTTTAAATTGGAAGAATTCAAATACAATAAAGGACTCAGAAGCCTCATTTCAACACACAACACATAAACTTTCCTGGCAAGTTTCACTCTCTTCATGTTACCCACCAAGAGTTAAACAGTCAGGAGAGGTTAAAAAAATTCTACTTTTCATGAAAACCACAGCTGAAAATGGGAACATTGTGATCTATTTCATATCCAGGCATTCAAAGAAGGAATATATTCACCACTACTAACACAAGGAGACTTTTGTAATCCAAGTCATGGCCTTAAATACCCATGGGTAGGTACAAGGCACAACATCTATTTCTGAAAGGCTCCAGCTTAATCCTGTACACAACAGTCACTCCAGCAGAAAGAGAATAGAGAAGAAAACATGAGGAAAGGGCAGAAGTCAATAGGGTAGGACAACAAAGGAAAGAACCAGAAGGTACAAAGCAGGGTCACCCAAAACACAAGCACAATTGTGCCTGCCAAACCAAACCAGGCACACAGGAGCCCTGTCCTGCCCCGTGTCAGCTCCTCCAGGAGCATCTCAGGGAGGGACTCAGTGAACTCACTCCCTGCCTACTCGGCAAACACAGCCTGGAAGAGCCTGAGAGTCTGATCCCTCTGCTCTTGAATAGACCAGTCATCCACCAAGAAGGGGCATTTTTAATTTGGGGGCTGGTTCCCCACCCTAATTTTTTTTTTTTTTTTTTTTTTGGAAGGCAAAAGTACACAGGCATTTTTTTATTAGAAGGATGTTGGGCATTTTGTTTTATCTTTAGAAAAGGTATAATAAAAGAGTCACCTGCGAAGGAAAACACAGCCATTCCTTTTCTCTGCCTACTGCTCTTCCTGGGACTCTGATATTTATATGGATACATTAGGCCCTTTTACTAACTCTTGCAGATCTGTACCCCAGTAAAACAGAAACAACTAATTTGAATGTTTCAACAGTTTCTCCAAGCAGCAAGTCAGGACTGGAGACTACAGTAAAAAAAACCCCAAACTTAAAGAGCTCAACAGATAAGCAGTTCAGACAAGTGTTTTAGATAGAGAAAGCCTTTGTTTGAAATTTAACCCCCTCTTCCCCCTCAATTAAGGCTTTTGAACTGTAAAAGGCCAGAGTGAAGAAGCTGTTATAATGATACACCAATAAATCTCCCTTATAAATATTGCTGGGAAATCTGTTACTCCAGTGGTTTATAAGCCATTAATACTGTTGGTTTGACAGTGAGACTAAGAGACTAGTACATTTGCCTCTGAATTTGTTTTGGAAAGATTAAAAGGTGCATAATAGTTTTCTGCTTCAGAAGTGAGATTTATGAGGAGTTCAGCCTAATTATTTTTAGAGCATCCAACATTAACAGAGACACTAAGACAATAGTTGCATTTAAGGAGGTATTTGGGAATTTGAACTGATTAATACTGTTCTTCATGGATGCTTTGAAAAATAATGCCTCTGGTTATAAGCACTCACTTTAAACTGGGAGCCTGTTGAGCATTTTTCCAGACAGATATTTACCGTTCTCTGGCACTAACCACGAACCTCAAGAGCAGCATTCTTCAATTTCTTCAATACGAATTTCTCAACATCATTCCAAAACATTGCCACACACCTCATTTCAGCTCCAGCTCTACTTTCTAGGCCAGATTTCACAATTAATTTAAGCCTCAACATCCTTGTATGTTCCAGTGGCATCTTTCACTACACAGAGCTCCAGGAAGAACCTTCCTCTGGGACTGTCCTTACAATGCTACCAGTGTGCTGCAATTGTTAAAAAGATCCTTGTTTCCAGGGAATTGTAGCTGTACTTCCACACACGTGCATTAGAAGATGCAAAAGTCACCAGAGGCCATTTAAAATGAAAACAATAGCTGCAGCCCGACTTCAAAGAACATGTTGTAAACTCTTTCAGTTAAAGGAAATAAATCTTACCCTAAGCACTGAGAGTAAGACTTTCTCTTCATGATTTTCTGTTTCATGATTTATCCACTCGCATATTTTTTTCCCTCCTCAGTCATCATTTTGGCCAGATTTAAAGCACATTACTCAACTCATGTAGAAACAACTTCTGATAAAGACTCCTTGTAGCTTAATTCTTTTTGGAAGCACACCAGTGTGATTGAATCTCAGTTGAATCATACTTATGATAAGGGTTTTGTGATGCTAACATGTCACTTTATGATGGCCTCCCCATTTCCAGTTCTTACTTCCCTGAGAAGACTCAAAGACATAAAATCCAGTGAAAACACCTGAGAAGTGTTTTACTAGGACATTGCCCTCTTGATCTGAGTGTTAAATGTAGTTTATAACTTTCCATAATTACAGTTTGCTTAGAAGGATGAACAAGGTCAGCCATGTACGGCTTACCTTTAGACAGTGATACTAAAAACAGAAACAGAAGTTTGTTAAAACATTGCTAAAACCAGCTTCAATCAGGTGCAGACACTGAAAGCAAGGCTTTCCCTTAACATGCCTATCAAGACTTTAGATCTTTCCCTTTCAGGATTACAAGCAGAGCATCAAGAGGAGGAAAAGTAAATTGAATACTTTTTGTGGGAAAATTCCACAAGAACTCTTGCAATTGCAAGACTTCACCAAAATCAAGAAGGGGGCAGCCTATACTTGAAATTTGAACAAAATTATTTATTTTTTAAAAAAATAAAAGGACGCCTCTATTGGGGTAAGCACATTGTTGATGCCAGAAACTTAGCTTTGAGAGAGTCTCAACTTCATACCCTGATGAAACAAATTTTGGTTTAAAATAGGTAGATCATCAGTTTAAGTGGGTCTTAACTTTTTTAAACCCTGAATGCTTTTGCTATACTGTCTTTTTACATGTGAGAATGAAAACATCTCAGCTTTGTTCCTTACGAGCATGTTTATAGCATTATTTACGACCTATGTATTTTCAAAACATAAAACAAGGGCCATAAATCTTCGAGTGCTACCTGAAGCCAAAGAAAACACAATAGGATATAGTATCAGCACTTAAACCTGGCAAGCTGTGCAAAAATAAAAACAACAAAAAAAAGTCATTTAGAAACTGCTGGTCGCAGTCTCAGGAACTCCTACACTCCCTACAGAGATCAGCATAGCAGGCTGGGGGATATCTTTCATGAAAACAAATGTAATATAAAAGGTCTCTAAATGCTGATGGGAAAAAAACATAGCTCTGCTCTCACTGCACTTCACGAAGTGCTGCTCTTCACCAGTTCACACTGAGTCACTTACTCCACCCCAAGTACGACGTTCTCCCGAACTCCTTGAACAGTTAACACCCTCATTTCCCAATCAATACACTGCCCAGATATGCAAAGTTTTTGATATTGCCATTACGTGTCTCTCTTAGTGCTTGCCACGAATATTTTTGGGTAGCTCAGGCGCTGAGCCAGGTCTCTCACCTGAAGGGGTTTTGTTTAGAAGTCACCGAGTTTGTCTCATTGATAGTGATCTGTCACACAGGAGCTCAAACAATAGGAGTTGAAACAATATCACCTCGTGTTTCCACTCAAGTGAAAGAGGATTCCTGAGCTCCTCGCTCTGTCTGATGTTACAATTAAAAAGGAAGTGGGGGCCGGGAAAAGATACCTAATTCAGAAAGTACAATTTTGGGAGCAGTAACTCAACTCACTTTCAGTCTGCATCCCCCAAAACAGGTTTTGTTGCTGACGACTAAGGAGTATAAACTTTTCTACTTTCATCAGGCCTGAGAGGAGATGTCAGGGACAGATAGGCAAAGTTTCACTAAACTTTCCTCCATAACTAATTAAATTGCATTAGCAGCTTCTGAACCCACACTTTGATTTCGATCTGATCCAAAGCATATCTAAGCAATTGTATACACGCTGTAGGAATTACCTTTACCATCTCATCTTTATTAGTTAAAATGAGGTGAATAAACTCACAACAGCAAAGAATCAAGATCCTTCACTGCCTTTGTTTGAAAACCACAAACTCTCCCTTATCGCCGCAGTTCGGAAGTGAGTCACGGTTGATCAATCCCTAGTCCCAGATTAGGAAAGAGCCCAGCGCATCCCGTGCATCACAGGCGGCGGGACCAGGAGCAGAGGTTCCCCAGCACCGCGGACACCGCCGGGCGGAGGGAACGGGACGATTTCCATCCCAAAACCCGGGACAAGCCGGGCACGGGGGGCTCGGGGAAGGAGGGACAGAACGGCCATCGC
Organism: Acanthornis magna; assembly: GCA_036785705.1. NCBI lineage: Eukaryota > Metazoa > Chordata > Aves > Passeriformes > Acanthizidae > Acanthornis > Acanthornis magna. Next base: position 4,739,651 of record JAWUZG010000092.1, read on the forward strand.
CGCTCCTTGGGAGAAGCGGCGGGCGGAGGGGCTTCACCTTCACCTGCCAGGCACTCCCTGTCCTTCCCACCCCCAAATGGGTGCAGCGGGGCCAGTCCCGAGCGACCCGCAGGGCTCGGGGACAACGCGGCGCTTGTCGCGCAGCCGCGGGGCTCGGTCACTCACTCACCGCACATGGTGGCAGCGCACGGTCCCCGCTCCGGCAGACGCGGCGATGGTGCCGGGCCGGCCCCGCCGCCTGCGGCTCTTGTAGCTCCGGCTGGGGGCGGCCCGGCCCTGCTCCCCCGCCCCTGCCCGGGCCCCGCGGGGGCAGAGCCCGAGGGACCGCGGCCACTCCGCCCAGCCCGGCCCGGCCCGGCCCTCCGCACACGCGGAGCCGCCGTCACTCAGCCTGGGAAACACCGCCCGGGCATCGAGTGCAGCCTTTGGCCCATCACTGCTGGGCAAACAGGGCACTGTAGGAATTACCTTTACCGTCTCATCTTTGTTAGTTAAAATGAGGTGAATACACTCGCAACAGCTAAGAATCAAGCTCCTTCACTGCCTGCCACGTCCGGTCATTTCTTGGCATTGGGACTCCAGCAGCTCCCTGGGCAGCCTGTTCCAGGGCTTGGCAGCCCTTTCCGTGCAGAAATTCTGCCTGATGCCTCACCTGAACCTTCTGTGGCACAGCTTGAGGCTATGTCCTCTTGTCATGTCAAGGCAGGATGAATCCAATGTCCACCTCAGGTCTGGGTGACTCAGGCCAGCTCAGGGATGTTTGGAGTGAAAGGAGCCCCAGAGAGACCTGGCCGTGTGCCCACAGGCAGCACAAGGAGAGGGTTTCATGCACTAGTCCTCGTTTTCCACCTCGCAGTGCCGTGAAGGAACAGGACAGGTGGCAAAACGACCCATCCTGTCAGGGCAGCCCCTCTGGGAGCTGGGAAGGGGAAGGTGCCCCCCATCCTCCAGCCACAAGCATTTACAGACACACACTCAGCACACGACACTCACACCTCCATCTGCACAGGGAGGACTGGGAGCACTTGCTCGGCCCAACGTGGTCACCTGAGAGAGAGCCCAAACTCCTGCTCAGCCCCTCCATGTACTTTGCAAGAAAGAAACTTCTCCAGGAGCCTTGCCCAGCCTCTGCCTCGCGGTCCAGACTCTCTCCTGGGGACAGGCACTGCAAGGATGAGGAAGGCCATGGCCCCTGATGCAGGGTCAGGTCTGCAGACATGGCCCACGCAGTGCCTCGAGCTTTATCTTCTTCTAAAGAAACTCATCTCTTATCTCAGAGAGCCTCTTCCAAACAAAAGGAATGAATGGCGGCTTTTAAAGTGAATGCCTTGCAGCACCCTTGGACTGACAGAGTTCACAGAACAGCTCAAGCCATTATTCGAACAAACATGGCTTTAAAAAATATGCAAAGTTTCATGAAATAGTTTCTTCTTTCTTATTAAAAAGTACCAAAATATTTTATAGACATGATCCTAGTTATCTCATAGGGTTCTTGAAATTCAAGTGCAAGGTGTCTTACTTAAGGTAGAATTTAATGGCTCTTTTCCTCTTGCATTTCTTTTTGTAGGTAATTTTTTACCCAAAGTAGTGATTCCCTCAAACTTTGTCACTTTTCCTCTTGATGGAGAAGTTGAATGAAGGATGAAGATTAGAACATCGACACTTCCATTACAAGAGAAACGCTTTTTGTACCACTTTAAAAACCAGAAATTTTGTATTGATTTTAAGGTAAAAAGCTAGATTTAAAATATTTTCAAGTAATAAAATTAAAAGTGTTAAAATCCTGCTTTAAATTAGTTTTATAAAAAGGGATAAATTAAGTATATTTTTACTTAATATGTGAAACAGCTATGCACACCGTGCTCCATAAAAAAACCAGTATTGTTTTCCTTTGCCCAGTTTCCCAGAATAAGACCAAACAGGCCCATGATTTGTCAACACTGCCGTCCCAGCTCTGTCACTGACCTGCCAGGTGACATCAGGCAAGTAATTTTGACGCTCCATTCCAGTTTTTCTTGTCTGTTTAGGTAACTGCTCCTCTTCTTAAGTAATCTCTGATCTTGCTTCCCCCAGCCCAGCCTGAGTGAAGAGGGATGTTCCTAATCACAGCTCTGTGTGTTAAGTAGCATTGCTATTTTTATTAAATTATATACAATAAAGGAAAACTTGTTATTTGCTCCTTGTGCAGCATTTTAACTAATGAGTGGTGCAGAGAGTAGGAAAGAAACACTTTTTTTTTTTTTTTTTAACATCACTGCCATACTAATTGCCAAAGATCACGAGTTAGAGCCCAAAATTCCACTCATGCAAGACATTTCATGTTTCCATGTGACATTCCCAGGGAGAAAACTAAACAAAAATGAGATTCAACTGCTAGCAAGAACGGCATTAATTAGTGGTTAACGTGTCACCTTGATAGCTTATCAGTCAACGCTTCCCAGACGCATCTGTCTGATGCCATTTGGCTTTTTCATGACTTTTTGGAAGTGCATTAGAGAGCACACTAATTCTTTCTACTGGTGCATTTGTTTGGCTTGAAGGACACATTTTACAGCACTCAGATGAGATGATCAAACTGATCCCATCTCACAACTTCTTAAACCCTAAAAGCCAAAATATTTGAAAGTATTGCCTACTGCATTCAACACAATAAGGATCCAGAAATTCTGCCATACTCTGGAGAAATGCTCTTCTCAGGAGATCATTAAAAATACCAAAAAAACCCAGAGCAGTTTTGACAAAGAGTTTGTAAATTGAAGATTGCAATATTTCTGCCATAAGAGACAGGCAACAGATGAGCAACAAAGAGGTCACCTGGTGCAACTTCCCACTAAAGTCTGAACACAAATCTTAAGTGACACCCTATGGATCAGGAATTTTTGCCTAGCTACATCTTTCTCTCTTTTTTCCGTGTCTTCACACAAGTGGTCAAAAATAGAAGTAGGAAACAGTAGGGTACAGGATGAGATCACTGTGTCACTGTTTTAGTGTCAGGTAATGAGGAAGTTGTCTGGGGCACCGTTAGGCAAAGGTGAGGGGCAACAAAAATCATTCAAGATGTGGTTGGAAAGATGAGGGATTTATGTTTAGGCTCCCTCTGAGCCTAATGCAGGTCCTAGTTCTCACAGCATTAATGATCTGCCCTGAAAAGCAGCCAGCAGCATTTTGAGGACAGATATTTCAGACTGCATTTGCATACTCAAGAGGTGCAGATGCATATCTGAATACCTTGCTCTGTTCCTTGTTCCTAGACACCCACAGGGACTGAATTTCCTGGTGAGGAGTTTCAGTAAATTCTCTTGTCCCAGGGAGCGAAAAGACCAAAACCACTCTCAAACAGGGGCAGGAAAAAAGTTGTGGATGTGAACTGCAAAAGGGAAGAACTGCGATAAATACCAAGAAAAAATCAGGAGAAGCAGTTCTGCCATGGACCAGGCCACAGAGGTGGTTTATGGCCCTTTCCCCGGTGACACCACTGGAACAGACCCTGTCCTGAGAGTCCCCAGTGAGTGACCTGTGTACGGTGTGAAGGGCAAGGGGTGACCAAATGGCAGTCCCTTCCAACTCCAGCACTTCCATGAGTGTAGCAGGGTTATAAAACTCCTTTTAAATTGCCCGTTTTGGACTGCTGGTTGAGTGGCTACAACATTTTCTGAGAACTAATAGCCTGTCGCTAGATTCATGCTGGAGTACACAGCACAAGTGCTTATATTAACAATGAAATCCATTATTTTAGTTTATATTATATATTTATGTATTAAATATAATCATAACTATAGATATATATTGTATATTTAAAGTTTTTCTTGCTTCAAAGTATGAAAATTGAGAGCCTAAGAGCAGCCACTGTACATTACAGATCATCATTCCCCTCATCTAAGCTCCTGCACATCTGCAATTTTTATGTATTGCTCTGAATAAACATATTTAAAACATGGACAAATTCTGAACATTCTCATCACCATCAGTTTCATTTTAACAAAATGGGACAGTGTTATTCCCTACCAAGGCTCTCAAGAATATTTGGGCTGACAGCTTGGTCCGGATCTCGCCGATTTCTTCCCAGTCTGGTAACGACGGCTGCTGTTAACCCGGAGTCACTCCAGTGAAGCGAATTTCACTGCTAGAAAAGCCAAAAATAAAGGGCTGACCTTACTGCCATGTGAAGAAGGTCGGGCTGTGCTTCAGGACACCCTCTGCCTCCATCTCAGCTCCACAGTGAGTTTGGATGACAATCAGCAATGCCTTTGAAGCAGAGACAGCAACACCTTTCTTTTGCTGAGAAGTTAAAGAGAGAGGAAAAAAAAATATTTGTTATACTGATGGTTCTCCCAGTGGAGGTGCCAACTAGCTGCTCACCTCGGATCTGTCTAGGGCTAAGGAATTGGTATTTTCAGTTTAAAATTACATAATAGTAATTAACAGCTTTTAATTGGAGCACAGGGGAGACTTAAAAATCATTTGCCACTGTCAAACAGTTGACTTTAAAATTATAAAAATGATGTGTGGTAGGACGAGTTACACATAAATGTGAATCAACATCATACCTATGACTGAGGATTAAGTAACCGTGATTTAATTCAATGGTGGCTTTTCAGCTGAATGTCATGAGGAGCATGTGTAATGTAAAACCAGCCCAGCTGATTAACTAGATCTTAAATACTTAAAAAAACACAAAGGCACATTTAGCAATAATTCATCTAAAGCACTGTGTTTTAAAGAGCATTAAGTGGTTTCCTGAGGTTTTGATGTAAACTCCTCGTAACAGGAGCTGCAAATAAGTTGATGGTAAGTGTCATGGAGAAAAATAAGTGCTTGGAAAAGTCTGTAGATTTTTCAAGCAAGCCAGCTTTTGGTGCTGGATTAGTTTTCTCAGCATATTGTATGTCCTTCAGGTCAAGAGTGAGAAATGCTGACAGAGTAGCGCAGACATCTGCATATCTGCCCTCCCCTGCCCCATTTCTGGGGATCAGGACCATCTACTCAGAATTTTTCATAAATGCAGGATTTCCTCAGCTTAGGAGTTGGAGGGAGCAAAGCTAGCTACTTACAATAGCTGCAGAAAGCATGTCCATGTAAGAAGTCAAGAAGCTTAAAATCCAAAGACAAAAAAAGCATTACAAGAAGTTAATTCTTTCCAGTCATGCACCAGAACATGGCTTCACTGGAGGTGTTGGAGCCTGGAACTGGTCAGGGAACCAAAGCAGTGCTGCAGCCACTCCATGTGGCTCAGACAGCTCCATCCCACCCCACACAGGCCACAGCATCACCTCTTTCTCCTTGCCCAGCTCCTGCAGAGCCCTCCTGGCAGAGCCGTGTGCCGTTTGCCGTAATTCTTCTCTCCCTCAGCTGCCCCGGCTCACTCAACACCGTGGAGCAGAGCAGGGCAAAGGGGAACTCCTGTGCTGTTCTGGTTCATTTTATTTCCAAGCACGTGAACCTGGCTGGCTATTTTGGTAAGAACAATTTCATTCCATTCTTCTCTCGATTTGTTTTCACAGCCTTAATGCTTCAAGGATTTATGCTGGCCTTTGAGAAGAACCCCTCTGAAGCTAGAAAATGGTTTTGCTGTTGGCTGCCCTCCGGTTTGTCCTTTAAACCGTTCTCTGGCAAGAAACTTCTGATTTTGCTAATAAAAACCTGTTGTTTTGCAGAACACATACCTGTACTCTGCACAAAGCCAAGCCGAATAACAGTCTGATTTTCTCCACTGTCTCACCCCACCATTGTTTCTGCCTCCACTGCCCAGCAAGAAGCTGCCACAGCAGCAGCTGGAAGGAGCTAGAGAGAGGCAAGGTGCTGGCAACGTGAGTTACTTCCAGCCAGCTCCAGTTATCAGCAGCACTAGGCTGAAAGAAAACAAATCCAAGTTTCTAAAAGCAGACCATATAACAAGATGCATCTGGCTTTACCTCACACAATCAAATCTATCTGTTTTTCTATCCCTATCCGCAAATCCTAATCTGTCCCTATCACTTCCTTCTAATTGAGATAGGCATCAAAGGACTGGGAACTTAAACACCACCTCTTCCCCTTTTCTCCCATTTGTGATTATAACAAATAAATGGGGGGAGCCAGATTCAAGCTACAACAGTAATTTTTAGGACTGGTGTGTTTAACACTGCAGCTTCAGTGCTACTACTTATTTTAGAGGATGAAAGTAAAGTACCTTAAGTCCAAGCACAGGTAACCAGGGATTCCCAGCTTTAATAAAACATGAAACAGTTATGATAGATATGGGATGCTATTGTTTAGCAACTGATACAATATTGAAGAAAACTCTTCTCACAGGTGGATTATTTTCTGTCCCAGAGTCACAGCTGTCATGATGATGTCTGCTCTTGCCTACAGATTCTATATTTCTCCTTCTGATCTTGACACAAATCACAGCTACAGCTTCTTCAAGTTTTTTTTTTTAACAGCTTGTGATCTTGTTCTTTTGGCAGCTTATTCAAAGAAAAATGACATTAACTGCTTAAATAGGAGCAGTCATTTTCTTTCACTGACAACTAATGGCTCATTTATATCTCGGTTTCCAGGGGTTTGGGGTTATTAGATCTGCCGTAACCTACCAGTTGTCAAAATCACCTTTGGGCACATCTACATTGGTAGAAATAAAGCTATTGTACACAGAGGATTCCAAGATAGCTTTTCTATCACCAGCCATATGCAAAACCATTTCAGTTTTTGTGCAGTTCCTCTGTACTAGGGATTAGGAAGCACCTAAAAAAAACCAATGCAGAGCATCTGTTTGTTTACTACACACACAGTACTGCTATAGAACAGAGTGATAGAGTAGAAGTTACAATTTGATGATTAACAGAAACAGTGCACTACAACCTGTGAAAGCGTGCAGGATGTTATCCTTGAGTTAGCCTGGGATGGAGGAAATTTGCACAGTGAAATGGCAGCTCCCCTAGGGCATCACTTGGAGTGCACATCCCACACCTCCTCCTCTGCTGCCACTGCCCCTCGGCTGCAGAGTAAATCTGTCCCTGGCAGCTCCTGCCAACTACACAGTAAACATCTCTCATGACCAAGCTATGAATTGCAGTGTTTTACTGCCAGTAAAAATTCCTTGTGTTTTCTGGGTTTTTTTTCCCCCTCTTTCTGGTTGTAAATACAGTTTTCCTCCTATTATGCACAGGACTTTTGTATTACAGTAAAATTAGAAATCCCCCTTGGGGTTCCCTCACTCAGATGGATTCTCTCTAGTCCTAACAGCTCCAACTACTAAATGGGTTTAAAACTTCATGTTTAGAGCATCCCATGGGATGCATGAAAGGATGGTATCCCTGTGGGGGTGTTTATGCTCTTGCAGTGCAAAGTTGCCTTTGGCAACCAAAGTTCCTGTGGTATTGTCATTGGGCTCTGGGTACTTTGGTGTGAACATACCAGATGGGGTAAGCTGAGGACAATGTTTTTCTTCAAAACTGAATTTTCTGCTTTCAGTCCACCTGTGGTTTACCTCATCATTGTATCTGTGCAAGTGGGAGACAAGATGATGGTTTTGATTCTCCACTTTTAACTGTGCTTCTTTGAGTTGTGTGCTGAAATTGAGCACGTATTTCTTAGATGTTTCCTACTGTTTCTGCAACTTAAAGAGAAAAAGTATACTAACTCATGGTAATTTGGACAAAATTTAAGGAAGAGTTTGGGGAGTAAGTAAGAGAAAGTTGCCAGAAATTTAAAGCAGAATAGATGTTTCTATTTTCTGTATTTTAGTTACATCTTAAAATGAAGTGATTTTACTCTTAAAAAATATTCTCCCCCAGTCAAAATATGTAATTTCCATTCAGCTCTGAAACTTTTTTTTAATATGCTGTACATTTTGTCAGTAAAGACAGCCAGTTTTCAACTCAGTTGACCAAAACTGGCTGGCAAACTTGAAACCAAAGCAGCTAAATCCTGTATTTGTACAGCTGCAGGCGCTGGGCTCTCCTCCACCCCCCTCAGATGATCATGTTGCAGGACATCAGCTCTGCATCAAGGCAGTAACCTCGGGGTCCTGCAGCAGGACACGGAATGATCACAAGCCTCTTCTGTCCTTACAGGCTACCACAGTTCTGCCCATGTTTTTGAGGGAAGTATTGTTAAAGTTTTCTAAGCATAGCGATGTTTAAAGTGGTGCTTGTATAGCTACAGGAACAACACTGCTGCAGCCAAAGAGAGATCTGAGTGCAGTGCAGTCAATTCAGGCTCAAAGCTTGGATATGTTGTTACGATACAGCTTGATTGCATTTTAAATTAACTCAAATACAGCTAGGTGTTGAATTAAATGGCCAACATTTAACAGGAGTGTGCATATTTATGAATCCACCTGGCATGAAAAATTGAAATTACTTCTAAGCAACGTAAATGAATGCAGTTTTAACTTGGATGTGCAAAAAATATCATAAGTTCACAAAAAAATTCAAATAAGGAACCATTGTATTTTATATCACATATCTTCTGAGCTCATTTACAAGAAGCAGCAGTAAAAGAAGGCAGAGGGAACAGCTTCACAATCTGTCCTGCATCTCCCACTGGAGTCACAACAAGAATTTCCATGTTGGAAACCAAAGGGAAGCATGTCAATTCACAAGAACCAGCATCCTTGGCACCACGAAGCAGAAATTTGCAAGTTTAGCTTTGCAGTGACTTCTGTGAGGGGTCATTTGCTTCCTGAACTGTGTCACGCTATGAAAATCCCAGATAGGAATCTTTCCTTTTCCCAAGAAATGGGGGATCATCATCCTCCATAATTACACATTACTGTTCACAGAAAAAAAAATCCAATTTCTTTGTCTGTTAGTCACATTGTTTACTGGCAGTCTGAGTGTGAGGAACACGGATGTTAAATAAGCAGCTGCAGCACCTTCTCTGCATATGAGACTCGAGAGGAGGGCTGCCAGGGCTTGGCTAGTCCTTAGTCTGACTGGAGAGAGTCATTGTCCTGTCTGGAGAGGCAAAGCTTTCTATGACATCACTTCTGCTCTGAGGCTGCTGTGACACACCAAATCTGCTTCTCCGTCTGCATGGGAGGGCAACACCAAACTCAGCCTGGAAATCCGAGAGGACCAAGAATGAGAAGCAGAAACAGGGATTTTGTAAATCTTTTTTTTTTTTTTAAACAACCAATTCCCCCAGTTCCAGAGAAGTTTACCTAACACTTCTGAAGTCCTAGGCAGCGCAGTTTTGTTAACCTGTGTTTACCTAAGGCTTAAAGGCTTTCCCAGACGAAGGTGTGTGTGAACCACCTTGTCATTCACGAGCAGCACAGCTTCCAGGAGCTCATGTTGAAACATCCTTTGTAGCAGATCCACAGTGTGTGCTGAAGGATTTTCACAGGAGAGGTTTCACATTCCTGTTTTCTCTCTCCACCTCCCCTTTCCTTATGGAAAGGCGGCTCTCCAAAGCCACGTTATTTGTTTCGGTGTTGCTTGTGCCTGTCAGAAAGCTGCTGGCCCTGGAGCAGAGCCCAGGCTCTCCCGGGGCTCAGCATCAGAGTGTAACGAGATAGGAAATATTTGCTGTCTGAAGGATAATGGGAAGGAGCATAGCAGGGAAGGGTGGATCCTGGGGCAGGCTTGGAGCACAGGATCCCTTGGAAAACACTCTAGAAAGAAGCTGCCAGGAGCTGAGACAACACCGTTGCTCCCCTAAAGAGGGGGAGCCTAAAGCGACAAATCTGGATGGTGGGGATGGAGGGAAAACCTACAAAGAGGAAGAAATGGATATGAGAGCGTGAGAAGGGAGAGCTCAGATCAGGACCTGGCCAAGAGCTCTGCCAGACCAGCAGCAGGGCTGGTGCCTGCCTCGGGAGGGCTCAGCACTCCTGTGCTTCCACTCGGGAAAAGAATTTTTCACTCCTGCCAAACAAATTCCACCTCCATCTTCTGCACCTCCAGGCAGCTGCAGTATCGAAATGCTGCAGTTTGCTCTCACTAAGTGCCTAGAAAACAAACTCAAACCAATCTGCTCCTGTCTCGAGTCAGGATGTCACAGGTTAACATTTGCTGTGCAGTTTTTATTCCCGAGCAGGAGAAAAAGTTCCTTGGAGGGGAAAAACTGCACAGGTTTTTTTTTTAGTTTTTTTTTTTTTTTTAATTCACTCTTCAGTGAATAAATTAACATCACTTCTCTGTCTCCTCCCCTTTCCTTTCTGAGGTTAGTACAACTGTAGGCTTTAGTTGGTGTTCTCCAAATAAACCTGAATTCCAGAGAAGCTCTTAACAGCTTCTCTTCTCAGGAAAGGGTTTCATGTCACAAATAAAGCAAACCAGGAAAAAGTAATTTTCAAGTGATTTTTCTGTCCAGTCACTTCTTTGATGAAAGAGCAAAGAAACTCTTTAACACCCCTCACGATGAATTTTCAGCTCTGTTTGTTTTGACTTTTTGTAGCTAAGCCAAAGAATAATTTAAAAAAAAAAAAAAATCAAAAAAACCAACCCACGTCTGAAAATTTCCTCTAATGAATTCCAGACTTCTGGACTGCAAAACCATCTGCTTTCTCCCAAGTCATGTTGTCAACAACTAAACACAGCTGTATGAAGGGTAACAAAATATTGCAGTTACTCGTGTTTCTACACCCCCAGATTTGCAGGGTTATTGAAGAACAGCAGAGAAACCCACCAGGTCCAGTGCAAGGCTTTATCTTTAACTTTGCAAAAATCAGCAGCGCTACCCTGATCACATTATGCAGACAGGTTACATAGGTGGACCATTTTCATTGTTTTTGAAAAATCCTACAATGAAGAGCAGTGGATGGCCAAGCACACTACCAGGGCTGTTATAATACAGCAAATTCAATGCACTAATAAGAGGGCAAAGAGTTGATACAATGGAAGGCTTCCCACATGCTCCTAGAATGCTTTAAATTTTCTAGTTTCCACACTTCCTTTCTTGCAGCCTTTCTTTTCATAAGGCAGAGGGGAAAGAGAGGCTTTGAGATAGACATCTAGAAACTGAAACCAGATATTTAACACAGAACCTGTCAAATATTTCAAGTCAGAAATACCCATCAATGCATAAATAGCTTGTGCTTCAATTGTTACAGCCTACATGAAGATATTTTTTCCAGATAAGATGGGAAAAAGCACAACTCTGAATAGAGCACATCTTTCCTCCTAGGGACAGAGCTCCTATAAATTTCCATGAAGAGGAATAAATATTATTTTGGTTATTTTTCTGACTAGCAAAATCCAAAACCAAATCCAAAACTAAATCTTCCTCTCTGTACTCTGTTAATGGTGTAAACCACAGCTTATTCACTGCCTTGAACCTGGGGGCTGCTAATACTGAACCAACTTAACCTTCTTTCTTATCTTTTAAATTGATGGATTTCAAATACACCAAAAAAACCCCCACAAAACCAAAACCAGACAACAAAATAGCACTTCTCCTTCATAAGCACAACCAGTCAGGTACAAGTGGTGCTGACTACATAGATAAATAAAATATAGCCAAGGGTCACCCACCAGTAAGAGCAGTTCAGCCACACAACAAAGTGATTTACCTGATCTACAGCAGCTGAGTTAATTCACAGGGGGTGGAGGCTGCCAGCTTTTCAAGGAAAGATCCCAAATGCACAGCTGCTTTGGGAACCTTAGTTCCATTTTCCCTCGAGATGGTTTCAGGGGTTAGGATGAGATCTGAGCCTTTGGAAGCATGAACTGCCTCTGTGAATGCTGCATCCCTCAGGCCTTTCCGTAAGCTGGCTCAGGGCTGAGCAGCTCTCGTGGGAGAGCTCAGAGCAGCACAGGTGGCACAGCGCTGTCCCTGCTGCACCAAGCCCTGGCTGTGGCTCTGCAGCTCCTGGCCCCAGGGTTAGCCCTGCTTTATCCCCTCAGCTAAAATAGATGAGGATGAATCTGGAGCCTATTTCTTCCTTTCTTATTCAGGCTGGTGGATTCTTGGGTTTAATTGCTTCTTATCAGCTCCGGGCCAGGTGGTCACTGGCTGTGTCCAAGCCTAAGCGTTGGCCTCAGGGAATCTCTTCCCACTGATAACTTGCATGCAGTACCTGTGTGCCTGCTTATTCTCGTATCTGTCACTTTTCCTTAGATAAGCAACCAGCTGGTAGGAAAATTCCTAAGAAAGCAAGTCTTTATTGCTAGAAGTTCCCAAGCACAGAAGGATAATGCTGGGGGCAGTAAATTCGCTTTGGGGTTGGGGCAAGGGCTGCCTGTTACAGCTGCAATCCCAGATCTGTGCCTGTGGCTTTTAACAAGCAGAGCTTCTAGCAGGAGAGATTATTCACAGCACCTACCAGTGAACATTTGCATTTGGTTTTAAAAGGGCAAAACATCTGCTGAGGAGATAAATATAGTGAAAAATAGATGTTCTTATTCCTTCTCATGGGATAAAGGATTTATCAAAGGTCGCAAAGAAAGCCAGAGGCAGTGTGTGATGCTGATGATGGAGCATCTGTAGTGTCTGTCCCAATCACAAGTGTCCATCTCTCACCTCTCAGATCACATTTAAAAACAAAAGGTAATGAAATATTTCATTTTTCCATACAATAAGTCTCTCAGATTACATAGTCAGGTAGGACCTGCCCTTTACAAATTTGGCTTCTGAAGACTCTTCTTACCTTGCAGTTCTTGCTGGTGTGTCATTCCAAACTTGAGAAAACACACCCAAGAGGAGACTGAATGCTTTTGCTGCGGCCAACAAAAGTAAAGGAGCAATTCCAGTAACCATCTCTTCTTTCCTTGTTCCTACTGCCCAGTGATGTGCATTGTTAGTGAGACAGTGCCAAAATGCAGTAAAAGCTTTGGCCTCTTGGCAACTGAAAGAACAAAGTGTCCCCTGGGTAAGCTACATTCAGTTCTTGGTCCCTTTTTGTTAAAGGACCACCTCTCATAAATAGCATTTACTGACAGCTTAGAGGAGGTTTCAGTAATGGCTGACATGGTCCATCTTTTAATGGATCTCAGCACTGTTCACTGGGCAGAAAATTAAAAGGCATATCTGCAAAATTAGCAGGAAATAGATCCTTTTCTGGTATGCAAAAATACCATTCCTTTCTACTAAAGTTGGCTTTGATTTAACAAAACATATTACACAGATGGAGATTCCTTTCAAAACCAAATTAGCCATCCTAATCTAACCAAGATTTAATGGTTCTGGTAGAACAATTTGATACAAAATAAACTATCAACCAATATTAGTTACATTTACCCTTTTAGATTGATGTATTGTTTGCCAGTAGATTGTATTTTATCTGCGCATAATTGTTAGAGTAATAACATTATAAGGAAAAGTTCAGCCTCTGAGTTTATGAAAATGTTTATTTCCAGTATTTGTGGTTCCTCTGCTTTCCATGTTTTGATTCAGGAAAAGAAAGAAGCTGAGTTTTGATCCTGCTCATAGTGAAACTAAACCCACAGACATTTTGCCAGGTCTTTCGTGGTGAAGCACTATCCTCACTGTTTGCAACCAGCATTTCTGCTTCCTTCCACGGAGTGAGGCATCAGAAGAATGCTGTTGGGAGAGCAAGCCATCAAAAGGAAGGTATCTTCATGGGAAATAATTTCCCTCTCCAGTCTGTATTTAGATATCTAAAAAGCTTCCAAGAAAATGGCTTAGCACATGCATTACGTCGCCCAGCACCCCAGTGTTAGCAGCTGCATGCAGAGTTCCAGCAGTTATTCCCATGGAAATATAACAGCAATTTTCACCAAGACAATAAGTGTCAATGGATGCAGAGTAGGAGCCCAATTTCACGAGAGGCCCCCACTCCTCACAGCTCTCCTTTGAAGCACCATCCCACTCGCCCAGATGTGGAGCTCCCAGTCTGCAAACTCTTCAGAACAGGCTCTGATTTCCTGACCTCCACAAAGCGCAGTGAAAGCACAATGTACCCCTTAAGGTACATGAAATACCTATTGAGTCCACTTTCTACTTAGGGGTGTCTCCTAGAACTAATTGTGGCATTTTCCTTTAGCTCTAAAGCACCAGTTAGACCAGGGTAGGATGGTTCAGGGGTTAAATGGGCTTTAGCAGACCCTATTTAAAGAGTGCCCCAGCTGCCTTCCAGCTCGTCCTTGTGTGGTTCTCTGTCTCTTTCCTTCTCGATGCAGGAGAACAGAATCAGCTTTCTGGTCCCCACCAGTGACAATTCCCTGACAGCCTCTGCAGGAGCCGTATGGGTTCAGATAATGACAATCCATCTGCACAAAATGTGTTGGGCTTTATTCTACTCTTCCTAGGAGTTACTTCAGCTCTCATGCAAGGCAGAATTAATCTGTTCCTTGCAAAATCATCTAAATATTGCAGTTATGTCCTTAAACTGTTTTGAAGCCTTTTGGTGGAATCTAGTCCGGAAAACACTCTGCATGCCTACGCCAATAATGTCTCTGAATGTTGTCTCCAGTGAAGGGAGTGACATAAAAATTTTAATTCCTTCCTTACTACTCACTCTGCTGTCTGCCTTGTGTGTAGAGACAGTCAAGTGATGGGATCATGTGTGTCCTAGTGACACATCCCTCTGAGCTAATGCGGGAAGGGGCTGGACCAAGGCAGAAATGACCCCACTGGTGTTGTAGCGTCAGACTTTGCACTATTGGGAATCACATTTCATAACTTCCTGCAAGAAATAGGAGCCGAAGAGAGGCGTCAACTGAGCAAGAAGCAGGGAAAATATAACCTGAAGGAAGTCCAAACTGCCTTCTAGCTAACCAATTTGCATTAAAATTGGCAGATTTGGACTGATGAGTAGAATTGACCAGGTGGAAATACAAGCATGCAGCTACCAAAGAGCTGTAAAAGACCCACGGAGATATTCAGCCTCCTGTGTGTGTTTGCTGGAAAATGTTTGCTGTAGTTGTGTTGCAGGATTGCCTGCAGATCCTCAGGGCAGAATCCAGCTGGTTACACACAGGATGAACTCACGGGTGGCATCTTCCTGACTATTGGCCACGATTCGATTGCCTTTGTGCTGTCTACAGCCATAATTCAGGGAACCTTGCTCACCTTCCAAGTCCTCCTTTCACCGGGTTGTAAACCTGACTAAACAAACAAACTCCAAGTGTAGCTGGGCTAAACTAACAGCAGAGGTTAAAGATGGGGCCTCCAAGGAAAATAATTGAGGAGCACAATTTGGGAAAAAGCTAAAGCTGAGCATTGTGTTTTGTTCCTCGTGTTCCTAATGAAAACCTAAAGTAGAATTGTTTGTAAGAATTGTTTTCAGTAGGGAACTATGGGCAGTTTTAGGATTCTGCAGCAGAAATGAATCCTAGAAGATAGCTAGAGAGGTGATTTCAAGAACCAACGTTTTAAAATGCTAATTTGGAATCACTACCCAGAGGAGAACACCTCTGTAACACCCAGTGCTTTGTCGTGACTCCAGCTCTCTGAGAACATCTCTGCCTTTGCAGAAGAAGGTGTTTTAGATAACAATGAGGACAATGCTTTACACAAGACAGCAGACAGCAGCACTAGGTCTGAAAAGCTCTTCAGAGAGACACAGGTTTACAGCAGGTGAGCCATACCTGACACTAATTGTAGCAGGTCATGACATCTTCAATGACATCACACACAGAGCTAGAATTTGGGGGTGGGAGAGCTTGAATTATGACAGCTCAATAGCTTTCATTTGCAGTGCAAAGTCTATCAGATTTGGGTTTTTAATTTGACGCTGCAGATTACAAGCTGTTTTGACCCCCATAAAAAGAATTTTCTCCTTGATCTTTACTTTTCAACTGAGCCAGTCTTGCCCAGCAGGGCACACTGATGAAAACAGGCTGCAGTAGTAGGTTCTGCTTTCTGTATAAATTCAGACTTGCACATTAGCTCAACTAAATTTGCTGCAGGGGAAGAACTGTTGATTTTTTTTCTTTCCCATCCCATTTTTTCTTTTCTCTGGGGTATCCATCCTAATAGCTCATCCATCCTAACACTCTGAACAACATCAGGGCATGCATGACACCACCAGTGAGGCAGGGAACATCATCAGCAGCCAGAACTTTACCTCTGAGCAAAGTTACTCAGTGGCCATCTGAACATTTACACTGAATGTTTTCATTTTCAACTTCCACCAAAGGGTGTTTGTTTTTATCCACTCCTTTTATTTCCTCAGTAGCAGCAGAGATGTTTTGAATAAGGCAAGGGGAATACTTCTGATTGTTTGGATTCTGTTAAAGATGGACAGATTTATGTGTTTACCCTGGAAATGACTTATTGGATCATACTTTTGAGCAGAGCCAGGGAGCCCCTTGCCTCCACCTCCCCCAGCCAGTCCCCAGGGCTCTGCCATAATGTGGTTTTCATTATAAGCAGGAGCATTTTCTTCCTTACTACAGTATTTTTCATTATGCAGAGAGGAGAATAACTAGGAAACTCAACCTCTGAAGGAAAAAATTGATTAAAATTATTGGGAGGTGATCAAGGTCTTTTAGACTCATATGTGTGTAGTGGTGTTAATTTTGGTGGTGATCTTGATTGGGTTATTTTGGTGGTGATTTTACCAAGGGAACATTCCTGCTTGCCAGCCCACCACCGTGGGGCTGCCCCTTGCAGCTGAGTGAAAGTGATAAACTCTTTCTAGAAAGATGAAGGTGTTGAAGAAATTCCTCTTCATTTGGGCTTTGTTTTTCCCGTGCCTTCATTATTTGAGGGTTAATCAAATCCCAGGTGCCTTTCTTGTTCCTGTCATATCCTTACAATGCACTCTGCAGGAATACCAGAACATAAACTTTATTGCTTGTTGGAGGAGAGGACAGAGATCCTGTGGGTGAAGAATTAATTGCCACTTTTTGGTGACAAAAGTATTCATCCCAGTAACTTGCTGAGTGACTAAGTTTTCGCAAAGCTTTTCTGCCAGCTTCCTTCACATCACATTTGCTCTGCTGTGAGGGATTAGAGCCCAACTGCCTCCTTAGCAAATCATTCTTGTAGTTCTATCACCTGCAAGAAGAGCTGGGACACCAAGAGGAAGATCAATCTTGTCCATGTGAGCCCCGCTCACCCCAGCTCCCAACTTCTGCTCAGCACCAGCCCATCCGCAGGACACCACTTGCTGCAGAGCCCAGGGAATGTGGATTGGTGTGAACATTTCAGCACAGTTCTGTGGCCCACGGAACTGTCCTAATAAATCCCCAAAATAGTATCAGAGCTTGGAGGGTTTCCTACCTCTGCAGCCCCTTGATATATATCAGTTTCAGAGGCTGACATGTATTGAATTTTCAGTGCTAGCATCGTGGTAGAAGAGAAATTCCACTGCATGACAGAAAGATCTCCTGTTACCCTCCGAAGGGGGGAAGAAGTGAAGGTCTGCAGGGCAGAACTGCTCTTTGACATGTCAAGTTACAGCCACAAGAGGTTATCTCAAACATCTGCTGTTGATTTGCGTGACCCTGGAAGCAGACACATTTCACACAGCAACTTTGCCTCTGCGTTTGCTGTGCCTTTCTTTAGCCTTCACTTTTTCTTTTCCATCTCTCACTCCGTCAGTGTGAGTTAACGTTAGGAAGCTTTACTGAGGGATTTCTTGGTTTATATGATATTTTTACTTTCATGAGGATGAGAGAGGATGAAGCTGAGCAGTGAACAAGTCTATCTGAAATTTTGAGGTTTCTGTGTGAATTCCTGGTGTGGGGCTCACATACCTCTCCCAGAGCAGTCAGGCATGAGGAAGCCTTTGATGCATGAGACATGACAGAGTCACCTTTCCACAAAATGAGAAATTTCCAAATGCATATATTTTCTCTTCTGATACTTCCTTTTCAGCTGTGGCCTTGCATGAGATAACCCAATTCTGCAGGTTTTTAAAGAAAACACAAAAGCTAGCAGATATAATGACTGAGGATATTGAGCAAGGAACCATTTACCCAATTGTAACTGGGTAAATCATTCTCCAGATGTACCTAGAGCATCCCTACCATATCACATGGAATTTTCTGTGCCAGAGAAGACCAACTGCCATGTCTGGGACAGAAACAGCACTGCTGAAGCTCTTCTAGGCACATTTTATTAGACGTTTTCCGTCTAATAGCAAAGCTTGGAGCAGTGTGACATTTCTTGCTTTGGGTGGGACAAATGATATTTCATTAATCATTGCTTGTTTTGGAGTTACATCACTGTCCATGAAATTGAAAAACAGAGTATGTTGTGTAGTTTCAATAGGCTTGACCATAGAATTACGCAAGTCATCTGTGGTAGGGACATGAACAGGTCACTCTCATGGTTACAACACCCAGTGGTTTTTTTCCTACCTAATGTCTTTTCCATCTGAAAGTGGCTGTGCCTAAATCACATTGAAAATGACACAACTGAAAAATTCTGTCAGTGACTTCAGCTTTATCAATGATGATGTTGAAGACACAGACTGTCCCAGCAAAAACACTTCTATTTTTCATGTGCTAAAAATCAGACACGGAGCTGCTAGAGTGAGGCCTGGTTAAAATTTGTCAGTAACATTTTAAATCACTGACATTAGGGGAGTTTTGTAACTTGCCATATTTGTGCATGGGGAACACACAGCCAAACTGCCATCACCGTTCATCCTTACAATGGACTGGGCATTTTCAGTCGTGACCTTTGCCCACGCTTGTACATTGCTTGAGGACAGTAAAATTAATACCAAAGGGATGGATGAATTCTTTGTCTGTTCTGCTGGGAACCCTTTGCAGCAGGGGCTCATCATAGATGTGGGTTCTTCTGGACAGAGCATTTCTGCGTGCACAGTCAGGATCCTGCAGCAGATGCTGGAATTTTCTTGCCAACCTGAAGCCTGGAGAGGCCTTGGAACACTTGGAGATTTGGCCAGTTATTATTCCTGTTGAATTAATGGATCTTGACATCATTCTCGATGGGCAGCACAATCAGTCTTCCCACACTTCACTTCTCCCACACGTGTGATTAAATGTGTGTACAAGTTCCTGAGTCAGTATTTCATTGGTCATTCCTTTTAATTGAGTTTGTACTTTTCAGACATGCAAAATAAACATTGATTTCCTTTGTTAAATGCAGAGCAATAAACTAGGGTTGCATGCTTTTATTATCAGGAAATAGTATAATACCCAGGAATCAAAAGCGTGCGGGTTCGTATGCTGTACAGCTAACCCAGGGATGGAAACTTCCCAGCACCGGGATCAGAAAAAGACTTTGCACAACAGTGTTCATTCACATACGTGTTTACATTCGTACATGAAGCAAGATGTGGCCAGTCCATAAAAATGTAGAGAATGATAAAGCAAGAGAAACAATATATAAAATGATAATCTTCTCCATCTACAATATTCAACTACATCTGTGTTGGATCAGAGTTTGGCTGCTGAGGATGAACTTTCAGAATATGTTGTTCCCATTTTTGGTTCTTTAGGGAATTGGGGAGCTTTTCCTCTGAATTTTCATAAGCTCATCTTTTTATATGGCAAAGAGCTCACCAATTACAGAGTCACAGTGTGGTAGACAGGAAGGAGAAAATGCTAAATGGAATTTTATTTTTTTACATTTTGTAAACTTCATGTGCCCACAAAGACTTGGGCAGAAAGTTCCTCAGAACATAACCACTACATGGCCGAGAGACAGACACTCTCTGATTTCTGAAGTGGAAGAAGCCAAGATGTTGGAGCCTGATATGCCACTGCAGAGGCCAAAATAATAATTAGTGAATAGCTTCAACCCTGAAGTTCCAATATCCAAATATAGTCTGAGACCCTACTGCCGCACCAGGAATGGAGCTGGGAAGTCTCCGTAATAGCTTGTAACAGAAATGTCTATTGAGAGACAAGGGTTGAAGTAATTAAAGAAAATATAAAAGCCAAAAGTACAAGTAGCTGTCTACATTTTAAGATTTTAAGACCCAAGGCTCAGAATACACCATCTGTTGTATGTTGATTCTTAATGGATTTCTGTACAGTCCAGCTCTTATCCCACTTTGAAGATCTGTCATTTACCAGGTAGAGTCAAAGAGTTCATTCACTGCATTTGTTTTCCATCAACGTGACTTCATGGCCAAGAGCTGACCATGACCATTGAACCTCTCAAAGAGCAATCCTAGAATTGAGAAATGGACAATTTCTGTGTGCTTGAGGGCCCACTTCCTTTCTAGTCCCATATTCCCATGGCAGTTCATGTAACCCAACAATCCCTGCCTGACCCTGCAGGGCAGGCAATATTAAAATCCACAGCTTTTCAGTTTCAGATCCAGCTCCTTCTCCTAAACCATAACTCTATGGCTGATCAGAATTCGGGGTTTTAGTAATTGGGGTTATGCACTGAAGGCCATATCTAGGAGACCTCATTAGTGTGATGTAATCAGCCCATGGTAAGCACAGCCGTGATGCTGCAGTGCCACTCTGACAGCGCCTGGGTGGAGGTGGGTTAATCAGTAAATGTTTTCAGCATAACAGTGAATGTTTTCAGCATAACAGTGAAGGATTCTAAATTGATTATGCAGCCCAGGTAATGCTGGCTGCCCTGTCCTGTTTTCTCTCTGTTATTTTTGATTCTTTTGTTGCTATGGGAGGTCTTGCAGGGATGTTTCTGATTTGGAGATCGGCGCTTTGCATCATTTCCCCTCTGAACCAGACTTGCTTTCTCTGTTGTGGTAAGCAGTGAGACGTTATAGTAGTTTGAGTTTGTTTAGGTTTGTGGATTTTTTGATGGTAACTACTTCCACATCCCCTTTTTGTAGCAGCTGTTTTTCTGTAACTTGCATCTGTGACATATTTTTGAGGCCAGGAGATAACAGATTTGTTGCTGAATGTAGACATAATGTATGTTGTCAAGGCTCATACACAGTGAAAATCTGCATCACTTCAGAATGCACCAGGGTTTATTTGTTTTCTCAGCTCAAGCCTCCCTCAGTGATCACTTGCTGGCTGGAGTTTGGCGTAAAGTCTACAGCAGGATCAAGGGAGCTGAAAGCTCAGGAATATTTGAATCACTAAGTCAGTTTGGGGTACTGAGGGCAGGGGGAGGGGGGGCCTTTTTTTCTGCAGCTGTGGGGTTTTAAGGCAATAACGTACAGGACTGTGATAGGACATTATTTGGTTTCATATGACACTTAGAATGTTCCCAGGAGGGCACAGGAGCAAACCTTGGTTTGTACCTGCAGAGAAGGAGCTGTTTGGGCTGTGTGGGGCTGTCCTGTTTCACACTGAGATTTGCTTTAGAGGATGTCCACAGTGACCAGCACGGGGAGCAGAATGCCAGAGACACAAAAGACATTCCCGTGTCACATCAGGCTAGCAAAACTGGGCTGAGCTCTCCGAGTCTGCTTTGAACCAAATGTGGTTCCTGGAGTTTGAATCTGAATCTCCCCAATTTCTTTGGCACGAGGCAGCTCTGATCAGTGATGGGCAGATCACATCCCTTCCACCCCCAGAGGCTCATCAGACATGGGCAGAGGCTCCTGCTGCTTATTTTACTGTTCTGAAGTAAGAGCGTTCATGTTTTCCATTGCAGCAGTCCTCCTCGCTCTCCACCAGCTGGCACCAAACCCCCCAGCTTGGCAGCTCATGAGAGAGGGAAGGAAATGTGACCAGAAAGTGTGAGAAAGGCAGAAATAATGGATTTTAGGGGAGGGTCTCCTTCATCTGATCTACAGTTTCATACACCCTGTCAAGACTCACATGCTCTGACATGTGTCATGCATGAAAAGAAAATCTAAAAAAAAGAAACACAGATTTTTTTGGTTATAAACCAACAGAATGGAGAATTTTCCTAAATTTAATAACCAAAGCATTTTCATTTTGCTTCAAACCTCATTTCCTGATGCTTTCTCTATCTTCTGAAAGATGCCCACATCTATCTCCTTCGAATCTCTTATCTTTAATGACTGCACTCTGTACATGGAATAACCATTACAGCACCTGAATGTGCCTGAAGTCTCATTCCACATTCAGATGTAGAAAAACAGGATGAACCTCTATTGCAAGTTATCAAAGGTGGCACCAGTTACACTCTTAGAATCTTTCCTTGATATCTCATTTCCTAAAGAACAGGAATGTGGTAGATCTCACCAAGATTTCAGGAAAAGCTTTGGTTAGGTATCACGAGGAAAATCAAAGAAACTGGGGGAAAGGGGTATTAATAAGGAACTGTTGATAAAATAATTTCCCCAGCTAAGCAGAAAACGTTGATTTTGCATGGAAAAGGGAAATACCAAATCAGCAGCAGAAAAGGGAACTATTGACTACCCACGTCACTTGGGGAGTTCCTCAAAGTCAGATTTTGAGAAGTGACATCCTCAGGCTGCACAAGTGAGAATGGACATTGATTGCTTTCTATAAATACTTGGAAAGATAAAGCCTGCAAGAGAGAAGAGCTGCTTAAGAGCAATTTTGGCAGGGAAACAGACGAGGTTGAGTGACCACAGACCAGTCCAGGTTCGGAATCAGGCACCATCTGAGCAGTGCGGGTCTGGAACAGCCTCCAACAGGCAAAGAATCCAACAAACTGCACCACAAATTGTGGCATTCCCCAAGAGGGGGCTGTGCCAAAGGGTGAATTATTTATTCCAGATTTATGCCACTGCGAACCCCTGCAGTATTTGCTGCCGAGGTGGCAGCTCTTCTTTAGCCCTGCAGGTATCCCAGACTGAGGTGATGCTCCAGCTCCTCTCCGGTGTCCTGTGTGTGCTTTGGCCTCTGGGCATGGATCTGACTCCAGGCTCTGGCTCCTGCCTCCTGCAGCACAGAAGTGTCAAGTTCCAGCCTCTGAAAACCTCAGAGAGTAACTTCTCTCAAAAATAAAACAAAACTGAGCTCAGCAATGCCAAAGGGGTAAAAATCCTCGTGTGTTGCCGGCACTCTGGGGGCAGAGGAGGGCTGGCATTGTTCCTGGGATAAACTGAGGGTCCCTAGGGCCCTGCATGAGGATCCGCACAGTGCAGCCCACTCCCCACCCTTTCTGCCACCTTTCTCCCTCTGCCCTCCATCCTTCCTTCTGCTGTGCATTCTCCCAAGGTATGAGGAGGCAGACAGCACAGGGATGATGCCTGCCACAGGGATGGACATGGGATGCTGGAGGGGTCGTTTTCCTCCTCCTCTGTGGTTTGTTAACCACCATATGAGTGGTGTAAAAGGTGAAATGAGGCTGCACATCCTTCCCAGGCAGTGAGGAGCTGTGGCCAGTGCTGTCCCAGACTGGCTTTTGTGGGCACGGTGTGCCTGGCAATTGTGAGTGCTCTTTGAAAGGGAAGGAGGAAGATTTCTCTGGGTCCTCTGCAAGGGTCACAGTTTGACCCTTAAAACCAAAGAATGTGAAGTCAACTTGTGAGGATTAGAGATGCTGGGATTCGGATTTCTTTTGAGTTTTTCTCTGCGCTTTAAAAATCCCACAAGCACGGAGGAGAAAAAAAGCGCCCATGCAGCCTGAAACTCCTTTGGCTCCCAGCTCAGCTCAGGATGACTGTGGCACAATGGATTCCAGATGCTGAATTTCCGGCAGTGGCTCACACACACACTCACACAGCTCCTCAGCTCCGCAGGCTCAGACAGAATCCCAGACTCCTACAGACGGCGGAGACTGGCAGCATGAGAAACAGAGACATTACAGACTCCCAAACTCATTCCCCCCGGACCTGACTAGTGCACAGGCTAGTCAATATTTTGGGTATTTTTAGGACTGTGTTAGTGGGATGACATCCCCTGCCTGTGGCAGCCATGCAGGAATCCCGTATGGAGCACCAGGAGCACGAGTTCACGGAGTTTGGAGCAACATCTTTTCAGCAGCATCAGGCCTCCAGAGGTGTAGCTGAGTAATAGAAGCGGCTGGTTAACCTGTTGGTGCTTGTAGGCAGAAAATTAATGAACTGATTCCAATTATAAATATTCCAGAGAGGGCTAATGATGATTAATCTGTTGTTACTGAGTTAGTCTTTTATGACTTGTTATTTATTGCTTGTATGACTGTAGTCACTCGTGACGCCTGCTCCTCATGGAAACATCTATCACCTGTTAAATCTTTATAAGTAATTTAGCAGGGTAACCATCATGTATAAATAATACTTATGTCACTTTTTAATATGATGAATGACACTAGAGATCAATTGACAATGCCTAACCCAAGTTTACAGGATCAAAACCACCAGATACATTTTATTTCTTGCATTTTGTGAGGCTGCTGCCCAATATCAGTAACAAGGAGCAATTAAACTGCAGCTTCTCCTGGTGTGATGACAGAGACCATCTCCACTCCTCCCATGCAACACAAATCAGTCCTTGCTGCAGACTCCAGGAATACACACAGGCAAAGGCCCTTGCTGGGACTCAGCACTAGGTCAGAGGAAAGCTAATTTTATTAAGAATTTTTACTGTGCAGATATAAATTTGCAATAAAATGTTGGCAACTGCTTTAGGCTGGAATTTTCCAGAAACTTAAGGGGCAATAGGTCCCCAAATCCCACCAAAGTGGTACCCCACTCTTGTGGGCTTCTCTGAACAGCCCAGCCTTTACTCTGACTCATTACCCATACCGCTGCCATTATTTCTTCATAAGCTTTTGTTTAAGTTATTGTGCTCTTAATTTCCTGTTTCACAATCCTCTACTGATGCCAGCAAAATATATTAATTCAGATTTCTGGATTTGCATTTGAGCATTTAAAGGATTAAAATTAATCACAGCTTCTCATTGGCTCACGGTGATCAAAGGTTCAGCATACACACTTCAGATTAATATTTCTCCTGACTGTGATTCGTCAAAGCTCAAGTGAAGAATAAAAAGGCAACTGGATTCTTACCAACCATGTAAACACTGGGGCAAACCCAAGTCTAGCAGGAGCAGGTGAACCTCCATTAATTGCAGTGCAGATCTGCTGGCTCATGTCCGGCGTGATCCTGAGCAAGGAAGAGCTCGGACAGAAGTCAGGCTGTGCTCACCGTGAGTAACACACTCCCACAGCCCTCTGACTCAGGGCTGCTTCCCCAGAACCCTCATTATTTCATCACATATTAATGCTCTTTTTTTTCTTCAGCAAGGGACCATTTCTCCCAGTTGATGGAAAAAGCCAGGTTAAGTGGATGTAAAACTGGGCATGAGCAAATGATCTGTCAGCAGAAGTATCAGGTTTGTAGGAAAGGCTTGGAGACACTCCGACATCAGGATTTACTTCTGACTTGTGCCTCCAGAGTCTCTGTTATGCAAGATTTCTCTATAGAGTGCCCAGAAGTGTGAAGGGAAAAAAAAATTCCAAGAGCTGTGAAGAATCTGCACTGCCAGGAACATCTCATTGTGGAATAATTCAAGTGCCTCCAATGAGCCACACAGAGCAAAGGTGACTTGCCCAGATCACCCAGTGGGCTCATGGCCAAGCTGGAGTGAGGATCCCACCCTCCCAAACCCCAACTGGCTGAGCACATCTCCAGCTAAGAGATTTTTGTGGACAAGATAGATTTACCTAGAGTTCCTCAAACAGATTTTTTCCCCTGATACATGGCCAGTCCTCCCTCGCCAGTTCAGCGATGGAATCTGGCCCTTCGAGTCTCATTTCCATTGCAGATTAGCAAACATCTCAGTAAAGAGTCTGGTGTCAAGATGTTTGTTGCGTTTGGTGGTTTGGTCAGATAGGAATAAGGGAAGTTAATTCTCATGGGGGATCTGTGTGCAGTCCTAATTCTTTCTTCTAACCATGTGTCCGGCCAGGCAAACCCACAAACATGCGAGTTGGTAACAACTGCAGCCAACTGGATTTTTCTAATTATTTTTCTGTGCACAAGATCTAGTGTGTCTGTAGCTCAGATTCCATTCCAAGTGTGTTCCAGTTGATGGAAAGACTCCTGCTGGCTGCAGCGAGCTCTGGGTCAGGGCCCTGGGACGAGAGGCAGAGCAGTGGCTGCATTTGCTTTAGAAATTCCACCCACGAGTGCAACACTTGTTGGAGGAGCACCATTCCCTCAGCATGAGACAGCTCTCAGTGCTCTGGCCTGTTGTTCCAGCCACTGCTCCAGCCAGTGACATTCTGGTTACATAAATAATTACCCTTTGGATTCTGGAGGCATCACTTCCCCTGCCAGCCACCTCCCGCCCCTTCCTGTGTCTAGCAGTGATCCACCGAATTTTTGTGAGCCTCAGGTGTGAAAAACAGACCAGTTCCAAGGCCTGAATGGAAAGTAGAAAACAAACCAAGTGAAATAAAATACTCAAGCCAGGGATTTTGTGCATGTGTAGCAACATGTGCTGCTATCCATTAAGTCTGAAGGCTCTCCTAGATTTTAAACAAGCATCTTTACTGAGGTAAGAGTCTTTTGGGCCATTTTCAGCGTTGGAGAATTGGTATCAAACACAAAAGAACCACTCCTTTTCCAGCCTGATCAATATTTATAACTTCTGTTTTCTTAGTTATGGAACATGCCTTTTTCTTCATTTTAGGACATACACTGAAAGGTGTTGATTGTTGGGTCATGAAGAGGGAAATGAGCTAATTTAAAAAAAAATATTTTAAATTTATATTCATTTTAGCAGTTTGATAAAGCCAGCATTGCTGGAAGCCATGCAAAAATCCAAGGAGGACAGTTACTATCCATCAAGGTTTGACTATGCAGCATCCAAGCAGCTCAGGGTGAGTCAGCTCTTGCACTGGAACCAGTTGGCTGCAGAGAAAAAGGATGGGAGGGATGGAGCAAGGGAAGGAGGGAGGGAGAGGTGAGTACCATCATTCTGCCAAAGAATGGGGAAACACAACCTGCACCAGGTGATGCTGTGGCACAGCTTGAAATCCTCCTGCCCACCTCAGGAAATCAGTGGCTGCCAAATTCCTAATTTAAGGTGCTCAGACACCAAAGTGCCGATGCTGATCTCTGCAGGGTGCAGGTGTAGCCTCAGACCTGAGACCTGCCTGCATTAAACCTGGCTGTGTCCCAGGTAGGTGGCCTGGGGACAGCTTTGGGCTTCACTTGCCTTCAGCAGAGCACCAGGGAGGGAAGAGGGTGGTGGTGCAGGTTTAGTGGAGCTGATAAACCTGTGGATGGAAAGGAAGGGACGGCCCGGCCAGCCTGCCTTAGTCCAGGTTGCAGCAATATTATCCCCACGCTTGGAGAAAGAAATGAAAGTTTAAAGTGGACAGAAGGGAAAAGCTGACTCCAGCAAAGTTAATGGCAAAGCTTCCAGTGGCTACACTTCATTTAATAAAAATTTCACTGCATTTCATAAAGATTTCTCTTCCATGGCTTATATCCATGGCTGTTAAAAGTCAGGTGTGCTGCTCATTTTGGTGGATATTTAAGTCAATACAATTTGTTGCATTTATAGTATTAATAAAGCTAAGGCCCATAAAAAGGAGGCATTTTGGGGGGGAAAAATCCTGAAAATTTAGTTAACGCAGGACAGATGTTTCTTCCCCTACTGACAGTCAGCAGTTCATAAAAACAGAATTTGCTCCCTTTTTCATTAAAAAGGCCAGTGTTCACTGAAAGGTGAATAAGAATAGATATTTGGCAAAGGATCTTACAGTATATTTTGGAAGAGGTCTGTTTTATTTCCAAACTCCATGCTGCTCATAAGTCTAAATCTCTGAACTGACTCTGTTGCTTTCGTAATTAAATGCGATATATCCCTTATCTTCTCACTTTAGAAATCACCCGGCCTTAAACGCTCCATTGTGCAACTCCATCAGCTCCTGGATGAGTGGTTTTGGGTTGGATTCATTTCGCTTTCTGGAAAGCAACTGGAAACAATTTTGCATTAGAGTGCCATGATTTGTCATTGACATCAGGCAGAATCATGCAACGTTCCCCTTGAAACGTCATGCAGCAAACGAGACTGATGCTTCCTGGCTCTGGACTGAGCCTGTTCATTGCCTTCCTCCCTGGCAAATCTTTCCCCATGGGAAGGAGCCACGGCAAACTGGTTTTCGATGTGTGTGGTCACGTTTCTGCTGCACTGGAACAGAAGGAGCATCTCAGAGCTGTGACAAAGGAGAGGCCAAGCCAGGCTTGGCGAGTGTCAGGGGAGAGAAGAGGAGGAGAGAGAGAGAGGGAGAAGGAGGGGGAGAGGACGGAGAAGAGGAAGAGGAGAAGGCAGCGAGGATAAATGCAGGAGAGGATAAAACTCCCAAGCTGGCGTGAAGAGGCTTAGCTGTTGAGAAGCGAAGGGGAACCAGTCCCCCGACACTGAGGATGGGGCCAAAGGACTTGTCAAAGTCCTTGGCTGGGGACTGAGAGCCTGAGTTATTGGTTGGCTAAAGGGAAGACATCCAGGGCAGATGGGCTTCCCATCAAGATTTCCTGGAGAGGAAAAAATCTCTCCAGAAATCCTGCCCTGACCTTTCTCCATGCTCCTGCGCCTGCCCAGAGCTCACTGGCCTCTTACCCGAGCCAGAAAGGATTTTCCTTGGCACCCAAGACTGGATCATATTAGTTATTGTTTGGGTTTTTTAGACTTAGGGTTGGCTAGAAAAGAGCATTATATTTAATAATAACAAGTAAATGGCGTCTTCAATATTTATTTTCTTCTTTCTTAGAAATTAAATTGAAACTTTCCAAGAAAATTAGCTCCCCCCCAACTCACCCTCATAAACCTTCCAGCCAACGTGAGCTGAGGGGGATTGTTTGCTTGCTTGGTTTTTCTTCAGCAAAAAGCATAATCAAAATTTCCCAGCCTTTTTTCTATTATGGAAGTAGGCAGGGAAAGAGGCTGAATGGATGTGTTCAAACTTTTTAAGCCGCCTCGAAAGAATTTGGAGGTCTGGAAGTTACCACATTTGCTTGGTGAGGGTCAGCTTTCACCCCAGCCAGAACCAGCTGCGGCTGCAGTTAGGGACAACAGAGTGTGACAGAAAAGCCCATGATAGATGGCACATATATATATATATATAAGTCTATGTGTGTGTATACATACCAACCCATACAGTCATCCACCTTTGCAAAATGTTTTGTGACCCTCAGATGAACACTGATTTTTTTAAGAGCAAAATATTAATATTGCTTCATTGGGGCAGGAAAGCAGCTTTCCATCCCGAGAGCTTTATTAGCTAATGGGGAACAAAAATAATTTAACTGCTTGCTAGAAATGCGGAAATTAATTGCACTCAATTTCATTGAATTCCTAGGAAAAAAAATATTTAGGTATTTTAACAGCTTTTAAATAAATGGACTGCCAACTGCAAAGAGCTGAGCTCCAGAGGGCTTGGCTCACAGTGGGAGCCAGCCCAGGGCTAACTGCTAACGTGGCTTTTATTCAGTGCTTTTTTCCAGGTATGGCTGTCATCCAAGAAGATGATAAACTCCAACACCTTATAATTATTTCAGCAAAAACAACTTGGAACAATGCAGTTGAAATTAAAGGGTATCTTAAAGATGGAAAGTGTGGTGACTATACTTTCAATACCTCTTTTGATTGTTCTTCAAGGGCAAAACTCTGTCTTCTCTACAATTTATGTGAAGTGAGAGAAAATCTGACAACTCCCAGAACTACTGGACACCCTATGTGCCAGCAGTGACTTTGGCTGGGATGTTCTGGACCGTTCTTCCCTCAGGCTTATCACTGGAATACGGTTAGCTCTCCAAAAATACTCTGTTTACACTTTAACCTTCCAGCACATCAGAGAGCCTCTTCATAGGTCAGTGGTGCTCCAGCAACTGCAGTCCATCAAATGCATTTAAGAATGCAAAAAAAATTGATAAGGAAAGCTGTGGTTGAGATGCTGGGCCGGGAGTCAGGAGGCTTTGGTGCTGCTCCAGCACAGGCAGACCTGCCAGGAGGGGTGGGGAGCTCTCCCCACCGCCCCACACTCCCCTCCCACTCTTTGCTCCATCCATTTAGGGCAGGAAGCCTTTTGGGAAAGCAGCGTGTGCATGAGGCCAAAGGCAGCACAGAGCAGCTCCACTCTCATATTGAGCTTTTAGGCACCAGTGAAAGATCAACAAGAATATATTGACCTAGGCAGCAGCACTCCCCTCCTCTCCTCGCCGCTCGTGTGCAGCAAACACAACCCAAAACCTCCCCAGACCCAAAGGTCCCCCCGAGCTACCCCGACCCCTGGAGCTGGCTCTGCCAGAAGGGCTCTGCAGCTGCGCCAGGAAGGTCAACAATTTATGATATTTGTTCAGATAAAGGCTCAAATTCATTGGACTGCTGGGGGCTCTTAGGGCTTGCTGGAGTTGTGTGGTGGGTGGGTGTATGTGCCCATGAAAACATGGTGGGGAAAGGTAAAGGGTTTGTGTTGGGCAGGAGGGGTTTGTCAGAGTATTCTTCCTTGAGGGACTGCTGTGCTGCAGCCTGGGGAGAGCAAGAGACTGAGCCTGAGGAATTTAAGAGATATCTCTATTCATTTCAGAAAGAGGAAAGGAATTAGGATATGAAATGAAAGCTGAAGACAGGATTAGGACAGACGGAACTAAAGGGTAGGCATGTTGAGTCAAGTGCCTTATTCCTAAAATCTTCCCCAGTATTTTTAAAACAAAGTTAATGAAAATTTTTCCAGCCATAATTCTCTTCAGATTTGTATTTTCTTCTCCCATGAGTTGTAGCGTGCCCCATGGTGGACCTTGTTATTTATGAGAAATGTGAAGGCAAAGGGATATAAGTGCATTAGGAGCACTAAAACTCAGACCTTTACAGGACTTTCCTCATAGAACCTCAGAACATCTGTTTATTTTATCACATCCAATTACCATGGAGATGTGAACACCCTGTGTTATTCACAGGAAGATGACATAGCTATTCTTCTGCAAAACAGAAATTGCTTTTTAAGTATTTCCAATCGTAAATCAGGAAAACACCCAAAAATCCACGTTCCACCCATGGCGCAAAATACCACACCCTATTCTGTCAATTTAAAATAAATGAGTGTGATAACCTTCAGCTTGATGTGGACGTGACCATGAACTACTGATTTGGTTTTTTGGGAATACAGCTCCTTCAAAATACGAGGAAAATTGGGTAGAGTGTGCAACCTCCCCTACAGGAGCCTCCTTTTTCTGGTTTCCTTTCGTAGCCCACTCTCCATTACCTCAGCATGAGCTGTGTCCTACTTGCATTACCTAAATAAGGGGATGTCCCATCTTTGCTGAAACCCAACAAACGCCAGCATCACTCAGTGTGTCCCTGAGGTAAGAGGTGATGCTGGCTGAGGTACCACCCGTGGTGGCTGCACACCCCAACATCTCAGGGAACACCAGGACACTGCTTTGGGGTGGCTCTGGGAGCGTTGGTGGGGGATGTGCTGCTCCTGGGTCCCCTGATCTATTTGGATAATTAGAACTCAGCTGTATTGGGAATTAATTCACCGCCTCCAGCTCTTGCAACATTACAAGGACGATTGCCAGGCACAAGGTTTTTCTTTCTAAAATGTAGCTTTAGTCTCATAATCCCAGCCTGATATTTCACCCTCCAGCTATTTCCCACATTTTTTTAATGATTAAAGTAGGCTTTCAATTAACTTGTCTTATGGATCAGATACCACCTGCAGATACAAATATAAACATTAAAAAAAGGAAGGTTGCTCAAAGGCTAGGGAAAAATCCCATATTTTGTCACTTGTTTTAATCCAACCAGCTTGACAGAGAGCATGGGGCTGTTGCTGGTGGCTCTGGTGGAGGTGAGGTTGGGTTTTCTGTGTGTTTCCCATTCAGCACAACTTCCATAAGCCTCAGCACTGCTGAATTCTCTGGTACTATGGGACACAAAAGGGATCATCCTATAGATGAATTTAATGGACTTGTTTAATGGAAGAAGACTACAAGCATGCATGATTATCCATTTTTAAAATGTTTAATAAATAGCTTCATATCTCTTTCAGGTTATTTTTCTGCAGGATTGTACACATTGGTGAGAGGGAATTCCACTCTCTTACAACTTTGTACCATTGGGAAAGCAACTCTCAAAATATGAAATGGCTGACTAATGTTATCAGAGTAAAACTACACATTGCAGGAGCTCCAGTTCATATGAAATGAAGATGACTTATCTCTCTGCAATTTCCACTGGGGGGACCACAGGTTTGCACGGCTTTAGCTCTGGCAGCCCCAGCCGGGGGCACAGCCAGCTGAGCTCATTAGGGCCCTCAGCAGCGATGGAAAACAAGAATTGCATAAGGCTGTGAGATAACTTGTCTGCTCTCCTGGGAGGCAGCGCAGCAAGGTTTCTGAGGGCTTCCAACCTGACACGTAATATTTTCTTGCAGAGTTCAGTTAGTGGCTCACAAAGGTTTAAGGTTATATAGGCTCCTAAGTGGCCTGGAATACACAATTGTGAATGTCTGTGTACTCTTTTGCAATCTTTTACAGATACAACATTTGTATAATGGGCTATGCTTAAACTAGAAAAATTCAAGGTGGTCACTAAGTTAAAAGAGCTTTGCTCCTTAGGAGCTTAGTCCTGAGTTTATCCCATCAAAACTTGGTCTTCTCAGCTCTCAAAGTTTTGTACCCACGTGGGTTTGGTGTCTGTGTGCCCCTGCCCTCCCCTGGCAGGGCACAGGGCAGGGAGGTGACGGCTGGCACATAATCTGTCACATCTCAGGGTCCCCAACGCCCGCTGTGTGCACGGCGCAATTTGCTGACTAACAGCATGCTCAGGCCCAGCAGACACAATTAGGATCAAATCAGGATCCCGCTGTGCTGAGGAGTGTGTTCTTCTGGAGAGCACAAAATATATTAATGGTTTTAAAGCATGTAACATTCATGGAGTGGTTTGCTGGTTTTTTTTTTTTCCCCAAATTAACACTGACTCCTTCTTTGGCTTTTTCCTAGATGACCACAGCTGCTCAGTTAGGTGACACAGCAGCAAAAATAAAAATCAGATGGGGATCTAAGGGTGAGGACTCGTGGTCTTCAAAATGAAGTAGGGCAGGGGATCCAGACACTAAAGCCAGGAGAGAGGCAGAGGAAGGAGCTGCCACATCAAGGAGAAAGAGCCATCTCACTTTTGGAAAAGGCCAGCGCAGGGCAGGAGCAGGTTCAAGGGGATGGTGACAGAAGAGGGAGGTGCTGGTTTACAAAAGCACTGGCAGAGAGGTTCCCATGTGTGTGAATCATAACACTTCTAAATGTTTACTAAGAACTCAAGGAAAGAAAGTATGTTGAAAATAGGTTTTTATCCCCAAATCATCTTACTCTCAAATTAAGAACTCAGGAGTTACTATTAAGTAATAAAATGCTTGAAACCAGGTCCTAAAATCCACCCCCTTTCCCTGCAAAGGCAGCTGTGATAACAGAGTTGCTTTTCCTTCCCATTTCTTACAAGCGACTGAACGATTGTGGAAATTCCAGTGATCTGTGTAAGCTGTGCTTCGTGGCTGGCACAGCTGAGCTGGACTTTTCAAGGAGGGTAATGTCCTGCGTGGGGGAACTCTGCAGTGCCTCACTCCAGGGCACGCCAGCCTTGCTCCTGCTGCTGCTGGCCCTTGGAAATGGGGCCCCAGCACCCCCAGGACCCTGCCAGGACCCTGCCCTGCCACTGCCCTGGGCACTTCACCAAAGCCAAAGGCAACCTGGTTTATAGAAGGCAAACAGTGCAAATATTTTGTACCATTTCTTTTTAAGTTCTCCGGTTCAGCTTCTCCGCTCTCTCCCAGAGGTGAGCATCCAGGATATTTTCTTGTAGATGCTTGGAGGTGAGGAGTAGTCCCTTGGAGTTGTGATTACCCCCTCAGGGAAGGCTGCCAAAGAGAAATAGCACATTACAGCCCCTTTTCTAATATTGTTATGTGCACAAGGACCATCTGTACCACAGTCAGGTGCTATAAGGGCAGTATTGATTACAGGGAAGAAACATCTAAATGAGCAAAGGAAGAGCAGTGATGGCTTTGAGCTGGCATTCAGTGCAGGTCTTTGTTCAAAACTAGAGCTCTGCCACTCCAGGGAGCAGCCAACCCTCCTCCTGTTTTCTGGGGCCAGTTACACCTACTGAAGTTCACACATCTTTATCTCACAGCTGGTAGCTTGACTAGAGCATCTGAGTGGATACAGAAAACTCCCGACAATTCTGTGGTTTGGGTTACAAAGCAGGCAAAAACGACAATTGCTCAGTTCCTTGTAAGATTTTGAGATCTACTTTTTATATATTACTAAGCTATGTATGAGGCAATGATCAGTTCTGACTGAGAAAAGCTGGAATTTGTGTGTTCAGCTGTTACTTGTGATACAGGAAGGAAAACATCTGCATGGATTCAGTCACCTCTGTGAGTAACTACACTCAGTGATCAGACACTACAGAGCAGGAAGAACTTGTATTAAAAATCTGATGATTAGGACATATTTATGCAACTTTTTTATCTTTTAGAACATTTAAAAATATGACAAACAGCTAACAAATAAAAAGCAAGCCTTTTACATCTGCCTACAGTGGTAAGCAGTTAGGGCTAAACCCAGAAGTGTCCGGGGTTTTCTACACCTTGGTTATATGGAACATCACTTTTCCTGTGCATAGCAGCACAGCAGTTCAAAAACAAAGGTCTTTTATGGACTAGCTACAGGCTCTTCAAAATACTGCCCAACAGTTCTCCTGCCAAATGAGAATGATTTTACGCGACATAATATAGTGTAATGCACCCAACACACCCTGTGACGCACCAAGTAACTCTGTGTCACTAACAAAGTTACTGGAAATGATGCTAAATTTCTTTAAAAGTATTTTCTCACCCTGAATTATCGGGGTTGGATTTTTTATCTGACTGAAGTGGAGGTCTGATGAGCCTCATTTGAATTCAGTCAGTCCAGCACGAAGGAAAATTTTCTTTTTTAGAAGCGCTCGAATATTTCCATTAAATTGCTTTTTTCTTTCCTAGAGCCTTTATAACCATGCAAAGCACTCTAACAACGAATTTTAAATACACCACCAGCTTCAATGAGACCAGTGAAATTATCCACGTTCATTGCATAAGCACTGAAATGTTTCGTATGATCATGATGAGCCCATACAAAGCACAAACCAGGTCCTTTGATCTGAACCTGCACACCTCACCTCACACTTGGAGAAAGCAGGATTGCGGCTGCAGTCTGCTTTTCAGTAATAACTGACAGAATTCCTGAAACTTCCCATCCAAAATAAAGGGTATTTCTGCCGCTTGGCTGTGTCACTGCTGGGTCTGGAGCAGATGTCCCCTCTGCATTGCTGCTCACCTCCACTCCTCTCTGACGTCTGCAGCTTGGGCTGCTCCTCCTTCTCTTCCAACTCTCCCGTGGTGATGAGCCAGAAGGTTTCTTCACCTGGTGCATTACGATTTTCTTCATTCAGTTCTGTGCTGGAGAGATACAGTTTGTGACAGGGCCAGTGTGTTCCTTAGGGCTGTACAAACCTCCAGGGATGTACACTAGAAAAATGTACAGAATAAAACACCCTGAACAATCCTGACCTCCACAAGCATCACCCAAGCACCACAAACACTTAAATGAAAACTGTTTAAGATGAGAAAAACACAGGTATGTTCTGAATCTCTTTGGGCAAAGCTCCAGCTGAGAAGCTATCTTTTTTCTGCCAAACAAGACTCACAGGACTCTGTAGGGAAATTGGCCACAGCACCCTCTCATAGAAAGGAAAACCTTTTCACTCTGGCTGGGCCCTACTAAACCCAAAAATCTATAGTAAAAGCTCTAAATACATTTTCAGCTTGCCCTTTTTCCTCACTTGGAAACATCTCAGATTCACCTTTTCCTTAAGTTAAACATTTTGCATCTGAAAGCTGCAGACATCAAAGGTCAGTTGTGGATTCTTATCAGCTTTGCCAGAGTTTTCCATGGGAATCTCCCATCAGGGTACTGTGTCTCCACCATAAAGGGTGGAGCTGCTCTGATTACTACTGCTCTCCTTAACCCCCATTTATAGATAATAGCAGGACACTGTTCCTGCCTGTCCTGGCCAGGAGCCAGAGAGCTGAGCCTCTGACATCCTACCATTTAATTAATACACCATCACCAAGGGGGTGGAGTGGCAGGGCTTCCCAAATCAGAGAAAAACTTCTATCAGCTCAGTTGGCCTTTCAGACCGAAGTGCCTCAGTTCCTGTGTGAAGGTCTGTGTCTTGTCTCTGAGCAATTCTATTTATTTTTTTTTTAAAGCCAGGACTGAGAAACAAAGTTAAAATCATTTACAGCACTAAACAAAACCAGATTTGCCCACCTCCGTGTTAGTGTCTATTCACAACTTGGGTGCTTTTGCTGGGAGGCACAAAAGACATCACACAAACGGAGGAATTTGTCCTGGACCCTGGTCCAGCCCAAGGTATGAGAAGATGGAAGGGAGACTGAGGTTTTAGGTCCTGTTTACAGAGCTGGGCAGGATCCTGCACATCCACATCCCTGCTCCAATTAATAGCATGTCCCCTGCTGGACTGAAATTAAACAATGAAGAGCTGACCAGCCTGCTGGGGACATCTCTAATAACGTGAGCCATCTGCACTCCTACAACGGGTGGTTCCTCCCATGTCACCACAGTGAAGGTTACTGGCAGGACACCCAGTCTACTTTAGGACTTGTTCCCAGAGCTTTCCTATCATCCCATCCCGACGGGAATTTTACTTACACGCTCTGATATTTCTGCACGCACCACCCTTCAGAAGCAGCATGTTGCAATTGCACGTCAGAATTTGGCTGTTTGACCAGCAAATTCATATCAGTTACTACTTCTACATTCACTTAAGGACAAATAAAACATCACTAGCAAACCCCCTTATTTTCCACTTCAAATGTGTCTTTCATAGGACGGTTTACTAGAGAGTATTTTTTTTCTGTAAACTTTACAAAAAATGCAACACCATTGAGGAACCGTTCTTGCTATTAACTGTGTGATTTACCAGCTACTGAGACACAAAATTAATATTCACTTTTCCAGAAAAGCTGGGGTTTGGCTCAACTACAACTCTGGAAAGGAGGAGGACTGCAGTGGTAATTCATCTTCTAGATTATCCAGATGAAAATTAATGAGGTTTTGCCAGTAAAAGTTTAATGAAACGAAAGGTTATATTGCCACATATGGTAATAAGCACCTGCCCAAGACAGGTTTGCACTGAAAAACAGATGACACAGTGACTACAGTGTATTGAGAACCAATTTAAACTGCACAGAAGTTCTGGAAGATTGGGAATTCTGGAAGTTCTTGGAAAATTGTTATTTTTTCTAAATTTAAGTTGCGTACAGAATCCCAGCCTGCTGCTGCAGAAGAAAAGTTCTGGCTTGTCAGAATCAAGACATAAAAGCTCGAACACAATTAAATTACAATACCTCAATCCTGAAATCCGAAACAGTTCAAAATAAGCAGAGCCAAGCTGAATCACATATTCCTGTGACAGTATCCATTTCCTAGAGCATAAAATGCTGGCATTTCTGCTCTCCCTGCTATAAATAGATATATATAGGTATAAGAGATCAGATGTATAATACATTTTACACAATCAGCTACACCTGGAAACACAGGGCATGTAGGAGGGTTCAGTCCTGGCACTCCTCAGCTGGGCTTGGGCCCAGGTCTGACAAGGAAACAACTCCGTGGTCATCCCAGTGGCCAAACTGCAGATGTTGTTGTCCACATGTGGGCGTTTTTAAGGGCAGTCTGAAAGCAATTATAAACCCAGTCAAACGAGAAACTTGAGATTAGATTGTCTTAATTTTTTTAAAGACATTTGAAGCTCTGCTTTTCAGGCCACAGTAGACTGTCATAACATGTCAGTTAATTATATAAGTCCAGTTATTAAAAAAACAAACAAGTTTGCACTTTTATTGGAGCTGACATATTTCCAAAGCCAGGAGTAAATGAAGTGTCTGTATTAAATAAATCTCAGGATGAATATATTATTGACATATGGATTAACTGGGCTGGATATTTCGAAACCACGTCTGCGTCTTTGCCCATGCAGACGTTCTCACCAGGCCAACAAAAAGTACTGTCTTATCACAAACCCTGCAGGAATATTTGCCCAAAAATGATTCCACTGCTCATGTTGCCACTCAGCTTGCAGGGCAGAGGGATCTGTATATTTTGTCTGCCAGCTGGAGGGTGGACTCAGCCCAGTCTGTCTGACACGCTGCCCTGGCTACCTTCACACCTCTCAGGAGGATTTTGGGCTGGAAGAGTGTGTTTGCTTTCAGCAGCCCTGGTAGCTGATGAAACCAGTTTAATTCAGCTTTAATTCAGGTCCCAGAGCCTGTTTGAGCTCACTGCTGTTCCCAGCCCCGGTGCTCTGCTGGCTCAGCACTACCTGTGCACTTCCGCAGGGAAATTATCCAGTGAGGATTGCAGTCAAGCCAAGACAAGCTCCTTTGGTTACACGGCAAAGGAGCTCATGGAAGAAAAGTGTCTGAAGAAATGGCAGGGGCTTGAGCTATCGTGGAAAAACTGAAAAACTTGGAAGCAAGCCAGGTACTCATCCTCTTCAGAAGCAGCCTTCCCACCCTTTCCCTTTCTAGAAAATCAGATGAATCTTTGCACAGCCTAATTCTTTAAAAAAACCCCAAAAGTGATGAAATGAACATGTGCTACCACCTGCTGTCCATTATTTGGAAGAGCAGGGGCCCCAGCAGGGCCTGGCACCCACGGTCTCTCCACAGCCCCAAGTCCCACTCCAGCCCCAGGACACTGAGAGCAGCTTCAGTCCCTGCAGGGCCAGTCTCAGGGAGCTCAGGGGCACCAGTCACCCCAGAGAGAAGGCATTTTGTTGAATTCTCATGAACAAAAAGCAGCATCGAGGAGAGAATTCGGAGATGAGGTTAAAGGGAAGGTCAGAAAGGTGGCCAGGCTGGAGCAATTTCTTGTGGTGTCAGATCCATGGACAGACATGGAGGTGCCAAGATGGAGAAAACAGCAATGGCAGCTCCAAACATCTGGGTGCTCTCATCACCCACAGGCACACCCCTGACAGGCAGCTGTTGTCACAAACAGCCATTACGGCAAACGATTCACCGAATAAATATGGGTTTAAATAGACCAATTTCTGTACAGGTCACTTCACTTCCACACATCCCCACCAGGGACTGGCAACTCAGATCTGAAGCAATAAATCACCTCGGGCTGGCAAGAATAACGGCCCAGAGCTCACAAACACAAAGAATGCATTTAATCCTTTTCTGTTGCTGTGGTGAGCAAACAGAGCGTGCCCAGTGCATTAGGCAGCTCTCAGTGTTAATGTATTACCTATAATTATTTGTAGAACAAAACAGAGACCAGTGGAGGCAGTCCAGGTACTCACCATTCACTGCAGCCAAAGGGCTCCCAGGAATCATCATCTTCCCAAAGTTTTGTCGAATAAAGAATTAAGAGAGAAAAAGGGTTTGGTTCTATTTGTTGTAAACAGAGCCACGTATGTCCTGAATCCCTGGTTACACGTAAGATCTTACAGGAGAAAAAATATGGAAAACAACTCTGCACAGATCAAAAATCCACCTTTATCCTTCTCAACCTGTGTAGAGGCTTCTGCTTTTTGCAAGGGCCCTGGGCATCAACCTTACCCATCTCAAAGCCTTTTTGCAACACGTCACTGGTCCATGGTATCTCTCATCCAAAACCCTCAGAACACCTCTACAACTAATTAATCAAGTGCATTGTTTGTATTACAAAGATTAAATGAACTGATCCCTCACATACAATGTTCCATAGCTGAGTAGAGACTTCAAACAGCAGCTCAGTGCAGAACACATTACAGACATGTCCTGAAGAGCCAAAGTGCTCAGCTGAGCTGGCAGAGACCATGTGTCGAACCTTTCTGAATAAGAAATTGAGAAGTTGCCTTTTCCAAGAACATGTGTGAAAATAAAGTGTGGCTAAATTTAATTAATAAATGACTCAGATATAATACTCTGATCAACAGCAACAGAAGGTTGGACGGCAGCAGATATTTCATTGGTAACTCCCCTGGACTTCCCCAGCCTGTTGCAGTTTGCTCTGAAAGGGAACCCCGCCAGGTTGGTTTGGAAGGGATCATCTCCATAAGCAAGTGTACCCCAGTTTTATCTGAAACCATTTCTTCACAGCAAACATGCTGGAGCAGTAACTACCAAGGAATAAAAAGGCCAACACAGCATCAGTATCAGTAGAAAGGCAAAAGGTAATGAGAGAAAAAGTAAAAAGGCGAATAAGTTAATGTCAATCCAGGCTTTACAAACATGTCAAGGGTTTTTCCCTTACTTTCCATCTGCCATGAAGACAAGAAAGAAACATTCTATGGCGAAATACAAATGAGCAAAGGAAGAAAACAACATGTGTGCTAAACCCATCTTCCCAAAGCCTCGATGGCATTTCTCCGCCTCAGCACTGCACATCCCTCCGTAGGCTCGAGCCAGCGAGCGGATGCTGGGTTACTTCACTCTCATAGCATGAACTCGTACTCCTTGCTATTCTCAATCTGTCACATTCAACAATCACATGCGAAAATGACTCAGGCTGCCAGTTGTCTCCGTGTTGTGCTCGTTGAGCATTTGCCAGTTCTTCAGGAGCAGGCTTGATATTGAAAGCCACACTTTGTGAAACGTGATTTAGCCTGAGCCTGCTGCATTAGACTCAAATATTTTGATTTCTTTTTCTTGACAAATTTTTGTCCTTTTTTAAAATTTTGCAGACCAACAATTCTGGACACAAAGGAAACAATAGCAGGTCAGATCAGTGGCTATCTCAGCTTGGCATTTTGTCCCTCCCAGGTGCATTTATTCAAAGTGCCTAATATTTTGGAAGGCGTGGAAAAGCCCTTAATGTACCACAGCAGTCACTGGCTCTGAACATTGGACAAATTTTCTTCCTGTCACCTGCAGTGATCACCTGGGAAGCAGGCAATGATTTTCACCCTTTTTCTGAGCAAAAGCAGTTCCGTAGTGCAGCCTTTTATCCGGCATGGCTGCAGCCATGGGGTGACCCCCTGCCCTTCGCAGCAGGGAATGCCCTGCGTTCCTTCCTCTCACTGAGGTCTCCCAGTGCTTGG
This sequence comes from Acanthornis magna, assembly GCA_036785705.1. NCBI lineage: Eukaryota > Metazoa > Chordata > Aves > Passeriformes > Acanthizidae > Acanthornis > Acanthornis magna. The sequence goes on from JAWUZG010000092.1 coordinate 4,780,421, forward strand.
AAACAAACCTCTTCCAGTTTCATCATCTCAGCTCCAATGCCTGCCTTCAAAGCCTTCAGAAAGAAATTAGAGCCCCAAGGATGTGTTCTGCAGCCTCCTCTGACTGCAGGGGCATCCTACGGTGAGCAGGTCACACACACAGATGTGCCCACACTGCTTTGGGTGATCCTGCCCCAGGGTGTCCCAGAGCAGCGACCCAGCAGCAGGGAAGGGATCGAATGTGTAGCGCCGTGAGAAACTGATGAATTTTAGTACTTAATTATTTTGTCTGTGTTGGTGTTTGACCCAATACTATGTTGTCCCCTCTCTCCGCAAACCTAATGTCCCAAGGAATGTATTTTGTCAATTCAGGTAATATAGAAACAGCTACAGTTAACTACTGGCTAAATTTATTCAGTCATTTTGTAATTTTTTTTTGCAGCCACCAATGAAAGAAAAAAAAAGAATAATAGGCCTATCATAGCTTCAAGATTAAAGTGTACTTTATAAATTCTCTGGGGGGGTTTTTCCCCACTGGAGAATACCCCTAGCCAAAATTATTCAGATAAATAATAATCTCCTATACAAAACATTCAGCAATGAGGACATTCAACATCTTGGAAATTTGAAATACATAGCAAAAAGAAGACTATGTATGATTGCAACTGGAATTTTTATGAAGTCACTCACTGTTAAAGAAGCAAAATTTGGGCCTAAGATTTGACACAATAAATAATAAAATGAAAGAGATTGATTCCAAAATCTTCATGCAACCATTTTATTGTTATTCAAAGTCATTAACCTGACTTACTAATTTATGAAAGGTAAAATATAAGTCACACATTCTGTCCCTCAAATATCAAAAGTAAGGTCATGGGAATAATAAACAAAGTTTGCAACGTCTTGTAATAATGTAGCAAATGGACTTTTTCTCCAGGAAGCCTCTCTAACTTCCCTCAATTACACAGATAGCTGTCTGGAAGCATACGGTTTGTGTAAAGCCTGCGTGTGCCATATGCACGTATCACTTCACTTGCCACTGAAACAGTTGTGTCATGGGTGGAATGTGGCAACTCTACCCACACACAGTAATGTGATACAACAGATGAAGATAGTGGAAAGCCGTGAAACTGCATGGAGAAATTTAAGTAGATTGAGTCCATCTCTACTTCAGTGGGAATTAGATCAGGCCCCAAATGAGAATTTATGCATGACAGCTGGATTAACATATATATTTCCTGAAAGACAGTACCTTTATAAACTGAAGAGTTCCATAGTGTCACACTGGAGCATTAGTTCATTTTTTATTAAGAGAGAAACCATCATTTTGTAATTCACGGTAATTTCCTCCAGGACATAGGTCTCCTTAGTTATCTCTTTTGAGTCCTGATCCTACTTAATTTGCAAGGGATGAGACTGCAGCAGGGACAGCTTAGTGTATATTTGAGTTATAGTCCTCATATATTGTGGTTCATGAGCAGGAAGCCGTGCAAGCACAAGAGACCCAATTAAATTAAAAGTTCAGCACTCTTCCATTTCAGTGAACGGTCAGGCGGCACACGATTACAGTATTATTGCATTTTCTTACACAAGAAAAACTGCCCACCCTCTTTTTTTAAAAAAAAAACCCCATGCCCAGTCAGCAGTGCCCTGCCTGCCTGATCCACGGTGTGAAATCCTGGCACTCCGGAAGGCTGGAGCTTCCCACCCGTCGGATGAAACTCCATCAGACGTGCAGTGCCACGGCAGGGGGAAGCTCCACAATGCGGGAGCACAGATGGGATCAGCTTGCAAGTAAATATGTTTCTGTTGCTAGAGAAAAGCATAGAAAGCAATGATGAATAAAGATGAAAAATCAGATGCTGACAGAGGAAGCGGGGAAAAACCGCCAAAATGGGTACAAAGGGAAGAGGATATGGTAGAAAACACCAAAAATCTGGATGGGTAGTTTGAGCACTGGTTTTCCACTAAAGAGAATCCTTCCATCTTACAGCAATAATGCCATTATTTGGCATTTAACCTCTCAGTTGTGACTCCATAACTGGGCATTCAGGTATTTCATAGCAATTTGCTCTATTCACTCACATACATAAAGGCTTTGGCTGTGAAAGGCAAGGCCTTGTGCTCTTTTTGCAGAGCTCTGAATGCAACCAGGAGCTCTGCCCATGGAATGAATGCAGGCAGGCCATACCATGAACATTTTCTTTCATATTATTAACTTAGTTCTAATATGAAAAGACAAATATCTTCTTGGAGAAAGGTGACCAAGAGTTGGAGAGTTGATTCTAGAAACAAAAGCATGCAAGAACTGGCCTGTGTTTAAAAAACGACAATGAGGTAAACAACATCATGGTTCATAAAGCCAGCTTCTTAACGGCCTTCAGATTTTAATATTTCATTAGGACAAATAAGAATTACATCATTCTTAGATCTGTTATTTCACTGCTACAGTATAGACCAAATGGATACGCTAGAAAGTATTAATGACTCAATGCTCCACATTGCATGCTCGAGGTAGAGAAAAAGATTCAACGCACATTTTAAACTGCAACAATCCTGACAATTTCTCAAATATCTAAATAATTATAAGAGTCATCTAAACATAATACACAAGCATCTCAGGTGGTGGCAGAGCTAAATAGTAGTGTCCATAACTGGAAAAAAGGGGTTAGAAACTCTTCTCTCACTGTGGAAGTCTTCCTACCAAAATGCAGGTATTTCTAGAAAGAAAGCTTTTGATCATATTCAGTTTCTTTTAAAGTACTTATTCCACTTTTGTCTAACAAAGCATATTAAAGCAAGTCTAAGGCTGCAAAGCCCTCACCTACAAATTGTGCCATCCCAGGATTAAAATTCGTGAATTCATCTCTGTTGTGGATATGCATAAGGGGAGTTTTCAATTACCTTTTTACATACAGGTCTTCTGGAAACCACTGAACTCCATTCCATGCAGAGGAAAGCAGGAATATTAATTGCCTCAATGCTTTTTGTATGGAGCTTTCACTGTAGTTTTAATGCTCAATAAACATCAAAGATTTATCTTTACTATCCAGCTGTGAAAGAAGATGCTCTTACATTCACTCGGTAGATGGAGAACAGGCCATAAAACTTAAGGCTGAAATCATTAAAAATGCAATGATTTCAGAAGCACAATATGAGCGCTCCAAGTCCTCATTTTTCAGGCTACCTGTCATTTTAGGCATATGCCATGTTCAGAGCAGTTATCCCACTGATCTCAACAGCCATGGAAGCTATCCTGCAGTTCAGATCCCTGTATCCACACCCACACAGACTGAAAAGGCAGACCATAATTAGGCTCTGCCCTCCTACTTGGGATCCCCCTCCATCTCCCAGTTACTCCTTCTCTCTTCCTCATTATCTCCCCTGCTTTACCATAACTGCACTCTCCTGCCCAGTTCCTTTCCTGCCTCCTGTCACATCGGTTTTCTCACATTTCCTGGGCACAGAAAGTGAGAGAGTGCATAGGACTGAACCTTTCCTTGGTCACCTCTTCTGGAACCCCAGACACAAGAGATTCCATGAGCTGTGACACCTCTGTGCCTGCTCTGCCTCAGGGTGGGGTGATGCATGAGCCATGCAGGATGGACATGTCCTTTACCACAAAGAACTTAGAAGTCAAACAAGCCTCTACTGTGCAACTGTATGTTAGATATTTCAAGAGTATATCTTCACCAAATTTAGCAATTTAAATGAAGCAAAAAAGTACCACTGCTCAGCCACAAAGACAACTCTCTACCACAACTTTCACATCCCTCTGTAAGTGCTCAAGGCACCAGGACCTCGAACCAGCTCTAAGGGTTGGTCAAATGGACCCAGTGGCCTCCCTGAGGCCTCCCAGGTACACTCCCAGCTCCAGCCTCAGACATGTGCATGCACAGGGGAGATGGTGGGGGTTCTGAGACTTTTTAAACCACTCACAGCAAATACTTCTATCTCCAAGTGTAAGGTCAGAAATGTAGGACATTCACCTTCATAGTGTGGGACATGCAATTGCGTGGGTTGGGAGTTTGGTCCAACTGCAGGCTTATTCCACTGCACAAAAAGGCATTTTTGGTTTAGGGTTAATGAATGAAAACTTATGCTCAGAGGACAGTACATCTAATGTTGTGTTTTAAACAATGATTAAATTCTGCTTAACCTGGCTGTATTTCACAGCTCTACTGTCCCAAACTCAGGACAACAGCACTCACCGTGACATGGCAGCTCCTGAGATGTATGGAACTGTCACGGGCAGGTAAAAGATTAATGGGAAGGGCTCTCTTTTGATTGATGAATCTGTGACCTTGAGAACCAGAGCACTTGCACCAAGTATATCTGCCATGTGAGACAGACAAAATGAAAGAGGCTCATGTTACACTCTCAGATCTCATTAAGCACCCAGACCAGAAACACCGATACTGGCACTGGCCATCTGCTCTGCTGTTTGCCTGGTTACAGGTCTGATAACACTTTCAGGGAGCAAAAGTTAATCAGACGTACAGATGAGCAACAGCAATTCTGCACAGGAAATTCAGTGGAACATAACAGTTTCTAAAAAAAAAAACCCCACATACTTGTTTTTCCTTCATTCAAACCACATAAGCTGGCAGATTAAAAAAAATTGTTGACATAAAAGGTCATAACTTTAGGCTCTTCAAACATTGCTGGTTTTTAATAAATAATCTGTAACATCATCATAAAGTTCATTAACTTGAAGTCTGCCAAATTTCTGTGATCTTCTGTCAGTCTATATAATGGGCAATAATAAAGAATTATTTTTAATTGCTTTGAAATGATTTCCGCTAATGTTCTCATTTGCCTATCTCAGTTATTTGAGAATTACAGTATTTTCTGCCATTTGTTCTCCACTTCCAGCGATGAAAGCCTTTGCCAGTAGACCTTTCCATGTTTAATGTAATATTACCCCAGCATCCATCCCTGAGGAATGAAGGTTCCCTGCAAGCATTTTCCAGAGACTTATGATCAACTGAATTTTCTTTGCTGAGCAGCAATTCCTGGAAAATCCCGCAACATATTCAAAGACTTTCCTACTGCTTTTGGAGAATTAGCTCTGGGCAAAATGATATAGTCTATTGAGGCCATATCTGACCCAGAAAGAATTAACTGAAGAATGTGCAGGACAGCTGCTTATCGGAAAGAAAAGACATGCAGTGCAGGAGAATGACATGTAGAGCTACTCGAGTCAGTTCTGAATGACTGTCAGCTCTCCAGAGCCAGCCAAGACTGGGAAGCAGATACGGCATTCTGCCGGAGCCCGTGCGCATCCGTAATGGAGCAGGCTCGGATATCTTAGCGCAGGACTGCACCATGTGGAGAGGAGATAGTTTATCATCCAAGAGCATTTCTGATATATGATATGATAAGGCTGCACAGAAATCTGAAGTGTAGCAGGATTATTTCCAACGAAGTGTCAGCCTTTCAGTGGAGGACGTTCTGTGAGCAGGTTTGGTCTGCAGCATGCCAGGGTCATGTTTTCCAAAGCACTGGCCTCGGTGGGTGGGGGTGGTGTTCCTCAGAAGCTGGAGCAGGTACCATCCCCTTTCACATTACGTTAAAAGAGAATGCCTCATTGCACTTTGCTGTGAGCGCCATTTATTTCCAGCTACATATCCAGTTATACTTAAATGGAGGCCTCAATTCCTATTCAGCTTTCCCAGATCAGAAACAGGGTTCTGTATCTGGGACAGTGTCTTTTTCTTCACTATTCCTTTGGATGAAGTGGTGTGTACCAAGCGCTCATTTGCTGCTGCATCATCAATGCTTCAGCATTTTAACTCTGAAAAACGGAGGAAATCCTTAATTTGGAAGCCATTATTTAGGGGTTTTGCTAGTACTGCCATGGATGGCACTTCCCCACCATCATTTCACTTGGCATCTCTCATCATAAAGTCTTGTTGTGCAGGGACAGTAATAATAACAACACTTAATGAGAACGTACTTTATTTTCCTAAGTATCTTGGTTTGCATCCAATAATTGGCTCATGGGAGAAAATTATGTGAGCCGCAACCCGAGTTTCAGAAAGGTGCTGCTGGCGATTCTGGGGGACATTTCACAGTAAACACTGTTCCTGAGAATGTCACAGCAAAGGATCCAAGGCACTGGTGGTACCATTAAAGACACAAACATAGAAGAAACGTTTTCTTTCCGAAAAAGCATCCGGCCTATCACCCGCACCATGCCTGAACTCATCGACTTCAAGGCTGAGCTCCCCATTTGCAGGAGAATTTAAAAGTTCTTTTCCAAACGAGTGACTATTCCCATTCGACTCCCTTGGGCTCCCGCTAGGAACCCCCTCCCTGCCATACACCATTTGCAGGGCTTTCGTGCCTTACTCCGCAGCCCACACGTTACTCTCACCCCTTTCCCCCGCCGCGCTCCTGCGGCCGAAGCCCGAAACAGGCTCCGAACTCCTCCCTCCGCATCCCCCCCGGCCTGCCGCCCCCTCCCCGCGCTCCTCCGCGGCCGCGGAGCGTGCGCGCAGTGCGGGCGGCCTGGGCAGGTGGGGCGGAGAGCGGAGCGGAGCGGAGAGGAGGAGGAGAGGAAGGAGGAGGAGGAGAGGAAGGAGGAGGAGAGGAGGAGGAGGAGGAGGGGGGCCGGCCCGCCCGCAGCCGCCGCCGCCGCCAGCGCCGCCATGATGCTTGTTTGCTTTCAATGAGTGTGAGGAGGAGGCGGGGGGGAGCCGCTCTCCCGTCCGGCCCGCGGCAGGAAACAAAGAGCCAGGCAGGCGGCGGAGCGAGGGCGGCGGGGGGACGGGGATGCTGCAGCCACAGGTAGGGGCGGCCCCGGCGCCCGGCCCGGAGCGGGGGGCTCTGCCCGAGGGGGCAGCGCTGCGGGGGGAGTGCGCTGCGGGGGGGGAACCGGCGGTGGCACGGCGAGGGGGGACCCCCGCGCTCGGCGGGGAGAAGCCTCCGTGCCGCGGCGTTCGGGGGTGTCAGCGGGGCCGAGGCCCCTCTGGGCGTGGGGGGGTTCCGGGGGGGGGCGCTGGGCCTGGGCAGGCGCTGCTGCGGGGCCGCCCGGAGGAGGCTCCGCGCCCGGGGAGGCTGCGGGGAACGGCGGCTTTCGAAGCGGGGGCGGCGGGGAGGGGGCCCGGCACCCCCGGCCCGAGCCCGGCGAGCGCCCACTGGCGAGCGGGAGGCAGGGAAGGAGGTTGGGAGGCAGCCGGGCCGGGCGGCGCCGCGCAGGAGCCCGGCTGTTTGCATCGGGAAGGCAATTAACAGAAATTAGTATAATGGCATCTGGAAGCCTGAAGTTGTTTTTTTTTTGTTGTTGTTGTTGTTATTATTGGTGCGGGTAGGTTTTGTTGTTTTTGTTGATTTTTTTTTCCCCCCCCTCACCGTGCAATTGAGTTTAAAATAATTAAACAAAAGGCAGAGGGAAATGACATCAATCGGGGGAACTGCCCGTCCACCCTCCACGCACGGCGCCCCGCGCCGCTGCCTCCCCGGAGGCCGATCCGCCTGGCTGGGCGCGCACGGGCGGGCGGCAGCGCTGCCTGTCAGCGGAGCGCTTCGCCTGCTCCGGAAGGAGCCGCGGCAGCCGCCCGCCCTCCCGTCCCTCCCCGCCCCGCCGGCAGCGGGAGCCGCGGCCGCGCTGGCGCCGGGGCCGGAGCGGCGCTCGCTCGTTCCGGCGGAGGGAGCGGCGGGGCGGGCGGCGGCCCTGAGTGGCAGCGGCGGCGGCCAATGGGAGGGCGCGGGGGCCGTGAGTGGCAGCGGCGGCGGCCAATGGGAGGGCGCGGGGGGCGGGCGCGCGGGGCCGCGGGACAGGCGCATGCAGGGATAAACAGAGGGAATTGGGGCGGGGGGCGGCGGGGCCGGGGCTGGCATCGGGATCGGCAAAGGCCCCGGCCCGGTCCGTAACCGCGCGGGGTGCCGCGGGGTCACTGCCCCGCCCGGGCCACGGCGGATGTGCGCCTGGGCTGCTTGCCTGCGGAACCGCATCGTGCGGGGGAGCGGCGGTGGGGAGCCCCCGCACCCCCCGCTCTGCCGTGGGGCTCACTGGACATCCTTTCCTCCTCCAGAATTTTATGGAGAGCGATAAGCCTGGGATCAGACAAGGCTTTAGGAAAGGAGATATTTAATGCACCTGTCTCTGTCTTGATATCGATGGTGAACACGTATTTTATCAGCAATTTTCCCGCAAACATTAAAAAGTCATATGAAATCTAGTAGGTTGTAGTCCTAGGTTGGACTCGATGGTCTCAGAAGTCTTCTCCAGCCTGCTTCTGTGAATCTGTGCTGCTTTGCTTTGTGTAGTATAAGAAATATATTCCAAACAAATGCAGTAAGCTAAAGGTTTTGTTGGGTTTTTTTGTTTTGGTTTGTTTTTTTGTTTAGTTTTGTTTGTTTTTTAATACAGCCGTCTGTATTTCCACAAACGCATAGAAAATTGTATCACTGAAAATACAGCTTTATGGATGGGTATTTGCTTTGTAACTAGAGTTGCAGATTGTCTGTTTTTTCATTCGATTTCTGGGGCTTATTTTCATAATCTAGATTTCACCACAGTGGGTAACTAATTCAAAATCCCAGGGATTAAGAAATACCTGTGGTATTTGTCTGGCTTAAATACAAAGATGTGCAAGTGTTGACTGGTAATTGTATTGTATCTCGCATTTTTTTTTTATTCTAGAGCAGGTCTCGTAATTGGGAATTTATCAACATTTCCACTGGGGTAATTTTACAGGATTATCCGCCCTCTGTTCTTCCTGCTGGTTCATCTGGACTCTGTGGAGTTTGCTGCTAGCAATGGAGCCTTCTGTGGGGGTTTATTCATGCTATTACTGAAATGGAGCCCTTCGCATGTGGATTAACTCTTTGTTCACTTTTCACCTGAATCGCTTGGATCAGCCCATGTTTAAAAAGGATCCTACCATGCATCTCTTTTCTGTTTGCATTCTGAAGTTGAACTCTGAATACAGTCTCATGTTCAGGCTGTTTACTGTGCTTGAATTTTAGAGGAAGAACTGAATTATAAAGATAGATGAAACTGTAATACTGCATGGGCAGGTAAATATATTTGACATTTTATATATGAAGACTTGAAAACATTATGAAGGGTCATGAATTGAATGAGCATGGTACCTTTTTAAGATAGGACTGTACTAGATATTAGGAAGACATTCGTTTAAGGGAGTGCGATGTTCATGATGGAAGCCACTGTCTTTAAAATGGTTCCAAAACTGAGCAAACTAAAAATTCTTTCCCTGCAGGTGAACAAAAGAATCTATATTTAACAACATGGCTGTAAAAATAAAAATGGTCCTGTTAATCTGTCACCGAAAAACTTAAATATTTCTGTTTATAGTGCAGCATGCCATGTTATTTTACTCACCACCATGCCCAAGAGTCCAGGTGGTGAACCAGAATTCCTCCATCCAATTGTGCAGTCCCTCTTGCAGATTCCCTGGTTCTGTTTGCTAACAGACCATTGAGTTTTAAATTATTTTCTGGTTTTGTCATGTCCTTTTGGCTGTACACTTGCATATGTGCAGTCTGACCATTATATCCCAGTCTCAAATGGGGCCACTTTAGGCAAAGATTCTACACAGAATCTTTAGGAATGAGGATGCCTTTCAGCCTTCAGAATTGAAGGGATGTACTGGAATTGACACTTATTTCTATAGGAGTTTTATTGTCAGGAAGTATATATAGTATTGAAAGGTTACAGTTGTGTATGGTGAGCTTTAAAAGGCCACCAGTGACCTTAAAACACCACAAGAATTTTCTTAACAGACCCAACCACCAGATTTTAGTCCTAGTGGCATGAGGCAGAGGTTGACTCATGCCCTGTTGCATACAAAGTATCTGGGGTTTTTAATCCATATATTGAGGTTTTACACTACTTCCCATGTCAAAATACTGACATTACTGATTCCAGTCTAAATTTAGCCTTCTCCACGGTGTAATTTTGAAAGCTTTATGCATAAATTGCTCAAACTGAGTCACTGCAGGGTTTCATCTGTTTTGTTCCTTCTAAAGTGTTGGTGCTTCACACTTGGAAGTGTGATTATTGTACAATGCCCTGCAAGGTTATTAGCATTGTGTTAAGTGGCATAATTTATGTTCTTACATTGAAATTGGGTTGTACACGTCCACTCAACAAGGGAATCTTGGCATAAGCTTGGGGACCTGCACTCACAGTTTCTTCATGGAGCAATTTCTGCCGTTGAAGTCTTGAAGAGTTTACAAACGCTTAGGCAGGTCCCAAAGAAAAAGCTGTTTAAATGCTTAACATGTACTTTTAGCTACTAATTATTGCACTTCCAAGATGGTGCTTATTAAAAAAAAAAAAAAAAGATTGGCAACAGCTCAATTTTTCCTTTTGTAAGACTGCAACATGAATCCTTTTGTTAATGCCTCGGAGGCCTTTTTTTCTCATGTATGAATCAAGGAGGGACTAGGAGCAGTAAATGTATGCAGTTGTTTATTTTAGAACTAAAATACTTGCTGTTAGGATTCCAATTTATGCTACAATGGAGATCTGCAGGAAGAGATTGATTTGACTTTAGATTTTTTTAGACTAGGAATGCTGTTAGTTGTTTTATGGAGGCTGCCAACTCAACATTGTGATCACAGCCTGGATATTTGGATGGCTCTCTTGTGCATCTTAGTTCATGTTCCTGGTATGCAGCCTTTATTCTGCAAGTGAAGGGGCTCCCTACCTGAAGACCTTCCTAAAGTTTTTGTTCCTTTTTATAGTATAGTATCTCCAAAGCATCCTTTGAGCTTCCCCCTTTCCTTAGCAAGGAGCAGTTCCAGTTGGAAGGTGTGTTTTCCAGAAGATGTTGAAGCAATTTGAGTGATGGTTCCTGTCATGAGGGTGCAGCATCTTGCCAGGGTTAGGAGACCAGGAATATACAATAATGTCATATCCTGCATGGTACAAATAATATGTGCAGCTTTATTGCTTGAGCTATTTTGGAGTATATTGATGGATGAGATGTGGATCCTGCACATTGATCTGACTTAAATGCTGTTCCGCAAAAGTATCTCTCTGCGTAGGTCAATTTGCAGAGTCAGGGATCAAAAAAAAACTTGCTTCAGAGACAGCTCTTTCATGGGAGTTTTGCAACAAAGGCCACGTTGAGCCAACACCTACAAAGACAGGAAGGCTTGAAAGTAAACTAAAACACGACCAGGGTTGGCCGTGCACCATCTAATGTGTATCACCCGTCAGGGCAAGGAGATGGCATCATAATGGCTTAATAAGAAGGAATGAGAGCATTTAGGGACAAGTGGTGTGAAAAATAATTAAAAGGAAGGAATCCTGTTTTTATGAGGAACATAGTGAAAGATCCACCTCTGTAGATTTGCAGTGGTCAGCCATGGCAGAGGTGCTTTCTGCCCAGGGAGCAGTGCAGTAGATCACCTCATGGTTTTTTCTGATGTAGTAGGTCAGGACTTCAGTGGCAGAATTTGAAAAGCTGCTACTTTGGTTGCTCATTTAATCCACATAACCCTTGTCAATACAACTGTTGTTGGAGTAATGCTGCAGCCAGTAATGTGGCTGAGTGGTCGTATTTTATTATTAAAAAAACCCAACCCCCACAACCTATAAACCTCACTTTCTTAGCTGTGTATCACTGTTGGTTTTCAGTATTGTCTCACAAACAGCTGCATCAACACGACAGAGAGAGGTGATGCAGTGGAACATGGGGACAGGAAAGAAGTCTTGAGTTGGCTGTGCAGCGCAAGAGTGTGGTTGTGGAAAAACATTTTCAGGCTTGTTGGTTAAATTTGAAGTAAAACCAATCCGTGAATAATTTGCTTGCTTCTGTCAGGATGTGGCTAGATGGGTAGAGCATCAACTGCAATGAGTTCTGTGACATCCTGATCTTCAGTTAGTTTAGCAGCACTAATGCTAACAACCACTTAGGTATCTAGAAATTGTGTTTTAGGAAGGCAGAGATTTTTGGATTTTGATAACTGACATCTCTTGTCAAGCTCCAGTTCTGTAGCAGGAATGCTGAAAATGAGCTCATGTCCAAACTTTATTTAAAATAGCTGAGTTCTCTCTTGCTCCTTGGTTCTATTGTAAGACTAAGAAATAGAGGTTTGTGTGGTGACTTCGTGTTTTCACCCATGAAACATCAGAAATGTGATAAGCATTCTGCAGACACATAAAGAAAAATGTGGTAAGGAACATGTTGGTGCATGTGCCAGTATTTAGAAGAGTTTACTGAGTTGGACCAAGACAAGAAATTTTGTTTCCCCTAAACAAGAATCAATGTTCCATGTATTGTGAAGAATCGTAAGTAAATTGTCAAATATGATTGGATACAATCAGTGGAGTGGGAGTTGGTATTATATTAATGTTTTGGAGTGTAAGACCTTTCTCGGCTTTCTAGAGACATTTGTAGGTGAAGCTTTTAAGCCTTGGTGTCTCTACCTACATTTGTAAAACCTGAAGCTAAATGTTCTACAACGCAACTCTTCCTTTTAAAGCTGGTCTTTTAAGTTCCATCTGACTCACAGCGTATACAATTCTGTAATGCAAGGCAATTTATTTAAATTCTTAAAGTAATTAGTGAACCTGACATCTCTTTAATGTATTGGCATTTCAGAATACACTAACAGAATGTGCAAAAAGCTGAATGCTGTGTAGCACTCATTAGCTAGTCAATGTGGTTCCAGGGATACCAGTTAAGGTCAGTCTTTGCTTTGCAATTTGGTTTTGTGTTAGTGTTTGTTTTGTATACAGCAGCCTTTTACTATAGTCATAATTAGATACAATTTCTGATAATTAAGAGCTATTCTAATCATCTGGACCATGTTTGCTACACTGAGAACATTTGGACATCGTATTTCTAATGATTAGATGTTGTGCAGGCTAAGGGGTGGGAATTTGAGAGTTTTTTATCATGAGCCTGATAAAACAGATCTGTCTTGTAGGCCTGTCTAGAAAATGGAGCAGTCAAGGACCTCTGTGCTGAATTGTGCCTTTTGTATTCTGACCATTTTAGAGTTCTCTTTTGAACCCAAACTAGTTTTTTATATGGAAGTGACAATTGCTTCTTTGCACTCGTTAAATGATGATAAACAAGTTTTTCACACCGTGCAGGGTTTAGAGGATTACATGTACACCATTAAAATACTGGGTTGCACATTGCTTATCTGTGGGAGATTGTGATAGGCAGGGCTTGGGTAGGAATAGCAAAAGTTTGGAAAATGACATCCTCCCTGTGCCTGCCACTGCCAGCTGGAGCCAGCCAGTTTGCATTTCCGTAAACAAGTAGTTATGAAGGACAAAGAAACCTTAATTAAATTTGAAATACCTGCAGGTCAAAATTTAATACGTTCTTCTTAAAAATATGAAATGACTGAGTTTTGAACTTAACGAAATTTAAAGCCTGTTCTAGACAGTGCTCTCTAGTCTAATGGAGCCTTCCTGATTTGAAGGCAGCAAGTAAATCCTTTGACATTTATGGCCCAATTTATCTGAACCAGGATGCTTTGCTCAAGTTTCAGGAGGGTTATGTTTCATTTTAGTCAGTTTTGGCTAGATCAAGGAGTTCGCTGAACTTTAACAGCTTTATAGGTTTTTGAAAGAATATTTGTCAGCTTCTGAGAACTTATATATGCAAATTCAAATAACTCATCTGATTAGTAATATTCCACATATATTTATATGAATTAATGGATATTGACTTAATCAGTATCTTGTGTTTATTATTACATAGTTGTGATGCATGTTCACGTCTCACTGCATTTTCTTAAGTCTGAAAAAGGGGAAGGGTAACTCATGGGTTTGTATTGGCAGTCATGTAAAATTACAGTTTTAGAAGTCCTCAAAATATGATGAAGCATTACATCCCTGATGAAGCCATTAAATCTTAATATTCTAACAGCCACTAAAATGTGATCTTAGCAGGTGAAAAAACACGTGGAATGAATCAATTGACTTTGTGTTGACTCAAGAGCTTTTTTTATATTTTTAATTTAGATTATTCCAACATTAAGCTATAAATTGGGTTAAAGGGATCTTGACACTTTCCCACGTGTTGTAGTTGGGTCTCTTGGGAGTGGGGAATGTTTCAGGAGTTGTCCTTGTGCTGCTGCAGTTCTGCCTGTGCCCACAGCTGGGACACGCCATCCCTCCCCACACTAGGCAAGAGGAAATTTTTAATTTACAGCATGTGTTCTGAAAAATTCAGGTGTTGGCCTTTAGTTGATTTCCCAATCGAATTTTTCGAAGCCTTATTTTTTCAATATTAAATACTTACTCTTAAAAAAAAATCACTTGAACAGTCTTTTTCAAATAAAATGCCAAGGGTGTTTGTACTAGTCCACAAATAATAGGTGTTTACACAACAGACTTGATATTTGCCTTGAAGTAGCATACTAGTAGGGAAAAAATAACTATGTGGTTTCTTGCAACACTGGTGTTTTCTTTGTATATATTTCAATAGAGGAATCTGGTTCATGCCTACAAAGTTAAATATACGGTTGTATTTCAGTCGATAAGCAAGTCCTTAAATTTCTCTTTATTCAGCCTCAAAATATTTGTGATTTTAGTTCTAATGTACTGTAGTATGGATTTCTCAATTTTGAGGCAGATTTAATTCTTTCAGATTTTTTTTCTTCTGGGTGATGGCCCACACCTGCTCTCCTGAACTTTGGTTTATCTGCTTGTACATTGTAGCAAAATATGTATTGTATAAAATAAGTGTATAAAATATGTAGTGTAAATATATATTGTATACTATATTGCAACAAAATATACATTATATAGCAAGTTATATTTCGTAGCAGAATGCAAATATGCTTCCATATTATGGTGTATACCTGCTAGTAGTTGGGAAATACAAAACTACGGGCATATGTTAAAATATTTTTAAAAATCCAGAGTTTCGATTTAGTATGTTTTGAATAAAATGTTGATAGAAATAAGATGACTTGAAATTTAGAAGGCTTTGTAGGAATAGTTTCAGGATACAGAAGAAATATCTAAATCTCTAGTTTAAATTTTATGTCTAAGGTAGGGGGATGGTCCCAAATTATTTAAGATAAGAATTTAGCTGAAGTACATTAAATTTACATCACATGGCAGTTGATGTTTATCTGGGATGCATTGGGTATTTGCTTCCTTTCCTCATCATGGTATCTTGCCCATGAATATTTTTCCATCAGTTTTCAGTATTGACATCACTGTCTAGTTTGTTGCCCAGGCATGGAACAGGCTGAGGATAAATACAGTCATTGACTCAACTCATCAAGTCAAGTGTGTAAATTCTGCAGGGACTGACCTTTATCATAAACCCTGTTCAAGCTGCTGTTGCTTTTCTGTGAGGAGGTGACAGATGTTGCACCTTGTCATCCTGGCCAGGGACAGTGTTGCTGCTTATTTGCCTGTACTTGAAGCTGAAATGTAATTAAGTTCCCATAGAAATTCATGATGTGCTGAGTAAAGCGCCTCCAGTGACAGGACAGGGAAAGCAGCAAGCTCGATTCATTTTGGAAAAGCACATTTTAACGAAGGGGTAGCGAGTCTTTGAGTAGGAAAGGGCAAATCTGCAGTTTTGTAGTAAAACTGAAATACAACACTATGAAATTACCTTAAAGATTTTTTTTTCCAAAGCACAGTAGTTATCTTTTAGAGGTACGTCTGTTCTCTTTGAAGAGGGTCACTTTGGAGTTGAAAGCAGTAATTTCTGTTAATTCTAATAAAACTCAACAGTAGAAATTAACCGTTTAACTACAGGTTAACACATCTGATTAGCCTATACGTTGCTACAACTGCTACAGCCTTAAGTTATCTAAAAAGCAATGTACTTTGCCTTCAGTTAGGATTTCAGACTTTGTTCAGTGTTACTGTTTAACTGGGTGAGGGTAGCTGGAAGCAAGAGTTTGCTTCCTGCTATGGGAGAAGAGATTTTGTGTCAGTGGGGCCAGAAGTGCCATTATGGTGGTGTCCTGATTTCAACAGCTGCAAATCCACAGGTCCATTCCTGCTATACAGGAATAATAACACAGGAAGCTAGTCTCCCTCAAACATATATTTTTTTATCTTCCCCCCTTAGCCAGTTTAATTCTTTTCAGCAGCTCCTTTGTTATCAGACAAAAGTCAGTGCTGATGCAAGAGTGAAGTGGAAATACTGGGTCCTGGGGAGGAGGAACTGCAGCAGGACCAGCTTAGTTCTGCTTCATGCATTGTAAAACCACAGTGCAAGTGGTTGAGGGTGTGGAGGATCCTAAATTAACTTTGAATTCAAAACAGACTAGTCAATTTAAGAAACATTTATATTTGTGGGGAAGGTCATTGGAACTCATTTTCAAATGAAACTTTGGATTGCATGGAAAAGAGCTTCAGGGTTAAAGGCACAAGGTTACAAAAGAATGGTCTGGGGTGAACTTCCAGTGTGAGGGCTTGGAGAGAGAAAGGGAAAAAAAAGTCTCTCATATGTGCTATTGTTTTCTTATGAAATCTTTGAGCAACTTAATAGATTGCTTTCTATCCTGCTACTTCTCAGCGGTTCAGAAGTAATTTATTTGGCAAGTAATACTGCACTGCATCAATAAATGGAAAATATACTCCAATTGTCTTGTTACTTTTCACTTTGTTAGACCTAGATTTGCATAGTTTATTCACTGTTTTTAATTAAAGTAGCAAAAAGTTGGAGTAATTCTGCACTTGATCAGGTGTGGTGCTCCTTTGTTTACTTTCCCCTCCAGGCTATCTCCTGATCTGAATTAGTTTGTTAGTGATGAGTAATAGCAAGTAAAGGGGAAGAGGGGAAGAAGGGAAAGACAAAAGAAGTCGTCAACATGTGTTAGGAAGTTTCAGAAGTAGAGTTGGAATGCTTCAGCATTGTGATCTTGAAGTGTTTCTAAAGGTGCTCCCAGATTTGTAAATGGGTTTTATTGATGGTATGTAGCAAGTATTGAAATAGTTACTTCACAGTAGTTGATTAGATCAGTTAAAGTTGTATCTGAACACTGTGTTGCACTTATTTGTTCACCATTTTCTACCCAGTTCTAGAATTCAAGTTTTTTTTCTTAGTTTAAAATGTGATATGGAAGAAGATGATGTTTTAGGGGCAAACTTGATACCTATATCGCTAGTAATAGTATAAAGGATAGATTGTGCTTGGCCTACAGGAGTTGTCCAATACATTTAGTTTTGAAATTGAGTTAATTGATCGTGGTATGGTAGAAAGCATTTTAGGAAATGAAGAATTGCTCTAGTATTTTCTGTTGGTGTTTAAAAAAACTTAGTCTCGAAGTAACTGCTCACCTCCCTAATTTGTTTAAATCTTCCTCCTCGTCATCTTCCAGTTTCATAAAAATGGCAGAAGGGTAGAACAGGGGCGAAAAAAAGTAATTGTTTTTCCTGCCCTGTCACTCAGAGCAGACTCATTTCTCCATTTTAAAGATGTTATTTATTGGTAGTTTCCATAGCCATATGGAGCATTAACTGTCTCATAGTCCAGCTTCCACTTTGCATTTGTCCATAGCCAAGGACAGTTATCATTCCAAATGTCTTGTCAGGCAGAGAGCTGACCTCTCTTCATTCTTCTGCAGGGAGCAGTGTATCTAAACCCGCTTGGCCTCCGGGAAGTCCTTTTCGAGGCCACCAGCTCCTCCTGCCATGGCACTCTCCGGCCCTGGTGCTGCGGCTGGGAGTGCACCCCAGGGGCTAGCGGTGCTGCTAATGACACTGTCACTGTCCAGGACAGTCCCAAACCCAGCCTGGCTGTGCCTGGCCTGGCTGCAGTCATGGCTGTCATCTGGAGAGACAGGCAGCTCTGGGGGCAGGTGCAGCTCGACCTGGGAGCATTTGGCTTTGTCTCCAGTGGTGTGTTCTGAGTGAAGCCAGCGCCAGGGCTCCATCACCCACCCACCTGCTGTAGTAGCCAGCTCTGTCAGCTCTTCTTCCAGCAGGTTGCCCTCCCTTGACATAACAGCGTTCAGGTTTTTTCCTTCTCTTTCTGATCCTGGTCACCCTTCCCTGAAGGGACTGTCAGTCCCTGCACCCCCTCACCCTGTCCCAATACCTTTCTCTCAGCACCCTTCGTAAAATAAAGGCCTAAAACAGTGTCTGCACTGGTGGCTTGAGATCTAATTCCCTGTGTCAGACCCTGTGCACTGTTGGCCTTGCTTTGCTCAGTGTCTTTGGGGTATGGGCTGTTAATTCTTGGTGGGGACTGAGGGACCCAGGGTGGGATTGGGCAGCCACACTCACTTCAACTCTCAAGCTCTTCTGTTTTTACACCTGTTAAAATGACAATCTTAATAACTTGGTATGAGATAGTAAGCAATTTCATTTGCATTCAAACATACTTAAATATCCTTTTGATTAAATTTATGTAGTCTGGAGTGTGTTCCAGTAATCCATGTCATATCTTTGTTATAAAGATTTTCTCCTTTACAAACTGATTTACTGTATGTGATAACAACCTAACATTAGTGGTGCTTCCACCATCTGTGTTGGTGCAAGTGAAAATTACAGGTGGTATAAGCTCTTTTGAAAATTACCATGATGATTGTTAGAAGCTGCAGTTATCAGTGGTTCTAAGGATGTTCAACACTATTTTATGGGTCTTACTAAAAATTGCTTTAGTCTGACAAAATTGTATCACTTAATCTGATGTTTACCTCAGCTTTTATGTTTAACTGTAGCAGCTTAGCAGGTGCTAAATTTGGATTTGGGGAGGTGGAGAAAGGAGACAGTAAAAGAGACTGATTTTCTTGAGCTACTCCATGCTGTGAAGTTTTGAAATGCAATTCAAGGTGTTGCACTTGTATTTTATGCTATTCTGTGAAATACAATCCAAATTTAGCCTTGCTGTCAGTTCCTGAGAAATTTTCAGTTCTGGGTGATAGATGAAGATGTGCTAATGCCTGGTGTGACAGTATCCTTGATGTGGCTCATGGCAGTGATGCTCTCGGGCAGCAGCAGCTTCTTCAGCCAGGAGGCTTCAAGCATTTGCTGCTTTTTTGGCACCTGGTAATCCTAAACAGCAGGGATTCATCCTCTGAGAAATGCGGCAGTGGGAGAGGGAAAACCATTGAGAGCAGGAACTTTTTTGAGAGGAAGGGTGGCGCCATGGATGGCCTGGGAGTGCAGGGTCACCAGAATCCAGCGTTAAACCCTCAGATTCTTAAATCTCTAATTGTTTTAGTGTTCATTAACAAAACCCACTGGAAAAGTGTGTCATCCTCTTCTAGTAGCGAGCAGTGATATGCTGCTGGTACCAGCAAAGCTGTTAATTAGTGCATGTGATTGAGTGTGCTCTGGGGAGAATTCATGTTTCTGGACTGAATGAGATTTCTGTCTTTGCTATACCTGCTTCTCAAAAAATTGGAACATATTTATTAATTCAGGGAGCGGCAGGAAGAGAAAGCAGTAAATGTCTGAGGAAGGTAAATGTTTCCTGACAGGCTGGAGCGTTCCTACATGGTCTTTGTGAATTATATATAATTATACGTAGAAATTTTCAGAAGAGATACTCTGTACATTACTTTGATATATATTCTTGCATCAGTTGCATAGTTATTGGAGGGAGAACTTACGCTTTTACCTTTCTGATGATTATAATCCACTCTCCTCTCATTTAATTAGTTGTTTGATGAAAAAAAGTGTTACATTTGGTGATTCCAGCACCCTGGGTACTAAAGTGCCTTCACTCTGGAAGGAGCCTCACCCAGCTGCTATTTATAATCTGATCCTTTTACCCACAATTCACTTCTTAAAGGGGAATTTCTTTTCACTGCAGAAATCTGGTTTTGACCAGTAGTGGGAGTAGGAAAGGAAAGGAGCAGTGTGTATTCGTAAAAGAGCTGTTGTGTTAAAGTAAGCATGTGATACTTAAAAGCTTTATTTTAATTAAGATGCATAGTTAGCAGAAAGTTTTTGGTGAATTTCTGTTGTTTTGTTTAACATTTAGAGTAAACATTTTTCAGTAGAATCAATAAACAGATTATAAATCTAGTTGATAGTCGTACTTACTTATTTAGATTATTTTATATAATGACAGCATTTTTCACTTTGTCCCAGGACATGAAAAAATGAAAAAGCCTTAAAAGACTTGGTAGGAAAATGTCCTTGAAAATTTGACCAATATAGCTGCTTGTTTATTGAGTGGGTTTGGGTAGTATTTGCATCTTGGTGTAATGCATTTTGCTGAATAATTGCATAATATTGCTTGTAATATGTTTTTGAATGTGATTTGAGCTAGCATTGTTTAATTTCTCTATTTCATATTAAGAGATTTATAGCTTGTTGGAGAGGAATATTTGCTTCTCTCTCATGGTGCACGATTGAGTGTGGTAAAATGAGCATAGAAAAATGAGTCTTATAAAGTTATCAGGAATTATGTGAAAAAGAGTGAGAAAAATAGAGTTAAATTTCAGTATTAAATACCTGGCTGAAGAAAGTGACAGAAATATCTACCTTGGGCACAGTATTTCAGATTGTGGAGAGTAGGGTGAAGGTTGGATTAACGTCTGTCATTTTGCAGACTTAAAGAACTGAGGATCTTCTTGAAACCTTATTTGTTTTCTTGATCCTGATTTGTGGGAAAAGTTGAGAATTGCAGTAAACCTGGAACTGATAGATAATCGAAGTTATTAGCAAATGTGTTCTCTATTGGTATGAGGGAGATCCCAGTGGTCGTGATCATCACTTTTTGAAGTTTTATTGATGAACCACCAAGAGCCTGCAGTAGGATGTGTTGCTTTTGAAGGACACAATGACATTACCTATAGAAGGTTGTGGGACATCATGTTTTTAAGTTGCTTTGCAGATTTTGGTAAATTATTGGGTGGGGGGTTAGGCTGTTGCCTACCATTGTACGAGCATCAGGAATCTGTTTTTCTATTTTACAGCAGTGTAAAATAGAATCTGTTTTTCTATTTTACAGCAGTGTTTCCCATTTGTGAATATTTGTAAATGGGCACATTATCTGTATGTTTGAAAAGTATTCAGAGCAAATGCCCAATGTGAAATACAACTGAAATGGAAATTAACCTTCTAAAGAATTCTCAGTATATAATATCTCAATTAATCACTTGCCTTTTGGTTTCAATAGGAATGCCCAAGGAAAAGTACGATCCACCTGATCCACGGAGGATGTACACAATTATGTCCTCAGAGGAAGCAGCCAATGGAAAGAAATCACACTGGGCAGAGTTGGAAATAAGTGGTAAGAAACTGAGGCATGGTCCTGAGTTATGAACTCCCTGCAAGTCGTGTGGGCTTGGACAAGCCTGGAGTGGAGTTACCCACCTTGAAGTGAGGCAGCAGAAGCCCAGGACAGCTTCCAGCTGTAGGGTGTGTGGGGGGAAGAGCTTGGGCTGGGACACCACAGGAGGTAGGAGGGGGAAGGTGGGGCAGGTGGGGAATCCCCATGTGAAGGTGAGGATATGGGTGTGAGCTCTTTGTGTTTTAAGAACATGAGTGAGTGAGAACTTGAATTTAGTATCTGATTTATCAAAGAGAAGAGGGTGAGGTTGGGGTTGATCTATAGATGTATGCTGTTACTGTAAGTAATGTAACAGTGATGTGCTAGTCCATGACATAGTTTCTATTGAAGCAGAAGCTTTTTGTTTAAAAGCAGTTGTGAATTTTGGTTTGTTCTGGAGATTAAAAATAAACAAACAAAAACAATGCCCTGAATCTCCCAAGATTTGTGCAAGCTTTGAGATACTGTTGGACTTCTGAATCATTTCTGAAAAATAAGATAATGCTCAGAATTCATAAGCACGTATTTCAACTGGTGTGGACCACCAGTGTCTTTTAATTTCTGGACTAAACCCTATGTTTGCTATAAAAAGTGTGTTTACAAGGAAATTCAAGCAAATATTTTAAGAATTAAAAAATTATTTTGTGATGTTTTAAACTTAGGCTGCAGTTTTGTATAAATATGGAGGTTCTTTAAGTGACTGTAAAAATTGCCCTGTGGTATTAGTAAATGACTGTTCACTAGAGAAATTTATGGAAGAGGGAATAAACAAACAGTTCTTCAAATTGTGAAGAATCTTTCCATCCAGTTCACTGAATCTGTGTCTTGCTTCCAGTACCACGTGCCTCACCATGTGAATAGCATTCTTTACTGAAGGTTACAGATGCAGAAACCTAGTTAAATGCTGCTTCAGGAATCAGCATTATATATCAGCATTAGGCTTGGAATCCTCTTGGACATCTGCTGCTCTGCATAGGAAGTGCATTAAGTGATGGCTCTTTCCTTTCATGCATGGTAATCTCACTATAGACTGATTCCCGCCAAGGGAGGTGCTGGAGTGGAGAGCCTGGATCAGGGATGTTGATTGGAAATCCTTTCAGCTACAAGGCTTTCTATGATCACAGTCACCTGTTTGCATTGGGGGTGGGGAAGAGGTGTTTATTCAGTTTTAAAAATGCAAAGAGCTATCGATTTGTATTTAAAACCTCTCAAAAGATTTCTTAACGAGCATTAGAGTAGCATCAATCCTTTAAGAACTGTATGCATTTGCCTTGCAAAATAAAATGTGCAGTGTTTTTGTTTCATTAATGTTCACGCTGTCCTTTCCTTGCAAAATACTTGGTCAAGTAATACAGAAAGCCCCAAATGTTTTAACTGGTCTCGTTTAAATTGTGTTTTTTCACTGCAGGCTTTTTTATGCCCCTCACTTTGTTATAACTCACTGGAAGTTATACCAGTATTAAACATTTTGCTGCCAGGAACTGAGTCCCAGAAACACATGTTTCAGTGTAACCTTCCCTGGGTGCTAAATATGAATTATTTTATTTTGAAGAAAATGATGATCGGAAAGGAGTTACAAAGTGTGTGTGTTGGTATAATATTAACCAGATGGTTGTTAACATTGATGCTTCACAATGGGGATTTTAAAGCTGTTCCAAGTAACTTTTTGCCTTGGACAAACTGGTGTTGGTACTCCTAATGCTTTTGGTACAGTGAGATGATCTATGTAAGTGAGAAAGGATTTACCCCTGGAGGGAAAAAAAAATTTTTGGAGAGAAGAAATATTTTGAGACCTTCTGATGATATCTCACATTCCTTGCATGTAGCAATGTAAAAATCTTGATTCTGTCACACAAATCCATGTTCCCACCCTTCAGTTTATACAAAAGATCATACCTTTTTTAAAATATCTGGCAATAGTTTATACAGCTTTTAGTTCAATGCCAGATGGAAATCCATGTTCTCAACTAAGCATCTTAGTCATCCTAAATATAGTGTTTCTATCTGTTCTTGGCTGGATTAATGCCATAGAATAAAGATTTTTTGGTTTGAAAGATGTGCAGAAATAAGGGGTGAACCAAAGCACTGTCTTTCATCTCAGACATAAACTGTAATTGAAAAAAATCTGTTTCTTACACCTCTATTAATGATAAATTCATGGTCGGCTAGTAAATATGTTTTGTCTTGTATGGAACTAGAGAAAGACAGATGTTTAAGCCTTAAGTGTGGATTGGGAAAAACAATCTTAAGCATCTTGGCAATATCTTGTATTCTCTCACACAATGACAAGTTTTTCATCTGTAGAATTGGTGATTAATGGAATTTTCATTGAATAAAATAATAATATTAAAACCCACAAAAAAAAACCCCAAACAAAATATGAATATTAAAACCCAAGCAAAACTCCCCCTCAAGCTCCCCATACGTACTTGAAAATTGTGCTATTATTGCTAAATCTGTGTATTTTAAATGTTCTATTTTCTCTTGTACCTTTCTTCCACAGGGAAAGTGAGAAGCTTAAGTTCATCGTTGTGGACACTGACCCATTTGACAGCTTTGCATCTCAGTGACAATTCCTTATCCCGTATTCCTTCAGACATTGCCAAGCTTCACAATCTGGTATATCTGGACTTGTCCTCTAATAAAATTCGCAGTTTACCAGCAGAGCTCGGAAACATGGTGTCACTCAGGTATGGAAATCCTAACAGGAGTTAAAATTGTTCTTTTATTATCTTCGTAGCGACAGTTTAAATTTCAGCAGAAGTAAATTCCCCTTTCCTCCCTTCTTATCTGCCTCCCTGAGTACTTGCTGTGGGCTGTGCAACTAGCAATACTGGCTTTTCTCTGATCTCCTGTTCTGATGTATGACAGCCCAGAATGAGCCTCAGAAGTGCTTGGTTTGATGACAATCACCCATTTTATATTTTTCCAAGTCAGGTTTCCTCTCAAGCATCTCTTCCCAGACTCTTTTACGAATCTTTTATGTGGTGTTTTTCTCAAAGAGTAAGTGATGCACCAAAAAAAATTGCTTTTAACTTAGAGTAAGGTAGGGAAAAGGTCAGATGAAACATTTATAATTGTGTTAACTATAATGTTTTCCTCTTTATTAATATTTAATAATTATTCTTAATAATAGTTCTTGCTCTGTTTATTGTATAACAATTGCAACATGTCTACTATCATCTCCTCCCCACCTTTGCTGTGATGTAACTGCATTGCTGTGCAAACTGGGGAGGAGAAAAAAAATGTTCTAATCACAGCTTTTCAAGGTTTTTTTTCCTTCAATTTTGCAATGCCAAGATGTGCAAAAGTTAGCATGGAATGAAAACTCCTTTTGGAAGTGAAATATGAATAATGATGTTTATTTAGATTATACTTAAGGCTGCAGCCTTTTACTTTGTTTTTGAAACACTATTACATAAATATATAAATTATTTATGTAAGACTAAATATTTGCAGGCAACAGTCTTTTGCAGTTGACCCACAGGAAGAGCCTTATCTTAGGTTTATTAGACAGTTGCCAGTAATTGCCTTCATTGCTATTAATTTTGAAGATGTTATGTACAGCTTTCTCAAATCCAGAAAACACAAGAGTCTAAAATGTTTTTAGAAGTAAAGACAATGATAGAGAAATGGACTGCCAGCACAGCTTTCATGAAACTGGAAGCAAAGCAAGTTTGCACATAGAAATATCTGTCATTGCATTTTCTTCCCCTTTAGAAAAGTCCACTCAGTTGGAGAGGATTAAACTAGCTGATTAAATTGGTACTAAAAGCTCAAATTCCAGAGCAGTTCAAGTCTCAACCTTGGAGGCTGAGCAAAGGGACCTTGCTTTTTGAAGCATAATTGGCAGCTCTGTTTTGTAGCGTGTTGTATAGTTGCTTTCAACTGGGAAAGAGTCTGTTCTAAGCTCTAGTTCTTTGCATTACTATTTCAATTAAAAGCAGTTATTAGTAACAGGTTTCTTCCCTTCTTTATCCAACTCCTTGGATATTGTGAGCTAGCAACCCTAAATTTACTGGAATATTCTCAAATTCGTCTTTGTACTTCATTAGCCTCCTTTCAGTCTTTTTCCTTTTAAAACATTTTTGTAAATGTAACACTTGTGACATGGAGATAGCTTAGCAGTGCAGAGTCATCAGTAATGTCAAGTCATTATGCCTTCTTCCCAACACTTCTCTTGATTTATTCTGGCTGATTCTATGAAGCTTCAGCTCTTGCAAGTCCCAAGTTTCTTCCGAGCAAAGAAGAGTAAATCTTGTAAATGTGAAATATGTAGCTAACGTCTAGGATCACATAAGTTTTCTCTTTGTGACCAAAACGTAACACTTGAGTGCAGATCTCTAGATGTGAAAAGCTGTGCATGAACCCACTGTGCTCCTCAGTAATAGCAGCTTGGTCCATGGATTTTTCTCCTCTGTGGTGAAAGTGAAGAAAAACCCATAAGCGCATCCCATGTGGTAGCACATTGCAGGTCCCAGCTGGGCTGGGGGTTTTGTGTTTCAGGCTGGCTCTCGCTGCAGACACTTCCTCTGGATTCTGGGAACTTGTTCAAACTAATGGTAATTCAACCCTGGGCATTGCTGATACCCTGAGCCACAGAAATCATTTGTGCTCTCAGAATTGATAACAGCTCTCCCAGCTCCCACATCTGGAGCTCTGGGTTTAGTCTATACTGTAGGGCTCACCCAAGACTCCTTTCATCTCCCTTTTTCCTGCAAGTAGTTGAAAAAAGAGGTGTCAGAGCAGTAGGATTTCTGATCTTTGCAGAAAAAGGAGGAAAAAATAAACACTGTAACATGTTATCTTGGAAAGCTCAGCTGTAAAACAGATCCTCTTGATATGCTTGAAAGAACTTGAGTGCACCCCCAGTACATTTGCAGATGACAGAGCTGGGTGGAAGGGTGGATCTGCTGGAGGGCAGGAAGGCTTTGCAGAGGGGTCTGGACAGGCTGATGCAGGGGCCGAGGCCGATGGGGTGAGGTTCAGTAAGGTGACGTGCTGGGTCCTGCACGTGGCTCACAACCCAGCAGCGCTCTGGTTTTGGGGAACAGTGTCTGGGAGGCTGTCTGGGGGAACAGGACCTGATTGGGGTGGTCAACAGCAGCTGAACATTAACCAGGTGTGCCCAGGTGGCCGAGAAAGCCGATGGCACCTGGCCTGGATCAGCAGTAGTGTGGCAGCAGGGCCAGGGCAGTGACTGTCCCCCTGTGCTAGGCACTGCTCAGGCCACACCTCAAACCCTGCATTCATTTCTGGGCTGCTTATGAAAAGAAAGACACTGAAACCCTTAAATGTGCTTCTGTAGAAATGAAAAACAGTTAAATTAACTCTTGTCCTCCAGGTCTCCTTTTTTTTTTCCTTTTTGGTGCCCAAAAATACTGGTCAAGTCTCTAGGCACCAAGTCATAAACACTTCGAAACAGCAACTTCATACTGATTGATTCTATGAGAGTCTTTACTGCTTAGTAGGAATGCATTTAGGAAAGTGAAAAGCTCCTCACAAGTCTATTTTCTCTGCCCAGTTTGTTGGGATATCAGAATTCAGGACATGAATTCTGCTCCTGTCTGCATATTGGTTTTGTGAGTTACAAAGCACATATTTTGTCTTACCACTGAAATTATGAAAAGAAAACCACCCAAACCAACAGAAAATTACTGTTGCAAGAGACTACTGCATGGTAATGTCATAGTTATAATCGTACTGCCATGATCCTGGATTTTTAATTTGGTTTCAGGGATATAATTTCCCTTTATTTCTTGATCACAGCTGACCTGTTTCATGGTCTGGTTTTTCTGAGCTGTTACTGCTTCATCATTTATAGATACTAAAGTGTTTAATTATTGCTAATGTTCACAAAATGTCTGACTGTTTAAGATAAACTCTCCAAACAGCTCCATTCCTCTGTACTTCCACATAATGTGTTTTGTCTGGCTGTGTGTGCCTGAGTACAGCAGCATTTCCCTAACTATTGCTGTTTAGTCTCTGAGTTTTTCAATATTGTGGTTTGCTACTATATTGATTCTCTTCTAGTTCAATTCTTGTATGCTGCAGATAAATGTTGCTCTGTTTTCAGCCCCATATGATTCTTGCTCTGTCTACAGGGAACTACATTTAAATAACAACCTGTTACGAGTTTTACCTTTTGAGCTGGGAAAACTGTTCCAGTTACAGACTTTGGGTCTGAAAGGTATTGCTGCTTTTTTCTTGGTATCTGTGCTTGTTTAGTGATGCTGCTGCTCAGTTGTAATGGCTGTAGTCTGCTAGTTCATAAAATGTTACTGATTAGCAATCCCAGATGTAGCTGCTCACTCCACATTTATAAATACTGTTATTTAGGGATTATTTAGAAAAATGACAGGTTTGGCAGAGCAGTGCCCATAGAAAGAGGTTTGCTTTTCTTTTTGCAGAGTGAGCAGAAGCTTTCTGTTGCTTGCATTGGGGCTGAATGCAGCTCTGCTTTAACTAAGAAGTAGTCTGTGGTTAACTGTGGTACATCTCCAGCCAGAAAGGGAACATGCTTTGTACAGCTGCAGGGTACTGTGCTGTTTATGCAAGCAGCAATTTAAGTATTTTCCCAGATTTTTTTTTCCTCTGAACTGTATGGATTCTAGCTATAAAACAGCTGACTTTGGGGAATTTTGAGTGACAAAATCAGAAGCACTGAGAGATATAATACCTCAAAACACTGTTTTTCTCCCCCTTAAAACTGGCCAATTGCAGTGTGTGTTGTCCATGGCAACTTTTGCAATCTGCTTACGTTTGGCAGATGGCAGTCTCTGCTCAGATCTGACTGTCAGATCAACTGCTGGTGGATGTTTCTCACTGAGCAGAGGTGACTCCTTGTGTTTGTTGTGCTCCTCAGCTCTGCCTGTTGTACCACACCAGTTCTTCACTGCTCTTCGTCCAAGGAGCACTCTTGGGGTGCTCAGTCCCAAGGCAGAATCAGCAGGGAATGTGGTTAAACTTCACTAGGATTGTCCACACATCCAGGGTTTTGTGGGATGGAAGACTCGACATCTGAAACCCCAGAGTAGTTCATAGTAGATCTTGTCTCCAAGATGCCAGCTTTAAACACTGATGTGCAAGTCTGTAATAGTTCTATTTTATTCAATATTCCTGTGAATTGGTTTGTAGGAAACCCACTTACACAGGATATTCTGAACCTGTATCAGGAACCAGACGGGACACGAAGGCTACTGAACTATTTGCTTGATAATTTGGCAGGTACTGCAAAAAGAAGTAAGTGATCATTCTTAAAACATTTATTTCTGCTGTGTGAAATAAATGTGATTATCATTTGTTGTATCTCTATTTTAAAATGTTCCCATAGTTTCGACAGAACAGCCACCTCCAAGATCTTGGATTATGTTGCAAGAACCAGACCGTACAAGACCAACAGGTACTGTAACACTTCAAGGATTTCTCATTTCTTCTGTTTTCCTTTTAATAAAAGTTGTTGATCTTTACTGGAAAGAAGTTAATGCTTCAATTAACCAATCATCTCTGCAGTGCTGACCAGCCAGCTGAAGTCATTCTATCCCAATTGGAACACCTGTTCCAGATTTACCCATCTTTTACTCTGAAGTAATTTATTTTTAATTAACATCCGCCTCACAGGAATTGAAACTGTTGTCCACAATTAGTTAAACAGTGGAATTATAACAGGCTTAATTTAACATTTGTTGAAGAATAAAAAAAAATGGAAGCATTTGAGCATGATTTCCAAAAAATGTAGAATTGTTTTAAGTAACCAGGGTATCATCCTTGATTCAGCGTTTTTCTTGCTGTTGGGATTTAGGTCATGTTTAGTTCTTTACTATTTTTTTTTCCTGCATAAATTGTCTAAAATACAGCCTTTTCTATTTACCTGCACACTGAAAATCTTAGTGTATTTCTCAATTATTACAGTCTCTTTCAAGGCTGATGTTCGTTACTTTCTCCTGTTATTAAGGTGATTGCTTCAAAGATCATGCTGTTAATGGAGCTTCTATTTTGCTATCACCTGTTTATTTGTTTTCAAAATGCTGGACTTTGACCCCAATCAGCCCAAGATTCTTTTCCTCAGTTTTCTGTATCTTCAAACAATGATCTTGTTTCTTTTTTCTATGTTTGGGAGGACCTTCTAAATACCTCATTGTTGTACTACAAATTCTTTAAGTGCTTTCTGAAAACAAACAAACCCAAAAACCCAAAAAAAACACCCCCCCAAATCCATGCTGCTGGATTACCCATCAAGTTGCCCCAGACTGTCTCATTATTACTCCTGTTTCAAATTAACACAGAGAGGAAATATTTCTTGTCCTGTGCCTGAGTGGCTTTCTGAGGTGGAAGTACTTGGGGGGTTAATTTGCCTACACTTTTTCTTTATGTGAAAGGATCCTTACCCTGCCTATGGATCTGTTACAGTTTCTGGTGACAATAATTAAGGTAGATTTTAAAGAATCTAATTGTAGACTTGCAGACCTTTGTGTAGCTGGCAAATACAAGTGTTCAAATACACTTACATTGTTTTGGGCTTTTCACAGTACAGCTTAGCATAAAGTACATTTGTCTGCTCTTTACTGCATTAACCATATAAAAGGGGGTGTTTGTTTCCTAATTAAATGCTGGAAGACAGCTGCCATAAGTCCAAACATGTAATTTGTCTCCCTAGAAGAACTAAAATTTTTTTTAGCACAGATACACAGGCTGTGTTTTGGTTGAAACAAATGAAGCGTGAATTGATAAATTCACAGAAGACAAAAGTCAAGAACATAATTGTGCATTTTTTAAAATCTATCAGTGTGTAAGTAAAATTATTGTTCTGCAGCCTTGTTCTCTGTCATGTGTTACAACGTCCTCTGTGACAAATATGCCACCCGGCAGCTGTATGGCTATTGTCCATCCTGGGCCTTGAACTGGGAATACAGAAAAAAAGCCATTATGCAGGAAATACTGAGCTGCAATGCTGACATCATAAGTCTGCAGGTAAAAAATACACCATTATTTCTTTTCCCTTTCTATTCCCATGTGCTGGTTTCTTCACATTAAGTGTATTTATAGTAAACGGTCTGTTTTCAAAACCTTCCGCAAACAAAAGAAAAAAGAAGTGATGTTTAGAACATTATTTGTTGCTTGACATCAAAAGAAGGCTCTCAGCCCCCGCAGTTGGAATGGGAACCAGCAGCCCCTGATCAAAGCAGTGTTCGTGGGGGTGTCTTTGTGCCTGTGTGTGTATGTGGGGCTGTAATTGACACATTTTCAAATAAGAGGCTTGAAATAATCATAACTCCAGGGATTACAGAAATTCATTTATATTTTCTTAAAATAGGGATATTGCTCTTGAATTTGCATTCTCTGATGTATTTAATTCTTAGATTTTTTCCCCTTAAATCTAATTTGAAAGTGATTTACACTTCTGAAGAGTCTAAATAATATCTGTCTTCTGTATTTCGCTAATGGTATGCTCATGCTGTGCTGCCTTAACTTTACAGGAGGTTGAAACAGAGCAGTACTACAGTTTTTTCCTGGTTGAATTGAAAGAACGTGGCTATAATGGATTCTTCAGTCCAAAATCTAGAGCTAGGACAATGTCAGAACAGGAAAGAAAGCATGTTGATGGTTGTGCAATATTTTTCAAAACAGAGAAGTAAGTGATGTGGTTTGCAAAGCCTTCTGTGGTCTGTTGCTGTCTTTTACATAATTTCTCAGGTTGGTCTATAGCTCAAACAGTTTGGCTTTAATCGCCCTTTTGTAGCCAGGCAGGGTTTCATACAGAGCATTCCTACCCCTAGAAAGAGTGGTTTGTACGAGAGAAATCACGCTGTGTGGAACTAGCAATAAAAAATTTACCCTTGAAATTTTGTTGAAGTTGAATGAGATTTCATTCTGTTTGAGCAGTGCTGGTTGGGAGCTTACTAAAATAAAACAAACTTGTTCAGTGTGTATGTTCAAGCTGTTAGGTGGTAACAGTAGACGATGAAGGAAATAAAGAAAAATGAAGGAGATTTTCTTGCCTTTCGGTTTTGTTTTGAGTAAGGAAATTTTTAATCTCCCAAACTGCTGAACTAAGACCTCAGATGACATTGACATTCTGATACATTAGCCTTTATTGAAGCAAAGGACAAGGTACCACTGACACTTCTGTTAAAAAAAACAAAACCCTTTATAATTTAAGAGCTGCAGCACTTACTGGTTGTGTCGTATCGCACTTGTAGTTTGAGTATGATGGTAATAATGTCCCTCCCTGATTCCATTCCTATGTGTCCACAAGTAAATGTAGGTGGCAGGTTTAATATCTAGTGGCTTAGATAAATTATTTCATGTCCCTCTCTATTAAACCTGCATCTTTGAACTGGGAACAGATGCAGAATTAGAAACAAGCATGACTTCTCTATAATCTCCTTCTCTTAATAAAATCTTTTAATTGTAACTAAGGTACTATAAACTATATGAAAATTACCAGGAAAACTATATCCCTTGATTTCAGTTTAGGATCTTAAGAAATTATGTGATTGGCTGAGATTTTCACATCATAAATGTGTTTGAGCTTTAATTAAAAGGAGAATTACCTATAACATTTCCTACTGTATCTGGCTGCTGAAAACATATATATGATGTTTTTCTTTCAGATTTACTTTGGTTCAAAAGCATACTGTTGAGTTCAATCAACTAGCAATGGCAAACTCAGAAGGTTCAGAGGCTATGCTGAACAGAGTTATGACAAAGGATAACATTGGAGTTGCTGTTCTGTTAGAACTGCGAAAGGAATTGATAGAAATGTCATGTAAGTCCCATTTCATTTATTATTTTTAATAGATGGTATTTTGCAAATGAGAAAAATTACTTTTGTCATACTAAACAAGAGAAACTAGGTCCTGCAGGTGAATATGGCTTTGCACATTGTATGTTCAGACAAATTTATTTCCAAAGAGGATTTTAGGGAGAAGTCATATTGCTTAAATGATAAAGATTTTTTCCCCCACTTGTATTTTTTAAGGAAAAAAAGATACAATGACTTGAGTTTGAATGATTTTGTTATTGGCTTTTTTGGTTTTAGGGTTTTTTTCTTTATATACAAGTATCAAAGAATCAGGTGCAGTTAGTTGTGTGTTTCTGGATCATATATCTGCATCATTTTAACATATTTTCTTTACTGTCATACAACCTGTTTGTTCTGCCCTGTCATTCTTAATTTAGGAAATGTAAATTGGCTTTATAAGTATCACAGTGGGAACCTACTCAACCTGTGTTATATTTATCCAAATGATATTTTATTAATTCAGATTGTAGCAAACAAGCCTTTTAAGAAACACTTCTAGCAAGAGAGGTAGCTTAGAATGTGGACCACTTAGAATTCAGGGCTTGCTGCCTAGTAAGATATGAACAGAGCCTCTTTGCTGTCATAGCCTGAGGAAAGCTGCTGTAATTTTTTAGATCAACACTATTTGCCCGTAATTAGGATTATCTGTTACTTATGTTAATTTTCAGTGAGTACAAAAGCATTACATGTAACAAGATTGTCTGTTGAATGTGAACTATCATTCCTTATGCTTTATATCACCTAAAACACTTCTTGTGTTTAAGAGAAGTTATTTGACCCTCTTCATTCAAATGGTATTAACTCTCTAGAAGTCATACTGGCATTTTATTTTTTCATCCCCTCAAACATTTGGTTTAAAATTCCATAATAGTGTTTTCTGTTGCTGACTGATTTTAAATAAATAACTGATTTTAAATTTTAGCTGGAAAGCCACATCTTGGGATGGAAAAGCAGCTAGTTCTTGTAGCTAATGCACATATGCATTGGGACCCAGATTATTCTGATGTGAAGCTGGTTCAGACTATGATGTTCCTGTCCGAGGTAAAGAACATTATTGATAAAGCTTCTCGTAGTCTCAAACCTGGTGTTTCGGGAGAACTTGGAACCATTCCACTTGTACTGTGTGCAGATCTCAATTCTCTACCAGACTCTGGTAAGAGCTCTATTTCTTATTCTTTAGACTGTTTCAAGTGTGTAACAATTTAAGTTTTTGGACTTAGAGAGTGCATTGTTTGATAATATAAGCTCTAGAGGTACTAAGGGAAGAGAATGTAGAACTGTTTCATTTGTGAGTGACCTTATTGCCTGTACTGTAGTAGAGCTGTGTCTGGTCTTTCAGAAGCATTTCCACTGTTATTATTTTCTCCTCTTTGTTCCTGTATTTTAAAATACCTTCCAGAAATAACTGGAAACATGAGTGTGTTGCTGATAATTGGGTTTTCTAATTCTAAGTGTGAGAAGATAATTTTTACCTTTAAATTTTCTACCATACAATCATCTTCTGTAGCTCCAGTGTTTTAGAACTTCTAAAACTCAATATGTCCCGTTCATAAGGGGACTTTCCAGAGCTCTTTACTAACATGGAACTTTGTTTCTTGACTTGGTGGCAACTTTATAAAGTGCAAGAAAAGAACACCTTCAGTGGCTGCCACCTTGGCTTTCTCAGTTGAAGTGCTGTACTCAAGACCAATCCTTCTTTCTTATTGTTGGTTGTTCAATATAATAATCTCCATTCCTGGTCCACTTCCTTCTGGCCTCATCCTGGCAACTATTAACATCTGTTAGGGTTTTAAGGAGCAGTTACTGCTTAGCAGTAATGGAAATGTGGTTCTTTTTGATCCCAGGAGGGCCAGGATCACTAATGTTGATTGCAGCGACCAGTTCATGTCTGGTTGTCTTTAGAACCACTAACTGCTTCTTTTACCTTCCAGAACTTTAACACAGCTGTTCTGAAATTGAGGCACAATCATAGTTCTCTATGACACAAATCTAATCAATTTGGCTTTGCAGCCTCTTTAAAGTTAACTTTATTTGAAGTAGTGTTTCAGAAGTTGGCTTTTTTGCAACACTTCAGCTGAAGAACATTGGAGGGCAGGACCTGAGCATAGAAGCAAGGATTTTTTCAGCTTGCCCTTCCCAATCTATTCTGTTTTAACCTTCTCATTTTTTCTAATCAAAGCATGTCTCTTTGTTCTATGTAACAGTTGTTTTTGATATACATTTACACTGCCCTACTGTTGACTATATTGTGTATTGTTAAGGTTTTGCTTATATAAAGCCTGAAGTTGCATGTCTGACTTCAAGTACCTACACACACTTCTTTGCTGAGTGCTTGTTAATACCTTCTTGTTTTTAATGTGTGTCCTCACAGGTGTCGTTGAGTACTTGAGCACTGGTGGAGTGGAAACAAACCACAAAGATTTTAAGGAACTGAGATACAATGAAAGTCTTACTAACTTCAGCTGTAATGGAAAAAATGGGACAACAAATGGAAGAATTACACATGGTTTCAAGTTGAAGAGTGCCTATGAGAATGGTCTAATGCCTTATACAAATTACACATTTGACTTCAAGGTAAGGTCTTGCTGATATTTTGGAAAAGTTTTCCGTTTTTAAGTATAACTAATGTGATTTGCTCTATGAGGTTGTTACATAAGTTAATCTGTTGGTGTAGCTAAATTCACCAAGTAGTTAAAACATCGCAAACTAGAATGCCCAACACTTCAGTCTCCTAGAAACAATCTTATTCTTTTTAATACCTTACAATACATTTGCAAGAGTTGGGGTGCCCTTAACCTTCCCTGTAAACAGTAAGAGTTTGTGTTTTAATACTCCAAGCTAAATGACAGAGGCACTTAAGCTGTCTTCTGCAAGGAAATAATCCATGTTGCTTCTGGAAAACACTCAGTTCTCTGTTGCCCAGGGAAAACAAAGATGTTTTTTTTCCTCTTCAAACTCAGCTAAATGTGATTTGACGCTCTGTAGGAGGTTGGAAATTGAAACCCACAGAAGCATAGAAGAAGGGTGGGATTGTATTTTGTTTTCCTAATCTATATTGAGCATCCCATGGGGTATAGGAAGAAGAAATCTCCTGAAGTGATGATGTGCTATAGACAAGGAATGGGGTATTTCATTACTCATAACACTGAGCTCTCCTCTTGGTTGGAAGAATAACTTGAGACAAGAATAAATACTAACAATAATCTTTTTCCCCCTTTTTTTTAGGGTATTATTGATTACATCTTCTACTCTAAACCTCAGCTAAACATACTTGGCATTCTTGGACCTTTGGATCATCATTGGTTAATAGAGAACAATATAAGTGGTTGTCCACATCCACTCATCCCTTCTGACCACTTCTCACTTTTTGCACAACTGGAGCTTTTGCTGCCTTTCCTGCCTCCTGTAAATGGAATCCATCTCCCTGGCAGGAGGTAGTCAAATACATTTTAGAGGGCAACCTCAATCTAACTTGTACAATTGTAAAATCTGAATATAGAGGAGTGAGGTATGGCCAACAGGGATTTTTTTTCTTAATGATCTTAATCTTAAATCTAATTATTTGCTAAAGACATAGTAAAAGCCAGGTGCTATCAACAGACACAATTCTGAGCCCAATATACTTTGTATACTGTTCCACAGCGATTGGTGCATTTGCACCTTTCTTTAATATGTTACAATTAACCTTCCTGTTTCTTTTCTCCAACGTGACATTTTCATGCCTTGAAATAGGGAATTGTTATACAGTGTATTCTCTTTGCACAGTTATCTGTAGCACTACTTTTTTGAGGCCAGTAGGAACATCCACAGAACATTCTCCGTACTTCACTCCCTCCTTTTTCAGACTTGTTTGTAAAATATAGAATTTGAATTTAGCCTTTATTGATTGTATATGAACAACAGAAAACCTGATTTATGAGATTTTGTACTTTAAAAAAAAAAAAGAAAAATCAGATTTGGAAAATGATTGTATTGTAAACTAAGGCTAAATTTTTATCTGTTTTCATGTGTTATAAAGGCCAGCGTGTAAAAGAGGTTGTCACAGGTTTTCTCTGCTAATGATTTGCACTGTTAGGGTTTCGTTAGCCCTTTTATACTACTTTTTATGTTCAATTGAGAACGTTGCTTTCAAATTCCAAACCTGTAAAATCTTAATATCTTACAGAGATAACTAAATACATTTTATTTCTGATTAAAAAAAAAAAAAAAAAAGAGGCATAGAGTTCTCGCAGAATAGATAAGCTGAGCAGTGAATATAAGTAGACCTGTATGGATTCAAAGTTATTGCTGATGTGTATACACTCAGATATTTTTCTCATCTCTGACTTTTGAAGTAAAATCTAGGGATACTTGTGTACAGCTTCTTCATTTCTGTTTTCAATATTTGTCCTATCTCCACTGTGCCTGCTTAAATTTGTTCTCAACTAGCACTGCCTGTGCATGCAGAGAGATCCTGTGCATCCTCTTTTATTTTTTTAAATAATGTTAACACTTGTGAAAATTTTATGAAGATACTTTTGTATAAGCTGTGGCATCTTTTTTTCCTTTGTGAAGCATTGAATATCACACTTTGGAACATGTTCAGGTTATGGGTACACAGTTTCTAGCTTCTAATGCCCATGCACTGCTTCTTTCAGTGTCATTGCACAGTGCCGTTTTTCCCACTAAGAATTACTATCATGTGGATTCTCTTTCGTTTGTGTGTTCCTCAGTTTCAGAAAGTATGATTCCTTGAAGATAAAAACCTAGACCTACATTTTCTATTAATGAAGCAGTGTAAAATAAATGCATTTTCAATACAGGTCCCAAAGACAATTCTTCAGATCATATTTTAAAGTGACCAAGTCTTATTTTAAAGTGTCAAGCAAGACTGAAGTTATAGTGTACCCTCAGTGCCATTTGTGTCATGAAGCCAAGTATATAACAGCTTACAAATTTAACTTGTCTATTTGTATCCTAAAAGGGAGAATTCATCATCTCCTTAAACTAATACAACTTGAATAATCAATGTAAAAAAACATAAAAATAATGGAGATAAAGCTTGGTCTTAAACAGCTTTTGTTTCAGCTGCGGGCAGGGAAGCAAAAGGACACTGAGCATTAAGAGAAAACTTTCTAAATATTGTGAATTTTTTTATATATAAGAGAATGAATTGGTAATAGTGATTCAAAATTTTATTGAAAAGTAGTCAGCACACAGTGTGCTCAAACCGTTCTGTTTTAAGCTCAAAGTAAAAATTACAAACAGTTCGGATGTGTAAAATGTACATTTTAAAATTTCAATACGAGAAATTTTGATCTTGAATCCTTGTCTGGGACCTGATCTCTTGGGGTTATTTTGTTTTGGTTTTAGTTGTAAAAACACCAAACATGTCCAGTTTATAATCAGTACATTGAAATGCTGGTAGTATTGCTGTAGTAGATTTAATGCGTAGTGTTATTTTTTTTCTGTTTGTTTTTTGGGGTTTTTTTGTAAAGTGTGAATAAAAGGTGTTTTACTCATGTTTCCTTAATGATGTCTTGGTAATGTACATCATGACAATTTCCAGTAATGATGAGCCAATTTAGCTTGTCAGACTAAGCAAACTATTTTTCTTTTCTGATGTCTGGATTGTGTAAGGAGTCCAGAAAGCTTTACAGAAGGGGAAGGGAAGCACTTACTTGTTTTGTATTTTTTAGAGGGGGATAATTTACTTTAATAGATGCTGGAGCTTGAGTGCACTTGTTAGATTCTAAAGGTTTGAGCTTTATCCAGTATGTGTTCTCCTCTATTGCTTAGTCTTAAAAAAAAAAAAAAAAATTGAATTTATGACAGCATGTGAAAATATGGCCCCTTGTGCTTTTGGAGACACAACTGTTCCTGCTTAGTCACCTTATGGTCTAAGGGTCCATTTGAATTACCATTTCCTCCAGCTTTTATAGTAGTCCATCAGGTCTTGATTGAAAACCCTCTGAATCCATTGAAGACACTCCTTTGACTTCACTGGGTTTTAACTGGACTGCAGCTGTGACTCGGGGGCTGAAGGAAGGAAGGAGAAATGTTTTGAAAATAGGGAAAGACCAGATGGCACCAAAACAGAGCTGAGATAAACTTTGTCAAACAATCTTTCAAAGAAAATACATTCTTGTGTCAAACAAATCTAACTCAAAAGTCTCAATTTCCAGCTATAACATAGAGTAAGGCAATAAACCGTGTCTTCACAAAATCAAAATGTTTGCTTCATAGTTTTTAACATTAAATGATTATTTGCAATATTTTTATTCGAGGTGGTTTTGGGTGTTGCCATAATAATGTACCTTCAGTGTTCTTGTAAAAGCACATATAGCAAAAGTCACAGAACATCCTTGGGGTTGAAAGGATTTATTTAGGTAAGACCAGGCTTTTTTCCACTTAAAGTACTCTCTGCCGTATCTTGTCTAGTTTTATTTACATTTACCAAGAATTCTGGGTGTCAAAGTGTAAATTGAACTACACCTTTAACTAAAACAATTGTTTAGAGTACAAGACTAATACCACAAGTTACTGCTTTTAACATAACACAAGTAGGGGGGGAAAGAGCATATAAGTTGGTGTGTGTTGTAATTATTTTGTCCTTTTAGCAGCTTTAAATTAAAGGTAAATTTGGCTAGCATTTGACAGAACTGATTTTAAGAACCTTGTGTGCATCTTTGATGTAACTTTAGCAAATCTCTCAAGGTTGGGTTTTTTTTTTTTAGAACAGGCTTAGAAAATAGCTTATGCTTTGCTTTTTCAACCACACAAAACCTGCATGAAAGACAAAAGAATTGCAACACCATTGTGGGGGAGGGGGAAAAAGAAAACTAATTACACTGTAAAACTTAAAAAAGTTCAGTTAACCGCTTCAGTAGCAAAGCCTTTCTCATCCAACCGGACACAGTATTTTTTAGTATGTTAACTGCTATTCTTTTCTTTTGGTTGCATAAATTTGTAACACTTAAGTGTCTTGGTATGTTTAAGTAGTGTCTAAAATAGAATATCTTAGTCTTTATTCACAGTACTTCTGTATAATGTGTAATGCACTGGACTAACTCTTGTTTACCATTCATGTAACAAAAACCAGCACATTATCTGCACTAAGCTCAAAGAATGTTGCAATTGTCTATAGGCAGCTCTTCAATAAGATAAATGGGAAACTGAATATGGTCTGATGGTAAACAAGGGCTTTTACTGTTCTCTTCAGTGGAACTTTCTTCTTGGTCAAATTTTAACTAGTTAGTATTATATTTATATACAGGGTCTTCTTTTTCTTTACCAATGTATTTTCCTACTCATAGCTGACCAATAAATCCAGTATCTGTTTCAAACCTTCTTGAAGTCTAATTCATATTTTAAACTTGATTCCTAAAGCTCTTCCTGAGGAGTTACGCATACAGCCAAAGTGAGTGAAATGTATGAAGGGTATAATGGAAGCATAAGGAACTTGATAATCCCAGGAAGATCTTGCTGTGCTTCCTGTTACTTTCTAGATCAGCACACCAGAAATCTGCTCCAGTCGGTTGGGTTTGGATGAAGGAATGATCAGTAATGCCTCCAGAGTTTGTGGAGAGCTCTGTCCAAACCTGCTCAGAGCTCAGCCCCATGTCTTCATATCTGGCCATCCTCTGACCCTCCAGGTCACTCTGTGAGGTCAGTTGTCGGTGGAGGTTTTGTCTCGGTCCTCTGGACCCCTCTCCTTCCTTCCTCTCACTGCTCCAGAAGCACAAAGTAGACTTGGGGTCTGTCAGCAAGAAGGGATTCAAATACTCCATTAATTTCCTATGGAGGGGCAACAAAGTGAAGATTCTTCCATCTTCTCTTCCAGGAATGAGATTCAGCAAACTCTTGTTGCCGCTGTATTTTCATACCACGTTCTTTCTCAGGGAGTGCCTCTGTCTCATGCTGCAGCCTCACCACATTTGGTGTGATGTTCCCATCCCTGCCAGCAGCAAACCCCAGGCACCTGAGCACTCCTGTGTAGCACCGAGACCCCTCCTGGCAGCACTGCCCCCTCCTCGGAGCACACCTTCAGTATGTTGGTGCTGCTTTGCTATGAAATAAATGATCTAGGTATAAATTACCAGTTCCCATAAATTCCACAGGCCCCATAGTGTTCAGCTTGTCTGTAGGTTTAAAATGTGCTGTCTCGAAGCAGCTGTAAGTCCCTAGCAGTGTGATGAGTCCATTGCAGGCCTAGCAATGATTTCTCCTTGGTTTTGTCTTGGGGGTGCGATGTTAATTCCCATCACATTTGCAGGATTGCCACTAGATGGTGCGGGAAACACAGGCTTCATCTGCACACAGCCTGTCGGTGCCATGCACAAAGCCTGGTTTGTAGAATTATTCTTAAGAATATTTGTGGGAATTCAGGCTCAGGGATGAACCTTTTCTAGTGGCAGCAGTTGGTTTGGTAACATCCATGCCAATTAATACTGGATTTATAAATCCAGCTGTCATGATTTGAATGAAAAGGACCTACTTGGTGACAAAATCATTTAATAGGGCCTTCCTTTGCTGCAGTAATCTACTTAATGTTATGTTTTTAGATGAGTACAGTTGTTACATGGTTCCAGATTGGAGTTTACAAGCTCATAAATAGTATCTGTGAACCATACATGTTACTGTTGGGAGAGCTGTTTGTAGGGAGACTGCCAAAATTAATGGGGAGGCCACTGTCCTTGTCAGAGAATGTACAGAGAAAAGAGCATCTCTCCCTCAAAGGCAAAGGACTGGGCTGAGCTTGTGTCCTGTGGTCCTCAGCCAGGTCAAAGAAACTTTGTCTTTCCTTAACTTACAGTAAAATAACTGCAGCTATTTTAATACAATTGACTACACAGTCTCTCTGGACAGGTTCCTGGTTACTGGTCCTTCATACCCCATGTCCACTGGCTCTTCAGTGATAGAAAAAATTGGATTTGGGCCTTCTAGGGTGAGAATTTCCCAAATCAGAGCAGTTGACTGTGTGGCTTGTCTGTTCTACTGCCATGGGTAAAGCAGAGGAGTCTTAAAACCTGTGGAATTGAGCCCAAAGAGGAAGAGGAGAGGAGAAACAGAAAAAGGTAAGTGGAAAGGACAAGACTGTGCAAGTTACATGGAGTGACCTTTTGGGAGAAGGCATACTTCACTAAAGGTGAGTGTTCTGGTTATTTTCTTGTTTTTCATCCTCCCTTCCTAACCAAAGGCAGTAATTGTTTGCTCTCTGAATGTTCCCTTACTCTGTATGGAAAGCAGTAAATCTAATTAAGCTAATTATAGGGATCTTTGGTGCACTTGATGAATACTTTCTTATTCCAAAATAAGCCTAATGTTCTCACAGAATATCAGTTTTTAAAAGATAAGACAGTATGTTTTGGTTAAATCTTCCTGGTGTATCAGTGGACAGTATTGATTTATTTTAAAAAAGCACACACTACAGAAAATAAAAATATATATACCCTCCTCCTGGGTTTTCATGGCCACAGAGATTTAAGTAACACATCGGTCACTTGAGGCTACACCTCCTTTTTTCTGGTTTATGTTTTCTTTGCAGTTTTCTGGGCTCTGGGATCATGCCAGGCTCCAGTGGCTTGTGAGAGTGCTTCATGGCCAGTGTGGTGGGGTTCAGGGAACCAAGTTCTTGCTACCCTTGTGCACTCACAGGGTCATGGGGTGCATGTATGGCCAGCCATGGAACAGCTGCTGCAATCCCAGAAATATGAATTACAGCTTACTGTGCAAAGGAAACAAATGGAGATTGTGAATATTTGTCTGGATAATACCTCTGAAAACGGAGCTTCAGGGGAAGCCTCGTCCCACTCCAACTCTGGAAGGAGGCTGTAGCCAGGTGGGGTTTGGTCTCTTCTCCCAGGTAAGCAGCAACAGCACAAGAGGAAGTGGCTTCAGGGTGTGCCAGGGAGGCTTGGATTGGATATTAGGGAAAATTTCTTCGTGGAAAGGGTTGTCAAGCATTGGAACAGGCTGCCAGGGAAGTGGTAAAGTCGCCATCCCTGGAGGGATTTAAAAGATGTGTGGCTGTGACATTTGGGGACATGGTGGGCTTGGCAGTGCTGGGTTCATGGCTGGACACTTTTCCAGTGAATGACACCAACTACACCCAGTAAAAAATCCACATGCATTGTTCAGTGAGACAAGATCAAATCAAACATGCTTTTCCTTCAAACTACTCTTTGATTTTCAGTGTCTGACTTCACAAATTTATGTATATTCACGTCCTTTGCAATGTTTTAAGCTGGTGTGTGAGGCAGCTGAAGGTTTTGTGCCTAGCTGCCCTCTCAGAGACTGTGTAGGTGGGGGCTATGCCTGCTAATGCTTGCAGGTAGTAAACTAGAAGTATTTCTGATGTAAATTGAGGCGACAGACTACAGGCAGGATTGGGATTACTCTGTGTAACGTTTTTTCCCTTAGGTGGAATCATCCATCTAGGGACCAGTGAGGGAATAGGAGATGAACAAAAGGTAGAAATTTGGGTCTTGGCCCAAAGCAGCCAACAGGAAATTTCCCATTGACTCCACTGGGCTTTCACAGGGAAAACATAATCAGGAGTACAAAAAAATGAAGTTACCACGTGTGCATGGGGAACAGGCTGTCTTCCCTGAGACCTGTCCTAACCCCTGGAGCCCTGCAGGCAGCAGGGCAGGGTCTGACCTGTGGCACCCAACACAGGATTCACATTCCACTGAACTGAGTTTGCATTTTTGCTGGGTCCAGTGCCCAGTCTCTGGCATGGCTGTACAATTTAATTAAGCTTTCAACTTGATGGTGTGAAAACTGCAGTTTCAACTTGTTACATCATCCTCAGGAGTCAGCCAGCCTTTCCCTTACATTTGTCCCTGTATTACTCATGTCCTGTAGGAACTGGTGAAATGAATAAAGAGAAAAAACCACCTGGAATTGCAACACATGTTCCTCTTTCACCTCTGTGATTCTTTGCTGGCTCTGAATAATCTTTCTATATAATTATTTTTTCTTATAGGTTTGGTGAATCTTACAAATCTTCTTCCCCTAAGTAGGAATGATTCCCATTCTACAGAAAGGAGAAATAACTCCAAAAGCTGGCAACTTGCTGAAGGTCCTGGGTGTTTGGGTGCTGGAGAAGGTCACACCTGCAGTCCCCAACTCAGACTGGGATTGGTTCTACTCCCTCTTGTCCTGCGGGTGAGAATCTTGTCCCACGAGCTGGGGGACTTTGGAAAATGTAAAGCTGCTGTGTATTCAGGCAGATCAAATGGCCTGAGGAGGGTACAGAGCCATGGCCCTGTCCTGCCTGGAGTTGCTCTCCACAGCAGGATGAGCACTGTGCCTTCAGTCTGTCAGGTCACTTGGTTCCCTCCTGTCCCCAGGAGAAGGAACACATGCGGTGCAGAGCTTTGTTTTCACAGTGGTTTTAAGAATTCTGTACTGCTGGTCTGGAACACTCTGTACAAGGTTCTGAGA
Organism: Acanthornis magna; assembly: GCA_036785705.1. Classification (NCBI taxonomy): domain Eukaryota; kingdom Metazoa; phylum Chordata; class Aves; order Passeriformes; family Acanthizidae; genus Acanthornis; species Acanthornis magna. The sequence goes on from JAWUZG010000092.1 coordinate 4,823,837, forward strand.
GCAGTGGCTTCTTAAATACATCTGCAAAGGTCCTGATCCATAAAGATACAGAAGTCTGTGTTTGTTGAAGTACAGTGGAGCTGAAAGACTTTGGGGGCTCGTGGGGGTCAGGACGTGAGTGCTTGTTCCAGGAGCAGTAAAATCTGAGAGTCCAACTGTTTTATTGTGGCCCAAGCAAAAAACACTTCTCTAAAAAAAACCAAAAAAGGTGTGACAAACTGCCATGTAAATGTGGCGCTTGATACCCTTGGTGAGAAAGGAAAGAGTTCTAATAAAAGCTAATTACAGTGTTTGGTTTGATAGCTAGGACCTCACAGCCCCTGCAGGTCTTGGAGTCTAACAAAGAGGAACAGGCCATTTTAGCCATTGTTATTCCTGGAAGAACAGGAAGAAGGGAAACAATAAAAACATTTTGAATTTCCTTTTGAAATTAAATTGCTAGAATTAGTATTAGATGCAACGAAATGTGGTGGGGCAGTTTGGGGAGGGTTTGTTTCCTTGTCAATTTTGGCAGCAAATACAAAAATGAGTGGCTTCAAACTGAGAGAGGGCAGGGTTAGATTGAATATTAGGAAGTTCTTCCCTGTGAGGGTGGTGAGGGCCTGGGAAGAGTTGCCCAGAGAAGCTGTGGCTGTCCCATTCCTGGAAATATTCAGGGTCAGGCTGGATGAGGCTTGGAGCAACCTGGTCTAGTGGAAGGCATCCCTGTCCTAGCAGGGAGTTGGATAAGATGATCTTTAAGGTCCAAACCAAACCATTCCATGATTCTATGAAAATTTTGAATACAATGAGCACCACAAATTCTGCCAAGCCTAATGGGGTGATATTTAAATGCTGACATGTTTTCCTTTCTATCCTGTACTTTTTGCAGTGGACTGTAGGACGAAGACTTTGTCTTTGGGGACAGAATACAGAGATTTCTGCTGCCTGTCTGAGATCACCAGGTAATTTTCTGTCGCCAGAATTAGCCTCAGCGAGAATTTTCTCTCAGAATCCTGTTGTTGAAGACAGTGAAATTCAGTGAAGTGAACCGATGTGCTCGGAGCAGCTGCACTGCCCTTGCTGTCACATGCAGAGCCTTGTGCCTTCTGGCCAATTGTGCCAGGAGCGCTTTTACGTGTCAGAAAAATGTGCAGAGATTATGGATGTTTGTCAGCATCTTTCTGCTGAAAAATAAAATCTTGGAAAAGGTTATACTGGGCAGCCCAGCCTCCACCTTCCACCTCCATGGCAGCTCCCACCTTGGAGCACCCGGCATGGTATCTGCCAGCCTGGAGAGTGAACTCTGTTCCAAAATCCCCAGGATTTTGCTTCTTTGCTTCCCTGTTGCAAGACTCAATCTCTTCTCGTCTCTTTGATGGTAGAATCCATCAGTCCCATTACCCCCCTGACACTGCCCTACAATACCACTACTGTTGGCTTTTGGATTCAGCTCCTTTCTGGTTAACACTATTGTACAGTTATATAATTAATTTGGTTAATTATGCTTAGAAAAGGGTTTTAGGGTGGAGACACAACCAGCTCATTTGCAGCCAGTTTATTGTGCAGTTCATTCCCTTCTTGAGAAATTGTTGATTTGAAGCTTTGAGGCAGCAGAGAAAGGAAACTTTATTTTTCTTTAAAATGACAAGGGGAGGGTTTTGCTGAGTGCTGCAGTGTGGATCAGTTGTCACTTTGGTCTCGAGGACTTCCTAGAGCAGGCGATGCTTTATTATTCTGAGGGAAGAGAAGACACTTTGCAATAGATCCTGCTATTTGCTTGTTGCTATAAAAAGACTGGGGAAGGGAGGTGGGGAGGAATCCGTTCTAAATCCAGCTGGTACCAGCTCAGCCCTTCAGGGAAGCGCAAGGCTTAATTTCTTCTTGTATTTCTTTGACCCAGTTAGCATTGCACAAATGTTCCTGATCACAGGACTGTCTAATCCTCTCTTGAATCCTGCTGAATTTTATCTTGTTGACATCCTGCAGCAATTAATTCCAGGAGCTGACCCTGCACAGCAAGGAGGCTGCTTTGTTTTCTGTCTGGGTACCCTTGCTCCAGCAGCCCAGGTTTGAGCAGAGGCAGCGCAGAGGGCGAGCACACACTGTGGCACCTGAGGTAGGGATGTCACCATCCCTCCAGGGCTGGGCATGCCTCACACCCCACCACACCCAGAGGAAATGTCACCGCAGCTTAGCCATGCTTTGTGTCACCTTGTAGTGCCTGAAGGAAGAGGTGCTGAGAGGTTTTGGAGAGTGCTGGGGCTGAACCTGACTGGGAGCAGCAGCAGAGTCTGAGCTGCAGCCTCTGGCCCATCTCTGCCCGCGCTTCTGGGCAGGACCAGAAACTCATCTGCAATATTTCTGCCACCAAACTGTTCTTAACTGCAAACAGTGCCAGATGTTAGACACCCATCTGTCCTAAACTGGGGTCTGGAGTAGGACCTGGATGTTTCTGGATTCAAAACTGGGCATGTTCAGGCCTGTGCTTGTATTCGTTTCCCCTGAAAAACAGATGCATTTTTCAATAACTGTTTTTCACAGCTGGCTCTGCTGTGAACAAGGACCGTGTGCACATTCCTTTGCTCTTTGTGCAAACCAACCTCAACCTGAAGCTCCCAGGTTGTCCCACTGAGGAGGCTGGAATGGCTCTCAGGCTCAACAAGTCAGGGGTGGCCACTCTGCATTTATAAAGCCCCCAGCTGAACAGGGGCTGGTGGCACTGCTAAACCATGAAGGGCATTTGGGAGTCACCGTCAAAATGTATTCTGTGCAGTTTTGGATGCTTCTGCAGCATGACCTGAGGGGGAATGTGAAGAACATCTGGAGCAAATTTGGTATTTCTTGTGTCATTGCTTTGGAGCCCTGGACGCTTGAGATGTGGCATCTCCCTGAAGCTGAGCTAGTGCAGCTCAGCCAGTGCTGATTGAGTGAGCTGGAAAGACAGAAACACATAAAATAGAATCATTAAGGTTGGAAAAGCCCTCTAAGATCATTGACTTCAGCCCAGCACTGCCAAGTGCCATGTGTACGTGTTTATGAACACTTCCCTGAGCAGCCTGTTCCAGGGCTTGACAACCCATCCAGAAATTTTTCCAGTCTAAACCTCTCCTGGCACAACTTGAGGCTATTTTCCTCTGGTCTTGCCACTTGTTACCTGGGCAGAGACACCAACACCCACCTGGCCTCCCTTCAGAGAGTTTTAGAGAGCAGCCCAGCACCTCTGGTATAAACCATTTTCTCTCCCACATACTTGCCATCCAGGAAAAAATAACAAAACACTCAGCTAAGCACAGCTGACTTGCAAATGTCACATTGTGCTGCCAGATGAGATGTGGCAGTGTCCCTGCTGGCTCCTTCTGCTCTCGCCGTGCGTGACCACCCTCTCTGCAGAGCTGGGATTTGCTGATCCCGAGGGACAAAGCCGCTGCAGGTGTTGAGGCACAGGCAGACAAAGCCTCGTGGTTTGCACACAGTTTTTGCTAAGCTCACAGCAGGTTGATGGGCTTTCAGCTAGGTTAATTTAAAAGCAGAGATAATACAAACAAATAAACTAATAATCTGATTTTCCTCCTCAGCTGCTATTAGAAATCTGTACTTTAAATGCAGCAGAAAATTATTCCCATTACAAGCCCATTCCAAAGCACTTAAAGGTTCACTTTGATTTAAATGGCATTTGGTCAAACATTATGTAGCAACAAGCTGGTATTCTAAAAACGCCCCATTTTCCTACAGCTCTTCGCAACAGTCCTAGGAAGCGTTGCCTCCAGGACCACTAATTCCAGGAAGGCTGCAATTACCAGGAACAATATCTCTCTATTTACACAACATGTATTTTGCATCAGCTCTAGCTCGTGTCAAGCAAATCAGATTATTTGAGAATCCCAGAGCATGGGGAAAAGCCACAAGCCCATGATGTGGTGCTCCAGGGGTCATCCCTGCTGTCAACTGTGGCCCACATAAGTAGTGCCAGCCACAAAAACACACGTGGGCCCTGGTGAGTAAGGCAGAGAGCTGTGCTTGAATGCTCTGGTTGTTCAAACACAAGCAGAAAAGCTTTCAGCCATCATTTCAGAGCTCTCTTCTGCCCATGGTTACAGCTGCAAACGCAAAATACAAAACCTTCTGCCATTAATCCCGTTGATGATGGTTCAATCAAGACTTCATTCAAAGCTAAGGGATTCCTGCTTAGTCACTAAATGCAGTTTAACTTCATTCTATGCCATGATAAATGAAGTTAGTCTCCACTTAGGAAGGCTCAAAGTTAATTAAAATATGCCCTCAATGAGCAATTAGGCCCAAATGCAGGCACTTCAGGGCAGGGGGAAAGCCTGAAGCACCACCCACAAAGCCTCTGCTTTCAGCTGAGGCATCCTGGGTTTGCCTCGGGCTCAGGTCTGATCTCCTTAAAAGGTGGGAGCTTTAAGATTTCCTTGGAGCTTTAAGATTTGGATTTTTTTTTTTTTTTGTTAAATCAAAAATAGCTTCTTTAATCTTAACTTCACTGTTAAAGACCTTTTTTAGAAACTGATTTTGCTAACCTTGCTCATAGCCCTCCTTCATCTCCCTGTTTGTGTGCAGACCTTAATCTGCTCCAGGTTGTCTTTGCCACTACAATCCCTGGCTGAGAGAGCCCCATTCATGGCATATCTCTGTCTGGAATCAGGCTGCACTGGCTCATATTTTAGTTTCTTATCAACATCTCTCTTGCTGGCTTTCTGTGTGGGCACCGAAAGGCCCTCCTGGGGTGGGCGAGGCTCTCTGTGCCGTGGCTGCTGTAGGAGTTTCTGAGCAGCTCCTGCCCTGCACAGGTCTGATCAGCAGAGAGAGGCTCGTGGAGCTGTCGCTACTTTGCCTTTGGTTTGAGCTGATGGGTATCTTTGTCATTTAAAGGACAAGAATCTGAGGAAACAGTGGGACAGCTTTCTTTCTGCCTCTGCCATCTCTGGTTTGTAAATTCTGGTCATGATTTTCTGTGTCCAAATGCATTTACTGTTTGCGGCAGGAAGAGTCTGCATGATCATGCAAGCAAAATTGCATGTTAGCTCACAGTCTGCTTGTGAACTGGATGTGGAGTCTGAGACTGAAAGCTGCCGGTGGGATTTGGATACCAATTCCCAATTCAAATTAATCCAAATCCCTTCGGCAGTTCTGATGATCTCAATAAATGAGATTTTTCTGCCAGTGACTTCAAATGCAGAGCCTGCCATGAGATTGGCCATGGAAGCAGCATGGCTTTTATCTCACTCTGTGACCTAAATTTCTAGATAAGGTTTTCTTTCTTGTCTGAGAGCACTTCTGAACAGGCAACAACTTCTGCAGGCTTATCGTGACCAGTGACTCCTCAGGGGCTGTTCTGTAGAGAGGCAAAGAGGGGGAGCATTGTCTGATGGCCCAGGGGTGCATCCATGGGCTGAACAGGCAGGAGAGTGCTACAGACCATGTTATCCCACCCAACAGCATCCAATTTTTTTCCCTTTGGTCGGACTGCAAGCTCTCTCAGCAGCTGGGGGGGAAAGAGGAGCTGTGACAGGCGAGTGACGAGGCTGCCCCACTCCCCATCCCATCAGTGAACCAGCCCAAAGTGCATCTGCAGCACGTGGGTGATATTGTTCAGCTGCAAGCCTGCCTTATCCAGGAACTGGTGCATATTTCATTGTGCAGTGCTTTCACAAGGACCAACACGCTCATTTCCAACAGAGCTGAGGGTGAAGAAGGTGAGGACTGTACTTTTCAAAATAGGATTTAACTGAACCTGAATAGAAACAGCCCTGCCTATCTGCCGCCTCTGTCCTGTGTTAAACCAGGTTTTCTGTTCTCCCCTGTCACAGCTGTCACTGCACAGCTGGAATCCCTCAGCCTGGGGCTCCCAGCCCTGGCACCCAGCAACCCCCACCTGCAGGGAGCTGCCCTTCTCACTCGATGGCACCACCAGCCCCACATTTCCCCCCTCCCTTCCCTGCCTTGCCACTCCTATGACCTTAATTTGCCCATGCCTCTTTGTGCCCAGCTTTGCTGCATCCCAACAGCTTTGGCTGCTCTTGCAAAACCCAGCAGCTGGAGTAGAACCTCAGTTTTCACTGAGAAAGAAAAAATTTGCTCCAGGAAGACCCAGCTCACTCCAAAGCTGCATTGCTCCAAACCTGGCTGCACCTAAATCCAAATTCCTGGTGCTCCATAGGCAAGTAGCAGCCACTGCTGAGCAAACCTGGAACAAAATGCTGTGTTTTCAAATCCCCCAGCTCTGAGCCCAACCTTGCCATCACCCCAGCCCCCACAGCCTGCTCCCTGTCCTGCCTCAGAGGAGCTGGAGGCTTTTCCCAGGGTATCCTGTGTTGCACGTCTCACCTGCTCCTGTGCCTCTTTGCTCTAGAGAGAAAAGGTGATGGGTTTCAGGGGTTTAGGAACTTGCAGGATTCTGTGGTAGCTGAGAAGGAATCACGGGGTTGGGCAGCAGCTGCTGAGGGGTGAGGTGTGAAGGCCTTTGGTGGCCTGCTGGAGTGAGAAGGTGTTTGCATGGCAAGTCACAACCCATGTACTGTGGACCAACCCAGAACTAAAAATAATCCCCCCTGGAATGCAGAGTGGAAACAACAACTGGATGGAAGGATTTTATTTGTTTCTTCTGTCAAAAGCAGTGATACATGCAGTTGGCACAAGACATCTTAGGCATTCAAGTCATAAATATTCACATGGAGAGAAATTTAAATGACAGCAGAGCAGTGAGGACAAGCATCACTTAAACCCCAGCATTTACCTGAGAAGGGAGGGACAGGTGTGGAAGAGGCAGAGCAGGCTGGAACCTCCTGGGTTCAGCTTTCTCCAGCAGTTTTAATAAATGCTGGAGCTACCTTCACTTTTGTTTTTGCTCTGTGGTTAGTTCAAAAACAGAGCTGAGAAGTAGCTCATCTCCATAGTACTAATGAGTTTCAACAGGAGAAAAAAATATTTGAGGTAAGAGATGTGAGGATGAGAAGCTCAAACACTCTCACCTTTTGATCCTTGAGCATATTTACACTCATGTTGGTACTGAGTAGAAGTTGCTTTTTCATTTAATCTGCTTGAGGGCGGTTTGGAAATCACTTGTGAGCATTTTTATAATTGCAGCTTTCCAGTGCTGTTTCTCATCTTAGCTGCTGTTGAGCAAACAGCCTGGTCCCTCTGCTCTCCGCTGTGCCAAAACGTTTATTCCTAGTAGTGTAATAATTAGGCTGGTATTGCTTTGCAGTTTTCTCACCTACTTCTCCTGACTGGCTACGGAGAGTGTGGCCCCAGACCCAGGTGGGTGAGATTGCTCTGAGTGCAGGAGAAGGTGCCCATGACAGTTTCTCTGGATGGAGAAGTCTCTGTGTGGCAGAGAGGGATGGCCCGGGCACATGCCCAGCACCCCATGCCAGCACCTCCCAGCCATGCGGGAATGCTCCTCGTCCTACAGACATCCCATGTAGCAATAACACCAACATGAACTGTTTGTGTATGTTATATGCTGGATGGTTAAAACATGCACATCTGTTTTTTCCATGTTTCAGTCTCACAGCACAAGGCGAAGCACAGTCAACATCACCAGCGTGGTCAGGGAGGTGAGGATGCAGAAGCACAGAGATGAAGGGAAACACACAAGTTATTATTTTACATTCAGGTTCTGCGAGCACCAGCCCAGCATCGCCAGGCTGCCCCTCAGCCAAAGCTGCTCTTCAGAGCCTGCAGAGCTGCCTGTGAGCTCCCGGGGCTCCTGCACCCGAGCAGCAAATCCCATGGGGTGCAGCCTGGCTGTGACAGCGCAGAGTCCAACATGATGCCTATTTCTTTACAGCTGGCTCCAGAACAGCCACTGCACTGGCATGGCAATGCCCACCAGCTCTCCTCCTGCCAGGGGTAAGTCCAGGAGTAAAGGGAACAGGCTTGTGCTACGGTAAGCACCAGGTAAATCCCCACCCAAGGAATCATAATATTCTCCATGTTGCCCTCCAGCAAATCCTCATAAAAGACTTCTTATGATTTTTAAGTACTTCTTTATGCTACTGCTCTAAAGGATGACCTCTCCAGTGGGATCCTGGTGCTGAGGCAGGGATCTATGATGGGTCTCCCAGTAAATGTGTGTGTCAGAGAGAGTACATTTCGTACTGTCTGAGCCTCGGGCAAAGGGTTCCTTTTTGAATAACTGTACCCAAGCATGAGCAACATCTGGCTGCTTGGCATTGGCTGGAAAACATTGGTATTTCAATGTTCCCATTTCTTCTCCAGCACAGATGGGATTTGTGTTCTCTCCAGCTCTCTCCTGCTTTTCTTCATGCTCAGGGCAGTTCTAGGCAGTAGGTGGGAGGAGATGCTTTATGAACTGTTGCCTTTCTAAAATGAAAACTGATTGCTGTTTCCTTAGCAGATGAGACTCTGAATTGTCCCTTTGCCCACGGGTGAGGGATATGATGGATCACAAGAGTCTGCCTGACTCGCATGCATGTTCAAGCCATGTTTTCTGTGTGAGGACTCCAGGGAGAGCTGCTAGAGCACAGGGTGGTTATATCTTGTGAATAAAATTATTCTAAGCAGCTACTTCTTCACACTTCAGCAATGGCTGGGAGAAGACAAGCTTTTATCTTTGCTTCTTTCCAGATGCATCTGTGCTCTGAAATCCAGTTATGGATCATGGCTTTTTTAGGTACCTGGAAAGACTCAAAGTATCTCTGCTTAGTGGGGATATCACCCATGACATTTTTGTCACAGTGAGAAGTTTCTCTTCCTTTTTTTTCATCCATGCCTCCTATATTGAAGAAACTCTGCCTTCTTACAGACCAGGGCACAGCTGTGTTTCCTGCCAGCTTCCCTCTGGGTGAGGGTGCTGGCAGCTCTTCAGTGTTAATGGCCATGGGGCCATTTTCTTTCTGACTGTGGCTTCTCCCTAAAGCTGTTCCCTCATCCCTTCTGAGGTATCTCAGCTCTGAGCACACTGCTTCTTTCTGAACTGGTCTTGGGGAGGGAAGCCTTGGAAAACTGCACACTCGTGGAAAACTGTTTTTCCCTGTGTCTTTTTCTTCCAGGTTTGCAGGATGAAGGTCACCATTTGGGGCAGAAGAGTTGCACCACGAGTAACCAGTGCTGGCACTTTCACCATAGGAAGAAGCCTTGGAGGACCAAAGACTTCCTGCATTGGTGTAAATTTGTTCCAGGGGGTCCTCTCTAGACCAAAAGTTGGTTTCTGCAGGTGAGACTTTTCCCAGTGGCACCACATTTGAGATTAAATTGGTCAATTTACATTTTGACCTTTCCTGCTGTGTCCCCACAAGGGGTGAGAACCGTGACACATCTTCAAGGGTCTTCAGGGTCTTTCTGTCCTGACCCTTCCGTCTGCTCTCCAACAGGGCCGGGAAGGTGGGCCTGGCGAGGTGGCAGATGGATTGGATGTAGTCATCGCTGGAGTACGAGTCTGGGCCGGCTGCGGCACTCCCAGCGCGCTTTGGGTTGCTGCTGGGATCTTCCATCGCTTCCTCGTGGGTTTCCCGTATGGTGGGGAGAGGCTTTGAGAGACTCAGTCTGATGCGGGGTGCCATGGCTGCAAAAAACAGAGCAGACATGATCAGAGTGTGAGAACCTGCTCTGAGAAAGAAATCCTGGGCTTGTTTCTACCTGAGCCACCCGATGTATTCTTGTGGCAAACAGGGCTGTTTGCAAAAACTGCATTTTAAAACTTTGCTGGCAGTGCTTTTATATCCATGGCTTCATACAGAGCTTCATAAAAGTACCAAAGAAGCCAAGTCACTAAATGTGGCAGTAAATAGAAAGTTTGTTAAGGAGATCAGCAATGGTGCTCCCTCCTGAAGCAATGCAAGGGAGCACAGCTGGTGTGGTGTGGGACAGGGGCACAAGCTTTTCTCACTGTCCCTGTTGTAGCAGCAAGGCACAAACTATTCTCCTTATTTAATGCTCCACGTCTGTTCCTTCTAACAGGGCCCTGACTTCACCCTGTGTCCAAGCAGGCAGGAGCTGGACCCTGTAGGAGAGGAGCTGCCCTGCCCCTGTGGGGAGCACCACGTAAGTAAAGCGACATTACCAATGGTCTCTTCTAGAAGCTGTAGGTGAGAATGTACATGGTCACTTTTGTCTGTGCCAGTGGTTCACAAATATAGTTATGAAGAGGTAGATCCTTCACTGATCCTTTGCTTGGAGTCAAAGGGATTTAATTCATGTCCTTTATATTCAAATAGTCATCCTCAACTCTTTTTAGGATGGATTTCCACCAAACTGCCCCCACTACTCAGTTAAATATATTGAATTACAAATAATTCAGTATATGTTGTGCTGCAGTGTTTTCTAACTGTACTGATTTTTTTTTTCTCCAAACACTCCCCACTGTGCTTTGCTTATCTCTCCTTCTGGCAGAAATGACCACATAGCCTGGATTAAATTTTTTTTACTGCTTCCCCCAATGAAATCTGTATGTGACTAATCTGCAGACACAATATAGCTTTGTTGTCTGATTAAACGCAAAAGTGCTTTGCTAGCTATTTTAATGCCTTGCTTGTCATTGCTGGAAATAAATCTGGCTTTGTTGAACCTCCCTGCAAAGCTGCAGATCACACACGGAGCACAAATGAGCAGCTCGTTCCGAGCCCAGGGCAGAGCTCGCAGGGTGCCCATCCCTCCCCAGGCTGCTGCTGGCCCTTACTGGTTTTTCTCAGGTGCTACTGGTAAAGCCAGCAAAGCTGGGATTTGCTGACCTGAGCGCAGGAGATGCTTGTTTTAAACCTTGGGGCCTTTTTATTATCCTTTTTCCTGCCTTCTCCGTTTCTCTCATGTCTTTAAGCCTTACAGGAAAGGCTTGTTCCTTTCCCTTCCTTCTCCCCAGCCCTTGCCCGAGCTCGGCAGTGTCAGGCTCTGGGCCGAGGATGAGGAGAGCTGCCCGATGCTCCTGGTCAGGGGCACGGGCATGTCGTGTAAAATCACAACAGTGCTCATCAGTAACTAAGTCCTGCCAACACGCCCTTCCTCCGGAAGGAAATTAAATTCCCTATTTGCAGTGAAACTCTTCCGATGGGATGGATGGGTTCCCACCTGGATGTGATCCCCTTCGCCCTGGACATGGCCGAGGTCACCTCCCTGTCACCTGCAGCCCCCGGGGCCAGCAGCCCCTGCCCTGCAGCTTCCCCTCCACCACGCCTTGAGCATCCCTGGCTCCAGCACCGCGAGTGTTCCCAGCCGCCCCCAGAGCACAGCCAGACCCCGTCCCTTACCTGCGGGCTGCGGGCACGGGCGGCTGCCTGGCTGTCCCCGCGGCGCGGCTGTGCCCCGCTGCTCCTCCCTGCTCCCGGCACCGGAGATGTGCTGTCTAACACTAACCCATGCGCCAGCTCCCTGCCTCAGTCAGCTGATCCCGCTGCCTGTTTTGTTGCTGTTGCTAAATATATCGCGCTGGCTGCCTGCCCTGCCCGAGCCGCAGCCGGCGGGCGCCGAGGCACCGGGGCAGGCCTCGGGCCCCGGGCAGGACTCGGCCCCGGGCAGGACTCGGCCCCGGGCTGGGCCACCCCAGCGCTGCCCACTGCACATCCCTGCGGGTGACACATCCCCAGGGCTCACACATCCCCAGGGCTCACACATCTGTACAGCTCACACATCCCTACAGCTCACACATCCCCAGGGCTCACACATCCCCAGGGCTCACACATCCCCACAGCTCACACATCCCCAGGGCTCACACATCCCCAGGGCTCACACATCCCTACAGCTCACACATCCATACAGCTCACACATCCCCAGGGCTCACACATCCCCACGGCTCACACATCCCCAGGGCTCACACATCCCCAGGGCTCACACATCCCCGTGGCTCACACATCCCCAGGGCTCACACATCCCCAGGGCTCACACATCCCCACGGCTCACACATCCCCGTGGCTCACACATCCCCAGGGCTCACACATCCCCACGGCTCACACATCCCCAGGGCTCACACATCCCCAGGGCTCACACATCCCCGTGGCTCACACATCCCCAGGGCTCACACATCCCCAGGGCTCACACATCCCCACGGCTCACACATCCCCGTGGCTCACACATCCCCAGGGCTCACACATCCCCGCGGCTTGCACATCTCTACGGCTCACACATCCCTATGGCTCACACATCCCCAGGGTTCACACATCCCCACAGCTCACACATCCCCAGGGCTCACACATCCCTATGGCTCACACATCCATCCAGCACACACATCCCCGCGGCTCACACATCCCCACGGCTCACACATCATACGGCTCACACATCCCCGCGGCTCAGCTGCCTGGTGACAATCCAGGTGTGAAGGAACAGCGTGGCCCTGGCCGTGGTGCAGGAGGGGCTGCGTGTGCTTCAGGCTGGGGTGGGAAAAGAGGAGCCATGGTTCCTTCATGCTTTATTGCTGAAAGGGGAATCCTTAGGTTTGGGGGGTGCTTTTGCTCGTTCTCTGCCTCTTTTTGTGAACAAATTTGTGCTGGTTTGCCCAAGAGGCAGGGAGTGTTTGCAGCATTGTTAGCGCTGCTCTCTGCTCTCTGTGTCTGCTCTTATTCTGAGCTGAGCACCCCTGGGCTGAGCTGAGCTGGACATCCCTGGGCTGAGCTGGACACCCCTGGGCTGATCTGCACATCCCTGGGCCAATCTGTACACCCCTGGGCCAATCTGTACACCCCTGGGCCGATCTGTACACCCCTGGGCTGATCTATACACATCCTGGGGCTGATCTGTACAGCCCTGGGCTGAGCTGTACATCCATGTTGCTGTGGAGGCTCAGCAGCAGCCAGCCCTGCCATGGCACCTCCCAGGGCTCTGCTCCACCAAGATCCCTCTCCCAGTGCTTCCAGCATCATCCCTCTTCATGTTTCTCTGAGACCACACAAGTGCATTAAAGTAAATTGCTTTGCCAGGAAGACTGGCAGCATCCAACCCTGCAGGTCCCTGGGCAGCAGGGATTTGCCTTTGTTTCCTGGCTTTTAACATGCTGCAAACTGATTGCGATTCTGGAATAACCCCAGTGTCCCTCTCATAGCCCCTCTTGCAGCATCATATTGCAGAGGGAGATGAATTGTTATGTTGCAGCTGAATCTTCCTTCTGTATTTATTTCCCAACCCTGTCCTCAGAGGGAGCCTCAACAGCTGCTGCTCTTTCCTGGGGAATAGCCATCCCACACAACATCCCTGTGTGCCCAGCCCAGGGAACGTGATTGCATTTCTGAGCCTTGCAGCTTCCCACAACGCCTGTCCTGACCTGCTGGAGGGGTGAAAAGCAGAAATCCTAGATTGAAAGTCACTGCTTTAGTTTTAATGCAAATATTCTCTGTGTTACCAGCATTCAGCCTGCAATTGGCTCTAACTGCTGATTTAGTCACCCAAGCCCACATTCATAATTCAGGTTTTTTCTTTATCTCCAGTAAAAAAATAAGCATCTCAACAGATTTGTCCATCCCTTCAGGATATGGTTCCAAGCAGATTTGAATTTTTTTTTTCTTTTTTCTTTTTTCTTTTTTCTTTTTTTTTTTTTTTTCTTGGTAGAAACAGCCATTGCTTAGCATTTCAATGTAACAGGTGTGTAATGTTAAGTTGTTTGTCTGGACTTCTGGTGCCAAACAGCTGAATTTACCTGAAAAGACCCACAACCTTAATGCATAAAATTCACGAACAGCAATGATCGGCTGGGATCATGCTGTAGTAAAGTAAAGCTCAATTTTTCCTTCTTGCTTGCAGGAAACATAATTACCATTGAAAGGAAAAAACCCCTCAGACACCAGAGATGCTTAGCAGCCACAGTATCAAGCTTGGGAAAAACATTTTGTGAGGAAGATCACTGATCTGGAAACGAATTCCACATGTGCAGATGTGCATGGATACATTCTCTTTAAAAAGAATCTTCAAGATGGTTCCTCTGCCATGGTAAGTCCCTCCTCCCTGCTGGACTTCCCTCCTTCTCAAAGGTCTGATGGAGTGAACAGAACATGCCAGGTTGGAGGGACAAATATAAATAATATATCTCTTTTTTTATTTACCTCAACCACAGCCATTTGGTTTCCTCTTTCAGAAACTGCATCCTCAAAAAATCTTAATTTAAAAGAAACAAGGTGCAACTTTGAATGCTTGTTGCAAAACTGCCACGGGTTTCTTCCAAGCACTTGTGAGAATGGTTCTGGGTAAATCATCCCAGTCTCCTGTAGTCATATTCCCCAAGAGTGCAGTGAATCAGAATTCCTGGGTGCATGAAAACTGTCACCAAAAGGGATTAATGGCAAAAGAAAACGGCAACAGCAGCAGTGCCTGAGCTGCAGAGGAAAACACCAGTTGTTAGTTCTGCAGGGTTTGGTTGAGTGTCTGAGATACAAATGCTGACAGTTAGTATTTGGTTTGGTTTTCTGTTTGTTAGCTTTTTTTTTGGAATGCTTCCAGTTTTTGGGAAAGCCTTGTATCCACGCAGTTTAGCAGAGCTGGGTAGGTGTAACAGGTGACTCCCCTCTGGGTATTTTTGAAGCTTGTCGGCTCTTGCCAGGGATGTGGGACAGGAGAGATTTAGATTAGGAAGAAATTCTTTATTGTGAGTGTGGTGAGGCACAGGTTGCACAGAGAGGTTGTGGCTGCCCCATTCCTGGCAGTGCCCAAGGCCGGGTTGGACGGGGCTGGGAGCAGCCTGGGAGAGTGGAAGGTGTGGAATGGCAGGGGGTGGAATGAGATGATCTCTAAGGAGATGATCTCCTTCCCTTCCAAACCATTCCGTGATTCTGTGTTTCTATGTTTGTCATTAGAAGTTCAGGGAAGGAAAATGTTTTGACCTGATTTGTGCCAGATTCCAGATGATTTGTGTTCTCTAATTACATCCCACAGCCCGTTAACCTCCTGTGCTTTACAGCAAGCAACCACTACAGTGCCAGTGAAGACACTGCCATGAAACATTAATGAGCTGTTTTCGTATTAACTAGACAGAGCTGGGTTGGAAATGTTGCACCCACAGCTGTTGCCTCGACTGCAGCTCACACAGCAACTGGTGGTGGCAACGTGTGCCAACACTGTCACTGATGCACACAGATTTTCTGGAAGTCCCTGGCTGTTTCTTGCCCTTTTGCAGGTGAGGAAGCAGCTGCTGTGAGGGCTGGGTGACTGCAGCACATCGCCACATGGCACAGGGCTTTTTGCAGGAACTGAGCTCCCCATCCAGCTGGGGACCTGGGTGGAGTCTTGTGGAGAGCCTTTGCAGAGGCTCAGAGGGTTTTAGGCACTTTGTTTCCTTGGGAGTTCAATTAAGTTGGAAAATGATTCCTGGGAGCCTTCGCTGGGAGTTTCTAGTCCATGACAGTGTCATGGCTCCATTGGCAGTGGTTGGTCATGGCCAGCAGACAGAGAGAGCTCTCTCCGTGCCAGGGCAGACTTTTCTTAAAATACTTAGAAGTCTCAGAAGTGCAAACCATGGTGACAACTCGCTGGCAATTTCCCCTGGGAATCCAGCCCAGGCTATTTATTTAAAATAATATAAACATTTTTATTTCTATTATTGCATATGATTAAATTGTATCTTTGTATGGATGCATTTTTCATACATCATTTTAGATTATACATACCCCAAAGTGCCTGACATTGGTGTGGATTGGTCCCTTTTGGACACACCACACACAGAGGGTGAAGAGCTGAGCTCTGTGGATTGTTGTAGGGTTCAGCGAGGGCAGCACTGCCATCCCTTGAAAACCTTCTCCTGCCTGGGGTCACATGCAACCCTTTGTCCTGCCAGCAGCCTGGGTCACCTGAGACAGGTCTGTCTTTCCAAAGCCGTTTCGTTTCCTTAAGAAAAGATTTAAAAAATTAAATTACAGCCATCAGTGGAAAACCCTGCAATATTACCAGCCTCTAAACTGCTTTTCAGAGGAGCTGGGTTGTGTTTAGATGCCTTAAGAAATAAAAACCCTGGAAAACAACTTAATTCTTGAGTTATTTTAGTGGTTTGGGTGGTGGAATTGATCCTGGCTCTATTTCTGCACTGCTGCTGCTGTCTGTGTTTCTCTCCTGCAGGATCCCTGCTTGTTCTTCGTCCCCAGCCACTGTCAGGGCACAGACAGCAGCAAAGAAGCATCTTCGACTACATCCACACTGTGCTGGGGACTGGGCTGAGCAGGCTTTATTCCATCTGGCCCTTCCTGAGCCCATCTCACCAGATCAAGGGATTTTTCAGTCAGGGATCACAGTCCAGCGGCTGTTTCATAATCGTACTTCTTGTGCCGTGCCACCATCTAGTGGTGACTCCACCAGACACTGCATCCCAGAGGTGAAGCATCCCCGGTCTGCTGGAACCCCGGAGCAGCTTCATCCCTGGGAGGACCCTGCTGATGCGCCATAAAACCCAGCAGATTAACTAGGATAAGGTTTCTCCCACATGTGCCATCCTGCTCTGCTCCTTGCTGTAATGAGATTTTAGGAGTGCCACTTGTGTTTGGTGCAGTTCTGTGGCTCCATCACCTCAGTCCCTGCTGGGCTTTGGGAGCTGCTGAAGGAGGAGGGACTGGGGAAGGGTGGTGGGGAGGGTCAGGGGGAGAGCAGAGATGAGAGATGCACACACACATGCATATCCACATGCACACACACAGCTCTAGAGGCATTTCCAGGCATTCATCTCCCAGGAAGGCTCTGCAGCATTTTTTGGCCCCTGGGAGCAAAGCCAAGTGTTGGACCAGAACAGGGAGTGGGAGGCTGGAAATCATCCTGTGCCCCCCTCTCTGTGGGAGGGGACAGTCAAATTTGCACAGCACTTTGGAGGAGCTGCTTCCTGCCTGGTGTAATTGAGAATAACCTGAATAATGGCTTTCCTGGCCTGGAATTGTTCCTTGAGCTGCCTTTTTAAAATTTTTTCCTCAGAGCCAGATGATGGCGAAAAGGGCTAAAAAGCTGATGTAGGGCAGGAGGGGAAGAGAAGGCCTCCTATGGGTGTCATCTTTTGGCATTTCAGACAGAGAGAGCAAGATGGAGGGGGAAGGAGAGGTGCTGGACATGACTGACCCCACCTTGGATGTCTCTCATGTCTGGGGTGTGGACACGAGACTCTTTCCCACAGCCACTCTAAAAATCTCAAAATCTTTGGGTTGTGAAAGCAAAAGGCAATTAAATATAAGCCGTGTCACAGCTGTAAATGCTGCATGAATTATCACAGTAAATGAACCTCAGGTTTGGGCTGGTCCACTGTTTTACTGGGGCATTTAAGTATGTAAATTACTTTTCCATGTGGAAAATATTGAGGTGGCTCGTTACGTGATTAAAGAATGCTTGAATGTGCTGCATGGTGCTCACTGAATAATCATGGTAAGCAGGAATCTTTCAAATCCCCAACAGCAAACTTCAATTAGATGGGAAAGATTCAATTATGCTTTAAAGGGAACCTGGCTATGAGTGTGCAGGATACGGCAGGAAAATGTGTGCAAAAGAATTTCATGGGAAGGAGCAATTACTTTATCAATAGGACATGCAAAGCAGAATTTGCTCATCAGTCCTGAATAGAAGCCAAATAACTGAGCCTTTTAAAGAGATGATACACAGCCCAGGATGGATTTTGGCCTCAAGCAGGTTTAAGTGAGTTTGATTAATTTCTGTGCCATTATCAACTGAGGTTTTGGTCCAGTGACTTCTTGGATAATGGGTGTTATAACAAGGATGTAGGACTTCAGCAGTGAGTGTGTCCCAATTCCACTTCATTAAGTTGTAGAAATCAAATTGGTTTTGAATTTGAAGATGCTGGTTCTTAGTCCTCCATCATCTCTGCATAATATCAACTCAATGAAAAAAAGCACAGGGAAAAGCCAAACACTTTTTTTGCAAAAGAACACAGACATTTGAATTTAATAAATTATAAAATTAAAGATTCTAATTTGTATATACATTTTTAATATACAAGAAATGGCTATTTATTGCAATTTCTGTTAAGGCATATGTAAGTGAATGGAAGTTGCATATAGATATTCAGATGAACATAGCTAATACTGTGCATTGTAGGTGAGTAAATAAGACATTAAATGCATTACGTAATAAAATAAAACATAAAACCCTTTGAGTACTGGTAAAGCACCGTTTCAAGAATTCTCAAAATATCTGAAAGCATTCTATGGAGATGTTGTGAGACTCTAAATATTTAATGGATATGTGAATATAAAAAGTGATGCATTCATAATAGATAACAGAAATTTTTCAAGGAATGTTGGTGAAAAAAATGGCAGATGATTGGAGCCAAAGAAACCAGAATTTGCTTGGGATTTTTTTTTTTTTTTAATGAGAGGCTATCACTTGGATTTTAACTTTAGACAACCAGAAAAATGACAATTGAGAAAAATGTGTACTTGCATGGTTAGATCATAAATGCATTGCTTCATGGGAGCGCATTGCTTTATCTCTCAGATCTCTGAGATGGTCTCTGCAGGAATATATTTTTTTATAAACCTACTTTAATTTCTGGGGATTAGGTTACATTAAAATATTACTGTCTGCTTGTTGTGTCTGCAAATGCAGCACCTGGGCAACAGCAAACTGATTACAGAAGATACACTGTGATGATGCTCTTGCCGAATTACAGCATTGTAGAAAAGATGAAACAGTTGTCAAAAAATGACCAAATTTTCCACTGCATGACACGAAAGATCATCAGCTCAGGAGAGAAAACCCCCACCCTTTGCCTGGGGCTGCTTTTTCTTTATCAATGGAGCCCTATGTTATGTTTTCCAGTAGAAGTGATGTATATGTTCTTAGGGAACGACCATCGTGGGAAACTGCTGAAAAAAACCACCTTCTGAAGAACCCATGGCAGCTTGAAAAGAAGGCATCTTTCCTGGTCTGAAGAGACTTAACTTCCACCCTTCTCATAGAGGAAGACTGCGAAGAGAAGGCAGCTGGTGGCTCCTGCTCCTTGGAGAGATGGGCCATCAGCCTCTTGCTGTCTTGAGCAATCTAGACTGCAGCTGCTACTTGAAGTAGTTCAGTGTTTCCCAAGTAACAGCTAGAGAAATATTCAGTAGAATTTAAACCATTGAGAAACAAATCAAATCTCCCAAAAGTGACTGAGAAGGGAACAAGCCCTTCCAAAATGCAGATGCCACCAGGCATTGCATTGGATCCCTAATGAACACTGGACCTAACGTAGCACCAGACCAGCCTTCCAGGAGGCTGTTCCTCCTCCCTGAGGCAGCAGAATTTTCCACTTTATCTGGAAAAATGCTTTTTTTGAGCTGTGGGCACTGCCTCCTGTGGTATTTCTTCACACTGCCTGGTTGACTAAGCCAATTCCAGAAGCTAAGGCAGAAGAGAATGTATTAGATGAGTTATCTCAGGGGGTTGGAGCAATGGGGCTCAAAAAAGTCCCAGAGATTAAGACTGGTACACTCCAGGTGGTACATCTTTACCTCCCTATCTACGTAAATCCAGCTCTGACCCTTTGTAAGGGTTTTTCCTAGGTTTCACATGCTTGGATGAGCTTCTAGGCTATGAAAAAGCTGGGGGTTGTGGTTTATTTTTATTGTCCACAGAGCTAAAAGGATATTAACTTGAAGGGGAAAAGATGAGTTTTATACTAACCACATCTGTGCAAAGGAAATGTGGAAGGCAAGAAATACTATGACTCCAGGCTGGGAGCCCAGCTACAGCTTGTGTCTCCCATGGCACAGCAGCTGGAATGATGTTGATTTAGACACGTCTTCCTTGCTTATAAATAGCATGCTGGGTTTTTTTTCCTTCAGTGCTCATTACTACATTGCTGTTGTGCACAGACGTGACCTGACCCTACACTGTTATTAAAACTTGTCCTGTCTGTAGGCAGCCACAAATCCCTTGGCACGAGCCTCCTGGGGCTTGCCCACGCACCGTGGTGGCCGTGTGATGGTCAGCAGGCCATGGAGCAGGGTGGGACAGGGCACTAAGGATGAGCCCCTTTGGCTGCACGAGAGCCCTCTGTGTCCCAGGAGTGAAAGCCTGCGGTGAAACTCTTCCTGCTGTGCTGCCAAACTGCACAGCCCAAGCTTTACTACTCCAAACCAGAACAGATTGTTGCTTGGGCTGGCTGCTGCTTCTACATCTGCAGCTGTGTCTGCTTGGCCCAGGAGATGTTTTCTAATGCTCTGGTCTCTTTGCAGGACTGTTGGGCTTCCCGGTCTTCATGGTCTTGAGTGTAACCCTCATCCCTGCAGTTTCTGAGCTGCTCCAAGTGTATCACCTCGGCCCTCTGTAGGAAGGGGTGCTTGATGCCATGACATCAGCTGACAACATTCTCTACCTGGGCTAGGATGTCCATACAGTATTCTTCTTAGACCAAGTCTTGTGCTTCAAAGACTTCTGGCCATACTTCAGGCCAAAACAGTCCCACACAGGTGCTGTGAAGCCTGAGGTTCCTGCAGGCTCTTGCCTCCTTTCCAGCAGGAATGGCTCGTTTGGAACAGGAGATGGGGCAGCTCATTCCGTCGTGGTGGTCAAGGGCAGAAGGTAAGGTCCCAGGGAGTCACTTGTGGTTGACCTTGCAATAGCTGTGAAGCTCTTTGCCAGCAGCTGGGCCAGAGAAGAGCTCACCCCTTGCTGGGAAGGCAGCACATTCCCAATAATTGTGTGACTCTATATATGGGCTTATTGCTGGTGCCGCTTCAAACCAGGGCCAGCTGAGGCTGGAGGGTGAGATCTTCCTCTCAGACTGGAAAATCTGAACTTGGAGCCACCAGACCTACCTAGTGGTAAAGGGAGGATTTCAGGGAAGCTCCAGGCTCTGCAGGAGTTTTACCAGCAAAGAGGAAACAAATGGAAGAGTCCAAGCCAGGAAAAAAACTGCTCAGATGCCACCCACAGCAGGAACCAGTCCATGCTCCCTGCCTCAGCAGCGTTAGAGCCAAGCTGGATTCATCCTCTGTACTCCAACCAGAAATTCAAAATGACCTAGGAAAACCGTGATGGCCCTGAGGGGAAAGAAAGTACTCAAAGGGTTGTCAGGTTACACATCTTAAAGTTTTCTAGCAGACCTGGTGCTGTGAATACACCTGTGTGTGTTCATGTAAGGGCACAGCAAACAATTGTTCACTTCTGCACCAATAAAGCTGTCCTAAGGAAAGGAAGATAATACAAAATTATTTCCTCAAAAATAACTGCATTCTATGTGGGGAAAAAAAATCTTTTTCTTAACAAAGCACC
Source organism: Acanthornis magna (assembly GCA_036785705.1). NCBI lineage: Eukaryota > Metazoa > Chordata > Aves > Passeriformes > Acanthizidae > Acanthornis > Acanthornis magna. Next base: position 4,844,954 of record JAWUZG010000092.1, read on the forward strand.
AAAGAGAAGACAACAAGAATCCAGTCATCTTTAAGTTAAACAGAATGTGGGTAGAAAAAAAAATCAGACCAATAAAAAAAGCACCAACCAATAATGATCACTGAGGCGGTTGCATTACAGGAACTTAAAGACTATAAAAAATATGGATAATTGTAAACAGAAAGACTAGGATGTTGTCAGTCCAAGTTGGCCAGATCTACCCTACTAAATGTCTTGCATGTATCCAAAAGTTTAGGAGAATCTTTTGAAATTGTTTATGGAAGTATGGAAACTACTGTTTGTCAGTTTTTAATTTACACATAAATATATGGCTACAGAATTTTCTCTGTATTTTCTTACACAGTCCGGCTTCAGGAAGCTACGTGAGCACATGCTGAGCTGTGACCACAGAGGCAGCTCTGCCAAAATCAGCCAAACCGAGCCTGGCATGTCCTGAAGAAGCTTCCCGAAGTGGGCTGTGTTAGTGCCAGGGTTTGTGCAATGCACGGAAGCATCACAGGATTGCTGACCCCCTGCTTGTCAGTGTTAAAGGGATTTATTATGTCTTGAGACTGCTTTCCTCCCTACTAAGTGTAACTCCTATTACTATTCCCGAGCAGTTTTACACAGGCATTGAAGACTTTCAAGAGCCCATAACTGAGCAACCTGCTAACCTGGCCTAAGGAATATGGTTTGTTTGGATTCAGTGGGACACTGTAGGGATATTGCACTAATACTCTGCCGTACCCTGTACACCTATCCTAGCCATCAAAGTGTTCAGATTAGCACTTATGAAACAATCTGTCATTTCCATTTATAGTAGGCTTGAGAATTTGGTATCTCTGCCATAGCACCACTTCAATATTTCCCCATTTTTAGTCTCTATGATGGCCAATACTAAGATGTTGGTAACATCTCTATAAGAGAAAAATGTTGTTTGTGCCATATTTCCATTTTAGTTTATTTTCCTAAGAGTCCCTTTTTTCATTTTCTCAGCAATCAGCTCCTGAATTCTTTGATTCCTTGTCCTTTCATAAGGCCTCCTCCGTGTAATGATGTTGTGCTGTGGTACTTCGTTATCCAACCCATCAACTTTATAGGGAACATCCACTGCATTGATTTCTGGGTGCTCCTCAGTCGCATTGGAAGGGGGTGCCCGTGTTTTGGACAGCAGAGGAGGGCTGGTGGCAGACTGTGTGGTGGCCACTCCCACAGGAGGGCTGAGGGTTGTCAGGAGCTCCTCCTCAATGACATTATTCTTATTTATATTAGCATCGGTTACATTGCCGTCCTCTGTTGTGTTGCTGTACGTGTTGCAGGACTTGCAACACAGCTTATTGTACCCAGGAATGGAGCAGTAACGGGAGAGAACTTCCATGCGACAAAACATTGACTTGTCTCCTTGACAATGATCTTCTGAAAGAGAAAAAGGGAACAGATAAATAAAGAGCATCTTCACATTAATCAGAAAAAGAAACACAGCTGAAGCTTTGGCAGTGGGCAGAGGGTTTGATATTTAAAGTGGGGTGGGAAACTGGCAAATGAGCCTTCTATAAGCAGAAGCAGGCTTATATTCAACCTAAAAGTCAATTCACTTCAAGAGCTGCAAAAGCTGATCTGAACTGTTTGTACCAGCCCCATCCAAGCTCTAGACCATAACACTTGAATTTTTGCCCTGGAAATACTGCCCTGAAGAGTGAAAAACCACCATGAATTGTGCTCCTGTCTTGGTTTAAGCTTTAAAACACAATGATTGTGCTGTGCTGTTGCTAAACCTACAGTGAAGTCCCACAAAGTCATCAAGGTTTATATCAAGAAATCTATTTTTTCCCTCTTTACTCCTTTTAATGCTTTCCTGCAACCTAACAGTGACTAACCATGGTCGGGGGTAGCATATATTTATCTGGACTGTCTGAGGGAAGTCAAGTCTTATTTTGATGTGTACCATGTAACTCTCAGAATTAATCCATCTCCCATTGGAGTGATATTGTTGCCAGGTACTTCTACTCTGAAAACAGCAGCTTTTTCTCAGCATGTCTCTTGTTCAAGAGAAAAGCGGTGCATTTACCATGAGGCTTTTCTCCTCCTCCTAGAAGGGAGCTGAGATTTTTGGAACAACAAACTCCAGTGCAATGGAGCCAAACCAGTCCATTAATGACTGGGAGACTCAGTAACAAGTCCTGATTTTTGTGTCAATGACTGTAATAAAAGAGAAAGAATGGTAATTGATAAGCTTTAAGCTGTCGATAGCTGTTAGAACAATCTGCACTGTAATAGAGGTGCTGTGGCAGATCCTGATCGTGCTGAAATGCAGGTGGCAAATTGTAGGCTGAGGCATTTAAGGTGAAGTGGTCAAAGTGTTACTGCCTGAGAAAAATAAACAGAAGCCTACTCAGAGATTCCCCAAGCCCTTGTGATTTCGGCTCAGAGCAGGTAGAGGACTTCATGAATTGGTGGGAAATGGATGGTGAGGCTCTGGCAGGCACCTTGGAGAGAAAGCTGCCTGTCCTCTGTCCTACACAGACACCCTCAGCTCCTGTGCCTCCAGGATGAAGTAATGGAGTCAGGCACTGCAGTGAAGGAAAAATCCCAACACACAGCTCCCTGCTGAGAAAGGAGTCAGGGGGTTTGGAGGAGAGGAGAGGGCTGAGGAGAAAGGCAGACTGGCCAACACTTGGCATCACCAATAACAAAACATTTTCTCTGTGACCAGAGTGCTGAGACAGAGATGAAATCACTTGTGTCTCTCTCCCTGCTCTTACTACATTTCCACCTACTCTTACAGTAAAGGATGAGTAACTCCAATTATTTGCCTTTATTTAGAGTGCACCCAGTGCAGACAGTGCTCTCAGCCTGTTCCTGGAGCTCATATTTCACCCTCCTGGTAGGAGCACTGGCTGGTGTCAGCACCCTCACAGCAAAGGAGAGAAGCAGAGCAGGTTCAGAGACACCAAGGAGACTTGGGAAGCGTGGGTGCCACCTCTTCACTCATCCTCAGTTAACAAAACAGGGCACTGTGGGTGTTTAATTGGCAAACATATCAGTCTAAAATAAACTAATAACTGGTGCTGCTGCTTTAAAATCCTAGTGCTGGCTGAGGAAGATGAAAACACCTCCTGCACACTATCTCTCCCCTGACTGGTGTGTTTGTTGCAGAAAAGCAAAATTCTAGTTCCTACTTTAGAATGTGTCAGGTAATTTTCATATTTTTCAAATGCTAAACAGAAAAGCTGCTGGAAATTAGGAATGACTGCTTCCTTAGGAACCTAAGAATAATACCTTCATTTTGGAGAGATTTTTTCAAACCAGCCTTTAAGAGCTGAAGCTGTTCATACCTGCAGGCACAGCTCCATACAAAGGCCTGCATGTGCCTATACAGCTTTATACATATTTTTACATACCCCGTAAGAGTCCCCTTTGAACATTTTGCCTTGTGTTGCATGACCCTTATGCACGTTCTTCCAAACAACTTGCATAATAAAAGCCAACAGATACAGCATTTAAATGTGGTTTCAACAAGGCAGGTCTGTTCTTGAGTTTGTAAGAATCAGTAACAGCACCTTTAGAAAAATGCCTTTTTTCCTAAAAAAAATATGCAATGTCAAGCTTAAAAATGCCTGGAAATAAACCTGCATTATGTAATAAGTTTAGTGACATCTGATAAGTTATATAAATAAGCTCTGTAATTTCTGAATGTCAGAATGAAATTTTGATCCTCTATCCAAACCAAAATATCCAGATTTGCTGAACTTTTATTTATTTTTACTTGCAGTATGCATGACAGACTGGAAGTATATATTCAAAACATCAGTAAGAAAAAAATAAATCAGTTTCACAGTCACTTTGGTACACATTAGTCTCATAAAAAAATATTGAAAAGCAAACTGAATTGGCACATCTTTAATATTATGTTAAATACATACAAAACACTAATAAAATATCCCTGATAAACCAAAGTGCATATAGACATAGTGCACAATGCCCAGATACCTTATTGCACCATTCTCTATAGCCACCCATCTCTTGAAACATCACTAAACATTGTCTATTTAAAGGTAACAGTCATGAATATATTTATACAGTTAAACACCGATTATTTTACATAACAGTATTCAGTGCCAGATACGTGTCTTTGCTTTTTCACCTTGTCATGTAAATTGTTAACATGTTTCAGGAAATATTAACAGCAAAATTTAAATATGTGATCACATGATAATGACAAGTTTGAAGTGCTACACTGTTGACGACCCAAAGATTCAAAAATGCCACTTTTCCAAAAAATATGATCAAAGCAATAAGGTAGTAATTTGCTCCAAGACTGCAGTTTTACAGTTGATACATTTCTACTATTGGTACTGACTGTCACAAAGAAGTTTATGACTTGTGAATTCCAAATCTTCAACACAAACGCAGAAGGTGAAGCACGAATGCCACTTAAATTTCAGTAAGTCAGGCCACAATCCTGTCTCGATGAAGATATGGATATGCACTGTGCAAATTAACCTCCAATTAAATTTACTGCCTTCCAATAGTTATCATTCAAGTAAAAACACTCCATATGAAGATTAACTCAAGGTACCAGTGTACTGTTCATATTTAAAGCTGGATCTGGTAAATTAATGCCATTTACATTTCAACATTAAGGCATTTTTCTAAAATTCATCTCCTAAGCAAAAAAAGCAATAAAAATTGAGGTAATTCTGTAGTAGTTCACACTGTTATGTTTGCCAGTTGACACATCTACGAGCACACACGCACACACACACACACAACCGTACCAGTCAAGTCAGACATGCACATGGTGAAAAAAGACCAGAGATGTAATGAGTATAAACAGCTCCATGCTGAGCAGCTGGAGACATCGTAGTCAATGAAAACATCATATTGCCTCCGCCACGTTAAGAAAAACACCACCACGCCACCTTCACCATGGACCATGCCTGTTCTGCTTTGGGTTTGTTTCTAAAGTGAAAGTATGCAAAACTGGCAAAAATTGTGCGATGGAGAAAATGAATGCAGCTTTTCTTGAGAAAAAGCCCACCAAACCACCACCAGGAGTCTGGCGAGAGCGACGGCATCAGAGCAGCACGGAAAGTACCGACAGAAACTCAGCTTCTGCTTCCCAGTGAGCCCTCCACGGGTCACAAACGTAAAGGAGTGGGTCGGGAATAAAAAATGAGCAGCAAGGGTGAGGAAAACAACAGCACCACAAAGGAAAATGGAATGAAAAAATTCTTCCACTCATCAGACTACCCTGTCAGCGAACTGAAACCAGAGAGTTAACGAGATTTCGAGTTTTTAGATAAAGGAGAACTTTAGCACTACAAGGTGTCATTATTGTGATGTGATCACATTCACAATAAGTTCTCAGTTTTGCTATCAAACTGAATATCAGGAACCAGCAAGAGCCTTTTTTCACCATCACCAAGCAACAAGCAAACCGATCCCAGCTCCCTTTCAGAGGACTGCAACATACTGTGGAGATCCAACTTCACACATCCAACACTTCAAGACCTCCACCACCAGTGCTACGCAAGCTCCAGAGAAGAAAGACACCGAGCACCAAGTGCCTGGTGTGAAAAAACAGATTCAGCCCAAGATTTAAACTTGGCAGAGTCAAGGGAACTTTCCGCATAGAGAGAAGAAGAGAGCAAAAGGCAAAGTCCACATTCGATGTGGCATGCATTTAAGGGCAAAGGCAGAGTTATAAATGGGTCTTTTACTTGAAGATATTTTCTGGATGGGGTAGTCTGGATCGGGTCTTGACAGCCATTGGATCATGTAGGTTTTCTTTGAAGGATCAGAAACGTTTCCTTGAATAGAAGAAAAAAAAGATGCAACACAACATAGGTTAGACAGCATTAAGCAGTTGCCCTGTCAGAAGGGGACAAGTTCAGAGAATGAGTGGGCCCCAGTTGAGAAGGAGCCCAGGGAAGGATTATGACCAGGCTGTATGGTTTTGGGCAAAGGGTGCTGTTTGGGGATTTTGCTACAGCTTGTGTGCAGCACTTCCCTGCCAACACTGAAGACAGCCCAAGGGCCAGTTCCCCAGCAGCACTTCTCATGGCAGTGTCACAAATGTCCCCAGAGACAAGCAGTCTAGTTTAGTTACACTGCCTTGTTAAAATCTTTGTATTGGGCACTAGAATTGACAGCTTGCTTCCAATTAATTAGAAATCAAAAGTTGCTCTGAGAGATGCATTGGGGGAAAAAATAAAAATATTAATTACTTAATAATAGGAATATGTGAAATGATCTCACAAGTATCATTTGTGAACAGCTGAAGAGCTAACAAGGATAAAGGCCGTATCGCCCTGGATTAAGCAGGAACAAATTAATTATATCTTTTAAAAACTGAGTTAGATAACCCCTCCAGATAACTTGTGTTTGACTGAATGGAAAAGAAGCCTGGAAGTGTTGACAGAGATGGGGAAAGCAAAGAGGCATCCTTGGTTACCCCCAGCCCAGCAGCCCTTGCCAAGCCCTGCAGGTCTCAGGGGTGCAGGGCTGGACTCAGGCAATGCTGCTCTCACAGGGCAGCTGTCAGCAGCTGGCCTCATCCAGCCTGGGGCTCTCAGCCTGTCCTGGGCCAGGCACTGCTCCCCAGCAGGAGAAGAGAACAACCATGTGCCCAAGAAGCCCATGGGCCACACAGCAGCTTTACAATTTGAATTCTGCTCTAAAGAGGGACTGTGGAGAAGTGTCCACCCAGGGAGACGTAGCACACAAGTATCACTGCGATGAAGGCATTGCAAATAATTAAATTAGTATTTTCTCAACAAGTAACAGCAGCTATAGAAGACAAGGCCTTACTGGGACACGGAGGTAGTCTGCAGATCCGTACGGTCTCTGGTTTGTTCTCCTTGCACAGGCCGAGGGCGTTGTCCCTGGTGCGGCACAGGACCGGGCGATCCTGGGTGCCATTGCCACAGCTGACAGAGCACTGAAAGGACACACAGCAGTCACACCCCAGGCACCCTCTGCAAACCACGGACTGGAAATCAGCCCTTCCATTTTAAATGACTGCCCTTGATTTGAACCCACACAGTGCATTATTTGAGCCACTGCAGCACCTATAGTAGCAAGGCAAGAGGGAGAGCCACTCACTGCTCCTTGCGGTACACCAGTAATTGTGAAATACTCCAAGAACAAGCTTATGGTCTGAGCAACAATCAAACAACTGTACATGCCAGTCGTCTATTCACAGAGCCATCTATTCAAAAATACAGGGGTGGCATTACTTGTCATACCTCATCCACCCAGTCAGAAGTAAATTGTTTGAGACCTCCAGCAAGAGACTGACCTGTGACCAGGGTCCTATTCTCCACTGTGCTGGGCACAGCTCCCTGTTGCAGGGCCTCCTGCCCTCGGGCCGGTCGTTGTTGCAGTACTTGGTGTGCACAGAGCGGTTTGTGTTGTCGTGGAGGGGCTGGATGCAACGCACAGACCGCACTTGGTACCCTGTCTTCCCACAGGATTTGCTGCAAGGCTCCCATTCTCCTGTAACCCATCTGGGTTGGCGAAAAGAGAGGGAGCAGAATAAAATTCAGACTGTTGGTCTGTAACTCTTAAACACAGGTTTAACACGATGTTAATACTAGTTCTAATACAGAAAAAAAAGGAGAAGGTATGAAAAAACCATAAACAGTTGTGGTGAGGGTTATTTGACCGTCCCTGAAATATCATTAATAAGACCTAGATCTTTAATATTACGCCTTCTCATTATCTCTGAGATAAGCATTATTCTTACTTTGCTGTGATTTTCAGCTGCCCTTTCCAAGACTGCACATAAAAATACAATAGCTTTTATGTCAAAAGCAGCCACCCAAGGGTGCTGCTGAGCTTCCCAGGTCTGGGTGCATGAGATGTGCCTTGTCTCATAGTGCAGCATGAACCAGCCGTCCTCACAGCTGGTTCCCACAAGTGTGAAGTCAAAACATCTGGGCTAGAAATGCAGCTCCAGCCTGGCCCACATCTGGGCACTCCATGGACCATATCCCAGGCCATGTTGGACTCCATCTGCTGAAGCCCTGGCAAGCCCAGTGCTGTGAGAGCTGAGCTCGGGCAGATCGGGGTCCTCATCATCATAAATGTTTGGTTGGGGGGAAAGCAACACTCTACTGAAAAACAGAAGGTTTGAGTTCATAACATCGAAATCACTTTGGCCACTGAGAAATGAAACCTATGGTTTGTAATGTGGTGTAGTGGAAAACCTCAGTGATCACCCAAAGGGGCTTGTGAATTACAGCTACAAATTGTAAAGAACTTAGAGAAGAACAACAGGGACATATAGGACCAGAGGAAATTTACCTTGACTACTGAAAGCTTGGTTATAATTAATTAAGTGAATATATATAGCAGTCTGTAAATATTTACAGAGTGCAGAGATCTGCAGGATGGAAATATTGTTCCGTGTAAACAGTATTCATGGGATAAACTTAACCAAAAAATATACATAGTCTGGAGAAACACCCGGAGCTGAAAGAATTGTCCTAAAGTACTCATAAAATCCTGGGTTTAAAAATAGTCAAGAAACAGCACAAAGCACTGCACTACACACTCTGGTTGAACAGAAAGTGACAATTTCACACAACTTTGTCTTTGTAACCTACAGAAATTACACAGCTGTGGAGAAAGGCAAGTGCTGTGGAGCCATGAGTCCTGAGGTGACTTCTGAGACAAAGATGAGTTTTTCCCAGAAGTGAAAAAGGAGCATATTAGTGTAGTGGGTGCCATGGAGCTTTGTAAAACCCCTTAAATAATTGCCTCTCCTATGTACAAGAGCAAAACGCTTGGATGACATTCTACAGAAACAGAGCTAACTGAAACTTCAGGGATCCAAGTACAATTTAGGATTCTATTGAGTCTTTGTGGTACCTGGGTCCAATTATATTTGCAGCTGAAAGGAGAATACAGTCCTTTCCTGAGAGCCTGAGATACAGTTAGGTCATTACTTCAGTTTTCCAATAAATAAACGTTCAACCCTGACCCATGCTGAGTTTATGGGGCATAGTTTCTTGCCTTTTCTCTCTTTCAAATCCTTTTTTTTTTTTTTTTTTTTTTTTTGAAAGGAAGTTAGGAAATATTGTGTGGTATGTTCTATTTATTTGCTGTGATTCCTGGAACATATACTTGGTCCCCAGAGATAAAAGCTGGGATCAACATACTCCTTTCTTGCAGTAGCAGCATGAGGAATATATTAGTCCCACGTGTGGCAAGAATAACCTGCTGCCAGTCACAAAAATCACCTGTAAAATGTGAATTAAAATATTTAAAACATTTGACTATGTAGAGCAAAAATGATGGTACTACAGGCATTTTGTGCTGTACAAGGGCAGCCAGAGAAATCTAACAGGTCAAATATTTTCCCTGTGTTTAAATGTCCAAAAATATGCTGTGAACTTTATGAAGATTTGGATTTGAGAGGCTGGATGACATCAGTTGTCTTATGTACAGCCCTCTGTACATTTGTTCTGACATGGTTAATTCACACTGTGTAAAATCCGCTGGTATCAATCAAATTTATGCCTATTTTCTATTACCTCAAGACGGCCTGAACACAAATGTCTGGATCAAGACAGCGCTTCTTTTCTAATGCAACTTATTTCATAAGTCACAGGAACCAGCAGTCACAGAAAGAGTATTTCTGTGAGCAGAACAGAGCCTGACATCCTCACAGTCCTGGGTCTCTGTAGCGACCATGGAGGTGCAGCCAAAGCCACCTTCCTGAGGTGACAGTGCTGGCTGTGATGCCCCTGCACCCCCAGGGAGCAGGGCTGGGTGCTTACATGGGCTGGGAGCACTCCTGCAGGTTGCACACCCTGCGGATGGGTTTGGGCTTCTGGATCAGCTCGCAGTAGCTCCGATGAACCATCTTGTGGTCTGTCTTCCTGCGGCAGCCATACTTGGTGAATTGGTAGCCTGGGGACAGAAGGACATGGCTCTTACTCTCAGAACTGGCAGAGCTCACAGGGGACTCGAGCTCCGAACAAACTGCGCACACACGGCCAGAGGAGCTGCGGGTGAACGCGCTACCAAAGAGCTGTAAACTACACTGAATAAACGCTTAGCACACAGAGCTAACACCCATAATTGCTCACCCCCTTTATTTGTCACTACTTTAATCAAAAGGACAACACTCAGGATTACAAAAACATTCTACAAACCTGCCCAGCCACAATTTGGTGCCACCTGAGCATCAGCCTGGGGAACAGCAATAGGGTTCACATCTGGACCCAAAAGCAGGACTCTGACATTGCAAAGGCCACAGGATGTGGATTTACAAACGGCTGCCCCATAGCACCTTGAAGTTTGGCACTTTCACAGCTTGGAGACCCTCATCCCAATCTTGCACATTTGTCCAATTTTTCAGTTTCATAAGCATAAATCATAAATGAGCCAGGCCAAATCTGCCACAAACCATTTAAGTCAGATTTTAACCCCATTCACTATTTATTTACCTATTATTTAAATAAAACTCCTCCCATACTCTGGTCTCCCCAATGTCTCGTGGCAATTAATCAATTTGGAATGGTCTGGGGTTTTGTTTTTACCTCCTCCACAAGGTTTTGAACACTGGGACCATTTCTTCAAAGCCCATTCATATGACACTGAAGTCTCTTCCAAAACATTATTGTTATCTACATTCAAGGAATCTTCATGGATCATATACTTGTAAGTCAAAGATATCTTCGCACCACCGTGAGGAATCACCTAGAAAGCAAAGCAGATGTAAGGAAAAAAGATATGAACGACTGATATCGGGAGCTGTGTGAGATGACGTGAAATAGTGATCATGGCTCACATATAGAAACATCCCCAGAGGGATTTCAACCTTTTAGCTGCACTCACCATGTTTTTTCCCTGATGAAAAAGTATCTCTATCATTATGACACAGAGTTTCTAAACTGCATATTAAGAAACACTGTTGTTGATTTAGACTTATTTTCCTTGCCAGCATTGGACTGATTTCATGATCCTAAATTTTTTCCATATCCCATCATAAAGGAAGGAAATTTTGTACTGAAATGATAATGGATAGTTCCACTAAAAGACAAAGCAAATTTAACTGCAGAGATAACTGAAAGTGGCAAAGAAAATTGCTCATATTTCTGATAAAACACAAATATTCTTATGATAGTCCTGGAATTCTGCAAAGCTTTTTACTTAATCTTGACAGAAATATAAACTATTTAGAAAGAGGTTTTGTTATCACACTGCACGAAGACAAATGCAAGAGTGAACTCAGTGTGAACAAAGTGCAAAATATTGGCCCTTTAGAAACAAAATATTTATTTTCTTTGAAGTTCAGCTGGTGTAGATCAACACATTACAGTTGTTTTCAGGGGGATGCTAAATCAACTTACCCCTGCTCATTGATGTTTGTTGTTTGCTGGTTTGCAATGAAAAAAGAAAATATTTGGGTGGTTTGGGGAACTGTGGGACTGGCTGTGCCCTGGAAATGGAGCTAGGAAGCACAAGAATCCTGCATCTGCCTTTGCAGGATACATTTTCAAAACATGGATGGGAGAAGGAGCTATTAGATCTAGCTGATATGAACCACTTTGACCTTTTTCTGACTAATGCTCCCATGTCAGGTAGGATAAGTGAGGTTCAGAGTCTTTACTCAGGGGCTGATTGCTAGGCCATCCACAGGAAATAATCAGGACAGCTGGTTGCTCAACACATAACCCTAAATTATGACAACTTTCATACAGAGCAATGAATTAGGAGAATGGAATTAAAATACATCTTCTATTGTCTTATAATTAAAGCAGATGTCTTCTTGTAACTCACAAGAGGAATCTGAATTGTTTGCTAGCCCATCACGGCTCTGTAACCCTGACACTGTGTTCCATGGAAGGTGGTTTTCATTTGACTTACCAGAATAACTATTCCATTACGCAGCGGCCCCATGGTCTGCACCGTTTCTCTGTCATCATCGTTCCGATATTCCCACTCCACACCCATGTCAATAAATACTTTAGAGTCTGGCACATAGTTGTCTTCACTTAGAATGAATTTCCCTGTTTCACGATTTTTAATAGCTGGGAACAACACAAGGAAAGTGAATATGAGAGATTCGTGTCTAATCTCAAGTTTTGTTCCGCTCATGCCCCAGTGGAAGAAGCTGAAAAGGCCAATGTGCATTTTCCCTCTGTTCCCTCACAGGTTTGGAAAGACTTTTTCAGGTGTTTCACTGAACTGCCAATGCTTTTCTGCTCAGTTCCAGAATCATCATTGTCCTTTTCTTTCCTTTTTCATAGCCTGCCTTGCCAGAGAAATGAGGCCAGCATGGCTGCACCACAGGGGTCCAGCTGCCTGCTCCCATCTAACAACTTCTGAATCCACTGGCCAAATCCAAGCCAATTTGAGAGCCCGTGGGGGTCCCAGAGCTATTGAGCTCTTTCACAGGTTGTAAGGCAGCTCAGGGGTCTGTTACTGCTCCATCAGAGAAAGGCTACTGGGCTAACCCCCAGCAGGTCTCCACAGTGAGACAGAGACACTAGAAATGGTATTAATTCTCCTGCTCAGATCCAGTCCTGACACCAACACAGCCCTGTTAAGCTCCTGCTGCTCTCCTGCACACAGAGCCTGATCCCTCTGCTTCATCTCTCACCAGTGCTCTGTCCTTCACCCGGAGGGACTTCAGCCACCACCTCTGTATGAGGACAGGTTTTCACCTGAGATGGAAAATTTGCCCTCCTTGTGGGAAGAAGTAGGGACTGTTTGTTATATAATACCAGATTTAAACTCCATTCTCTGTCTGGCAGCTACCTGAGCATCCTGCACCCTGGAATACAGCACAGGGAAATAAAATTGCTAAACAAGTTTCCTAACTTAATAAACTTAGAAAAGGTATGTGGAGTGGGTGGGTAATGGGTAAACAAATGTACAAACACATTGTCAGCCTCCAGAGACAAAAATAAACACCAGAAAAAAATTATTCCAACTTAAAGTTTTCCTACTTGTTACTTACCAAGATTATGAGCGGTGGCATCTGTTTCCTGTATAAGTAAATGTCGCGCACCAGCAGGAATTTCAAACATCTTAATGTACCCTATATTGTAGTATTTGAAAAGATAGTTATGATTAATATGCCACAAACAGGAAGGGTCAGTCTTAGGTTTTTAAATAAACCTTATTTTCTGAAAGCAGGGTGTATTAAACAAGATGAACCCAATCCAGCATTAGTCCCATCCCCATTTCTGTGCCAGATGATGGAACATAACAGGGACAAAGGGCCTTGGGTCAGAAGAAAGATGCCATAAGTATCATCAGCAGACTTTACTAGAGACTAAAATGGGTTTTGAGTGCCATATGCAGCCACAGAGACCACACAATCTCCCGGCTGACAGTGCCTGATGATGACATATTATTGCAGCAGTGACAGGGACAGAGGAGCTGGGTGACTTCAGCAGCACAAGGAAGTCCACAGCTCTCCAACAAGGAGCAGGGAAGCCATCAGGCCCTGGCATCAGCAGCTTTAACTGATCACTCGACAGAAGTCTTATTTTCAAATTATAAACACATCTGGAAGTAAGTCCAGATTGTTTATTTGAATTAATGATGCTGCAAATGATTTGTAATTGCCCTGGTACTTTCCATGAAACAGAAAAGATCAAGAAAAAATACCCTGAATTCCCCAGAACGAACCACATTGAATGTACTGACCTTGCTTCTTTGGTACTCTTGAAAATGTTCTTTTCACCACTTTGCAGTGGGAATTATCTCCTCCGCAGACACCACACTTATCTTCCTGCTTCGTGGAACCTATGACCCTGTCACACCCAACTTTCTGTGCACAAAAGAGAAAAACAGTCATTGTTAGTTATCCACCCTTCGATTCATGCACCAAACCTCAGATTCTGCTTCAGCAAAGCAGCACACCTTGTAGTATTCTCCTAGAAGATCAACACCTAAACAGACTTTAATACTTCCAGCAATAGCTGTCAATTGGGTGATTATACTTTTATCTTACGCTTCGCAGTAGTTCTCTTACTGAAGGAAAGCACCACGGTTAAGGAAAAGCTCTTAAGCCCCAGCTTATCTTAAGGCAGATGCTCAAATTCCAGGAGAATCTAGGCATCTATATGGGGATAAGCAGCTCCACCAGGGCTTTGCTAGTCAGAGACTAATTCCTTTGAAAGATGACCTGCAGCAGATCCTGACTTAGAGGAACTGTCATTGATTTTTTAAAAATAGCATGATCAAATACAGAAAGAATGCACATCAGCCATATCCTAACACCACTTTCCTTGAAAGCTGCTGTGCGTTCCTGTTTCATTGTACATTCCACCCCCACTAAACCTCAGCAGAAAAAGCTTTCCTTGAAAGCTAATTGTAATAGCTCATCTTAAAATACTGCATGAAATATTACTTGTGTAGGTAGGTGCTTTTGGAATCGAGTCACATGCATGGCAACTGTGAATAATCACACATAATATTGTGACAATAATCCTAATGAAATCTCCTTATTGCCCAAAGTGTTATTATACTTAGTCACTCTTGGAGAGACACACTCAAGGCATAATTTTGTTTTCCCGATCCTGAGCTCTGAAACAAGCCCCCAGACACTCACCAGGCAGTCCCCCCGCACGCAGATGCTGTAAGCATCCTTGTAGGAGCAGCGGGTCCCGTCGTGCACCATCCTTTTCATGTACACCACATCCCCTGTCTCCTTCGATTCGCAGTACAGGTGGCACCTCTCCTTAGCTGGAAAATAAAATGCCCCAAATGGTGCATGTTCAGCTCTCAGTTTGATCTCTGATGCTGTGAGCAGCACTTTCAGTAGCGTTGGCTCTCCCTTCTTCCTTGCACACATCACAGAGCCCAACGTGGTACCCATAAATCATTGATGCTTATCCCCTTTCAAAAATCCTGTGATCTCTTGGAAACTGCTGAATCATAAAGCATCCACGTGTCACCATTAGGAGACAGAATAACAGATAAAAATAGCAGAACATTGACTTTGATGGGGAGATCTATTTAATCCTTCGCAGATGACGCAATCTGGCAGAGCTTTCCTCAGTTTGCTGCACAACTACCTGTGAGAGATGCAGGTTTCTCCTGCACTGTACTTAAATCTGAAAAAAAATGCCAAAGTAACTTTGCCATTAAAAGCAGCTGCTCGACACTGAGTGAACCTGGCATGCAAAATTTCTTCAGAGACAGCTGGGCCGTAGCATTTCATCCTAACCACAAAGTTAATTTTCCCTCATGGTTGTACTTGTATTTATGATAATTTAAACCATTAAAAAAGACAATATGTCAAAAAGATTCAGACAAAAACCAATTTTTTACTGCTAACACATGCACAAACAGCCAGACAAGTGGTATTTTCTCTAATCTGTTCCAAAGAGCTAAGAATAAAAAATAAAGCTGAAAATGCCTAGTCAATGGCTGAGTAAAGTTGTATTCCACTAGTGTATTTCATTTTATCCATGTCTCTTGCTGTCCTCAGTCCCACAATAGCATTCACTATGCTTTCCTTGGCACTGAAGAGCAGATGGACTTTCTGCTAGATGAAACAAATAGAGATTCTGCTGTTTTAACATGATTTAAAGTTGGAACACTTTTCCCACCATTTGAAACAATAACGACATTTCCATTATAGCAGTTCAGCTGAAATAAATCTTCACAGGCCCTTTGCATTCTTCCCCTGTACAGTTCCATGGCCTCTGCCCTCTTTTTATAAAGTCCTTGTTATTTCTGTGGATGTCCTCAAGGCCACTGGGTATTTGTACATCAGAGACCTTTGTTACCACTCCTAAATGATGCAGAGAAGTCACGCCAGAAATCCAGGGTCTAGTCTATTAAAACAGGTACTTTTTTGGTGCGAATTCTTAGTAGGAGACTATTAAGATCATAATAACAACAGATCCACTGTATTTGTGTGTGTTAGAAACGTTGAGCTGTGCACAAGATCGAGGTGTACACCACCCCCGGGTTTGCAGCCACCCCCACCCCACACATACCATGCATTCACTGCATGTGATTAAATGAAAATATCAGCAGGTCTGACTGGGTGCCAGCAACTCTGTACAAGTGCTTTATTTTAGAGATGGTTCTGCTCCCACTGCTCCATGGGAACAGTGACTGTGCAAGTGCTGTTCAATTAGACCCCGTTATTGCAAAGAATTATTTTCTTCCTATTCACTGATGCTGGGCACAGCAGAGGTGCAGGAGCATGGATGTGATGGTGTGCCTGTCCACTCCCTGCTCTCTGTGAGTCCTTCTCATTTAACTGAGGCTGGGAGCCCACGGCCAAAGGCACTCCCTGCTGCCCTGGCAGATGCACAGCGCAGGAGTCTGTGAGCACGGCGGGGGTGAGGACATGGGGAGCAGGAGACAGGCCATGGCACAATTGGGATGCTCAAGGACACGCTGGGCTGTGCCCCAGCTCAGTGCCTTTTCTCTGCCCACAGCATGAGGTTCTCCTCTCTGTTCCTATCCCCTGCACAATGTGTCAGACACGTCCAGCTGAGCTGTGTGTGAAGTGTATGGATTTATGTCACTTCTGAGCCACAGCTGCATTATCTGCACAAGTATGTCTCTGATATGCCTTGTCCTTACAAAAGGGAGTTTTAAATAGATTGGAGTTCAAGCATAAGCTCGTCTCTGGCCTTGTTTTCACACAAAAGCTGTTCCCTCTAATAACCCTGCACAGGTAAATGTAACTCTCAAGGTGTCTGCAGCTATACCATAGTTATATGGGAAACCAGCAGTGCCCAGGGATCAGTGCTCAGATATCAATGAGCTGATTTCTGACCCAGAAGCCATTAAATTTAATAGAAAAAAATCTGCTTTGTTTCAGTGGTCTTTGCAGCAGACTACTCCAAAGGCTAATTCATAAGCAAAGGTCCTGCAGGCCGCAGCCTTCATCCCCTTACCCTGTGCCGGCAAAGCTATTTCATGAAATTAAGCTGTGAGGCTGTGTCTGTGCCTTTGAAAATCCCGGACTGGCCAAGATGGCATGAAAAGAATGAGGCAACTCTGAGAACTGTTTGGGAAGAAAGTCAGGCAAATTAATTATAAGGAATTTGCTATTAATTTCTGGCAGAGTATCCTCTCACTGGAATGCAAAATGATTCACCCAAAGTGACCCTTCCCAGTGATGGGAGCTGGGCTGAGGACAGGGTGGGTGCCCAGAACTTGCCCCTTGCCAGACCAACCCTGCCCTCAAGACTTTGTCATTCAAGTAAAGTGACAGGGTTCAAAAACAGCGAGCAGCCCACACTGCCCATTCAACAAGTTGAGGCTCATTGCCCTCTTCCTTTTTTTTTGGTGAAACATCTCAGTGTGCTTTCTGGCAAGAGCAGACACGGCCCAGATCAACCAGCTGCGCTTGCATCGACAGCTAAGCCGAGGCACCACCAGCAACAGGAACATTTTTGTTCTGGGTGGTGATCTCTGCCAAGAGGCCACAGCATCAGCCTGACCTTGCTGGTTGAGAGCCAGCAGCCATCCAAGCCAGCACCTGCTCCAGCAGTGCCAGCAGCATTCGCAGGGAGATGCCGGAAAAAACTGGAAACTTTTCTCAGAATATTCTCTGAGTTCCTTGTACACTGCAGTTTGGGGACTTCCAAAATCATGGCTGGAACTTGGTGTTTAATAGTTCTTAATGGATTGTAGGACTGTCAAGAATTTTTCTAAATAATTTCTGAAACTTTCTGGCATCTGCAACTTCCTGTAGCAGTGAATTTCAGGATAATGAGATGCTTTGTATTATACTAAATCCTTCCTCTTATTTGTTTTAAATCTGCCACCTGATAATTTTATTTGATGTTCCCAGGCTTTGTGTTATGAGAAACGGAATAATCATTCCATGTTCAGTCTCTCTGGGCCACTCACAATTCTGAAACTCTAACTTCTCAATCTACACCAATGCTTTTCCAGGGTGGAAAGTCCTGGTTTATCCAAACTCTCCTCATCCAGAAGTCATTGTTTGTACTCACTTTATTCTGGCCTTTCTGAGCTTGTCTGTGTGTTTTTAGCAGCGTGGGCAGCAGTGAGATGGGCACTGAGCTGCATTGGCTGAGTATTTAAAGTGCAGACACAACGTGCAGGCACAGAGAGACAGATCAGTGTTCCCCATCTCTCCCTTCAGTCACTGAACTGATTTTTCCTAAAGCTATTCCCCACTCTCAGCCTTTCTCTTCAGAGCCCACCTTGTGTACAGATCCATACACACACACACATCAGTTTTTACCCCATGTCCATTACTGGCATTCATTAACACCAAACTTCCTTTGCCATCTGCTGCCGTTTAATGCCACAAGGTCCTTCTGTAGCTCTCAGAGTGGGCCATCCTCCTGTGCAAAACCATTCCCTTTTATCTCATGACAGCTCAGTTTAACAGCTGCCATAGGGGAACAGAATCCTGTTTTTTGAAAATCCAAGTACATTGTCTGACCTGGATTCGCTCATACACTGATACTCACTGATCCCTCCAAACAACTCCTAACAGATTTAGGAGGCACAATCTCCCAGGAAGATGTTTTACCCCTTCCTTTATAATTGTTATTCATATCTGCAATTGAGTTTTCATAGGAAAGGGGCTGCTCACCATCGACATGCTCATAGGGGAGCCAGTGGTGTTTGGTGTTCTGGTACTCAAAGAAAGGGTCCCACTGGCGGCACTGCTCCTCTCGGAAATCCTCCAAGTCCTTGGGACAGTCCTGAGTGTTGCACAGCTGGAACTCATAGCTCGGCCCCACACACGTGCGGCCTCCATTGGCAGGACTGCGACAGGGAGAGAAACCCATGGTTAGTTTTGCCTTTGTCTCGTTAATCAAGTGTCTATCAAACCTTTGGAGGACCAATTTATTTCCCAGTCACGCCAGCAGGCACTTGATGAAGCCAGGGCTGTATTTCTGATATGGAAAATACATATTTCCTTTCAAAACCCACTGTCGCTATTCAGCTCTTAAAAAGCAACTTCCGCAAGTAGAGGTTCAAACCACTTGAAAAAGGCAAGAAAAGTAATTTTCTTGGTGTAGCCTGGAAAGCAGAAGCAGCAACTCATTCCCATTCACCCCTAGTGCAGCAGCAAAGCCAGAGCAGCTCAGCTCGGTGCTGTGCCCCCAGGCAGATGTGCACCAGATCCCTGGCACATCTGGCAACACAAGAACTCAGGACCTGCTTGCACCCTTTTCCAGGAAACACAGAAAACATTTTCAATAGTACGTTAGGCTTTTCCAACATGTAAATAGATTTTACAACTCAAACTGTGCCCACAATTATAAAGGTCACTTCCCTGTTGCCAAAGTAATAAAGGCTGAAATGAGAACTGGCAATTTTTTTCTTAACAAAACAATTTCCATTGGAAAATGCTGCTTCATAAAACTCAATTTAAAAAAAAAAAAAAGATAAGATGATTTTTAGCATTAGTCAAGTTCAATGGCTTTATCAACAAACCAAGAAATTCAACATTAAAAATATTCTCTCTGTTAAAATAATCTAATTCCAACAATTGTTTTAGTTCTTGCTGTTAAGATCTTGACATTTTGTGATACCACACTAAGATAGCAATAATTCAACATTTCATACACTTATATATACCAATCTTTATTAATATACTTTACTTCCACTGTTACTGAAATGGAATCATTCTGCATTATCTAGATGACCCATATGTAAGTTATTAAAGCAAGACAATTCAAAATTCCTAAAATTAACTTTGGGGAAAGTTCTGATCTCAGGAGCTTTGTTCCAACTTGGAATGAAAAGAGTTTGAAAATATTTTAAGACCTTCTTGTTGAAACACCCTAAAAGGTGGATTAAATAAAACTTTTAAAAAGTTTTTTTTTTAAATCCAGCAAATCACAGCAATTATGTCATACTTACATTTTAAAATTAGGTATATAGGGCCCTAAACTTTTACTTATGCTTTACACAGCAGTGTGTTAGCACTTTCAAGATCCTTGTAACTGCATAACCAGTTCAATGGATGGATAAACTGAGAAATAAAAGATGATTCATGACTTGCTAAGGGCCAAAAGTAGAATTTCTGACAACTTATACTATAGGTCAGGTTTAACAAGCACCACTCAGCATCCTTTACTGCACTGGTCATGCCCTGAGGATCCACACCAGGGGAACACGGGGGTGTCACTTACTGGGGGTTGTCACACTGCCGGGTCCTGTACTTCACCCCAGTGCCACACGTGCGGGAACAGGAGCCGAATTTACTCCATGCCCCCCAGTGTCCATCCTGCTTCAGGATGTCTGGTGTGAGCCAGATGCAGTGACCTTTGAAGCAATGCTGAAAGAGAGAATCAGATGTCAGAATGATTAGATGATTAACTTACATCAGATGAGAAGCTGTTGTACCACACTTTATAATTTTAGGCACAAAGTCTGGGGTTTTTTTCACCTCTCCAGCTGAAAGTAGAGGGATTCACTGTCAGATTATGCCTATGATCCCAAACGCACTCAGATTTTGTAAATTTACACGTTCAGCATGCACAGGTGTGCGTGCAAGTTTCAAGCCTACCACGTTTGTTAAACTGCTCTCAGTGTTCCGTTCCCTCATCACCTGTCTGCAGTGGGGATTTCATTAAAGGGAAATGGCAGAATCCCAAATCTTGGAGGCTAACAGTAGCATCCTGCCTCCACCATTGTCTGCAGCCTCTCCAGGCAGCACTCTCAGGAGCTCTGGCCACAGCAGCATTCTGCCCAGCCACTCCCAAAATCCCAAATCCACACACATGTTCCTACAATAAATGCGAGCAGCAAAGTGTCATGAAATTAAAGCAAGCTCACATTGTAGACATTAATGCTACTAAATAAAAACTTTTGCAGTGTTTCCCTAGAGATTTCATAGTAAACCTGACCAAAATACAGGACCAAAATTCCTTAGGGAGCCGCCCTGGACAGTCCTAGTGCTGCACAGTTCACCACACCCTACTACATTTTCTCCTTTCTTTTACCTGGTTTTTAATACAGTCATTCTACAGCAGTTGAAACAGAATTTGCTACATTCCCCAAACCATTAAGGTATTTATTTTATTTCTTTAAGTGCCTTCATAGCTCCAGTACTGATCATCTCTACAATCATCTCCTGTTAAAAAAACCTGTCAATGCCTTTCTACCAATTTCTCCAGTCCCTAATCAAGGAATTTTTTTCCCTGCTGAAGTCAGAGAGAATTCTTCTCAAGGATCACAAGATTCTGGCCCCTTCTAGTACTATTTCTGCTTTCATAAAAGTCTACTGATGAAGTGTGGGTGCTGGAAAATATATTCCAGCAAACAAACGACTTTGCATGAGACTGTCACAGTTTGTCTGCGTTAACGTTTACTGCCGGGATGAGAGCTCTGGCTCAGGAGCACAGATGGCTGCAACAACAAGTGAAATCAGTCACTTACTTTCCTTAACATTCCAGTCAACAACAACATTTTACACAGCTTAACAAGCCCTGGAACTCAGGAATTTGGCAGGCTGCACAAGACAAGCATATGGCTAAATGCATGCTGCCAGCAAAAACAAAATCAGAAGATATATAACAGGAGAGCGTTCTTGAGCATAGAGCGATTAGTGATCTGGAAGGCAAATTTAAAAGTGATGGATAATCATTAATAATGCTGAATTTAAAGAGAGAATGGTGTCAAATGGTGACAAGGCACAGCTTACTGATTCGTTAATCTGCTCAGTGCCTGGCTCTTTATTCATACAATTTATTTTGGTGCTGATTTGGTTGGACAAGGAGTAGAAGAGAGAGTAGAAATCAGGTTTCAACTATTTTTTTCTTTCCTATGACTTCAGATACTTGAAGTCAAAACCTATTAAATAGATGAGTTACCACAAAGCCAATTATACCAATCCTGCTCCAGAGCTGTAATGGGCAGATTTTTCTTAGATGTTTGACAGAACAAGAGATAATTCAGCAAAGCATGAAAGAAATGCAAAATGCTAATATGTCCTTTGCTTTTTTTGGTTTTGAAGCTCAGGGCTGTACCCTTCAGGGACTGTTTACTTATGGCTTTCGAGAGGTTTGTTTGAACAAACAGTTTGAGTCGTGGGGCCCTGTGCAGCCAGGGAACCATTCAGGGATGCGGGGGAAGCTGGCAATGCTTCAGCTTGTCAATAGAAATTTCAGCTGGGCTTGGAAGCAGATGTAAAGTGACAGCTCCTGATCTGTGCTTGCTCACACATCCTTTTATCAGGGTGCTGCATCTCTCAGGTGTAAGCTCCACAGCAGCCACCAAATCCATTTCAGGAGTTATTTAGCCTATGTTCATTATGTGATGATCCAGAATCCAGTGCTTGGACTCGTGGAGGAGAGGGAAAGATGTGATGACACTGTATTTCCCAATCTCTTTTCCCTGTTCTAGTCAGGAATAGAGGGATGTAGGTTTGCAACAACCTCTAATAAATCCCTCTCTGACAATGAGACTGGTCCCTGAACTGGAAGGCAAACATGGAAAAGTGTTACTGAGTTTGCTGTGTCAAGGAAAGAGCAGCACTGATTTCTGCTGGAGAAGCTGGTCAGATGCTGATTGTTGGGAAGCTGAGGCAGAGCTATTAGGAGAGAAGCATTTGTGTAAAATGAGTCACCCACAGCTCTGCCTTTTTTTGTGGATTAAGAGAAAGGAGCCTACAGAAAACAAAATGATTCACTAATGAATCTTACTCTGTGCAGACCCGTGCAAGAAAGTGCATGAGAAGGTAAAACCACAGACAGAGCAATCTCCAGTGTAATAAAGAAAGTTAAAGCCAGCCTTTCCTATTGCTACCACATTAACTACATAATGAGGTGGAAAAGAGCCAATTTCAAGCACTATTCCCTTCATAAACGGGGGTTTCACTTAAAGAATGAAGCATATTAAATCAGTTTTTTTTAATGAGAAAAAAAGGGTAAATGCAAATTGTTTTCTTAGTTGAAGACAAGATGACTTCTTGCAGTCTCGCCTATTTCTCTGGCAAACAAGACAGTCCAAAACAAGTGCAATTTCCAGGAGAGGAAGCTTAAATTTCTTGCAGTAAAACATTCCATTGCTGTTTTCAGCAGTTCTTTGAAACAACTGCTGTGGACTGCCAAAAAAAGAGCCAGTGTGTTCCTGTGGGATTAACACATCTGCAAGTCAATTTTCCAAGAAAAGATGTGAAGATCTTCTGTGGGTATCTCTAAATATTTTATATTGGGCAGCAGTGGGCACCTCTCTGATCTCCTCACCTGACACCCGAGTTATCTCCAAAATAACCCTTTTTATTGCACCATGGCTGGGGGTCCTCAGCCCCCTCACGCTCCTGAGATCCCATCAGGAGAGGGTTACTTATTTATTGGTGCTCTGCATCACACGCAGGCTGGCCCGCTCTGCTCCATCTGCTTGAGAATAATTAGTTGCAAGGGATGAACTGAAAGTTCCAACACTAAAGACTTCCCTGAGCCAGTAAAAGTTTCTTCAGTGGAGAATCAAGTATTCTCCCTGTTTCTGTGGTGACTAACACAGCACACACTCACCCATCTGTCTCCTGTCTCCGAGAGAAGCTGAGGTCAGCTTTCTCAGTGGGAAATTATCTGGATTTGCTTTGAGCACACATTAGTGTTTTCAGAAACCTTTTTTCTTGGTCCATTTTTCTTCTCAAAAGTATCTATTTATTTCAATATTTAATCATTCGCTTCCTTTCCTGACAGAGTAAAAAATCATTCCAAGTTTGACTCAGATCATCTCATTAGCACAGTGCAAGCAAAGAGAAGACCTGCTAGGTCTGCGCTGGATCCTTGGCACAGAAGCCAAATCCAAGAGCAACATCAGCTTGGTTGGCAGGGCAGCTACCAGAGGCTCTTACCTCTCTCCAAGAAAAGAAAAAAAGGAGGCTCAGGTGGTGCAAACCTTGATGTTAGTCATTGCAGCAAGCAGATGGACCTGAGCATGTGATCTCCCTGCATGAATGACTCTGGGGTTTATTTCTGCCCTGTGGAGAGCAGTTAGCTACTTCAGCCGACATAAAGGCCTCCCCAGAAGAGCAGTATTTTTAAAAAATGGGAAAACAAAAACTGATGATATATTTCTGAAGTTTGCCTGGAGTCAGAAGCCTGAGGCTAATGGTAGAGCTGACAGAATTGTATACAAGTAAATAAATTATCAGCTGACAGCATATGTTTTCTTTCAATGTACAGAATGCCGGGCAGAGTTAAACTTTGCGGTTATGTCTTGTCTGTATGGTTTACTATAGCAATTTATGGAGTGTCTTTGACTCCGCAGTAAGACTCTGAACCTCCATGTGCTTAACTTTACACACTGGAGTTATTTCACGGAAGTTAATGTGAACATTGAAAGTGGTTGCATCATCAAAGCTTCACAAAACTGATAGAATCATCCCTCATGCTATTGAAAACTCAATCTGGTTTTTAAAAATCAAGCTGGGAGCAATATAAATTTTTCTATTCCTTTAGGATTCTGTCAAAATAGTCGTTTTCTTTTCTGGCTGGGAAGCTCCAGGAGAATATGTTGTTGTTTGGTTTTTTTTTTATATCCAGCAAATTATTAGTTTGCTGCCAATTAACATAATGGTTGCTCAATATCTCCATTTGCACAAGAAGACTTATTAAGAAGTTTTCTAAATGGCAGAACCTCACTCTTTTGGTAACTTAGTTCAAAGAGCCACGTGCACAGAAGAGCTTACATATATTTACATAAATATACACTTATCTGCACACATACATACATACACACATCTAGACAGCATTAGAAAGCCTAATCTTCCCTTTTGAAGGGTCAGTGCCTGGGTCCAGGACACAGCCTGGGTGTGCAGAGACATGGCCCTTATCAGCCTGCCTGCCAAAAATATGCTACAAATTTCATGTCTGCCATATGGCTGTTCTTGCCCCTTGACCATCAGTTGGGAAGGAGGCATCTGGACTGGATTCTCCTCAATGGCATCTGCTAAATTTGGGATCAGTTATCAGTTATGTGAACACCAGCCCTAGGTGAGAACATCCACGCACCACACGCCGCGTTCGCCTCCCCAGCACCACTTTCATTTCTGGCACCCTGTCCCCTCAGCTGCAGCAAAGCCAGGATGTTTCTGTGACACATCAGCAGTGTTGTGATTGGGTTTGAGCTTAAAATAGGCCCTGGGAATTAGTGGTATGAAATTACAAAAACTGCAAGTCTCTAAAGTGGGAAACAAATGAATCTTTCTCAATCAACATCTTTAATTGCTTATGTTTCTGTACTTTTCTTTTCTGGTGTGATTCCAAAGAAAATAGTGGATCAGGTTTGAAATTATTTTCCTCCTTCTCAAGTGCTGATGAGGTATCATGGGATATGTACCTGAGAGGAAGCTGCCCCACAGCAACTAAGCCCCAGCCTTGGGCAATAAATGCATTTTACAGCCCTGTGCATTCAGGCAAGAGCCTTGGTATTGTCCCAGTTGGTGAAGAGAGTGAACAGGGGAAGGAAAAATCAAGGGCAGGGAGGAAAAGCAAAGGAACAGATGTAAAAGCATTGATCTGATGTACCTGTATTAAAAACACCAACATCTAATAAATACACTGGTCAAACGCTGAGCTCAGATACATAAAGTCAGCTATATAACCTTCATAACTCACAGTATTTAAAAAAACCCAAAACATTTAGTTCAGACTGCTGAGCTTTATCTAATAAAATGGTTTTCATTTTACAACATTTTCTCAGGTCCTTCTGGAAGGTGGCAGCAAGTTTATTTATCAAAAAAACTGGGACAGCTCCCTTGAGAATAAAACAGTCAGAGTCCTATCATCTACTGAAACTTCAGAATGTGCACATACTCTCTTGCATCTCTGCTGAGCTCAAAAGCCTGGCTGTCTGCACAGCTTGCTGAAGCCTTGGATCCCAAGTTCCAGTCCAAAGAAAATTTTTACAGCTGAGTTGCATAATATCCTGACAAACTGTTTATAATGGAAGCACTGACAGATCCTTAACTGTAGGGTTACAAATTCCTTTTTTCTCCTCATTTCTGTTCAAATACTAATATGAATGAATAGTTCAGGGAAGAGGGTGATGCAACAAAATGGAATATAACTGTATTTTTCAGTTGGGGGTCATGAATATTTTTAATGTAAAAATCAAGGTAAAAAAAAGTGTATCTAAATAAGTTGTCTAAGATTTTGGATTGTACCCTATTTTATTTTTTTTTTAATAAGAAGCAAAGCTGTTATAACAGGAATAATTTAAAGAAAAGAAAACCAGAAGGGAGTGGTTTATATAGAGCATGACTTGCTGGGGAATTAATTTAACACAATGTTTTCATAAAAAAGACTTTTCAAACCATAACAGCAGCTGCTAATACGGTTCATTTATCGCATAAATGATGTCATACATTGGGTTATAAAAAAAAACCTTTCCAAGTAGCGACATCTTCCTCTCCCCCTCAGTCACTGCATCCAAAGCCCAGGGAAGCCAGATTTTTTTCAGCAGACTTCAAAGGAGTTGGAGTTGAGACCCACTCTGAGCAGAGTGTGATGTCCACAGAGGATAATTGGGGCTGGGAGCAGCTCCAGCATGGTGCCTTTGCGGCCAGAGCTCTCTGAGCCTTTGCCACCTCACACCATCCCTCCACAGCTCCCCTTGGCTCTCATCAAACCAGCAAATCCACCTCCACAAACCTGCCCTTCTCCCCTCACAGTCCCTCTGGGCTGTCATGTTGGCTCTCTCCAGCTGGCACTCAACTCCCACGTCCATCCTTTCCCTGCGGGAAGCTCCAGTGGCTTGGCTGTGTGTGCAGCCCCCACTGCTCTGCACCCCCGCCATGGGAGCCCAGTCAGCACCACGGCAACACTGCTGACACAAGCACAACACCCTGACCTCAGAGAGTCCTAGCAGAGCGGAAACTTCCCCATTTTTGGCTTTGCCACAGAGACTTGCACAGAGCCATCTGCAGATGCTGCCATGACCTGCCCGAGGATGGGGTTTAATGGTCCCAGAGTGGCCATGCAGGACTTGGCCCTGTCCCTGTGCCAATCCTTGTCCCTGTGTCCTCTCCTCAGGCTGCTCAGAATCACAGAATATTCTGAGTTGGAGGGGACCCAAAAGGATCATTGAGTCCAGGTCTTGAGCAAATGGCCCATACAGGGATCAAACCCATGTGTTATTAGCACCGTGCTCCAACCAACCGAGCTAAGGCTCAGCACTTCACTTGCACTCAGGAGTTTGCCCCACATCTTAGCAAACCTCAGGTCCTCCAGACAGGTTCTTCTCTTGTTCCTCCTGAATTTGAGGGGAGCACCCCCAGCCGCACACAAACACCCCTGAACACACGTGGGTGCACAGGGCACCAGCTCTCACCTTCCCTGGTGCACACATGGTCCCGTCCAGCGGAGGCCCTTTCTTTGTTTTGCAGAAATAGGGGTTCTCGGGGTGGCTGCACCACAGCTGCTTGCAGGGATCAAATGTACGGAACTGGAACACAGGAAAAATCAGAGTGGGTGATGCTTTGAGAGAGCTCCCACTGGAAACTGCAAGAGAAGCTGCAGATGGGGGGGGTGGTTCCTTTCCTGGGTGTAAAATGCCAGCTGTTAGCACGGATTCCTGAGGAGCACAGTGATGTCTGTGGATTGAATATTTGAGCTTTCATACAGAATCATGGCTCTGAGGTGAGATCCCACCTGCATGCGATGGAATAAAGTCAGGCAGAAATAGTTTAACACAAGTGACCAACCAGTTTCCCCAGGCAGTGACACACACACTGCCTTTTCTCACAGCTTCTCCAAATGGGGCTGCTTCATTCAGCAAACAAAGCAAAAAATCCTTGTGCACCCATGGGAGATGGAAATGAGCTGCTCAGACTGTAGCTCAGCTGTTGTAATCCTCTTCTTAGGGGGACGGAAATTTGAGATCAGATCCCCAATCCAATGAATAAATCAGCATTTTACCTACAGTGTAAAGGCCTCTATAGGACAGGATGAGAATCACCCATCCCAAAACATACTAAAACATGATCTCTGTACATGCTTTTGGCTATTTTGAACAAAGAACAATAGAAAGCCTCCATCTCCCAGGCTCTGGAGAATGGCTGTAAGAAAAGATTCTCTTTGGCTGGGACATTCTTCCAAGGCAGCATCAGTGAGAATTGTGTCAAGCCACAATACTACAGCTCATGCTCTAATGGTTCTCATCCATTATCTAGGGACACTGCTCGGCACATATATTCCTGCAGATGGGAATGAAAGCAGAAATGTTATGTGTCAGCAGCTGCCACTAGCTGAAAACATCTCTTTCCATTTAATATCTTGTTCTACTTGAGGAGCTGGAGGTGGGAGGCACAGCCCTGCTGCAGAAGACTGTTTTCTGAGGCCATTCCACTGGGAATAGCACTAATCTTGCCTTGCTTTAAATTTAGCCTTTGCCTCTTGTTTTCCTCATGCACAAGAGCCAGCCATGTCATCAAGAGCCCTTGCAAGTCGCTTTTTTGCTTTCACGCTGATTTTCTCTTGCTAGGTATGAAAATGCATCACACTTTCCATAAAATTGGATCATAAAAGCATGTTGCCCTGTGCTAGCACTACGAGATGTGGCAGCAAATCCATCTCCTTTGCATCTGGGTGGGAGTTTTGTAGCAAAATTTTGTAGCTGCCAGCAAGAGGAGGCTCAACAACACGGCAAATTTGTTTGTTGAAAACTACAGGTACTTATGAAACTACACAAGAATTACTTCTGTAACTCCAGTTTAAACAAAAACCAAACCAAGGGACAATTAGAATAACATATATGGCAACATTCAGTTGTTAATCCTTGCTTACAGCTAAGTGGGCACAACATCTTTCCTGGTGGGCTTCACTCCTCCGTCCCTATTAAGGACATTTCAGAGACTCTTAGACCACTCCTGGATGAGAAAGAGCAGAAGTGAAAGTTAAGTACTCACAGCTGTGCACATCATGTATCCCAGCCCAAAGTCAAACCGGCACTGCTCATTCATGGAGTAGTGAATCCCTGGCAGCTGTGGGAGGGAAGGCCAGTCGTGTTCGAAGGGATCATCCCGCAGACAATCATAGGAACTGCAACAGGAAAAAATTACAGGAACAGATGGGGCTGTGAGGCTCACACAGTGTTTGTGGTTTCATTGCCTTTTTGTTCCAAACAAAATAGAGACTACAATTTCTCAGATGCTGGTCCTGAAGAGCAGCTAATATTGCAATTACACTCACATTCACTTTAGCATGTCGTATCCACCTTCAATGGATTCTACATATCTTTTTATGAAGCCCTTTCAATGTAATTTCCATTTAGCTTGCAGGTAAATTCCTATCAGTCTCCAGGCTCCTTATGTGAAAGGAATCAAAGGAAGAATCCACAGGAGACCAAGAAGAAAAGAAAGTTTAATTAATTTTCCATTTGTGGAATTTCTTGCTGCCTGCAGCTGTCTTTCAAGTGAGGTTTCAAAAGCAGAGGCCAGGGTAACCAGCCCAGAATACCACTGAACCTACAGTTTCCCTGTGTCCTCCCTGAGAAGCAGTGACTCATTTACAGACTTACAGAGGTGAATTTTGCTGCCTGCATTAACCCCTCGGGTTTGTTCCCTCTCTCTGTTTCTCCTGATAGCTCCCAACTCTATCCACAGTTTAAACTAAGTTTCCTTTCTCTGTGATGAAAGTGGAAGTTTCTCCTCTGCTCCTAAGGAGTGAGGACAGCCTGTAAAATTACATCTGGCCAAGTCACGTCAGGACAAAGGACTGCTGCCAGTACCACCAAATGGTTAAAACAGTGTAAGTATTGGTTAATTCACAACACCAGCACAGTCCACAGGATCTCTGAAATGTCTCCCAGTTATTTAACAGACATGAGGACACCATACACGAGCCTATCCTGGCAATCATTAAGGTTGCCTTGAAGATACCAATAGCTGAAAGCAGAATTTTGAGGTTAGATTTACTTCAAAGCAAACCATCATTCTGCTTTGTTATAAGACATTTTAAAAATAGTTGTATTTAAAAGAATGTAAAGCAGCCCTCTAGGCCAGATGATTTTTATTTAATGGCTAAAGCTCTGGAGGATCTTGCTAATTGAAACAATCACACTTCCCTCACAGTGTTTTTATTCCTTATTGCCACACCTAAGATAGTTACAATAATAAAAATACTGACAAAAAGACTGACTCATGTTTACTTCATGTATTTTGCTGCACTTTTTTCCTATTTATTTTCAGCTGGTTATTGTAGCAGTTTCCCCCTATTTTTCTGTACAACTTGCACATAACAAGGGGAGGTTTTTCTCTGTAAGGAGCAAAACCATGGTCATAAACAACAGAGTTTGTCAGGGAATTCCAGCACAGGTCTAATGTCTGAAGTGCCAGGTCCAAAAGGAAGGCAAGGCACATGGATGAAGCTGTTTAAACAGCTTTTGCATTTCAGGTACTGAAAGAAAAATTAACAACTGAAGAACTAATTCTAGAACAATGTTTGCTCTTCAGATATCTATGAAAGTCAAGCAAAGTGGTGAGCGCTTAAAGGACAGATTTTCCTTTCTAGGCAGCACCGTCTTATCACTGACAGGTATCACAATAAATGGCCCTTGAAGCCACGTGTGCTATCTGCGAGACACACACCACGCTGCTGGGTGGCCCAGCCAGCCCTCAGCTCGAGGGTAGAGTTGGGAGGGAGGAAAGTTCGCAATGAGATCCATAACAGCACCTTCCATCACCCCTGAGAGGACAGCAAACACACCCTCAATGCCCAGAAAATAAACAGGCGTAAACCAAATGAGACCAATTGAAAACGGACCGACATCAGACTAAATGCTGGAATCAGAGCTGTTCTCAGTGGAAGGGGAGAGGCACCGAGCAGTACTCACTGCAGATAGCGGTTCAGCTCCTGCTGGCTGCAGCGGGACCAGTGGAAGCGGTGGAAGGCAGCTTGCACCAGCGGGGCCATGATGCTGCCCAGGCGGACCTCGTCCCCACAACGATTCCCTTGGCCGTCGTGCTCCATTCCTAAACTGCCCCACGCATGACAGAGACACAACAGGGACATTGCAGGAGGGCTCTGAGGGCCCCAGGGCTTCCCCCTCCCCAGTGGCACCAGGGGTTGATGCCAACAAGGTTCTGGAGTCCTGTGGCCCTTGTCCACATCAGCAAATTCGTGAGAAATAAGGCAGAGTGAGGCTGAAGCTAAGAGTAACTCCCACATGGAAGGATTGACCCCTGAGACTACTTTCATGTCATTAGCCTAATCCACTTTCAAAAAAACTAAAAATGCCTTTTTTGAACTTCTGTGAACACACACATTTGTGAATTACTACAGCTAAATGTGAATCCATTTCTGAATTACTGAGGCAGCCCACCCTCCACGAATACTAACAGAAATGTACTGATGCCCGAATCAAGAGCTATTCAGGAATTTATATAACTTCAAAAAAAATCACACCTTAGCTTAATTCAAAGTATTGTGCAACTGTGGGCAAGTCCTTTGCATGGAAAAAAAGAAAGGCACCACACAGAAAGCTAGTTCAGACAAGCTGCTGCTGTTGCCCAGGAGCAATCCCACATTGTCTAAATGTGAAACAGCCTGGAAAGTGTGGGGTGCTTTCTAGAAAATTATCCCAAGTTAGAGATATTTTAAAATTTCTTTTTGGCTTTATTATGAATTTGTTTTCTCCTTTCCTTTATTAGGATCTTATATTGCATTTTTAATGAGCACTATTGGACTAATAAGGGCAATATCTGTCCATAGTTAACCCAAATTAACAGATTGGGGCTGAACATGATTTGGGTGATTACAAACTTTCTTTAGTGGTGTCTGTTTAAAGCTCATGCTGCATTCTTTTTAATCCTAATTCAAAAATTCTGGAATCAAATGCTATCTGGGTATCAAATAGATGTCCCTGTCTAACTAAGATATGTTTATAGTGATTTCAATAAGTTTTGGCACTTTCTTGGTAAAAAAAAGAGAAAGGGCCTGGAGGCTTTTTTAGGGAAAACAGAGTAGATTGAAACAGTTCAGAAAAAGCCTTCTGGTAACTGTTATTCTACCAAAGAGAAAATGGGAAATCAGTGGGAGTTCTCTGCAAACAGGGAAACTAAAAAGATCTGGGAGAAGCCAAAGCTCTGACAACTGCTGCCCAGTCATTTGTTCAAATCACATCAATAAGTGAAATGATTGCATTTTTTATATGAGATTTATAGAAAAGTTGTAACTGCAGTGCTTGGCACCTCGCTTCTATTCAGTATTGTTCCCTTTTTCAGCAGTAACATATACAGATTATGTGGTTGTTTAGTATGGATTGCCTGCAAGGATACTGTGTTCCACTGGCTCAATGAATTCATATTTCTTTATTATGAGTACTTTACATTTCCACCAGGAGACTACAATATATCATTCAATCTAGTCCCACAGCAGCTCTGGAATATATTTTTTGTATTAGATTTTTTTCCATTTGAAAATCCCAAAATATAAGGCTTACTTAAGATTTTAAAGAAAGCTTTGTGACAGCTGAGGCCTGAAACCAGAGCTAACCCTGAATATTGTTTCTTAACATCAATTGCATCTGTCCAAAGTCATCAGCATTTGTCTGTACCAAAAACCATTTAAGGTGCAGCACAGGTGTCCAGTTGTACTCACACATGTCCAGTTTCATGAGCCACCACAAATGCAGATGAAAAACCATCCTCATGGTTGAGAGTGCAGCTCCGGACAGGATGACACATCCCAGTGACAGGAGCATAGCCTGTGAGAAACACCAAGAGTTTCACAAAATGATCAAGTCTGGAAAGGCAATGCGGTGGGAAGCTCTAGGGCGAGCACCCATCTTTTGTTGTGACACAAGTATGGTTGGAGTGGCCCTCTCAAGACCTCTGCCCCCAAACATTTAACAATGTGCTCCTTCATCTGCGAAACAGAAGAAACCATCCTGTTGAACAAATTAAAACTTCCTGGCTCACCAAGAAAATTCTTGTCACCTCTTGGACTGCCCTACAATTGTTTTTTCTAAGTGCATAAGACAAAGAGGCAAAGGACACCACGTGCTGCTCTGTGGAGGAGCCCAATGCAGTTCCTGCCCTCAGGGAAAAAACCCAGCCCTGTGTTGATAGCAGTTCTGGCCAACTCAAAATTAATGGGAAAGCTCTGAGATTTCTCCCCACTGGTGAAAAACTTGATCTTACAGGAGGCAGAGGTCTGAGAAAAGGAAAAAGTGGACAGTGCTTGGCCCTGCTGTTCCAGACCTCTCCATAACAATATTTGTTGGCAATTTGGCTGTAACGCAGCAACAGCTTTGGAACTTTTTAAACACAAAATCTGTTCTTTAATCTTTGGGCATTTTCAGGGCTGTTTACATATGGATCCCATTTTCTTGGCTTTGGTAAGAGCACAGAAATGATGCAATAAGCAATCAGTAAGAAAGGATAAAATAATAAGTGAAGCAGTTACAACTGAAAATGGCCAAATTCAGAGCTCCTGGGGAAAGAAAGCATTGAGCAGAGCAAAGCAAAAGGTACACAATTAAACTTTGCATAGCTAGCCTGGCTCGGTAATAAATGCAAATGCAAAACAGACCCAGACACACACCTTGCATGCCCGATGGACCAAAATCCTGCCTGGTGAGGAAGATGGCGTGGTCGTGATATTCCGCGTGCCCCGTGTCAGGTTTCTGCTGCAGGTAGGCCCAGCGACACACGTTCTCCAGACTTTGCGAGGGGTTCCCAATCTCTATCAGACTCATAGACTGCACACAACACAGGAAAACAAAAACACCAAGAGTTACTAAAAGCATGGGCAATTTTTCCCAACTTTTTCAGGCACTTGACTAAACATCCCGTTTCCATTTGTTCTTAATTAAGAGACACTTACACTTCAGAAACAAATTTTACTGGACCAAGAAATCAAGAAAATAGCTAAAGTTCATGGTTAGATTGTGATTTCTGCATTTAATGAGATCTAAGATACAAGGGATGAGAAAAAAATAGAAGAGAAATAAAAATATGTGTATTTTAATGACAAAACTGATACAGGGTTGTGCACCTTGTGCCACCCTGGCACCAGTTTACATCACTTTACCATCTCTTTATCAGCACTTCCAGTCTGGATATACAGTTTTTGATGGAGCCCATGCCCCTGTTGGAAACACAGCAGGTCTCAACCAGCAGACGCTGACCCAGAGAGGGGAAGAGCAATGCCTAATGGCCAAGGGAAGCCAATCACAACACTGCCCTGCCCTGTTCATCAGCTGCTTTTGTCATGAACCTGATCTGTTAAGGCTGTTCTGTCAGACCTTGGCACAGTCCTGGACGCTCTGTCTGTGTAAAACCAAGTGTACTTTTTCAGCTGTACTTGAATCATTACTTCCAGAAATGGACTTTCTCAGTGACTGTCTTTTAAATTGCATTTTCTTTATCCCATTACTCATCTGAAGATCATTCAGAAGGTAGAACACATAACTTCCCACTGTGGGATGCCATTCTCCATGTGAATCACACGTTGCATGGGTGGTGAACTGACACAGCTTGGCCAGCTCCAGTGAGCTGATGAGGTGCAAAGGACAGTTCTCTCGAGCAAGGAAGAGAAAGGCATTTAAAAATCCAAATACTAAATTTGCCTTTTATTTTCAATTTTTTTTTTCAATAGTACTTTCTTAAGAGGTCCCAGCTAATTCTGCTTAATACTGTGCACTGCTAAGACTTTAGAAAGTTTACTGTAAGTAGGGTGCTATAAAAGTATGACTAACTGACCTGTCCCAGGCCTTCCAGGATTTGTAAGAACTACATATGTGAACCCTGGCTTTTCTTTTACAAAAATTATATTACCATGACAACACTGTAATCATAACAAAACCCACTACAATTTAGATGCTATACTGTAGTGCAAGCATTTGTCATTCCAAAATACTCAATGTAGAGCAAAACTTAGCCTAGGCCAAAAATAAGAGAGAAGTAATACAATTCATGTTTAAATACAGATGTATTTGACATGTCCTCTAATTGAGTGCATGATGGAGTACACAGAGTATTGACTACATGAAAAAGAAAATCCTCAAAGGGTTGTGGAAGAACAACTGGAATTGATAAAAGAAGTGTCTGCCAAACTGAGGTCTGATTTTGGCAAAACTAAGATATTACAATTCTGCAAATGTTCAGGAAAACAAATTTATAAACCAAATAGAGGCACAGTTTGGATTCTGATACCACTGTGGAATGAAAAAGTTGTAATATAATCCTGTGCTGGATCATACTGCTTCCAGCCATAATTCCCTTGGAAATTGAACTAATAACTGTATTTTAAATGGTGGGACAGTTGTGGTGCCTTTATTGAATCTTTGTATATTTATAAGAACATACTTAAACAAACTTTGAGTCACTAATACAGGGCAAAATCCTGGCTCTTCAAACAAAAATCCTAGTCAGTTAAACAGGGTTCACTACTGCTGAAAGTCTTAAATAACATCCACCAGTGGTAAAACAGAAACAAACAAGTAAACAAACCCAAAACCTGTCTACATCATCTCCACTCTTCTCATTTCTCCAAACCTGCACAAAAGAGATCACTCCCTTCAAGGATCTCAGTGAAAAATCTGACTGCAAAACTCGAAAGCAAAGAATGCTGTAGAATGAAGTTGAGAGACCTCCAGTTGTGGACTGCTTGCTAATAGTTCCTTATTTCATAATGACCTCCTTGTGTATGTTCTACCAAATGAAAAGCACATCATATAAGATGCATTGATCAGAAAACAATGAAAACATACACCCAATCAACACATGCTTTGTTTAAGGGTATCCAATTATTTGCAAAGAAATCTTGAATTTGCATGATCAGCAAAAAGCATAGAAAATAAAACATCAGTGATTTCCTAACAGCCACTGCTTTATAGCTTTACTCTGTCATATGTCATCTGTCCAACACAATGGGGAGAATGAAGAAAACCCCACTTTGGCATAATATGGGAAACTAAGAACACACAAGTCCTATAAAATATGTTTCAGCTGACCCAGCTTTTTTGCCAATGTCAATTTTAACATCATAAAACCAAGCCTTACTGCTCTTTAAGTTGGGAAACAAGACAACCATAGGAAGTCAATTATTTTGAGTGTCCATGTGCTATTAATGTAAGTAGCAGGTTGAGGTCCTGTCAGTGAAGAAGACTTCAAAGAGTGAGAGGAAAAACTCTCTCTGCCTGCTGTGTATTCTAAGTCCACTGAGCACTCAAATCATCACTAATCCCTTGTCTTTCCTCACTGTAATGTAACAGCCTGAAAAAAGAAATCCACTTGATTTCTAGCAAATTTTCACCTGAAAGC
The DNA here is from genome assembly GCA_036785705.1 of Acanthornis magna. NCBI lineage: Eukaryota > Metazoa > Chordata > Aves > Passeriformes > Acanthizidae > Acanthornis > Acanthornis magna. The sequence continues at coordinate 4,881,141 of JAWUZG010000092.1, forward strand.
CCACTTTCTGCAATTTGTCAAAGCCTTTTGAATCAGAAAGGCTTCAACAGCACCAACAGCAAATATTGCATGGCCAGGGAGCCATCAGTGTGACAGTGAGTCAAACTCACTGTGCTGTGCACCTGCACTGGCTGAGACTGAAGAACCACGAGGACCACAATCCTCTCCTCACAACAGGCAATGGTATGGCCATGGAAGGGAATTAGGGGTAGTGTTTCCCTCCAAAGAACCTCCAAGGCTCCAGTGGTCTTTCAATCAAAGATTTTTTAAGCGAGGCATGCCTTTATATAGAATTTTATCTACTTTTCCAGCTGCCTTGCCTTTACAGATAAATGGTGCTGTCCTGAAAGAAAAGAGCTTGGGAAATCAGGGGACCAGACAGAGCTTGTTAGTAGAAAGGGCAGATGTCATATGTTTTAGAAGGATGTTGTCCAAAAATTACTCTTGTAGAGATATTGGATAACACTTAATAATATTTTCTTTTGGAAGTCAATGTGAGCTTTCATCAGACACAGGAGAGCCCAACCCCTTATTAAATGGACAAAGCAAATGACAAAGAGGACAAGGGATGAGCTGTGTACAGTAACAAGGACTGTAAGGTAAAATCCCTCTTTGTCACACTGCAAACAGGGGAGGCTTGGGGGCCAGCAGGCTGCACATGGAGAAGAGGTGTAGGTGTTACTCTTGGCCAGCAAAGTGCCCACACTGCCAGGAACACGCAGGTCCTGCAGCTGGCTGGGAGCTCCGACCTGGCTGGGAAGGACCTTTTTCCAAGCAGGACAGCAGGCCTGTGGAGAGCATTACTCAGCTGATCAGCAGGAAAACTGCCAATGGAAAGAGAAACTTTCCTTCTCACAGCAAGAAAAGCAAAAAATCTGTGAACTGCTGATGGAAACAGATGGAGATGTTGGCCAAGAAGTGGAAAGGGCTCAGCTGGGAAAACATCCCCAAGGCGAGGGGACACCACAGTGGGTGACGAGGACAGTGTGCCCTACAGAACTAGCTGAGGCCATTTCTCTGGGAAACTCAACATCTACCAGTGCTGTACATATTCCTTCCTTTTTTTTGATTCTGCCTTCATTTCTTCTCCACTCCCTTCCTTCTTAGATGCAAGAAGCAAAAAAAAACTAAACAAAAATAGAAGACAACTGAATGTCAACTACCATTCATACAAAGAGGGAAAGCAGGGCAATAAGAAATGGTTCAAAGCCATTAGAGAGGTCTCTGAACCTTCTTTGATACTGTCTGGTCCTTTGGGAAGTTATCAGTCTGATGTTCAGTTCTCTCATGAACACATTGAGGAACAAGTCATTAATGAAGCTGCCTGGAAAGTCCTTCAAATACTCATGGAGAGTGTGGGGCAAGGAAGAAATATTAATTTTTCTTTAACAATTTTAAAGTTATTTTAGAAAAAAACTGCAAATTTAGTCTATATTCTACCCAAACATTTCAAGTATGTTCAAGTTGCCAGCCCACGTGAAAGACACAAAGGTATCACACACAGAATGGCAGCTCCCTTTAAACAACGGTTTTATTTGTCTGCTATTTGGCATCACCGGGTACAACTTTGCAAAAATGATGATGAGCAGGTACTTGATGATAAGAACATAAGAAATTTAGGCTGGTCAGAAGCGTGGGACCTTCCCTAACTCATCCATTAGGTGGTGCTCCAAGAGTACCAACGGAGAAGGTTTTGCAGCTCTTCGGTAGCTCCAGGAGGAGCAGAAATATTCTTAACATGACAGGCTTCAAATTATGGTAGCAGAAGTTGGACCATAGCAGTGCACACATTCAGGAAACAATTTAACATATGACTTTCCCTTCCTGGATGTGTAAAATCTCTGCAAAATACACTGTTTGCATTGCTTCTACTTGGCACTTCTATTGTTCACTAGATATTGGATTAGATCTTCTATATTCTTCTGTCATCCTGAACAAGACAAGCCAAAGATAAATAAATACAATTCTTGAATGTCCATGGTAACCAAACTAACAAAAATAGCTCATTCAGCAAACTGTCATTTTGCATTAGAAGGATTTATAAAGATTTCTTATGGCAGCAGTTTGTAAACATTTTTCAGTCTCTAATTCTGTATAAATGTAAGCAGATCAGGAATACAAAGCACTGTTTATGCTATCAGCCAGCTCCAAATTCTTCAAGGTCCCAACAAAACACACTGGGAAATTATAGGCTCTGAGTCTAATATATAAATAAGGGAATTCAACAATTCACCCAGATAAAAAAACAGGAGGGGCAATATCTCTTCTCTTTATCCCCACCCTAAACATTTGAAAATGGTGCAAAAATATGAACAGCTGCCAGAATGTTAAGTAATATGTAGGTTCTGGCCTTGCAGCTCAGCCTGCGCAGAACTGGTTACTGGATATGGCCAAATGCTGGGGTCAACAACTCCATCTTCAGACACATTTGTAAGACCAGGGCTTGACTCCTGCTGATCCTTTCAGGTCTTCTGCATCTACCAATGTCAGCAGAAAAATAAGATACTCAACTCACATTCACAATCTAATACAAAGAGGGGCTGGAGGAGGCTCAGGAAACTCTCAGTGGATAGTTGGGCAGGGGCAGGGAATAAAGATGACTGAGACAGAGTCTTCTCAGTGGTAGCCAAAGGAGAAGAGGCAATGGGAAAGGGAAAAAGCCTTTAGGAGTGTTACTGTAATTGTACCGTAAGAGTGGCCAGACATTGGGAAGGGTTGTCCAGAGAGGTTATTGAGTCTCCGGGAATATTCAAAACTCAGCTGGACAGGATCCTGCACAGCCTGCTCCAGGTGACCTTGCTTTGAGCAGGGGAGTTGGACTAGATGATGTCCAGAGGTCAATCCCAAGCCAAGATGTTCCGTGTCCCTAACGTGCAGCTAACAACCTCCTTGTACTGCCAGGCACAGGTGCTCTCAACCAGAGCCTTTGCTACTTTCTGGGAGAAGCAGAGATGAGTGGAGGTGCTCATCCCTTTGCCTCCAGGGAAACAGCAGGGTCGACAGCAAAACAGTAAGGACAAACTCCAGATTTCAGGGATAAATCTGATTTGTGCTTCCAAGGCTGCCCTCTGGGAAACACAGAGAAGAACCTGACTCAGACTGAACCAGCACTTTCCATCCTGGTTGAACCAAGAACTTCTCCCCTGCTTGCATCAAGCTTAGATATGAAAAGGTCAGATGGCAGAGATAAAGAGAGCATCATTTTATGAAAAGATCGAAGGTAAAGTCTTGTCCCAAATGAAGGCAGCAGGAGCTCTGCTAATATCTCAAACATACACAACCGAAAAATCCTTCTCAGCTGAAGCAGTCCTGTCCTATGAGATTGCAGGCATCCACCCCACAGTATCTTCTTCTTCCTGAACTGCCACCTCAAAGTCATTTGGGTTTGCTTCCCTCCTCTAAGCTCTTTGAAAGGCTTTCTGCATTGGCAGTCAGGCTCCTCTTTCACTCTGACCAAGTTAACACATGGTCAGAGTCCAACCACTTGTTGTGGGGCCAATGCTGCTTTACAGCTGACGTGGGTTTTCTCTCCCTCCTGGTTGCATTTCCAGATGCCACGGAGCAGACTCAGCACCCTCAGCGCATCCCAGCCTGCCCCAGGCTGAGTGCAGGTCACTCGGGCTGTGCACAGAGCCAAACGAGAGCTCAGGGGTGTCCTGCACTGCCACATTCACATTTCCCAAGAAATAACCCTCACAAATCCTCAGGTGGCTGCATTTATTGAAACCCCTGCAGTTCCTGCAAAATTCTTTCCAAGCGTTTTTTCATTAATCACTGTGTTAATTACATCCATCCCAGCTAACATGTGCTTTCCTCTGTGCTGTGCAAGGGCAGCTCATCTGCACACAGAGTCACCATTGTCAATGGACAGAGTGTGGGGCTGGAGCCAGGAATTTATGAGGTCTTATCCCCAGCCTGCCAGTGGCCTTCCGTGTGGCCTTGGAAAATAACACTTAACATCTTTGTTTTTTTAGCTGTAAAATGGGAATAATAATCTTTATTCATTCACCTCAAAGAGGCGATGAGAGGATTTTATGCAGTGTTCAGTATTTAAATGTTTCCAAACAAATTTTAGAATAACCAGTCAGGGTTTTTAAATGCATGCTCAGCTCATCTCTTGCAACCTCCTCTGCACTTGGTGCTTGTGGTTGCTTTGCTTATTTCCCTGAGTATTCTAGAGCTAGCTGGACTACAGAGCTGTTACAACCAAAATAGGTCTAAGTGGAATAATTCGCACAAACATTGAATTATATTAATCTCAAATGTATCCGCAGTTGCCAAAATTTGGAAGCAATCTTCCTACTACCGAAGTCAAAAAGGCAGAAGTGAGCCAGCTCATCTTTTTCCCATTTGAAGAAAAATGCACTGCATGTACCCTGTTTACTTATTTGCAGTATCTCATCACATCAAAAAAGCCTATGACTTTGGAAGCCAATGTCAAGAAAATGCAGAGAAATGCATTGTGGCTTCTGAAGCCAACACAGATATGGAGCAGCCTTTGCAGAACACATTTTTCTATCCTAATGATGGAATTGATAAATGAGTGGGCACAGTGAGCACAATGTGTGAGCAAGGCACAGTTGAAGCCTTCACATCAGCCTCTGGTATATCATTTGTTGGAAGTACTAAGAGAAAAGCAGGGAGTCAGGGAAGGGCTGGCAGCTCCTGCAAAGTCCTGCAAACCTACCCCAGCCCCAGCCCAGCCACACTCTGCCTTGTCCCTAAACATCACCCAGCCAGAGCCCGAGCCTGGTGCTCTTGGCAGAGCTCGATCTGCCCCCCCCTCCATGTCCTGAGGTGATAACTCACACAAAGTGCTAATTCAATCAAACCATGTCAGATCTTTCGAATTCGTCCCTGAAGTAATTTCAGCATGTGATCACCAAGGAATATCTTACATTTTTTCATTTTACCAGGGCAATTAATGCTATTTCTGAAATTACTGAAACTTCTGAATGTAGAGTTGCCTGTGCTTGAGAATATTAAAAAATAAGTACATTTGAAGGAGTGGAGTACCTTCAAGCAAGAACCAGTGAAAGGTTGGTTGCTATGCAACTCAAGTATTGTCCATATTATTCTTATCAACAGATGACATATTGTATAAAATAATATAATCCTCTAAAAAAGCCCACAATACAGTAGAAAGCTGCTCAGGGGTGGAGAATTGGCAATAGCTGAGAGTGCTGTCACAAACCTGACGTTGATGGTACATACTTCATCAATTACAGAACCATAATGTAATTATTATGATTATTTAAATGGCACCCTTGATAATATATATAAATTGCCTGCAGTGAAGCAAACGAATCTGAAGATATCGGCTCCATGCTTTCAAAAGAGATGCATACTCAAACAAGACTGGGATAACATTTTCATGCTGTGAAGCCAGTCAGGCTGCTTCATTCATGCACTGCCTTGACTGGTACACATGTCCTTCTTTTTATTATGTACTTTGAATATACATATTCCTAAAAATTGTTAATGCAGGTGTGGGGGATAGTAAAGTATTGAAAACTTTGGTTTAATTCCCCAGAGCAGGTTCAGAAAGTGAGAACTATATGCTTCTTCTCTCTGTTTTTCCACTGCTAAATTATCCCAAACCTCTAAAGAAAAATCTCACCTTCTACTCCCTGCAACTAGTCCCCTGATCAGGAACTTTAAAAACATGAAGAGAAAAGGATGTATTCTCATACAGCCATGGCATGCAGGTCCCTACACTAAAAAGTAGAGGAGTTCCGAAATTATATCTTTTATATATTGATTTTACTATTTTTTGAAAGCCATAGATTGTCTTTCTTGTAAACAAGAATCAGATATGGAAATGCAAGAAAAAATTATCTTTGGGGCAAGCTTGTGATAGTAGAATTATTCCACTGAAGCCAGCAGGACAACTCAGAAGCTAAAGTACTGTCCACCGCAGATGGTGGGTGTAGAACCCAAAAGCAGAATATCCACAAGCAGATTACACAGACTTGCAAATGCTACTTTTGTGATGTGGCCAAAGACCTGACAAAAAATGATAGCTTCTGTCCTCCACCCCAACTCTCTAAAGAACATGAAACAGATAACTGTCGAATTACAAATGCACAAGGCTTTGCTCTTTACAAGAAAACAGAGATCCTTAAGATGGAATGATGACTGCTGGAGCCACTGTCGGCCATCAGGAACTGGCAGAAGTTACCAGAGCTCAGACTGGTGTAGATCTATAAGGCTAAAGATGGACACACATAAAAATTATGAAATACCCAGGAGCTAAGAACTACAAAGAAGTGACTAGCCCATGTACTGATTCTGCTGGCTTCCACCACTATTGCAACATCAGATTTCTATGAGATTTATTAGTCAATCTGCAATCAAATTTTTGCCATTACAGCAATAACAAGGGAATTTCAATTATTTTGTAACTCAATGTTAACTACACACTCCATGAACTTCCAATTACAAAATGGCAAATACGACCTTTTTAACCTTTTGTTTTAAGACATACATCTGATTAAGCTTATCCAAAATGTGTAACTACATCATCATCATTGCTGCAGGAAAAGTAGAGATGGATTGGTGTGTTTAGTTCTCAGATGGGGAAGCTCCAACAGGATGATTTAACCCAAATCCACGCAATCAGTCTCCAGCAGAGTCCAGACTAAACCTCAGAGCTCCCTCATTTGCACCAGGGAGGAAAATTCTCAGCTGATTTCGAGCAGGGTAAACTGGTGAATGCCAGTGGAGCTTCACCACTGACACCATCTGCACTGGCTTTGTGCTGACAGCATTCCAGCAGCTTCCATTATAGCCTAAAAGGCAGGCTACCTGAAACAGAGGCCAAGACAAATAAGGAGTATAAAAGCAGACAGTTTATTCAAGGCCTGCAAGGGCCTTGAAGGTACATTCGGGCAAGCAAAGCCCCCCGTTGGGGACGACACCCAAAATGGACTGTGGGGTCACAAGCCCTTCACCTTTTATAAGTTCTGTCCCATTAGCATATTGGCCCTTAATTCTCCAATCACACCCTCATGTGATGATGTTCACCACCCCAGGCCTGCTCCCCCCATCTCACAGTTGTTTACATATTTTCAGGCCCTAAGGCAATGAATATGTCCTTGGATCTGTATTCAGAGAGCCTTGTTTGGCCGAAGGTGCTGGGAACAGAGGATTTTAACACTTTGTAAGAAGCACAGAACAACAGCAAGTTACAGACACATGAAGAGTAAAAAACTAGAAATACTTGAAGGCACCACCATGAACAGACATGGAGTCATCTGGAATCCAGGTTTAATACATGAACATGCAAATGCCAGCAACTCCAGTCCCTGGAAGGTGCATTAGACTTTAGCACCCTGCTCTGAGCAGCTGGGCACGATGCTGCATTGAAGAGCACTAAAATCACATGTCCTTAACCTAAGAGTTATCAACACACTTGACATGCCCTATCCCTGTTTCCATGGAATCTGATCTTGACTTGGCAATAACAGGACACAGGTACTAACAGATCAATACTTTTGAAACCCATTTAACTTTTTGTTCCTCCTTAAGTTTTGCCTGTGGAGCAACACCTTCCACAGAAAGAACACTTGATATTCTTAATTACAGATTTGATCTGCAGAGCTCTTGCCTCCTGGCCCCTATTCCACAGGACACCCATTTAACTTTGAGCACATCTGTAGCTCCACTGATAATAAGCACAAGTTAAATGAGTTCTTAGAAAGAGGCTGTAGCCCTCAGCATCTTGCAGAGCTGACCTTGTGTTTACTGTTACTTACATACAGTTCTACCAGAACACGCTGTGTTTTCTTTAGGAACCAAAATGTTCTCTATGTTTCATGGACTATTCCAAACAAATCTGAAAAGACAGACTGCCAGAGCTAAGCAGTAACTTCAAATGACACAGGGAAAACCCAGAAGAAATTGAAACTATTTGAAATGTAAAGTTCAAATAATAAACAGATATATATAAACATGAAAATTCTTTCTATTCATAGCCCGGTAAGGATAATATATGTGAATTAAAATACAAAACCTATACATGTCACCAATAACTACATGGTTCATAAAAGAATAAAGTCTATAGATACTGATATCTTCCATTTAAATTAACCTTTCCTTACCTTGCCGTAGCTCAGCAGGATTATCCTCACCAAGACAACGTTAATGTGAGCACCCAGGGACTCATCATGATAAATTTCATTAACCTGCAAAAGAGTTCAGCACTTTAACAATGGTAACTATGAAGGCAGTGACACAGCCAGTACATTTTATGCTCTGTGGTTAGGCCAGACACCACTTTGTGATCATATTTAAAACATGAAAAATTTCACTAATGAGAGAGGGAATGGGATTTTTTTCCAAACTCTATTACAGCCTCCCAACAGTTCATAATTTAGGGAATCATTTAAATACATAATCAGAGAATTCAGGTTAACAGGTACGTAAGTGCCAGCCTAACCGGACTTGGAGGTATTGTGGTGCACCTACATGATGCAGCTGAGCTGACCCATGAGTGCCCACTGGAGCCTGGAGCATGGCAATCCAGGCAAAATCCCAAATATCTCTCTGCTGAGCAGGACCATGCACAGGGAATGGGATGAGTGAGCAGAGAGACAGGACCTCTCTCCCGAGGGCCATTCACCGATCAGCTCAGCTGCACCCTGCAACTCTTCCATCTGGGACCCATCGCATCACGCTCTGCCAAGAGGATGTGTCTCCCCCAAAAAGCTGGTCAGGCACATGGGCTGGCTTTATTGTGTGTCAAAACTCATCAGTGTTAAACTTTGCAAGCAGAACAAAAGCTACAAAATGCCAGCAAATTAAAATTGTCTGCTTTTTTTTTTTTTTTAATACCAGAGCTACATAACTAAATACGCACACGGGGAAATCACCCCAGGAGCACTGAAAAGAAAATTGTAAATATTTAGAGAATGAAATGTGGATGAATAATGATTACTTAGGAAACACTGCTACAAGCAAGCTGGGCAAATATTAACTGTTAAAGAGGCTGATTTAAAAATTCAGTGATGAAGACTGCATGAGACTTGGCCAAATGGCAGGGGTTTAGCTTTGCAAATTAGAAGAGGCAGATGAGATCCCTGCAAGGCAAGTTCCTTTCCTAAAACCTCCTTTCCTTGGTAAAGGTTGCACCACACTGAACTGTTTTGCTGTCTGGACCTAGATTTCATTTATTCCTGCAAACTAGATTCATGACTTCAAGCTAATAAATAACTTTCAGGGAACCTTTCATTTGAAACATGGTAAATAATGTCCTGCTACTTCAATCAGCCCCAGTTTTAATAGCCCATATTTTATCTCTTCAAAAATCATTAAAATTAAATACATCAGTGTAGGTTTTGCTAAGCAATCCCCACTGACATTTTAAAGTGAATTTTAATTTGTTTCATCAGTATTTTTTGACAGAAGAGCCTTATTTTATGCCTGGTAGGCATCCAAGTTTTTAACTTCCTTAGTGTCCTGCTGAACCAGCTCCAGGAGGAGCCTCACACCCTCCAGGGCACCTGGGGAGCCTTCTGGGGGATGCCTGGGATCCAGGCTCATTCCTGGTTGATGAGCAAGCAGATCTTTGGATTGAGATGGTGGATGAGGAGCCCATGGCTATGAGTGGCCTCAGGGGCTTCTGTTTTCATTGAGGTGTAGAAGGAGATGATTATGTTCAGATCTGCATTGTAAAAAACTCCTCTAGAAATAATCTCTTGGTATATTTAAATAGGACTTCAGAAGACTAACTTTATGTTCTGAAATTTTAAAAACTCTCTTATTTTTACTTTGAAGACCATTGCTGAACACAGATTGTAAAGAGGTAATACATAAACACACTTTGCTTTACAAAAATTCTTTCACCCAGTAAAAAGAGCCTTGCTGTCAAGGGAGGCAGGGATATTAATTTGCCTCCCTCTTTGTGTGGTGGGAAGAGAACACTCACATCAAACATATGAGGTTGAAATAAGCTGTAAATTACCTGCACATGAAATGAGTATTAAACAAAAACTCCTGTGTATAGAGGACAGTAAACACAGCATGTAAATAAGTATTTAATTAGTTCATAAAGCATAATCCAAATTGGTGCACACCGCTCTCTCATTAACTTCCAGAATTTAACCTAAGCCTCTTTTAACAATAGCTGAGTAACCGAACAACTGTATCGCTGCTGTGTGCCAAAGGGAGACTTGGCTTGGAAACATTGATGGAACAGAATTAAAACACTGTTTGACTATTCATGCAAATGACATCTAACAAACAAACTGTGAATGAATAGAGAAGCACAAGCACTGTAAAAAGCTGCCTGGTTCTCTTGGGATCCTGGATTTTCTGCAAGACACTGGGCCAATTCAGAGCTCTGGGTCTTGGTTTCATTAATAAGGATGAGTCCAAGTCCTCTTCACACAGCATTTTTCTCTGAGCTAAACTGTGGTTTGCTAGGAGTGTCTCACTGCACATGGATAATATTGAAATAGATGCTTTTCTTTTTCTTCAGCACAGCCTAAATCACACCTGTTCGTTTCAGGAAGCTGTTAGAGATACAACATCCAAGCAAACGTCGTGCTCTCAAAGGTTCATGTAAAGTGCACACACTGAAAGGGTCACCACAGGCCCCAGCTTAGATTCTCCACATTTCCACCTGTGATTTCAACAGGAAAGCAGAGCTAGTGCAGCTCAATGTATAGGGCAGAAAATGACCAACCAGCAGTGCAATCAGAAAGCTCCAGGCTTGAGAGCAACTCACAACTTTGAAACTTACTGTTTGAAAGCAGAGATAATCAGACAATGGAGATACATGTTCAGACATCTGTGCAATAAATACACACAGCTGTGAAAAAGAGTGCAAGTACTTTTCCAGCACTGCATCTCCATGTACTCCAGCAGGACATCCTGGTTCATATCAACAGAAGAAAAGCCAGTGTCAATCTCCTGTTGTTCTTAGATCTCTAAGTCTAAAATTAAGTTGCTGCATAGGAAAAAAAAAAAGTACACAGAGGCCATCCCAAAATCGCAGCTCCTGAACTGAAGGCAGTGAATGCATTAAGTCTCGACAGATGTCCTACAGTGATTCAGCATTTATAGAAGGTGATGAAGAAGGCTGGGTAAATCTCAAAGAATTCAAAGCACAGTGAAACACTGTAAAGAGACTTTCATCAAGCTATTGTAGTTCGCTAACTATTTTGGGATATCTTTGGTTTCTTTTTCTGGGATATTTCAAAGGAAAACATGCATTTCTATTTAAAGTTTCTGTGTAGAAATCAGGCTGGCACAGATTGGTGCTACATAAGAAAAACAAAGACTTTATTTACTTTTTTTCATCTGTCCCTCTCTGCTAATTTTATAATTCTTCTGCCTCGAGCAAGTTTCAAGTCAGCACAGTAAGCACATAGAATACATCAAAAAACTAAAGGCAAGCCAAGCACCTGTGAGGTGCCTCATGCTTTGTAAAAGAAGCACTGGAAAGTTTTTATTACTGAGCAAAGCAGGGCCCAATCCTAAGAGGGAATGTTGAAAGCTCCTGTAATACAAATAGTAATCAACAGCCTGCAGTTCTGCTAGTCTTGGTGCAGAGCAGGTTACCTGCTGATGGAGCTGGCAGGATTTTTAGGGGAAGTCAGGTGGCTCCCTGGATCCCTAATTAAACCAATGCGCCGTAGGAGAATAATCTGCATATTTTGGCAAACCATCAGCAAACTCATTCATGCAGTTTGAAGGAGTTCCCAGCCTTGCAGAGTTTGTCAGTGTCTGCCATGCAAAAGGCAGATCATTTCACCACAACACAGCTCCTGAACCATAAACCGTCGGGTTCATCCTGAGGCGCTCCATGGATCTCTCCTCACGCCTGGGTAAGCGCGGCTCCCTCGGGCTCCTGAGCTCACACCCCTGGTGGACATCTAATAGCTTCAACCTTGGGCTACATCAGTGTCAGACAGCCCCGACCCAGCAGCAGCAGCCATCAGAGGGCACATCTGACCATTTGGAGAGGGCACAGACCAGGAATCATCTGGTTTTGCAGCCACCACAAATTGCTGATCCATCCAAGCTGATTAGCCCGCTCTTTGATCAGCCAGCATCCTTACACAACTCCTGCTGCAGAAACCACCGATGGCTACGTGCTCCCAGGCAGAGCTGGGACCACGTGTGGATCTCTGCCAGAGCGATACTGGAGGAGCTGGAGAGCATCAGCTCCTTCCCTGTGGGATGGCAGAGCTCCTGGCAAGCCATTGTCAGAGCCCAGCCCGAGATGCAGCTCATTCATCAGATCATAATTATCTGCAGCAAAGCCTCAGTGCCTGGTGGGCATCCAGTGATTGTCTATTTCTGTAAGAAACATCTGTTTTGAATTACAGAATAGGAACCAGAAATGTCACGGTGGATACCGTGCACAAACTTCTGTAATCTGACCCTCCCGAAAGGGTTCCCCTCTCACTTTATTTTTCTGTGGTCTCACTTCAAACACCACTATGCTCTTCGATTTTCATCACCTCCTTCATGCTTTTAAAGATCCCAAACGAGCATTACTGACATTCCCCAAGCTTTATCTTAATCCCGCAGGAATAACATTACATCAGTTCCTCTGGTGGATGTACTATGGTCACCCAGAAAGTCATCAGGCAAAATCAAGGGCTCCTAGTCTCTCTCTCTAGTCCTTGGAAGGTATTTCCTCATTTCCTCAGAGAGGAACTCCTTTTTTTCCTGAAATCTTTGTTGAGCATTGCAAGGAAAAAAGAAGAATGAAAGCATACAACACACATGGAACTTAAAGGTCAAACTGTGATCTCACATTTGGAAAACATCTATCATTCTGCCCAAAACCACATACAACAGGCAGTTTTAGAAGAGCTTGGCAATGTACCTTGCAAAACAGAGATAAGAATCTCGCATTTTTGATGCAAATATGAGTCTGAGTCCTGATTTACCTTCCCTGGTGTCAGAGGCAGTAGAGGTTACCAAGTCCAAGTTAGCTGCTTCTGATCAAAATGAAAAACATTCCTGCAGATGTGCTGGCAAGGCACAAGGTAGCTTCATGTTACGGGTCTCTATCTCATCTTCGACTGTAACATTGGCTTTAGAAAGGTCGTAGAACTTTGTTTTCTGACTTCATGACTAATTTATTTTTCTTAGTTCCTCCCGCAGGCTCTTGGAACTTCTCATTCTTGCTCATAAGCCACTGCTGCAAGAAGTTTCTCTAAACACTGTAAATTACCTTTGCACCGACAGACTCAGTATTTTTCTGAATTAGTTTCAAGATCACATTAATAAAATCAACTCTAGCACCATAAAACAATTAAGCAGATTGATTTATCACATTATGACAAGGGATAGGGGCGTGGTGTCAATGTAATAAACATGGTGACCTCTTCAAATCTAAGTGGTTTGGTCAAGAAAAGCATCCAGAATTTGAAAGCTGATCCTAATTATCCACACTCCATCACACAAACCACATTGTCACAACTCAAAAGTCCCTGGCTGAAACCTTTGTGGCTAAAGCTCATGATGGTATTTGGAGCAAAGGAAAAAAAAATCTATCTTTTAGCAGTACCTACCCTCTGCCTTGAGGATGGTACCAAAACCTGTGATGCCCTGTGCTAGGGCAGGAAGGCGCATTCCAGTTAATAATAATGAGCAATGCTCACCTAATTGACACTGGGAATAACATCCCTGTGAAAATGAGCACAGCCCCTAAGAGTTCTGAGAGGGTCTTTCCTCTGGGAGCCCCTGAATGCCTGATCGCAACTACAACTTCCACTGTAGAGTGGCAATCTAGATAATGAACAAAAATAACCTCATGGAGGCCTCTTCAGACAGGGTTCACACCTAGTCCCAGCTACTGATTTATAATGAACAGTCTAAATGGGGAGTTAACTCACATACATATATTTAAAGTTTCAAACAAGCTGTAATTCAGCGACTGACAGTCCCTCAGATGAATAGAGTTGGACTTACATTTGTTATTTGGGAACTTCTTAGAGTTAGTTCAGATTCAAAGTGCACATATTAAAATAAACTGATTTTAAATAATGAGCATTGGAGCTTATGAATTATTTAATTTTCAAAAACCCAGTCAAATTCTACATTATTGAACTACCCTTGCTGTCTAAAAAAAATGCTTTTTAGTTTAAAAAGCATGATTCTGAAGACAGGGTGCACCATTATTTCAATGTATTCAATCATCACTTTCTTTTTAACAGCTTGAATTAGACATGCTTTCAGGTTTTTATCCAACTGTCAGTTAGAAACCGATGGCATTTCTGCCCTTTCCTCTCATTAGGGACTTGCTGTTCTGTACCTGCAAATCTTCATCCCTCATCAGCCAGAGATACGAGAGCAGAAATCTCATCTATAATAGTAGTATCATGTACATCCTATTAAAGAGGACAGATAACACATTCAACAGCGCCTCAGGGCCACAATTTCAAAGACATGTGTAGTGCTGAAAGACGCAGGTGAAAGACTCCAGGGACTTTCCAAAGCCCCCAGCTGCATAACTCTCATTGATTTCAGTTATTCAAATGAAAAGTTGTTTAATGTATTTGTTCTGGAGTTGAAGTTTCACTTGAAGGCTGGGGGATATATAATCCCATGAGCTAATTTTTAATACTGATTCTTACTGATTTCAAAGGCAGGTAAATGACTAAATATTCAGATAAATCTAGCCCAGAGTGAGGCATAATTCTTATTTAGGGTCTATCTCCCTTTGAAATAACAGCAATTAGGCACTTACCTACTTTGAAGAGATGGGGTTTAGTATCACAAATATTTTGGCCACATATCCATTACATGAATATATATAAATATTGTAATATCGGTCCTTTTACAGTAAAGGAATGGAAAAGAAATTGAAGTTTTTTAGCCTTGAAAATTGCTTAATCCTGGAAACTACTTTTAAGAGGGTTATGAAACAGAGAATTTCAGCACCAGGACTGGGTACCAACAACACCCACTTTAGAATCACAGAACCATTTAGGTTGGAAAAGCTCTTTAAGATCAAGTCCAACCATCAACCTCAGCACTGCCAAGGACACCACTAAACCACGTCCCCAAGCACCACATCCAAATATCTTCTAAATACCTCTAGGGATGGTGACTCCATCACTTCCCTGGGTAGCCTGTTCCAATGCTGGACAACTCTTTCCATGAAGAGATTTTTCCAAATTTTCAATCTAAACATCTCCTGGAGCAACCTGAGGCCATGCCCAGATCCCACTGCAGAGCCTTCCAGCCCTCCAGCAGATAACACTCCTGTCCACCTTGGTGCACCTGCACCTCTACTGGGGATGCTCTCCATCCCCTCATCCACATCACTGATATTAAACAGTGCTGTCCCTGGGCAATACCCCTTTGGACTGGCCACCAACTGGATTTGGTGGCATTCACCACCACTCTTTGGATTTGACCATCCAGACAGTTCTTTTACCCTGTGACCAGCGCACCCATCGGAGCCATTCCGCTCAATGACATCCATTCAGCACTGCCCTTCTCCTCCCAAAGCATCCTGCTGCGAAAACCTTCCTTTCCCAAGCAATAACATAACTCTCCAATGCCACTTCTAGCCTTTTCTGGTATTTCCCAAACAATTGCACAAGCAGGTAGAATTACTGGGGGTTTGGGATGCCTTCTTGCTGAAATTGAATTACCTTCTATGCTCTTGAGTAACCATAGAGCTACAAGATTCCACCCGAATATCTCTCCTCTGTGGCAATGCTCCTGCATGCTATAAATACAAAGTTAATTTGTGCAATATGTGGGCTCACACTTGGAAATGCAGAGGACTATGCAGGCCAATATCCTTCCCAGGAAAAAACACAGCATGAGGTACAAATGAAAATGGTGCAAGCGAGAGGCAGCCGAGGGTCTCTAAAGCGAGAACAGTGACATATTTTCCAAAGAAGACTGAATGTCCTGATGGTGCTGAGCAGAGAAAAGAGAGGAGGTCAAGAGAAACTAGAGTTTTGTCTGAGGAAATGACTGGAGGATGAAAAAGAGGAGGCATGAGGCCGAGCTCACTGCAGTGGAACGGCTGGCGCACAGTCAGACGATACGTGGCTGCAGCCCAACGTGTTAAAAATCCTCTGGCATCTATCACCATTTGTTTGGGAGTGACTTCATTTCCAAACTTTGGGATAAATATTAGCACAGCTATTCAAGATAGCCAGGACACCCAGCCCCTGTTTTTTCTCACTTCATGGCTTTTAGGTGTGGACTGTAACACATCACTTAAGCTGCACAAAACAGATTTTACTGAATTTACAGTCATTGCACTGGGCTTGAAAAAAAAAATGTTTTGATTGGGTTGGTGGTAGGGTTCCACCCAAGATCCCTGGGAAAAGTTAGTTAAGGACAGCTGCTCACGCCATCACACACAAGGAGATCAAGCACAGTGGGGAGAAGCAGCCATGCTGGGAGTTGCTTCTGGGAAAGTAATGTCTTGCCCCAGGAGGGACGATTCACCTAAGATTTATTTCACTTTTGGAACCTCAGAAATTCAATTATTTGATCACCTGTTTTATCTCCAGTAAATACCGTCATTATTTTATTTTGTTACCATGCATTCTTGATTTTCTGCTTACTGCCTCGTTACCATACAAAGCTAATTGATTCTATGCCTTGTTAATACAGGAAGCTAATTGATCACATCCTAAAACCAGCGGGGTACACACAATCTGATATGGGAGGCTCTTCAAGTAGGTTTAAAAATACAGCTGGAATTGTTTGTAGCTGTCTCTTCTGTTTCAGTGACCTTGGACCTACACATCTCATCAGAAACACACTGTGTACGTGTGCCCCCAAACAGCCAAGGGACCCCAAGGGCTTTTTATATTGGGCTCATTTTCTGAATTAAAACCCCCAACTTTTCAAAGAGGTAGAAGAGAGGACAGTGGGGGAGTCACTGGCAGTTTCAGGAACGGAGCCCAAAGCAATGTTCCACACAGAATCACAGAATTACACCTTGCACCCATCTGGCAGTGAGGGCAAGAGCTGGAGCTGCGCTGCCCAGGGGAAGGAGAAGTTCTCCATGGTGGTGTCCCTCGACACAATACAGGTCCCCAGCACCACCACCTGCAGAAACAAACCCCTCTTGCCTCTCTGTGCTGGAGCTGGAAACAGGACTGGCTGCCATTAGCCATCCCTCTGCTAAAGTACAGACTCAGAAACTGGCTGAGTTTGAAGAAGGAAAGAATAGGACAACACTGATGACTGCCAGTGACTATCCAGAGCCTTTCAAGAGGCCTTGGGGATTTCAAACAGCTCCTCGAATTTGGGCACAAGGCATGGGACACATCCTCAGTCCCCAAAAGACATGTTTCTACCTCAGAGCTCTCAACACAACAATTGCTGCCTGTGCCAAGAGCTGCCGTGCCCTGTGGGGATGGTTACACAGGCTGCACTTTCTAAACCACTTGCAGAGACAGCCTGCTTAAGAGTTGTTATTTCTTGCAATTTGTGTCTTGGATGGTTTACTAAAATTAGGAAAAAGTATATTCCAGAGCTGGAACATTTACGGCTTCTTTACCATTACTGTATATTTTAATTCTTAAAAATAGATTTAAGTGACATGATAAGTAAAGAGTCCTGTTTAATCTATTTTGGCCTGTTTGCCACATTCCTGGCTTGGCCTGTTTGACTTGTTAATTTAGAGATGCATAAAACCATCTGTTTCACTGTAGACTTTGTTTTAAGCCTCAGAGGAAACAAACCACACAAATAAATGAAATTCACTATGTCATTTCTGTTAGAATATATGCATTTACAGCCATCAGGGCAGACACCAAGTACCCCATAACTCTAATGTTAGGACAGGTTTTTAACTATTTACAACACTGTTATAAAAAGTCATAACTGAATTCATATCACACAAGGGATTTTCTTAAATTGTATTCCACCTCTCATTTAAAGTGAAAAACAGTGATATTCTGCACATTGCTAAAAGAACTTAATAAAGAAACAAAACCAAGCTCCATAATTAGAAAAATATATCTTGGAAAAACTAGATCCCAGGCAAATCTACCTAATAGCCTGGATTTCTGCCTCTGTGGTTTGTAAAGTGAAAGGAGTCAGCTACAGGCTCATCTTCTTGGCATGACTGTAAACTTCAGCAGTCAGACTCCATTTGTCAAGAACAGAGCAGACCTACAATTTTTTACTCAACACTATTTCACTAAGAACACACATTCACTGAACCCAAAGCTTTTTCAGAAGTGTGTTTTATTGAGAAAAGACTCCTGTTCCAGATGAGGAGGAGAAGGAAGAAAGTCAACCCCAAAGGAGTTGCCTATGATGGGGGCTACCACTTACTTCTATTTTTTGGGCCAAAAAAAAAAAAAAAAATTTTGATCTGCAATAGGGATGATTTTTCAAGTCTTTATTCTTTTCCAAAAAATAGTGTCTAGGGGTACTAGAGAGCTGCTGCACTGATATTTAGAAATAAAAAGTGATTCTTTCAAACATAATATTCCCTAGTGCCTCCTTTCATCACTCCTACACTATATAGTCTGCTGCACAGACTATGGTTCTGAAGATTAAATATTTAACTAAGGAAACCTAAAGATGTCAGTCATGGAGTAAATACTAAATCAAGTTAAGAAAGCTCAGTGTTACACTGCATAACATTTTACTGCAGTGTGAACAAGGAGCAGGGAGGTGGCCCAGGACCTAAAGTGGCTGTCGAGAAATCAAAGAATTCAGCTGAGTAGCTTTAAAAATGTAAAAGCCAATTGTAATTTCTGTTAGAACCTTATTTGAAGACAGTTCTCCAAACCATGTACCTCAGCAGGAAGCTTAGGTTAAGAGTAAAGCTAAAACATAATGACTTTCAAAAACCTGAGCCCCTGACCTTGTGTCCCAACCCACCAAAGCACATAAGCAAGACTTTGAACATTTTAACAGTCCCACACTCAGCTTCTCTCTTGGCTCCTTTTTCTTTTTCTTTTTTTTTTTTTTTTTTTGCTTCTCCCCTATTGGATTTTCTGAAAGTGGCCTGGATTTCCCTCCGAGAGTTATTTTATCTCCTGCCACGAGAAAAATCTGTTACGTCTTATTCAAACGGCTTGCCCAACCTACATCCCCAGCCTCCCACAGGGCGGCTAGCAGGGCTGTACTCACAATATTCATCAAGGTCAGCAGGTACTTCTGGACATGTTCTTTCCCGTGGAACTGAACCACTGAATCATCCACCCCCAGGAGGACTTCGATGTTGTAATCGTCCTCTGCTGCGTGCCTGCGCCGGCGCTGCCTCGATCGCTGCACCTGCTCTTCGACGAGGCCCAGCGCGCTGTCGAGATTGTCCAAACCGCTGAGGTTGGAGGCTGAAATCAAACAGACAGATGAGTTATCAGCCAGGAGAGGTTCGTGTTTCAGCGAAGATAAATTCGAAGTAACAGCACTTGTTATGTTCTGAGTGTTATATAACGGCATTAGTTTCATGGAATGTCAATTAAAAATGACCTAAATGAGAGAGAGAGAGATGACCCAAAATGTTTTTATTTTACAAATAAAAGCGATACTTTCTACAAAGTAATACTGCATAATAAATACAGGCCCAAAAGAGCAGCAAGTCATACCAATGCCTTGGTGAGAAGAATGGAGCTGTTTGCAGTAAAATACTTGTTGCTTAAAAGTACTTTTAACAAAAATACACTGTTCAGGGGTCTTGTTCTACCCAGGATAGGCTCTATTTAGAACAGTTAAACGCAGACTTGTACTTCTAAATCTGATCTTACTGCCCAGACTCCTCTTTCAAGGTGAGTGCAGTTGCCAGCACAGCCTTTTGCTCTCCAGGCAGGTACCACCAAACCAGTCCCCCCACTTCAACCCATGAGCTCCTTTCCTAGTTACACACGTGCAATCCAACAGGAGTGACATGGATCCTATTTACCCTTGCAGCTCAGTACCACATTTTAGATATGAGATTAATTAATTTGTAGCTACATCCACAGTTTTTTTAACAGCTTTTCATACTTCGTTCCAAATTTTCCATGTCACTTTGCATTACTGCATGTCAAAGACCAACCCAACAGGCACAACAGTTGTCTTCTTCATTAATAATGACTTCTAACAGTTCCTGTGATATGAAAAGCATGTTCTCTGAGAGGATGGACATGCTTAATGTGGCACTCACCTACTAAAAATTAACATGAAAATATGGAATCTTGACATTTCATCTTATAGAATAACAATGTTTAGCATTAATATCATTATTACTATTTGCATTACAGGAGCCTGGAATCACCACCACGAACCTCTTGATTTTAGCAAATGTCAGGAAACACTCACTTAGAAAGGTCAGGAAAGGTGGCAAGAGGGCTGTGGGTTGAGTAAAGGTCCCAATGCTTCATTCACAGAAATACAATGGGGAGCAAAGGAAGGAAGCCCAAGCCATCACCTTCAAACCAGAAATGAGAAACAGCTCTTGGAAATGCTACAAAAGTGGATTCTCCATTTTCATTTATTGAAGTCTTCACATCAGAACTGGCTGCTGGGGAAGGGACAAATGAGTCACCAGATCACTGGGCTCATCACAAGAACGTCTGTGCTCTCGCCTGAACTTGGCTGCCCCGAGCTGCTGTGTCAGCAGGTCCTGGCTGATGTGCAGGCTGAGCAGAGTCCCCACAGCTCCCCACTGGGGTGACCATGACCTGGCTGCCAGGAGGGACACACACCAGGCATCCCCAACCCCCATGGAGCATTCCTCACTGCCCCAGGCTGTGCCTGGCGTGGTGAGAAGCTGATTTCTATCCTCCTTGAAGAGACCACCAGGCACAGGACAGCCCCTGAAAGACACAGCTTCTTGCCACTTTTCCAGCAAGCTTCAAGGCCATGCTGAGATGCACAGCTGCAGGGATCTCAGGAAGATATATTCCCCTGCACTGCCCTGGCAGGGCTCCCCTTGCTCAGCAGACAGAGAGAAGGTCCCACTTGATGATCCTACATCCCCACAGAGCCCCAGTGTCCTTGTCCCCTGACAGCAGCCTCGAATGGAGCTAACAAGCACAACCACCACGCTGTCATTGCCAGCCTCAAGGCCCCCAGCAGCTTCTGCTTCTGGGGCCACAAGCTTTTAAAATTAGTCTGGTCAGAATCCATGATTCAGCACGAAAATTCATTCTTCACGCAGAGCCCAGCTGTCACTCCCAGGTGTACCGTGGAGGGCGAAGCAGTGTGGCCTGGCAGCAATGGAAGGAGCTCTTTATCAGGCTCCAAACCTTCCATGCAGCCATCCAGCCCTGCCTCATGGTTTACTCCACCAGGAAAAATTCAGTGTTAAAATTTCCTTGCTAGTGCTCAGAAGTAATGACCAAGCCCTCACAGCAGGGACTCGCTGTGGGACCATGGGGCAATCATATATTCATGATCTATAAGAAAAATGACAGTTACTGTAAAATTTGACCATAAATCTTAAAAGCTCTGTAGAAAAGTAAGCCTAGGCTGGCAAGGGCTGCAGGTCACGTCATCTCTCTGCTGCTCATAAAAAGCTAAAGCGATCAGCAGCAAGGCAAAACTATCAGAGCTGCTACTGCAGAACAGCAGTGCTGGGCAGGGGAGAGCCTGAGCCCTGCATTGAGGCAGTGGACAGGAAGCTCTGCTGGCTGGAGGGCTGTTATTTGGGTGGGTGATTGGCTGTCAAGGTATCTTGAGCTTCTGTGCTTTCATTTCTCTCCCTTATGTGTCAAACTAACTCCTGGTGTGGTATCTTTATTCCTGCTGCGAGTAAATCAGCCAGAGGCAAAATGTGATCCTACCATCCTGCAGCGAAAACTGCCTGTCCTCCTCTTTGCTGCTCACTTCATCACTGTCACACTGTAGTCCCTACAGTCCTGCCAGCTCCTGAGAAGAGTTATCAGGAGGTTCCCTGGAAGTCATCTCACTGCCAATCGGTGCCAACCAACCACTTTAAATTTTCTTTGGAGCATAAAAATTCCCTGTACACACAGTTACCTTCACCCCCACTGTTCCCCCTCAAGACAACACGCCCAGTGTTGGGCACTGGGACCTTTGAGGCACCAACCCCATGTGCTTCCCAGCAGAGAGAAAGCCACACTGGCTCCAGCTGGTGCTGGAACCATTCCAGGAGCAGAAACACAGCTCAAAACATTTACAACAGTAGCTGCAAGATTTCTGGTTCATATCCCAACTTCCCACCCAGTGCTCTTTCCCGGAGGCTCTCCCCAGATGGGCAGGGATGCCTCCACACATGCCTGACCACAAACCCCACAGAGTTCTCCTCCAGTGCTGCTCTGCCTCTCAGGCTCTTGGATGATGGATTGTTGGATCTGCTGGGCCATGTGATGTTATTCCCATGTTGGATTTTCTCCTAAATGACAGTTACATCCAAGTGAAATTAATACCCGTATCTTAGCAAAGAGGAAGAGAAACAAAGTTCCATCTGTAGTAAATGAGAAATCTGTGGTGTTTTGGCATCTCAGCTTTCCTTAGTTAACATCAGTAACTTTGCTGTATCATTGTACTGATAACAATATGTTAGAAAAGCCCAAGAGAAAACACAAAGAACTAAATAAGACACCAAATTCCTCCTTCACATTTTCCACATTACATTCCTTCTGATCATCCCTGCACTTTGCACAGTAACATCAAAAAGTAATCTCAAACTGCACTGTGTTCTACTAAATCATCCCAAGACCTCTCCATCAGATGTCAATTTTCAGCAACTTTTGCCAAATCAGCCACTAATTATTGGTGCCAACTTTGTTCTCCATCTCCCAAGAGCAGACACTTGGCATTTGCAGAGCCTAACAACAGCCTGTGTTGAAACCTTCTTGCTTCTGCTAGGAAAATTCACATTTGTGAAAATTAACTACTCAGAGACAAGCTTCTATTTTTCTCTTTTGCTGCTCATTCAGAATAAATCAAAGGAGAGCAGCATTCAAACAGTCCACCCAAAACCTCCTCAAACTCCCTCTTTTTTTCTAAAGCCAGCTAAAAACTCAGTAATATTTCAGTAATTTTCTCCTACTACTGCAGACCATCTTCCACTGAAGGAATAAAAAGTGCCCAAATTGTTGATTAGTTTTGCCTTTGCAGGTCTTCAGAAGAATTCTCCGTTTGCAACAGTTTGGGATTGACACCACCTTGTTTTCTGGGAATTTTTGCCTTGCTCATGAATGTTTGATATCGTGTTCTTTATGGAAACCCAATTACATGACATCTCCTGATTCTGCCTTACCCATCATGGCAGGCAGAGCTCAAACAGATGCTCTGAGTTACTGAAGCATGAACACATTGCCTGCCATGAAAACTGCCTCTCCCTGTGTTTTCTGTCACTCCCTTTAGGACATTCACCAAATCCACAGTTACTGGCTCATGATCTTGTTTTGTTTTTTTCATGACCTCTTTCAAAAAGGCTCAGGAAAACACAGCTGCACCTGCAGTCCTTATGAAACCACACTTGAACAGTACCAGCCTTAGGGCTCCCCAACGTCACAGCAGCAATATTGTCCTAATAAAGCAGTTTCTAATATTTTACCTCCTCTTTCTGATAGGGAGAAGGGAACTTTCTGGCAAGCCCAGAGCAGGGACCAGGATGAGCAGCTGGGAGACTGAACTGCGTGTCATGCTCACAGCCATCATCTGCGGCTTGTCAGCACAGCAACGAGCTGGAATTTCATTTCAAACCTGAGTGTGCAGCATTCAGACCAGCCAGCCACCATTGAAATGCAGCTGGTTTGCTTTTGTGGACACTTCATCTGTCAGCGTGGGAG
The DNA here is from genome assembly GCA_036785705.1 of Acanthornis magna. Classification (NCBI taxonomy): domain Eukaryota; kingdom Metazoa; phylum Chordata; class Aves; order Passeriformes; family Acanthizidae; genus Acanthornis; species Acanthornis magna. The sequence goes on from JAWUZG010000092.1 coordinate 4,904,843, forward strand.
CAGACGAACACCTGAGTCGACTGCTGAGCACCTTCTCTGCAGCCACACGAGGATCAGCACTTCTGATGTGCTGCTGTGCCACTCATCTCCATTCCTGGGACACACTGCTGAAGGAACTCTCAGCCTCCCATTCCTTCCTGCAAATCACCAGTTTTTGTGTTGTTTTTATGTTTTTGACCCCAGTGACTCAGACTGAGCACCACTGAAGCACAGCTGGAGCCTCTCTGCTGTGGTGGCAAACACATCTGTGCCAGAACAGGAGCCCGGGGCACCCAGCCCTGCTCAGCTGCACCACAGCTGCTGGCAGTGCCACTCTGAGCCTGGGACTACAACCCCAGCATGGGCATGAGCCCATCCATCCCTCAGTGCTGCAAAAGCAGGAGGAACAGCCCATGTGGAAGGGAAGCACAATGAGGCAGGGTGGACTTGCTTTAGCTCTCAGCTTCCCACTGCTCAAGTACATCTGCACCTCTGGAAAAGTATCAAACACCACTGACAGATTAACAGAAAACTGCTCTTTTGGGAATTGCACCTTAAATCGTGAGCCATCTTTCTGCAGCGCTCCTTGCACTTGGATTCTGTGGGCTTCTGTTGTGTCAGTCCCCTGTAATCAACTGACTCCCTAAGTAGCTTCCAATTAGCCTGTTCATGTATTCTTATCTCCCATCTAACCCTCTTCCATGGTAAACTGGAGCCCAAGCCATGGAGGTTGGAGTCAACAATGAACAGTCATTAAACCTTGGATTTTATCCCCTAGCAATTTGTTCTCACATATTTAAGTTCCTCATTTTGGGGTTTTGTTTCCACTTGCACATGTGGTGTTTTGTTCATTTCTTAATCAATAGTTTCTTCGATTTTTAATTTCTTTAAAGACTTATTTCTGCTGGTTTCACAGAACTGCTCACCTTCCTCTGCTCTCCACTTTGTTTTCCCAATGTCCTCTATTTGTCTTTATTCTCCCCCTTAACAATCCTGCTCAGCTACATTGGTGTTTCATAATTTATAAATCCCTTTCCCATACTACAGTCTGAATTTGGACCCTTCTGCTATAGATCACTCATAAGAAAACTGGGTAAAGCCAGCAGGGAATTAAAACGGGAGAGAGCTTCTGTGAGGTGAAAGCAAATTGAAAACAGCCTAAACAAGGGAAGGAAATCCCACGGAGTGCACTGGCTGCATGATACCAAGTTAGCCATGTTCAAAAGGCACCTCCTGGAGGATGCTGCCTCAACGCAATCTTAACTCGGAGCTCAGTTTTCATGGGATCTTGTGATTTCTTGAATCACAGGTTAACGATGGCTGCTACTTGGCAAATCCTTAACCAAGAGCAATTACTGCAGCAGGATTCTCTTGAGGAGTTGGATCAAATTCCTTCTCTCACACTTTTTTACATAAACCAAAAATAAGGCCACGTCAAGTAGACTAAAGACTGGGCATGCACCAGGCATCCTCCCAACGTTGCAAATCATTGTCCTGCCCTCATCTGCAAAGGAGCAGCCACGTGAAAGGAAACTTTCAGGCTGCACGCCTTGCTGCCTGCGTGATCTCATTACAAGCTCCCTGCCTCTGAGTTATGGTAATGCCATTTCTGGTCAAATCATTTCCACACAGAGCCTGCTCCACCTTTCTTCTGGCCAGGGGGAGTTTGCCACGGCTGTCAGGGTAGCTTGGGTTGGGCTCTCCAAGAACAGGTCTCAGACTCGAGCTGCACGAAGGCCAGCAGATACAGCAGCTGAACTCCTGCTGGAATGGTCTGCTCCTGGAATTTGAAATAAGGAGTTCAAAGCATTTAACAGTATTTCATATAGAGAACAACTCTCATAAACTCCTTGGGGCAGAACTGTTGCCCCCATCTGCAGAGTGAACGCACATTATTGCAAACACACAGGCACAAGCAATGCTCCTTTTTTTCCCTTGTCACCTGTGCAACAGCACAGGGACTTTAAAACTCAGGACATGCCCAAGTGCCTGCCTGAATCATAAAATCACAAAATGGTTTGGGTTGGAAGGGACCTTAAAGCTCATCTCATTCCACCCCCTGCCATGGGCAGGGACACCTTCCACTGTCCCAGATTGCTCCAACCTGGCCTTGGACACTTCCAGGGATGGGGCAGCCACAGCTGCTCTGGGAAACCTGTGCCAGGGCCTCAGCACCCTCACAGGGAAGATTTTTTCCTTAATATACAATCTAAACCTAGATCAGAGAATCAGAGTTATAAAGAAAAACAAATATGAACCTACCAAAGTTGAAAAATAGAGAACTTCCAAAACAAAACAAAAACAAAGAAAAAAATTTAAAAAAAAAAAAAATCCCACAAAAAACACAACTAAGAAAAAAAAACCAAACAAACAAACAAAAAAACCACACCAAAAAACCCAAACAAAGAAACAAACACCCCCCCCCCCAAAAAAAAAAAAAAAAGTCTTTCCAAAGGATAAACCAATTAGTGCAGTGACAATGGCCAGGTGGCCAGGACACCATGGCAAGTGGCCAGGCCAGAGGCACTAAGAATAACTACAGCTAGATGTTGCCAGGGAGATCTTTTTTGGCATATCACAACAAAGAGAAAAGATATCACAATACTAAAAAGAGAAGTTGAAAACTAAATTGATCTCATCGGGGCCAGAGTCACACAAAGAATAACATAAAGATGAGAGATAATTGCACTGTTAGAAGATTAAGTGAGAGGAAGGTAATAGAATACCCCAGGCTAAAACTTTCTTTTTGAAATGGTGAAACATACTGTGTTAAAATTTTAACTTTCGTCTTACAACATAATATTCAAAGAGGGGAAATTAAAGAAATGGCAAACCAGCCAGGAAAACAGTCTGTGTGACCTGGTTGAAATGGAGCTCTCTGAGAACCGAACACAATTTTTTTCCAACAGCGAAACTTATCCTTTGGAAAGATTTCAGCTATCAACCTTACTAATGCAAACACAGGTTTCACAATTTAGCACCAAATAATGCATGAGCAAGATGTCCAAACTCAGTGCTTAGAAATAAGCTCAGAAAGGGGCAAAAAAAGCTACTCTAGAAAATCATTTTAGGGGCCAACTTCTAAGTTTCACTGACTTAATTGATTACATCTGAGAAATGCTCTCTGGCAAATATTTTGGCAAGTCATTGCAAGCTGGCCTGTATTGCAGAGCCTGTGACTTGCAAAAGAAGGTGCCTGATTTACCACACCCACTCACCCCGAGAGCCCACATCTGGCCTGGGAAAAGGATGGGAAAGGTTCTCCATCCCTCCCAAACCCTGCTGTGCCTGGGCAAAGCAGGCTCTGCTCTGCATCCCTCACAGAGAGCTACACAGGGAATCTCATTTGCAGCTGATGCATAATTTATTAAACTGCAGAGCTCAGCCACATCTCCACACAGGCACTGGGCATGGAGCCACAGCTCCGTGGAGTTCCACGAGCCCCAGAGACCCCACCTGAAGTCCCAAAGGCAAAGGCTCAGGAGCTGCCCACAACTCACTTTTCCGAGCAGGCTTTAACGAAGTGTTTATGGGCTCTTTGAATCCAAGTCTGCCACCGAGATACTTGCGTGTCCAATCCATATTCCAAGCATGATTAAATTACAGCAAATTAGCACATTAAGTAAGCTGCCAAGCTGACCCCCTGGCTTTGTAGGTGACATGTCTAACAATCCCACTTGCATTTTTAACAGAACGAAATGCCAAGCCATGGTACAGGACCTGAATAACAACAGAGCACATGGGATGGCAGTTGTCTTTCCATAAGCCAAGAATTTGCAAAAAAGGGAAATGGAGTTTAATTACAGTTTAATAAAATAATATTGAAAAACACACAGCTAAAAAAAGTCAAATTCCTAGCCAGGGCAGGAGGGTGAGATGAGCAAGAAAAGACAAAGAAATACATAAAATAACCATACAAAATTGGAAATATTACTGAAAAATAATGGCTGAAACAAATATGTATCTTGCCTACGCTTTTTAGCCATAACCTCAAGTCATGCCTTTTGGTAACATTTCAAAGTGGAATTATTCCATCCTTTTAAAAAGGCAACACTTTTCTCAGTTATAAAGTCTCACAAAGTTGTAAATTATACAATTGAATGTTCTCAATGTCAAGTAGAATATAAAACTCATCAGTGTAAATAATGTACTGCAAAATGACAATGCAAACAGCTCCCGTTTCCTACATAATCGTAATGATCTTTTAATTAGACAAAGTAAACAGTCTGCTCATTTCACCTTGTGAAGAAAAGCATAGGAAGACATTTTCCCAAATTCTAAGGTAAAAAATGCGTGCATTTTGCAATATCAGTAAGTTCAACCAGCTTCTGGTACATCTCAGAATATTATGCCATAAATGAGCAGTCAGACAGACAAAAAAAAAAACAGGTTAATTTGAGTATTATGAGAAGGAAACCTCATCTGGACAAGCTGAGCAAAGGCAGTGTAATGCACGATGCCTTGGCTACTTCTGCTGACAGAATTTAAAACTGGGTGAGACGGAGTTATAATTTTACCTATGTTTTGGAAATATCTTTGTTCCTAAATCTGCTTGGACCTTCTGCACTAACAAACCCAGCTGCAATTTATTAGAGACTGTAGGAAAGACGAAGCTCACTTGGAGGATGCAAGGATTTCCTGAACTTCAAAATGACAGTAAAAAACCCTGAAAGAGAGAATCAGTCTCTGCTCCAGTGAAAGAGCATGAAGTTTAGTCCCAAGGCATTTCAAAATCAAGAGCAGAGGCTTCTTTTGTTATTTGTACAAGAGCTCTGAATCTGTCAGGCCCCACAAAAGGCAAACTGTGAAATGCTGCCCTTCTGTTGTGGTGGGTGGGACATGGGCCCTGGCAATGGCAGCAGAGCAGAGATGCTTTCAAGAAGGAAGGAAGGAAGGAAGGAAGGAAGGAAGGAAGGAAGGAAGGAAGGAAGGAAGGAAGGAAGGAAGGAAGGAAGGAAGGAAGGAAGGAAGGAAGGAAGGAAGGAAGATGAATTGGTGCAAGGATACCAAAACCCTCTGGGGAAAAGGCGGATTTAGAGGCAGAAGTTGTGAGGACACAAATGCAAAAGAGGAAAGTGAAAAGAAATCACCATTGGTTTTCCTGCTGCAGCTCCCCACTGGCCCTAGGAAAGCAAAGCCAGGGCTTCCTCCCACCTCCCACTCCCCATCCTTGAAAGGTGAGTCCTGGGAGCAGCCCTGAGCTTCAGAGAACACAGGGACAAAAGCCAAGGTTTGCCAGGCAAACCATCTCCCCAGCACCTGCAGGCAGGGCTTTAATGGTCCTTTTCCAAGATAAATTTAGCATTAATATCTGTGAGCTTTAGAGGGATTGGAACAGGTTAACATGCATTTATTTAGTTTTCTGGCAGGTCCAAAATATTTTTAATTCCTTTCAGGTGAAATGGACTTGAACACTGAACTTTTTTCATAGTGAAGAAACAAACAAAACAGCTTATCTGAAATCATGTTTTACTCATTTTATATGAAATCAAGCACTTCGAGTTTCAATGCAGAGAATCATTTAAAATTATAAGATAACTCAAGTGAAAGAAGGGAGGTGGTTTGTTTGGAATGCACTGCCATGAAACCCCTCAATATCTTCAAGATTTTTCTTTCTTTATCCATGTGAAGTTCAGTGAAAAATTCAGGATTTTTTATCAGCAATAGAGAATTTCACCCAACTCAACTGTAAGTGCCAAGACTAAAAGGAGTTTCCATTTTCATCTTTCCACCATCTACCCCCTTTCCTCCAAAAGAACAATCATCATTTCAGGACCTCTGTATTTTTGTTGGGTTATTCACATATTATTGATAAACAAGCTGTACTCAGCACTAACTGACTTGCCCTTCAAATTGGCTTGTAGCCTAATCAAACTCAGGTCATTTGTCTGCTAAATGAGATGTAGTTGGTAGGATGTAGTGCTCCTTGGCAGGCAACAGACAACTCTCCTATAGGGACAAATCAGACCCACCTCAAAATAAAAGCCTTTCAAGAATCAGGTAGGAAGGAATTTATCTCCTGAATTAAAGACATCATCTTTGTCCGTGCAAATAAGGCTTAAAGTGGTCAGAAACTCATTTGTATTCCCTTTGCAGAGTGCTATAAAATTGCTTTAATAGTAATGACTGCTCTGCTCTTACTATAGAGAATGAAATCAGATTTTGAAAAGCAAATGCACAATGCCCAGTAAGAAGGGCTGGGAAGCCTCTTACATATGTATAGATAAATAGATAACTAGATATATAGACATATAGATACAGATAGATATAGATATATACACACATGTATAGATATACTTACATGTAATAATTGCCAAAATAAGAGAACCGCGTATTTTAACAAGGTACAAAGGTGGCTGGAGAGTTGATGGACAACTCTCTTGATAGCTAACGTTTCTATTAGAAATGCTTTTAAATTAAGTCACACATTAGAAAACTGTCAGAAACAACAGCAGATTGAGATGTTAAGTTTTTTTAAACTCAATTAAATTCTCTTTAAATGGTGTTAACCCAAATAGAAGCTAAGAGGACCAGACAAATCGACTGATGTTAGGGAAACAGTGGAAGCTGTTAAGGATAAAATTAGACAGCTGTTCCAAAACTCCAAGAAGTTTCTGCCTCTGGAACTAGAACAGGATGTAAAAGACCATTTAGCCTCTAGCCTGTTACTTTTGCATTTTTAGTAAAAAACAAAAATGTTAAAGCCAACACCAAAAAAACCCCTTTCAAATTGCCTTACAAAGCAGTTGCTAAAATAACCAAGAAGTTAACTGAGTGCAACTGAGAGAATGACATACATGGTGAAGGCTTCCAGTAATTAACATATTTGGTCTAAAACTGGTAAAAACAGAGCCACTCCACGTCCGAGTTCCTGCAATGAATTATGGGTTTTTTCCAAATACTGGACTTGATTAGCAGAACTCTATCATCTGTTTCCACCTAGTTAAGAACTGGCTAATCAAGCCACTCCTAGTTTACCTGATTCAAAAAGTACCTGTGATCAGTTGAACAACAATCACAGGGGAAAAACAGAAATACAAAAACCTTCCACAAATCATCGGCTGCAACATCACAGTTTATGTTCCATTTTGGGAATAAAGATGTAAAAAGTTGTTCATCAGTTGTTCAGAGTATATTCATCTTCTTCATTCTTCCAACATAAATTTTTAGGTAATAGTACTGATCATACAAACTCTGAAAATATTCATTATTAATGCATACTGTGCTAACAGAAGTAGCAACATGGTTCCCTCATCTGAAGTCAGAACAGACTCCATCCACTTTCAGTTCTTGCTGAGCAAGAGATATTATTTCTTCAGTGTTTCAATATAGAAATTCTTTATATTTTCCCATTACACCAAAAAGAAAAGTCTACAAAGATAAAGAGCGAAGTTAATACTAACTGAACTTACTGTAAAGGAAAAAAGTGACATTTGTTGCAAAGGGGAAGCAAGGCTGGAGGGAAAAGTAGTATTTTTTGGCAGCTGAAGAAGGCACATGTTGGGTGTCAGGGTCTGACTCTTCAACAGATTATTGTTCCCCAAGAGCAGCTTCCTACCTGTCTCCTCAGCAACACAAGTACCACAAATGCTGTCTCCTTCAGTTCACCTATTGTATCTGTTCAACCGGGTCTGAGACCATAAATCAGTGCTGAAAAAGAATGTTTTTGAAAGTCATACAAAGCAGCATTTACTTGTCCAACAACAGTGCTACTCAGTTATGAAATGAGACATGAAAGTACCACAGTCAATAAAGCCTCCTCTTTGCTGTGGTGCCCTGGAAGCCCCCACGAGCCCTCAACAATTACTTTGGACTTGCAGGACTCTGAATGATCTTGTGCAGTGTGGGAGCTGGACATGTATTCATTGAAGCTGACACTGATCAATACCCATCACTTTCTCACTGGTTTCAACTTTATTATAAAAATGATATCAACAGTTGCTGCTGTCCCAGCGAGCCTCAGAAGAAAGTCGAGGGTTGATGGCATCCAGGTGCTCTCGTTTCCTGCTTCAGCCTCTCTTCAAGTGAGCTCCAGGCTGCCTTTTCAGTGCAAAGCTTTCCATTCGACCTTGCCTATATTTCTCTTAGGATCAGAGAATTTTAATGTATTACTTTTTCACTCTTTCCCGTCTATTTCTGGCTAATCTTCTCTAAAATTTCTGAAGCATTTGGAAAGGTTTCTAACATTCTGGTTTTAGTCCAAGGTGTCTTGGTTTCAAACACTGCAGTGCAGCTGGGAAATTCTTACATTTTGCTGAATAACTGGTTCACCGAAAACAAAGTTGTGATTGTTTTGAAATTATTTTCAAAGTGAATCACAGGGGGGTTTTAGTGATGAAAAATAAATTAAATAATGGAGTAAGGACTCAGGTTTCATTTTGGTGAACATATATTCCACAATATGAAAGTGTCCAACCAGCTCAGGCTACAGCAGAGAGGAGGACACAGAATCATAGCATAGTTTGGGATGCAAAGGGTTTTTAAAGGTAATCTGCAATGAGCAGAGTCATCATCAATTAGACCAAGGTGCTCAAAACCTCATCCAAACTGACCCTGAGAGCTTCCCAGGATGGGGCATCTGCTGCTCCTCTGGGCACACTCAACCTTGCTGGCACAGGAGTGTTCCTCTTCCAGTGCCAGGAGTCAGCTCTGCCTTGTGAGGCTCCAAAGTTACTCCATACCTTAGGTTTTGAAAGTATAATGTGAATTCAAGGAGTTGGTTCACAGAAAAAGGCAAAGGGCTGCACCTTTCCAAAGGACTGAAACCTTTGGGAATTCAGCACAAGCAGGAATATGAGGGAGATCCTCAAACCTCCCACCCGAGAGCTTGATTTTCTTGCAGAGACTGCCTGAATTTAAGCTTTGAGCTTTTAGTCTTGACCTTGACTTCTTGACCATTTGAATGGGAGATTGTTTTCCAACTTTAGCAATGGTTCTTAGCCTGGCTGAAAATCAGAAAATAGGGATTCTGAGCAAACAGCTTGGAGGGGAGAAGGGGAAATCCACACTAAACACACCTAACTGCAGTGAAAAAAATTTACAATATGAAAAGAAGGGAAGCAAAGCAGCTTGAAAAGGAAAGAAAAAACTTTTAAAGGTTTTTTCTTTCTTTTCCTCACAAAGGGAGAGTGTCAAACTGTGGTATGAAATTAGTGCAGCAACCACTGCCCATTGCACGAGTTTTAGCCATCTCTTCTGACCAAAGGTGGGCTCTGCAGTGAGATTTTTATGTCTAGGGGAGCTAAATATTTCTGGAAAATTCCACTATAATTATGTTTTAAAAATTCATCTGGAAAGTCAAGCAATGCCGTGGGAGACAAAAGAGAACACCAGTATTTGGATCACCTAAAGTACAAGGAGAGTCAGCAAAGAACAAAATGTCTGAAGCATTAACCTGCCAGGATTATATCTTAACGTCACAAATTTCAGGTCCATTTGAAGTCTCACAACAGAGAAACTAAGGCAACCGATTGAACTTCTTTGTGAAAAGATCTTTAAAAACCGAAAACCTATCAAGTGCAGCATGTGGTCTTGCCTATATGTCCCAAATTCACCCAGGGAAACCAACTCCTCTTGCACAAACCCTCAGTTGCCATTAGTCAGGGAAAAGCACTTTCTCCTCCAGCTGCAAAGGCAGCTCCTGTCTCTTTGTTCCCCAGCCTTCCAGGCCTGGATCTAGCTCAGTCCAGACATTACTTAAAACTGTCAACCTCAGCAAGGCCAAAACATGCCCAGGGGGCTGTGAGCAACATCCTGCCCCACCGGCATCAGCAGCTTAATTTCAATAAGGACGCATTTCCACCTTCTCTCTCCCTGCAACTCAGAATAACCTCCAGAAAAACAGCCCCCCTTCCCCAAAAGCAAGTCATGGCAAAACCCCAACAGGTTCTGTAGATAACCATCTGAGCAAGGAAAGGTTCATGCCAAAAACCATGGATGAGAGGGAAGAGAGGTTGTTTAAGTTTGGAGAGAAGAGTTGCTTTGTTTGGCAGAAGCTTGCAGAGTATGACCATGGAGCCAGAGGGCTTTGGGAAGAGGCATTTTAATGTGCTTTCATTAGTGACAAAAACACTGGTGAAGAGCTGCAAGAAGAGAGGCTGACAGGGCCAAACGGAGCCATTTCATGTACGTGGGACCACCACAGCTCAGCTGGCACCATCACTGCCTTCTCCTACCCCTGCCTTCCTGACACACACTGGCTTGGGATAATGCCAGGTAAGTAACTTCCACTCTCAGCTTATGAACTTTCCCCACATTTATAGATTCATGGCAAAAAACGCATGGCAAAGCAAGAGCCCAATACAAGGGCAGAGATCCCAGGAGGTTCCCAGGGGAAAGAGGCTGGGAAGACACACCCAGGGACTGAGTTTGTACCAGGGCAGGGCCAGTGCCTGCACAAGGCTCTGAACTGCGGCACTGGCACCATGGCACGTGGCTGCTGCTCCAGCTCCTGCCAGATCTGCTCCAATGGAAATCCTGCAGGGCAGGGAGGCTCCCCCATCAGTGCTGGTGTTTCCAGCCCAGGCTGGGCGTTCTGTATAACCACCATGAAAAGCAGCTGATAGCTATAAGCTATTGTCTCCCTGGGGCCAAATGATTTCCAAAACTTCTGTAACTCTCTTAACATGAAGCTACCACAGATCCATAATTATGGATGTAGCAGAAGGAGCAGACAAGCTGAATTAGGCTTCCGATTGCATGTCTAATTTATGTACAACTGCAGCAATTACAGATGCAAATTAAATAACTGTGCAGAAAATGGGTTTTATTAGCCATAACTAAAACCCAATAAAACTCAGTAACTCATGCACATCTCTGCACTGAATATGCCTCTTTTGAATGTCAATTAGAAATGTGAGAAAAGACCAGGATTTTATATTTTCTGATCTGAAAAAAAGAAAAAAAAGGACAAACTGACAGAGCGCATGTCTTTCTTCCACAACAAAACAAACAGGAGACCTAATTGGCAATTTCAGAGCAACACATTGTTTTACAGACAGCAGTCCTATGCAGCTTTTAAACACATTATTTATACTCAGTCTTTCATGCCTGACATGGCTGAGAAAAGTGTCATCTAATAAAACCATATGCTAAATGTAATTCAGCTTCACAAGAAGCCCATTCTGACTGCCTGGCAGGTTGGGATTTAAAAGTTTAAACTCTAAGCTGAGGCACACCGTGCTTAACTTCGGAGCCCTTCTGAGATTTGGGAAGTTGGGGGCTTCTTAGCATCACATCAACTGGGTCCAGGGCTGTGAAAAGCCTCTCTGGATGTTTTAATGCTGAAACCACTCAAATCTTCTGTCATTCAGACTTAGCATGAGAGCTGTCATGTCTAAGGAGCCAGCGCTTACCTGTCAATTTGTTTAAAAGCAATAAAAAAATTGTTCCCATTAAATCAAGGCTAATCCTCCTGCATGGTTCTTATACAATTCCCTGCTATGTGTGATTAAACCTACCCCATACATATAGAACACAAACACCTGGATAAAAGTTTATATATACCGCAGTGTGTCTGCACTGTCCGTTTGCGTCACTCCTTGTTTTGCAAGGACAGGGGATTTTCCTGGCTGGCTGCATTGCACACACGGAATTTCATCACTGGGAGTGACCATTGGCCTCAGCACAGGAACCCAGGTGTGCTCCTGTACAGCCACCCACACCCAGCAGGTCAGGGCAGACCCCAAAGCACAGCCAGGATCTTCACCTCCAACAGAGATAATTCCCACACAGATCCATCCTGTCCCACCCAGCTGCAGGCAGAGGCTTAGAAAGGCTCTGTTCTTCCAGGACGCTCATCCCAGGTGGGGTGGCATTGCCCAGGTCCCTTCCCCAGGGCGCTCTGGCAGCCACAGGCAGGTCCAGGAGGAGGCACAAACACCCAGCTCGTGGCAGGGACAGGCAGCAGACACCAGGACGGAGCAGGCAGAGTGCCATGGCCCGTGGTCCCTTGTCCCCAGGCTCCACTGAACGTGGCTTCCTCTGGCACCCTCTTCTCCCACAAACACCCACAGACACTCTCCACTTCCTCAGCTGTCCCACTCCATCGTGGATTACTTCCAACACCTTCGCCAATGCACACAGCAATACAGGTGGCATTTAGCTCAGAAGATTAGCAGGAACATTTTTATTCCTATGCCACTTCCCAATGGAGCTGGTGCTGGATTCAGTGTCCCACATTCATGAGCCTCTCCTGCCAGGCCACAGCACGGACACTCATTCTGGATACAGAAACCTCCTTCAAAATTTAAATATACCACAAGCACTGACTTCCCCTTATCTCTTGTGGCAGTTATATCCTCAAACAACTCCAGCAAATTACTTAAACATGACTTCCCTTGCCTGAATGTCTGCCAGGTAGTCTTAATTAAACTGCGCATTCCCACATACACTCTCCACAACACCCTAAGGGAGGTTTCCAAGATTTCCTCATTGTGTGTATTCCCTTGAATCATCTATCATTAAACAGCAATAATGATAAGCAAAATGAAAAAGACAAGAATAGTTTTGTATCTGCAGAAAGATAATGCACAAGAAATAACTAACTAGAAATCAGTTATTAGTTGGGTCGCCATGCCTCTCCCAAACACAGATCCTGAGCACTTCCCTACACCTACTGAAGTATAAGGCTTTCAAATCTCATGCTGATGAACATGGCGTAAAATCCATGAACAGGTTCAGAACAGGTCTTACCATAAGAAGGATAATCTATGTTGCTAAAAGAGAAGAAGGACCAGAAATACTGATTTTTCTTATAATTCAGATAGGAGAAGCATTTACATGGAATCATTTTCAGCTTTCCTAACCAAGAGATTCATACCAAAGGCATTGTCATATGATGATTATTTTTTTTATGTTGCAGTTCTAGATTCAGACGTTACAGATTCCATTAAAAGCTTCAAAAACCCCAACCCTCAGTGAGCCCCCTGCTCTTCCCAACCTGGTCCCTCCTCTTAAATCAATGTTAGATCTGCAGGAGCATCCTGAGGCCACCAGCTGCACACAGCTCTGCAATAAAGCAGAGGGCAGGCAGGGCTCAGCACAGCCAGCCTTGGCATCCAAGCAAACACCTTCTCTTAGAGGTGAACTGCTCTAGAAATGGTGATTTCGTAACACTGGGAACAGCCAAAGGACAGAGAATGAACCACACTCTCCAAACCTCCAGCTGACAGTCATATCAGCGGGGCTGTAACCCAACAGGAGCAGCATCCTGGGCCCCAGGAGCCTGGGACAGAGCATATGACATCCAGGGAAGGTGAGTAAGGTAATGTAAGGCACAGGTTTACTAATCCCATGGACAAAAAAAATCAGTTTAAGGAGATTTAGGATTTATACTTATCCCATGCCTGATTTAAAAAGATATTTTAAGATACCATGCGTTTGTTTCCAGATGTATTTTGTAGCTGACCCATTTCTCTTCATAATTAATTGGGGTTTTGTTTTACTCCAGGATCAAGATACATACAGAAAAATTACCTGGGTTGCATCTGGACTGATGTAACAAGGTTGTTACCTAAATTCTGGGTACGAGACTCTGTTGTTGCTGATGAGTGGAGGAGGAGAGAAATCACCTTGGTTTGGTGACCCAAGCTTGACTTCACATAGGTCAGCACTCAAAGAAATGCTCTATTTCCAACAGCAAAATGAAATCTGGCAGCATTTCACAGCACATGGAAGTCCACAATGTCATCTCTGCAAAGTCATCTTTCAGAAGGGAAGTGCACCCACAGCTGCACCATGCCATCAAAAATTCCTCCACTGCAACCTAGACCAGGTTAAGTCAGGCACATAAAAACACAGCTGGGATTTTACAGTAGTATCTGAATATTATTTAAAAAAAAGAAAAAAGAAAAACAAAACAAAGCAAAATCCCAAACAAAATCACAAACAAACAAAAGGCAAAAAACCAAACGCCAAAAAAACAACCTTTTAATTAAAACCAATGTTTTAATAACTCAAGAAACTACCTGCTCCTACACTTGCTGCTGATGGTCAGCTGTCTAAGGACACTGATTTGAGGCAGAGTGCTAGGATGCTCCTTAAAATAGATTAAAAAAAACAGGGGATATGGAGCAAAGGATCTAATAAGAGGATATTTACAATCATTCACAGTGGTCTAGAGAACAGGAAACTCTATGTGAGATAAATGAATTATACCACAGGAAATACACGGGTACATCCATTTCGGATTTGAACCTCGTGTGTGCAACTGGTGTGAAACCACAGACAGGACTTGCTGTTGCCACCCGTGGTTTGTGGGCAGCGCTTCCAGGACAGGGGCAGGATGCAGACTCACTGCAGCCAGCAGACCTGCTGGGATCGTCTGCCTAGAAAACATCATTTTCTTACATTGCATGCAGTGCATCTGTGTTAAAAATTAATGAAGACTCGGGTACAGCTATCAATAAAGATGGACAAAAGTGAATACTGTGTGCAAGAAGTCTCTGTGCAGCTGAGGAGAAGAGTGACTTTCAGGCTCGCAGGCAGAACACCACACAGGGGTACTTTGCTAGTGCAGCATCCCCAAGAATCAGCACATCACCAGGTGCCATCGATCCGTGCCAGGTTATGCAAGGTCTAGAGCACACTGCCGACAGAAACTTGCCAAAATAGAGAGCCTTTTAGTACTTAATTTGAGATTTTGTTAAGATTCACCTAATCTGCCTTCTTAAAGTACATTTACAAAAGCAAAAATGATCAATAACTCCACCATTAAATTGCATTACTTTGCATAAGTAATTTGGGACAATATATTAAGTAAATGAATGAATAATCCTTGAAATCTACATTCAGGAGGACAACAGCTTTATTAGCAAATCTCTGCTGGAAGGAGCACCAGCTATGCAGATGACTAAATCTATGAGGCAACTTAGGAAAAGCAAAAAACAATCAGTTTCATATTGGAAGCAAGTGGATTAACTTTAACAGACACCAGCATAGCAATTTATAGTTATTACAATTTTTTTGACAACATAAATCTCCAATTTCAGCAGCTAGAGTAGGTGAAGCTTTAAGAACAAAGAGCTCATTGATTCAGTATGTCTGTGCAGTTTAATTCTGAGAAATCGATCACTGTGCATTTCCTCCAACACTTTTTTTTGTAGCATCCTCCTAAACAATTTATTATTATTGCTTATTGCTAAAATAGAAATGGTGATTCCACCACTCGCAGCCCTAGTAAATCATTGTTTAATGCTGCATGGCTGCCCTGCTTATATAAAGGGATAGCTCCGTTTATTATCAAGAAAATTATTATTAAATGTTTCTTGGTTGTGTTTATAGCTGGTGGCTATTATTTGAAGAAATCTGTTTTCCTTTACTATATTTCCCTTGCCCCACCTATGTCGTGTCAAGCTCTTGGAATCACCTCTAAGGGAAAGGGTCACTTTTGGTTTATGAAGTATCCCCAGGCAAAAGCCAGAAGCTATAAACATGAATTTTTCATTATATTAATTGTCCTAGTTTAACTATGCTACATGACTCTTCAAGATAACCGATACAGAATCTTAATTGTGTGTGAAATATTCAGTCTTCATAAGCCTCCTTCCTAACCTTTTTTGTACTGGAGGGAGCTTCTGCCAACAAACACTGCCTCTTAGCTAATGCTCAACTTTCTCTGTAATTCACTTTCCTGACCTTTTATTTTGACATTTTCACCTCATATATTAATTTCTGCCTGCACTGAATACTGCAGCATTATAATTACTTACATATAAACCTTTCATCACATCTTTCTTTGGATTTTGTTAGAAAATGCTGTATATCAAATAACAGCAAATTTCACATTAATCAGCTGGCCTTTCAGAAAAACAGGGAGATGGCAGCAGGAGGAGATGATGCCACCCAAGAGCCTTTTGTGCCTCCAAGGGTGGGTCAGAAGAGTCTTCGACTTTGAGAGAGCAACACAGGCACCCAAAGGAGAAGAACTTCCCAGACCTCCCAGGGCCCTGTGGATGTGTCCTCAGCCTTGTCCTTGCCCAGATTTAGGGCAGCAGTAAATTAAGCAGGACACTGAGCACCCTTCCAGCATATCCCAGGAACTCCCAGTGCCTCATTCAACCTTCGGAAAAGCTTGAGGATTTCCCTTCTCATCCTGCTCTCCCCATTAATGGATATTGCTGGTAATTTAAACTGCATTTTCCAGTGAGTTTCTTACCCATAGAAAACAAACAAACAACAGGGTTCAGCAGCTGTTTTCCATGGTATTTTTGATCCTTCAGGATAGAGATGTAATTCTCCAAACTGCCTGGGTGACTGCAATATCCCACAGTGGCTTCCACACACGTTCATGGATTTCAGCCCTCCTCTATCTCTCTGGTTCCTCTTCCCAGCACAGTGTGTCAGCAGTATCTTTCCAGGGACAGGCTAATGTTGGAATGACAATCCATGAGAAGCAAGAGCAGGATTTGTTTGCTCAAAATCCCAGCCTAACTTTTTTGTAGTTCTGTTCCATAAGATATCATAAAAAGTGTTTAAATTCATTCCACAGCAGCTGCCTTCAGAAAGTCTCTTGGATGTGACTGCTTTAAATACATTTCCAGACTTTTTTTTGGTTTTTAATCTTTTAGTTGCACTGAAGGAGTCGTAGGACCTTCACAGCTGTCACAAATTTTTGATACGTAGACAGAAGAGATTTTCAAATAACGTGTGCAAGCAGCACAGATGTTCTTGCATTGTTCTTCCAGCTTCCATTCAGCCATGGCCCTTAGTTCTGTTATTTACCATGGAGACCAGTGAAAAACTAATCCAAATATGTGGGTGAATTGAAGTAACCTTGTCAATAGTTCTGAGAAGTGGGTATGTGCTCAGCTGAGCAAGAGAGACAGAAAAACATGCCAAAGCCATTTCAAACATCGTACAGTGTGAGCTGCAGGCACACTGGAACTGTGCATCAGTGGAAAATCCCCACAATTCTGCTATCCAGCCTTTTATTTTACTAGCTAATAAAGATATAACTCAAATGTTTGTAGACAGGAGAAGCTGAGTATCCTTCATGTACAGGTCTAAGTCATCTTCTAGTGTCCTGAACACTAAATAGACTGAGATTCTGGTGAGATACTTAATGAGCAGGATACAACTGCACAGCAGAGAAAAAGATGCAGCAGATTATGCATGTGCTGCATATATTAAATACATTTTCTGGAGTAGAAAAGCATTTAGGAGCAACACCACAGATGCTATTGGGCTGCTCAGCCTTTCCTATAAGGCATTTCATATTTCTCTTCCTTCCTCTCATCAAGGTCCAATCTTGCAGCAGACAGTTTAGCTCTGGTTCAAACCTCCACTCCAAACTGTACAAGCACATTTTCAACTTCAGACAATAAGGAGAGATTTTCCCACTAACTTAGAGAGCCACAGTTTCATACTAATCTTTGCAAGATAACCAAAATGCAACTAAGAACATAAGCATTACTAAGCAGACATCATCTGTGCCAGAGATAATTCTGTCGCTGAGAGGACTGTGAGGTATTTATCTCATATTTTTGCTTTCCAAGACCACCAGAACAGTGTTTTGTTAGTACACTTGGAGATATCATTAGCTCAACCAACATGCTGCTTCATTGGTCTCAAAATCAAAAAAGTCAGCCCAAAACCCCAACCACAGTGTTTGCTTCTGACTTGCTAGGAAGAAGCACAGAGTTCACAATCATTGCCGCACTATTTTTTAAATACCATTTCAAATCTCTCTGAGCAGATTATTTCAAAGCTTGATCCCAGCTCACCGCAGAGTGATGCTCTTGTGGAGCTCCTGGTAATGGGAAAAGAGCAGGCAGCACAATGGCTATTTATCAGAGCACATTGTGGGAGAGAAGGCTGTGCCCATAAAAGCACAGCCAGGTCCCTCGGGGCTGTCCAGACACCAGCACTGCTGTTTCATTGCTGGGAGCTGGAGGAGAGCTCAGAATCCTGGAACGTGAGTCGGTAAACTGAACAAGTGAAGTTTCTTTCTTCTTTAACCCATTCCAATGAATTTTCAGCAAAATTCTGAAACCCAGACAGTAGGGATGCTTTATGTCCAGCACAACCAAGTGGTAAAGAGCTTTCCCAGGCTTGGCAAAGGGAAAAATGAAATTGGTCATATTGGGGTTTGCTCTGTGTGTTCAGTGAGTACCTGCACCGTCCGGGGGATGCTTCAGATGGCTCCAGCCACATTCATGTGAAGGATACAGAATGTCCTGCCTGAAGGTATAGAACTTAATCACTAAGAACAGAATCTTGCCCTGACAACATAGATGCAAATCTATTTTTTAACTTAAAATTTTAATTAAAAATAATAATAATGCTTCCTTTACATTTTTGCATGTTCACTTGCTAGGATTCCTCTGACTATAATCTCAATATTGGATACACCACATTTTTGTTACTCCTAATTTAGGGATAATTGCGTCATCTAAAATATATCATCTTTTTAGATTACTCCCAACTGTAATTTCAATATACATAGTCATTTTTGGCAATACGCTATTACCAATCATAAATTACTCTGCTTCTTTTCTATCACAGGTAAGAGTAACTGAAGGCAATTAAGCTGGTGTTAGGGAAAACAAAGGTTAAACTTGTAATGCAGAAAGATGTTGTCTGCGTGGCTAATGAGACACTATTTAAAACCAGGAATATATCCTGTGCTATCCCAAACCCATAAATTAACTAAAAATTGGCCCAGTAATAACATAAGCATTTTGTTTTATTTAGTGTAGGAATGGCCCCCAGTTAAGTGCAGTAACAGAGATTGTATTCTGCAGAGAGGGTAACGAGCCCTGGGAGAGGCACACACAGAGCCAGCACCATAAAGCAAAACTGTCTGCAAGAAAGTTTGTTAATCTCTGCTATGGGACATTTCCATTAAAACATGTTTCATAAAGCCACAGGTTCGTTCTGCCAAACCCAGGCAGCGAGACTGACCCGTCAGCAAGCAGAGCCACGGAAGACCTCAGTCTCTGTTTAATGACCATTTCAACAAAACTTGCATTTACCCAAAGACCAACTGCAATTCATGTTCTGCACCATTTCCCAAGCCAGATACCTGAATCCAAACCTGTGTGCCCACAAACTTTTTTTAATTTTGCTATACAAGCAGGGAATAAATTCGTCTAAAACCTGAATAGTCATGTAGCAGTTAGAACATTCCAAAAGCAAATGGGTTTTATATTCATAAGAATATTCAAAAACATCTTTAACACTGACTTTAAATTTAAGAGACTGAATTGAGATAAGAATAAACAAGACAGAAGAGAAGGCTGAAGCCACTTATTACAAATACACAAAAGAAATATCACTACAACATCTCAAAGTGATAGATTACTTTTCTTTCAGCAGACCTCAAAGGTCAGTTGATTTGAATGACTTTGGGAAAAAGGAACATGTTAAGTCTGAAGCTGAAAATCCACTGCAGAGGATGTCTAGACAGAGAGTCTTGAATCTCCCTCCTAAATCAACTGAGCTGCAGCTTGGCTGTCCCTGCCGTGCTGTCCCACTGGGTGAGAGAAAACTCTTGGTGAGGAGCAAAACCAGAAAGGTGAGCTCTGAGGGCCCGGGGTGCTGCCCTGAGGGCAGGGGACAGCCCATCCCACCCTGCAGAGATGCTCTGTGTGAACAGCACCAGGTCAGGGTGGGTTTTTCAGGAGCCAATAATGTTCTGCCTGAGCTTCCAGGTGGATTTAACAACCACATCTGCAGCAGCAGCACCAGGAGCAGCAGGCAAATTTTTAACCTACAGATCTCAAAACACTTACAAAAGAGACTTTCATGGTTACACCATGGTACGGAGAGGGAAAATGCAGCTCTGGGAAGGGAGGTGACTGATGGAGAGCAGACATCCCAGCCCAGTGCTGCCACAACATCTCACCTGCAGCCCTTTGCTCTCTGGAGGTGCCCACTAGCCATTCTGCACCTTTAATAACTGCAAATCCGCCAACTCTTATTCTTGTCAGGTATACTCTGACCACAGGCATAAGAAAGCTCAACATCATCAAAAGTTTAGAGTCTGTTCTTCCCCACAGAAAAAGATATAAAATTCCTTTTACTAATTTCCGATTCCACTGTTTGTGTGGATCTCCCCCAAAGAAGCAGCCACAACACTGGGTTGTATTTTATACACCAGAGGGTAAAAGCCGTAAATTGATTCACTTTGGGCGCTGTCTTCTTCAAACATAATTTATCAGACCCAGCTCACCGTGAGGAATATTATGCAAGGGAGGAAGAGTGATAAATGTCATTAATGACTGTCCTGAGAACACGCAGGATGGAGCAGCAGGATAATGAATAGTGGGGGACTCCTACCTCCTGGTCATGGCTGCAGATCATTAGACAAAGATATTGTTTTGTGCTACAACAGGTTCAGAATTACTCCATTCTTTTGTTTAATCCATGGAAAACAGATTAACCGAGAAGCAGATATGCAGTAAGTTTAAAAACAACAGAGAAACTTCTCCTTTTTCCTGCTTTTTTTTAAAAAATTTTTTAAATATTTCTCCCTTTCATTTATTCCTTTGCTTGTTCTTCCTCCTCTCCCACCCCAAACGTCCCTTTTTGTTGGTTTTGGGTTTTGTTTCCCCTGGATAAAGACAGAAAGAAGCCATACCATCATGACTGTGCCTTAATCTTTGCCAGTCCTTGGTCTGACTCTCTCTAATTTCAGAAAAGATCCCAGAGCTAATAAACAATTAAACCACAGAGGAAAGCCACCTGGAAGACATATTGAAGAAAGAATTAAACAGCAATTTTTTACTTTTTTTTTTTTTTTGCTAAGCAGCCAGAAATTACAAAAATATTTGGAGCAGTCTGATGGCTTTGGGATTCACAGGGTGAGACTTATGAATTTGGTAGCAACTGCATGCAAATATCAGTAATTTCATATAGCTGTTGCAGTGAGGAGAGAAATAAAAAAAACTCTTAAAGAATAAATGGGGAGAGAAAGAAATTAAGGGGTGGTGCAGAGATGGAAATGTCAGAGAATGTCGCAGGCAGAGGGTAGGTATGGGAATAACAGATCCAGAGCAAATCTGCTGGAGATGTTAAGAGCTGGCAAAAGATCAAAGTGATAAGAAGCAGGAATGGAAATAACCTTTAATTCTGTGCCTATAAGAGGATGTCAAAAAAACATTGCAGCAAAGGCCAGCCAAGGTAACATGGAAAGGGGCCTAGTCATGCGCTGGGAGCTCTGCTCAACTTGGTCCAAACCTACAGCTTTTGTCCTACTTTAAAATCATTCTGCTAAAAACACAGCACCGAGAAGCTCTGAAACAGAGCTGAAATACTTTGGGGGTATTTAGTAAACCAAGGCTGAAATTGCAGTTTTGTAACTCTTCGGACATCCCAGCTCTGCAAGGATGCATTTTCACTCCTCCTCCTCCAGACAGAGAGATGAGCAGATTCCACTGTCCAGAAGTGCCATTTGTGGCACCAGCAGAGACAAAAATGACCAAATGGGCCTTTGCTCCCAGCACTCTGTTCCCCTTCTGGAAACACTCAGTTACTCATCAGGCTCCAAATATTCACTGTGCCTTGCCCTGGCTGACCCCCGTGAGCTCACTAGGATCAGAAGCAATGAGCAGATGTCTTCTCATTGGAAATCTCATCATTACTGCGTTGCCACAGGGCAGGTCCAACCTGCCCTGGTGCTCCCACCGCAGGTCCTACAGCCCAAATTCCTTCTTGGAGGATACACAAGCTCAGACAAACCCTTATCAACTTGCATTTAAAGCTTTGATGGAGCACTCTCTAAATTTGAGTTAAGATTTTCCTGAATTGAGAAGAGTGTGTGGAGCAGACATAATGTAATCCCTTACCCAAACATGTTTTTGTCTTTGGGACACCTGTTTATATGTTCCTCATCCACATCCCAAAGTGCCAAAACACTGCCAGGGAAGAGTTGAGGATATTACAGCTTGTTCCCAATCTAGAAACACCAGAAAAGTCTTAACTTTACCAGAGTAACAAAACCAGCTTTGCAAAACTTGAATTGCCTAAAAATCTTGGCTAAAACCTGGAGAACTGCTCAGCTTTTGAGCAGCATCCGAATTGAACCACAGGGAAAAACTGAGGTTCGTTCATCACTAATTAAGGGCTTAACTGACATTACCAATGCTTAGCATATGTTCCTCCCTATTAGCTTCCAAGAACAACAACAGGCACGCAAGATTATTTAGAGCTGGAGTTGAAATAAGGTGAAACATACCTTAGGCCAACAAAGTTTTCCAGGAGGAACAAACATTTTGTTTACTCTGAAGTCAATTCTAAGACACAAAGTGTTTACCCAACTTCGGCAAACACCGCCGTGGATCACCCCCATTCCCAGCAAACTGAAGTCAGCTTTGTTCTTAATTCTTCATTTCAGCAATTTCAGTTTGCTAATATAAACCTGAGTGGTGATAATCCACATCATATTAATGCCCATTACATTAAACGAACACATTTTTTGGAGTTGCAAAGTTTTTCCATGGATAGTTGTACAGGATTCTGCTGATTACAGCAGGGCTGATATCTCATATGTCTGCATGATGTTTTCTCTAACGCACACAGATAAAATATCCAACATAGAGTAAATGCAATATATATTTGTGATGGGAACTACCCAGACTGAGCCTATCAAAGACCTCAAAAAGGCTAAAGGGAGGTTCTGTGGAGCACAGAACTTGCTCCACGGGAGAAGTTTAATCCTAAAGTGGATTTCTTCCCATATTATGGTTTAAAACTACACAGTGTTCACTAACATCCTTATCTGCAGGCACATATGGAGTTCCAGAAAACTTGCTATGATGCTTTTATATTTAAAAGTTTATACGGTCAGAGGCTCAGATGTCATTATTCATGAGCAAATAAAATTTCAGAACTGCAAGGCACTACGGAAAATGTCAAAGGCAGTTCATCTCATTTTCATGTAAGTTTTTACCCTCATCATTTCATCAACATCATTTAATGTTATTGTTTGCTATGCAGGGGAAAAAAAATATCACTTCTATTTTTAAAATGGAATGCTTGGTTAATAAAGCAGCATATTTATTTATTATTTTTAAAAAATCAATCTGGCTCTTACTAAAAGCCAGCAGAAAATTCCATTGATTCCGCTGGGAAATAGGTCAGGCCTTCAAATATGGGCCAAAAAATTAAGGTTTCCTGCAAATGTAGAATAGGTTATACCACTGAAAGGCCTAAAGCCATCACATCCCAGCTCTCCTACAAACCCTGGGTGGAGGGACAGGAGGTTTCTCCCATTTGGCTCTGGATAACTCAGTCCAGGGAAGGGGAAGGGCTCACCCAGAGGCTTTTGGAGCACAAGCCGGATTTGGTACATGCACCTGAACTGCAATCAAGTGGAAACATTGTCATTTTCTTCAGGGATCAAAACTTCCATCATTGAAAGGTGCTGCTGTTTATTTTGCTGTGTCCTGCCACATGACAGTTTAATACTTTAAGGCTGAACTCCTGCCAGCTCTCCCTTCCTACCACCTCTGGTAGCTTTTGCTAGAAAACCAGTATCACTGGCTTAAATAAACAGCTGGCAGCAGGCAGATTTCCAGCCACTGTGAAAAGGTCAGACACATCCCAGACTATTTTTAGTGTGTATTTAGGGCCCACTCGGGCTTGATTCATGCCTTCTTTGAATTCACAGAGTTAAGAATAGTATAAAGTTACAGTACTTTAAAACTCATTAAGGAAACATCTAAATGGGAAACCTAATGAACTTCTAGTGACCCAAGATTGATTTAAATATGATTAGCAACAGAAATGAAGATTCATTTTTTGCAATAAAGGATAATTGACTTCACCATTATGTTAGGATTTAGTCTTAAACCAATTATATTTTTAAAGCATTGCTGGTATCTTCACAACATTCACTGTCTGGTGAAAATTTCCTCTATCAAAATCCAAACACAATCTCAGTAATTGGGATGTTCTCAGGCTACAAGTGCTTCTTGGTGTCTGAAAGGTCTTCACTAAGCCTGACTTCTCAAGCAAGCATGGCTCAGCAGTTTTTGAAAACAAGGCCTTTGCAAAAGTATAAAAATTGTAACTTAGCAGCTACCTTCAAAAATGTAGGTCACCTGTTGCACTCAGTGGAAAAATAATCAGGATTTTGGGATAATCAGAAAAATAATCAGTGCTTGTTCTCTTCAAGCAAGCCAAAGGAGCTATGAAATTAGATTTCCCTTCTATGGATTGCCAAAGTCAACTGTGTAAGAGATGCTCAGTTTTGATGTTATTTCTATGTGGAAAGACAATGTGCTAAGAACAGCTGAAGGAGACTCAACCACAAATACATCCAGGGCAGAGGCCTTCATGGGCAGTGCTGTGAAGGGGCATTCAGCATGATTTCAGGGGCTGAGGGGAGGAAAAGAGGGAAAATATGTTTGTGAAAAAGAAGTCCTGCAGCTCAACAACTAAAAGATCAACTAGGAAACCTCTTTTTCTATTGAAGCACCAGAGAGTTTCCATCCTCATCAAACACACTTCAAAGTAATGTAGAAGAGGAAAAATAAGTCTTAGATGTCTTCTGTAATGGGGAAGGTGGAGAAAAATTAGGATTCAGATTCAGTCCTTCAATAGCAACTGCCACACTAAGAATTTAGCACTCACAAGTGACCAAAATGAAGAGAACGAAAGCTGTCATTTACTTCTCCTGGTCATCAATTTGTACATTTAGCTCTCCCTGAAGATGTTATTTAGATAGTTAATTAGATAGATAGACAGACAGACATACAGGAAAGAGTCTTTCACCCATCCAGAGCAACAAATGCCAACAACCTAAAAATCTGTCACTGGAGACTGTACCTGTCTCCCAGAAACTGTAATTGCTTTCTTAGTATCACTAATGAACCGAATCTCTGTAACCTACATTCAAGCTGTCAAATCTTGCATCCCACTAATAGTCACAAAAACCAACATATCTCTTTGCTCTGCATACAACGTACACTATTTTCACTAATTAAACTGTGGAACATAGAGGCAATTTAACTGTCTTTTCATTTCTTAGACATATGTTACTTTACTTGAAGAAAATATTTTTTAACTGAAAGAACTAGATTAACTTCAGAAAAACGACCATGAAAGGAGGTAGGTATATTTTTATGATGGACCCTCGATAAGATTTTAAAATAAAATATTTCTAGCAAGGAACAAAAAATGTTTAATTATTGAAATTTGTTTTCCCATATCCCCAGGAAGCATAGCTGTAGTGCCCTCCCATCCTGCCAGACATCCTCCTCCTGCCACTGGCATATTTACAGGTGAATACAAGAAGCGTTTGGAAAGGGACCTTCTTGGCCATATAAGCTCTAATAATTCCTCAATATTAGCTCTATGGATTTAGAAAGAAGCTGAAACTTTTCAACACAACAAATGAGATGGGATGGTTTGCCCTTATTCCCTTCAGGAAAGTAATCATTTCTGCTTGACTTCTCTGTCTTTTCAGTAACACTCCATCAGCAGCTTTTGCTCTGTGGTTCCACAAAATTAGCCTTTGAGTTGAAATCCTGCCCAAACCTCATGTACCCACCCCAGTGAGAAACCTTTTATATATTTCCATGTTTGTGTATTTTCTGCACATCCTTAAGAACCATCCACTCAGTACATTCCGTAGGAAGATCGAGTCAGCTGTGACCATTTAGGAGAGCTTAGCTTTTCACAAGCTCCTTTCCATCCTGGAATCTGCTGTACAAAAGGTCTGTCCTGCAGAAACACTGCACAGATGTAGTGGAATTTCCCTGACACGCCCAGCTCCATGGCTGCTGTTATCCTCACAGCACTCCCTGAATCTCTCACACACCTTCCCCTGCAGAGAGCTCAAACTGGGTCACTGTCCATGGACTGAGTCACCGTGCCCAGCTGGAGCAGCTGATGCAGCTGGCTCTTCAGGAATCTGCTCACCTTAGATTCTCTACACAGCCCACAAGGATAAAAAGGCATCTCCTGATTCAGTGATTCACAACAAGACACTGACAAAATGCTCCAAGTCCTTTTCCAGAGGAAAGCAGTGATTGTCACCCAAGTTTCTAGAAAATTATCAGGGCAAAGGAAAAACTCTGTGACTAAATATTTTAATCCTTTGATACTGCATTTTGAAGAGCAACATTTTTTTGAAATGAGGAAAATCAGTCAAAGAAGCCCAGACATTTATAAATGACATTTAGAATACCACTTGACCATAGCATAGATGTAGATTATTTAGGCCTTCTCCAGCAATGTGGTGCTAGAGAAGACCAATGATTTCGCTGAGCTGTGGATTAACTCCCACTGGAAGTACTTCAGGAATCAATCAGTGCCCAGCAGTCCTTCAGAAAACACTTTGAATCATAGCAATGGGAACCAAAAATTACAGAGGATCCTTTCAGCTCTCTAATACATAAACATAGAAATCCTATGTCTAAATAGCATTTCTAAAGCATCCATGTCAAAGGTTTTCTCAGCTTTAATAATGCTTGTGTGACCCTACCCTGGGCTCCAGCCTTCATGTATTATGATGCAGATTTCTAGGAGATCTTCACATACTTTTTTTTTCCAATGAACCCTTGACCATGCAAGCAATACCCATGCATGGAGATGATTCAGAAGAGGACAGTGAATAATTTTCCATGGAGTATCTTTTATCACAGGTTGCAAAAGATGAGAAGTGTGTTGAAAAGTGTCTAAGGAAGGGATAGAAAATGATGTGCTGGAGAAGCAAACTCCACTCTATTACACACACCACGAAGGTTTTCCTTTGCAGGTACCACTAAGAATGTGCTGTAGCCATCTGGCTTGAATCATCAGCCCTGGATTTTCAAAAGCATCAAGTTCTTCAGTCTGTAGCTGGGCATTACAGTTGCTCAGTGTGTTCTGACTGTTTAAAGCACTTATAAAAAGGTGCCTTAAATGGGCAGGTCGAATACAGGGGAAGTTCAAGTTCCAACCACTGGTTACTCGGTTCTCTCTTCCGTAAGATGTGGAAAAAATACTCTCTTCTTGTGGAGGGCTATAAAAACAGATGCATTAGTGGCTGTGAAACATCCAGTTAGAGCATCAGAGAAAAACCTTGGAGAAAATTCAGTCATCAGAGCAGGGAAGAAGGGAAACCCTGGAGAGCAAACAGAAAACAAAACCCTAAGTAGCTTCTCCCTGGAGAGCCTTTTACACTCCGTTCATCAAGTATGACCTGAAGAGCACTGCCAAAAGCCAATCTGGCCCAAGTCTCCAGTGTAACTCAGCCCTGGCAGACACCTGAAACAAAATCCTTCAGCCCAAACCAGTAAGGTTTGGCAAATTTCTAGCAAAATTAAATCCGAGTTCAATAATAGGAAGCATCGTGTAAACTCAGCGATAGCTGATCCTGCCCACTCTGCTTACAACTGTGCCACCTCTCCAGATAAACCGCCAGCTCCAGCTGCCCACACGGAGATTCATTGAGGCGCCCGGAGGAAAGAACTGCGCTGCTTTGTTCGGGGGAAAGTGTGAAATTTATCATATGCCTTTTATTTTTTGCTTTCCCTTTTCCCCTTACTTCAGACTGACAAGTGCAAATTAAAATTTCACACCCAGCCTCATAGAGGGAGCATGAAATTCTGATTTGGAGGATTTAGGTAGATATCTCCAGCATTACAGGGATGGCAGCTGCTCAAGCCAGTGCCACTGGGCCTGTCCTGGCCAGCCTGCCCTGCCCTCGGGCAAAAACTTCTTGGTGCAAATGTTTAAAGAGAAGGCAATGCAGATGTAGCACTAACAGAACTACTGCAGCTGCATCTTTTTATATTTGATAATAACAAAACATATTCGTACTGGAAAGGACCCTCACATCAATTGGATTGAGGCCATAGATACTCTCTAAAGAGGTGTCTGGTTCTCAGTGTCACTGCAATAGAAACATTTGCAGGATAATCACAGATAACCAGAAGATTCTCATATCTAAACACTTAAAACTTAATACATGATTAACATTGAACACAGATTTTTACTGTGTCAAGAAAAGATTTATTATTTTGGATAAAACAGTTTTTAGATAATAGCTATCTTTCAAAGCTTATTGATATTTATGATTTAACTAGCAAAGACTGCAGTGATCTGATGATCAAAAGACCATTTAAAGCAATAGGCTGGTTGTATTAGCTAGGAATTTTCTGACACCAGTTCCTATATTTTAGTTAGAATACACCACAGCACAGACATTCAATGAGGTACTTCTCTTTTTGCAGAGAACCACATTCTCCCCATTTTTTGAGATGAACTAGGACATGGAAAAGGATAAGGTGAGACTAGAGTCAACTCTCAGCTGTGCTAGTAGATATTTAGTGCAATCTCAATAAACTCAATGTCTTTGAAGAGTTGTGGACCATCACAAGTGTAATTGAGAGAAGGTAATGACTCCAACTCTTAAAAAGCCTCCATATGACACAGACCTAGGAATCCAACACTCACTTCATTTGGTGTTTTGGTCATCATTAAGTTTGATTAACTCTGAAACTTTTTTAAATTCAAAGTCAGGATACGATGCTATTCCAACACCACACAGCCACAACACTTCTGGAAAAGCATCCCTTACAGAAAAATAACTACGCCCAGTGTCAAAACAGCACTGCAGGATTAACAGCGGCCTCCACATTTGAACATTACTTTGTCCCAGTTTTGAATCCATAAAAAACAGCTCTGCTCAGTCAGGATGTTTTAATCACTGCGACTTATTTGGGAATACAAACGTATGAATAAGAGTCATTCCTCCATCCAACACCACCAAACCACAGCAGAACATGAACTCTGCTCAAGGACACACATTTACTCAGCTGAGGACTCTGCTGCCAAGCTGCCTACCCATTGCTATATTTTTCTTGTTTTAAGGGTGTGGAAATCTTTGTTCACTTAAAGGCATCCTTCTGGTTTATTGTCCTGTATCAGTTACCTTCTGGGTGATAATTATCAATACAAGCACCAGTGTGGGTACTGGGATAAAGGTGCCTTATCCCAAGCAGGGTTTGTCTTCCCACAGAACTAAGTTACACAACGACACCAGCGAGGTTGCATCATTTTAACTACAGGAGGTTACATTAGTACGATTTCTGTATTTACATAAAGATGAAGAAAAAAAATAATGATCTACAGGAACTAAAAAGTACATCTTGATTGAAAGATGGCTGAGACAACCTGATAACAGCTTATATGTCTACAAAACACTGGCACATGAAAAGGAAGGAATTTTTTTAAAGAAGAAAGTGGGGGAGGGTTAGCTACAAAGGATAGATTGTGAAAAATTATTAAACTTAGACCCAAGAAAACATTTTTAAGCAGTGAGATCATTTAGACTACAATGTAGGCTCCAAGTGCAAATTGTTGAATTTCTTCCTCTGGAATTCTGCTAAATGAGTTTGAACAATGCACAGGAGGGAGTGGTGGGACAGGGGCTGAGGGTGCACCAGAGGACCAAGGAGATCATTTCCGCAGCAGACAGAGGATACTGACACTGCTACACAAGTGACTGCAGAGATCTGGAACATTTGGCTTCTGAATCTCAAAGAACAACAAACAACTCACATTCTAACTGCATTTCTATGGTTTTGCTCGCGCTGAGGATTCATCCATCAATGGAAGGCAGAGCGGCGCAGGGAGAGACAGATGTGAGGAGAGCAGGGCGGGCTGTGAGCACTGCAGAGTGTCCCTCCACAGGGAATCCTCTATTTCTCTGGGTTACACGGAAATTAAGTACATTTCCTGCCCATTTGGTCAGAGGGAGTGGATATGCAGAATAGAAAGGAACAGCCTCTTGAAGATGAGCAAAATTTGAGAATACCGCAGTCAATAAACAGATTGGAAATATCAAGTCGATATAGGACTTTGATTTTGATACAGCAAACCATTAGTAAACACTCAAAGCTAGAACAAAAATACAGTCAACACCAACTAAGAGCAAGGCAAATGGCTTACATCAAATGGTCTGACTAAATGCTTCTCCATCTCATGTAGACAAAGGCTGTTATGTATTAATCTGTCTAATCAAGAACTTAGAGCCTTGGTGATAAACCATTTGCAACAAATCTTCAACTTTATTTTTAAATTTTTTTTACCTTCAGCTAATTATACATTACTTGGAAAATTCAAGCTACATTTCAATCCTGCTTTGATAAGAGAGGCTATAAAATGAAAATAGGCTCTGATTTTGGCCAAAATTTTTCTGTATTTTTCCAGAAGGGAAAAAAACAAAACCAGAAAGAGAAAAAAATAAGATATACCTTTGTGGGTGGCCTCCTGCAAAACTGGCAGAAGAAACCCACTGCTTTCCAGTTTCACTTCTATATTCAGACATGTTTGCATAACTTTTGCATTTGGAAAGGATCTTTCATATTTCAGGGGAAGATGACTCTAGTAAGAAAAAAATTCTTTACCCAATAACAAGTTCCTTTTGTCTTCTTCATTCTAAGTTTAGCAAGGAAAGCTTCTTCTCATTCAACAACACAATCCAAACCCCATTGAAACTTGATTCTTATCAAACGCAATCCTAACAAAGCCCTTGCAAACAGAACATCCTTGAGACCAAGGTTTTGATGTTTCTTTGTTCATCTGAGTTTTCTCCTACTTCTGCTCTTTATAATTCCCAGAAATTTCACCCAGGTGGAACTAGAAAACATTGGCTTTTTGCATCACATTTCTAGATGTCCAGAAGAATGAACAAGCTACTGGTGTTTTGAACTGCCCCTCCAAGGAAAAGCACTGGCCAGGAGGCAACCAGCTCCAGAAGCTCAGTAAATGTGGTGCAGCTGCAAAGCACTGGAGCAAGTGAGCCACACACGTACCCAGTAAATTTGGGACATTCTTCAGCATCATCTCACATGTCAAGAGCATGCTCTGAAATCTCCTGAGCGTGTGCAGCAAGCAGGATGTAACTGGTATGTACTGGGATTGCAGCATGGAGGTGGAGCAGTGCTGCAGGACACGCAGCACACCGAGTCCCACTCTTGCATATCAAATCCCACACAACTTGGATACCGCAGATTCACTCTGGTCAAAGCACACACAGATCCCTGTTTAGAAAATCCTGACAGAATGATGATCCACAGAGCTTGACAGATTTGTCCAAGTCCTATTAAAAAATCCATCAAAAATCAGGTGACACTGAAATTTTTCATGCAACTCAATAATTTAACCACAAGTATAGAGACTTCTTGCAAGATACAGCTAAATCAGCAAAGAGCACTTCAGATTGGAAGGCAGATTGGAAGATTTGAGTATCTTGACACTACCTAATTAAGCTATGCTGCTTTTCACACCAGGACTGCCGGCAGAAGGCAAAACATATTGCAAGCATACAGTTCTCTCTACAACCAGACACTAAATGGCACTCCTGCCTTGCTTCCTCACTCCTCTCTGTGCCATTCCACCTTGGAGGAACTGTGCAGGAAGGCTCTGCCCAGGGCAGGCACCAGAGCTGCTCTTCCCAGGGACCAGGGGAGCTGTGCTGCTGTCCTCACCCAGCCCTGGCAGGAGCAGGGCACCACATGGCTCTCAGCTCAAGAGTTTTCTCCTTGCAAAGGGCAAGAACCTGGAGCAAAGGAAGCACCTGCAGCTGTGCTGCATCTTTGGACCCCTCTGCAAAGGGAGAGCAGATCCCAGCTGGATTTCCACAGCAGCCTCCTCTTCCAGCCCAAGGTCAGCACTTCCAAGGGAAGGAAATTCACCCCGAGCTCTTGGCAGTGTTTCTGAAACATCCTGTTAAGCACTTTGTGTTTTTTCTTTTACAGCAAAACATGAAATGAAATTAAGTCCAAAGGCTTACATTGTCATTAAGGTGACTGTGAGAGGGAGAAACAAGAGGAGAGCAGCTAATGGGAACACAGAGGTCAGACCAGGAGCTTCAAAGTCTGAAGGTGCCTTATTCATTCTCCCTTCAGATCCTGAAACCAATAAAATTATCTTCTTGAGATCCTTTCTATAAAGGCTAAAGACAGTGATTGCTCCTGCATATCTAAAGAATTTGAACCTTTTTTAAAAAACTTGATTTACCTTTATTATGAAGGAAGTAAGAAAGGCATTTGCAGGCAACAATGACTTCTGGAAGAATGTGGAGAGACCAATACTGCAGGATATTTTTGGTGTTAGTGCCCAGGAAAGTGTGTTTCTATCCTTTTTAGCTATATCAGAATTAAGAGGTGCTCTGCTTGGATTTAATGGATATTTTGGGAGCAAGGTTTTGTGTTTCAAGCCAAATTTGCCTATGAATGGGAAGTTCTTCTAAATGCTAACACAATATCAAATTCTTCCAACAATTTCTCTATAAATTGGGAGTAAGTAAAATGAATGCCTTAAAAGGCCTCATGCAACATGACAGCTTGGCATAAAGTGGTCAAAACACTAAGAGGGCATGATGGGTTCCCTGGAAAATGTAGATGAGAAGCCTGAAAGATACTAGAATATCTGGGAAACATGGGAATCACCAAGACGTCACCTGGAGATCTAAATTAGACCAATTGTTGTTTAAAATTTTTTTTTTAATAAAATAAAATAAAATTTTAAAAAGTCGCTCAGCTAGACAAGACAAAAAGAAAAGCACTGGAAGGACAATCAGTAACAACAGAGTTGATGAGTCAAAATTTTAGACTTCTTGTAGCTACACTGTAGAGCTGAAATAATTTTGGCAAACTAAAGAAACATACAGAAGCACAGGCCAATGTGAATTCAATCAATTATTTAAATAAGCTGAGAAGTTTTCAGAAAATTGGAGCAGAGGGATGAAAAGATAATTCTACATGCACACAAAGCAGTGATTTTTGGAAAATACTATGTGAAAAGAAGGCATTATGTATTTCCTGCAAATTGGATTAAAAACAAAGTATGAATGGAATAATGAGATTGAACACAGTGAAGTGCATATCCAAAGAGAGAGCTGTACAAAGGAAATTCAGAAAATTATTGAATTGGAAAGCACAAGGAGGAATGGAGGTGCAATTGTTACCGGCAGAGTTTAGCAAAATTTGACCTCACTTCTGTATGCATCTAACAAATGCTGGAGGAAGGCTCACCTGACCAGGTGAGAGAAGAAAGACAGTGCTCATTAAAACAAAAAGGAGCAGCACTGAAACCCCATGATAAATAATTTGGTCACTTATGATCTGGAAGCTTCTTGTCTGGTTCATTAATGACAAATTGGCTGAACTGGATGAAATTAATGATGTGTTTCTTGACATAAGGGAGGGCATCGACAAAGCACAAGTGGGGAGGAAAAAAACCATCTCCTGGTGGCCCAGCTGCTGAAGGCAGGAAAAGACTCTGCCTGAATTCTGAGCAAATGAGATGAATGTGCATGACATTGTCACAACTCTTTGTCTGTGTCTTAGGCACATCTGCTGCATCTGGAAAGTAGCACAAAGCACACAATCCACACAAGCAGTACAGCGGGAAACCAGGGGAAAATAAATATATTTTCAAAGGGGCCCTGATAATTTTTCATGAGCAATGAAAGATGCTGCTGTCTCTCAACAGGCACAAAAGGAATGTCAGAGAGCAAGCACCTGTGTTCTTTAGCTTCATTAGGAATACCTGGGTCCATTCTATCATGTCTGTAGATACACTCCATCATTAGCAATACACAGGTGGTGTTCTCAGTGCTCAATTCTTAACATAACTTCAAGTTACAAAATCTCAAAGTATATCATTAAACCAGAAGGTACAAAATTAATCTAAACAGAAGCAAAGACGCTTTGCAATTCAGGCAAATTCAGACATCCAGTTTCCCACAGCCTTGCAATAGATCTGCCCCCACTAAACTCACTGGGAATTTTTCCATTAAAATCAGTGTGAACAGGATCAAGTGCAAGGCTTGGCTGAACCCTATCCACTTGCCAACTAGTAATTTATTATTACAAAGGCAGTTCCCAGAAAATGCATTCGTATAAGGTCTGTGAGAATTAGCTATCACATAGCACGCCTTGCCTACGGGGATTTTGAAAGAGACACTGTAATTTATTTGGTGGGAGTACAACTCCGTCTCACGTTGCAAAGACTCCAAGTTCTCCTTTGAAAAACTTAAAAAATCTGAAATAATCTTAAGGAAGAAGCGTGGCCTCTTAGCTAAGGGGTTCTGTCTTCCAAGGATTCTTGGAAATGCCTCCGCCGTCACTTCAGAGACAATCAGGCTTTCCAGTTGTCTGACCTGAGACCCACAAGGTCTGTGAATCCTACCAGAGCCATCAATCTGTTCTGCTGCAAACCTCCAGAGCTGAGACACATCAGTTTCTGTGCAAGGAACGCTCTGCCCTTTGCCGGCACTTCTCTCCAGGGTTTCAGCAGCACAAAAGAACATCAAATTCTCTTCAGGATGCCTGATATGAGGCTCCCATGTGGAACAGCAGGCAATCCATCATTATGGACCAGTAAACACCTCCACGGAGATCTAAGGCTCAACTAATTCAAGCCATGTGCCTTTCCCACCCATATCCCACCACCACCACCAATGACCTGTGGAACAGAAGCACAAAGGGCCACCTCAGGCTCCCCAAAGTCTGTCAACGCCTTGAACAAAAGTGTCATAAGAATTGCTACAATATTTTTACAATCATCTCACCTCTATCCCACATCCAGCCACAAATACAAACCAGACCCACAGCCAAAAAATGGCAGAAATTAACCCCTTGGGGCTGGCACTTGATGTTACTCACCACCAGTGGACTCTTAAACAAAACCTCCATTTAACTTTCAAGTCCAGATTTTATTCCAAAGCCTGTGTTTCCTCATCTGCATTTTGTTGCTATGCCGTTGCCTGTACATTTTGCAGTAGACTGATAGATTTTACCAGTCTTCCAAAAATATTCTGCTTCAGTAATATATGACCTGCAGGTTAATATCTGAAATGCAACAATGGGTTGCCATGGAAATGTCAATATCATCCATTTCTCTGCACACATTTAATTGGGATATCCTAGAAAAATACCTGGAAATTTAGTAATTATATTCAAGTCATCCTACAGTGACTCAAAATCAGATTTTCCCCTTCTGTTATATTTTACTCCATTGAAGTTGGAGCAGCTTTTTTGAGCTTCCTAGGACATTTAATACCCTTAGACAGAGCCTTTTGGCTGCTTTTTTGTAACCATTTCATAGTTTAACAAGTCTCCAGAGGCTCTGCTTAAAGAAAAACAAAGCAAAAAATACTTCCGCTTGCAAGTAGAATATAAAGTTAACATGTATGATTTTCAGCCTGCTCTTTAGTCAACACTTTCTTAAGAGAGACTGGGAAAAGGCTACATTGAATGGGCAGAAAGAACAGCCAGCAAGTCTGTGAACAAGGACTCAAGCAGAGATTTAATCTATGTCTTTAGACAATATATCATTTTAAGCTCAGGTCCCTGAAAGATCTGATTTCCTCAAGAAATATATTTATTTTTGTATTGAAAAAAAAGATCTGTTTTAAAAGCCACATAACAAATAGACACAAGCCCCAACTATCTAGGGTTTGGCATCCCCAGTTTCATTGTGAATAAAATGAAAATGAGAGGTCGGTAAAATGAGATCCAAACTTCTGCCCTGCTCCACAGGGAAAAAGGCATGCACAACTGCAGTGTGTTCGTTACTATATATAACAGGGTCTCTCTAAAAACGGAAAACCCTAGAAAGAAAGGAAGCCAGTATGATGAATGGACTCCGAACACTATGATCTAGCAAAGCTCAATTAGAGAAACAGGATTGCTGCCCACTCAGCAATAACAAAACACAGCTCATAAGATGTAATTCTCAGTGCCTGCTAATTTCATACATTTTAATAGTCAGGCAAGGGCAGTTTCTCATGTCACTGTTGCTGTCAGTCACACCAGATGCTTTCCCACGAAGTGACCTGGGTTTGCTGATCTGAGGAAGAATGGCGTTTCCAAAATGTCATGAGTTCCCACATCCAAAGACCCATTCAAAAACCTACATCACTTAAAGCACACCACCCATTTATTCCTAAAATACTTCACAAAGCGAAGAAAAAAAAAGATCAGACAGAGAAAACAAAAAAAACTGTTCATATTTATTTAAAAGTTTTAAAAAAGCCCTACAGCAGCAAAGCAAACTTTCCCTGCTAAGTGTGCGAGGTGGTTTTTGAAGGAAGCACAGGGATGGGCATTTTGGAGGCAGCTGCTTCAGGCACAAAATATTTTTCAGTGTCTCTCACTATTCACAATCTGCAAACACCTTCAACAACTGCAATTTGCCTCCACATGCACCACAGGAAAAAGATCTCTTTGACAGGCAAACAGACATGGTCACAAAGTGCACAGATACCTGATGAGATTACAAGTTTTAAAAACTCCCACAGGTGGCCGTTCATAGAAACCACCATTCGGCTTGTCTTTTCAGGTTACTTTTAGACTGAGCATGTTTTATGTGCAGCTCTTTGGCAAAAGAATCCTTCCTCAAATGTTGTGCAAATAATCACTCCAATGTTTACAAAGTCATGATTGTTGAAGCAATGCTAAAATATTAGTGTTACCAGGAAAAAAAAATAACCCACGTCTCTTAAAATTGACAGTCTGCAGTGACCAAGCCCTGCAAAGTGGAGCAGAGCCCAGGGAAATGAATTTTGTTCCAAGGACAACTGTCTGAAGGCCAGCAGGACTGAAGGAGGTGATCCTCAGCAGCAGGAGGCTCCTGCAGCAGGATGGCAGCAAGGGAGAGCGGAGCTGAGCCTCCAAGGACCGCTGCTCCCAGCTCCTCCCTCGCACCTGCTCCTGCAGGATTTCGGGACACCTTTCCTCACACACCCACCAGGCAACCCTGCCAAGGGCTGCTGAGAAACCTCCCCTGAAGAGCTGCCTACCTGTGGAACCGTCAGCTCTGCAGTGGAAATAAAAGCCATCCCTAACCCCCTCACCATCCAGATTGTGATTAATATTTTTCCCCCTGAAAGCAGCACACGCTGACGGGCAGCCGAGCCGTGCCAGATGGTCCGAGCACACACAGAGAGCTGGAACAAGGAAGCGACTGCACAAAAACTCAGAGATAAAAGGAGGAGCAAATATGCATCTCAGGCTTTTAATCAAAGAACCTGCTGAAAAATGAAGTACGTGGTATTTAACCCATTAGCAAGCACTGCAGTTCCACGAGCTGAGCAACAATAGCACATAGAAAATTAAGAACCTGCTGGTCTGCAAGAGACTTCACCTTTTGCACAAGGATGGGACAGGGGGAGACGAGAACCAGAACCACTCCCTGAGGGTCTCTTTCAAGACACGCAGCCGGCGGAGCACAGGGTGTCCGTGGGCATTGAGGAAAGCCATGCAGTGATTCAATTGCCTGCCTTGGCTCTGTTGGAACATCCAACAGCTTCCAGCTGGTGGCTGCATCCCTCCCAGCAGTGAGGATCAGAGAGCAACAACTGGCAAGAGACTGTGGCCAGGAAGAGAGAGGAGTGGTCTGTCATTAGTGTGGTGTTACCCTGCTTTAAACCTATTTACCAGACCACGCCTTTGCTCTTACGACAACAGTAAATTTTCAGTAATAGAGTATCAGGATGCAGGTCTGTTCAGGCAGTGCTGCAGGGGTAAAGAAAGCACCTCTGTATTTACAAATAACCATTCTTTGGCTTGAGAGTACCTCATGGTCCAAGTGAGTCCTGCTGACAAACCATTTTTAATCTAATATGCAAATGTTAAGTAAAACAACTCCTGAGGTTTATATTCAAATGAGCAAAGACATTTAAATTTAAGCTATTGCCATCAAGCATGCATATGGGACTTTATGCTCGACACAGTTTGGGACAAAATATTTGGAAAAAATAGTTATAAATCATTTGTAACACAATCATTTAGGAAAAATCAGAGTTTGCACTCATGGTTTTCAGCAACAGTTTCTGTTAGTGCTTTACCCCACTTATCCCATTGTTTCAAAACAGTGTTTCTGCTCCATGTAAAAGTGCAAATTTTCAAGAAGAAATTCGTTCACTACTGTTACCAAACTGCAGATTCAAAGCAACATAATCAAAAATGTTGCTGTTTTTCTCCTGGGCTAGGACGCTCTTGGCTTTTAGAATTTCAGGAAAGCACAGGGGAAAGGAGCCTTGCACCAGCTGAAAGGAAAGTTAACAGTGCTGTTGCTTGTTCTTCAAGTGAAAGTTATTTTTACCTAAAAAGCCCAGGCAGCCCTAAGTACTGCTTAGGGAATTCAAAACCAAAAAAAAACCCAAACAAATGAACAAAACAAAAACCAAACCAAACCAAAAACACAAACAAACAAACAAAAACATAAGCAAGAACAAAAAAAGAGTAAGCAAAAGTTACAAAATTGTTGTGGAAAGTTATTACCCAGCAGAGGGTTTAGCTATAAAGCAAGGCTGGGCACACCAGGCACTGAATTCATACCAACCACCAGGTTACTACAGGTGCACTCCCCACCTCCTGCAGAGTGTAACACGTGCCTGGCTAAAGCAGAAACATCCAAGGAGCACAACCTTCCCTGCTCATCCCTGCCCTGGCACACACCAGGGGCAGAATCCAGCCCAGAAAGCTGTGTCCTCCTCTCACCCTGCCTACAAAAGGCAGGAGAAGCGCTCTGTGTGCTCCATCCTGCCAGCTCACCCAGCAGCAGAGCTGGGGAGCAGCAGTACCTGCCCTGCTGGGTCTCACTGACCCACACAGGACCTGTGGCTGCAAGGAGAGGGAGGCAGGACAAGCAGTCCTGCCTGTGGGTTTAGGGCAGGGGGAAGAACAGCTTTTATGGCGTACAGTGCATAATGCAATGAGTAAATACATCGTATGATGCATCACTCACCATATACACAGTCAGCTAAAAAACAGCTCTTTAGCTCAGGCAGTGCTTTTTGCTTTGAAGGGGCCCAATGATGACTGCAGCACCAGCTCGGAGGCACTGAAAGGCTCTTCTTCAAACCAGCATTGAGCTCACGAGCAGCGCAGGGTTGTAGGAATGTGTTTGGTGGCAACCATGAAAATTAGTGCAGAGAAAGGCCAAGCCATTTGTTTCTCATTCTCCAGCTGGGCTCGCACCACCATAAACACAGAGACTGTTCCAGTGCCACTTCTGCAAGCACTGAGACACCAGCACCACATGGCACTGCTTCTCTGGCCAGCCCACCAGGGGCACAGCTCACACGGCTGAGAACAGTCAGAACCAGCTGGAATACATTTTTAATCCTTGGACCACTTCACAAGGCCTCACATGTGGCTTTCCTGTTATGAGAAACGATAGAAATGTAGGTGTTTGAAGGATATCCATCTCTCTTGCAGCTCTGGGCTTGCCCATCGCTTTCATTTGATGATGTCTTTCAGCCTCATCAAACCACTGCATCATCATTATCATGGACAGCAGACAGAATTTATGCCGCTTTTTGTCAGAAAACATTTTAAACTGAACATGCTTATCGGCATTTTCCACTAGAGCTTATTTTAGTGATGCCTACCAGATGCTATTTTGTGTATTGTTATTAAACACAGAGTTTAAATCCCATGGCACAAAACAGCAAACACTACATGCTACCCATATTTCTGAATTCTCACTTTCAGAATCCATTTCCTAAACAGAGATACGGGTTTCAGAACACTTTCAGTTTGTCAGGACAGAATATTAAGGTCTTTCTGTGAACAAGTTTCTCCCTCTTTGAGCCTGGCAGGTCCCACTGGATCCTTGCCATCCTCTGTTTTTCTCAGCAGGTTGGACAACACGAACACAGCTTGTAAATAAACAAACCCCAACAGGATGACACTTCCCAGAAAAACACACCAGTAAATGTGAAATTGCAAAAACCTCGTGGGTATGCACATGCATTTTCATAAGCCAAAGCTCCCCACAGCCTGTGGGCGGCTGCACACCCTCACACACGAGAGCTCTCGCTGGGGCTCTGGAGGCAAAGTCTGACTTCCCAAGTGCTGCTCCACTGAACTCTGCCCTTCCGTGGGGCTCTCACCAGCAAGACACAGGGTCAGCTTGCAGTGAGAATAAGGTTTATGCTACCCTCGTCCAAAAGGCAAATATTTTGTTCTCTCTTTCCTCCCAGGAGGACTGAGAGGCCAAATTCATTAAGGATTGTGAGATCAATGGATATTAGAAGGAAGAATAAAAATGAACTTGAATGAAATCTGTTGAAAATGTTTTGTCTCCATAAACAAGAGTTGACTAAATGTAAACACAAACAAGTGATTAATCGATTTCATTTTCACACACCCCCAAAGCTGAATTAACTGATAGAAGGATGCAAAAAGTAAAATGAGCACTTCCTTTATACTTTCATCAGAGCTTCTCATAAAAATTTTGCAGGAGTACTTGCATGAGAATTGGAAGCTTGTTTTACAGACCAGTATCAGCTTTATTATAATTTTGTTATATTTAGCAACATTTGGTAATATTCAACTGCAGCTGTAAGCTGTTCACAGCAATCATTTTGGAGAGCCTTATAGAGTTTGAATTTAGTAGAGAAGCTAAAATGAACTCATCAGTCGAGAATTAATTTTATTTTTACATTAGCTATCAATACATGCAAATCAGTGATATTTAAACACACACAAATAATTAAGTCGCTCACCCTTAATCAATGCATATCTGAATGGAAGTAACTTGCTCCAATAACTCGCCTCATAACCACAACAGAAACCCATTCAGAATAAAAGAACCATTTAGCCTAAGGTACAACATATCTGAATCCCACTGAAATCAATTTGATTTAAGTACCTGCTCAAAGCTGAGCCTGCACTGAAGCGTTTCCTTGAAGTCTAAGTGGATCCCAAGCTGCCTAATGAGAAAGGCAGGGACAAATACAGAAACTGAGCTTCTTCACATACTATTATTATGCTCCTGTATTCCAGGAAGATAATAAGAGTTTAGCAACAGCTTATTACAGTTTGGTGGGGTGTGAGGGAGAGGGAGATGACAGCTCAGTCCCTGGAACCTGGAGTGGAGCTGGGCCAGGTGGCAGCTCTCTGCTCCAGCTCCAGGCCACCTCACCAATTTTTACCTCTGTACAAGGGGATTTATGATCCTGGTGAAACAAAACAGTGTTGGAGCAACTACAGATTTGATATCATGAAGAAATAATAATGAGAAACTATTTAATTAATGTTCAATCATTCTGGAAGCAATTTAGAGCACCTGGAAAAAGGAGATATTTCATTAAAAGAAAAATCCTTTGAAGATGCAATATTCTTCCCAAAGCACTCCAAAATTCAAAAAAGCCCACTGCAAAGGTAGCCCACACAGCTTTGCTGTGGTCCTGATATGCATATGCCTCACCACGCATCTTTAGTTACATGAGCACGTCCCCATCAAAAAACCAGCAAAATTACTGGTATTAAGAAAAAAAAAATCAATTAATTTTATAATAGTTTTATTTCCAGGCAAAATAAAACTGACTACCCCAGAAGCACTGGGAGGGTCGACTTTTTACCTGACACCATTCTGTGGCCCAGGTAAGGCCACCCACTGAGGATGTCCATGGCAGAAAACTCCATCAGCTCTGGAGAAGGAGCTTCCTTGCACTTCCTATCCAGCACACCTAAGAGCATTGTTCATTAGCCTTCACCTAATCATTCCAAATTATTTACTGCACTGTTATAAAAGTAGAAGCCTTTAGATTTTTCCCCAAAATGACTGCAAGGATCTCATTTGCCTGTGCTAGCAAAGAACTGCTTTATCAGCTGTAACGGAGATGGTTGGGAAGGTCACATCCCATGGGCTAAGACCACTCACTCTCTGGAGATTTGTTTTTTCCATGAGTGCATAACCTTGCTTCTGATTCAAAAGCTGATTTGCAATTGAATTCTCAGTCTTCCTATCCTCAGAAATCCCCATGAATCTGCAATGTGGAATTCAGAGAAA
Organism: Acanthornis magna; assembly: GCA_036785705.1. Classification (NCBI taxonomy): domain Eukaryota; kingdom Metazoa; phylum Chordata; class Aves; order Passeriformes; family Acanthizidae; genus Acanthornis; species Acanthornis magna. Next base: position 4,946,570 of record JAWUZG010000092.1, read on the forward strand.
ACCCAAGACAGGAGAGAAAGACAGATGTATTTATCATGCACAGATGATGTAGGAAGGAGACAAAAAATATTGTCATCAGAGTCTACTGACTGCAAAATAAGGGAACAGTAATTAATCAGCAAGAGTGCAGGCTGAGAGAAAATATTGATTGGATTTGGAGAAACTTCAGTTTCCTGAAGAAACTGTTCCCCTGCAAAGGTAACCAGGAAAGTTTCTGTAAATTAGAATGGCAATGGGCCAGCCAGCAGCCAATCTGAGTCGTTTCAGGCAATCCAGAAAAATATACACCAGATGCACGTTGGTTTCTAAAGAGTAATTTAAATACATTAGTAAATCAATGGCATTGACAGTTTGATGGACTATGATGGAGGAGTCTACCTCTGAAATATCATCTCCAAAACCTGCAAAGTTCTGGCAAGTGAGTTGCTACAACTTTATCATATTTTTAACATTCATCTTTTCAAAAAACTCCTGGAGCGGGGTTGTTTCAGCTTAAAGTTACATAGATTTCTCTCCTGCTGAATGGGCCCCTAACTTTTCAGGGTTCTTAAATGTCAGAGTGTTGTCTTTTTGCATCGTGGAGGGACAGGAGATGCCAGTGACAGGACTGAGGAGCAGCTCTGCTCTGATGAGGTTTGGGTCTGCCAGAAAGGAGCTGGCTATCACTGAGGAGTGGAAGCAGCAAATTATTTCTGTCTTTTTACCTGATTGTCTTTTTACTGACTACCTGTATTTATGGCCAGGGGGATGTCAGAACCCCTCAATGTAAAAAAAAAAAGGAAACAGTTGAAAAATTTACAAAGTAAAATAAAATAAAATAAAAATTATGGGGTTTGCCCCAGGAAGTACATCACGGGGTCACAGTAAATGATCACATCATTCAGCACCAAGGCACAGCCCCTCTGCATGTCTGAGCTCCAGCAGTCCCAAGTTTTGCCATGGGAAGGGGTCACGAGTCTCCAGCAGAGGCTGTGGGTTTGTCCACCCTGTCAGCCCAGAGCTATTCATGATGGGGCTTGTGTCAGATTGGGTTAGGCCATTCCGAGGGATTTAATTAGCACTTACAAAAACAACAACTTGCTGGTTTAAGCACATTTGGGGAGTTACCTTACTGTCTTCATCAGTAATAAACTGTTCTTGGCTAAGGTCATCTTTCATCTGCACAGTAAATAAAACTGTCACTAAAGCTGAGTTTCTGTTTCTCATCAATCAAGTGATACAATAAAACTCAGAGCAAAGTATTTAAACAACGATTTTTAGAGAAAAGGCAAACCTTAAGGAAGTTTTAGTATAATCATTTCCTCTCAGCTGATCAACATAACAGACAGAGTAATTTAGCTGGGGAAATGTGATATTAAAGCTTACAAGCCTGATAATCAGATTGCCTTTAGAGGCAAAAATCAAGCTGGCTTTCCAGACCTCATCATAACCATTAATTAAATACTTACAATCTCTCCAGTTAACATCCAAAGAACATTTAGGCAAAAACCCAGCAGTTTCAAGAAAAAACAACACTAGCTTATCTATTTAATTCCAGTTCTATTATGTAGGTAGTTTTACTGCTATCAAGGAACATTTCTCATGTTTATAAGAAGGAATTCAACTGGAAATATTAAAATATGTTCAACATTCTGCTTCTTTTTATCTAGGAAGATAAATTATTGCTTGCATGCATGCAAGCGCTAAAAGCAGTTGCCAGAAAAAATAGGGTTTATTCTCACCACACCTGCAATATTTCAGCCACTACATGAAAATACTTCTCTTTCTGAAGCAATTAGCTTAATTTGTAGTGAGCTCACACAGTACTACTCTGCTGAACATTATTACTTGCCTAAAATATGATGCTTACATTTTTCTAGTACATTAACAAATAGCATTGTTTGAGAGGGGAAGACCAGGCAGAAATATTACACCCCACACTCTGCGATTCTCCCAAACACCAGATAATCCCACACCAGTCAAAACAAATTGCTCAGGTTGCCAAAACAAGTAGTTACATTTCCCAATCTTCTGATAACGTCTTACGTAAATGCAGAAGCAAACCTGGCACGGTCTGAAACCAGGGCAGGGCAGATGTCTCCCAGAACATTCCACTTCTCAAAACCCAGGGCATCAGTGGAGCCTTCATAACACAAGATGCACACCTTGATCTCTGCAGGGCTTAGGAGGTTGCGGGATTTGTTTGTTTATAATTTTCAGGCAGATGGAATAAAATCTCGATTTCTCTTATTAAAATGTAAAAGATAACAGCACATGGAAAATGCTAGAAAAACCCTGCTCTCACGTCCATCTCACCACATCTGTTGATATAATCTAGAATTTATTTCTAGAATGGTGTGGAAAATGCAATTTTTTGGGTATTTTTTTGCTTTGGATCCCCACTCCCACCAGTCAATGGATCTTCCATTAGTCCTGGCTGTCTTTTGGGGCAGTTCAGCTGCTCACCTGCCTCAGGGATTTCTGTCCCCTGTCCTGCAGCTCTGTGTTGGAGCTCTCTGCCTGGGCAGCCATGGGGGAGGCACATAGACTTGGGATATGGAGTTCTCCAACAAAAAACCCTCCAAAATTACTGCCTTTAGAAGTAAATCCCAAACCCTTGTGCCATGTGAGGTCCAGTGTGGCCTCTGCCCACTGCACACCCAAGACCTTGAAATGATGACTGACCCTCTGAGCTCCAAGTTCATGGAGCTTTCAGTTCCTTCACCTCCTGTTTCACTGAGTAGAGAACAGCTTGTCCTATTTCTTGTGAAAAGAGTTCCAGAGATAGGAATATTTATAAGGAATTTGTATCTATCTATCCAAACCAAAACATTCAAAAATCATGACTCACAATCCCCTCCCAAATCATGGGATTAAATTAACATATCATGGGATTTTGAAAGATGCTGTTTTAAAAACTATGGAATACATAAACTTTGTGTCACGCATTACCTTAAAATATTTACACAGCCAGAAACTACACGTTTTTATCAACAGTTACAAGAACCAGAAGCTCACCTAGGGAAAAAAAATCATCACATATTCATAAGATTCCTGGAGGCTGGACCTTTAAAAATAGTCCAAGTGTTACAATTCATCACATGTAAATTTATGGGATTTGGCAACAATGCAGTTGTCTCCAGGGATGTTGGAAAGAAGGGGAGTGCTCTTGGTTAACCTTTTTCTTTTTTTTTTTTTTTTTAATAGATACAGCATGCTGAAAGTGCCCTACTAAGTATTTCCTAACTCAGCCCATCGATCAGTTTAGGGCATTATGGAAACACACAGCAAAGCATGCTTATCAATGCCCAATCACTAAATATTTTGGTGTTTGTTAACCAGAACTCGATGCATTCTGGAAAAAGACCAAGTGGAAAATAAAATTACAATTTCTGAAAGCACATCCTGCCCATGCCTTTTGCCTAGAGCAATCAGAGGTGGGAAGCCAGGTTTAATAAAAAGTAGAGAACAAACCATTTTGGAGTGGTTGTTCACTTTTTTTGTTAAAGGCAAAGACAATTTCATGAGGAAAAACTCCCCATTTCACAACAGTTTTTATTTTTACAGATTTTTTATAACAGCGGGGTTCCTTTCCAAAATAAAAACTCATCTTTAACCAAGTTTACAAATCAAAAGGTGATGGGGTGGAAGGGAAGATTACCGCCCTCAGCATTTTCTCCTTAGTTTAAAAATCTGAAACATCACAACTATTCCTACCTATCCCCAACACCTGCTGTTCCAGACGAGGTCACTGCTGCATGTCAGCCCAGCCTGCACGAGTTCAGCCTCATTTTGCTTTTCAGTCCCACAGTGCTGGCTGGTGGCTGTGATTACTTTGTGCCTCGGTACCAGAGTTTACAAACTGCAGCCCCGACACAGGTGAGGTGACAGACACCAAGTCTGGTGGCATCAGACACGGCGTGTGGCTGTGCTGCCAGGCACAAAGCTGCATCTCAGACATTGCTGTCAGAGCCTCCTCGAGCAGGTGCCAGGTGCTTGTAACCAGAGCTGATCTACAGGTTGTGCTTTTCTGTGCACCAGACTCCTACTCCTGAGGAGTATTTACCATCCAAAACCAAAAACAATGCCATAAGGTGTGAACAACATCAAGTCTCTTTTGTTTAAGAGGAAACGCAGTGAGCGGCTGGTATTTTTCAACATGAAATAATTTTATACATATCTACTAATAGAGCAACTTCCGTCATACTTACCACCCAGTCCTTCTGGGATTGTGACACTGAGATTCCTGCATTACCCAGCTCTGCTCCATAGTGAATACAAAGGCAACCAGAGAACCCAGCAAAGCACTGTGTCCATCACAAAATTCACGGATCATTTCCAAAGTGGAGAGAAAAAGTTGCTTGAATTCTATTGCTTGCTTTTTTTTTTTCATTCTTGTTCCAACCTGAACACTGAGCAATTTGTATTGTTCACATGGCCCTAATTTCAGTGCCTCACCCCTGTGGCTCTCTGTTCCTTCCTTCCTATACTTGAAACCCCATTATAGTGAAATAAGATAATACTAGGGTATGAGTGAGGAGTAACTCTGCAGTTTGGTACACACATTTGGAACAAAAATGCAGCTATTTTGTTGTTTCCACTCAAATGACCCAGTTAATTTCAGTGTTAACATCAGCTGTCAAAACATCCACTTAGCAGATTTGCATCCCTTATTTATTCAGAAAAAAAAGGTGCAATAACCAAGCAGTTATCAGAAAAATAGAAACACTACACAGAATGGGTGTTTATATAATTCTTGTTATTCCATCACTGTCTATCACATACTTAGTACGTTAAATTCCACACTTGGCAACACATAAATAAATCAAGAAAGTTTGTGTTCATACTGGAGATAGCATTATTTTCCTGCTGGGACTAATCCAGCCCGGTGAAGACACCATCGGTGTAGCCCATGCACCACGTCAGCCTCGGTGTCCTTGTCACAGCCTTCCAACACAGCCTGTGCAAAGCCAGCACTGCCACCTGTCCCAGCAGGCACAGCCACCTCCGCACTGCTGTGTCACCCACTGTCCCCTGCCCCTGCCCTGACCCAGGGCTCAGGGGGACACACGACTTTGTGCTGGCCACGTCTGGAGCCAAGGAAACTCTTCAAAGCAAAGCCAGTCCCACCATCCTGGAGATGGTCTTTGCTGCTGCGATGTTTGCTTAGCCCATACAAAGTATTCAGCTCCTTCCCAACTTTTTTCTCCTTGCAGGGAGAAGAACACACTTCCACTTGGAAGCATGGAAAAGCCAGAGGTAGCAGATCCCATTGGCCGCATGCCCTCAGCTACATTTCACCCCACAGCCTGCCTTACCTCGGTACACCGTATCCACGTTCTCCAGGGGAAGCTGCTTCTTGGTGGCTGCTCTGCGATAGACCACGTGTGTTCTGCCTCCTCCCTCCTCTTCCTCCTGGGCCCCCCTCTCCAGAGGCTCGATGAAGAACTCGTCCTTGTCCGTGCGGATCATGCCAGCCTGCAGCGACAGGGCAGAGATGGAGCACTTTGCATTACTGCACATACAGCAGGCGCTGGGAGCAAACAGTTGCAATATGCTTAAGCACACTTTAGTGCTCTCCAGAGAGCAATTAGGATGCAGAGAGGAAACCAGGTGAATTCTTTATTAGAGCAAAGCGAAACATCATTTTCCCAACTTGACGAGAAAGGACAAAAGGTACAACCCTGAACCAAAAGAACTTCTCCTTGACCCACATGAGCCAATCTGTCTAGGAAATACCTTCTCCATTAAAAAACAGCTACAAGGAAAGTTACTGTGACCTTAGCTATCCATCTGGCCCAGAGCACTCCAGTGTTTACTATTTCTGTTAGATAAAGGATCAGATCAGTGCCATAAGCCAGTCCTGATGTGCAGTTCAATGGTCAAAAGACGTAGAGTCAGCCTTTCTGTTCAGGAGCAAGACAGAAAGATACATTCAGGCAGCTAAGCTTTGTGATTATTTCCCCCTTGACACAAAGGGCTCAGCCAACAAAGTAATCCTTCAAGAATTAGCCACAACTAGTTTGAGTGTCAGTTGTGCACTGCTAAAAAAACCCCAAACTTATTCAGACTGGACCAGATACCCTGGAATGAAAATAGAAATTTGCACTTCTATGGAACACCTCAAAGGAATATCATCCAAGCAATTCTCATTGTGTTCAGGGGAATCCCTCATAAAGACTGAAAACTTTAAAAAAGAAAAGGACTTTTCATCATCTTTATGTGGTTGAAACAACTTGGGCACCTGGACCACCTGCATTGGCCTCCACTGGCAGTCCTGCCCAACTCCAGGAGGCCACAGCAGCCAAGAGCTGCTTGCAGAGATGGTTGGCTGGAATCAGTTTTTCTGCATATGTTTACGCCTCTGTGTTTGAGGACTTCAGCTAGTGAACTCTCAGCTTGCAGACAGAAAGTCTTACTGTTAACACAAATTAAATTGTTCCAGATCCAACCTTCAGAAGCTCCTTCATCATGTTCTTTCCCACCCTGCCCACGGATGATCCTGGGGTCACCAGAGTTTCAAACTGGACACAGGAGAACATCTCAACACTAACTTCATCTTGCTATCTGAGCTTCTGGGAGCCTAAATCCTCTGCTCAGTGAAGCCCTACCTCAACCTTCCAGAAGAAACAGTTTGGCTCCTTAGAACCCAATATCCTCATTTGAAATAAGTATAATCTAAACCTTCTTATCATATTCCAGCACTAAAGTTCTCATAGAACACATATTTTTCTTCTACAAGCAGCAAACTACATTCCTACTGCTATAAATACAGTATGTTCACTGGTTCCCTCCTTGGAAAAATGTCAGGTTCATTTGTCATGTCTTAACTTACATTAGGCAAGATTTCCAGTCCCAGAATTCATATATGTAATGTACACAAAAACAGATTGAAGAGGAAGGATTAAAGACGCAAAATTATATTGAAGCCATTTAAGCTGATGCCGTCCTGCCTGTATAGAGGAAACTGAATTTGAAATCATGTCCTATTTCTTCTTATCTAATTTAGATTCTACATCAGACAGAGAAAAGGTGAGACAGGCTCAGCAGCTCAAGCAAGCCACGACAACCAAGACAATGAGTGCTGAACCCAGAGAGACAGCAACTGAGCTTTTATTGTAAAGTGGAATACATGAAAAATTCAGAGTTGATGTTACTCTCCTTTAAATGTTATTATAATTGCATGACACACGCACTTCTTCTGGATATTAAATATTATATCCAGAAATTTGGAAATCTTTTTATGATAAATGCACAACTAAACATCAAGAAGGAACAAGCATTTGCAAGTTCAACAACACAGGTTACAATGTACACCCAGAAGAAATTCACTGAGAGCTTGACTGTCATGTGGAAAAAAATGTGATTTTGGTTTTTCAAACAAAAAAACCCCATAGTTGTGCACATGTTTCTATGTATTTTTGGATTCGTTAAGACTAATATTAACTAAGCAGCAAGTGCCAGACCTTAGTCTGGAATGTAGACCATAATTCAGGATAGTGGGGGAAGCACTGCTGTACACTGTGTGCAGCAGGGAGCACTGATGGGAGTTTGGAGGAATTTAGATCTTCTAAGAAAATGAACAGATAAGCAACTTCTACAATCAGAACTGATTGGACAGAACTCTTATAGGTGAACTTTAGCTTCCAGGGCATGGTGGCCTTTTGGAAATGAAAACAGTTGGTCAGAGTGAATTCTCCTCCCTGAGAAGATGAAGGTGACACCCTGGGACAGGCTGTAAGACCAAACAGAAGATGTATTTGAGTGCTGGACCCCAAGACATAAAACCAGTGCTTAAACACTGACATTTCCAGCAGATCATTGGGCCTGGTACTGGCCCTTTCGTGGGCAGGGAAATTCACATGGCCCTGGAAGATGCCAAAGAGCAGGACACCCATCAGGTGTTCCCATTCCACACTCTGCTTCTTGGATGGACAGCACACCACTCTGTACATCCCCACAGCAGCATCCCCCCTAATTCTGTTGGGGTGTAGAAAGGAAGGAATTAACCTTCAAACACAGAATCATAGAATCTCCTGGGCTGGAACAGCCCCCCCAAGGATCATCGAAGCCCAAGTTCTGGCCCTGCATGGCTGAATATTTCTTTTCTCATTTTAATCTTGGACTACACTGGTACTTTTCTTCTTTAGTGCTGAAAAACACATCAATTATTTTTGATCATAATTATTAGGAAAGAATGTGTGTTCGAACTGTAAAAGAATTTTTTATTTTTATATATTGCATGTCCTACACAGTCTTTGATTTAGCCAACATAATGTCATGAAATAAAATAAGAAAGAATGGCTGTTTCAGACTTTAAGACAAAAATTCATTTAGATGGCAAGGCAGAGTTTCTACAGCAATCACAGTTCAAGTCATCTGCCTAATAATATAACCACAGCTATAAATGATTCATTAAGAAATATGTGGGGCTCCTGAAAGTCTCCACCACACATTTCCTTACTGCTTTGAGCAAGACATTTAACCTCTCTACTTCCATTTCTCCACCTCTGAACCAGCATCACAACAGTCTTGCCGGATAATTACAAGGCCTGATTTGGGGGTTCTTTTGCCAAGTGCTTTGAACATGAAAAGCTCAAGATGAATCGCCTAATGCATTATTTTCTGATACTGCTCAGAACACCCTCAAAAAGCCACCATGAAAGGGAGATTGCTTTGAGTCATCAACCCAACAGCACTGTTGCACGCAGCCAAGCAAGCAATAGGGCAGTCAACAAGGCAGCAGGGGTTTGCTCACAATCTTCACCTTCACCCTTCATCAGTCCTGTTCTTACCACAGCTGCCATCACCCCTGTGCCAGCCCATCGTGCCAAGACACTGTCAGACAGCCACCAAGCTCGCAATGACAAGAGAGAGCATTAAAGTAGCTGCAGTTTCCTGGGGAATGCCTCTGGATGGCTAAAAGAGAAATGCTGTATTGTTTGAGCACACCTGTGCCTTCTCTTCCACTGGAAGGGCTTCACCAAATTCTTGGACCATCATCATCTGGGCACTTACCCTACAAGATGTGAAAACAGATTTAAGTGTTTCAATTACCAGTTTCCCCAAAAGTTCTGAACAGAATCACCTGCTAGCAACAGTGTTTTTCTATCCTATACTGCTCACCACCCATCCCAGGAATGCTGTAGCCCCAGGCATTATGGATTAGCAGTGCTCGCCCTGCACTACCAACCTGCAGCCACACACACACTGTAATTCAGAACCAGACATGGGGTTGTGCACCTCCACGGAAAGGAAGTCCAATTCCAGAAAAACCACTAAGCTCTTACCTCTTCCCCTCCTCTTCTAGCATCTTTAACTTGAAACTAAGCTGAATATGGGAATATTACCGATGGCAGCAGTGACTGTGTCCTGTGACTAATGAAAATATAAATTAATAGAAAAATGTTTGCCTTTGGAACACAGCAAATCGTAGCAAAGAACCTACAATATCCCACTACTTCCCAAAGCAGGACATCCCCAGGCCTTCCTTCCACAGGCTTTTAGACCCCAGCTGCAAATTACTCAAGTCAAGCACTGCTTGGCACTGATTAATATGCATTAAAGACTAGAGCAGAAAACACTTAATCAAAAAGAAACGGCAGTTCAGAGAATCAAAACCTCTGCTAAGGTTAGCAAGGTGGTTATTTAGAAGTGAAATCCACACAAGAAAAAATTCACGAGGAAGACTGAGAGTGACTGTCCTGTCTAATTATGACACAAATTACACTAATAAGCCACAAATGAGTCCATTGCATCACACAGAGTTGGGGTCTAGAGTTCCACTAATCTCTTTTGAGGGTAACAAGGCTGCTGTGCATCCTTGCAGACCTCCTCCCAAGGATTTCAAGGACCACAGGATCCACATATACTGGCAATAGTATATGGGCTTTGTGCCCAGGTTAATGACACTAATCTCATCCCACACGACGGAGATCTCCTCTCCAGCCCAGGAGAGCTTTCGGCGCTTTGCCACCACACCACAGAGCTCAGCTGAACAGCAGGTTCCTTCTCCCGTCTCCTCAACATCCCCAGCCCCTCTTGCATTTCTAAACACATTCTTCAGAAGCCCGATTTGACAGAAAAACTGCCTGGCATATTTAGATCTACAGAAAACTCCAGGTTTTGGAGCGTTAGCTCCTGTGGATAATTAAATGTCTCTCTGGCTCTGCACTTGGTGAGCGACTTAATTGTCTCCTCATTGCCATTCACATCACAGCTCCCTGTTCTGGGCTGTAATGAAGGAACCCATCCAGTGGCTGCTTCAGGACTCCAGAGCCTCTGCCCATCCTGCAGCCGCAAGTTTAATTAATGTTCATTTTCTTCCTCATTAGCACAGCTTTACAAAGTTTCTCATTGCCATATAAAGGAAGATTTACGTCCCAATCTCCGAGCGCATGATACAAATAGGAAGATAAAATTAAATGTGAGCAAACCTGAAATTAATATTTAAAAAAATATCCACGTGCCTGGTTAATTAATTAAATCAGTAACCTACAAAAACAGTGTTTCAGATACTCTTAGAAAAAGCATTTCTGTAAATAGAGAAAGCTCTAATTTTTTTGAGTGTTTGATTCTGAAAGAGGTAACTAGCCAAATTACACACCTGTGCATGAACAAATCCTAAATACAGTCTTGAAATACAGATAATTTTCTTGAGACAAAAGTGAGGCACGAACCATCTGATATTTAACCTCAGTGCCTGGGTTATGAGCTTGCACTCCCTGCAATGCCAATGAACACTCCAGATGGGAACTGGCAATATGGGATTCTCCCAAAAATCAATTCACAGAGAAGCTGAGAGAGACTTGCATTTAAATGTAGAGTTGCCAAAATTACTCTGTAGATGACTTGAAAGGGAAAATATTTATATTTTCAGGACAAGATATTGGACAAAGTCTTATTCCATGTTTATATCAACATGCCTGCACCCTAAATATTCAACGATTCCACGTTGGACCAACGTGGCACCAGCAAGCACAAAATTTGAAAGCAAATCCCACAGGTTACTGTCATGATCCTTCTCTAGGTCTCAGAGCTCAGGAATATCCTTTTTCCAAACAACAGCAGGCATGTCCTCCCAACACTAAAGCCAGGTACAGAAATACTCTGTGCTCAGTTACCTTGGAATGGACCTGATGCAGGAGCTCCAATGACTGGAGCAAGATCACCCAGGCAGTCTGTGGCAGAGCTAAGGACATAACACAGACCTTCCAAAGTCATCCCTGCCCACGTGGGATCTCTCAACATTTTCCCTTTTGCAATGTGTTCATTCCCAATCACACAGTGCATTGATTCAGGAGCAGATGTGTTTGGCGTTTTACTTCCATTCAGCTTCATTCATGTAGATAACAATGCAAAAAGCCCCCGAAACCTCCTCATGTCATATTTGCATTTGATTCTTTGAGAACATGCGCTGGACTACTGAAGCATTGCAGAGGAAGAATTGTGCAGTGCTGCAAATTCATCTTCCTTTACAGTGAAAGGAGGCACTGAATGAATTGTGGCAAATATTTGCAACATACTGGCACTTACTGTGCTGGATGCTGCTGCTGCCCTAAAGCTACACTGATCTATTCAGGCCCAGGCTGGATGGGGAAGAAAGTTGTCAACTGATCATATAGATTTTTGTTACAGTTAGTATTTTTCAGCCTTTTTTTCAGGTTGGTTTACAGCTAAGTCATGTTGTTTCTACATATCCTCAAAAAAAGTAAGGGGGAGAATAATTATGGATACACACAGGAATTACACAGCCAGACTGACAGAGCCTGAGGGGTAACCCTATGGAAGCTGTGTGCTCCTTAGGGCCCCCATTTCTCCTCTGCGTGGGGATAAGGTCACATTTTTACTGCACTTTGAGATCTCCTAATGAACAGCTCCATACAGGAACTATTGCTACTGAGAGCTCTTTCATGACAGGCTGCTTTCTACTGTCCTTGTTGCTCAGGGGAGGATGGGGATCCATCCATTCATGCATCTATGTGCTTCCACTGCTACCAAAAATAAAATTTTGTCCCCGGAGCCCAGCTTAGTCACTACACAATTGAAGGTGTGATTGATAACAGCAGGGGGACAAATCTGAGCCAATATAACCTGAAGTTAAGAGAGCTGCATAAGTTTTTAGCAGATGGGAATCTGGACCCAAGTCTTGCAGTTGTATGGTATAATTCATTTTAGAAACTCAAAAGGGTGTTCTGTGGTTTTTAAGAGACACAATAGTGAGACAGACAGTGTCTCATTCTCAGTGAACCATCGAGAAAACAGACACAATTAAAGAGATTTCACAAAGCAATGCCAGCAGATTTCAAGACAAGGCTCCTGGCCGAAGTGCCTGGCTTTCACCCATGAACAATGCTAAAAACATTGCTTCCAGATTCTCTGCCTTTACAGGAAAATTCCCAAATTCTCACCTCTGTCACTCAGCGCCTGCCCAGGGCCAGCAGCAGCAGCAGAGAAGAGCACAAACCCAAGCACTTCCCTCCAGTAAATCTCCTGCCTCTGACCTCCACAACCTGCCCCATCCCAGCAGCCACTCACCTATGAATCCTCGCAGATCCCAAGAGATAAATCTCATTTTCAACAAGTTTAGGTAATATGCAAACCCACAACTTTCTGTATTTGCCACAGATACTCCTCTTGCAGAGCACAGCCTGCAAAAGTACAGCAGAGGCTTCAGAGAAGGCAGATTCAGAGCAGATCTGCCTGCAGCTGCTATCCAGGGAATTAGCTGGGCACCTTTGCCAGGTTGGCTTCCACCTTTGGGATACCTCCACCACCACCAGCAGGAACCTCACGTTCCATGAGCCCAACTGCAAAGGTGCCACAATTCTGTAGCTTTCCAGAGACAAGTGGTTCTTTTAGCTTAAACGATGCATAAGCAAGAACGTTTTGGAAAGTCTCTAGGCTTGATGTCCACAGGTATGTGTAATTCCAAGAGGGAAAGAGGTGAGTTATTAAATAGCTGTTAAGAATGAAAATGATAAATGTGGCAGATCTCGCGGACTCAGGGGATTGTAAACTCGATTGCTGTGGTTGCAAGCAGGGAATGGTAATTGCAGTGCCCTGCAACAGAGTTTCTCAACTTTAATCTTTCAAGGAGGAAAAGCATGAATATCAAGTCCATGAATTTGCTAACAGCAAGATCCAAAAAGATTAACTTTCCCAATTTTAACACACAGAACCATTTGAAATAAAACATTTCTGAGGACACTTAAACAAAACACATAGTTGAGTCCTACCCTCAGCAATAAAACTTAATTGACATTCTGTAAAAAAACAAAACAAGTCTGACTGGAAAGCTCTTCAGCTCAAACCCTCACAAAATGGGACAGTTGCTATACAAGTTTCTTTTCAAAAATATATTTGCTCAAGGCACAAATCACCACCCAAGTAAGTCAGCTGGTGTCACATTCAGAAATCTCAAGGCCAGAATTTATAAATGGATTCATAAATACTAAAGCAGTTCAGTCTGATGTTCTATATAAGACAGGCCAAAGACTTTTCACCAAAGCACCATTGCAGCCTCCCAAAAACTGTCTTCATCCTGAATTCAGCAGGGCTGGAACAGATCCATTAATGGGTAGGAAATGGAGTCCAGGTCTTTGCTATGATAAACAAGATAAAAATATCCAGACCACAGAAAACTGCATAAAAAGGTTTACTATATCTTAAGAAAAGTTTAATATATTAGAGTCATCTGAGTGGAAACTCAGAATTTAAATTAATTTCAAATTAGTTTATAACAATCCTGACTCTTGCCTAAGGAAGATGTTCTGCAGCAACAATTCACATTCCAGAGGAGTGTGTGAACTATGGAGCCGCAGGGCAGGAGGAGCCAGCCCTGGCCTGGGCAATTCCCATCTGCTGCTCCTCCCAGTGCCACCCCACCCCTTCTGGCACAGCAGCCCCAGTGCCCACACCATGAGCAGGTGCAGGGAGCTCACCCCTAAATCCCCACCCTGGGAAGCTGTGTCCCTTGGCAGAACTCGGTGCCCCTGGTCTGCAGCCTCTGGCATTTGCTAGCACAGAGAAAGCAAGAGCCCCAAGCAGGTAAAAACTCTACCTGGGACAGAGCATCTCACACACATTTCATAGCGCTCCATGCAACAGCTCAGAACCCAAATCCAGCCACAGGTCTGGACTGTGGCTTGGAAATCTGACAGGGTCTTTGCTAAATGCAAGCTTTACTCTAGCAGGATGCCCATAACGGTGCAGGAAGACAAAAGTAACAAAAGGCTGCTGCAGCTGGAGCTTGTTTTTCTTTTCATGTTCTATAACCAGGCTTATTTTAACCTTTTTCTCTTACCCTGTGTTGGGGAAATGAACCTGGAAAGCAGTTTTTCAAATGAGAGCATGAAAATCTAATGAGAGATGAGCTTTCAATTTTATACTGCACTCAGTTGTAGGCTCCCAGTACAAGATGTCAACAAAGTGCAAGATACAGTACAGAAACGAAAATAATTAATCCCTGGAGGAACAGTCTTATTAAGAAGGATTAAATCAAAGAATTAATGTGCACTATTTGTCTGTATGACAAAGACGAAGGGAGGCATATGATAACTCTCCAAGATCTGAAAGCATAAAAAGAATAAGAATTGCTGATGAGAATAGCTTGGACATACCAGGAAACAAACAAAAAAAGAAACTCTGACAAGAAATTTTTAGAGTGCAATGTTGTATGCAGTCTTATGCAAAACTAACATAAAACTTGTCCTTAAAAATCTTTGAATTACCAAACCTTATTGTTTACACTGCACTAGTACCTACAGTTCAAGGATCAAGGTTTAGGCATCATAGAATAACAAAGACATTTTAGCAGACTTCTGCAGAGCAAGAAATAAAGAACATCAGCTGAGTCCAAAACAGGCTCAGGGAGCTCAGCAGTAGCTAATGATCTATGTCCTTGGAAAAGCAAAATCCAGCATGAGCTAGGTTAAGACACCAAAGAGAATCACTTACTACTGGCTGGTTTGGAAGACAAGATAAAGCCTCACATGGACATCTGGTCCAACACAGTGTGGCTCATGTGATTTGCTTTCCCTCATTTTGATCACCTCCATTTTTTAGATGGTTTTTGCTCTTTGTGTTTTTCCAGATATTGTTCTCCTCTCCTCCCTCCAAGGCTGCAGCTACTAATAAAACAATTTAATATTGTGTGAACTGAAGAACAAGAATGCTCCCTCTATTGCTTAAACTATGGCTCCAGTAACCATAAACTTTTCACCATACTTCAAGCAGCACAAAAGGACTTATATTACCAACACACACACACAAAACTCTAAAGGACAAAACCAGAGTTAAATAACTGTAGAAACCTGAAAAGAATAGCAAGTGTTGCAGTAGAAGGTAGACTGGTAGTAACATTTTATTTTGGAACACAAAAAACACCTATACTCTTATGCAAAACTTGAAAGTGTCTGTTTTCCCAAAATAAATAGAAATTAATATCCAGCAGCACTCAGGTAATTGGAAGTTGGACACAACACACATTGAGTCAAACGGAGCCTGTAAAGGAACATAAGAGAGTATGGAAAATAAAGGCAAAGCAAGAAGCATAAATCAGCCTGTAAATCTTTCAGAACTACTAGAAATCAAATTACACACCATATGTCAGTGGGCTAATATATTCACACCAGTAGAGCTGGGTTAGCACCACCACACATTCTGGTAAGTTTACAACTGGTGTGTGTTTATTTGGACAATACTATTACTATAGAAGATATTAAGGGGTAGGGTGGTTTCCATAATTTACATGTCTACTATAAAATTATGTGGCTTTCTTACTTAAAGTTGCCTTTAAATCTCGTGGGATTGTTTTATAACTAAACAGACATTATTAATTCAGATTACTAGGCAGAGGGAAAAAAACCAGAAACAAAAACATTTGTAGTTCTTGAGCCAACAACAATGCTTAAAAACTTCTCAAAGTCAACTGTCCAAATAGAGTTACAGGAACTGCAAGCCAGGATCTGGGTCAGAGGAAATATTCTAGTAAGGGTGCCCATTATCTACCTCTATAAATGAAAAAAAAAATTAGTTTTTAAAAGAAATTATCAGATAATCTGTGCCTGCTCCACCACTCAATCTGAAGTCAGTTATTGCCATTTTCTCTCTAAGCCCTGTCTAGAGGAGGATCAAATACTCAGCACAGAACAGCTGAGGGCACCAAGGGTGGTACTGAGGATACCCAGCAGTGCCATGGGGGCATCCAGGGCCTGACAGGGAAACACCCTCATCCAGAAAACAGAGGTTCCACCCAACCAACTCATGTTTATTCTAGACTAGACAGGTGAATTTACACACTGGTGGTGAGTTGTGGCCACATGACCTGTGAGCCACTGAGCCTCAGAACAAATTTCCTTTCCAAAGGTTTTTGAAAAATTACAAAGGAGGTCAATACCATCCTCACATTCCCACTTTGAATTTGCTGCTAGCTACACAATTTAGATTAGAGATAGCACTATCAGCAGCCCAAGAGACAGAACACAGGAAGATCAGGGAATGAATGCACGGGAACCTGTCAAATGGAAGCTAACACAGACAAAAAACTAAAATGCTCTGTTAGAAATATTTAACCAACCTACGCATCTTACCAAGTCCTAAATTAGCTACTTCCAACTCAGGTGAAGGATGGACAACTATTGCAATAATTTCAATAAATATTTCCTTTCACTCTCATTCTACAAAGTCAGCGCCAAAACAGAAATTTTTTTTTTAAAGGATGTTTAAATATGGGATAAAAAAAGACAAAACAGATGGCATTGTTTTGTTGTCACACAAGTCAGTGCTATAGCTGCACTGAAAACACTGGATGCAGGATGCTTGCAAATACAACCAAACTGAAATATTTCCAAAGAAGTTGAACGGGAATGACCAGGGTCTGAAAACCACCCTCATTTCAGCAGGGAGACTGAAAATGTTAAATATTTGTTTTAACATGAATGAGAAGGACAGAGAAGCACAATTAATAGTGCAATAAGCACTACCTGAAAGTCATCTCTTCATTTCACAATAGAGTATCAATTAGATTAAATATGCTTTCCCCTGCCTCCCTCTGCCTAAAACAAATCAGAGTAACTCTACAGTTTTTATTCTCCAGCTGACATCTTATAGCGAATTAAAGACCTTTAATACAAACAGTGAGGAGCCTCAGAAGCTCCAGGGTGCCCCAGAAAGAACAGAAGCAGGTCTGAACTTCTTGGTCTTGGACTCCTGCCAGACCAGAAGACTTTATTAAATGAAAATGCCCAGAGGATCCTAAAGGGAAAATCTCTTTTAGTTTATTTGTTTAACTAGTGATATTGCTTCATATTTACGGGCTGAGTTTGTACTGGTAGCTTTTTGTTTTTACAAGCCAGTGCTCCAGCTGACCCTGGATTCACAGGACTTACACCTACTGTGACAGCTTTACAACCTGTTGTAGCTGCCCCACGCAGCACGGCCAAAGCCAAGCTGCTCTTTTGGTAACACTGTCAGGTTTCCAGCTCTCCTTCAACAGGTTTCAAATTCTATTTAGGTCCCTCATCTCTATGGTAACTGCCAACTCCAAGGAGCCTCACAGCACCGTGCCGGAGGAAAGCAATCTCCCGTTCCTCACTGGGGAAAGGAGATGAGGGTAAACTGGCTGACTTGCCAAAGGACATGCAGGAGCTCTGTGGCAGAGATGGGAAACCAAATGTCCTGAAGAACGAGTCCAGAGCACGATCCACAAGGTGTCCTTTTCACTCCTATCAGAAAATCTCATGCTCCAGGCAGCTCTCAGCCTCAGAGTCACTTCCAGCCACACCATGGCTCTCAGTTTACAAAGCAGGAGAGTTGTGGGATGTCATTACACACTGTCCCTGCCCTACTCTGCTGCAAGGAGCTGGTGATGAATGTCCCTCTCTGCCAACTGCTCACCACCAGCACTGCCACCAGCCCTGACTGACCACGGCACTGCAACCAGGAGCTTAACACGATTAGACTTTCATGGGATTCATCCGAATTCTGGGGAACCAGGAATTTCACAAAGCTATAAAGGTTGTTTTAAAAAGTTTTCCAGATTTTATCATCTTTCACACTGTCTGCAGTTCTCCTTCCTGGCTTTTGAAAAACGACACACAGCTGTGCTTTGGATCACAGCTGTGACTTCTGGCAGCAGGCAGAGGAGGCCCGATGCTAAGCTGGGGTGGCCAGTGTCACCCCGAGCTGTCTGGGGCTTCTCATCAGCCTGGAGGGACCAGTCCCCCTCCGAGGCACGGCAGAGTGAAGCACTGTGGACTCCTACACTGTGAGAGCATTTCTGAGCTGTGAAACACCCTCTGGATCTGCTCTCCTGAGTAGAGTCACCAAGAAAAAATGACCACATGCATGAATGGCAGCGGGGAAGATACAAGAGAGAAATCTAATGAAGGTTGTGTTTTCCCCCACTTGAAGGCAGATTTCTTTCTTACATTTGCTACTTCAAGTGTTTGTTTTGTTGTATTTGGTCCGTTCTGGTGTTATCCAGGCTCCTACCAATTCTCAGCATCTCATTTTCACATCCATCTTTCCCACAGATCCCGAACGTATTTCCTGCTGCTTCCAAAGAGCTCGCTAGGTTTCCAGTCCCTGCAGAACAGATGGCACAGCACTCAGGTTTGCCTAGCAAATGGACTGATGCGATCGCTTTGTTCTGCTCTGCTCACAGCTGCTCCGTGAGCTGTGCCTCTGCGAGCCAAGGACAGCCATGCTGTGGCCATCAGCTAGCAGTGGGGCAGGGCCAGGCACTCTCCAGATCTCCTGGAGCCAAACTGGGCAGCGTGGATGGGGACAGACACAAGGATCAGACACCAACAGGGATCTTCCTCCCAGGTCCGCAAGAATAACAAACCTTGGGAAAGCATTAAAGTGCAAGGGGAGGTGGGGAGAACTAGCAGAACAAAAGAACAAGATATGCTCTCCCAGAAGAGCCTGAGGATAAGTACTGCCATTTTTAGCCATATTTCAACTTCTTAAGCAGCCTCCCATCAGTCAGAATTACAGTTTGTAGAAGGAACCTGTTCCATCTTGGAAAGCCAGAGGCCACGTAGCCTCGTGACAGCAGACTGGGATCACACCAGTTCTGAGCAGAGCACAGGCAGTGACAATTAACCCCTGGGCTGCCGAGTGCTCTGCTGTGGTGGCAGACATGGAGAAAGCCATTCCTGAAAGCTGCGACTGGTGATGGGTGTAACAGTCTTTAAACACCCAGGAGTGGCCAGGTCACTCCACACTTACAGACAGGACCCCCTCATCCATCAGGAGGGCTCTCATGTGCCCACAGACACAAAGGGCCCTCAGTGGCAACTCGGGGGTGGTCCTCAGTCAATGATCCAGATTACTTCTGGGCTCAAGTGCCTCAAAAGATGGAAGAAGGTGAGTTTACTCTTCCAACTGATCACATCAGCAGCCAGAGGTGTGTTTGAAGGAGCTTTTCCTCCTCTTCCTCCACAAACTCACCATCCCATTTCAGAGTGACCACAGGGAAATACTTCAGGCCACTTCAATTCATTACAGAATTTTCAGATACACATTGTTGGTTTCCATTTGCATTAATACCCATTAGAAAAATGATAAACTACCATGGAGAAGGAGATGCCATTTTTCAAGCCACGGAGACAATCCCAGAGGAGGAAGAGAGGAAGAATAAGGAAGGTTAATGAACCCTGAGGTCTTGCTTTGGGAAAAAAACCTGTGTAGAAGAAAGGGATTATTAAAACACCTGTGTATTCCCAGAGCTCAGACTCCTCCTGGATTTACACTGGGCTTATGATCCTCAAAGCTCTGCATTTGGGCTGTCTTTGCTTTATCAGCCAATATTAATACTGACAAAATTTTAAATGTATTGATGCATCCTTGGTTATAAACACAGCAGTGCGTTCAAAAATTATTTTGGCATGAACCTCCTCTTTCATCCACTCACTAATTCCTACATTCATTCACAAGTGTGTTGGATTGGTAACTGGTCACTAAAGGCAATGACACTTGACAATAGCTCTGACAGAAACCCTCTTTGGGGTCTCCTTCCTACCTTGGACAAAGAGGAGAGTAGCAAAGGCTGACACTTTTCTGCTTTTACGAGTTTTCTTGCAGAGTTTATGCTGATGTTTTTATAGTTTATTGAAAGAAAAGAAAAAAAGTCATTTTATTTAAGTCTCAGAGGAACTGAAAAATACTTATTTTTTTACTTTACTCTCTCTAAGTCTCTTTATATATCCCTCAAGAGTGAAGAAAACTTTGCTTTTTTCCACATCTTGTAGAGATTTTTTTAAAATTAGCATAATGGTTTAAAATTAATTGCATTTTTAAAATAAGAATAACTTCAGTTTTCTTGCAGGCAGCTAGTGAAGTGAAACACATGATTATGCAAACCACAACCAATATTTTGGTGCCAAAAATACAGCGCAGCAAAGAGATATATAAATACTGGCCAAACCTTGGAAAGTTCGAGTAACCAAAGTAGATAACAGAACTCTCCTTTCAGCAGTTATTCAAATTTCCTTCCTTTTTAACTTCCTTGGAAAGAAATAAATTAAAAACCAAATATTAATTCAACTTCTGCACCATCTTTTTTTATTGCTTCTGTCTCATGGGGTAAACTAAATCACACCTTAAAAATTCTCCTTAACATCTCCTTTCCAAAAGCAAAGTCGCTTGCTATGGCCAGAGCTCTCTGTGCCTCAGCAGTCCTGGGGCTATAAAAGCAAAATCTCAAAAACTACAAAATTCAGGTAGCAGAAAATGGGCTTTGGAACTCTGTTCTTCTCCAAGACTTGCACTTGACTCTGAAGCAACCAAGACACTTGGCGCACGTGAAAGATTTGTGCAAACAGAGGGGTTTCCTATTTTACAAGTGATTCATAAGGGAGAAATTGCTGAAAGACCCACTTACTTTCAAATTCCTTTTTGCTCTCTGCCAAGACAAACTTGGGCATTTGTACATTTCTGATCAGTACTTGTACAAATTTTATAGAGGGCTAAAATTAACATGCAGGTATTCTTAACTACATATCATTTTAAAAGAGCTGAAATGAAATTAAATAAAATATTTTTATGTGTAAAAAAGTAACTTGATTTTCAAACCTGAACCTAATCTTTCTTCAGTGAAGCACACAGGCAAAGACCAGCCAGGTATTTGGCATGTATCTCTAAAACAACAGCTAGGGCCTGATACTGGGAGGACCCTGTGAATTTTATGGGGGAAAAGAAAGTCATTACATTAGAATGCAAGTACCAGAGGCCAGCTTTGCAGTGCATACACGTGTAGAGATCAGCACAGATCCTGTGACTGCATTATCTAATGTGACTACAACATTTTCCAAAAGCATTGGCTTCATATGGAAAACACAGGTAGAGAAGCCTTGGAAGAAGCTCCCCCATCTGTCACCTTTCCCTCCTCTAGGTCCAGTCTCACTCAGTAGTCATGCTAAGCCTCCAGCCCTTCTCAGCAAGAAGAGGATTAACCACACTCCCCATTGTTACTGGAAATGCCTAACCCAGAATAGTTGCCGCTCTTAATATCAGTGCCCATGGCTGTAGCAAAACCTCAGACGCTGTGCTTAAAAAACACATCCCTCCACACAGTGCAGACCTGTGGGGATCTAGTCTCATTCTACTACTCTATAGAAGATGGTGGGTGAGTTAATGGGCTGATCTTTTTTATATTTGTTCTCCACTGATCTGTTCTGCATCTTTTTAGTTAAGCAATGCAGATAAGACCTAGGTCCTCCTGAGTGAGCTAAGGCTCAGTAAGAATACGCATAGGTTTATTGGAATTTGTTTTTCGTCTCCTTTGACCCAAGTATAAGGAACCGTGCACTGAAAAATATATAGATATTTGGGGGTTTTGTCTTTGTGTGCATTTCAAACAGTGCATTGTGCCTCCCCTACGCATCCTTTAAGGGATGTATAATGTCAGTTCTAAACAGGTTATGTTCATCTCATCTATTATTAACCAAGAATCTTCTGTACAGATTTGAGTATATGTTTACTCTGTGAAAACCTACACAGTGCAATCTACAGCTAAGAGCAATAGTAGACACCTACAGAATCAGACAAGAAAAAAAGAATTCTGCAAAGTAAATGAGCAAAAGCTAAGTAGATCCTATGATATTGCTCTGACTCTGTGGAAAAGGGAGAACAAATATTGAATATGCAGTATTACCATTTATTTCGGCTGAAGCAGCTCAGGAGTAAAGAGGCATTGTGTAAATACACAACCCACAAATTGCTGATGATCAAACTACAGCCCTGCACACAAGGATTAGATACAAAAAACAAACCGGGAGTGCGGTAAACACCAGGTAATCAGAAAGAATTGCAATCTGCCAATACACAGCAGCTGGAGAGCTTGGGTTTGCCCAAGCCAAGTGCAGTGCTGCTGTTCGCACACGAAATCATAGAATCATCCAGGTTGGAAAAAACCTTTAAGATCATCGAATCCAACTGCAATATGCACAATCCAAGGCACAGGGCCCCGGGGGCTGACTCCATATGGGAGGCACATGTCAGGCTGAGGGCATAAAACCATGCAAGAAATGATGAAAAAGCAACACAGGTTACAACAGATTGCTAGAGTTATCAATTCAAATGCGACAAACGATCCCTGTGGGCAATACTATTTCGAGAAGTGCCTACCTGGCAGGGGAGCAGCTGACTCCAGGAGCGTGGGCTGCCAGCCTGTGCTTTCCTGAAGTTGCTCTTTCAGGACTCATCCAGCAACAGACAGTTGGGGCAAATTACACACATTTCTTCACGTTCTTACAGGATTTTAAATTGAATTTATAATGACAACTTGATCACCAAGACAGACTAGAAAGAGAGGCAGCAGCACAGGGTGTTTGACAAGGTCAGCTTCGCTTCCCAGCGCAGCTCAGTGCAATAAAGTGCAGCCTGAGCCTCTGCAGCCAGCAAACCTGGCACAGGGAATACACAGCACCTCGTCAATAAGCAGCACTGTACATGTCTAATGCCTTTAATTTTGTACATTGCAGTCTGGTTCATTAATAAAGCCCATCATAATGGGCATAAGAAAATTTGGAGCGATTTCCGCACATCAGTCTTATGTTAGGTCCCAGTTTAGAAGAAGTGTAAAGATACATGGCTTTCATTAGCTGACAAGATTTGTGACAATTATGGGAAAGACAGTTGAAGGGAACTAATTCTTGCTAGTGCGAAACTGAGTCCATCATGTTTTTAAAACAAATAAAAATAAAAAATAAGAATAAAAAAAATTATAATAATTTTTTTTAAAAAAACCAATCTACTTACAGAATATTTTTATACTCTCTGAGTCTGACATGGGCTTGTTCTGACCCATTATTAGGAAGAAAGAACACACAAAAAGTCTGAGTGCCTCTTCATTCTGCAAGCTTAGGCCTGAAAAAGTCAACACTAGAGTCTGGTAATGTTGCCATGATGGAGATCGCCGTTGTATATTGTTTAGTCCAAAAATCAGAAGTTCAGTCTCAAAGTATGTAGAAGACAGTAACAAATGTGACAGGCTATTTTTAATAGTGAAATTGCTTCATCTGCCTTATAATGAAATAATTTTTTGGCAGAACAGCTGGCTGAAACACGAAATTCTGGCAAATATTACAATATTCCCATACACTTATGAATCAGAATACTCAGGAATCTTAGTCAATTCTTTCAACAAAGCAAAATGTAGCAAGTTCTGATAATCTAATAAAAAAACGGGAAAAGAAATCCTGGAATTTCTGTGTCCAGTGTAACACACGAGCTTCTAAACATCAACTGCTCACAACAAATCTCTTGTAAATGAGCTTCAAAGCAAGGATTGCTGACTGAAATTATTTGGTGTATAATTTTAATTAACAACTAAATTCAAGTAAGTCATGCTTTATTCCCAGGCAATTCAAAATAGAAAGAGGTGACATTCATAAAATAAATTACTCTTTATGAATTATTCACCCAGTTCTAATATCTTTTTCAGACTTTCCAATCTGTTCACTAAACCCTACTGTGAAAAGCTCAATACCATATTCATTAAAACAAACTTAACTGAACCCTGAAGGAAAGCACACACGGATTGGTCATTACAACCAACTGTTCTGCATCTGAAATTCCTGTTTCACAAAAATGCAGAACGTCTTCTCTTACCTGCAGTTTAAAAGACACATCAACACCTGGATTACAAGTGCTATCCTTAAAAAGAAACTAAAGATATCTGGGCATGACCTACTGACCTATTTCCAAGACAATCAATGGCAGGCTTAGAATATATTGCCTCTCTCCTGACAGTGGTTGGATGTCATAAATCTCAGGACGAAGCCCTGATCACAGACCTTTTCCCTTGCCATGTGGAAGAACATGCTGAAGGTAAGGTGAGTCACAGGACAAGAGAGTAAACTTTCCATGTCCTGACCTTCCCCTTGCACTAAATCATCATTCAGGTCTGTCCTCCAAGAGCAGCAGAGAGGTACAGGCTCCCAAAACACTGCCAGAATGCAATCACAGACCCTTTAGTGACTCATGAACTTAAATCCTACAATGGAGGCCAGCAAACTAAACACACTCATTGACCTTTGCCTGGGGCACGCAGTGCAGTGATGAATGAAGAGGAACTGGAGCTGCTGCTGTCTGTGTTACTCACCACAGAGAGTTCACTTCTCCCCCATTAGTAAACACAAAAATATGCAGTTTTATCATCAGCCAAATAGCCAGGCTGTGGTCCACCGAGGATAATCTGGCAGTCATTGCTGCAAGGTTTCTCCATTTGGTTTGCTATTACGTTAAATAAGATGTCTCAGATCTCTCTCATAACAGTCATCTGGTGTGTTATCTCTCATGTATATTAGGAGGGCTGTTTTCCCAAAACCTGATGTATCATTGTAACCAGCATATGTCAGGGAATTGCAAATCAGCACATTACAGAGCCCTGCTGTAGTCCCAGCCCTGAGAACAAAATGCAGCACCACACCAGAGGACAGGACCACAGGTCAGCAGAGAGGCTCCTGCTCTGCTGGGAAGCTGAGCACACTCTGCTCCAGGCACATCGGGATCCCAAACGCCAGGCAGCACTGAAGGAAGGAGATTCACAAAGCAAATCTAATATTTACATTATTTCCCACAATCTTAGCCAGATTGTCAATGGTTTGTTGGCAGCTCGAGTAAATATGGAAGTAAGAAAAAGCAGAAAAAGAAACACGATTCTGCATTACAGAGCAATAAACAAGAGGGGCCAGGTCAGGGAGTGATGTCACCTCAGAGCAACTTCTGTCCCTCCAGGTTACCGTGACAGAGCCTGTGCTCACTGAGGAGGGACTTGTGGCATCGCTGTGCTTGGTGCTGCTGTGCACAGGGGATGGAGCAGAGGCAGGGTGGCTCTTTGAAAGGCTAAAAAGAGTGTCCCCATTCCCTTTCTGAGACATAAATCAGCATTAAATAAACTCACTCTGTTCTCAAATTCCCTGTTCTCATTTTCAGTGTCTGAGTTCTCTACAAATCCCAATGAAGTTGCTGCTTCTCATTTTTGAAGGAAAATCTAAATCTTATGTAGATATTTCTGAGCAAATGGAGGGCTTGGGAGGGTGGGGGAAGTGCTCTTTTCAGAAGGAAAGTGAACTAAAAACTTCAACAAACCCTAATGGATCTACAGGTGTTTTCCCTCTGCTATGTCACCACCCAGACCCTATGCAGCCACAGCCTCCTGTTTGCATCCAAGAAACATGACTAACGTGCTGGAGGAGTAATCTGATGACTCAAAATGCTGGACAGTGACCTCTCATGTCTACTCTGTGCCAGCCTAAAACCCCAGAAAACATTTTCCTTGGAGTCTCAGTTGATCTGCAGATAAAAAACACTGAAGAAAAATCCTCTATTTGCTGTGAGTAGAAAGAGGGAATGGAATGACTCAAAAGACCCAATGGAAGAAAGGAAAGAGAGAGATATGGGAAAGAGAGAATGGGAGAGAAAACAGAACCTGCAGTAAAGGGCATAAAGGTCCAAGAGAAAAGGATAGAGTGGTGAGGAGGAGAACAGGTTTTCAACTGAAATATCACAAGTGGTTTGTTATGCAGCTGCCACCAATGAATTTTTAGAAACAAGAAATTTATATCACAGGAAATATAAGGTGACGAAAAATGATCATGCCAAGAACATAACTCAAATTTCTTTCTCACCACATACATACCTGGATTTCTTATTATTCTTATGTTTTTAAAGGAGAGATAACCAAGCACACCTTGCTGTTCTCAGAGATCACTGCCTGGCACAGCAATACAGCACATCCAGCAAGAATTACCCACAGCAAGGGAACACTCATGTGCAGTTCAACAGCTGCACATTGTTTTAAAGATGAACAGAAACAGACAAAATACATTTTGTGCTATTTTAATATCTACATAGTTGAATATATCTAGTAGGTAAAGGAAATCAAAATCCAAAGCGCTAGCAGACTGTCAAAACAAAAAAAACCAAAAAACAAAAACCCATGGTGTTGCTGTTGGCTCCAAGGAAAATGGTTTGTCCCTTCTTCCAAGAACTTTAAAAGATAGTGATAGAAAGCAAAAGAAGGGGAGAAAAACACAGATCTAAGAAGAAGAAAATTACCATGTAGCTGGAAACCACATACTGGGTCCCATATGTGTATCACATACTTCTGCTCATGGTGTGTATCAGACCTGCAACTCACAATTTCAGGTCAATGCTCTCCATTGTCACTCTTCTCTCTCTAACACTCACCTGCTCTGGGCATTAACACATTCTTTGCCTTATTTATTTGTGTAGAGCTAAAGGGAGAGACTATCTCCAAGTAACAGTCAACTTTCATAGTTAATACAAAATGAGTTTCCGTGGGGAGATTCATGCACCAGAGATGAAATTCTTATCTTCTCAGTGGCAAAGAGTTTTGCACTACCTGAAGGAGCAGATGGGAAAGACTTTGAACCCAGAGGAGCCTCTCACTTTTGATCAAGGAGGAGAGAGGTGGGGGGCTGAGGTGTCCCCCCCACTCACAGCCATCAGCCACATCTGGGCCAGCATTTTTCGTAAACCAGATTATTTAGAAAGAGAACACTCCTCTGCACCAGGTAGATGTTGCTGCAACTGATTTAAAAACAGGACTGCAGGCACCAACCAGGAAAGCAGATCTCAAAATATATGAAAGGGGGTATTTGGATGACGACATCTGCATTTGAGAGATTTTAAGGTGCTTGAAGCAGTTTGGAAAGAAATCCTAGCTCTGCAGGCTTCCTACTAGATAGAGGCATTATGATCCAAAGCTAGAAGGGTGAGCAGAATAAGCAGAAGTAAATGAATCAACTAGTTCTACAAAGCTGACGCACATAAATTAAAACTCACTAAGTGCTGGGGATTATGCTCATCTGAAAGAGGAATTTGTTTGTCATTACTTAATCTTACCCAGATGAACATTCAGCAACTACACTCATTTCACTGCCAGCCAAGACCATTCTGGCAGAGACTTGAGATGCTCTAGCTAAGTCCCAGTAACTTCAGAATTTTAGGGAGTTTTTATCAATTCTTTGTGTTCTTCAAATAAACCATCCTCAAGCATTGTTAAAGAAATCTGAAGGCTACTACACCAAGTAAATAAATCATCATATTTCAGGGGAAAAAAGCAACCCCTCACAGCTTCAGAGTGGGATGACTTTACACCTGCTATTAATCTTCATGTACCTGTGGCTGGGACCTTTGGCTTTGGCCATTTTCAGGACAGAAAAACCTGATTAATGGGAAAACAAATGGTAATGGATATGATAAAACACTTATTCTTGACAGGCAGAAAAAACACAATCACATTTACATCCAGTGCAACCCAATTCCACCTCAGAAGTGCAATACAACGATGGCTCCTGCTCCACAGCTGTGTTTCCTCAAGGAAGAGGAGAAGGATCAAGAATGTGAACACGGAGAATTCCTGTTGGTAGAGAGGCAACAAAAACAAGTCTGTGAACTCAGACTGATAATCTGTTTTTGCCACCACTTTTCCTCTCATTGCATCACCAAAATTTAATGAACCTGGAACAAGTTACAAATTGGCATTTATAAAAACAGAATTTGTTGTCTTTAAATGCACAGAGCTCTGCCATCCCACAATGCATGAATTCTGCAGCCTTTGCACTTTCAGGGACATTAATTCAAATGAATACAGTAGCAGACCACTGCCATATATTACACTCTGTTTTTACAGATGTACATAGTTTTCCAATTGAAAGATAAAATAATGCAAACCTAGGCAGGGGAATTAGGCATGCAGGCAGAGTCAATGTACAGGTATGAAATACAAAGTAGGGCTGGCATGCTGACAGGACATTGCTATTCTCTAGGGAAATCTAACATTTTAAGAGGGTAAAGTGTGCAGCTTGAGAACATATGAATGGCCAAACACAGCTTCCTGTTTACATAAATTAATAGAAGATTAGTCTTTTTTCCAAGCTTTGACTTCAGCAAGTGACGTGTAAATTCCATGTGACTCACAAATCCTTTGCATATGGCCCGAGTACACATAGGATTTTCCATCCCGAGTCAGCACTTGAGTCCAGCATTTTCCTGTAATGGTGATTTCTGGGAATGAAGATAGGAACTCTAAGATCTTTTTCTCAGTCCATTCTTCTAAAGACATGTGGTAACTTTGTTTTGCAGGAGCAAGCCTGGTAAAAATGCAGACCAGATGGAAATACATGGCTATTGTGAGCCCTTCGAAGAAACATGCAGTATCTTCTCAGTCTGAGGCCAAAGTCCTGGTATTTCTCCTGCAGAACGGTGAGTGATCTTGCTCACTTCATTCCCAACATAAGTGTCAGAATAAAAGTCCTCTATAGATGTCAAAAGTATACATGGTGACCACAAGGTGGTAAGAAAGATGGAAAGCAAATTCTTACCGTGTTTGGAATTGCATCTGTCTTCCTCAAGGGAAATACTCAAATCCACCTGCACTGCATTTTCAAGCCTCATGTACGCCACAAAAAACAAGCAAGATCTGAAAAGCTTGATGGCTTCGTTCACCACTGAGGCCAAGTGCTATCTACTACAAAGAGAGACTGATGATTGCCCCACTGCCAGGGTGGGAAAGGCACGCTCCCAGCGAGGACGGGCGTCACACTCGCTCCACACTAATTGCAAGAATCGTCTGCTGCCTGCTTTAGCTGCCCTTGCAACCTCTTCACACACAGTCCAAACACTCCTCGTGGGAAAGCTGGCAAAAGCCCCAGAGAATTATAAAATGATGAATTTTTCTTGGACAAGAGAGATTGCCAGAGTTAATTATGAACCATTATTTAGACATATTGGTGAGGAAGACACAACAATTCTCAATACTCAGACTTATTATGAGGCCTGCCAAATTCCTGCCCCTGGGTTCAACGCTGCACGTAGACCAAGATATTTCTTCAGAAATTGGCACTGATGAAATTTTATGAATAAGCAAAACATCCCATTAGCAAGGGGTCTCTGAACACCCGTTAGTCAGGGCAGCAATGAAAGCATGGGATGGAGCAGACTACATGGTCACTTCTCGCCCTGTCCCAAAGACATGGATTGTGAGAAACAGATTTTCAGCCACAGAAAGACCCAAGAATATTGATAACTTGGGAATAGGCTGAAATTTTGCCCTGTTAACTAGAGAAACTGGGGAAATGAATCTGCACATTGCCAAGAAATTATATCAAATTTAATTTCCCCATCTTGGGCTTTTTTGTATCTTCTCAACTCCTTGCAAATCAGTCATTATGCCAAGAAAATATCTTAAAAATATCACAATGAACACAAACCCCATACTGCTAAAGCAAATGGTGAGTTAGAAAAAGAAAACATTTTCTCCAATGTCTGAAAAGCTTTGATGCCAACTAAGAGGAGATGGGAGAAGTATCATAATAAGAAACTGAGAATTTAATACATGGAGAGTGATGGGATATTTGGACAATATAATATAGGAAAGCTATGAGAACTGCATTGACAGCAAAGCTCCAAGCCACTCCTAACTGTAATGATGAGATGTGCTGATGGGATTGTGGAGAAATATGTTTGGGTTTTTTTCCATACTATATGATGCATGAGACCAAATGTCTGTCCTCACTGGGCCAAAGATAGACACAGAGTTTTTCTGTCTAAATAGAGGATGATAGAGAAAGATGTGACAGCAGTGTTTGTGAGGCTACTGATTGCCTGTGAAGCCCCAAGGGTCCTCAGCTGCAATAAGAACAAATATTCTCAGTACTTCAAGACTCCCAAATAAAAGTTCAATATCCTGTTTCCAAAGGTGTCCTGTAACTGCTTCCTAAGAAACTATGTAAGACTAAGGCAAGCAAGCAGTGATGTTCTCCAGAATACACCTACTTCCAGCAAAGTGCAAGTCTGGGATTTTCTGCAGCAGTGCTGGTGAACAGATACTTCTCAGCCCTTAGTCAATTCTCCTTCTGTGAATCTCTGATGACTATTTGAACTCTTGCAGCACTTTACCATCCACAGTATCACTCAACGAGTAGTTCCATGGCTTTATTGTGCTGAGCTGGCTTCCATGTCCTTGTCTGAAACTGCTTTCTCCAAGTCTTACTTGATGTCTCTTAGTTGTTACATAGGAAGAGACATGGGACCTCCTGATCACTCATGATTTTATACACCTTAATATCTCAGTATTGCTTTCCATCTGCCTTCCCCTGGAATTGTTCTGCCCTTGGCAGCACTCTTTAAACTGCCCTTGGAGGTAGGTCCATCACAGTCCCCATTCCACCCTCAGGGTCCAAAAACAGAGTTTAATTTAGTTCCCACACTGCCATACAAAGAGTCTGGTCTTCCAGAGACTCAGATGAGGGAGAGTTTTGTGGAAATGCTACACATTGTCACTGCAATTCAATGGCTGCTCTTCTCTACATCCTCAGTTCTGTAATAGTGCCACATTCCATAGCTTTGTTTTATATTATTTTGGTATTACACATCATACCTGCTGCAAATTCGCCACAGAGATCCCATCTAAATGTGTAGTCTCAATTCAAGGTTAAGCTCCAATCTGAATATAAGATTTGCAAGTTATATTTCAAGGTGACAGAACACTACTGTTGATGAAAAGTGACAGACAGCAAAATTAGTGGTTTATCCCTACACAACCACAGCTTCTACTATGCCAGTGAAGTCTGTTTTCTACCACTGTAAAGTTCAAGCAATTCATGCTTAGAGGAAAGAATTCATTTCACAATTTTATCACTGTTGTTATGATACCAGCAGGGGTTTCTCTTAAAGTCTGCTCTGGCAGGAGCATAACTCCCTGAGATTCTCTCCCTGCATTTAAAACAAAACAGCTCGAGCTGTTGTGGTTGCAAAGAAACATTTGAACTTCAACACAATCCTAAAAGCTCAGGGGAGGCAGCAGATATAAACCCAAACATGATGAGAAATTAAGCAACAAATCTGAGGATTTTTCACCAAATCTCATTTTCTGAGCAATTGGATTTAGCACATGAACCTCCCTCTACTCTCTACGGATTATCCGTCTGTTTCCTAACGTCATGCCTACCGCTCATGCAAGTTTAAAACAGAGTCCCTGGGTATTCATTTCACCATGAAGTTTAGCTCAAGCTCATCATTCTTTTTGGGATGAGGGAGGCTGCAGTTACAGGCTGTTTTTGAAGGGGCTGTAGCCTCTCCTTCAAGCTCTTGGTGTCTCAGCAATACTGAGACCAATATTCAATTCAGTTAAAGCTACTGCATGTGATCCAAGCTGCAATCACACCTTTGACCCAAGGGCCATAGACCTAAATTGAGTTCAGAAGGACTCCAGGTTGGATTCAGCAGCTCAGAGTTTCACTCTTCTGCTTTCCACAGTTCAGAGTACAACTGAAACATCTTTTTCATTCTGCATATCACACTAAGCTACAAAATAATAGTCACATACTCCAAATTCATGTTGCAGTTTGCATCCAACTTCCATGTATTTATGTCTGTTTATATGAAATCGTTGAGTATTTTAAGTCTTTACACAAGATGGGAAACTCAAAATGGTAAAAGCTGCTCCAGGAGATTGTTATTCACTTACAGTTTGTTTACACTTGATTCAGAACTTCTTCTCAAAAGCGTCTCTGAATTATTATTAGCAGCTTTTATACGAGGCTGAAAACATACAGATCATTTTACACATAATATGGAGAATATTCTCTGTCCTGAAAACT
Source organism: Acanthornis magna (assembly GCA_036785705.1). Lineage (NCBI taxonomy): Eukaryota > Metazoa > Chordata > Aves > Passeriformes > Acanthizidae > Acanthornis > Acanthornis magna. The sequence continues at coordinate 4,978,690 of JAWUZG010000092.1, forward strand.
TAATCATGGACTGAGTTAAATTGGAATCAGATTTCACAATCATCTTCTCAATTTGAGAATATAAATGGCAATGTTTGTAAGTATAAATATAAATAGCTATTGTCCCTGTCATGGCAGGGGGCTGGAACTAGATGATCTTTAAGGTCCCTTCCAACCCAAACCATTCTATGATTCATTCCATGAATGTGCCCTCATTTGAACAAAATGGCTTAAAAGTCAGCTAAATACATGTTTGGCTGAAACAAGCAGGCATTTATCTGACAATCTTGGCATGTACAAAACTTATTTACAGCAAATGAAAATAATGCAGAGTTTGAAGAGAGAAAGCTTCAAACATTGAGTGTTATAAAACTGTTCTACAATTGTTCTAGGCACGATCAGTGGAGGCTCACTGGCTGCATTTTGTGCCCTGCTCTGGGATCTGATCCTACTCATCCTCCTTAATTTGTTTGTGGTCTTGGCCAACTCTGAGCCTGTCACTTCCACAAGCATTGATGTGCTTCAAGCCTCTGGTTTCCAACCATGTCTGAACACATCCCCAAACGCTACTGGGAAATCCCCTCAGAAGTTTCCAGGTAGTTCTCTGAGGAAATATTCCAGCTGTGAGATGGCAAATTATTTCTTTTCTATTTTCCCCTTTTTGTTTTTTAATACAGACCACATTACATTGCTCCCACATCGCTTATTTTAGTTGTTTCCCTTTTGTAGCTACAATGAATTGGCAGAAGACAACTCTGCCCAGCTCCTATTCTCACACCAGGCTTCTACATTCCATATGTTCCACTAAAAACAAAGGCACTATTTTCCCCCTCACTTTAAACATTGTGTGTTTGAACACACATCAGCACCCTCTCAGTGACCAGGCAGCTCAGACTTGTGAAATACATGATGGAGCCACAGGCTACAACCATCTCTCTCCATCCATTCCCAAAGCCCAGGCTTCACATGGAAGTGTTTCCATGGGATGCCAAGTGAAAATTGGTATTTGGAAAGGGAAGTCTACTCTACAATTCTACCACTTCTAAGCTTGTTTGGTCCTTCTGAAGGAGAATGTCCTGTTAATGGGATTACTGAGTAGGAGATGATAAGGATGGGAATATTGTTTCCTGAAGACCTTTTGGTGTGCCCTTCTGATGATACCAGAGGAAGAGTTCTCCCATCCATCTCCCAGAAATGACACTCCTATGAGTTCCTGCTTTGGTTGAAGTCTCAGCATGTCATAGCCTGGAAGCTCTAAGTATCTACACAAGCTGCAGCCAAAGCAGTCCAGGCTTCTGAGTGGCCAGCTATGACTTGTGATCCCTGACAGTTTCTATTCATTTTCATGGAAGTCTGAAAGTAAAAGAGAAGAAAGAAAAAAGCCCCAAACCCCCACACACTCATGCCTTAAGAACCAGCCAAAATCCTGAGACAAGCAGTACCCCATTTATCTGGAGAATCTGACAACCACTCCTGTCATGTAAAGCCGGACCTTCTAATCTAGCCAATTTGTAAAACTACAGGAATTCATTCCAATGCTGCACAGCAGGCACGCTCCAGCAGAAAATCAATTTCAACAAGCAAAGGGCTGTGGAAAGCACAGAATACTTATTTTAGTCTTTGGTGAAGGCTGAGGTGGTTATTAATTTTTGTTTCATCATTATTATTAATGTATTTTCCGATGCATACATCTAACAAATTTCTGGGGAAACAGGGCATCAGAGGATACAGAAATTACCTTCCTGCTTATAGGTTTGGTGGGTCTAGTGCTTTTGGGGCCCTCTTCAAAACACAGATCCCAATAGATGATGGACTGCAGAGAGAAAAGGACACTTCCAGGGCATTCACAAAACCACACAATCCCAGACACAGAGCCTAACTTAGTGGTCTTTTACGGGATATATCTAAGCATGAAGCCATTCCACTCTCGGAGTATTAAGTCAGGTTTTGCTGGTTAACATACCACCATTCCTCAAAATTTTACAAGGAAATCTTAGGCTTAAAACAGGACAGGTCAGAATCACAGATCCCCAAACTCCAGATCTTGAAGGCAACCAAAATCCTGTCAGACTGGATTCTCACCTCGAGCTCACAATGGGAACCAAAACACTTATTCAAAAGCAGATGGTTTTCTCTACCTCATTAAATATTTAAACCACATATCATGCTGGATGTATTGTGCATTGTCCATCCACAGCAAACAAATGAGAACTCAGGGAAAAATCCTGACACATCCTAAATATTTGCTGGCAGGCTGAGAAGTGTCGCTGTCCATTGATGGGCTCTTAAAAAAGCACAGCTCTGGGACGCTTGACAGATCACTGTGTCAGGGAGAAACTCCCACTGGAAGGGCTCTGCCTGCAGGGTCGAGCACAGCCGTGGTAGGAGCAGACCCTGGAGATCACACTGAAGGAACTTCTACATCCCTTACTGATTATTCAAATTATAGCAGCACTTCGAGGAACTGAACACCAACCAGAGTGCTTGCTCCTGTTCCCAGGGGGACCAGGATATGGTGCAGAAGGAATCTAATAGACTCCCAGACCTAAAATCAATTATTGAAGTTTTTGAAATCTATTGGTTTTTTAATTGTAAGCAACTCTAAATTGACTCTCCTGGTTTTATCCGAAGCCCCACAGGATCAAGTTTCAGTTCCTGTCCTTAATCTTACATGTTCATATTCATACGGCGGGCTTTAAAAAAAAAAGTAAATAAAACAGCAATCACAATTTGTAAACAACAACTTAGTACAATCAAAAAGGTATGCCTAGCATCAAGAAACAAAAAGAGAATGACCATAAAAATATCTTACTTAATATTTTTTAACATTATTCTGTACTTGGGGGTGGATAAGCAGGATTGAGCCAGAATGCTTTAAATTGGCTTTACTGCAACACATCCCCAGGAGGATTTAAATCCGGCAAATGAGAGCAGAAGCCTTGGTGTTCAGCCCAGGAGCTGTCTGGATCAAAGGTTACCGAAGAAATCATAAAGCCACATAAGCATTTGTACTTTGACATGTAGGACCTCTCCTAGAGCAGGTTCTGCCCAAATTCTCTGCAAAATAACGGCTAGCAGTAATGATATCTATTAACTGTGTTCACAAGGCAATGATATGGCAGGTTTTTTGAGCTCTTCAAAGGGATTAGTGAATTTCACGCTTGCCAGAAAAGCAGATAAATCTTAATATTCCCCTTTGTTTTGCAACCAAATAATGACTGTTTAAGAATAGTTCTTATTCCTTTATGCTTTGCTTGAGTAATGATATTTTATGCACATGAAATTTGTTCCTGTCTGTGACCCCTGCTACCCCACATAAAGTGCATATTTTAATAGAATATTTAATTATAGGCCAGTAATTCCAGCATACCACAATGAGCTTATTTCACGATACCCATTTATGTTGCAATTTCGATCAGTTATTTTTCACACATGCTTGGTGACAAGGCTACAGCTCCAAGGACTCCATCAAATACACCTGCCAAGTCACAACAATGGCAAGCAGTGAGAACAAAATTAAACATCCTGTTTATAGCACTAAGTGTATATGTTTACTGGAGCCTAGATGGCAAAGTCTCATGTCTCCCACATCCTTCCCCATAGAGGCAGGTAAGTGTTAGAAGTAGTTTGCTTGTCTGCAAGAGAAACATGCATTTTTCTAGGGCTGCTTATCTTAAATTCAAGCTTTCAACCTCAAGGGGTAAATAGTGTGAGGATTTAAGAATAAATCTCAGTGAAACACATGGAAGATTTACTACAGACAATTTGAAAAATGTAAAAGGGAAAAAACATTCTGACAGAAAATTATTTAGGTCACTGGGATAATTCATTGTTATGTGCCCTAGAATTTATAATGCCACTTGCTCACTATAGTATTTATATGCATGCATTAACAGTTACACTGCACATCATGATTCTGACGCATGCACTCCACACTTTGATATCAATAAACATCTTTATATATGGAGAAGACATTTTTTCCTGTGTTTTTAAGGGCCAACACCTTGATTCCTTTTCCCCACATCATCTCTAGTACTGATGAATGAAACCACAGCAGTTTCAAACCACTCTGTAAAATTAGCTGCATAACCCTTGCACAAAGAAAAGGGCAGACACCCTCCAGAGTTTTTAATTCTCCTCATACCTCTCTACCTGCTGACTACACGAAACATTTTCATTCCTCAGTACCAGTTCCATCTTATTCAAGGGTATTTTAAGATCTGAACTGAAAATCCTGCCCTCTGCTTCCCAGTCCCATTGCCAATAACCTCCACACACCTCTAACAGAAAGAGAATTTAGTTCCATATTTTTTCTATTAACATCCTTGGGATTTTGGAGTGCTTCACACTTCCTAAAATCAGATCCAATGTCAACATTCTTACCTTTGGAGACTGAGGAAATTGCTCTGGCCTGGTTGGTGCTACTCAAGTATTGTGCTGAGAGGTTAGCAATCCACTTGATGACACAAATTAGGGTGAGAATCCTTCAGGAGCTCTAACAATAGTCTGGATTGCTGTTAAAAGAGCGTTTGCATGCTGGTAAACTAGTTCCAAAAAAAGAAGTTGATCAGAAAAATTACTTACCAAAAGCTTTGCAAAAATTTATTACCATTTTCAGCTGCTTTCCAAAAGCCCTAGTAATAAACAAAAGATTCTCATCTCCTCCTCCTTTCACACTTAAACTTGCTAATTATCCCCAGCCCATGAGGCAGCCTCCTAACTAAGAAGTACACTCTTGGCTGGAAAGGCCACCAGGCAGTAACTACTACTGCATGTTCACTTTTATTATCTGCAACTTTCCATGGTGTTTGTCAACGCTTCCTTTGCCTTTGGATATTTATTCTCTGCTGTTTTCCTAACAATGAGCTACGTGTAGAGAAACTTCTCTTTCTCTTAGACCCCTGCAATGCACAGAGGCTGCAAAATCAACAAAGCACTGGGAGCAGCATGGTTCGGTCTCTGCAGTTTCTGAATTAGCAGGAAGCTCATAATGGCTTGTGGCTACACACCTATGAGACAGAACTCTATCCCCCAGCTCAACCAGCTTCCTAAACAGACACCAGATCATAAAATGGGCCCTTAGGCTCTGTGTGTTCATGTAACAATTTCGCTGACCACGACAGAGTTAGTGCCTATTTCCATCAGTCCATGGCAGGGAGTTATACCTTCCAATATCTCCATTGTAAAACATGGAAGACTGTTTTCAGATTAAAATTGTTTAAGACAAATATATGTATCACAGAATGAATTTCAGTTGAATTATTCTATTTGCTTCAGAACTCTACAGTAAGAGAAATTATCGGCATTATCCCACGCTATTTGTAAATCTTCACGGTCAAAACACACAGGGATTATAGAAACTGGCAGAACTGCTATGGACACTTCTACACTTGGTGAATATTCTGTTTAGAGGGCAGCGTAGTGTAACTGCAAGACAAAACCCTGGCTTTGTCCTAGCCCTGCCACTGAGCCATCTGTGTAATTGCCACAGATTGCTGGTTTGTGAAATGGAGACGAGGAAGGGACAACCTCACGCGCGTGGTGCCCGCGCCAGCGGCAGAAGGCACAGCAGCTCTTCCACTCCATGCTCTTAAAAAAACTTAATTTATGGGAAGTTCTCTGAGGTCCTTAGGTTAAAAACATTATTTAACTGAATTTCTTTTCATAGGGCATTTTGCATCAGTTCCCTGTGGGGCGTAAAAGGGAAGGAAATAATTTTTGGAAATTTTTAGAGTATAATCTGGCCAACATTCTTACTATTTTATCTTTACCCAGATTTACCTTGTTCAAAGCAGACCAATAAAAGATGTACTCTATTCCAGTGGAGAAGTGTAGGAGTACAAAATAAACTGTGACTTAAGTTCAAAAAAAACCAAAAGCCACCCAAATCCAAGATGGATCTATCTATATCTGCAGCCTATCATTAGTCCAGGCACCACTTCCAACGCATTCACAAGCCTTTCCCAACATTAGCAGCTTCCAGTGAAGTCCCATCACGGTAAGCTGAACTACACAGAGAGGTTACAAATTAAAGAAAGTGGTAAATATTATCCTTCAGATGCTCTCCTATAAAAGCCAGCCTCATCTTCAGCTTTGGTCAGTCCAGCTCCAGAAGCTGATGCAGCTTAAAAGGAAACTTCCATTGCACAAAGCAATGCCACGTTGAAGGATGACACCAAACACCAGAGTACATTCTGTGCAGGGCAAGTAATCTGCACAGAGTGGATGTCAGCGTTGGGATATGTGATTTGGCCATAACAGCAGTTATTTCAAAATTCAGGAGCAGAGGAAAATATCTTGAGATGAAAGTCTTGGCAGGTACAATAAAATAGATAAATAAAACAGCTTGTGAAATCTCAGTTCGTTGTTCTTACTAATAGATTAAGTTCTTGCGACTGGATTACAAATAAACATTTTAAAAAGCATGTCTTTGGGGTGAATGGGAGGGGGTTATTATTTTTTTATTTTGGAGGAGGATCAAAGGAGGAGGACTGAGATGAGAAACTGCCTGCAAATCTCAGTACAACAGGAAAGAAAGGAAGAAGAAAAACCTCACAAACAAATGGATAACTGGAAAGAAAAGAATCCCTCCCTCTTTCATCATCTTCTCCTAAGTTTCAGGCAGAATTTCTCTTGAATTGTAGTCTGGGAGCAGTGAAAAAAAAAAGATGGGGCACTTGTAATCACGATGGAAGCATCGGAATATATCAAAACAGCTCCAGGCACAAATGCATTAGCTGGGACAGCAAGCCCACTGCCTAAACCTGCTACCACAACTCCCTGCCCTGGCCATAAATTAGTCTTAACATAATGGGAAGCATCATCATCACAGAAGAGGCAGAGTTTGCCTCTAGGAGCCAAGCAGCAAAATATGCCAAGGGGAGAGAGGAGAAGAAATTCCAGCACTGATCTCCAGCGATGCCCTGGTGCCGGTGGAGATCTCCGAGCTGGGACTCTCCAGCTCCTTCTGCTACTGGCACAGATGCTCCATGTGGCCCCTGGCATTGGGAGGGTCACAGGGATTTGGCAGTGCCTCACTGTGGTCTTTTTAATATCGTTTATTTAAAGTCTTTCTGAAATCTCCTTTCAAACTATGGCAGAGCAAGGGAAGGGTAATTAAAAATAAAAGGAAGTTTTCATCTGTTTCATCAAGATCAAAGGAGAAGGTAAAGGAGCATGTGAGTCCTGAGGGACCTGTGTTCCCCACCACAGCAGTCAGCTATTGTCATGAAACATGGATCTGTATTTTATTCAGACAGTTATGGTTAACAGAATAGGCTAAGATGCAACATCTCATTTTCATAAGGGGCCTCAGGGGACAGAGTGAAAACACCCATCCTGAACAAGTGAGAGCATTTAAATATAAAAGTAAGAGGGGAAAAAAGGGAAGAGCAAAATGCTCTGTCCAGCTACAGAGACTAATGAACGATGACCCAGGTTCATTTACCATCAGCTAACTGAACTTCCTTAGTGTAAGCAGGGCTTGGGATAAATTGGGACATTTATTTCATCTGACAGAACCAGAGTAAACAAGTAGATGCTTTTTAATTTCTCCTTTTACTTAGGGGGCCATAAAAATTCCATGGCAAAGAGACCACATAGAAGATTTAGATTAGCACAAGAAATTTAACATTGCCATCTGAGCAAAGGTTTGCCTTAAGAAATAAAAAGAAGCTTTATAAATTCAGAATGGCTCATCCTTAAAGAAAAGGACAACTTCTACTCTTGTACACATTCCTGCTCTCTTTTCTGCCTGCATGCTGATGTCCTGAGCATCCCTTTTTCCTCTCGTCACAAAAGTAGCAGTGGTTTAAAATCCTCTTGCATCTTCTGAGGAAAACAAAACAAGCACCATCACCACTAGTTAAACTAAAACCGGAGCACTGAGCTTGTGTGTAAGTTTGGCTCTTCAAATCCCTATCTGAGAACTTTAAAATGACCTAATTTTAAACACTCAACTTCCTTTCATTCAATTTACACTGTGGGGCTGGATTAGCCATAATATTGATAGCAGCTGCCTGTATCCTCAGCCCAAGGAAATTACAGCCCTGATGCTACACCTGAAGCAGCACTTCAAGAACAGTTAAAGAAGGGGTTAAGAACACCTCAGGTACTTTATCCCTGAGTAAAATATCACCACCCTATCTCACACAGAAAGGATACACCAAACAGAACCAGTTATCAGTATGCCATGCAGGAGTGTATCCGCAAAGCAGGAACTTACAGATATCAGAGGAATCTATCCTACCATCATATAAGAAAGTTAAGCAGTGCTGTGACATGTATTTCATGTAACCAGGACTTTACACAGAGCATCAAGTGGTGCTATCTATAGAAAGTGTTTCCTTTATTGAGGATAACTCCTTGGCTCTCATGAGTTATATCAGTTTTTCATCAAATTTTATCTCACTTTTTATTGCTGTTGTTTAAGCCTTTAGGAATCAAAGTTTTTCCAAAACCTTTCCCTAATACAGAAAAAAAGCCAGAAGCCTTAGGAGTCTGCTGTATACTCTACTTTCCTTGCAGCTATCTCTGTTGAAGACTTTTTTAATTACAAAATGGCTTTTGGAAGGCACAGGAGTGGTTCAGCAAATTACTGCCTAGAGCACAGCATAAAACCCAACGCCAACAAGGGGGCACATTCAGAATTTCGGTCTTGAAGGTCAGAAACACCAGCCGTAATGAAAGATGGTTCAGTTTCAAAGTGCTAAATGACAGCTGTGGTCCAGAGATTTTCTGTCAGATGTGCAGAAAAGCAGAATCCTAAAGAGAAGAAACTGGTGCATGCACATCTGGTAGAACAGCATCCAGAGATTTCCTAGGGCATAATAAGGCCTTCTGGTTTTAAAAGGCAGGTTTCAAAAATGCACAAAAAAGGGGTATCAATACATATGAAACTTCTATATAAGCAGTTAAAAAATTCACTGTCTTGTTCTTGGATCCAGTCCATAGCCTGGAGACAACTGTGGAATGCCTCACTCAACATCAGTGATCGAGGTCAGAAGAGCTGCACTAGAGTGAGAGAAGAACAGGAACTCTGCATAGAGCAGTCTTTCAGACACATAGATTTAAATTTCCTTTTTCATATGGGAGGAGGGTGAGCTCTCTTGGTTTGGAAGAATCTGAGCCAAGGATAAATACTATAATTAAGAGTTATATTAATGCACTTGATTGATCCTGCAGAATTCTAGTCATCACAAAAAATAAGCAAAAAAAGAAGCCAGTGGAGACTCTGGAACTTTACTGTATAAGGTATATACTGCTTTTCAGATTTTTTTCAGACATTTCTAGTCATGACCAGATGTATGAAGAATCTCTGATAAGCGCAAAGCAATTTTTTCAAATTAAAAGTAATGTTTTCATTCTAGATGCAACTCAATGTACATTTTGTGTTAAGAAATGCTGCCAAATTTTATCACTTAATTTGAAAAAAATTCTCATTTTCCTTAGGGTACAAATTGCTACATTCCAAGCACATCCTACACAGCCTGGCCAAATTAACATATTCTAATAAAGCTTAGCAGATATCGTTTTCACTTGTCCTGCAAGTCAATATGATAAGGATGAACATTGCTTATGATGCTATTAGAAATATTTAAAAAAGAAGGTGCAAAACATGGACATTAATAACTTAGTGGTACAGGACTTGTCTATTTTTCTTCCCCCAAATTATATTCTTAGTCACCATTCTTTAATATCAGAGCCTATTGTCCAACAGATCATGTGTAATTTTGGCCTTTTAATTGCAAGTTCACTCTTTTGCATTTTCAGTCCATACTTTTTTCAGGGACTTCAGCTCCAGTCTTTCCTCACCCTGGTTTACTCAGTTGCATAATACAACCTTATTAAAGATTACAGTCTGGTGCAAAAGGCTTTCTTCTGCCTGGAACTACAGAGAGAGCTGAACTAAGGCGGGCAGCATTTCAACAACAAGTCAGACTAATTCCAGCAAGGCAAACTAAATAATTTTCTGTCCCAATTACTTTGGATAATCTTGAATTTAGCCTTATGCCATCTCTCTATGCAGTATTTTGCCACGAACTGGAGACTTGCTAACGCGCCCTGACCTGCTTAATTGGAAGCTGAAGCATAATTGATATCAAAACACATATCAGAGGAAAACGTTAGCCAGTTCACCAGATTTCCCATGCCCAAAAAACTTCAACTGACTCATTAAGAAATTACTTTAAGAAATGAGATATGGAAGAGCAGTGACATCCTAATTAACAGAACAGGAAACACATAATCAGTGGGAGAACCGTTTTCTGTGGTGGATGCACTGTGGGATTTTTCAAGTAAATAAGGCAAATGATGAGCCCAAACTCACATTTCCCTGCATTGATGCTGCAGTTTTCTCAATATCACTCAGTAATGAGAGTTTAAATAAACCTGCCCAACGGTCAAGTCTCAGTAATCTGCCCATCAAAAATAGATCAGTGTAAAAGATGTTTGAAATCTTAACCTCATCTCTTGAGATTATATCCGCCTCCTGCCTGTTTCAAGGGTATTTAAAAAAATACTTTTGCTCCATTGCAGAAGAATGTACTTTAACCAGAAATAGGCCAAGACTAAAAGACTTCTTCCAAGTCCTTAACAATTCAGGTGGGGCACCCATCCAAATCTGCTTTGGATGCAAGTCAGATGCACAACTGGAGAAAAACTGTTCTCTTGTTCCAGTTCAAATATGGACAAAATCTCAAAATCTGTCTTGAGACAATGAACATGTGCCTCAGATGAAACACGATTAAGAAGACTGTTCTCCTTCATCTCCTGTTTTAATTCTTTGTAGAAGGTCCTACTTTGCCCTCTTGCACCATTTCACCCAGCACAGCTGATGGTCCACGTGACACTGAAGTAAAAAAAAAATCTCCTCCTCCCAGCTACAGCCTTTGCACCACTTTCTCTTGTTCCAACCCAGATTTAGCACTTTACCAAAATATGCTGTGATCTCTTCCATTTCCAAAGCAGATTCCCACAGATTAATACACATGGATTTATGAATCAACATATAGAAGGTTTAACTGGAAAAGTTCCTCTTTTTCTGTAATCACACTCTATATTCTCAGGTACAGGAACTACATTGGAATAGTTATATCCAAAATCATTAATTAACGCCTTAATCCATCTCACAGGAAACTAGCAGAGGATTTATTTTCTGCAAAACACTGCTGTAAGGAAGGCTGATCTACACTTACCACATGTTTAAAATCAGCAGCTTTTCCTCCTCCTTTAACCCTCACTCATTTTCACTTTCTCTTCATAAAAGTCACTTGCAAAAAAAGCCCCAAAAATGTCAGATTAACAAAAACCAAGCAAATCTGACTTGCACGGGGTTTCTTACATCATGACCACCTTCCTCACCCCAGCAGCTGCCTCGGGGTCTCAGCAGAGCAGAGCACACGTGGGTGATGTCAGACACCTCCCTGCTTCCAGCCCAGCCAAGCCACGTTCCGGGACAGGAGCAGGTAAAGAGGCCCAGACCAAAGTTATTCCTCACCCAAATATATCAGCTGTACACAAAAGCACTGCTAAGCAGCTTGGTTTTTGGGTGGCAACTTACCTCTCCTGTAATGTTTTAGGGAAAATGGATAAGAGCAATTCCTTAAAAGCTTTGGAGTTCAGCATAACATATAAGGAACTCTTTTTTTCCCTACAACAATCTGCTCTTTGGCACTGCCTCAGAATACTTTACTGCCACGTCTTACTTCGAAATGGGAGAATGCCAAGAATGAGATAAGTGCAGACATCCATGACTGGGAAACACAAGTAAAAGGCCTTCTCCAAAGCCAATTACAGCCTTCGACACACAAGCACTTTTAAAAATTTTAAAAAAACAACTTAAATTAAACAAACAAAGTAAAAGCAACAGTAAATTTCTCCCTCTGCATTCAAGTAGAAACACAACGTTTATTTCTTTAGATTAAAAGGATCTCTTTTTTCTTAATTAAAAGCTTCAAAATATCCAGCCAAATTGAAATAAAGCATTTGTTTCTTCATATGAGTCTGAATTCTCAAAAAAATACAAATGCCTGCATTATTACATTAAGAAGAGGTAATTCTTTATCTGCTATTACCCATTCAACGAATGGAAATCCAGATTACAGTTGAGACTTGCATGAGATATAACTGCTGTAGTGGCCAGATTTGTCTCCTGACAGTTCCATTTGGCTTTTGTCTTCCTTAAATGTCTGATAGTCCTTTATCATAAAATTTTATCAGCAGTTTCTTCCATTACTAAATGTTGTAGTCAAGATGATGAAAAAATGCCAATGTGACTACAGTCTTCATTTGAAATCTTTTAGTTTGGCATATTTCCTTTTGTAAAAGGAAGAGCTAACTTAAGTCAATTAGGGAAAACGTGGTACGAATACTTTAAAAAACCATCAGGAAAAAGAACTGAGTGAAATTAAATAAGCCACAGCAAGTAATTGACTATTTCGATTCAGCTTCATACACACTTAAGCCTATCAAGGATCTCAAACTGACCCAGTGTGCATCCACCATTCTTGCCTGGTTAGAAAAATCCAGGTGCATGAAGCCAGAAATGATCAGGGGAAGGTCCATATAACAGAATGATGACACCAATGTATAAAGTCACTCAAATGAAAAGAGCTCTGAAATCTCTAACCTCAAGTAAGTTCACAAGTGAATGTCTTTCAACCAGCCAGTACAAATGAAACTGAAAATTACCTTCAAATAACACTAGAAATGTGTTTCAGCTCCTCTTTCTCTTGCCTGACCTGTTCATATTGCCTCATCAAGAGCTCTTGCAACTTCAAAGTCCTCGGTTCCACTTTTCCTTCTTTGCCAGTACAGTGATGCTCACCACTGCTATTGCAGAGGACAGATATAGATTTTTTTTTTTTTTTTAAGCATTGAAACAACCCCTAAACAAACCATATTGAAAGGAGTTGGGGCCAAATTCAGAAGAGGACAGTGAAGCTCAGCACACAACTTCACTTCCTCAGGAGCCTATGAAGGAGACCCAACAAAAGCCAACAATTCAGAAACTCAGCTGTGTGGGGTTACATACCAGAAGGTATTCACCCACAAAAAGGCAGTCTCACCCAGTCCCAGTGAGTTAGATAGTTAAACCCACTGAGGTCAAGCAAACTGAGAGCATAGCTCAGGTGGATGTGGAAGCTTCACTAGGTACTTTGTATCTTGTTTAGTTCCATACATAACTCCACAAAAACTCAGAAAATCCACCATAACCTTTGATGTCAGTGGAAGTTTCAAAATCTTGCTATTCAGAGAGGGTTGATTTGGGTCTCAACTACTTTCTTAGGCTGGATGCAGGCACAGCTTGAGGAGATTTTGCATTTTGTTTTGTACAAGAGATCAATCCGCAGCATCATAAACATTCTTAGTGATATTAGAAATAAAAGGCAAAGGACCATAGCAATATTTTTGTAAACATGTGCAAAAACACTCCAGAAGAAGCTAAGGCAGAGCCCTCGCAGCTGCTGCACCATTGGCACAGTGATGGGAAAGGGGCAGGAACTCTGATGAGAGGGAGAATCCTAAAAATTATTGCATTGGTTTTATTCAAAGTTTCCACACAGAGGAGAATTTACCTTTGGCCTAAGACCAGGAATGAAAAACTCTCAGTCCAAAAAGAATGCTTTGGCCAGGGCCATGTACAGCTTGAAAAGGGGGCTTCTTGTGAGAGCTGGAGCACTGTGGTTTGTCTGGCATCTGCTGTCACATGTTTTGCATTTTCCTTTCTTAATGACATTATGCTCCCTGTAAGTACTGAAAGTCACAGAGATTTACTTATTTTACCCATTTTTCCCATATGTTCCAAAGGTGCTCTAGCATAATTTGCCAATTTATTCCATTGCATAAATATTTAAGGGATTTTGAATGTACAATAGTCTAAACTATTCAGCCCAAATTTCATTTCATCAATATTTTATGTTCAGTTCCTGTGGGTTGCACAAAAAGGTTCAATTGTCTTTTGCAAAAGGTGGTACTTGGACCAATATACAATATGATGTTTAAAGCACAGTGAAATATAATGATATACACAGACTACTCCAAGAAACCTCCCTTTTCCAGTATTTTCCATAAATCTTAACCCAGAAACTGAAAAGATTTTTTTTTCTAAAGGAAAGAGCAATATGTACTTGGTAAGGTCTGTGCAGAAGATTAAAATAAAGGATGTATAAAAAGAAAAACATGAGCCTGATGCCTGATGAAAAGAAAATTATTGTTACATTAACTTTCATCTGTTGGCTTTTGATTGTACTGGCCCAAATAACTGAATAATTCTCAATTGCAGAATTGATGCAATAATTATGTAAGTAAAGTAATACTACAGTCACTTATTGCTGGACTCAGCCAAGCTGACCTCTTTTGAGCCACCACAGCACTGCCACTTCCCCTGATTTCCTACAAATGGGAAGGAGAGGGATGCTTTACCACCTCTTCCTCACATGATCATATGGCCTGGGGAAGATTAAAGAAGATAAAACAGTCACTGAAGGAGGAGGCTGCATGTACACCTTTGCTCCACTTTCCCTTTATGACACAAAAATCGTCTCTCCCACACCCCCAACTTTACCCCTGTCTTGTGCAGGGAGGCTGAACCAATGCCTTCCAAGGAGCTGCCAGGCAGAAGGAAGCCAGGGAACAGCAGCTCAGCTCAGAGGGTGACAGTTCCAGCAAGGGAGAAGGGACACAGCCACGAATGTTGGGACACTGATGTCCCAAATTTCCTTCCCCCAGAAGCAGTGGGTGATGCTGTGTTTAGTTTGGGCCTCAACGTGCAGAAGAGAATGAAGTAAGGAGATGAATCAAGGAAGGGACAAACACTTTAGAACTGTTCATGTAAGAGCAACTCTGGAAAATGGTAGCTTTCCTGACAAACCAGGGGCAAAAAAAAAATGCCAATACTGAAACTCAGTAATTCCCTCAGCAACAAAGAACAGAACTCTCCCAGTCTTCCAAAGAGAATTTGAAGGTGGCATTTATTGTATTACACTTCAGTGAGCAAAAGATGCAGAAAACTAACAAAGAGAGCAACAAGTGTATTTACACAGCTAGAATTTCAAGAGGACCAGCTATATTTTAAAAGGAAGGAAAGGCCACTTTCTTCTCCGAAACTGGATTTAAGGAACACAGAAAACACCAAACTTGATGTTATTTGTATTAAAGATTTGGTTGGTTCAGAAGCAAAATAGAAATTCTTTATCTGAAAATTAATGTCTGCAAAGTGACCAGAAGGCTTCAATTTTTTTTGCCAAAAAGAATTTTTTTTAATATGAATTATCTATTTTCTGATTAGCAAACTAAAAGTATGAAATTGTTTTCCCTCTGGCTATATCCCAGCTGGATCAAAGCACTGGCCCAAGAATATACTGTACTAGATTAGTTATGAAGAAAGTCCACAAGAAATTCAAGCATTGACTTCTCATCTCTCCTGATAAAGTTATCACCCGAGAATACAAACATGGGCTCTTCATGCACTATACTGACAGATTCTTGCCCAGATAGTTTTATAGCTGTTTTTTGTTGCAGTTATTACCTCAGCACAAGCAGTATCTGCTGTGCTTTGGGAGCAGAGTTCATGCCCAGTCCTAGACAGATCACTGAAGTTCATTCCACCATCACTTCTTTTCCCAGGTCTCACAGAGAAAGGTTTATTCCGTACCTGGAGAAACCATCCCCTCTAATGAGCCCTGGAGGGTTACAGCTCCCACAGGAATTGTGTGTGCCTGGGGGACAGTGAATGGCACAGGGACAGCCTGTAAGGAGCAGGGCACGGGGAAATGCTTCAGCACTGCTCCCAGGAGTTAAACATCACCGTGATATCTATTTTCAGTGAAGACAGAGGAAAGGATCTACACCCACATCTTCTGAATGCACAGAGTCATCAATAAAAGGAGTCTCCTGCTCCAAGCCATAAAGTCATAAATCAAGGCAAAATGAGCCATTGATCTGTTTATATTCTTATGTGGAGATGCACCACTGCAGTGAGGGTTTAAGGCCATGACAAGTCCTGCTGCATAAATCAGCTCTCTCCTACGTAACCATTTGAAGGATAAATCCAAATACACACTGACAGCCAAAACAGGAGAGCAGTACTGTGGTGGGGGGCCCACCAAAGCCAGTCCATCACTCCCCTCCTCAGATGGACAGGGGAGATAAAATATAACAAAATGCTCTAGGCTGAGATAAGAACAGGGAGAAATCACTCACCAATTACTGCCACAGGCAAAACTCGACTTGGGGGAAATTAATTTAATTTATTACCAATCAAATCACAGTATGATAATGAGAAATAAAACCAGATCTCAAAAACACCTTCCACCTCATCCCTCTGTTCTTCCCAAGCTCATTTTCACTCCTGAATTCTCTGCTTCCTTCCCCACAGTGGTGCAGTGGGATGGAGAATTGGGCTGTGGTCAGTTCATCATACGTTGTCCCTGCTGCTCACTCCTTAGCAGTGCTATCCTTTAGGAAGGTGTCTGTATAAATACTTAAATGACTGAGAACTGATTACTATCTTTCAGAGAGCAGTGTTAGTACAGCCTTGAAAAAGAGATCAATAGGCATTTTTGTATTAGTCACATTTTTGGCAGCTTTTCCATATCTGCAAATACATATCTTAGAAGATCAAATCAGCAGCCAACCCATGCTACAGACAGTAAAAGGAAGACAGAAAAAGCACATATCCTACAATTATATTAGTGCTCCCTCCCAGAAAATGTTTTACAATTATGTCTGGCCAGTCAAACTAATTCCTCTTTACTGCTCACTGGAACACCATCTCTACTATTTCCTAGAAGCTGACTAGGGCTTTTCTGTTCCTCTTCTTCAGTTCTTTCATTTCACAAATGTTTTGCAAATACACTGTCAGTTGGATTAGGCTGCACTTAACCTGAAAAGGGTTCACCATTCCCTGGGTTTAAAACGAAAAGCAGCAGAGCAGCAGAGAGATCTGGTGTACATCACTGTCCAAAGCCTGTGCGTGTCCAGGGTCAAGAGCAGCTCTGATGAACACAGTACAGCTTGAGAAGCAGGTGCACCTGAGAAAAGTCAGACAGCCCAAAAACACACAGTGCAGAGAATCAGACACAGAGCCCACTGACAAGCAGTCCTAGGGGAAAATCTAGACTTTGAGTTAGTTGTTGAACTTGGAGCTCGGAGCAGGAATCTGTGTCCTGTTGCTTGATTTGAGTTCCGTGAGCACTCAAAGAACTTCCTTATTCCTTGTAAACAAGCAGGAGGTACAAAGAATATCTGACTCCATCACCTTTCCCTAACTTCAGCCATCTGCAGGAGCCCAGTTTTTGGCAAGTCTCATTCATGTCCAAAGAGGCAGCAGTACATGCAAATGTTTTATAGTTTAAAATGTCATATGTTGATGCTGACAAGTTCAAGACATGAGAAGAGGTTGCTATGGAAACACATGCGTTATTGCCTGGAACATAAGGCAACATTTTACATTAAGAATTTTTTAAAAACCAACCTTGGACCAACAAATTAGTTGGTTGCCAAATTAGATTTAGGGTGGGGAAAAATTAGTTTGTCATTTGTTCTCAGACAGAAACATTTTTGTTTAGAAACAGTGAAGCTAAATGTAATGAAAGCATTTGCATTATGTTTTGGATTATTTCCCTTGTCTCAGAGCAAAACGTAATTTTATATTGAAAGACTCTCTTTTGAAGCTCATATACAGCAAATCCATCTCTATATTCCCATGTGCTGCAGTCTCCATCTAATTTTCATTTTATAATTAATGAAATCACTTTAATGAATGGTTACATTCTTTGAGGGGTTAAACCTTTAACTCTTTCATAACCTTACTTATCTGTGTTCCAACATTGGCCAACAGAACTAATGTAGGAATAGAATTGATCAGAAAAGAGCAGAATTGCATCCTTGGGCAGTGTGGCAGCTTTCAGTTGCTTCCTAAGCCCTGTTTTATAACCTGTCACTGCTGAAAGGTGACACCTGCCCTTCTGGGGTATTGCTGTGCAGTGGCATTCTTCAATGCCAACCTCTTCTGCTTCACTCCCTGCCCTCCCAACAAGCACAAGAGCAATTCTGAATTCCCCAAACAACAGTTTTAGTCTGCAGGCATCATGAAAAGCCTGATTCTAAAATACAATTCCTACACACCCATCTACTCAAGGGAAAAAAAACCCTCTCCACTTAATCTTTCTTATATAAAACATAAAGCCTTTTTTTCTTCTGAAAACTTTCTATTAGTTATCCACCGGATTTGAAAGAGAAGATTTATAAAAAGGGGACATGGGGTTCTACTTCTGACATTTTATTTTTGGAAGCACAGAAGAACATTTGAGCTGCTGGGCTGAAGACTGATTCTTTCATCTTTTCCTATTTTGAGTATTCCAGAAAATTTCAGTCTACCAGGACATTTATTTGTTTGGGAGTTTGGGCCATCACAGAAGTGACAAATCTACTAATCTACAATTCAACTTAAATTACTCTCCAATCTGCAGCTGCAACTGACAAAACCTTCATGATTTTTGCAAGTAGAAGGCCAAGATACACTTATAAACACAGAAGATGGGGTCATGGTTTCATCATGGCATGATCAAGATTTTTGCTTGATAACTGTAGTAAAAATCTAAACCAAACTGTAGGCATCATTTCTTCATAAATACCTGAGTGGTGAAGGTGGGAAAACCACTTTTTTGCCAAGTTTAAGAGGGAGGATGTTTAATAGGTGCTAGGAAACCTGAGGACAAGTATGTGAAATGGAACAAACCTTGTGAACTGGCTTGAGAGCACTGTCCTTCAGGAAATGCAGCAGCAGGCAAACAATGCCAGCAAGTTGTTTTTAGAAAACGTCTCATTTAGGGTTATGTTGTCAAAGACGCCTAAGGAGAGCTGACAGCCAAACACAGATGGGCTCCTCATGTCCTCAAAACCTCAGCTCGCATGGTTACAGTTGAGTCCCAACACATCCATCTTGTTTAAAATGAGGGTGTTTTCCAACCCTCCCACTGTCACAGGGAAATTCCCCTAAATGCTTTAGTGAGTGCTGACCTCCTGTCTCAGCAGGGCTGCAGGCTACTGACCCCAAGGGCCACTGCTGCCACCCTGGCAAAGTGGGTCACAGCAAGAGCAACGAGGAACAGCATTTTTGAGTTTTAGATAACAGATCCTTTTAACATCCATCCAGCACCACCTATAAATTCATTTATTACTGTATTTTTAAGCTGTCTGTACATGATTGGTTTTTGGCTAGTTCCAGAACAGCCTTTTTTAATTTTATTTTTTTTAAATGTAGCCTACTTTTTGTGCAGATCTTCCAGACACATAAGATATTAAATTTTCCTTTACCTTCTACTTACAGCACCAATAACAGTGAAAAGCTGTTTCTCTTTTCTTTGGAATTTAGAAAATCTGTGTTCCTTAAGAATCTTACAAGAATATTCAGGCAAAGTGAGCACAAATTATTAGTTCCTGATTTCAGTGTTGTTTAAAGCATAATTTTTTCTTTTGTCACACCTCACTTCCCATTCTTTTCTTATTAGTACCTTGAATAAGGTATTATTTATTGAATAAATGTGCCCATGAAAACTGGTAAATAGGCAGGATAAATGTAAGGACCTTTATAAATTCAGTTCTCTTAAAAATTCACAATGTATCTGTGTCAGAAGGACTGGGGAAGAGAAATATGGAAAAGCTCATCTGTAAAGATGCTGAGACTTTGGCTGCAGTTCACTCAACTTCACAGGGTTCATCACAACAGTATTTGGCTCTCCTCTCTTCTGTTTTCTTCACTACTAATGGATACTTTACTATTTAATTAGTGCAGCATGATCCAAATCCCATCAAAGTCAATAAAACTCTTTTCATTTATGTTAACGGCCTTTGGACCAACTCCTGGTTTAATACCAGAATCAAATAAAACACCCCTAGGAAAAGAACAGATATACCAAGCTTACACTTTAAAGTACAATCTTAAAACCTTCCTAAGGTTTTTACCCACTTTAAAGTAAATCTCATTATTGAACATCTTACAAAAACAGCTGGACAGCTCTTTTTTTCCAGTCTGATTAAAGTGTCAGAAGGCACCTCAATGTGTGTAGAGCTTCGCTGTGAGAAACCTTCCCACAGCAGAAGGTGACACCTTCCTGAAGCTTTTCCTGGGGCTCCTGGGCTGTGCAAGAACATGAGGTTTCACCCTGCTGGAGCACAGACCTGGCAATACAAATTCAAAGGTTCTGCCCCAAACACTTGCTCTCTCTCTGGCACCACCACAGCTGTGCCAGCGCTGGATCTGTTGGGCTGCCCTGGAGAAAACTTCACCAGTGGGATTCACCCGCTAAGGCTGTTTGGCCACACCTGAGCAGGTGGCACCAGAACAGGCAGTGCCCAGCTGAGGAGAGCTCTGTTCAGCAGAGCAGTCACTTCTAGCACAGCACAGCTGAACCTCCAAAACCACTTTAATCAAATCAGCAGGAGAGAGCGCTGGCTATTTTTGTCACACAGAGGAGAGAGGAGGCTTCCTGCTCCTACACTATACCCCAGTCACTGCAAAAAGCAATGAACCACAAAGCAAGCAAAATGACACTATATAAACAGGGAGATTAAACCTTCTCCTGATACTTTTGACCCATTTTGGCAATACCAAGCAAGCCACATAAAGCCACCACATCATTTCTTGCGTAGCAGCATGTTTTAATTGACTGGCACATTAAACATCAAAGTTTTGTGTAAAGTTTGACCACAGAAATCACGTTCAGAAATCGCATCCAACCAGTGCTGACTCAGCAGCAGAGCCACAGGATACTTTTTTTTTAAATTCCCAAAACCCAAAAAAAAAAAAAAAAAAAAAAAAACCAAAAAAAAAAAAAAAACCGAACTTGTGCTGTTGGTTTCAATGGCTGGCAGCACAGCAGACTGGGACACAATTTTCCTTATAAACAACTTTGGCAGAATGTTAAAACAGAAAGAAAAAAATTCAGGGTGAGGATTAGAGGTGCCTCAGTCCCTTCTGGGCTGGAGCTGTGACCCTTGCCATGGAATCAATCAGAGCAGCTCTGGAGGGGACTGTCCTGCAGCACACCAGGACACGCTGGTGATGGGTGCACGTGTCCCCAGCTCTCTGCTCCCATCTGCTCAGTGCCCCTGGGCAGCCCTGGCTCACCTTGTGCTGACACGTGCGCTGGCTTGGGAGGTGCAGGAGCCTCCCCTTGCTCTCACACCAAGTCAGCATTGCAGCCCTGCCCTGCAAACATGCAATGAAGATAAATGGGGATGTCACTTCTTGCTTCATTCTCCCTTCTAGAGCTACTCATTAAAGGAGAATATTCACTGAACAAGGATTCTGTCCTGAATTACCAGGAAATAAAATGTTTTCTGCCCCTTCCTGCTGCATGGGCTACTCACAAGCTATTCTCACCACCTCAGCACTCCAGTGCCAGTGCTGAGCATCTTGCCCTGCTGACACTGATCAGATGTCTCCAACTGCTCTTTCTTTTAGCCTTTTCTCTGACGCATCCCTTCCTCTCCCCTAAATCCCACACAGTGACAATCATCTCACTGCTCTGAGCACTACACTTCTCCACAGGAACCACAGTGCATTTTTCCCCAGTGAAGAAAGTCTTTCCAGCTCAAGAAAAGGAGAGCAGAACTGCCCAGCAGCAGCCGGTGGGGAGGGAGGTAGACTTCCAAACAATCTGTGCAGCTTTGGAATTCAGACCTGTTGACTGTGGTGGGGTGAATCCACCACCTCTTGGCAGAAATTTCAAAGATGGCCATTTGCTCCACATTCCTCGGCAAAGGAGGGATGCTGACAAGGTCCCTGGCTCTGTGGAGGTGAGGAGTGAGAACCTATAGGCTCAACCATCCCCTAGAATCAGCTTCAGGGAGGGCATCATTGCAAGGTGAAAGCTGCCTCCACACAAACTAGAAAACACAAGTATTAGGGCTAATCTAGCCAGCACACTGTGAGATATAGGGGATTAGATTTGATCTGATAGGTCTCTGACGTCAGTGAAAAGTGGTCTTAATATAAACAAATATAAAATGAAAAGAGAAAAAAACAATGCTTTCCCACAATGGGATAGCTACAATCTACTGTAGAACTTGCAAGCAGTGATTCAATACTCCAGAATTATATCCTTGGGTTAAAGACTGCATGGAGCTCATCCTGGAAGTGCACTATAAAAGCATTACCTAGGCACAAATATTTCTTAAACCCACTAGTCAAAGCAAAACAGCCAAAAGGAACACAAAATTGCCAGAAGCAGCTAAATCCATCAAAGACCTAAGTATATCCATCACGGATGAATTTCACTTACTAACATCACATTTATCCAACATTTTCCTAGTCTTGTCATGATTTCTACAGGCTTGCATAATAACATGAAAATGTCACAAAAATTACGTCAGAATGGCAATCCAGGGCCAGGGAGCCACAAGGCCCTCAGTGAGCTATG
Organism: Acanthornis magna; assembly: GCA_036785705.1. NCBI lineage: Eukaryota > Metazoa > Chordata > Aves > Passeriformes > Acanthizidae > Acanthornis > Acanthornis magna. The sequence goes on from JAWUZG010000092.1 coordinate 5,001,096, forward strand.
CTTTGTGTGATAAGAAGCAGCGTCTGGAGCTGTGTCTTTAACCCATCTGCCCATTTGAGACCCTTCAAAGATCCTGGGATTCCTGGTCTCCTTTTCCAAAGCACTTTGCCATTCCCAAGTATGTAAACAAATCCTGAATACGTTACTTGGTGAAATCTCATGCTGACAGCATCCACACACTCACAGATCTTGGGAGTGCTGCTGCCTCCCAAGAAGGAGTGTATCTCTTTTCAAACCATGGAAGCCTGGAATCCAGACTGTTGGAGGAGGGTATATCACCACAAGAGTGCGAAAACATCCAATTACATAAGGCCAGGTCCTCAGCTAATGCAAAGTGACAGAGCTCCCAGAAATCCGTGGAGACACGATGATGCAGATTAACAGAGGTTTGGCTCATTACAATTGAATGGACCCAACTTTTAATTTTCCCATCTAGTGACAGATTGTTGGAATCCTGACCACCAGAACCTCGGAGTGCAATGGGGAGTTGAAAGGAGATTGCATCAGGGAAAGTAAACTCCAGTTTGGCTGAAAGCATATTTATGATCCAGGAGTTTCAATTAGCTGTTGCTGAGTTATCACAAAAGTCTGTTGAACAGATGTGCAATTAGAGTTTTTCTCATGTTGTTCTCTCTCGTGACTTGGGTTTTCTGTTGGGGGGGTTGTATTTGGCATTTGGGTGGGGTTTTTTTGCAAGTGATGCTAGTTTTATTGAGGTCAAAGCTAACATCTTAGGCAGAGAAAGCTCTTCCCACCACCACGCCTCCAGCAGCGCAGAAGCAAAGAGGGCAGTCTCAGTAAGCAGGAAAACCTTTCTCCTTTGTGGCCTCATCTTCACAGGAAGATGGAGACAGAAAAGCAGTGAGAATGAGCCTGCAAATTCAAGGCAGCTGGAATTGCCTCATCCTCCTGGCATGGACTAGAGGGTTTCTCCTGATCCCTCCCCCTTACTTAATGCATCACCTCTTCTGTGGTGGGGATGTGGTGTGAGGCAGAAGGGGAAGAAGGTTTAGCAGAGCTATTTCAGGTTTAGAAGCACACAGTTCTGTCCTGTTCCATCCAGCACACGGGATATAAACAGCCATGGGAAAAGCTGCACTTGAGCCTCTCGCGCTCACCTCCCTCCCCACCACCACTGCACCAGGGACGGAGAGCAAGGTGAAAGACAAGGTTGTGATGTGGAATACTCCATGGCCTGCTTTTTGTCCCAAATACTCTGCTAATCAACCTGTCCACACAAAACTAAAAGGAGCCAGTGAAACTAAACACATTCACTTCAACAGCTTTGGAAAAGACCCAAAAATCAGCTACTTGCTGTGGGACTTCCCTGGCCCTTATGCAAAATGATGCTGGATCATGATACAGGCATTGACAGAGATCTGGTTTTTTTCCCTGTGTGATTCTCTGTTTAGATAAATGCAAGATTACACTGTATTTTCATATTACACTGTATTTTCATAGGTTCCACATTTTTATTCTATTTTATAGGATGCGTATGATTATTGTTGGCCTTAATTTGCAGCGAACGAAGTATTTTCACAGAAATTCATTACACTTTCCTACTGAGAAGTTTAAATTAATTCAAAACATCTTGTAAATTGCCTTGTCTTTCTTTGCTTGTCTATTACTTATCCAGACTGAGTTTCATATTCTTCTTTCAGAGTACTAAATCATCCTTTGATTAATCCCATTTTTACACTTGCTGCTTATGTCAGCCTTAATGTGCTGTAACTTTGCAAACAAATTTAATGTTGACAGACACCTCTTAGCACTTATTTGGGAATTAAATATTTTGGTTTGCTGATGAATAGTGGATTTGCCATTTTTACAATGAAACCTAAAACTATTAGAAAACTCTGATTTCAAGCTTGGTTATAAATCTGAAAACAATCCAAATTCTAAAACGTCTTTATCCCTGAGGTCCTTAGTGGTATTGAACCGAAGTGGCATAAAATTTCTGCTTCTGGCTTTGGCTTTTGGGTTTTCTCTGTTGTTCCCAATAGTTAAAAGATTGTGACCTTATGTAGGTTCACAGTGTTCTACAGAGAGCATTTTGAAGTCTGACAGACATCATTTTATCTAGCTATTACTTTAGGTATACAAAATTTTTAGACATTTTCAGCCTTGCAGGCTTCAAAGCCTGTCAGCTTCCAGTACAACTCCTGTCATGTGAGAGAGTGTTGGCACGTGAAAGGCTCTTGGCCCAGCTCAGCTGCCCTCATCATCAGGTAGTGATTTATTTCTCAAAGACTGTTTCTTAAATACATTCTGGTTTGCAGAATGCTTTCCAAACAACATCTCTCGCATTCCTTCCACATCTCCCCTGCTCGGAGAAAGAGAAAAGCCTCACAATTTTAACACGCTGAAAAATGAAGAAGTACATCTTTCTGCATGTGGGTTGGATGAACACAATTTACCCAAAAGCCATGATTTAAAACAAATAAACCCACTATTAAAACAGTAACCACAGCCTGTGCTGCCACCTACCCTTGGTTAATCTCTGCATTTGCTGCAGGCTCTCTTTCCAAACCATGGGCTCTGTCCTGGGAATGGCTTTGCCCTTCAGGTGATGTGACGGCCGTGGGCACCAGCCCTTGTACCAGCCTTGGGAGTCACACACTCCACCGTGGGAGAAATGCAAGATGCAGCTGCTTAGGACAGGTACTGCATGTTAGTTCTGCCTTTTGCATATGGGGGAAAGAGCAGAGAAATCAGAATCACAGAATCATTTAGGTCAGAAAAGACTTGGAAGATCTTTAAGTCCAGCTGTTAACACAGCACTGCCAAGCCGACCACTAAACCATGTCCCCAGGTGCCACATCTGTATTTCCCTGAGCTGCCTGTTCCAAGGTTTGACAGCCCTTTTGGTGAAGACATTTTTCCTAATATCTGATCTAAAAATTTAGCAAGTTCTTGAAGTAAAATCTGTGATTTCCCCTCTTCCTTTCTAAATTCTATAATTTTACTGTATTTGGATTAAAATGTAAATGGTTTATTACTATGCTTAGTTCTTGAAATAGTTTTACTCCCAAGAAAGTAAGCCTTTCTTTCCTGTTGGACTCAACATATAATTTTGACTTTCTCTATTCTATACTGTACAAAACTCATTAAACCTTGCCAAAAAAGCACATATTCAGAAACACAACTTGAAAGAGAAATCCCTCCCACAGACCAAACCGTGCAAGAGTAGCCCTGAATCTGCAGTGCCCAGTCTGGTGCGTGGTGTGAAGGTGCTTTGGATGGGTTTGCCTGAGGGGGCTGTGCGTGTCCAGAGCTCCACTGGACATCCTGGAAGCTGCTGCTGCCCTCAGGGCACAGAGGGGGAGGCAGGTGTGAGAGAGGGACTGCCCACAGCCTTGGGAAGCAGGCACAGTAACAGCCTGAGAGATCTGCACTCAGGGCTCCTGCAGAAATTTGCTGTATCATTCACAAAATTCAATCCCCCTGCCATTCCACGGACTGCTTCTTGTCAGTACTGTAAGTGATGGGGTAAAAGAAAAGAGCTGCTGGCCAGCCTACTAATTAGCCAGCCTGCTCATTAGCCAGCCTGCTCATTAGCCATGCAGGTTCTTCTCCACACATGTCCGCCTCATTATTCTTCCAGTGACAGTAAATCAGAAAACACGTTAATAAAGGCTTAAAGACTCAGGGCCTGCATCAAGGTGTGGCTCTGTGCTACCTCAGGTAGATACTTTGATCTTAAGTGTTTCAAAAAACAGTTTAAATGTTCACCATATGCCAGGTATTTCCTTCCAGTTTTCTTGCCTCAAAAAACTGTAGAAATCATTCACCTTCATTAAAGGGCAGTAACAGCAACCTATGGTCAACAAACTCAGTGAAGAGAAATAAATGCATAAATTAGCTGTATCTAGTTACAAGCAGAAGGAGCTCTTCTTATCCACAGATACCAGCAATGTCCACTGACTTTCTCATTACAGGATTAGTAGGCTTCACACTTAATTTCAGTGGAAAATAGATTGTAATTTGTCCCCTGAGGCCCACCAGGCTAGAGGTTAAATGCTGGGAAAAAGCAGTCTGACCATATAATGAAATTCAAACACAGAGATGGCAACTACAGGAAAAGTTAAAGGGAATGACAGTAGGAAAGAAGTTAAAGTAGCTGTATTTATAGCTCACCACATCAAAAGAAAAGTGGTAACACTGTACTTTGCAGGTGGAAGAGTCAGAAAGTACCAGGGATGCTGCGTAATTTCAGCCTCTGAATTCTCCACAGAGAGCTTCACAAGTGAAGAATTAATTGTATGTCTTTATTTTGAAGATAAAGGTCACAAACACAGCAATAATGGGGCAAAATACTAAATTTTACAGAAACCAATTTAAAAGGAATTTTTAAAAAATATAAACTTGAAGGTAACACTGAAAAATCGAACACACTTAGGATACCAGTAAAGTAAAAAGTAACACTGAGTTGTACAAATGGGACTTCAATTTCAGCAAGGCAAAGATTTGGAAAACAAACAGATCAGTAGATACAGTCCTACAAGGGGCATGAAGGGGGAAATTGAAAAAAAGCAAATATATAAATTAGTGCTGAGGGCAGGGTGTCTCAGTGGGATTAGAGAGGATAAAATGATACTGAAGTTATCATGTTCAGCAAATGAACCTCCCCACTTGGGGGGCAGCCAGCCCACAGAACCCACAGCACAGCACAAACTCTCAGAAGTACACACAAGACACAAACACACAAGGTGAAAAGAGGAACTCATCTGTACTGTAAAATGACACCTTCAAAACAACATACTTGGGATGATTTTCACTGGCCTGGTGATTTCTGAGACTTCAAGAAAGAGAACTGGCATCTCTGTCTTTTCCTTGAGGGAACCTCTTACTTTAAAACACTTACTTTAAACACAAAACAGTTACTTAGAAGAAAAAGCAGAAACATTAATGCCGAGATTCACACTTACAACTCCAAGAACTCCAGATCTGAAGAAAGTACCAGACGTTTTGAGACCTGGGAATAACTCAGAAGATCTATAACAGAAGCTGTGATTTAGATATGAGGAAGCAACGTGCTCTCCTGCACTTGAAGAGGACACTCTTCTTTTCAATGTTACAGTTTAATAGAACAGCGCTGAAAATAGCGTGTGAAATGTGGGCCTTTCATTTGCAGACTATTAAAACTGGGAACCCGCTGTGTCAAGACTCTGCAAACAAAGATGAATTTAAAACACACTCAGATAAAGGGGCTAAAGGAACCAGATGTGATGTGTTAGAGAACTTACTGAAACTTTGGAAGAAAGAAAGCAATAAAGGGACAAGGTGATTCGAAAAGGAGGGTGTGCACATCAGAGCGAGGCTGTGCAACCCCTACAAGATGCTCAAGACCTGCTCCCTGGTTCTGTTTTAATCAGACCCAGTATGAGAAATGTCCTAGTGTGCCATTAAGTAATGGCATGACCTGCTTACAAAGCAGCAGTCACCATAAATAAAAAGTACTCAGAAGTAGGTCGAATAAAACATAGTGTGATCTCCGGAGAAAAGGTCCTGCTCCACGCAACAGCTGGAAGTCTGGTTGATCAAAAAAATTTATTTTTTAACCTTCTGTAGCAAAAAGTAAACATGTAACTAACTTGAAATGTGGTAATAATGCCTTGCCTTTTGCAGGAGGCTTGGATTCTCAGGGAATACCCTCCCCACACCAGGAGGAAGCTGCCAGCTGGCAGGTGAGTGAGCTAATAGCACTTTCTGAGGGACACACCTTTGGAAGCTGAGGAGGAACAGATTTCTCAAAATAGATGTACTGCTTAACCCAGAAATTAATTATGACCTTATCAAAATTAGTTCCTATATTTGGGGCTTTCAAGGTGGAAAGCAGAAGGAGCCACTAGGCACCTTCCATTGAATGTACAGAGTTTAATATCCTGGTTGGAAAATTAGTTCCTGGGTGGTCGAAGAGTATAGCACAGCTGAGACTCTACTACAATGAGGACAATGCAACACAAGGTCAAATAGGACATAGAGAAATACTTATGTTTTATCCAAAGGCCTATGACATACCACAAAAATACCAGTTGTGACTGCCCGAGGATACTCTGTCCAGATGGTGTCCACCTGTGTGATGTAGGAAATTACTTGCTCTGCTCTCAGATAGAATGTAGGTGAGATGATCCGCGCACAGAAGACGCAAAGAAAAAATAAAATAGTATTTACTGATGACAGAGTCTCTTTTAAGGACAGCAGAGGATAATTTACTCCAGTCAGAGGCTGAATCATAGTGTTTACACTCTTTGTGTTTCACACCATAACTTTTAAAAAGGAAAGCCTGGGAAATTTACACAGCAGAAGGGACTGTCCAAGTAGGCTGGTGTTGGCCAGGGAAATGAACAGCAGAAACCCAGAGAATGGGTTACAAAGCAAAGTCTCTGTCCTGTGAAAACATGGACACGCTGGAGCGTTAGGCGTCCAAACAGCTCCATGGCTTTGTCAGGCAATGCAGGTCTTTTAGATGATGTGTGTAGATGTGGATGTGCTGTCAGGCTCTGGTTGTACCAGAATTCATACACATGCTTGGCTAACACATGTAGAAAGCCCAGCTGAATTCAAAATGCCCTTGACAAAGGGTTAATGGTGATCCCACTGATCATCTGCAGAGGAAGGGCTGCTGTTTCTTTAATGAGAATGGCTTTTACATTTTCTTCTATACTGTCACAAAAATTATTTGCACTTCTTCTGCCACTGTATTACAGTTCTACTTATCAAAAAAGCAAAAGGCCCACAGTGAGTTGTGCCATTACATAAAAAATGGGAAAAAGAGAACAAAAAACCAAACCAGATGGCAACTTTGGTTTGATTTTGGTTTAATTTAATGAGAAAATGCTCCCAAATGAAGAGATTATATATGCCCAATTTTGATCTCCTTAAAATGGATGCAACCCAATCATAATGTAAATGCTAAGAATTTAGCATACAGAAAAGGAATTACTGGAATTATTTGTAGCAGGCATCTGTTTTAACTGTCAGGCACTAGACCTGACCAGACTTTGAACATAATATTGTGCTACCTTGAGCTCTGGTTTTTTGCTACATCACAAACCAGTGTAATCCAAAAACCAGATCAAAAAGAAACACGACTAAATTGTAAATCCATATGAAAGCAGGAGATGGATGTCTAAAAGGAAAAATAACAGAGTTATATAAGCATGTCTGCCTTCTCCTGGTATATTCATTGTGAGCAGCTCCTTCACCCTCTTATTATCCAGCTAAATTACATGCTCCACCTAAGGTGAGTTAGATTCACCTTCAGCTCTGAGGGCAGTTCCAAGAAAGCACCTCTGTCAGGACAGTATATAAGAATATAACCTTAAAACTCACTGACTTGAAAGAGTTCAAGCTCATGCTCAAAGTGAATAAGAACTATACTAAACAAGGCTAGACTTCACAAGATGTTTAAATGTCTTTAGGAATGCAGGGAAGGTGGCAGGAGGGAGGGGAAAAATGTTCCCCAGGAAGAAGAAAGGTGGGCATGTCACATGGGTAGCTGGAATTGCTCTCAGAAAACACCATGGACTGGATCTGAACTTGAGCTTCTACATTTTCAATTTACAGATTAGATTATATGAATACAACTCTGTACAATAAAAACTGAGGGGGAAAGTTCTTTCCTCTGATTTAAAACAGGAAAGAAAATACTCATAATACAAATAATACATAACAAAGTCTTGGGACACTGACAGACGTGCACTTGTATTGACAGCAGCCAAAGGACCAGCCAGCTCCTGCGGATCCATAACTGGTTAGGAAAGGGAAATGCATGACCATAAACCCACCCAGGTCAGCCCAGGGCTACAGATACTGTAGCTTTGGGCATGAGTGGAAAAAGCGCTGCTGGTGTCCCAAGCATTTCTAGAAGAAGCAGCGTCTGGGCAAGCAGCCAGCGAGCCAGCAGGCTGCTCTCAAACAGCTTGGGAAGGTTAGCACAGAGCACAGGAAAACTGAAATGTTGGAGAGCAAACCCTGCCTAGTTCATCACATGAGAAGAAACAAGTCCACTGCACTTGTAAGGTGTCTGTGGCTTGGTATCCCCAGCCATGTAACGCTTACAGCTCATTAAGAGAACAACCAACCACAGATGTCTTGAAAAGCTCAGTTTCTATATATCTTCTTCTAATAACTTTCCGTTTTGATGACAATGCTGTGAAATTTTTTGACAGCTGATCTTTTAACTTTAAAAAATGAAGAGGATTATACTAATGGAGCCAAACTAGGACATCATGATGTGTTTACTGAAACTGATGTTCTTTCCTTTGCTTCAGTGGGTGCAACCAGATCACACTGATTGTTCATCATGAAGTTGTAATCCTCAGTCTTCTTAGTCCTGTCAGTACATCTGACTCTGTACTGCAGCCTAAGTTAATCACCTGCTCATTATCCACTTCAGATGTGGTATTGATATTGTGTTTTTCCTGTCTAAGTACACATTCTAGCTCACAAACTACAAATGTCATGAGGAGACTGGAAGGGATTTTATGCCTCTGAATTTCCACAACCAAATACTGCTATCCTGTCAGCCTGAAGAAGACATTTTTGGCACGTCTGCCTCAAGCACTGCAGAAGTATTTGTCAAAAATCTAGACACATAAAGAGTTCTTCTGCAATGGCAGAATGCCTTCTGCTGAGGCAAAGAAAGGGAGCTCCCATAGTTCAGGCAATAATCTGGAAGGATTAACATAATCCTAACTTTTTTTTGTTTATAGCATTTTTTACAGCCTCCAACCATTTCTCCTTCACAATTCTGGGAGAGGACAGGCTCCCGTATCCTCCAACTGCATCCACAAGTAAGAATCTGGCCAAGGACCAAGAACATACTCAAAGCACAACACCTTCCACCACAGCCTGCAGGCCATGGACAGCTGACCATGCTTGCTCTGCTCACTCCATGGAAAATTAATTTCAATGCTATCAGGCCAACCAAGATGATAACAAGCTGTCCAGAGTGTTTTTATCTTAAGTGGGAAAGTTTTCACAGTACTTTTTCTGAATATGGTAAAAATCACATTCATAATTCAGAGAACTGTTAAAAAAGCTATTGATTAGCTTCAACTTTCCCATGATTTTTAATGACCCACTTCAGCTCTGGCAACACACCTAGATTGCATACTTCAGAAGTTCTCTTCATCCACCTCAGATTTGATTTTTAGGTCAATAAATTTTGTCATTGACTTCTGATACAGAAAACCATGAGTACCTAAACTAATGTCATCTCCTCAGTGAGGACAGCAGATCTTTCACAGATCTACTATTTTCATGTAAATCACTTCCAACCGCTTCTCATCTGGCAACAGCAATTCCACCAGCCAGACTCTTCTCAGACAATAACTGGAAAATAAGACATAGTTGGCAGTGCAGTGCAAACCAAAAGGGATGTTCAAAGGAAGTAACATCAGAAGTTGGCAAGGTGGCAGATGCATTTGCTGAGTTAAACCAGATTCACTCAAGGAAAGTTTGCAATGTAAAGATCAAAGTAGGACACTTCAACCCCAGTATTGTTTCAGCCCTGATGGCTGATGCAAAAGATGGAAGACCACGAGAAGCACAGACAGATGTCAAACCACCTTCAAAAGCAAGCACTTCAAAAATAAATACTAGGAATTAAATGAATCAAGATTATAACATAAAGTTCTAACACTTGGCAGTTGACAACTCAGTTGTAAGGAAGCTCCACCATCTGTATGTCCAGAGTAACCTAGAAAAGATGGTGGGAATACTTGGGCCCACTGAAACAAACCAGGTTTGAAGTAAAAAATGGACAGAGAAAAGCAGTTGAGAATAGCTTTGTCCATGTGTTTATTCACATCCAAAATGTCAATAAAACCCAAGAAAAGCATACAGCCCAGTGGTTTCTGTGTCTTGCTGGCAACACATTGCTCCAAGGACTCTTCAATACTCCTTGCAAAAACAAGAAATAAAAAGGTAGAGACAGTTACATGCAGTATTAGCTTCTGTGGTTATTTGCTTATTATTTCTGTCCACAGAGCAGTGGCTTTTGGAGAAACATTGGTATAATTTCTTGGAGTTTGTGTAATTCTATTGATAATCTGTTTTATACTCTCACCCCACAAGAAAGAAAGAAAGTGAGATGGAGGGAAAGGGTAGAGATGGAACATGGTACCCAAGGGACTGGAGTTCAATTTGTTGTTCCAAAACAGATTTACTGCACAATCTCAGGGAAATCTTAACAGCCTTAAAGGTATTGAGGCAATGCTTCCTGCAGGAAGGCTTCAGTGATCTAGGCAAAAAAAATACATTCTCTGCCCTCCAACATCTACCATGTAGATACACCCTGGAGGAAGCAGTAATCCATCTCCAAATGTATTAGCAGAACTGCAGAAGCTGTAATTCCATGGGAAAACCATCCAGATTAGAATGTGGCGCCTCCTGCCCCAGAGCAACTCTCCAGCTTCATCTGATGAAGGCAAGAACACTGGAAAAGGCAGGCACATGGGTTGGGCATACAGGTTGAAAACTACAATTCCTTTGGCAGCTTTCTGGATTCCAGTCATTTATGAGTGCCATTGAATTGAAGTGCCTGGCTGCACTTCTTTGCATTTGAGAAGTTACAAATGTGAAAAGAGAAGTAATTTATATTTTCACTTTTATATTTCATTTTATATTTTCACTTCATTTTATAAACCATTCTCATTCTTTGTCGTTTTTACATGCAACACAAGGCCTTGGACTTCTGGAGTCTCATCCATACTTTGGTTTTAACTCCTGTTCTATTTTATCATAACTCTTTTTTCTAAACATAAGGAGCCCACACTCAGGCAAACACTGGAAGAAAGAAGGAACAAGCTTCCCCCCTGCCCTTACAGTCAACACCTGTGCTGAGGAGAGGAGCACAAGGCAAGGAGTCACCATCAAGAGGATCTTCCTCCACCTTTCAGCAAAGATAAACAGAGAAGAGCTTTGGCTCTGCCCCAGTTCTAAGAGCAAAGAGCAAGTAAATCTTGAGCAAGTAAATTTGCCTTGCACAAAATGATCTGTGCTAGATATAGGGAGAGCACAGAACTTTTGCTTCCCCCCCGAGGCAGAACTGCAGGCTCACACTCTGCTCTCTGAATGGCTCTCTTTGCTCAGTCCTGGTGCTTCTCTTACCCTCAGCCAGCTGTCCACATCAAACAACTGCAACATTAAAACCTGCTTCTCAAAACAGGAATGCACATGGCTAGGAGAAACCACAGGAAAGGGAAGACTAAGGGGAAAAGTATTTGATTCCCTTCCATTCTCAGATAGCCAACATACTATCTCCATACATGTCATCTTCTTGGCACAGCAAACAAACAACTTCCTATGACTAAATAAATAGAAATACAACTGACTCCTACTGGCTCTTTATGCAGAGGCAGAATGCATTACAATTAAGCAATCTCAATATTACAAATCCTAAAGGCTATAGCAAGGAAATACAAGCTGGATAAACTGGTAATTATTAAAAAAAAAAAACAAAAAACCATTGCCCTTTTCTCATTAAACAAGTTGCTGTGCAGTAATTACTGCTCAAATGACAGTGTGACAGTTTAGGATATCAGAGACAAACAGTGATAATCTGAGTGCTGAACGTGCACTCCAGAACAGAAAGCTGCAGCCAGCTTTAAAACACACAGCTTTGACAAATGTAACACAGGGGCTGTTTTGCTCATAAAACTCAAAGTCTTCTGCAACTTTTCATCAATCACTTGATTAGGCAATGAAACTCACCAAGTGAAATATCCAAGAAAACAGACTCTGAATAAATTAAAATTTTCCAGGGCAAAACCATATTTTACCTATCAAATTTGTTTCCAGGGTAGTCCAGCCCATTATTTGGGATTAACTCTTCCTTACATTTACCCTTGCAGGCTGGAAGTGAGAAGCAGAAGAGGATGCTGAGAACTTGCCACTTAACCCTCTGGTTTAGAGTATCAGACCCCTCAAGTAAATTTACCACAAATCAGCATGAACACTGGTTTCAGCTGCTCTGCTCCAGAGTAGCTACCTCAGAGCATGTGCTTAAGCTTAAACTTCTAGTGCCACTGTCTGTAAAGCAGCGCCTGGTGCAGCATAGCTATTCCCACACAAGGGAACATTAGTTAATTTGCATTCACAGTTACCATATGAGGTGTGAGTTTCTGACAGTCCACACATTTTATATTTAAAGACTGTAGGAAATTAATATAATTATCTTTGATATAATAACAAAAGTAACTTACCAGCCCATCACAGTTGCTGATCGCGACTGAAGCATTTGGCAGATCAGTGATATCCCCAACATAGAGGCAATTCCCATAGAGAGGTTCAATATGAGTCTCCTCAGAGTCCTCCTGCCACTCAACTGTTGCTCCGGGGGCCACGAGCCTGGAGTTTGGCCGCAACCTGAAGTGAAACTCTCTTCCAAAAACAGTGACATTGTAAAATATTTGCTCATTTGCTGCTTCGCGCTGCAAGTCCTCCACAGCTCTCCTGAAGCGTGCTTTTGGCGGTCCAGACACCAAGTGGGATAGGAACCTGCCCTCTGCATCGGTGCTGGTGGGGATGACAAGGCTGTACTCCTCTATATTCCTCAGGATTGAATCTTTACAGGGAGAAAGCAACAGAGGACAGAGATACTAAAACTAAACATATCCTGATGCCACGGGACTTTTATTCCATTATTCATTAGCACAACAGACACTTACATAAGGCAGATGGACACTGCACTCTGTGCAGGCACTTGGTTCACCTGCATGAAGTGTGCAGAGTTCACTCAAACTTGCCTTTTCCGCCCCAAAATACCAGACGGCAGCGTGAGCATCCCCACCCCACCAGGATCCCGCACTCCTGCCCCTGCAGCGGGGTCCCTTCCCTTTGCCCACCGGCCGGGACCCCGCACCCCTGCACTCCCGGGCAGTCACCGGCTCGCCTCGGGGACTTTGGGGGTTCCCGGGTGGTCAGCGTTGAAGAGAGGGCGTTGATTCACTTCGGGACTGCTCGCAGGGGCAGGGGTAGGGGCTGGGTTTGCAGGTGGCAAGCCTGCAAGGCAAAGGCAAGTCCCTCAAACTACCCCCGGCGCGGCGGGTTTGAGTCGAGCGGTGATGGGGAAGCCACGGGCAGCGATCGGGAGCGGTCTCAGCGGGAACCCCGGGAGTTTTGGACAGAGGCGATGGCCCGGGCAGGAGGAGGAGGAGGAGGCAGACGAGCTGCCATGTGTTTCATCCCGCACGGGGAACTCCAGGCACCGCGCCCTGCCCGCCGGGGCTCGCCCGCTCCGCGGGGCAGGCAGCGGGCGGCGCGGGGCTGCGGGCACCGGCGCAGCGCTGTCACTGCCGGGCGCTCCCGCGTCCCTTCCCCGCCGGCGGCGCGGCTGCCCCGGTCCCCGTCCCCGCCTGCCCCTTGCAGGAAACAACGGGAAACCCGGCAAAAGTAGCCGCAGAAGAAGTTCAAGGGGAGCCGAAAGCCGCGGGGCGACGAGCCGCGACTTGGGACGGGCGGGCTGCGGGCACCGGCCGGCGGCGGCGGGGCAGGGCGAGCAGCCCCGAAGGCGTCCCGGCGGAGACCTACCTCTGTCCCCGGGGCGCCGCAGGGCGCCGGCGGGCAGGGCGAGCGCGCAGCAGAGCAGGACGCAGGCGATGCCCGCGGGAGGGTCCATCGCGGCGGCCCCGGCCCCAGTGCCCGGGCTGCCCGCAGCCGGGGCGGGCCAGCGGCAGCCCCGCTCCGCGCTGCTCCGCGCCGCTCAGCGCTGCCCCGCGCCCCGCCGCCCGCGCATTCGCCCAGCCGCAGCCGCAGCGGCAGTGGCGGCCGCGCTCCCGGCTCGCAGCGAAGCAGAGACACCAGGAGGCGGCGGGGGTATAGTACTGGAAGCACAGGGCGTGCGGAGTGAAGTCAGGCTGATTGACAGAGGCGCTGCCACACGGCGCAGCCGGGCCGCGGGGAGCGGGGACGGGCCGCGGGCAGCGGGGACGGGACCGCCCGCCCCACCGGGCAGCCCCCGCGCCGCCCCCGCCGGGCTCCGGCAGCCCCGGCCGGGACCGCCCGCCCCGCGCCGCGCCCCGCTCCGGGACGGGCCCGCCGGCGGGGACGGGAGTTGGCAGAAGGCGTGCGGAGGCGAAAAGAAACGCCCCGTGCCGGGCTCGGAGCCCCCGGGCCCCGGGGCAGCGTCCCGCTACCGAGCCCCGCGGGCTGCGCCGTCCCGGCTGTGCATCCGCATGGAAACTGGAGGTCAAGGAACGCCGCAAGCAGACGAGGGAAACTTAAGGCACCACGGCATGAGTTGCGTTGCAGTCTTGGTTTCCAGTTGACAGCAGGGACCCAAATGGAAAAAGTGCCACCAGCAGAGACAAATCACAATCAGAGATCTTCATCTGATCCAATAAATTACTCTAAGCAGCCATTTCATGGGGAAAATAGTTTGGACTATTTGCTAATAAGACTGAAATTGCTTCCTGCAATCTTATATTAAATATCTGCAAATGGAGAGATAGACCCTGAAAGTCTTTAAGAATACTATAAATACAATATACAAGATTTTTTAAATAATTAAATAATCAAGAATGGCCTTTATGGTAAAAAACAAGTTATATTTGTTTCCATATGGCCAGGATTAATGCCATATCGCTTATTCCCTTCAGATAATGTATATATTTACTCAGTTTTTACATTACTGGGATCATTTGCTGCTTTCACCACTTTATTCTTTAACATTGCAGAATCCTATTAGCCCTTCTCATGCTCCCACTGGCCCCGCCAGCCCACGGCCTTACCTACCCCAGGCTGATTCTCACTGTATCTGCATGTGTTAGACCTCTCTGGAAAGCTGCAGGCAATGGCTTCCTGCAGGAAGCTGGTCTTCTGCCAAGGAATTTTCCTGGGTATCCTTGAATATTCTTGCTCCTTTACAACTAATGGGTCCAGCTATTACCTTCCACCCCCATATTATGGGCACAAATGAAGGGTATAGAACAAAAATAACAGCAAGTCAGTACTGTTCCCTGCCCACTATGAGGTTTTATGGACCCGAGTCCTGATCAGTTATGGCAGTATATGATTTCTGCTTGCTTGGTTTGATGTTCTGGTTTGGTTTTCCCATCTTTTGCGTTAAGGATAGAAAGGAAAATATTATTCTGAATGATGAGGTAGATCAACTTGTGCATTGCACTCAAACCTCCCTTTTCTCACCTTTTCAAATGACACCTATTTGGAATTGCTGTCTGCGCCAGGCTTCTCCTAGTTCTTCCTTTTGGTTTGGTTTTCTGTTGGCTCTTTTTTTTTTTGTTTTGTTTTGGTTTGGGTTTGAGTCCATATTGAGCAGCTTCTCTTACATAAAATCTCATATGCTTTCATCAGTACACAGCTGGTAAAGTTCCAACTTCATTTTTATTGGACTTGTATTTTAAGCTGATGATGTGGCTTTTTAATGTTTCATCCATCCCATCCTGCTCAAATTGAAATAACTTCTGCACATAAATTTGAAAGGGAGAGGGGTTGACCCTTTACATTTGAAATCAAAGTTCTTATTTGTATACGATTCATCAAAAAAAAAAAAAAAAAAGAGACAGAGTATATTGTAGAAATACAAAACAACCCGGCCAATAGTTCTACTAATTAAGATGGATTTTTATTCTTAAAAATATTGGAGGTTAGAAAATATGTTTTAATATGGATAACAGCTGTACTGCAGAGTAATGATATAAACAAAAAGAATCAGTAACTGCCTTCATGCAGTTTTTTTCTATACAGAAACCAAGTTCTATATGCACATTGTTACCTTATCACATGGAGACAAAAGCTCCACAGGCTCCAGAGCTTGGGGGGACTATTTTACAACCTCCTTTAAAATTTTATACAAAACCAAGCTGAGAACAAGTGTCAAACAATGGAGCCAGATCCGCAGTTGGTAAAAACTGTGCTTCCACTGCACTTGCTGGAATGAATCCTGATCCCCAGTGAAGTCAGTGAGAGTTTTGCCACTGACTTCAGCAGAGCCAAGATTTTTTGCAATAGATTCTCAATGCGATTTAGACCAACAGAGGATGTGCCACATGGCACAGCAGTGGGCCCATTATCCTTCCAGAGGAAAAATGGATCTATGTTTGACCCTAAGGAGCTGGTCCAAAGCATGCCAACCACCACAGAGCACAGAGGAGTGGAATCAAGAAGAGAAGTTCTTATATCCTTGCCCTCAAACCGCTGTAGCAGAGAAATTCAGCGAAATACCTTCCTCAAAACTAGTCCTTCCCCATTTCCTAAACTGGGATTCTTGACACAGACCAACGAGGTTGTGGCCTGTGTTTCCTTAGTGGGAAATTGCCGTGGCTCCCTCCAGCAGAATGCTCCAATACTTTTTAGAATTAACTAGAAAAAAGTCAGTATTAAATGTATGGACTGCTGCATTAATTATAGTCCACAGACCTCTAAATTAATTTATGTGAATGAAGTAATTTCATATTTATTTTACTGGAGTGAAGGGAGAAGGACTAGATACTGCAAGTGTACTTGGATAGTTTGATCTGAGGCTATGGCTGTGCTGCTGCCAGCCATGACTACAGTCACACAGATGCTTGCCTTCACTGGATACAGGCATATGGAAAGGAGAAAATTATACTCTGTGTGTCCTGAATGAATGCCCAGGCTGAAGTGAAGGTGTTCTAGTAGCTGAAATACCTGAAGTAGTTTTAAACAAGTCAGCAGAGGTATGATCAGCCCTGTAACTGAACTGATACGGAGCTCAGCACAGACTGTGGAGTATTTATTTGATATACTGATCTTCTAATCCACACCAAATTTGTGCTATCTGTTCCTGTTCCATCTAGGGTACATCTGCATAAACTGCAGCCAGACCTTCCCTTGGAGACGTTCTCACAACATTTAATTTTGCTTAGGAAAATGAAAAGATCCTAAGCTTAATCACCAATACTGCTCAGAAGGTGTTTAAAACACATCTAACTGCACACTGCAGTGAGAAATTTACTGTATCTGAAATTTCTAAGATCTCTCACTGTTTTCAAGGGAAAAATCCCTCTTTTCCTTGTGTTAGTGGGGCTGTGAGGGGAGATGCTGGACTGCAGCACTGTGCCTTCTGCAAAGGGCACACCGTCACCTAAGCAGGTAACTTTGAGTCTGCTTTTGGCCCAAGGCAGTCCAAGTTCTCAGGTGAGAGGTTCCCCAAAAGGGGAATTTTATTCCTGACCTCCTGATGGGGAATTTGGTACCTGTGTGCACAAGGATTCTGTGCTGCCTGTGTTTCTCATGCAGATGATTGTCTTTGCTCTCACCCTTGACTGCCATGCACTCTTTGTGGCTATGCAACGTTATAAAGCTTAATAAAAGAGAAGAAAAATTAAAATAGTATGCCAGTTCATTTCCTTCACACTTGACATTTCCAGGCTTCGTATTGTTTGAACCCTTTTGCCATTATGTGGCACTATGATATACTACCTAGGGGAAAAAGCATGCATTTAATGCTGATTTTGAAGCAGTACAAGTTAAAGAGCAGTAATTAGAACTGGAACAGTCCTACCTTCCCCCCCTTTACTTTAGCCTGGTAACAAAATAATCCATCGCACAAAAAATAGACCAATGGAACTATTAATAATTTATCAAATTATTCACCTCTTGCTCATAATTTCACTTCCACTTCTTTTTTAAGAAAGTGGCAAAGAAATATTCTAAGAAAAGTGAAAATGAACTAAATTAAAGCAGAAATACCCAGGCTAGTCACTTAGACTCTTGGAGTAAGAAATCAGGTAACATTACAAAAGATATTAACGTCTTTAACTAATAAAATCCTGTCTTCAATAGGAAACTGCTGACTGAAGGTATAAAGGAAGGGCATCCCCTCTGCCTGTTCATCCTGAGATTTCTAAGAAGCAGCTCTTAAGCCCTTCCCAGACATGCTCAGTGTGCCCAGGCTCCTCAGGAGCCCTGCTGATTCTGCTGAGCCAGGAGCAGCCTGGACAGATCCGAGAACTCCAGGTGCTTAAGGAACTTTACTTAGAAAAACTTAGGCAGTTTTACATTTTGAAGCCTGTCACTGCTGGACGAGGGGAGTTAACTCTCACTTCAGCTGTCTAAGATTCAAGTGTCCATTCTTCCAAGACAAAACAGAGCAGCAGGAATTCTTTCCAACCCCACTCCATGAGTCACTGCTGGGATACCTCCAGCCTGGGACAGTAAAATCGTCAGGCTGCCTGCAATTCACTCCAAGAGATTAATCTGCAGGATGCTGCTCACACAGGGACCAGCTGTGGGCACCTCCTCGGGTCTGTGGTCATTGATAACACAAGTTCAAATTCCTTCTGTGCTGGCCCAGAGCTCCTGCCTGACCACAGCCTTGCACCCAAACTGTCCACACACACGTTTGCACTCAGGGAAGGAAGTAACAGAACTGCAGGGATGGGTCCAAGTTTCCTTCAGCACCTTCAGTATTTGGTTCAGTCACTTTGTCCTGATTTTGTGGCCCATCATAGATGTTCCATCTTAATTCCCCTTTATGTATTATGCTGACAGAGAAAATGCAAAATTTCATTGCTACCACTTCTTCCACTAACCATCTGTATTTACCAGCTACTGTAATTGTCTTTTGATAAATAGTACAATCCCTCCCCTATGTTTTCACCTTGGTTCTTTCTGTTCAAATTTATTGCCTCGCTATTAATATTCCAGCCATGTGATTTATCCCAGCATGTTCCCGGAATACTTGCCTTCTCTATATAAATATTTGAATGATCTTAATTTCAACTAATTAGTACTGGGACATTTGATTTCCCTCTTGAAGGATTCTCATTTGCTACTAACCAGTTCCTTTCCAGTATAAGGGACACCTATTTTGAGGGGAGGGAATAGTCACTGAATGAACCAAACCATTTTTTCTATACTGTTCTACCCTTCTTCATATTGTTCATGTCAATCTGATGCCAAAGTAACTCTCCTAGGTCAGAAATCCCAAAAACATCTAGTGACAATACAGCATTCCTATGGCACCTATCAACATGCTTCCAGCCTTGCAGAAACACAGCCCTTATTTGACATTACATCACAAATTGGGACAAGTCACTAAGTTCAGATTTGTGCAAGATCTGGGAAATACAACAGAAGTTTGATAGCCCTGAGATCTGTCACTCTCAGGGAAATCACTTTCCTTGTCAGCTTTATCTATAAAGGAAGTTTAGGCCCCAAACAAGTATTTGGGATTTTTTCCCAGTGCAAATCCAGCCATCCATAATTTTCCCTGAAAAACATTTAGCAAGTTTGGCCAAAATACATTGGCTTTGTGCACCATGTCTTTTTAAAAAGAGAAGGATCAACATCTTCCAGAAGAACCATTTCTGGAGGAAAAACATGTTTCTAGTCAACATACTAATTTATTGTTGAGAAACAATTTTGATGGAGCAGTTTCAACCAACCATACTTACGAATTGTTCTGCTAGAAAGAAATCATTTCAGAAGCATTTCAGCCATGCAGATTTCTTCACTCTCCAGAGAAACCACACCACTCATTTTCACTGATTCACCTACTGCTAACATTAATCGGTCATTCGCTCAGTCTGAGCATTGTTTTAGTGAGTGAAGATACTCCTAAAGAGTATATATTAAGAAACAAAGCAAAAGGATTCCTTACAAATTCTAGCAAATGCCTCTGAAATACTTATTAATAAATCTAACTGAATCTAACCAAAAAGCAAGATTTTTCCCAAAACAGAATCAAGAAATATGAGAATTTTTGAAAATTAAGACTTACCAAGATCTTCAGATTCAATTCTCTCTTCAAATAAAACAAATACTGTTTTTCTGTTTCCTGTTTCACAGCTGCAATTCAGATAATAGGACATCTTAGTCATTTCTATCTTCACTAAAAACAAATACCCATTTAAAATAGACCGGGAGATTTTCCAGTTTCAGAATCATCATTTGTATATTTGTATTGAAATAATGCCTAGAAGGCCCAGCTGAGACTGAGGTCTATTGAGTTAGTGAGACAGTGAAGAAAGTGACCTCCCTAATTACAAAATTCAATATAGCAGTTTCGTGAAACAAGTACAAAAATATGGATTTCCACCCCAAAATCCTAACAGGTTGGATAATATTTTAAAAAATCATCTCTGCAGTCCTTATCTATTACTCGTAGGCACTCTTTTCAAATAGTATTTATTCTTTACATTTACAAACAATTTATCTGAAAAATTTTATCCTTGAATAACAGGAGTCTTAAGCTAATTCCCTTCTCACCGCCTACTCCATCTCCTCGAGAGATGCCGTGCATTTGCAACTTAGCCTTTTTTTTTTTTTTTCCCCTTAATCATGCTTGCTGGGAGCCATAGAGCTGAAAGGGAGAAAACCGTAAATAATTGCATCTTCAGAGATGAGTTTAAGCTTTAAGCAGTGGCAGAAATACTGAATTCATATGCTCCACCACGCTTCATCAGAGAAGGCCTTACAAATTAGGGTAAGGAAAATTTACTACTATCCAGGACCCTATATTTTAAGAGGTTTTTCATCAGTCACAGAAATGATAGAATTTCTGTAGCTGCCGTTTCAGTATATAAGTAACACAGAAGGAAAAGCACAGCAGATTACTGGGATCTTATCCAATATGGAATATCTGCAGCCTCAAGTCAAACAAGCTCAGAAGGTTCATGGAATTTGACTCAGTGAGAACTGCCAACTCAGGGGGAAGGTCACAATCACAGTGCCTGAAGGATAAACGAAAACAATTCTCAGGCTGTTGGGAAATGGGAAACTTTTGGGAATGTGCATTTTCTACCTTACAAAAAGAGAGTTATGTTAAGATTGTGAATTTTGCATTTCCTTTAGCTCCAGTCTCCAAGCCTGCCAATTGATGTGGCACTGCACATGGAAGCTCTACCTAATCCTTCACTCATTCACATGAGGAAATGAGGGCAGCAATTCTTTAGGAACATTTAGAAGCAAGCCACTTGCAACATTTGTCACAAAGAAAAAATTGAGACAAGGACTAAGAATAGAATAATTTCTATTCACCTTTATTGTGCAGAAATTTAATCCCATCCCTGCCTTCTATTTAATCCCTGAACAGAATTTACTTGAGTGTGAGCTGGCACTCCTAGAGTGAACTATAAATTGTGTCACACTATCATCAAAGAAAATAGCATGGAAAATCTCTAGTAAGCCCAGGGCTATTATTGAAACACATGCAGTAAAACAACCAACTGTTTCTGGCTGTTCTTCAGCTTATTCTTCAAATGACATGTCGGGGTCTAGCCTAATATGAAGAGCTTTAACTTGGGTAAGCCTGCTCTGTGTTACACAGAAAGAATTGTTGCAGCTTCAGAAAGTCCAGTTTAGTGGAAATAATAGAGCAAGCTCACAGAAATGGAAATTTAAGGAAACACATTCAGAAAGCATAATAAGAAATAATTTTCACCTGAAAATTCAAAGCTGCAGAAAGCTGGCTTGGTGCAGTAAGTGCAAACCACACATTAGGCATTTCAGTGCCCCAAGGCAACAAAGGGAAAATCTTGATGTTTCTAATGACCTTCTTCATTTCACAAATGTAATAAAATCACTTTCAAACGGATATCTAATGTTTAGCAAATTTATAACTGGTTTTTGCTCCACTTTCAACCAATGGTTGACAAGTAGACTGCAGCGCTCAGTCCATGACCTGAAAGCTTGTTAGCAGCCTTCCTTGTTCTTTGGTCCTTTGTATTGATTTCAGAGTATCACAGGGAGTATCTTATGATTGTTCCTGTCCTTTATAGACATATAAATCAAGAGTAAATTCACTGAACTAAGAGCTGTGACCCTCATGTGAAATGGATGTTAATACAATCAGGATCACCTACAGACAACGTGGTTTTGAATCATTTCAGCCTGCTGTGCTTACAGCATCCCTGCCTCTAACTTGTAGTTTTGGGCAATTATTTAAGGTGCATTTCTTTTTCTGTCAGACAGCAAAGAATCCCTAAACACAGAAGCAGATGGAAAACATTAAGTATATCTAATAAATGTGATGCCCTACAGTTTATTTCCTCGGGCACCAGAGGGCAGTTTGGGGGTTTTGGGCTACTTGAGTTTCAGAATAGTTAACCAACTGCAGTGGAGTATTTTATCGATCTGTTTTTACGCTCACAGTAATGATGTGATACTACATAAGGGCTACTGTATCAATGATCAAAGTGCAGGTGCTTTGCATTCCCTGACAACTTTTTCCGCCTGAAATAACTTCTGAATTCTGTCTTCTTTAGGCACTGCTGTACACGAATTACTGAACTTCAAAAGTGGTCCGTGTATCTTGTCTGTGTCAAAGATGAATGCTTTAAAAGCAGAAACAACTCTATTTTCTGATCTGTGTTCGTGAGTGCAAGGCCTTTCATTTCTCCAAAGCATTTGTGGAAGCAGCATGATGGACCTGCAGCACTCCCTGCAGCTTTCTCCAGCTCAAAGGCATGTTGTGGTTGAGTGGACAGAGCCCTCAGCCACCAGAAATAGCTGTGCCTTTCAATTTGCATATTTGCTTCCAGCATCCCTGTTTGCAAATGTTGAGGATTGTGGGCACTCGGTTCTGCCAGGGCAATGCCTGAGTACAAACAGGATCAAACTCTTCCAGGAAACAATAGGTAAAATGACATCTGCCTCCTAATTACAACTGATGCAATTCGTGATAGAACATGTCTACTTAATGTTTTACAGCTTAATAAAACTGTGCAAAATACCCATCTTCATTAGGTGGCATATTACAAAAGGATTTCAATAGGACTAATTGACAAATAGTCTTTCTACACTGAGCTTTGGGCACATTCTGTAGAGACTGAGAACATAATTTCCGTTCTAGAGAGTTCAGAATCACACTGGTCTTGTCTAAATATGGTCAATTCTCATTGCTGGTCAGACTGAAGACACCAATATAGGCCTATGCATCCATCAGACTCTCTCAGCTTGTAAGATTCCAGCTTCTGGCCCTCTCTGGAAACATTCCATTCACTACAGAACAGAATTAAGTTGTTTTTCTTTTTTAAATCAAACCTACACAGGCTCGTAATCCATCAGGCAACTTCACGGCGTATACACATCTGCATAATCCTCCTGAAGTTGCATAACTCTCCAGCTGTCCTCATAAAAGGGATTTCATTCTGTGCCTGGCAGGTTTTGCAAGAAGTACATGTTTGGTACAATATGCATGTACTGATGTGCGTGATTCTGGGGGAGATTCTTAAAACTAATCAGTTTTTAATCTCTGTACCTTCCTTTTGTAAAACCTGCCTTCCCTGAGGCTGTGTACACACAAATACAGATGCACAAACTAAGGAGCAGACATCAACTCCTTTGGTTCTAAAAGTGACTGCAGTTAAATATTTTAACAAGAGCCAAATATTCTTCTGAATTGTATCATCCCTTAGAAATATGAGTGAAATATTCTATAGAAATGTCATACTTACTATGTCAACTGGCAGTAGTTAATAATTTATCATGATGGTAATCATGGGGTTTCTCATATAGAAACAGAGTACTAAAGTGTATGTAGGAGCTCTCAAGAAGACATAGCTCTGACTGTAAATTATGCTGATTATGAAATTAGTTATAACAAGAGCAAAAGGGGAAATGCAGCTGGAGCACAATTGGTAAACAAATCTAGAAAAATCCTTGTCCACATGGAAAAGGAATCTCTTCCTAGAAAGTTTCAAGTATCACCTCCATCACTCCTACGCCCCTTCATTCTAAGCAATTATTCAAACATTATTTGCTACTGGATATATATCAAAAATATGGGTGATTTTGGTTTTGAGGAACAAGGGAAAAACAATTAGGTTTTTAGTGTCTTCAAGAAATTTACTGTACTCTTCCTCCACCTGGCCTTGTACTTTAACTACATGTTTGCCATGTTCCATGGGAGAAGAAAGAAAAGCAAATGTTTTTATGACCAGACTAAGCATTTCTAAAATGTGGTCTTTTCCAAGGTTATTTAAGTTTCTAAGACAAAGAGTTGTTTTATTCTTTTCTGAGTTTCTTTAGAAATTTCCCTATTCCAACGTTACCCCTTTCTTGCTTGCTGATGGTGTTCCATCTGGCTTCAGTCTTTAATTGCAATTTTAGCTCAATCATTGCTATGATATCATACAAACCTGAAGAGTCTCATGAAGCTGACACTCTCCTATATTTAACTGAATATTGCGAGCAGGAGAGCAAAAGGGAAATAATCTTCAAAACAGAATTTCAGTCTTATGGAAATGAAAGAGTAGGCAATATTTGGAAAGTTCTTAAAACTTCTGCCCTCAAACTGAAGGGAGGAGTGAAGGACAACCTGAGCTACTGGTGACAAGTGTTACTACACAAACTGATATTCCCATTACTCTGATTTTTTCTAAACCAAATGGTTCTCAGAGCTCTCTGAGGCTATTAAATAACTAGATTTGAATTTTGCAGTTCAGCCTCTTACAACTTTAATGTCATTATGACAATATCAGTACAAGAGAGGATTAATGTGCAGATTCCCTAAAGAAAATGTGCCATTGGTGACTGCAGTGGATTAAGAGTCGTGATTATAAGTAATTATTTAATGCGAAGCAGATTCAAACAAGGCTAGAACATATTGTGGTAAATCCTATTAAATACAGTAAATTACTCACTCTTTCGTAAATATCTTACTATTTACATACACAAGACAGGACAAAGATGGCAAGAAAATGACTGGCAGGGAGTAAGGGTATAACTTGCCTAAAATCATACAGCAGGTCAGCTAAAAACATCAAGAATAAACATGTCTCGATGGACCATGTAATCATTACTTCAGAACATAATCTAACATCACCATAATGAATCTGCATTACACTTGGATAAACATTTGTTCACTGTTACAAGGTTTGGTAATTTGATACATCGGAACAGTGAAAGAACATGCAATTTGTGTTAAACATCTGCATTCAATCCTTTCTTAGGTATTACATCATATTAGATATTGATCAAACAGTATGTTAAATAACGAAAGAAATTAAAAGGGAAAACATACACAAAAGCGGAAGAAAAAAAATTGATCCTTGTTTCAAGGTCAACCACGTGCGTGTCTTCACTGTAATAGGGCTAATTATGGAAGAAAATCGTTGGTCCCTGCTGTTATAATCATTAAATGCTGCTTAAACAAAATGCTACTTATGTCATGATGAAAAGAAACTGTTTTGCTTAGTTTTATATTTCAATTATCTCAAAATGGCTAAATATTCCGCGTTACGTGCCAATGCTCCTGCATATTACATGGTGTTTCTCTTTGAAACAGAAGAGGAGCTGAGCACCAAGGCCCTGCACTCAGAACCTCAGGATCTCACATCTGCTGAGTTCAGTTTCCAAGGCAAAGGTTCTCCTCAGCCCCATCCCCACCTCATTCAACAGGCTTCTGAATCCACAGCTTCAGTCTTCTTCCTAGGAACTCTCTCTAGCTGTGCAGTGATTAATATCTTTCCATTCCTGACATGACATTTTAAATTGTTTGAACTGAGGGACAAGAGAGATTGTTATTGTAACCAATCTGCAGATATTGAGACCTCTCACATCCACCCCGTGTGGCTGCCTGGAACATCCTGGCAACAGCTGTAATAAGAGGCTGGATAATACCAATGGAAAAAAAAAAAAGCCCTGCATATTTATTTTAAAAATGAGGCATCAAGGGAAATTAAAATTGAGCTGAAAGTTCAGCAATCAATTTGGGTTTGAATACAAGATTGTTTGGAGGCTCATCCACTTTTTACTCTGCAAGCTGATCTTACATCTGCCCATTTTCTCTCTGAGCACAGTTACAGCTATGGAGACAAAGATACAGCTCACTGTGAGCAGCAGCCCAGGGTGTGCACTGCTCTCCAAAAGAACTGGAAGAAAATGTTGTGTTTTTTTTTTAAATTAAGACAGAGGAGCAGACATTTCCGACTGAGACACAGCAGATGGCTGCCAGAAAATGGTAAAGAATTCAGGAAGATGAAGGGCGAGGCAGCCTGTGGGCTTTGGAAAAGAGACAAGAACCCACGAGCAGCTAAAGTGCTCTGTATGTGTGGAACAGAAAGGCTTTGAGTGGTAAAAGTGTGCAGGACTCTGTCTCCATGCCCTTCGGTCCTGCTGCAGTCAGCTTCCCCCTGCAAATTCAGCCCCAAACCCAAGCACTGCATGGCAGCAATAATTCAGCATTCCATGTATGACGAGGAAATGTGTCTATAAGTGCCCTGCTCTGGCCTCTTTGGCCTCTTTTCAATACAACTGTAACTGGAGCTGTATTTCCTGGGAAAGGTGGCCTTATTCTGGTACAGCAGTTCTGCAAATACTTTTCTGAATATTGCAAACAGTTAGCATTGGAAGGGTTCAGACAATTCCACAGGAAACCCATCTAGCTGTGGAGCTTAAGAAACATTTTATTAGCAGAACTAACAGCCTTTACAATAATAACAGGCAAAGTCAGTACTTCCATTCATTTATGTCGGGAGGTGTTGATACAGATGCTTTCTTTTGCAATATATGTTATTGTAATGATCACATTTCAGGAGGGTGGGAGAGGAATTTCTTCTGTAACTATATAAAAAATTCTTGAGCTATCCCTAATACAAGCCTTTTTAGCTTCTTATTCTGAACTGTTCTGCATCTGTTTATGCAAAGCCTCAAAAGAAAATGTAATCAGATGGAGTAGCACAGGATGGCATGTAACAGTTCAAAAGTACATTATTTGCTCATGGCTGGGGTTAAGTGTGTTATCATTAGAACATGTCCCGGTTCTGGGGACTTTTTTGGCCCTGGTTTCTAATGGTGCAGAGCACCTACACAGGGAGGTCGATTTTCAACATCGCTCAGCTCCTGTTTCACAGTCTCAGGAGAAAAGTCACTTTCCCTGAGAGTCCAGCACTCCAATGTTCTCAGCCCTCTCCAAGGCAATGGCAAACTGCTTTGTAACCCAATTACATCTCAGCAAAATACAACAAATCCAGGCTTTGCTGTCTGACCACAGCCCCCAAAACAACCCCTTCCAGTAAAAATACCCATTCAAAGGATTTGATTGTATGAAAAGCCATTTCCTCCCTAATCCTTTTGAATATCTGAGGTGATTACCTCCAAATTAAGCAGAAATGCTATGAATGCAAAATACAAAATTCAACAGCTCTGTGAGCTGTTTATTAAACAAGTCCCAAACTTATACCAAATGCAAAGAATAGGTATTGGAGCAGGGGGAATTCTCCACTTATGAAAATAAAAAGATGTGAGGTTTCATAGTCTTCTTCAAGGACTGCAAGGCCACATCAATATCTATTATTCCATGTAAGATAAGTTTGTAGATCTCTTTCAGACACACACACAAATGAAAACACCTTCTGTACATTTTACTGAGGGTAATTTAGTAGCTGAAACTCTATCCTATGGTCAGTCAGCTCTTTGAGGGCAGTGTATGAGAGCACTGATCCTCTTCAGGATGCATGGCCTTGCATGAGACAGGTTAAAGGTAACTCAGCAGAGCATCTGCTTTTACATATCGACTAGAGAAAGTTCTCCTATAGCTCAAGCTCACACAAACATGGATGGAGAATAAAAAAAGGTGCTGTCACCAGCAATTGCTAGCAGTGGCATTCAGGTGAATACTGATTCTTCAGTCTCTGTATTTGCCCTACCGCAATATCAGCAGAAAAAAAAAAAGTTCGTAGAGTCGCTACATAGTTAGAAGCTATTGTAAAAATTATGATACTGGGAAGGTTGCTAGATATCCTCTAATACAGAGCATCCCACATTATAATCCCAAATCCTTAGTAAAAGCAAACAGAATATTAATTTCCCCATATTTTCTCATCTGCAAGTGGCTGTTCAGGGCCACAAACAGCAGGAAAAAACTGTTCAGCAAGCCTGAGTTCCTGTAGGCTGGGGAAACAACAGCTGGGGACACACAGCCCTCACCAGCCCTAGAATAACATGGAGAAAACTTCCACAAAGACCCTCTGGCCCTATCTCTTGCTATTGTAGGAACAGTCTGGAGCTGCACTCCTGTTTTATTGTCATCCTGATTAACTCTATAGACCAATCAAAGTAATTTGTTCCAACTGTTTTTTTTCCAAAACAACTCACATTCTCTGCCACACCTCTGACAAAAAGCTAAATTGTTAACAAATGGTGGAGGCTCAGTCACAATGAAAACAACAACCGTGAGGTGGAAATAACAATAACATAAACACAGCCCCATCCAGTTCTTGCTGGGGTAAATTATTCCTGCAGAGACATGGAATTGTAACCCAATTCCATGCAGTGGAATTTATTTGTATGTATGCAAATGAGTATGCAGTGGCTTTATTATCTGGCTCAGTGATCTCTCGCTAAGTATTACTGCTGGTATTTATTAGCAACAATGCTGGTTGCTGTCAGCCTGAGTGGGGTAGTAATTTTCCTGAGGAGTTCTACCTTAAAAGCACAAGTTTTCCTGTTCAGTAGAAAGCCTGGATGGCACACAGTAATTGCTTATCTCGTTCACAACATATGGTTGCTGGTGAGCACTTCCCAACAGCTGGCATGATCAACTTGTGGCAAAAGATTTTAAATCAGCCCTGCCCGTGTTTCATATACTTGTGTGCTCTTACTTCTCAAAAGATGCCATTTGCATCATCCACGCTGAGGCACAGCCAAGCATCAAACAAAAAAAGGCTGGGAATAAACACACTGACAATATGAGATTAGCTGCCATTTTGTTCACCTACAGAACAGATGTTCAGCTTCCTAGTCACCTAAAATCATCCTCCAGGAGTGCATGATTTGTATCTCGCTGCCTGTGTCTAAAACATTTTCTATGGACAGTGGAATCATGAACAGATTCAAATAGCTCACAACACACAGGACAGCAATTGTTTCTTTTGTGTTACTATGCATAGTAAAGGAATTGTTGAAAAGTATATTGAGTTGCTGACGTTTTTAATGACAAGGGACAAAAATAAATGTCAAGAACAAAGTATATAGTAATAGTGAGAAAGAAAAATCTGAAGTAAATGCTCTTGATGCAGAAATATACACTGAAAATATCAGCTATAAAAGAATTTTCAAAGTGCAATATCTTGTGAGGCTAAGGTGTCCTGGAAAATGTTATCTTTCAATTCACTGAATTTTTGTTCTGAGTTACACAATGACCATGGCAGCTGAACTTTTCTACTGTCCATAGACAATTTTGAAGTACAGGGAATTATTAAATATACTATATTATAGAACTGTCTATTCTGCTCAGTTTTATGAAACAATTTAAAAATATAGTCTAACTTAAATATGAGAAATTGGAATTAATTTATGCTAATTTTAATCTGAGATCAAATACAACTGTAATCTCTTTTGACCATTTCACATACAAGTAATACCTTACAATCAAAGCCAAACAAAGACATGCCATTTTAAACGTGTGAGAGTACCTTCTACCTTCTGTCTCAAAACCCTACACTTCCCTCACATTTTCACTTGAGCACTTACCATCCTTTATCCCCTCCAGCTGCTAGAAACAGTCACTTCTAGGTAATAAGCATACAAGCAGCACAAACACCTACGGTATAAGAAATTAGAGATAAAATGTTCTCGTTTTCCTTCAAGCCTGTCCTGATGCTGATCCGTATTTGATCCATGAGAAATATTGTGTCTCCTCTGGCTTCCTGCACTTGAGTTTGGTCAGTTCCTGTCCCTCAGCCTTCTTCCCTTTGGATTGTCCCCATTACCTTTCACCTGAACGCTAATTCTGCCATTTACTGGGCTGAGAATAGGATTAGATCCTGGAAGGCTATGATCACCTTACATTTGTTGAGTAAGGGCTTCGAGACTGCCCAGTTGGTGCTATTCATGATCTGCAGAATTATCTACATGATCTGCTATGCATGATCTACAGAATCACTGTCCTGCCTTTAAACCCTTTTTTGTTGGTTGTGTCTAAATTCCTTTCACATTTCTGCTATTGAGCTGGCCAGAACTGAATTTATCAATTCCTCCACATTTATCAGCCTGCAGTTCTCAAGCTTGAATCTCATTTTACTTCCTGCATATATTCCTGAGCTCTTTAGATCCCTTTTTATTATTTCTCCTTGCTCACTTTCATTTGCAACACCTGCCAGTTTAGAGTATGATTGCGCTATTAGAAAGCAGGGCAGCTGCAGAGCAATGCCCCAGGGAAGCTCCAAGCAATATTGGTCTTAAACTTTTGGGAATTTACCCATGACAGAGAGGAAACATCAGGAATAGGTGCCTAAAACAAGCTGCCTGCAGATGCAGGGCACACAGTGTTGCTTCAGAACAGCAGAGTCTGTAGCCATCATTTTATCTGAAGCAGCTGCTGCTGGCTGAGTATGATTTTACCTGGGCATGAGGGATCCAAAGCCTCTTCATGATCCACAGAACACATCTTCCAGGCATGGGCATATGCCCATGCCATAGTTGTGCTTCTGCATCCTCCCACTGATTCCTCTGTGGGGAGCACTGAAGTACAAGACAGTTCCTTGAAGCTGTAATTCAAGCATAACTGGTTTGTTGGGGGCAGGGTTTTGGCTTTGTAGACATTAAAATATATATTTTGAGATACTTAGGACTTCAAAAAATGGAACAGCCTGTTAGTCTGGTACTGATATTATGAATATTATGAATTCTAGTATTATTTAACTCTGAAATGGAAGCACAGGGATTAAAAATTTGGGAGATTTTGCTCACACCGAGTACAAATATTCCTTTTACTTCATGAAGTTTTACTAGAGCCTGATGTTCGGTTCTTCCATGACATTTTCCATAGAATTACCTATTCCCCTCATGTCTTATTATTTCCCAAGGCAGTTCCCAGGGTGATTATAATACTGACAGCTACCTCCAGGGAGCACTGGGTTTCGACACATGGGACTAACTGGGTATTTTATCTAACCAGCTGCGAGCACAGCCCACCTGAGCAGGGACGTTTCTTACCCTTGAGGAAAGTCAGTTTAAAACAGGGACATTAGGTCTCTCTGAAGAGAGGTGGCTTTTCAGTGAATCCACAATACTGCCTTGAGCAAATGTCTCCCAAAAAATTGACATTCATCTGTTTTATTCGGAGTATGGTAAGTTAGGGGGTTTTTGCTACTATTCTGTGTCTTACTAATTGCACAGAAATATGAGTTACTCAACCAGTTTTCTAATTGATTGTAATTCTTCTGTCATCTTCTCATTGTAAAACCTTAGGTTTCTAGAAAGCAAATTTCAGTGTAGGAATTTGCTGGGCGTAATTCCTGTTAGAAGCTTTTTTTGGAAACATGTATTTGTGAGGGACAAGCCTGTGCCCTGCCCTCCTTCTGCTCTGCAATGAGCACTCAGGGCCTCTTCCTTGTTCTTCACACTGGCTGCAATTACGGGCTAAGTAAACTGTCAAAGATGTCAATACATTGACAACAATAAGCTTAAAATCAGTCCATTAAAGAACTAAGGATATGTGTAAAAGGCCCCTTTCAATGACAAACTAGAGGAAAATTATATCATTCACTTGACAGAGTCCTCATTCACAAACAGAGCATTTAAGGACTAGCTTTGAAAAGCTCTAATTGTTCATGTCTTTCTTGTCTCACAGTTTGAATAACAGCTTTATAAATAAGTTATCTGACTGATCACTTTCCTGAATCACCGACACTAACTGGAGTACAGTACATAGTAGAGCACAAAATACATATATATTGTCCATAATGTACATATACTGTACATAAAGGCGGTGAACAGAGCTCAACTCCTAA
Organism: Acanthornis magna; assembly: GCA_036785705.1. Taxonomy (NCBI): domain Eukaryota; kingdom Metazoa; phylum Chordata; class Aves; order Passeriformes; family Acanthizidae; genus Acanthornis; species Acanthornis magna. The sequence continues at coordinate 5,032,766 of JAWUZG010000092.1, forward strand.
AATGATCCATCTGTAATAAACATAAATACTTATATATTAGAAGAAATACACTTGTAGTATTAAATGGGGATTCCCTGAGGTTTTCCCCACCTTTTCTATTCATTAATTATAGTAATTACATTTACTTTGAAACTAATTTTTCTTTAATTGGTATTACGCATAGTATAAAAGAACAGTTACTTAATAAACAAGGCCCTTACATTTAATTGAATTTTAGACTGACTTCACAAAGTGCCATTTACTTCTTAAAAACTATTCACTATTTTCTGTTTGAATAGTGAGTGTGGCAGATAAGGCAGCTCCTCAAAACATGCTGAGTAAAAACCTATTTCACTTAAGGACTTTATCTCTTTTCCTTTCTGTCTCACTTTCCTTTAGAGGCAGACAAGACCTCCCTTATTTCTAATAGCTCTACATTTTAGGCAACTATTTAACATTAAGCTGTAGTAGTATGGACACCCAATATAGTCAGTGGAGCTTGGAGAAAGCAATTCAGAGCATCCTCACTACTTCACTTTCCTGATTATGTGCAGACTCAGAGGTCCTATTGCAGGCAGCTGAATTAAATATCTAAATTTGGATGGTATGAGTAGGTTTACTTTAGTGCCTTGCTTTCGCCATAAAGGAAGCAGAGGGAGACAGGGATTTTACTGTAGAATTGGGGTCTTCATAAAACCAGAAAAGCTCAGCAATCTGTGGCTGGGAAAGTATGGCTTAATTCAACGGACATATGATGTTGTTTAAGAGAGTAAGGAGACGTGATTTAAATTCCTGTTCTGCCACAGACTTCCCCTGTGACCTTTGGCAAGTTGCTCAGGGCAAGGTTTTTATGGGCATCTGGACATCCGACTCCAGGGGATTTTAAATAACTAACTTTGCAAATCTTGCCATTGAGCATTATTCTTTAATTTTCCATTTGCAAAGTGTAGACAGTGTTATTTCCTCTTTCATCTTCTACCTACAACAGCTTCCAGGTGGAATTCTCTGCTACAAGAATAATGTAAGGCTGAGAAACTATGCACCATGGTAAAAAATTCCACTGCTTACAAATATTCTGTAAAATATTAGGAATTTCTCTAACCCTTTTTTTTTTTTTTTTTTTTTTTTTACATTCTGGGGGCAATACTTCTGATTCCCTATAGTTGAATAATTTAAGTTTCTTCACAAGTGTTTTCTGTCTCCATCTGAAAAGGACAACAGCCATCACTAAAGCAGTCAGGTAAACTCATATACTAATTGTTTCAATTCCCAAAATAGAGTACAAATATTTGCAATTCAAATACCTCTCCATTTAAATTTAAAATTTAACTTTCAAGACCTGCCAGCTAACCTGAGCATGAGCCTCACACCAAGGTTCTCCCTTAGCTAGGCACCAGCACTACAGTCCCTCTCCCACTCCCTGTCCCATGTGTCCTTTATCTGCCAGCAACATTTCTGCCCAGCACCACGGGGCATGGAAAGGGACACAGCAGTGAACCTGGCACTGCAGCTCCCAGTGGAAGAATTTCTTTAAATGGTCTTGCTGGACGGTGCCAAAAGGTTGTACCACAGCATTACATCCCCTCAAGTGTCATGAAAATTTCTGATGTGCTTCCCTTGACATGGCTCAATGCTGGCCTGTTCCAGAAGCCAAAGCAAAGGAAACTCAGAGGTTTTCCATTAATTCTTGCCTATGCTGCTTCAATTCACTTTCTGCAGACATTTTGCCAATAGAACATAACACAAGCCAGATTTCCTCCTGCCATGCTCTCTAACGAGCAGATGACTTGTGGATATGTCATTCAACTGGATTTTCACCTGGAAGAAAGCATCACTCTGCCTACACTGAAGTGACTTGCTACTAGCTTTAATTGGCACATCCTTCCTTTTGCATCATTCTGTGCTCATAGGCATGTCTTGGCTGAATCTGATGGAATATATTTAACGTGTATTAGCATTTCCAACATGCTGGAAGGTTGCAATACATAAGCTGGGCATCACTCCAAATACATATGACCCCAAAAAGTTTCATGAATTTTGGACATTAACTTGTTTTTCAGTTATTCTTAGCGCATGGAAGGTTGGAATGAGAGTACCTACACCAGCTAAGCTGTAGTCAGAGTTGTGATGTGCCAAGGGATCACAGAAACTCTACATCACAAGCAAAGCTTGGAAACTAGAATGACTTCAAGCAAACGTATGTAAAATAACACTTTATTCACTAAGTTATTTGTCATCAACATTTGCACAAATTAAACTGCCCCTAGAAATGGTTTCTATGTATTTTAGCAAGTCACTGCATTATAGTGAGCAGTACCGTGCCCTTTGAAGAGTCCTATTGATTTTAGTACAGAGGAAGGTTGGCAGAATGAGGACTGAGCAACTTTGGATGGACAGCGATCTCTTTCTTAATTTATATTCAGTGGGTCAGGTTTAACAATTTTTTTAAAGAAGGTTTGGTATCCAAATGTAAATGTCCTCATTGCATTTAATCTGGACATTTCTCACAGTGATTTCCCACTGACTTCTTTCAGAAAATGTTGATCCCACTTAATCAACAGCAAAGGTTCATTGGTTTCCATGAGGCAGGGTTTTGCCCTTATTCTCTGGGTGTTATTACCTACTATAGTCATCTTTGGCATATTCCACTATTTCTCTGCCCCAGACTTCATTAATGAAATATTTCCTTCTAATAAAGCTCTGCAGTATAAAACACAGCATGTTTCCAGGGCACATTTTTCCTTTTCCATGTTTAACTTCTTGGCAGCACACTCCTCACTTTCATTTTTGTTTTAATCCCAAATCTATTGCTGCTATGATCCTTGCTTTATTATATAGCCAATTATACCTCCAATATTACCTAAAACTGTACCTAGAAGTACACTCTTTGTTATCTGATGCACACATTAATTCAGAAAACTATTTTAAACCATTTTCAGTGTCATATCTTTGATTTCCAGTATTAATTGCATAGTTCAGTGTAGAGCACTTATATACTACTACATTTTTACATGTTGGCATAAATACTGTCGCAGATCATCTGACTGTAGCCATGAGCTACAGCAGCCAGATTACCCCCTACTACCTCTCCATTCTCAGAAGACAAAAAAACAACAGCCTGCCTCCTTGACAGCACATGAAGGAAGTTGTGCTATATTTAAATTGCTCTAACATATTCCTTCCCATGTGAAGGTTCTTAGCTCTTTTTCTGTAATTTCCACCACTGAAAAAAGGAACTTTTCATTTCCCATTATGGGAGTACTAAAAAAAAAACAGGTTTCTGTAACATCCTAGGTCAGTTTGTCCCTTGGAAGACAAAAAGCTTTTTATCTTTGGAATGGATGTCTAAAATTAAAGTTCATACTTCCTACGGTTCCCTGCCGGTTTTATTCCAAATCAAGTAAGAAATTTATTGACTTCTAGGTTTAACACACTCCCTGTAGAGCCTACATTAGTTGGGGGCATGAGAGGAAAACTCGGCTGGCTCTAACCCAAAAATGTTATTTGTTGTTTTGTTGGGTTCTGCCATTGAGGAATATGGGTTAAAGGTTTCCTACGTGTCCAGCCTGTAGAGGATATAAATCCTACAACCTCATTCAGGGTGTTTTAGTCTTTTAGGCAAATTTATCTGATTTTTTCATTCCTGGAGGACCTGATTTAGTTCACACCAAGATGCCAGCCATCATGTACACATTTATTCTAAGCAAAAATTGTCATTTTTGTCTCCTACTATCTCCTTTTTAAAAATGTTTGCTCCATCAGCACGAACATGATGCACCAACACTATGCCCTTCTCTTGAAAACATAAATAGTTTCCAATATGCTTTCTGCCCCTCTTCTTTATCTTTCTATTATTTTTTTATTTATGTATTAGTAGCATCTGCAGACCTCTGGTATGATAGTCATGGCATGTTCTTGACAATCCTCTGATTAAAAACTGAGGTACTCCATCCCAAGTTAGCCTGTTCTTTTTGGGCTTGTTTGGGGTTTTGTGGTTCTTTTCTACCTCACAGTCCACTAAAAGGGTACATCTTTACCCAAAATAAGCAGAGAAAATATAAACCCACTATTTAGGTAGTTCTCTGGCTCTTGGAACATGTATAGTATTTTCTTCCCTAACATTCTGCCAGTAATGCAACATTTTACTTGAAATCACACCTCATTGTGCTTTGACCACACCATAACTTTCCAACAACGGCCAAGCACCTCCTTCCTCAAACAACCCATGCACAGACTGCTACAACAGGTACACGTTAATTAAAAAACAGGGACATCTTGTTCAAACTGAAAAGGAACACCACCATTTCCACATGCTGCTTCCACCTGCCATGTTTTGCTTCTGCCTCTCCCTCTCAGTTTCCCAGCAACAGCACGTTCTCTCCATCCCCCAGTCAATAACAGCACTGAGCCCAGCGAGGAATTGCTTCACATGCTTCAACCAAAAGTCTTGACAACAGAAGAGCTATTGAAGTGACAACTATCACTTACAAAACAACAACCACTTGCAGTAGATTCCATGTTCTAAAGCTTTGCTACCACAAATGACCTCCTGTCCTTGTGTGTGTGTGTGCTAAGCATATTTGACAGTTTAATACCATATAATTATACCAGGGATCAAGTTGATCCATGACTATTTTTACAGAAAGTATCACAGCAGAAACAGTCACATTCAGGTATAACTATATTTTGCCCCTGGATGAAAACTAAATAAATGAAATAACTTTTAGTCACATTTTCTAAATATCTCTTAGAATAGATTTTTACTGCCTGTTTTTCCAAGATGCAGTGTAACACAGCTGAGTTTTATATATTTTATGTTCTATTATATTCCTTTTCAACTAGGACACCTGGTTCTGCAGAGACTTTTCATTGCTTCAGTTCTGGGCAAATCAACATCTTTGAAATCTGAAGAACTGCTGCAAAATTCTACTTCCTTATTGACATCCCCAGCAATAGCAATGGAAAGTTACATGAAAATAAATAAATTTTCCATAAGAAAAATGTAAGGATTTAAATAGCTGGTTGAGAACTTAGCACCCAGAAGACTTAATCTGAAATGGCTAGTGAAATATTTCAGAGGAACGTGTAAAAATATTAAATTAGATTTTTCAGGTGTAGGACCTGGCTCCTATGGAAGAAAGAGCTTTAAGGACTGTAGTGGCTTTCAAAGCTACCTGAGCCTGTGGTTGATTTTGCCAGAGTTCTACGTTTGCAGTGGGCCTCTTAACTTCTCCGTGGAATTTGATAGGGATAAAATTCCTTACTAAAACTTATAAGAACTTTCAAAAACCTTACCTTACCTTAAGTGAAAACCTTAGCTTTTCACTTAAGGTTGTAAAATGGTTCCATAAGGAAAGAGATTAGAGGCAGAAAACTTTTCATTTAAGCCAACTATAATTCAGTCTGTATTTCTGTCAGTGGTGTATTTTAAGCAATATAAACATCCTCACAAAGACAGATCTAGTTAAGTGCTTTGTGATGGCCCCATGAAGCACTATGTTTTATTAAGGCCACATCCAAAGTTTAATGAAATTCAACTGAAAGACTGCTATTATTTGCTTGGTTTAGTGAGCAGTGACAGAATTCTTATGGAATTAGTCTTAACCTCATTTTTTCTTCTTAAACCCAATCAATTACCCAGTGAAGTTTCTGGGAATCTTGCCTACCATGGTCAGTGACTTTTACCTCCAGCCTCCAAAGCATGATGGGATCAGCAGAAGGGCTTCCTGATTTCTGTGGCACTTTCTCTCCTGGAGAGGACATGAATCACAATGGCAAATGTACTGGAAATGTTTACTTTCAGACCATGATTCTTTTCACTTCTTTTACTGATTTCATAAGGGATAAGAAGGAGTGCTGGAATCAGATCAATTCATCTGATTTAGATGATCTGCACAATGTGTTTTGTTAAACCAAATGAAAATTAACATTGCTTAGTTGTTCCTGGCCAGAGCAAGTCACAAACCTATAGCAGCTTTGATCTCTTTTAAAGAACTGTGTTTTGTCCCAACTCACTGCAATAATCAATATTTTTAGTTTAGTTTCTACTTGCTTTGCTTCAGATTTTATTCTGGTTTTACTGAGTCTCAGACAGGGGAGAGTTTTTAGTAAGTGAGAGTAGCTATTTGGCCGATATAAATTAAAGTGTCTATATTATGCCATTAAAAAGTCTTTATTATATTTGTGTAGAGTGACTGTGACTGATCATCTTATGTAAAACCTTAATCAGGTCTGAGTGTAAAATGAGATCAGACAGTTTTACTTTATCCCTTTTTATTCTTTTCTTTTTCTGACTTGTGTAGACCTGAGAGATGCAGAATACTGACTTGGCTGTTGCCTTTCATTTTATTGAAAGAACTCTGCAGGGATAAACAGACTCTTCAGGAGCTTTTTTTTAATTAAAAGTGAATAATAAAGTAGAATAATCTGATAATGATATGGACATAAATTCACACTCCTCTGAAATTTATATGAAGTTATATAACAGTGGAGTTTTAGGAAGTCCAGCATATTCTTCCATCTTTCTACTTTCAGTCTGTCTGAATCCTGCATCTCTACTCTCATTCCTTTTAACTACATTTTTTTCTTCTTTCTTTATTCTCCAGAGTTTTAGAACCTTTCTTCATTACAATTTTGAAAATACGTATGTTAGCAGTAGTTGGAGTGCAAGGAAAGATCACTCCTGTGCTGTGCAAACACAGAATAAAACCCAGTCTTGCCGCAGAAGGTTTTAGTGTCAAGCAAGTTGAGAAGAGAGAAAGAGGCACAAGGTGATCTCATGCAGGCAACTGAACAGCATAAAAAGTTGGATATATTTGTTAGAAGATGCTACTTGTTCTGTTAGGCTTTGTTTCATATTAAGGATAGATTACAAATAGCTGGCACTGAGAATTAGGTGATCATGCGAGGTAAAAGAAGGCAAAGAATGAACAGCATAGTCAAAGCTCACCAGCTGGATCTGGAGGCCCAGAAGATACATCAAAGCTGAAAAAATTTTTGAGAGACATAAAGGAGATAAGCTAGCATCTGTAATGGCGTAGCTTTGTTTTGTACATGAGATTTTTTTTTAAAAGCCAATATTAGGCATGTGAGAGAATGTTTTAAAAAGAGCATTGCCTACTACATCACATACTCTAACACAGGGAAGAAAGCTTTGTAAGATTCAGATATATCACTTCAAAACAGAGAAACCCTTCTGGTTTTTCCACACTAGAATAAAATCTTGTCTGCATGGCTGTATTAACCCAGGAGAACTGCAGATAAGCACATGTCAGACCCTAAGTATTGTCATGTTTCTCCTTTCTGCAGGCATTCTATTTTCAAATAAAGGATTTAAAGGATTATTCTGGAACAGAGTATTCCCACAGGAAAGCAGAGGCACACTGGCATCATTACAGAGGAATAATAACACCCTGTAAACATGACCTGTGTGTTACCCCACCTTATGCTAAGGCATTCAAAAGCCCTGTAGAAACTTTGAGGTGCTCAGCAGCCAAGCAATTATACTCTTGATTTCTGCAGTGCCCTATTCTTTGGGAAGGTCTCCCTTGCTGCAGTGAAGCACTGTACTCTCTGGAAACTCAGTGAAAAAAGGTTTTCTGTTTATAGCAGGAATTTTTGTCAGCTGACTGTGATTCTCAGGCTATGCAGAGCACAAGATGGGACAATAAAATGCAAACAAGAAAAAGCGAGAGAAGTTAGCTGAGATCTGCTTCAAAGATGCTCAAACTGGCTTCAGCAAAATTGTTACCTTAAACATTTATTTAATAGTAATTGGATTTTGCACAGCCAGCTTAAATGCACTAAGAATCCCATCTTTCAAATGGAACAAGACATGTCTGGGCTGTACTTCTGTTTAAATTTAGTTCTTGAGATTACCCCCTGCTGTTACATTGAATGTCTTAATTCTGACATCACTTACCATGTCCCACCAAACACAGCATCATATTGGAAACAGTAACAACGATGCTGCTGCATATCTTTCATTTTGAGCTGAATCACTGCAGGCTCACAGGAGTTACTCTGATTGACAGCCATGTGAGAAAAGAATTAAGTGTTTACACTTGTTGAAAGAGTGTTCAGTTCGTTCATGGACAGTTCTGGTCTTTAAAGTAAAGTTGTCATTTGGCAATTTGCTACTTCTGGTTCTCTTTTGTCATCCATAATTCTACCAAAGAAAAACACGCACACTGGAGAAAACTATCACAGGCAGGACAACCAGCCAAGTCATAAAACAAGACCTTTTATTCCTCCCTCAGTGCAGAAAGAACACTGTGTACTGACTGAATCCCATATCATAAAGCCCTAAATTCTTTAAATCTTCCCAAATAGAATTAAAAGTGACAAATTTATTATGTAACTTGGATGATATATCTGCCACTGTGGCTAGAGACTGGCCTATTTGAGTCCAAAGCAAAAATAACCACATACCACTCTGAGGAATTGTCAGTGCTCACTTTTCCTTTTAGAATAATCTTCATATAGTAAAATTTGCAAAAAATTATCACAGTCAACTGGAGAGCACACGCCGAGTACTGTCTGACTGACCATTTTGTATATTGGCAATTCTTCAAAACTATACAGAAACTGAACAACGAAGATGATTATTTGGGTGTGCTGAAACTGCAGACACCAAGATGAGCTTTCCACTGCAAACAAAAATAAAAGAAAATTGTGTCCACAGATGGAAAAAGTTAGAAGTAATTAGGGATTCTGTGAGGGAATTTGCACATATTAATCTGAATGAGGAGTTGAAAGAAAAGGATTAGTTGAGGTTGGAGCTTATTTTTTCCTGATCAGATAGTGAGGTCTTTTGGGTAAAAGACTAGTTTGTTACACATCCATGCATAATGGATGTTAGGATGTTAGGAAAGCTGCCGCAAATGCACTATGGTGAATGGCAAACTGCAGGACATGGAAAGACGTGCTAGGATAAAAAATTTAGTATTTTATTGAAGAATGTAATTCGCTCATTCATATGACAGTGCAATTGTTTTCTACATTCCTATTACACTGTCATTGCTGTGTAAGGATGTGGTTTCATAATCAGTTTAATCCAATCTAAAACTGCACTGTCACCAAAATGGGCTGTCCCACCTTCTGCCCTGGGCAGGCTGAAAAATAGATCAGTGGCAATTCACCATAGATCACCTCAGTCTGATCATGAAAATGCATCCAAGGTGAAACATTGCATCCACCAACAGAGCACTAAACACTAACTTGAGTGGGTCCTAGAACGCCCTGATAACTCATTGTATTGTGATCTGTATCATGTGTTTGGTCACTGGATATGTGTTTGGGTAGCTACAAACACAGAGGATGTCTGAGCCAGCTGTGGGCAGCTCAGTCACAGTTTACATCAACAACTCCCTCCTTAACCTGGTTTTCTCTATGAGCCAGCAGCCCTGATCCCTGGTGCTCTGAGGCTGATCCTGTCACAGACAATGCTTAATAACACTGAGCTAATTTTAGATTCTTGGGTACAGAGGTGGTTGAGGAAAATGATGCTGCTGTCTCACTTTCAGAAAAGAAGAATAGGAATGCCATGGACTCACCATAAATATGCACAGACTGGAGAAAGAACATCTTCTCCCACACTGTCCAGTTGTATGGTTGGGATGTTCCCAAGCTGCCATGTACTATTCGAATTTGTCCACCATGACTTTTGAACAGTAATTTGCTAATTCTTTTCCAACATGCTGTCCAGGGATTTAGTCATAAAATCTTCAGCAGTAGTTGGATATTGTAATACTTCATTCCCTACCCTGTATTTATTACACTAGGGATCAGCAGATAAACGGAAGTGCTGTTCTTTCCTCACTCTCCTGTATGGTGTACTTTGAAAGTACAGCTGCCTACCAGATGCAAGAAAATTAAGACATTTAATTTCCTTTCCCTGTGCATACCTGCCATTAATGTTAATGGCAGCTAAGTATGAAGATAGGAAGGGAGCTACTGTGAACAGATTGAATATAACAGCTCACCCATTTCAAATAAATCTGGTTGTTTCAAGAAGAAAGGCAGAAAAACCGTCACATCACATCGCACTTATCCTTCAGCATGAGACATACAAATTCATACTTGATTGACTTCAGACCCACAGTGGACATTATGTGCTGAACAGTGTTAACCCTTGAATGCATCCCATCCAAACTCAATAAAATTTTACAGCTATGCTATATAAAATACAGGTTTTGACTATATATATTTTAAACTGCACATCCTCTATCATTTCCTAGAAATTATTTTTTAAAAAAATATTTTCTCTGTTTTGTCAGTTGTTGGTTTTCGTCTGCTTGGATTACTAGAAGTTCTGTTCCCACAATACAGCAAATCAAGTTCCTTTCTCAGTTCCAACTGAAATTCTGAAGGGTGTGCAAAGTAAAACAAATTTTAAAATCTGTCTCAGAGTGCTTTTGACAAATTCAGTAGTTCTTCTAACCCATCAGTGACTTATTAACAATCAGTTATTATGATGTTTACAGTTAAGTAAAAGATGTTTCTAAATAACACACACTTGTCAAACAAGATATGTATGTCCATCTTATCTGATATGGGTTTTGAACAGTCAGAATTTCTTGGGGATCATTTACCATGACCTAGAGTCAAGTTAGTGACACAGAGGAACTACAGGATTAAAATTCCTATTACATATGCACTAAGAATCCAACTTATTGCTATGTTGAAATCTGCTATTCTTTCATTCAATGCACTGTATTGCTTTTTCATGGTTGATTGAGATATGAGACTGATTAATCTGCAGTTCTACAGAGACAGATTTTAAGGTTAATTGCGGAATTTCATTGTTTCTAGACTCTTTAACCCTCCAAGTGGTTATTGTCCTAAATTTGAACTGTTTCATTTCATATAAAAAGTATGTGCTCTCCACAAAATCTGATGTTCAAGGGATAAGCCACAAAATTTTTATCACAGATTAATCTTCTCTGTCTTTTAAATAGCACATATTCATGTTTGCAATATAGAAGACTTTCAAATTCAAGAACTCAGAAACTTAAGTCATGTTGCCTAAATAATCTCGAGTGACTGATTTGTGTCTCTGGGTGTTGTATAATTCAATGACTGCACACGCACTTTTCAAGTCACAACATTTCTTACTGATTTTTAAAGCTTTCTTTCAGAAGACACGTTCTGGGAAAATTCAAGTCCCACATTATAAAATCTTAACAGGAGATCCTAAACTATCACAAAATCAGGGATACATGTAGAAGTTCTTCTAGGATTTAGAGAACAAATACAGGAGACATTCTTAACACTGAGGTTGTGCTCCACCATTCTGCACAGCACTCCACAGCTGGCACAGGAATTCAGCTGGTCCAGGAGTGCACCAAGGGTTTAACTGGACTCCTGCATAGGCCACTGCACTTATCACATCAACTCTGTTTCCACCTCATTGTGATGGTGGCAGCTCCTGAAAACAGCTTTGGAAAAGTATAGATACCTTCCAAAAATTCATAGCCCGTCAAGGCTCTCATTAATTGCACTCTTAGCTGGGTGAGGTTTTTGTTTTCCAGGTTCTGAGCTCCCACAGAACAAGGCTTGTGCCACCACAGAGGCAGGACGCAAGCAGGCAGCTATTTCTGTGTAGCCTTTCGACTGCTGGTGCCCCTGTACCTCCACCTGTGCACGGCAATGCTTTCCTGTTTGCTCTTCCCAGGGCTCACTTTTAAGCTGGATCAGTACAGTCATACAGGAAATTTTAATAATCCTCCACAGTTAGTGTATAATTGCACCTCGAAGGTCAGGTCACTTAGAATACTTATATTAATCCTGTATATTAGTTTGTAGAGTTGAATCTTTGGCATTTTTTAATCTTTTTATTCTGCCACTGCTGAACACACGCATGGGTATCTCCAGAAAGACTGCAAAGAAGCCCAAATCGTTATGAAGTTCCAAATATACTACACAGTTATTAGCTTCAGATTGTTCATTGATTGTCATTTCCGAACACAGATGAAATGTGTTGTTATTATATTATTAGATGTTTGTGCCTTGTTAAACATAATCACTCCTAATTTGCAGAGATGTGAATACACAAATCTGGAGTGTATCTCTGCATTTGTCACATCTACAAAACACTATGAACCAAATTTTTAATTAAACTGAGTTATTATTCTCCATATCACTATGCATCACATAGGATTTTAAAGGCAGAGTATAAACAGTTTATTCCAGCAAGTACTTCTGAAGTCCACCCTATATTTAGATGAGAAAGCAGGAAATATTACATATGAACCGATGGAAACAGCACCACAGAAATACACCTATTACCTTCTAATATTTCTATATCCTCTTACCTTTTATTTATGTCTAATACTTACATATGCTATATAAAAAGACGGAAACATTCAGGCAAAAAAAAAATAGTAAATTATAAAGAAGTGCATTGCAACAACTGAGCAACAGTAAATATTTATATCTTCTTTTACTGACTGTACAAGAGCACTCCATGTAATTGCTTACATTAAAGTCAAAACTCCACTAAAATTTCCTGACAACCTCTTGTAATTTTTTTACAGGCTTATGAAACAGTAGTTGGATTTTTTTTTATATTGGGGAATTGTCACAAAGTGTTTATTTGTTAAATTAAGTCTTCCAGTAGCTCTCAGGAAAAAATATATCTGGGAGAGTTAATTATTATATCAAATAATTTTAATTCTATCCCCAAATGATCCAGTTAGTGTAGATTAGAAAACTCAGAGACAATCACTCCAGTTTAATATGCTTATATTAAGCACAAGGAAGGCCCATATAGCGCTGCTTGTGCTTTCTTAACTTAAACCTCAGTTTATAACATTAGCCTGAAGTTTGCAGTTTTGACAAAAAGAAATACTCTAACTACCAGGACAGAATAATAAAATACATTTTTTCATTATCTCTCTGCCCGCTTTTAATCTACTCTCTGCCATTATACAAATTAAAATATTATACTTTCTGACTTCACCAAGGAATACATCTGGCAAGTTACAACATCTGTTACCTTCTTTTGCTGATTTGGTAAGTCTCTGCTTTTTGTTATCACCATTAACGTGCAACATTGTTATTGTTCCTACAGAAAAAAAAACACTATGGAAATTTAGCTATTTTCATGACAATCCTCCAGTCCACTGATTACCAGTTCCTAATGTATCTAAATTATTTATTTATATTTAAAATAGCAGCCTTAAATATTAGTACAAGCATTTGATTTGTTATCAATGGTATATCTACCCAGTGACGTGTACAGGAACAGTCTGTTCTTTGAAATCCATTTTTAAATTAAGGCTCAAATCACAGATTTTTTTCATAAAATTTTGAACCAGAATGCTAGAAATATTCAAGATCAAGTATTGCAAAAAAGAGTTTAGAATAATACCCCCTTTCTGATTTCAGGACAGAAGCATTCAGTATCAAAAAATTTGAGATTTCAGATTAATTTTGACAATCTCACTGATGAAACCAGAAGGTGTCAACCTTGATATTCTTGTTACAGCTGCGTTTCTGGTGTTAAATAAAAGCAAAACAGATGATAATGCTGTGGGGGGGGAAAAACAAACAAAAACCAAAAACAAACAAACAAAAAACCAAACAAAAAAACCAACCAAACAAAAAACCCAAAAAAGCAAAAACGGGAAAAAAAAAACAAAAAAAAAAAAAAACAAAAAACCAACAAAAAAACAGAACCTGAAACACATGAAATTGCAGTAATATTAGAAATAAGTGTGAAAAAAACTTGAGTGTTTGGGAACTGCAGCCTATATCTGCAGTGTGATACACCAAGTTGCAAAATAAAATCTCTTCCAACTGTTAGAAAAATCAAGATGTGAATTTCAGCAAAAAAGAATAAATGACATTCCTGAGATGCAGGGTAAGTTCAACCAAAGCAACTGAAGAGCAGTTCCTCTTTGAGGTTCTGGGACATTTCCCGGCTAAACCTTCTCCAGTTTCCCACAGAGCTAAAAGTGAAAAAATCAAACTCTGCAGCCCAGAAAGCTCAGGATTACATTGGGGAAGAAATACGCTCATTTCCTTTGATCAGATCCCACCTTAACAAACATTTCCCATCTTGACCTGATGATTACAGCCACAGGTGCAAAGCAGGCACTGTGTTAGCCCTGGCACTGCTGGATACTGCAGGCACCAGCTTGGCATTGGTGCTGAAAGATCCACATTCGGCACATCTGTGTGTGACCTGCCACAACAGCATCATCCCAGCTCCAATAGCAATAGGTAATTTTGTAATATGAACAAGTGTTATGAAGATCAAAGGGAAATGTTATATAAAAGGTTCAAAATTATCACGCAGCTATGATTTCTATATGTTAGATACAGCGTTGAATTTGTGTTAGCAATGATTTTTGCATATAGAATGGTAAAAGCTGTATTTAACCAGGGAAAAAATGGAGATTATTACATTGCTTCCCAACTCATCACTCTGGGTTCAAGTAGATGTCTTTCTGTTTCACATTCCCCAGCTGTGTTCTAGACAGTCCCTTCCCCTATAAAAAGCTTCCAGTGCCTCTTTAGGTACAGCAGAAGTGGCCCAGGGTTCTCAGCACTCCAATACAACCACAAACACTGGCACCTGCAAGGAGAGTGACCGGGGCACACCTGTCCCGAGAACAGGAGAAAAGGAGGAGAAAACCAGCCAGAGATCTGGAAAGGGAGCTAACCTTGGCCTCTTCTGGCGCTGTTCCAAAGGATGAGGCGATAAAACATGGGGTGACAGGCTTTTCAAAGAGGTTTGTGCTGTCACACCTGCAGTGACCGTGTCACACACAGCGGCTCCTCCTGAGGCAGCAGCAAGAGCTCTGCCAGTGCCTCAGGGCTCTTGGTCGCTGCCCCTAATTCTCTTGCAGCCTTGGGAGAACACTGCTCTGCCTGTGCCTCCTGTGGCCCCGAAGAAAGGCACAGAAAAGGCAGTTTCAGTGCAAGTAAAATGAGAAAAGTGGCAGCAATTCGTTCTGTGAGTTGCTCATTTGCCATTAGAGGTCACTGTCCTGCCTAGGACACAGCCATTAGCTCCAGGTCATGTGGACACACACGGGGAGGCATTTGAAAGCCTAATAAACACTGAAGATACAAGCAACTATTTAAATCAACATTAAAAAGACTTGTAGCTTCTACAAGTCCTGTAGAAAATTGAAAAACAATCACGAAAAACAAAGACTATCTATTAGAACATGACAATTATATGTGTTTAAATATCCAATAAGGTATTGAGTAGACAGTCTTAATTAAGAAAATTACTTAGCCAAAGAATGTCTTTAAAATGCTTCTCATTTTAACAGGGAGTTTTAATTCTTGATTAACTTTTAATTATGCACTTTCAGCAAGAGATGTGAATCTGAATTCAATGCCTTAAATGAATGCAGGGGATATAGCAAAAATAAAATGATGACTTAAAGTTTTATGTCCCAAGCCAGTAAGATCTGACATGAAACTGGAAATCTGAAAGCCAATATCAAACCAAACAGGAGAGCAATTATTACTGCATTCAGTCATTCACACTGATGGCAGAGGTACAAGGACATTTCCCTTCTGAAAATTCTTTTTAGTTCGCCTTAATGCCTTGAGAAAAGGATTCTCTAGTTGCTGTGGTTTGTATGCCAGTACCTCATATGTACAACAACATGAAGAAAACTCAATATTTGCTCATATAAAGAACCATTTAATGTTTTATGATACTCTTTGGATTAAACCAAAAGTTACTAGAAGGAGTTTTCTGAAATTCATTGTAACTACTGTAAAATACTGTCATGGGTTTATAATCCAATGATTACAATTTCTGCCATTTACTCCTGAGTTATGCAGTTCTTAATGAACTTTATTGAGACATAAATGCATGTCCTATAGGTTAAGAGCATCAGAACATGAAGATGGCAAATATGGCATTCACTTGCTTCTCAGTTTTAATTAGGCCAACTGGGAGTATTTCAGCATAACATATTTCAGCTGTAAAAAAAACCACCTTTACAGATGAACATCCCCAGCTAGGCATTTGCAATGTTTTATCATCGTGTTCAGAATTGTTTCTCAGCAGTGAATATTTCATCAATAGAAAGAAGCTCAATAACAATTTTTAAACAATGGTCATGTGCGCTGCACACCAAGTCCTTACTACAGGCTGGTGATCTTTGTAAAATTAAGTCACTCTTATTCTGAGTAAAATCTACGGAGTACAGAGTAAAACCTCAGGGAGCAGAGCCATTTCTGGCTGTTACAGGCCCCCCCTCAGTTAATATTCTGATGCTTCATCATGTTCTGTATAATTCACTTTCATCACACCTGCACAGATGTTGGGCTGGGCATGTGAAGGGACATTCATGTTACACAATGACAACTTTTGCCATAACTTTGCAGGAAGTGATGTCAGTTCGTGGTTCTTGCCTTGGGAAAAGAGTATCAGGAGCTGCCATAATGGTCCTGATTAGGAGTTCTTGGAATATGGAAATGGTAATTCTAGGAAGATTATGAAGTTAATGTTTTCATTAGTCCTCAAGCCCTACTGCTGAATTCATCCTCACGTACTTATTAAACAATATTATCTTTTATTACAATAATGAAAATAAAGAAGTGGAGCTCCCACTCCTTAATCCCCTGCTCTCCCCCTGCAATGGAGACTGAGCTATGAAGTTGGCAAACTTGGCTATAGAACTTTCAGAGATCCTTTAATCACAAGTACAGACAACAGATTTTTTTCCCAGGACATTTCAGGTGGACTTGGGTGTTAATCACACATTTCCATTAAACATCTCAATTCTGAACATCTCTTCAAAAGACTGTTTCATAAATGAACACTAAGGTGAATCTACAGAGAATTCAAAAAGCCAAAAATAAATATCACTGTCACATTAACAAGTCTCTAAAAGTGAGGAGAGAGGATAGATTTAGCTTTTTTCTTTTGATGTTGTTCTTTGTATTAAATTACAGAACTTTTCAGGAAAAAGAGGGAAAAAAAAGAAAAAAAATAATTGGAAGTTGCACCCTTTCTTTATCTTTTTTTTTCAATGTAACAAATACTTGCCAGGTTTTAGTCCAATTACTCATACTTGGAGGAATTCAAAATGTCATTCCAGTTGAAAACAACTTTGAAAAATGAGAAACTTTTGAGGATAGGCCAAAGCATTTAGATAAGTTAAGTAGGTAAAAATCATACATTTTTTCAATCACTAATAGATGCTGGGGTGTTCATCTGGTTTTTTTTAATATTTATATAATAAATATATATTTATTATAAATGTTACGTATTTTTCTATATTTATATATTCTATAAATATATCTGTGAATACAGGTTTACTATAAAGAGTTATTGACATGGACAAACACACACATTTCCGGCAGGGCAATGAAACAATGATGCTGCTAAGGGAATAACTTGACTGACAAATTTCAAACTGCCTTTCTGTGATCTAGTGCTGGTTTTAATTATACAAACCCCCAGAACACTCCACCTTAGGATGAAACTGCTACAAGGAGCAGCTTTATACTTTGAAGCCTTTGTTATTGTTTCTTATGGTCCCTTCCAATTACTAATAATATGCAGTTTTATTACAGTTGAGTATTTGAAGTTAAGTACTAGTAGCAGTAGTAGTAGTTAAGTGTACCTGAAGAAGAGGACCAGGCAGGGTGTTGAAGGAAGTCTTTGGCAGATCACTAAGGCAAAAGTAGAAAGGGAGGCAGAATACATTTGTCCTAAAAGATTTGTCTCTAAGAATTGTACACCTTGTTTTTAAAAATTCCTTGTTCGGTGTTAGCAGAAACTCTGTATGTGCTTCATTATTATGAAAGGAAATGTAGAAGAAGTACCTGAGCTTAATGAGATTTTGGAAAATAAATATACATCTTGAGTTCCTGCGTGGTGGAGCTTTATAATGAGTTTAACTTTTGGTGTATAAATAAATACTCTTTTAGATACCATCTGAATAATGTGCAAATTAAAAGAGACATAGGGTAAGCTCTTCAATGCAAAATTTCATTCTTTTTACAGTGCAGTATTTGTTGTTTGTTATCTTCTGTAGGCGGCAACTGATCATTATTTCCAGGATGTGCTTAGGGAAATCATGAAGTGTTTGTTTTAGATAATGATGTGCAGCATTCATGGCTACTTGTGACTTTCAAAAACTGAAATTAAAGATCTTGAAATATCAAGCATATCATTAAAATCCTTCATCGCTCAAGACTTTTGCTAGCTTCATTTTCACGTAATTGGGAAAAAAATGTTTTCTCCAATGCTTTGCAATATGATTTAAGTTAAACATAAGTTCACTCATCTGAGTGGATAACATTTGATTTCATAAGAGCTGAAGTGCACTACACCAAACTAGTGAGCTGCTCTTCTGACCTGCTGAGGGCTGTGCATCAGGATGCCAGAAGTTTCAAACCCCTTTGACTACTGAGTAAAAAACAACAGCCTCATTTATCACCTTTCCTCCATCCTCAGCTAACTCTTAATTCACTGGCCATGGTCTTTCTTCAAGACTCTGTGTGCTGGTAACGTGAAAATGTTAACCAATGACACCACGAAAATTGTCAGCTTTTGAAAGGGGCTGCCCAAGACTTTGGCCATATGCAAATACCTTCAATGCTCTACTAAGAAGGAAACTAAATACCAAGAAGGAACCTAGATAGTATACTTAATTTTGTCTTTCATCCTGAGGAACATGACCAATGTCACTTCTCATGTCCACTGCATGGATTTATGCCTTTTTTAAATTATTTTCCTTTCATGCTGCTATGATTCAGCGAACCACATAGCATTTGATTATATTTAATACCTTATAAAGAGATTAACTGAAAAATCTTAGGGTTTGGGGGGTGTCTTTAGTGATAAACATTGAGCTGTTTTCTTTGTTTTAATACTTTTTGAGCCTGTATGGTTCGCTTCTTAGTCTATTTCTCTTCTCCAAGTAGCTATTCAACTTAATGGAATTACTGTCACTCAGTTTGATAAATTGGGTCAGGGAGGGTCAGAAGTCCAAAGCAGCCAAACTTCAGAAATGGCAGCAGAAATTCACTGTTATTGGCACAGGTTAGAGGCCAGAAGACTCTGAAGCATGGCAAGGTTTAGTGGTATTTGAATGGCATTATCCTTGTTGTGACACAAAGTCACAAGGGCTGGGACCCAGACACATGACATGTGCAGCAACACAGAATCAAAAATTATCTCTGTGCAGGAGAGCTTATCATCCATGCAAAGAGATAGGAGACAGGTGAGCAACCACATGCAGAGCACAGTGAAACAAGCACATACAGATATTGCTTGTCAGTGTCATAAATTGTGGTGCAAGTACATCAACAACCTAAGTGCAGCCAATTCTTTTTACAAACACTGCTGGAAATGAGATTCTAAAAGAGAAACACAAAGTTGTGTCTGAGAACATCCTTCTGAGAGCTGATTAATAAAAAGACTTCTCCCAGCTATATTAGAATTACAGAATTTAAAAATGCCCTTTTTTTCCTCCTTGGAGAGCTTTCAAAGTACTATTAAAATGCAGGCTCATTTCCCATAAATTCATAAAGGAACATCTGGACTTAAAATATCCTTTCATCCTTTGCAAAACATTTTAACACTTTCCCCTGATACTATTTTTGCTTTCCTTCTTGGATTTATTATCTCCTAAGTAATTACCTTTTGTTTCTCTTAGGTGTAATCATTGCTTGGGTCAACATTTTCAAGGATCTCTCACAGCTTTAAAAATGTGGTAATCAACATTTTTAGATCATTATTTGCTGTGTTTTTCTTCCTTGCCTCCTCTGCAATGGCTGCCGAAGGATTTGTTCTAGCTGTCTGTGTTCTGCGTGTGTATTCAAGTGCTTCCTTCTTTTCATCTTCCAGGGGTTGAATATTCTCTTTCTAATTTAAAATTGATCTCTAATCGTTAAATTGACTTGAGCGCACAAGAAGAGAGTCAATAAGAAGGAAGTTGTGATGGAATAGGCAAGATTCTTCCACTTAGACATTCAGCTGATGGCTACACTCTTGGTTTATGCAAAGGCATCTTCCCAGAACTCGCTCTTCTTATATCACACAAACAACAAAGGCGTCCTATAAACCTTCATGGATTCACACACGAGGTTCTTGCAGCACTATTCCTCTGCAGAGAAGGTATTTACAAGCTCCACAGAAAAGCACAGAGAGCACCTGTAAAACCCTTTAGCTATCTTCGGAGATCTGTGGCCATGGTTACACAGCTGCTTTAATCCAGCATAAACCCAGTCTGCCAGGGAAATGGGGGACTTCTAAATTCCCCTCTCTATGAAACTACTCCTTCTCATTCCCTGTCTAACACTGGCTTTATCTCTCCCATGGCTGCACAGTGAGTCTGATAAGGGAACTGATGCAACTGCAAACTAAACCAGCAAGACCCTCTTGAATATTTGGTTTTACTCAAATAAGCTCCCTGATATAACTCATTGCAAAGCACTACAAGCACCAGCTCTGGAGAACAGTGAACATATGCTGCTGAGGATGAAGGGCAGGGACTGAAGATACTGCTCTGTTTAGTAACAGCGAGCTGAAAATCAACTGAAAGCAGGTGTGAAGCTGCAGCCCAGTCTCTTCCTTTCCGTGCCTGAAAGTGCAGCTCCATTTCCAAACTTATTGTCACTGGTTTGTTCTCTCAGTGCCTTGTTTTAACACTTTGAGCTCATGCTAACATTATTTTCTGTTGAACACAGGGAAGAACATACTTCAAACAGGCTCAGCCCCTGGAAAACAACTCAGATGCTCAAGGCTCCTCTCTCCCAGAGCATTCCTGTGCTGTGGCACAGGAGCAGGAAGCCACTCACAGTCCTCTGCTGAAGCTGAGGTTTCCAATTTTCACAAGGGCTCTTAGGAGCCTGAGGTTCCACCAGGTAAGCAAGACCTCAGCATCTCTCCTGCTTTGCAGCCCCACTAATCAGATATTGGCCATATGTGCAAATATTACACACACGTTTTTTTACCTTGCTAGTAATGGTCACATTCACAGGACAAGTTCAGTAAAGTAAGAAATGAAAGTATTTGCTATTGTCATTAAAAATTGACACTGAAGAATGAAACATTTGGAGCATACATGGTCCTTTATCAGGGTCAGCATTGAAATAGTTAATACCACTTAATCTACAGAAAAATAACTCCTACAACACTCAATTATAAGGTCAAAAGAAACCTTTTGTCAACTTTTATGACCATCTATACAGTTAGGCTGAAATATATGTGCTTTAGGGGGAAAAATCAATTAATAGTCCCTCTGATAAGAACTTTCCCAAGTACATGTACGTTTTAATTTTTCTCTCTTCTTGCACCTATGTATGAAGAGTTAATGTATGTTACACAAGTACAGTTATATAATTATAAAAAACCTCAGAGCAGAATTAAAAAATTATGTGGAACTGTATTATTTTTAAATGTATAGCCACATACCCATATATGATGGCCTAAAAACAAGAAGTATTAATAAATAGTTTGAACAAAAAGTATGTATATTTTTAAAGCATTTAGACATATTACTGCTTCCCTGCTGCACCAACTCACAAAGCTGGCTAAAGAAACCTGGATAATTTTAAAGAGCAAATCTGGTGTTGCTCAGCAACAGCACACCCTGATAGAAAGGATGCAGGATGTTGGAAGATTTAATATTAGGGAAACTGTGCTTGCAAGGGAAAGAAGAAGAACAAATACAATTTAGTCATACAACGTCCATAAAATTGGGACAGCTTAAAAATAATAATCAGATGAAGTGATCATGCTAATATTAATCTTTGCATAATAGAGCTAAATAAAAAGTTATTGCCTGAAACCAATGAGCTGCCATTACAGTTCATTAAATGGCATTGATGTTTGCACTGCCTTGATATGATATGATATGATACGACATGATATGATGAGGGAAAAAAAGTAGTACATTTTATGAGAATTTGAAGACTTCGGTTCTGGCACTAGCTTGGATGAATATTTGCTGAAGTGAGGACTGAGTAAGAACCCAGAACTTCACACTTTGTCCTGGATCAGAGGAAATCCAATGCTCTCAAAGGAAAAAATGTCTTAGATTATACAGATCTCACTTCTGCTTTGGTCCCACAGAAGCATCTCCCCCATTTATTTATTCCTGATCAGAGTAGCATCCCTTTTTTTGGTCACAGTACTCTGTGATTTTCCATTTTGACATCACACTGGCTCAACGTTGCATAGTGTTCTTTCTTACTGAACATAAAAAAAATTCCACAGAAGATTAATTTTCTGTCTCTATTCAGCCATCCCTTCTATTCCTGTTGGATTGAGAGCAACAGCAAGGAAGGCTGAGACTGCTGAGCTGGTAGAAGGCAGGGCAGGGTCTAAGAGCCAGCACAGACAGATAAATGATAGAATCACACTTGGTGCTTTGGGAGCTGAGCAGCCAGACCTCACTTGCAAGGCTGCTGATACAGAGCAGATTCTGTGTCAGCAGCTCTGAGGGTCTGTCACTACAAACACATGCTGCAGTCCCCACGTGTGACAGACTCAAGTCCATCTCCATGGATGGCACCAACTCAAAACATACCACTTCTAATCCAGTACAATGTGGACAGAAATTCTTTGCCTTGGTCAATTTTAACCACTTTTTTTTACAGTAATATAGAGTGTGAAGGTCCTTCTACTCACAACCCATGAGTAGAACCCAAGATGTGGGACTGACTACTAGACCTAATCTAGACCTACTGATCTTCTCATCAGCTGGCCCTCTGTAATCATTTGTCAAATTGCATTCTACATTAAAACACTTTTGCTCCTCCTAGACATATAAGTGGATACTTAAAATGTGCTATAAGGTCATAACTGCCTGAAATTTTATCAGCCTACTCAGAAAACAGAGACTTTCTCAGAAATAAGCTCTGTAGGACTAAAAGTACACCTGGAAAGGACATTAGCTTCTGTTTTGCTCATCGATTCAGTGTTGAAACAGAATCATTAGGACTGAGCAAAAAACCTGTTGCTATAAAGTTTGATTCTTAGACACATAGTGACAACATAGTCATTAGCAACTGCATCACTCTTCTCTCTGTCCTCACAGTAAATGTCAAACTCTGCAAGGTTCTTTGTTGCTTCTCCAATGTAAAACTCATTTTATTAAACAGGAGTGATACCATCTTGCCTATTAAAAGATTGGCTGCATGGAAAATGAGTCTGACAGCACACCTCAGTGAATCTGTCCTCTGGGTGACTACCTTTGCTATGACCCAGCGATACCCTTAGCTTGTCAGAAGATATTTACATCAAATAACATCAAATTTCCATTGAAAATACAAAACAAAGCCCTTCAAGCACCTGCTGTCCCAAAATGACAATGAAAAATGTTTACTAGAATGAAAAAGTATAAATATTTCATAAAAATAAGCATTTCATTAAAATTTTATACTTATAATTTCCCTTCTATTCTGGGAGAAGGATTTTAATTAAAATGTACAGGGCACAAGTGTAAGGTAAAAGACAGAACTAATAACCTCAGGAGAAGAAATGGAAGGAAGAAATTATCAAAGTATTACCATGCTCAAAATTGGACCCCTCAGATTTTCACATTTCTGACATTCGCTCTCTAAAAAGGCACAAAGATCTGAGTACATTCCTGTAAGTGATATTAGAATATTGTTGACCCTTTGTTTTCAAAATGTTGGGATGTGTCTGCTGCAATCTCCAAAGCAGCTTGAAGCCAGTTTTGTATCAGAGCAATGCCAGGCCCATCATTGAGCTCTCTAGTATACATACGTCAAGAAGAAATCACACTTTTCTGAATGGTAGTCAATTATGATATTTACCAAAGGAATTGTAAGGTTGGGGAGTTATGTTATAACTCATAAGAAAATTGTTGGTATGACGTGGAAGAACTACAAAATAATAATGCTGGAAAAAAGCATCTGTAAGTAAAACTCTTTTTTCTGTCCTTTTCTTAGCTCTTGCTTCGCAGTGCATTTTTATTTAGTAGAAATGTATTTAAAAGAACATTTATTCTATAAATTTTTGTTATGCTTCACAGCTATGCAGTTCTGCAAGGGTCATGGAGTGTTGCCTTTATAACCATGTTTTCCTGACCTGTGTTTCCCCACGTTCAGAGAAATGGTAACAGTTGAGACGGATGCACCAAGAGGACGTGTGGTTGTTCCACAGATGCCACCTTGCTGATCTGCAGTGGTTCAGAGTCTAGAGCTGGCTCTTATGTACAACAAGTGTCTTTTTGGAAGAGAAAAAACTTCTCTGAAAATGCAGAACAGAGTTGGTGCAGATTATGAAAACCACAAGATAAACAAATGGCCTAAGCTTATTCCATAAGTGTGCTTTTCTGCTAGAAAGCTTTGGAACAATTGTAATGTCTTTGAAAATATCACTAAATGAAAGACTTGGAAGTGTATCCGTGATGAAGTATTTTAACTAGTAGCACATGAATTATTGTTCAGAAATGAATATAAAAATAATCAGCCATAAAAAATATCTTCCAAATTAATTTTAGCTGCAAAGTTAGAATATATCTCATCATTCACAAGCAATAAAAAGAAAGGGAAATGATTAGATGAGTACTATAACAGATTCATCAGATAAGTAGAAATAGTAGATATATGATCACTGCCTTGAAGAGAGAAAAGGGGTTTGGAGGGAAATGGACTAAAAATGTATCTGTGGAGCAGATGGGGCAGATTATCATGAAAAGAAATCATACAGCACTAGGAAGTCCTGTTTCAAAGTAATTGTTACAGAATGCATCAAAGCTGCAGGTATTTAATTTTGCAGCATCCTCAGAAAAGCTGCATTGCAAACTTGATTCTAAAAATGTTTTCTTGCACCTTGGACACAGATGTATAAATGTAATGGATTAAGCTATAACTTGTCAATGCTTCCTTCAAATTTTACACCGACAATAATACCATAGCCCATCCTGACATTAGAAATTTGATTTTGTCCTTCATAGGACATATTAATCATATTATTACATATTATTAATGTATGTTTTCCATGTTCATATCCTTCGACCATGCAGTGGATTAACATATCAGAACATGAGACTGACTCTTGGCAGGTGTCATATAATGCAAGTTACTATAGAAATTTATTGATACCAAGTATCTGCTCCAAGAGCCCATCTCTACAACTGTAAAACTGCATTCAGCAATATCTGTCAAGAAAGTCAGCCAAAATCCTAAGAAGTCAGCAAGTATTCCCCTAACAGGGCAACTTGCATTCTTCAGACCATTGAGCAGTTTTACCTTCAATTCTGAACACATTCTAAATTATAATCTGTTTGGAGAGATCTGCGTGTGATGAAGAAGGAGCTTGTTGCCCTTTTCAGTTTATAATGTCACCAGAAATTAAGTCTATTTAACAGATGTGGAATTCATCATTTCAGCCTTTAACTTGCATTAGAAAGTCACCTTTTTGATAACTGATCCCACTGTGTGTTGTTTACACTGCAAGTATCAAAGTAATTCACATTAAAACAAGTTTTCTTCAAACAAAAAAAGAAGCACTTTCCCTATACTATATCTAAAGAACTAAGCCTCCTGAAACCACATTTCTATGTAGCTTAGCTAAGTAAAATCCTTGGAAGCAAAATAAATTGAAATAAAAAGCGGTTGCACTTTAAAACCCAGATTTTCACCCAGTTATCACACATTGACAACAAGAATGTCATTTCCCTAAATTCCCCAAAAATAAGGTGGACATATGTTACACTGCTTGTAACTGAAAATATTCCAGTAACTTATAAACTGACTGACTAAACTGATGTTGGTGTTCCAAATCAATTTCCCTTACACAAATTTACAATACAAGAATTCATTAAGACAAGGAGGAAGCTGATTTGCTATGTGGAATAATATTTATCTAGAAGATTTAACTAAGCTAACTTATCCTCAGATTCCAATAGCCAGTTAGTTACTTTCTCCTACTTCTCTCCATTTCATTTACATATATACCAGGCCCTTCATAATAATCACAACAATTCCCTCAGCTTACTGAAATAAACATTGATTCAAAATAAATACATCAACATGCAGATCCTCAAACTGAACAGGGGAAAGAACAAAAACTACTGCACATCAATTCCCCCGCACTTACAAATTTCCATATTTGTCAAACTGTGATTAGTCATGAAACTGAACTAAAAATAAAAATTTTAGAGTTTCATAACAAATCAGGAGGCAATTCCAAAAAAACACTAGTGCCTTTTCCAGGCAAACGAGAACACTTGTTACCTGTTTTTTCACCGTTCCATTTTTTCCCCTTTTCTAATACAAGCAAGCACCAACAGAAAAAGCCTTGATCCTACTCTCATTTGCATTTGTTTTAGAGAACTTTGTCAATTGTTTTCAGTTGAGGGACTTTAGCAGCATCCCAGTCCTATGGCACATGTCTGGTTCAGCTGCAGTCAGATTGTTCATTTGATTCAAGCTATGGGCAAACTGAAGAGCTGGAGGTCTACAGAAGGGAGAAAGCAAGACTCAGTTCCATACCTAAAAATGCATTCAGCTTAAGGAAACTCCTTGACAGTCATCAACATGTCAAACTCTTTTTTTTTCTTTTTTTTTTTCTTTTTTTTTGTGTCTCATGATCACTTTTTTTAGTTTAACAAATTTGAAAGAAATAGTGGTAGGATGTAGGCAGCTCTCCACCTAGAGTAAGTTGGACAGCTCCAATGAAATCAGTGGATTAGACCCTCCAGTTAACATAAATCTCCCTGGGACCACTGAAGTTAATCAGAGCCCACCAGTCGGAATAAATTCATATACTGCTCTTAAAATCCCTGGTGTTACTTTGATTTACAATCACTGAAGAAATGTTGCCATGTTATATACCAAATAAAATAGAATAATTGGACATAACTTGTAGGAAATTCCTGGGAGGGGAGCTATAGGACTTTATTTTTTTAACAAATGTCTGAAACAGCTGTAGCTGTTTGAAATACAGGGTGGGCTTGATTTTGACTCTGTCCTTTTCCCAGGCTCAAGGACCACTGAACTGATGGAGGTTTTTTTGCCTAAAACTGTCCCCAAAGTCAGTGCATAACATGAAGATATGCCCTCTATGCTAAGCCAGGAGGTCAGGCTCTGCAGGACACCTGTGCAGTGAGGAGGGAGAGAGCACAAAAGCCTGAGGGCAGAAAAGAGCAGGAGTATGGTGCTAAATCAGCTTTAACCCTTTTGAGGAGGAAATGCCTCTCTCCTGCCCTGCTCCATTGCCCTTTAGGATGGTGAGACTGTGAAAAGGTGTGAAAAGGTGAAAAGCTTTTGGGTGTACACTTCTGTGCACTTTCTAGTTACCCAAGGCTTCTGTAGGGAGTTAAGCAAGATGTTAGTGGCAGGGACTCTGTCATATCAGGCTAAAGAGCTTATGAACTATTTTCCATAGCCCAGTAATTTAGTATTGGCAGGAAGTTGTACGACAGCTGTACACAAAAGAAAGCACCAAGATGGTAACTGCTCAGTCTCTCATCACTTGCCCCAGTTTTTCCCAGCTTAGTCAAGACCACACCATTCTTCTCATTCCCATTCCCTACCTGTTGTAAACACCTCTGCCTCATCCCTTTACTTTCCCCTAAGTAGTGAAAGGACAAAAGGGTACAGGCACTTTTTGGTATAATCCTCTAAGATGTGACTTCCCTCAAGGTTTTTAGTTTTCTGATTTACAGGAGTATTTTAGACTCCCAGAAAACGTTATAATGCTTGGAGCCCCTGGCAAAATTACAGTATTTCCTCAACAATTTATCCTTTATATCTTTTGCTCTTTACTTCTCTGGAAAGAGAAGAAAGTATTATTGGTGTTCATCTTATCAATTAGTTAATAATTGTCACTTTTCTGCTCTGACAAAGTGTGGAAACATCTCTTCTTACAAAAATCAGTTTCTACTCGGATCATTTTTCCACAGTAACAGCAAGGTTTGTGTATACACATTACTGTAATAATGTCAAAGTTCAGTCATACGCAGAGTTTATTAGATTTTGTTTTATTCTCTCCCTTGAATTATTCATTGAATATCTATAATTTCCCAAAGAATAATTTCATAAAGTGCTGCAGCAATAAAACTTTCCATATATAGCACACCAATGTGAATGGTATTTATGGTGTACTCAAAGGAAAATCAGCCTGTTACATTAATCATGTAAAACTATTGAAAAATTACATTTAATCATTTCTATTTCAAAATAAAACCTGCTCAGAGCTTTAAAACCTGTGTGAAACCTAGAATTAAATTTCATACAACATTGCCTGCAACAGTATATATAATTATTCAATACTTCCAGGTTTGTCTGGTGTTCAGTAATCTCTCATCTCATTTTCTCTGAATTGTGAGTTGTATTTAATCTTTTTTATTTAGTAGTTTTTTGCTTAGAATGTTCCAGATTTAATAAGGAGAAACAGTAAGATATATAAAGCCCCGTCCTTCGGTCAAGACAAGCTCAACAGCGAGATGTGTCCTTCCTCAAAGCCAGCTGTGACTCGGGGCACCAGGGCACTGACACAGCTCCCAGCACCTTCTCTGCTTTTCCCCAGCTCTGGGACTGGAAGCACCACCTCCAGCACTGTGCTGGCAGCCCAGGGCAGGACACAGCAGGTTTTTACAGAGTGCCACAAATTTCCTGTGGATCACTGTCCATTCAGCACCTGGATGAAGGAAGCAAAGATGTGGCCCACTAGAGATTATCACTAGAAATATGGTGACACTGGGATTGTAATCAGCTTTAGTAAGATTGGCAAATTCTTGAATGCCACCCAGTTAGAAGATGAATTTTTCCCTATATTTGACTTTTGAGAGCACTGAACCACACTGTAATTCAATTTGATCTGTCTGACAATTAAACTTTCCAGGCTTTCCTATACTCTGCCCCTACAAAGTCAAAAGAAAGTCAAGTCTGAGGATAAAACCTGCTCTTCATTAGGCCAAAAAGCAGAGGTTGTGCCTTGTGTTCCTGGCAGGCTCATGTGCACTGTAAGCCAAATCATGCTGACATCTTTCAGATGTTTGAAAAGCTAAATAGGGTGTACCAGGATGCTGAGTATGTGGCATATGAAATCAAATTAAAAAATGAGTGTGCATGATTCCTAATGAATAATAATATATTGTCATAGAGCTTTACCTTTGTCAGGACAGTAGGAACATTCCATAAAGTCAATTCCTCAAAAGCTGGTATCTATAAATAAACAACCATGTATTTAATTAGAAAACAAATCCATGGGAACATAATAAAGCCTTTATGAACTCTAAAAAGCAAAGCGTGTGTGTATAGAAAATATAAGCCTATATATATAACTGAAATTTTTCAGAATTTTATGGTCCCTACAAAGGAAGTAAAGAATAAACAATTGGTGTAATATTAATAACCTCAGCTTTCAGCTTTGAACATTAATAACTTATTTGAAATAGCTCAGCCTCCTGCATATGAGCCACCCTGTAGTGTTTTAGCTGATTCTGATTCTCTTTGTGCAGAAACCTTTTAGCTAATCATTTTCATCTCTGTGTGTCAATAAATCTTGCATCTCTAGGGCAATGACTTTTACTCAGCAAATGTTAAGCAGAAATAAAACCGCCCAGAACAATCTAAGCATGAGAATTTCAATAAGAATTTAGCAATATATTGATCCATTTCTCCCCCTTCTGACTTTTCATTACTATGTCACTTTCAACTCCTGAATTCAATAAGATAAAAAGCTCAAATAGCATGTGACTTATGGACTTTAGCCAACCCTACTAAAATGATTTTAAATGGCTTCTTCACCACCAGTAAACTCAAAAAATGGTCAATAATCTGCTCTTGAAGGGAAGAGTTGACAGTCACAGACTAAAATTGAGTGACTTCTTCTGTAGACAGAATAAAAGGCAAAAATTAGAAAATAAAGAATTAATATGTGCAATAGTAGGGAGACACTGATTGCAATGAAAGTCATGTTTCTATGGATTTCTAAATGTAACATATTTTTACATGCCCTGTATTTCCTCTTTCTTGGAAGCCAATTGATGAAGTATCTACATTGGACATTGTTCCTTAAATGAAGTAAAATTAAGTTAAAGTAACTCTTATGTAATTATTTATAAGGACCTAAAAGCCACTTGGATGTGTCAAATCACACTTCCTGCACACCACATGAACAAATACTATTTCCTTTCCCCTATTACTTATCCATGAGAACCAGAAGATAATCAATTGCCCCATTATCCAATTATATAGGTCACATTATTCAATTATATAGAAAGCATTTAAGAAAATAATTTTTTAATTTAAAATTACATATATATAATCATTTTCATCTATGTAAGCATGTGAAGTCTGGGCTTCAAGACACATCGATGTCACTGAAGAGCTGCACCTGACAATATAACAGAAATACTGGGGGCAGCAGTTTTTTTCAGCAGGTTTGCAAAAAGGTTTACCCAGATTGCACTGATAACCTATAAATCCACATAAGGTCTGACATGACCAGTGTGACTGACCATTCTCTGTCAAACAGACCAACAGAACAACTTCACAGAGATGGTGAGTTCTGGGACAAGATCTTTTCTTTCAGTTTTACAGCAGACTCATCAGAATGAGGTCATGGTCCAAGCTTTAGACCCCAACATGTTTTTCCTGAAAATATTGAAAAAATGGCAATGAAAATGAAGGAATTTGGCCATTAAATGGAGTCTGTAATCCTAAATGTAGAAAAACATAAATAATCCAAAGTAAAAGGTAAAATCTACAACCTTGTTACTAAACCTTAGAAGTAAAACTAACAGCGTTCATAATGTCCTGTAAGTTTTGTGACAATGGTATCACTTTGTTTCCCAAAGGACAGAGGGACACATAGTTACATACCTGAAGTTTCCCAGAATACATCAGAATGAAGTTTTACACAGCAAGGCAGCCATGGGAAAAATGGTGTTGGGCTATCACAGACCATTTTTGTCAGCAATGTTTAAATAAAGCCACATTGAAAACTTGTTTTGGAAAGTGCATTTCTTCGTATCCTGAGATGGAAACAAAATGTGGAATTCAGAACATCCCACAGACTGAAAATTACAAGTTTGAATCAGCTCCATTCTGTATAAAAAATGCCAGTGGAGCACTGACTGAAACCTCCTCACAACGTTGTGATAAACACAAATTTCAGTAACACAAAGCAATCAGGGCTTGTGTGCAGCAGCCAAAACCAAAAGGTTTCCTACCCAACTTCATAATGGTAAGTAGATCTCATCCTCTCCAAGCATCACTTTTAGCATCCAAGTGTTGATCCCATTTGTCCTCACACATAACATTCCCACAGAATGCATAGCAATGGGGCTTTACATAAATATTCAGAAAGGTTCCCTGGCGCATTTACTTTTGCAGCATTTCATGCAAAACTGTGTATGAGTTCATTGGTTTTGGTAGATATCTTGCCCGGAAAATACCAGGAATG
This sequence comes from Acanthornis magna, assembly GCA_036785705.1. NCBI lineage: Eukaryota > Metazoa > Chordata > Aves > Passeriformes > Acanthizidae > Acanthornis > Acanthornis magna. Next base: position 5,064,123 of record JAWUZG010000092.1, read on the forward strand.
GTTCTTACTTTTTCAATGTAGAAATGAGAAAACAGACTTAGAGTTGCTTTGCTTGTATTTAAATATGAACATAACCATATTTTCCAACTTCTTTGACATGAGATTTCAACTTTACTTTTCATAACAATGGAAATGTCAGGAAGAAAGAAACAGATTCTGATATCCCAATAATCTTTTAATAATACAGGTGATATGGTGCCAACTAAATTACAAGAGAAGTATGAGAAAATATTTTACATGGTCCTCTCAAATAAATGCTAAACTCATCTCAGGCTTCTGAGCACCTGAAGTATTTTTCAAGATCACACCACAAATTCATAAACTTAACCATAATAAAAGTCCAAATAATCTAAAGTTTGATGCAGAGTATTTCACAGATTGCTCCCATAACATTCTCACATAACAAAGGGAAATTATGTAATTAGTCGTGACAATGGACTTCTTAAAAATGCAAATTTAGCTGCAGTGTCAGTGCACTTTATTAGCTGCAGTTTAGATGCATGAGCTAGAAAGTCTGCTGGTTCACTCACTGTATGTGTCCCTTCTGAGACTGGGAAAAAGAACAATCTAATTAGAAATAATACTGCCAAGAATAAATATCTAAGAAGAAAATCTAGAAGAAAAAGCTGCTTTTTCCCCCATGCTTGTCAGATGAGTCCTATTTGTCAGATGAGTCCACTATGATGTGGACTGTGGTTTTATCTCAAGCAAAGGCTAATGCATTAGGCCATTTCACAATTATTTGGTCATTACATCTTTTTTTAATATTGTGATATTTTCTATACATACTGAGACCTGCACAAAACCTGCTGAGTGTTATAAAACCCAAATAGGACACAGTGTCAATGCACAAAATATATTTAACACTAAGTAAATTGAGCTGCAGAGAAGAAACAAGCTTTGCTTTATGTAACGTTGTTGCCTGAACTCTAACTCTTGTAATGGGAAATAAAATGCTTTTTATGAGGTTCTAGTCCCTCCAGTTATTTGGTAATAATGACTTAACAGCAAAGTTTGAAAGTAAACCCAATTTTTAAGTGAGCCAGAATCCTGGGTCTTTGGAGATTATCACTGGAGATCAAAGTCAGTAACAAATATCCAGAGCTGAGCAGAGAATGTCAGGGTTGTTTTCTTAGTTCATAGAAGCTTCTGAGTTTTATATGGTCTCCCTGCTAATTAAGATTCAACATACCAGTTAGATGTGATCTTTGGTGTCTTCCACACCTGAATAATATTTTCTGACATTTAAGTCAAACTAAATCTGAGAGTCTTAGTGACAGTAATGAACTGTATACTCAGAACTGTATTAAAAGAAGGTTTCCCAGGTTGGGTTTCCTAAGTTTCTTCTGCAAATGTGGAGGTAGCAGCAGACGAAGGTCTTTTTAAGTTAATTCCATGACTTGTTACAATATTTCAAGATTAAGATAAAAATTGAGTGTATCTGTGTAAAGAAAAATGTAAAACCTTGTGAAATCTGGTTTTTATTTCCTATTGCACAATGCAGTGTTTCTACAAGGAGTACCAAAAAAATTGCCTTTTTTAAGACTGAAAAGTCTGGGAACTTTGAGACAGAAGTTCAGTCCAGCAAAATTGCTACTTCTATCAAGGCATAGCTCCTATAATACTTTTTATTATCATCACCAAAAAAACCTAACATCAGGTTCTTTCTGTTGTCCTTTACAATTCAGTGTGTTAGTCAGAAATAACTCAGAAAGAGGTGCATGAAAGATTCTCAGATTCTGAAAAGGAGACCACTGCTTTTAAACTCTTATTTTAGACTGATACTAAAACAACAGAAAAAGTCCTAAGTAGGAGAATGTGAAAATTAAAAAGAAGCCACAAGAAGTCTCACATCATAGTAATAAACTTTTCCAGCAAAAATATAAGCCATTAAATTGCAAACTCAGGAATAATAAATTACTCAGCAAAAGTGTAGGATTCCCTGCCAGCTCTTGAGTCATCACAGTGTTAGTGCCACGTTTCTCACGGCAGCTGAATTTTCATCAAACTCTGCAGCATAGCAGGTAGGAAACTATCACAGTTATAGGAAAAAGTCAAGTATGTGCAGTCAGTGATATGGAAATCAGACTGGTCTAACTATGACCGTAACTGGTCATTAACAGGTCAAACCAGTAGGAGAACTAATTTTTAAGAAGTGAACATGGCATTTCCTGAAATGCCTGATTTTTTGTGTTGGCAAGGCTCAAATTCTGACTATTTTATTCCTAAGTAAGATCACTCAAATCATAAAGATTAAGTATATGTGAAAGAAAAGTAGATAGTTAAGTGCCATCTATAGAACTTAGACATCTGCTGCTTAGACTGCAGCAGATACAGAAGATGTCCTTGGTGGCTTGCATGATTCACAAAGATTAGGTTTTTGTATTGATGGTCTTCTAAGAAGAGGAAAGAAAAGTAACATTCCAAATTAATATTTGACATGTTTTTTAAAAAATGCATATTGTAACATTTTAAAAGTTTTTAAATTACAAGAGGGAGAGAGCTGTTAAAATATAAAAAGGATTGCACCTCTATTTTCAATTTAATAACAAAAGTTCCTGCTCTGTAACTGAAGTAATATATAATTTCCCATGGAGAGAAAAGGTCCTTCTCCCAATTACATGTTTTCATCCTTGTACTGTCTCTGCCACTCATCTGACTTTTAGTGAGGTCATTCAACTCACCAAATAAGCAGAAAAATACTGACTTTTCAGGGGAGTTGGGGGGGAGGTGGTTTGTTGTTGTTCCTTGGTTGGTTGGTTGGTTGGTTGGTTGGTTGGTTGGTTGATTGGGGTTTCTTGTGGTGGGTTCTTTTTTGGGGGGCTGTAGTTTTCTCCTCATTTAGTCAGCTGAATCAGCCCATGGTAAGTGTCAGATGAATCCCTGAGCCAAGGGATGAAGATGAAGGAATGAAGATGTTGATGACAAACAAGCAGAAGAAAGAAGAAGTGACATTATTCTTTTGGAAGTTGTGAGTTCCTGCTCTGGCTCAGATATAACACAAGACTTAATACCAAAGACAAACGCCTATTAATCTGTGCAGGAAAACATCTAAGGATTTTTTTGTTTCTTACAATTTGTTACAAGCCCCAATTCAATCTCTTCTTCCTATGGTCCCTAAGGACAATGCAGGTTACATTTGATTTATCCTGAAATATAAAGGCTTTCTGGAATTTCAAATTAAAGTAACAACAAACCTCACAACTCTTATCATGAAGAAGGTCCCTATCCTGAGCAAATTCTTAGCAGCTTCCTGTGACTTCTGTCCTGTTCATGAGTATAAATTGAAGTTACTTCATGGAGGTTCGGATCTCATATCAATTATTCACTGCAGAGTTCGAAATTTTGATTAGCAAGAACTAAAATAATTTGGTTTTTTGTTTCCTTCTCTAAAAGCAGGGATCATCTCTTTAATTAATGCCAGTGAAGTTCCTCTTCATAAATCAATACAAATTTTAGTTAAGAAAGCAATGTGATCATGACACCATCACCTCTGCTCACATAGGGAGCATGAAGGAGGAAGACAAATACAAAAGGCAGAACTGAGAATTAAGGCCTAAAGTTCAGATCTAGGCACTACCTCCAGTCTATCACAAACCTGGTTTTAATAAATTTCAGAGACACTTTAGGCACAAAGCAAGTATTTCCCTTTGGACTCTGTGCTCAGTGCATCTCAGAGGTCCTCTAGAAGTACAACTTTACATAATGAGTTGTCATGGTTTAACCCCAGCTAAGCACCATGGAGCTGCTCGCTCACTCCCTTGCCACTGGGAAATCAAACTGACTGCTCTGATTCTGATCTAAAATTGAATTTTAAAAGAAGTTGGCTAATTAGGAATCTCTACAGAGTGTCACAGTCAAATGAAAAGAGATCTGTATCAGAAATTATTTTGAATAAATCAACTTGCACCTAAATCCATAGTCCCATTATTTTTTGTATCCGCACTAACCGGAGGCTAGCCTGAAAAAAAGCTGGATTTATGCTAAAATAGTGGCCATGCCTACATTAGGAATAAAACTGATTTTTCTTTAGTTGGATTTTATAAAATATGAGCCCAATGGTGAGAAAAGTAAGTCAGTCATAGAAGGAAAGAAACAGAACTTTTCTCTGTTATCCTACAGTCCTGGTCCTCTAAATTAGTTCAAAATCTTCTCTCATGTCCAGTTTGTTCAGGACAAAATTTTGCTCTTTCCTTCCCTTCATCTTTCTTATCCTAGGATCCATCATATATACATAATTTCTTGAGCACTTATGGATTTTGCAGCTCAGCCTCTACAAATAACAAATAACGAAGATACTTTACTTTCAAAGATACATAATGAGCTGAAGTTAGAAGCCTGTGGCAAATTTAGTTGGTTTTGGTTAATGAAAATTTATAGCTTTCACTGTGAAACATTTTCTCTACAACCAGACATAAAAGTAACTTTAACTGGAAGCACTCCAATTCAACAGCAGCAATTTACAACATTTTTTTAAAAACAGTAGCATTAAATATATATCTGCTTACCCAAACTACATTAGCTCTGGCTGTGCGAGGCATGATACATGCGTTAACTAATACAATGAGAAGTCCCCATTCCAAACAGCCTGCAGCCTATGCAGACAAAATTAAGGAAGATAGTGACCATTCTGTAGAAGGAAAACTAAGGCAAAGTTTGGAATCATAATTGTCAGGGCATAAATAAACTACCCCAGATCTGGGATCAGAACAATGATCTAAGTCTCCTTGCAGTCTCAGTCATAAGGCTTTTCCTTATGAGTAAAAAGCAGTATCACTTAATAATAAACTGTGAAGTTTTTTAATAAAGCAGTATTTTCCTTACATATAAACATAACATTTTCTCCAAAAAGCAAAGCCAACTATTCTTCTGACACCATTCAAATTCTCAATGACTTTTCAATTTCCAATTAAAATACAACCATCTGTAATTGCCTTTATATCCCATTTACTCATCTTCTTCAGCAGCATCTCCAGATTTTCTTCTTTACCTGAAACTGGTGGTGGATTTTTAAGAAACAAGATGCCAATAGTAACACTCAGGTCTTGCAAGAGGTTATCCGACTGGCAAAAACCACCATAACTGGAACTTCTGGAGATGCACGTGAAATGTCAGCCTGTTGTGAGAGTACCAAGACAGCCGTGGCTACCCACCAATATAATACAGTGAAAGAAAAGATCTTTTCCTTCCGTATTTACAGACTGCATACGGCAACCCTGACAGAGTTAAAGACCAAAGCAGGGCCTCAGTATTATGTGACAGTGCCTTGGGTGGCCTCATGCCCTCAACCATTATAAAGCATTGACCCAGGGGAGATCAATACCAACATATCCTGGCAGTACTGGAGATGGGAGCTTATGAATTCTGACAAGATCACAGCCTGAAGTGATAATTGGAAGAAAATGATGGGATTTTTTATTGCTCTTATTGTACTTAAAAACCAAACATGTTTGGTTTATGTTTATTGGAAAAACAACAAAACTCTTTATCCTTTATTACTACATTCAGGCCTTGCATTTCTCCTTCCTCACTTCAGTCAATAGAGCCATTTTCAGATGAGGATTGGGGGGTTTTGTTTTGTTTTTAAAAAGAGAAAGACTATTCAAAACCAGGTCCTGAAAATTTTGCCACAGTTACTAATACTAATACTATTTCCATTTCTAATACTAATAGCTACTAATACTAAAACAATTTCCAACAGCAGTCAGGGCAATGTGTAGAATCTTCTGAAATTAATAGACCAAATAGGAAAAGGAAAGATGGCAAAACACTGTATCCTAACAGTGGGATGCCAATTACCACTCTCTGTTAACAAAACACAGCCATCTACCAAAGGTGCCTTTGCCTCCCCACTTGCACAAAGCGGCAATTCAATTAGAGGTCTCTTTCTTTCACACTGCTAGAAATTTTAAACAAGTTTCACCTAGAAAGATTAAAGATCTCCACTTTATTTCATTGAAGCCATCATTACACTTCTTTATTGCCACCCAAGTTATTATAAATTATGACTCTTTCAGAATTCTATAACTTTCATCTTTGTGTGCTTTTAAGGTTCACCCCTAAGAAGGAGGTCTGATGTAGAAAAAGGAATTCTCTTGATCATGTGAGATAATTCAAAGAGATCTGTATTACATCAGGTGAGGTGTCAACAGACATGGTATGCACTTCTGATAGTGCCATCTGTAGCACACTAAATGTGTTTGGCATTATCAGACCACTCAATTCCTTTTTCTTAGCTGAAAAATTTGTCATGGTTCCTTGGTTGCTCTGTTTCTCAGTATTTGAGGGAGGAAGTTACATTTGCCCACATGACAATACCATCAGCATTCAAGGTTAATGTGTAAGTCGGGAACAGTATAAACTGAGGATCTAAACAGAAAAAAATTAAAAGAATAATAATTTGGAGGTTTCTGGGGAGGTTCTGCTATTGGGCATACGAGCCTTCAGTCTACACCCACATCTTGTTTTCTCTATATTCTCCTTATCTAAAGATGGCTGCTTCAGATACAACTTCTAATCACAAAGTCTCTGATCTATTGGTTACTAGAAGCTTTTGGGATTTACCAAAACAGTGGTATTGTTTCTATTCTCTTTCTATTTCTGGTCTTTCCCCCCCCGCCCCCCCCCCCCCCCATGCTGGTATGATGCCCAGAGTCCCTATGATTGAGAAAAGATGGAAAGGATGTTTAAGATAAAACACTCCAGTAGTAACTGTCATCCGTTTTGCTAATCTGCCATGTGGAGTCTCTGTGAAGAACTCAGGGCAGGCAGAAAACCGGGGGTTCAACAGGATATCCATATAGGACACGATTTTTCCAACACAATTTGGAAAATATGAGCTGTTCCAGCTCATTAAATTAGCAGAAAAACTATTCACTTTTGTTGTATTAGTTTTCTGCCACCTCAGTGCACTGCAATAGCTCATCAAGCCAATGGCCAAGGGAGCTGAGGAAGGGTTTGGCCAGAGGCAAGAGGTGGCAAGAAGGCAGCCAGCAGCCAGATCGCCTTGGGGTGCTACAGAGCCCCAGCCTGCATTTCCTGCTGCTTTCACCTGCCACCGACTTGTCAGCTCAGATGGGGAGCAGTGCCATGTAAGGAAATGGGAACACACAGCTGCAGGAAAAGGAGAACAGCAGCACTCCAGTGGCCCTTTAAACTAGTTTAAACCATCAGAGTGACAAGTGCCCTACGATTTTCAGTTCTGTTTCCAAAGGTGACATGCTTACATATGATTAATTCCCCTCAAATGGATTAGAGAAGATATTTCTAAAGTATTTCTGGTGAGAGATCACTAAGCAATCTCACTGTTAACATCTAACCTGCTCACTCAAGCTTCCATCAAGAATGGAAAGGCCTTACAACAAGTTAGCCCAACTCGTAATGTAAGGGGAACTGATAACAGACACAGTGAAGCCAAGCGGCACACCTGCATTACCCAAAAGCTCAGGTTTGCCTTTGATTCTGTGAATACCTAAGGTGCTTTTGTACATCTGTAAAACACCTACTTCATTTTTTCCCTTTTTCACCCCATAAAAATTCCTATTGAATTAAAGGGTCTGGGAGTTATCCCTAAGTGTGGTAAACCAAGTCTAAGTTACAGCTCTGCAAGGAAAAGCATTCTGAGGAAGGAAAGGAAGAAGAAAGAGAAGATATTGTTTCAATTTAAAACAAAGAAAAATCTAGCTAAAGATTTATTGACTTCACTTTTGGTTTAAGCTCTCTAAATATCTTACTGATTAGTATGCAGTGTCACTCACAGAGAAATCAGAAAACGAGAAAATCAAAGGCAACAGAAAAGTCGGGAATTGCACTTCTCACACTACTTGTTGCAGTCTTTTCCAATCATTTGTTTCTTGCACCTTACAGAGGGGACTCAGTCATAAGACCTCAATTCCTTGTGGAGAAACCTGAGCCAGTTTGTGCCACATTGTGCCCTCAAGTGCATGAGTGCAGTGTCACCAGAACGACATGCAAGCACCTAAATGTTCTTTAGTATGTGGACCATGGATTAAGTTTTTTATGAACTTCCAATATTTGCTTTTGAAACATATGATTAAAATAACTAACAGTGTTTTTGTACAGCACAAAGATGTTTTCCTAAACTTGTCTAGGGAGTATATAATGTATTTCATTGGCCGATATAATAACTTACAACATTTTCTTCTGCAATTTGCATAATTTCTGTTACACTAATAGAACGATATGAGCCCATTTCTTCAGCTAATTATGTCACATATAAGTATTCTCATGTGTGTTAGTTGAAAACTGCATAAGTAGCAAAAATGTCAGCACACTTCAAAGATACTGTGTTCGTATCTTACTAGGATTCAGCCTGTGATCACATTTATAATTCCTTTGACCCTATGCCCCTCAGTCGAGTCAATTTCCAGCACTTTTATAAAACCTTCCAAATTATGCTTGATACAAAACTGTCTGCATGCAATGGTAGGGAGAATAAATTCTTTTTTAAAAGCCAACCTAGTAAGAACTAAAAGAAAAAGAGGAAAGAAAAAAAAAAAAAAAAACACAACAAAACAGGTAAGCTATGAATAACGTAATCCAAAACCACACAGGTCATGAAGTCTGTAAGTTAAACTATTGAAAAGGATGTGCTCTGATTTCTAATTTAGTCTGTAGACTGGACCAAATGACACCATTTATCCAAAACTTCCTACTCATAAAGTCCTTGGAACATTATGTAACACTTCTAACAGAAAAAAAATCTTTTGTAAAATACTAATAATTTCATAATCTCACATGAAACTCCAGAACCAGTAAACGACCCTGATTCATTAAGAGGTAGGACTCCATTATTCCATTCGAGAGCATTCCTGGACACTTATTCAACAGTCACAAATTGAAGCTGCTGTAAAAGGAGATGAGCAACTCCTTCCTTTCCTCCCAGAGGTCTCTATTAGCCCAGCCTCTACCACAGGGCAGCTTCAGGGATCACTCAGATGAGCATCTCAGATTGTTTCTTTTCTTTTTCTTGGGAGCTCTCCGGTGTTTTCTCAGGTGGCTGCACAACGTGGTGTTTGCTGGGTGCTAGAGGCTGCTCCGTGAATAAAGTGGTGCCATAGTGTCACCTACTGGGAACTTCTGCCTCTGTCTCTTTTTACAGGGCCAACAAACATTAAATAACTAAAAGGAAAATCGGTGTGTTTGGTTTGTGAAATCTTCTTTCTAATACTCCACATTCTAGTCCACTATATTCCTATTAAAAGATTTTCATTTTTTTTTCTAAAGATCAGGCAATAGCTCAGAACAATAAAGATACTGGACTTTTCTTCAGACTGTTATTTGATACATATCTGGTGGGCATTTGGTCTTAACCGGTTGATTTAAACTTATACTGAGTGAGTTGCTGTTCTTTTGATTCCATGCCAATGTCTCAATGCAAGTTTCTCTTCCATATTTTACTGTCCTTTCCTTTATTTACTATAATGACACACATTTCCAGCTATAAATATTCCCATGTCCTCCTAGGGACTCTAATGATTTTAGAAAGGAGTTTCAAACAGATGATTCTGTCAGTAGCAATGAGTTTTTGCAATGCTGGTAATACTGGTGCAGTGGGATCAGGGAGCATAAAATTGTGGTTTTAAAATTTTTTTTAAAAAATTATTCCTTTGACTCAATACAGGTGTGATGACACAACCAGAATTTTTTTTTTATCACTCTTTGCTTAGAAGTGACAGGAAAGTATCTTAACTTTCCTGTAATTAGCTGCACTAGAGATAGAACAGCAGCTAGAACTGTTGTCTCTAATTACTTCATTACTGTTACAACGGAGGAATTTATTCACGGCTGTGGAAATTTTTGAGGGTTTGGGGTTTTTTTTGATGATGTCCTAAAGGAAACGTGTTATCATTTCCTAATACTGTTTTTCCTCAAGCGGCACTCACTTACCACAGTACCCACAGGGATGAATGTTTTAGTGGTTTGAGCCATGGGGAGGGACAGAAGGAGCATTTTCTTGCTATTTGACACTGCTGCAGCCACTGCAAGGTGACTCTGGATGGCTGCACTGCGTCCATGCACAGCTTCTTGCCTCCTGCTTGTACAAAGTGGTGGCTCAGGACTTGTGCTTGCAGCTCTACTCAGCAGCCACTGAATTCTTCTCAACAGATATTGTGATTTGTATTGCTCTGCAAAACTTCTATAATATGCTGTCAAGCACATAACACAACAGGGTTTGGGATTTTTTATGTTATTCCCAATTACAGCTACACTCGTATTTATTCCTACCAGATTTTTAAAGGTCAAAAACTCAGTTAGATCATTTGTAATATAATCTATGTTTTGCTGACTGAAAAAGTTATAGGAATACAAAGTATAAATAACAGCTAATCACAAAAGTTTACCCTTCAGCACACGTGGCATTTTGCTGTTTTTAAATATTAAAAGTGTGTGATGAACTTTAAATGTTAAATGGCAAAAGAGTTTCTTAAAACATTACCCCCCCAAAAAAATCTGATATAAAGAAGAATTACCCAAAGAAACTGTCTTGCTAACTATCATTGAATAAGAATTGAGTTCCCCCTATTCTAAAATTAATTATCTTCCATTCTGCTAGCCAGACTTTTGTATTAAATGTACAATTTCCTGATTAAAGTAGGAATTTTCCAGAATAATCTTTTACTATACCTTGAATTCATTGATTTTTAAATATTTTAAAAGTGAATTTTTATCCTGTCACATAAGAAGACACAGAAAAGGGGGGACGGTAAAACCAAACAAGGCCATGAAAGATCTGCATGAAAAAAGAACTGAAATTTCCTTATCTCAGCTTTATAATGGTATTTTCTCTTTAGAAACACCTTGATTTCTAGGGTTACAAAAAGCAAGAAGTAGTAAGTGGGTCACTTAGTCCCCTGATGAACTTTTCAATGAGTCCTAACTATTTTAAGTATTCTTGTGATTACACACATCTGACATTTATGGCAGAGCCAAACTAGCCACAAAATGGGTTTCCAAAAGAAAACATTGCTCATCTTCACATGAGTAGGAAGAGCCGGACCAGTGGTCTGCAAAAAGACAACAGTGGTGAAATATCATCATCTGCAGAAGACAGAAACAAAAATAAGCACAATCTCAAAGTTAAAAGTAATGCATAGTGCCCCTCCTTGATAAATCTGTGAACCAAAACTAAAGTTACATCACTTATGCTTTTGAGTTTTTAATTTTTTATTTAATGTGCTTAAAGCTGTATTCTGTATTAACTTCACCCTCCTTGGCTGCCCCAAATGACTCCTTTGGAAATCGTACTCTGTAAACAAAACAAATCTCTTTAACGCAGGGCTTTCTTACAATGTCACAAGACTTCTTGCTTGCTTTAAAATAAAAAGTGTGAGGACAGAGGGCATTTAAAGCAATCAGTGGCTAATGAAGTAATTTTGACCAAATAGCAGAAAGTGAAGCACAATTAAATCATATGTAGCAAAAGTTTTAGCACATTTATTATGTATAAAGTTTCCTCATCAGACACTTGAAATATAATGATCAAATGTTTCTTTAATAGTAACATAAGAAAAGATGATCACAGACTATGTGACAGCTTCACTTCCTATTTTTACAAAATAGCTCATTGTGAGGCTGTAAAAGGAGTCTGAGACATCGTTATCTTAAGGGAGAAACATAATAAGGTAAAGAGGAGCCTTGGTTAACTCCTATTTTCCCAGTCACAAAACTTTTATGCCCTATTCTTCACATGTATTGGGGAAAAAAAAAAAATTATTGCTTAGAATTCTGCTTCTAGCCAAGACTACCTTTTCCACCCTGACTCTAATACAGGGTGGTTAGTAAAAGGCAAAAAACCACTATCAAGTCTTCCTCATGTCAAGAAGTATATTCATATATTCAACTGCAAGACAGCAACCTACAGAGCTGAGCTATTTCCTTACAAACAGCTCGATACTGCTGGTGTCCACAAGATGGAGCAGAACTTCTCTCCAGTAGCCTTCGGCAAAAGTAGTTTAAAGCCTATACTTAGCCCATCTGAATCATGGGTGAATAAGAGGCGGCTGATCTCTGAATTCTCAACAAAAATATAAGAGCTTCCGTGCGCTTTGTGTAACAGAAGTTGTTAAATTTTCGGTGTCTAAGAAGCCAAGAAGGCAGAATCAATCATAAAGTAGCTTATATTGGGAGAAAAAATAAGGTATAGATCTGAAGATTCATATTGTTGCAAGACTCAGGAAATTGACCTTCAACTCTCCTATTCTCTCCTCCTTCTCCTATTTCCTAACAACAACAAAAAACAAAACAAAAAAACAAACAAAAAGGAAACAAAAAAAGAGCAAAAAACAAAATACTTTGTGCAGCAAAAAAGCTCATACGCAGCATCTACTACCTCGTGACTTAAACGAGTGACATATCTCAAGCACCTGCAGTTGCTGGATAGAAAAACAGTTAACCAGCCACACATCAGTAGGCTACATCAATATTTGAGGCGCATAGCAAGATCAAATTTTCATACTGGGGTAATTTCAGTTCCCCTTCATGATAGGTCTTTCTACCAAACACAGCCCATATACATTAATGAAGTGGCTTTACTGAGTAGCTGTGTTTTCATGTCAGTGAGGAGGACAAGCTGTTTTTACAGCAGTGCACCTGTCATACCTATCCTCCACTTTAATCAAGCTACAATGACTTGAATCACAAGAGTAATAAAGATCTCTTTAAGCCGTCACAACTTAACTGTGTAAATCTGCGATGTCAAAATACTTCTTTTTTTAATTGAAAAATACATTTGGGGTCATAGGAGTAAAAATCTGTACTTTTTGTTACTTTCCTAAATTGTTTAAAGGTAAACTCTTTCTTCATCTAGCATGCCCTTTAAACACCGAGCAAAGTGCTCAGTCCTGGCTGGGCCTGTGTTGCAGCCCTGCTTACGAGTGCAGGTGCTCGCCCTGGGGCTGCAGGAGCTGCCCGAGATCCCGGTTCCTGCCAGAATTCCCGGTGCCCTCCCGGTTCCTGCCCGAGTTCCCGGTTCCTGCCCGTGTCCCCGGTTCCTGCCCGTGTCCCCGGTTCCTGCCCGTGTCCCCGGTTCCTGCCCGAGTTCCCGGTGCCCTCCCGGTTCCTGCCCGAGTTCCCGGTTCCTGCCCGAATTCCCGGGGCCCTCCCGGATCCTGCCCGAGTTCCCGGTTCCTGCCCGAATTCCCGGGGCCCTCCCGGTTCCTGCCCGAGTTCCCGGTTCCTGCCCGAATTCCCGGGGCCCTCCCGGTTCCTGCCCGTGTTCCCGGTTCCTGCCCGAGTTCCCGGTTCCTGCCCGAATTCCCGGGGCCCTCCCGGTTCCTGTCCGAGTTCCCGGTTCCTGCCCGAATTCCCGGGGCCCTCCCGGCTCCCTCCCCTCACCCGGGGCGGGGGCGGCTCCCTCGCCGCGGGCCGCGGTCATGTGACCTGTCCAAGATGGCTGCCGGGGAGCGCCGCGCCGCGCCCGCCGCGGGAAAGGAGGAAGACTTTGAGATTATTGACAAAAAACAGCTCCCTGACGCGGCTGAGTTGAGGAACGAGGAGAAGGCGAAACCGGAGGAAGCGAGGTGGTCTGCTCCGATCTTGTCGCTGGCCAAGAAAGCCTCGGAAAACTTGGCGCTGAGCTATGGCAGCGCCCTGAAGTCCGCATCCCTGGTGGGATTGGTGTCCAAGCCCGGCAGCAGTGACAGCCCAGCAAAGACAAGTACGGCTCCGCTTCTTTAGTAAACTCGCTTTTGTGGTGCGCAAATGAGTTCGCTCCCGTAAGTGCTGCTGGGTCGTGTCAGTGGTGCATGGGTGTTACTTCGAATTTCTTTTTTTAAGATGCTGCAGTTTTGTATTGAAGTAAAAAACAAGCGACACAGATGTAGAACTTAAGAAATGCGTTATAATCAGAAGCCTAAACTCTTCCTATATTTGGGGAAATTTACTTTAGTTTTATTTGCTGCCTTCTCTCCCTCTCCTTAAAACTCCCTTAAGCAACAGTCCAGCTGCACTGGGGGATTTCTCAAAATTCCATATCCTCCGTAGTGTGCTGGTTCTGGGAAGGAACTTGCTGTATCTTTCATGTCAGAGACTGGACAAGCAAACTAAGATACAGATTTGGTATAAGTTACTTTTTAACTATACTAAAAGTACTTTCAGCTTAACCACAACTTGCTTTGTTTAACATTGGCATTCGTGGATCTAGCAGCCCTACAGATTTGTGGAACAAATCTTAGAACTGAATTAAAAGGGCTTTAGTTGAATCGTATCGAAAATAAATCTCAGTAATATTCACAATGTGGAAAAAAAAAATCAAAACCATTCAAATGCAGCAGAATTTGCGCCTGGAGCCTTGTACTCCAGAGTCTCAGACTGGTGCTTAATTGTTCTGGAGCAATGGAGCTCAGCTTTGCTCTGTTTGTTGCTGACCTTTTTGTTTTTAATGGTACTGAGTATTCAAAGGGGAGTTCCATGGGGCTGAGTTGGGACAGCATGGGGAAATGTTACTGCTGATGGACTTCTTCATTTTTTGTGAAAATTCTTCAGTGTTGCAGAGTCAGAGTTGAAGATTAATTGTCCTGAAAAAATAGACTCTTTTCTTTTCTTGCATCTCAAAGCCTCACACCAAACTTCTCAAAGGTTTGTTTCCTGAGTGCCCATCTTGAGCACTTGGGATCTAACCAGAAAAAGTGCAGAATATCCCATTTTCTTTGTTTGCATTTGGAATAATGCTGTGAATAGATGTAATTCAAAACAGCATACAGCATGTGGCAGGAGGCAGGGAATAAAATGTTCTCTTACCTGAAATGAAGCTCCCACACTTAATGAACTTCTACTATAATCTTTCAGCTTCTTCCTTGTAAAGTAAGGGAACACCACCACCTCCCCAAATTGTTCAATAGATTCAGATAATATGTTGATGAGTTGTATGAAAAATCTGTTAATAACTTGTGTATGAAATGTGAACAGGCACTAAGGCACCTGTTCTACTTGTTCAATATTATCTTTGACCAAGCACTATAAATTTAATTTAAAGCAGGTATTTTTAAGAAGTAAGCTAAGGCCTGCAATATCACTTATGGAAAACTTGGAGCTTGTTCCCTGCTGTCATCTTTTTCCAGAGATTTTATAACCTCTACCTGCTACTTCAGATCTGTTGATCACATGTTCTAAACACATAAACCCCATCCTAAAACCAGTGTCTGCCACTGAGGAAATTGTGTCCTGCCTTGCAGAGAGGCCAGAACCTTCAAATCTAAAGAAAACAAATCAAGAAAGACTTGCAGTCCCAAAGACCAAGAGATGGAGAACTGTGAGCTTTCCTTTGTGCTTCAGTGTTTTCTGACTTCAAAGTGTGCTTAATTACAATAAACAAGGCATGTGGCTTCAGAAAGATGCTGAAACAAATCTCTTGAGTTGAATAAGATACAAAACTGTGTGACTGCATTCTTAAAGATTGCAGCATCACGTCTGTGATCTTTTGCACTTGGGTAACCTGATTCCTAATCTTTGATGCTTGGCTTTGGTAGTGTGTCTAATACCTGTTTATTTTGCATGTACCAACCTGCACAGTTTTGCAAAAGATGTACTTGACTGTGTAAATTTGCACCAGTCTAAAAAATACTCAAGTAATTATTTAACTTAATGCAAACCTATATTAAGATACTTCTTAATTTAATTGTGTTTAAAAATCGTTCACATAAAGAACATCTAATTCACAGTATTTTTTTTTTCAAGTCTTGTGGGTAATGCTATTATCTCAAGCAAGGCTTAGAGGCAAAGTATTCCTGATAAGTAAAAATTCAAATGCCAAAAACCATCAAAATTACTAGCATTGCTTTGAAACACCAAAAAAAAAAAAAAAAAAAAAAAAACCCTCACTGACTTTCTGTTTGTGCAGCTTTTTTTCTGTTCCTAATGTGTAACCTGACAATACTGAGATCAAAATTCTAAATATTACAGTGCTTTTAGTCCTCAGTCTCATGCCAACACATTATATGCAGTTTTGAAGCATTGGCTATAGACAATACACAGTATACTCTTTCTAGATATATATGTATATATATAGTATACTGTATATTGACTATATACTGTATATACTATTGTATATAGTGTATATAGTATATATACAGTAAACTGTACAGTAGCCTGCAGAGATAACAGAGTTGTGTGTATTGTGGTTATTAAGGTCAGTCAGATTAGAACGACTCTGTTTTCCCTCTTCCAACACAAGGAGGAGTTTTGCTCATTTTTAACCCTAAATTAACATTGTGTGCACAACAAGGAAGGTAAAATTAATGCCAGAGAGACTTTTGCATGATCTTAAAAACAGTGTTAACTGTCTTGAGTGTGACTGACACAGGGCTGGGGCTTCTGCCACTGCTGTTTCTGCAGAGTGTGGCCGTGTGTGACCCACAGGTGACAGCAGGATTATCCTACTGCAGCAGCAGTGGCTTACAATATGCTTTTGGTGGCCACTGGGCCGTGGTTGGCAGCTCCTGTCAGAGCCTGTAGGTGCCTGAAGGAGCAAGGGGGCTGGTCCCAGTCCTGGTCCCACTCTCCCTGTTGTCCCAAAACAGGTTTTCTCACTTGGTCTGCAAGAGGCCAATCCATGCACAGACTGGAGGGATTTGATTTGTTCACAGTTTTGCACAGAAAGGGAGCTGGGTGGCAAATCCACAAAGCCTGCATGACTACCAAAACTTTTCACTGTTTTAGCAAACGAAGGTATAAATGTTCATTGGCTACAAATTCTCTAGTTCTCTTATTAATTAGTCTTCTGTTGGTCAATGATACCCTCACTTGTCATGCTCATTAGCCTGCATGCTCAGTCTGCCTATTTTGGGTCGGTGGGTTTCTTGGGTCAGTGGTCACAATCTGCCCCTGCCAGAATTACCTTCTACCTAGTCAGAGCTGATTGAGCACAGTTGCTGACTTGGCTTTCTGAGTTTCTGCCATATCTTGGGGGTTCTGCCAAATGTCATAAAATCATAGAATATGCTCTGTTGGAAGGGACCCATCAGGATCATCGAGTCCAAGTCCTAGCCCTGTACAGGACCATCCCCAAGAGTCACACCATGTGCCTGAAAGTCTTGTCCAAACGCTCCTTGAGCTCTCTCAGCCTTGGTGCTGTGACCACTTCCATGAGGAGCCTATTCCAGTGTCCAGCCACGCTCTGGGTGAAGAACCTTTTCTTGATAGTCAAACTAAACCTCCCCTGACTCAGCTTCAGGCCGTCCTTGCAGTGCATAAATTATGCATCCTTTGAGTCCGCTATCAGTGCTACATCCTTTTGTTAACCTCCCCTAGGTCTGAGGTCACTGAATCACGTCCAGCCCTAAACCTTAACAGGACAATTCTGCCGGCAAATGATTCCCGTTTGTAACACCTGGGCGTCACTTACAGCTTGCTCCGTTAGCTGATGTTTCACGGGTTAAATCACCTTTCTTGTTGCTTAGGCTTGAAACTGTACAAAGATCGCAGAACGCCCTTTCTTACCTAAATCTGTACATATTCCACATTTTGCAACACGCCGCGGCCGGGCCGAGCCCGCCCCGCGCCCCTCGCACGGCTCTAAGATGGCGGCCGGCCCGCCCCCGCCCCCGCCGCGCGCGCTGTCGCCCTGGTAACGCGGCGGGCCGGGGTCCCTCAGCCCCAGGGCCCCCCGGCCCGGCCCCGCCGCTCAGGTAGGGACCCCGCGGGCCGGGGGCTGGGGCCGGGTCCCCCCGGGGCTGGGCGCGGCAGTGAGGGGGGGTTTACCCAGCTCGCCCCCGCCGCAGGATGGAGGCCCAGCGGGGGCACCGCGGCGAGGGGTCTGTAAAAGCTGTGCAGCGTCCCCGTGCAGATTGTCCCCAGGTACTCGGCACTGGGGAGGCCACAGCTCGAGTGCTGTGATCAGTTCGGGGCCCCTCAGTTCGGGAAGGACATGGAGGAGCTGGAGCGGGCCCAGAGATGGGCAACGCAGCTGGGGAAGGTTCTGGAGCACAAGTCTTACAAGGAGCGGCTGAGGGAGCTGGGGATGTTCAGTCTGGAGAAGGGAAATCTCAGGAGTGGCCTTGTCACTCTCTGTAGGTCCCTAGCAGGAGGGTGTCGCCAGGTGGGGGTCCATCTCTTCTGCCAGGCAACCAGTGATAAAATTAGAGGATGTAATCTTAAGCTGCATCAGGGGAGGTTCAGGTTGGACATTAGGAAGTATTTCTTCACAGGAAGGGTGATTATACATTGGAATGGGCAGCCGGGGGAGGTGGTGGAGTCACTGTCCCTGGAGCTGTTTAAAGAAAAACTGGATCTGGCATTCAGTGCCCTGACCTAGTTTGGTCATACAATGGACTCGATGATCTCAGAGGCCTTTTCCAACCGAATTGATTCTGTGATTGTAAAGCAGCTTTCCTCTCCCCACCCGTGTGCCCCCAGGTACGCGGTGTCACACCATGGAGGAGCGCGCCAACCTCATGAACATGATGAAGCTCAGCATCAAAATCCTCATCCAGTCAGCCCTGAGCCTGGGCCGGACCCTGGACTCTGACTTCCCACCACTGCAGCAGTTCTTCGTGGTGCTGGAGCACTGCCTCAAGCACGGGCTCAAAGGTGGGCACTGGCTGCCAGGCTGAGGAGAGGCAGGTCAAGGAGTGTCTATCATGTCCTGCTGCGGCTCCAGCGTGCCTTCTGAATGACATTATTAATTCTATAAACATACAATGCTAATCAGTATTACAGATATAATTATGTGCTTACCCTTGTACACCCTGTATTTTGTGCCTCTTAAGCTGTCAGGGTATTTTTAATGCCCCCTTTCCATAGACATGTTATAAGCTGGTAAGACAAAGTAAGAGAATAAACTTTGTCTAAAATTCTGGAGTTGGAAGCCTGTCATTTTACCTCACAAATCTCTCTGTATGCTTCCTTTAGTGAAGAAGACTTTTATTGGACAGAACAAATCGTTTTTTGGTCCTTTGGAGCTAGTGGAAAAGCTTTGTCCTGAAGCATCAGATATAGCAACTAGTGTTAAAAATCTGCCAGAGTTGAAGTAAGTTAATTGTTGGGGATGATGCGTTTCACTCATACTGCTGGGAAAAGGAATCCTTCTTGTAGTCTCCTGGCTTCCTTAATGAGCTTTTGTTCCCAAAGAAAAAAAATAGGGCATGTAGGAGGCATTGACTTCTCCAAGAGATGAGGAGGATATCTCAAAATACTCAGTTTATGACTCAAACAATGCTGTCAGATTAAAAACAGCATTTGGAGACTTTTATAACCTTGCTAAAAATAACTAAAGTCTTCACAGGTATTTTTTTTCCTTTTCTTTCCCCCACTTTCATGATTTTATGTCATGCTCTGCATGTGCTGATAGTATTTCGTTTGAGTAATTCAGGATGATTGAAATACTTGTTTTAATGTCAGGATGTATACATGGTTGGATTATGGTGGTAGCTGACAATATGTATGGTTTTTCAAATTAGGAAGACTTTTCAATATACTTTCCCTGAAAAATGGAATATACTTAAGTGCTCATGTGTTCTGGAGACAACAGTTCATTTCCTCAGAGATTTTGTTGTTCTTGTTGTTGTTGTTGTTGTTTTTAGTAAATAATGTCCTTCACCTCATTTTGTAAAGCAAGAATTTTGAATTGCACAAGTCTATCTAATAAAACACTTTGTTTTTAACAAAACATGCAACTTTTCATTTTAGGACTGCTGTGGGCAGAGGGAGGGCTTGGCTATATCTAGCACTCATGCAGAAGAAACTGGCAGATTATCTCAAAGTGCTCCTGGACCATAAGCATCTGTTAAGGTAACAGCACCGGCTGTACATTGTATTCCCTGAATCACTGACACTTCGTGTGGCTCCAGGGAGAGTCATTAATTGACCAGTTTAAACTTTAAGCTTGTTCTTGCAACCTGCAGAGGAGCAAGTGGTTAATTGTTTTTGCAGTGAAGCTACAGATGAATTCTCAGAGTATTTTCTGAGAGAGTTCTAAGTCTTCTACCTTATGCAAAAAATTAGAACTCAGCTGAGCTTTGTAAAGGCTGCATTATTGTTCATATGATTTCAGTGATAGAAGTGCCATTATAATTGTTTGATGTGCAGTGATGCTTTCCACTGTTTCTTTCAGTGAATTTTATGAGCCTGATGCTTTGATGATGGAGGAGGAAGGAGCAGTTATTGTGGGTCTGCTGGTTGGACTCAATGTTATTGATGCAAACCTTTGCTTGAAAGGAGAAGACTTGGATTCCCAGGTGAAGATTAAAGCTTAAATAGGATCAGTTGGTATAAGATTCTAGTAGAATTAAGTACATCTATAAATACTTTACTGAGATGGGTCCAGAGTTCTTTCCAGCATGGCCTGTGTTGAAGCTTGTTGTGTTTCCCTCAGTGAATCAAAAGAAAGTACATAAGTAGCAGTTTTTTGAAATATTGTCAAAAACTAACTGCCAGGAAACTGATCACACTAATTGTGGTTACTCTGATGCTTTTGATATGATAAATAGTATTATAAATAGTATTATAATGTATAAATATGATACATATTATATTATACATATCATATGATACATAATACATATGATAAATATTATTAAAAGTATGATAAATACTAGCTTGCATGTTTACATCAGCTAGGAAGAATATAGGTATTATTTGTCTCTCTAAACTTGAAACTTCAGATTTTTATCATTTTCCAAATGTACAGAAATTCCTGCTTCTATGCATAATTGCACTGTGAAGGTGTGTTAATAACTTAAATATCTTTTTCAGGTTGGAGTGATTGATTTTTCCTTGTACCTTAAGGAAACACAGGACAATGATGGCAAACAGTATGTATGGTGAACTAGTAATTCTAAATCATTAAAGTTTTTGTAGAACAAACCTGTCAGACAGTCTGTGGGAGGATGGGAGTGCTGGAGATCTCAAGGTATTAATCATCCAAAAAGGAGAACCCAAACCAGATTTTGTTAGCTAAACAAAAGTAATATCTTTCAGAGACTGAATTTGTGGTAGTTTTAACAACAATTTGGGGAGCTTGAGTCTTGAGCTGGGGAGCAAATTAAAAGTACACAAAATATTAGATTGTGGTTTTATTTGGTTTTAGAAGAGATGATTTGCCAGGTCACCCACTGCTAAGTCACTGCTTTGTTTCTAAGCACTGTTTCAGAAACACCCTCAATTAAGTAGCTGTCTTTGAGGGAGAGATCAGTTATGGAGAAAAAAATGTAATTTTAGGTGAAATATTAGTTTTGAGACTGCAGTTAGCAGCACTGGATCTAGAAGAACTGTAGCAAATGAAGGGATCTTCATATTTTATGTGCTTCTGTCACTTCAGAGCACTTCACTGCGGAGTGCTGAGAAACAGTCAAACAGCTGCTTCACCTCCCTGGTGCTTCTGATCCAGCTCAGACACAAGGATTTTTATAAGGAAGGGATAAAAGATTTTAGCTTTGTTTGCAGTTCTATGCTGAAAGCCCTAGCACAAAGTAGCACTTTAGAATGAAGGAGTTTCTTCTCAATCAATAAATTCTCACTTTTACAACTAGAGATGGAGGGATTACAGCTGTCCTTGACCAGAAGCATTATGTGGAAGAACTGAACCGACATCTAAGGTGGGATTTTTAACTATTCTCATATACAAACTCTTGTCCTGTACTGCTTTTCCAGCATGGCTTTGAATGTGTCCGCTGTCAGTCTTGTAGATTTTTGTCTGATACTGAAATGCCTTTTCTGATTATTTCCCAAAAACCTTAGTTTCATTTTGTACTCTTACTCTTCTGCGGGCACATGTGAGGCAGAAAGCAAGTGTGTGTAATAGTTTACTTTTTTGAGACTGATTAACAGAACATTTTGGAGCTATCTTTTTAAAGAGAAACTATTACAAGTGCATCTGGAAATTCATTCCTAGAGGAAGAGTCTCTACTCTTCCTCCATAGGTTGCTCAGTGGGAGGAGCAGGCCTCCCTTACCCTCTTGAGCAGGAGAGGCTCAAACTGTGAAAACTAAGCCAGAACAGGGCTGCCAGCTGTGTGGAAGGGCATGGCCCTCCCAGTGCTTAAGGGGGACAGTTGTCATTCCTTAGGATTTTTCCAGCTCATCAATGTATTTCATTGTTAACAAATGCAAGACGGTAAAAATACTGTTGAGGATAGGAGAAAATGTTGAACATTGGCACTTCATTTATTGTTTTTATGCATCTCTCTTCCTTGCTGCAGTTGCACGGTTGCAGATCTCCAGAACAAAATAGACTGTTTAGAAAAGACCAATTCCAAACTCCAGGAAGAGGTTTGTATCTGGTCTGTTAAATATTTCTCACAGCTCTTTTCCATCAGAGACAAAACTCTCTAAGGCTGTACCTTACACCTAAAATATTTGAGTAGATACTGGTGAGATGTGGGGGACTGGGCAGACTGGCACAGGTTGGCATGGTTTGGTATAACTCCTAGTTCATACCACAGATCCGGGGTGGATTTTAGGCTTTTACACTATGATGCATTTCTTTGCTCAGTTAATATTATAAAATAATTGATGAGGATGTGAAGCAGAAGTTGGTGAACAATGTTGGTGGGCTCATGAATTTCACCTGCTCATGGGTATGGCTGCAGAAGGGTCAGGCAGCTCCTGGGGAGAGCAAAAGGGGAAGTGAGCAGCACAGCTGCTGCAGAGACTGAGCTAGTGCCTTCAGAATTGCTCCAGATGCTGCATGATTGCACAGGGATTAAATATAGATCTGTTCCCTTTGTACAGCTTGCAGCAGCCACCGACCGAATTGGATCCCTTCAGGAAGAGCAGCAGCAGCTAAAACAACAGAATGAGTTAATTCGTGAACGGAGTGAAAAAAGTGTAGAGGTGGGACACCTATTAAAAGATGATGAGAATTCTTAAAATAAGTGATCTCTTTTTAACAGCTGTAGTGAGTTCTCCCAAAGCCACTGTGAACTGGAATGCTCAGCACAGTTGAACACGTTGCTGTGCAGGTCACTGGGTTTGGGTGTTGTATGCTCAGGCATTAGATTTTACTGTTCTTTACTACACACTCAAAAATACACTTGCAGAAGGGAGAAAGAATTCAAAGTACTAGAAGTATTGAAGTAAAAAGTATAAAGTATTGCGTATTTTTATTATTACTGTATCTTTGAAATTTCAGCTTATTTATGTTTGCCAGGTCATTGATTGTAAAACATTAGGATTTTACTTGAAATAGCACATTGAAATATTGTGTTACACACAAGAATTAAAGAGATACTTTAAATACTTTGTGATCTTATGTAGCTGATGTTTCTTGTAGGTAACAAAAGAGGATACAAAAGTAGAATTGGATACTTACAAGCAGTCCCGCCAGGGTCTTGATGAAATGTACAGTGATGTTTGGAAGCAGTTGAAAGAAGAAAAAAAAATCAGGCTGGTAAGGAAACTTAACTATAGAAAGTGAAGTGAAAGACAAGGGATTCAGCCTACTGTAACATTACAAACACAAGATGACAGCTGTGCACCTTCTGCAGCTGTTCAGAATTCATTGAGCAAGCAAGATACTGGGCATTGGTCTTTAACAGTGTCTGTAAAGTACTGGGAAATGGGGCTTTTGGAATGTTGGAAATTAAAGGTCTCCTTTTAAGAAACTGGCATGACAACAGAGACACTGTTTGTGTATGGGGTTATCTGGGTTTTATCCCTGATGTATATCTACGTAGCAGTAACTAGGAAATCTCTCTGTAAGGAACTAGAGAAAGAGTTGGAGCTACAAATTGGAATGAAAACAGAAATGGAAATTGCCATGAAACTTCTGGAAAAAGATACTCATGAAAAACAAGACACTTTAGTTGCACTTCGCCAACAGTTAGAAGAAGTGAAGGCCATTAACTTGCAGATGTTTCACAAATCTCAGGTATGCACAGGGGGCTGGGGATGGTTTTGTGGGGTTTCTCTTGTTTGGGTGGTTTTACATTGTTTTTTCAATTGGATAAAACTATATTATAGGCGTTTCTACAAGGAAGTAGAGTAGTAGAGTAGTAGCAATAATGGAGTAGAAGTGCTCACACAAAATACACAGAGTTTGTTTCCATTAATGAAATAAAAGTTTAACTAGCCTCTCTATGCATAAAGTAAGAGTTCAGCAAGCCTTCCTCTCCCACACCTGGTGCCAGAAATCCAAAGGGGATTTCTTTCATGGCCTGTTTCCTGATGCCTGTCAGGCTTTACTCAGCTTTGCCTCCTTCCTAGACACTTGCAAGACAACAGTCAGTGAAACCCCAGTGCTGAGGTGTGCCTTTGCTTTTGAAAGCAGTATTTATTTTGGGTTTGGTTTTTTTTTGCTTCCTGGTTCCATGCCCACTGAGTGCAGTTGTTACATTCGAATCATCATAGGTATTCTTACCCTGTCAATTTAATCTGGTTTTATTTCTTTAAGCTTTTTCTGAAGAGAACATTTTTTGATTGTATCTGATCTCATAGGTCAAAACTTAGTTAAGGTGGTCTGGGTTTTTTCTGAGGTTGTAACAAAACAATTGGAGCAATGTCTGCTCTGGCATTATCAGCATTTTGTTTGCACGTTCCAGTCAGACCCAGGCATGGCCTTTAGCAAGCTGAGCATTCTTTATCTGGTGGCAGACATTAAACACTGTTCACTATTTCCTACAGAATGCAGAGTGTTCATTACAACAGAAAACAGAAGCAATATCTTCTTTTGAAGGAAAAACAAATGAGATGATGTCCTCTATGAAACAAATGGAAGAGAGGTAATAATTGCAAGATCAGAAAGTCAACACTGAAGTCAGTAGAAAGTTTCCAATATAAACTTTTACAGGATAACCTTCCATATGCTCCTATAGACATTTGGGTCTGTGTGCCAGCAGGAGCTTTTTTATTTTCTCCTCTTCATCTCTCTGTGCTTGCTGTTCTCTTTTCCCAGGCAAACATGCCCATAACCGACCCACAGGAAAACCATAGCTTTTTCCATAAGCAGGCTGTTGAAAATCTTGCTAACTTCACTTTAAGAACAGGTGTGACTTTGGGTTTGGTTTGTTTTCAGAAACAATTGCTTTCAAAAGTCTTTTTTTTTTTCTCCACTAGCATTTTCAGTTCAAGCTTTTATAAAGATCTGTGTGGTAAATTTAAAAGAAGAGGGTGAGAGGGTGCAGGGAAGGAGTGAATTGGAAACAAATGTCCATGTTCCTTCCTGTGTAGGCTGCAGCAGGCAGAGAAGGCCAGGCAGGCGGCGGAGGAACGGTGCAATAAGATGAAGCAGGAGCTGGCTGGGAGGCTCGACTCGTGTCGGCAGCAGATGGCCCAGCTGGACAGCAAATGGTATTTAATCTGAGCAGGTGTTTCCCTTCCCTTTGCCATTTCTTTAAGAAGTGTTTTCTACTCCTTTTGTTCTCAGGTCTAAGGAGGGGTGGGTTTGAAATTCTGTTGGCTTCAGCGTTGACAGAAGTATGCAGGACCCAGGGAAGCGCAGCACTTCAGCGCACAGTTAACATGAGGATTTTGACATGTTTTTTCTAGAACGTCCAATTTAGAGCACAGAGTGGCAGCAAAAATCTGCCCATACCAACTAGCAATGGAGCTTTCAATTGCTTTTTTAATAAATCAGGAGATTGGTATGGTCATGCTTGTAGGCTGAGCATAGAACTGACTGTCATCCAAAGGGATTGGGATTTTTGAAGGGACTTGTGGGTGTGTTCTTAGGGAATGTTAATCCTCTAAATATTTCTAATACCAATAGAAAAACCTTCTTTCACTATTCAGACTTCAGGGTAGAGTGTCCCTTTTAAACACAACAGTTTAAACACAGGTAGTGAAATATTTACTCGTGGGGATTGGTTTCTTTGGGGGTCTTTTGGTTGGTTGTTTTTCTTCTAGCCCTTCATTGCTGTTTGTTTTCTGTGACCTGAAAATGTTAACATATGTTAAATGTTAACAGTGTTAACATTTTTGACGTCTGCTGCCTGTTCTTTCCTTTCCCAGAACACCACTTTAGTTTTGCCCTCTTTTGGACAAGATTTCTACTTCTCACACTGTTGCTATCCTTAAGTGCTATAGGATATTTTTCTGCTATAGGATTTTTTTTAGAATGAATTATTTTTAAACAGTGCAACTCTGGAAAAGGAGTTAAAATCCGAAAAGGAACAGAGACAAGCTTTGCAAAAAGAACTGCACCAAGAGAAGGATGCAACCACTCTGCTTAAAACAGAATTGCAACAGATGGAAGGACTGAAAAAGGTATGCACAGTTTCAAGCATTCAGAAAAACTGAATGTGATTTATTTTTTAAAGCATGAACATTCTTGTTAACTTGAAGAGGATTTGCTGCCATGTATGGAGCAGTTTCTGAGGACACAATTGTGCACTTGTTATCTGTCTGTGTGCTCCTGTGTGGGCACAGGACTGCCATGTTCTAGCTGTGTTCAAGGATGTTCAAAACCTGAAAATCTTCCTATTTTTGATAAATATGGTTAAATTGTTTCATTGTTTGTGCAGAACCCATGGGTAACTTCCCCCTTTAACTGTAAAAATCAAGCCTTAGAAATAGGGGGATTTGCAAAGGAGCTGATTCTTGTAAACTGTTTGGGTAGTTTGGGTAGACCAATCAAGGTTATAGGTCAAACAGTGCACAAAAAACGTGATTTTGTGCTTGATTTTATAGGAACTGAGAAAACTGCAAGATGAGAAGCAGGAGCTGAAGAAAGTCCATGAGGAGCAGGAACAAGCTCTTCAAGAAATGGGACTTCATCTCAGCCAGTAAGTTCTAGGGAATAGAACTCCTGTAAGTGACATAAGCTGGAGTATCAGACTAATACCAAGAGTTTTAAACCTCATTCACTTATAAAAATCAATTGATGTGAGAATTTTAGCAGGCAATTACTGTGTATGGGAAACTAAAGGGCCATGAAATGAAAGTGAGGGAGGATCTTGTAAGAGTGAGCTGGCTGGAGGAAACATTAAAGGAAATGTTTAGTTCGTATAGTGGAACTGTGCTTTTCCTACATTCTTCTGTTTATACTGAAAAAGGGGCAAACCCCAAGGTGACAAAGTTTTCCAGTGATAGTGAATGGTTCAGAGGGGTAACAGGGAGCTGACTGAAGCATTGGGGTTTGGGTTCAGTAGCTGGACAGTGGAATGGCAGGGAAAACCAAACACAACTAAACAGAAAGTCATGCAGTGCGTATTTTTTTCCAGATCAAAGCTGAAGATGGAAGATATTAAAGAAGTAAATAAAGCACTAAAGGTACTCTACATCTGAGGGATATTTTGACTAAATATACAAATTTCATTTAACACCTTCAAATTTCACACTGGTTATTCTGCTTTAAAAGGTGGCTTTTGAAAAATACCAACAACGTTGGTAAAATGCCTTTAAGTTTATTTGTATCTCCAGTGTTCATTCCAATTTTCCAGGGTCATACATGGCTGAAGGATGATGAAGCAACGCACTGCAAGCAATGTAAAAAGGAATTCTCCATCTCGAGAAGGAAGGTAATGTTCAGTGGATTATTTTTGAATAACCCATGGAAAACAAAAGTGGTGCTGTTGCATACGTTGCTAGGGAAGACTGAACCTGTTCAATTCTGAATCTGGTTGGCATGATAAATACATAGGGAATAATTGGGCATTTACCACGCCGAAAACAATACTCCCGCCTGCTTGGGTGCTCTCGTTGGTGGGGAGCTGCTGTGGCTGTGTTCAGGCCGTGCTCAGTGCCAGAGCCGCGGTGTGGGACAGCGCGGGGAGCCGGCAGCCGAGCGGAGCCGGGCCGGGCGGGCTGCCCCGGGCGCGGGCCGGGCCGGAGCCGCTCCGGTCCTGTTCCTGGCTTTCCGCGAGCCGGGGCGGTGCAGCTCCTGGCGCGGAGGGAGGGCGGCTGCGCAGGGGCTGGCTGTGCTGGGATCGTTCCCTGTGCTCCGCCCTGCGCTGGAGGAAATGCTGCTGGGAGGGCTGAGCTTGGTGGGGAGTGGAGGGTATTCAGTGGACTCGAAAACAGTTCCCAAGGCCTGAGTTCTGTGTTCCCGGTGCTGTTTTTTAGGCAGCTGTGCTCATTCTGACTCTGTTTTTGTAGCACCACTGCAGAAACTGTGGGGACATCTTCTGCAACACTTGTTCCAGTAATGAACTCGCGCTGCCATCATACCCGAAACCCGTCCGTGTTTGTGATAATTGTCACACGTTACTGCTCCAGCAGTGCTCCTCTAACTCCTCCTAAGGCTCTCCCACCCTTGACAGAGCCACTTTAACATTGGAAAGTAGCCATTATTTTTTTAATTCTGAATTGCAGGTGTCCTCTGTGCAGCAGACTAGACTGGCTGGTCTCTGATGATATCCACTGTAAGACAGAGCAGTGTAAAATAATTTGTAGGGATTGTGCAAGCTCATGCTTCTCCAGCTGGAATAATTAAGAAGCTTATATCAACTGTAATTTCCCCTAAAGTTCTATTTGAAACTAAGATTCATTTTTCTGATTTTTATAGATATTTGTATTAAAATTTGTATATGGCATTTCTACATTTATTTGATCCCTGTAGACGTCATTGTCTCTCTGTACATGAACTTCATTTCTTTACCTTCACTGTAGGTGCTCCTGTGTGTTCCCTGGCTCGTGTACAGTTTTGTATGTGCTCTAAGTCAGAGAGGAAAAGGTCAATTTATGAACTGTCTATATAGAAAGAGCTTTATAAGGAGTGTCAATGAATGTGCCTTCAGTTCACTGCGGAATCAAAAACTGCACATTACCCTTGTTCTGCAAGTCGCCGTGACCACAGTGCAGTAGTTACACAATAAAGCCTTTTGCAAAAACTGAAAGCAAGTTTAGTTCTAATTTCTAACATCTGTGAAGTCAGATTCCAGAAGAGAATGTTCCTGTCCAGCCATGCACACGCAGCATTTAAGCTGAAGATACCAGAATGTGTCCGTGATACCTCACCAACACTGTGGTGTTCTGGAAGGTGCCAGATGAAGCCACTGCTCTGCAGCTGGAACTGCTTTCACCCTTTTCCAGGAAAAAAGGGGCAGTGACTCCAGCTCACTGTGTCCACCCCTGGGACAGGGCAGAGCAGCTGCTGCCCCAGCCCCAAGGTGTTTATGGGCACCTGCTCCCTGCTCTGCCAGGCCTGGGCTCGGCTGCACCAGGATCCCAAAGCAGTTTGTTCTGGCACGCAGGGCTGCCACCTCACACCAGTAGCAAGGAGAAGGCAGCATGGGCCCCAGCAGCACCCACACTGTCCGAGTACCACAGGTTACAGAGCAGCTCTTTGATCAAGTGAGCTTCTTCCAAAGGCTCCATGTGGAACAGTGCAAACCCAGGGGTGATCCCCACTCTGCCCCATGGCCACTCAGATGTCCCCAGCTCTGACAGAGGCACAGCAGGGCCGTGAGTCCATGGACTGGGCTCAGTCAGCATTCCCCTCGGGAAGCAGGTTGTTTTCATGGCAGACAGCCCTGGCTACTGTATCCAGTGCTCGGAATTCCACTCTTCCAGCTCCCCTGCTACAGCACAGGAGGGCGTTTTCATCACTGTAGAAAGGGTCCTCAGATTCCTAACCCTTCAGGACAAATCCTTCATTACCAAGGGCTAATAAAAGTACTACAGCCAATACATGGAAACAGATTCCCTATGACTATATGTAAGGGAAGTTGCAATGCTCAGAAAGCTGTAACTAAATTGCTTACAAAACCACATCTTTAAGCAGGATGTTTGACAAGTTCCATTTATTGAAACATGGTTGCATAAGCTGCCGTCCGCTGATGCCTACAGGAAAGTACAGAATCACCTCTCACCCCCCCAGCAGTTTTAGGGCCCAGAGCCCCTGTCCCAGGCAGAGCCATACAGCACTTTGAACAACACACACTGGGCACCCCTAGCAGCAGAGGTGTTTCATTTGCTCGCCCCCCAACTGCCACTGTAACACTCTAGGGGTCAGTGCTCAGTGAGGAGTCACTGCTCAGCAGCAGCATGGCAAGAGCACAACAGTCACAGAGGACATGGGAGCAAGTGTAGTTACAAGAAGCGGGAGATCAAGAAGGAGTGAGTTCCAGTTTTTAAAAGGAAGATTTATTTAACAAGTTTCACTTAGCGCAATACACCTAAAAAGGAAATCACAATACAATGAAAGATTAAATCAAGGCCTCAGAATTTTATACGAACACCAAGACCAAAATCCTAAAGTAGCCGTATTGCGTCTCAACATGTTTCCCCCATTAACTTAAAAAAAAAAAGCTTTAACATGCCTTACAGGATATTAAAAGAAATAAACTAGAACTAACATGCCAAATGTTCACTTTGATTTTCAGACACAGCTCCTATATTGGTTCTTTACAAAAAAGCATGTCTCTTTCAACATGTATTCAAAACAGTGTTGGATGTAATATGGTATAAGAGCAACATTTAACATAATTCAAACAGCTTTAACCTAAATACGCTTACTGCTTAAATACACTCCTACAACAAAACTAACTTGAGAAACGCTCCAAATCGTTTAACAGTTATAGTCTTTACTTGGTTATTACATCCTAGATGAAAGTTCATTTCTGTATGTTCAAAAATACTGAACCTGAAAGGTTTTAAAACAATCCTGAATTCACTTACAGTAAAGCATAAATCACAAGCTCGTATTGCAAAACTGTTAAACTTAGTTTTTTGTTTTTTTGTTTTTTAAAAAAGATGTGACCAAAAGTCAGCGATTGGTTACATTCCCCAGCCACCACTCATGTTGGACATGTTGGACATGCCGCCCATGCCGTTCACTCCCATGGATGCGCGGTTCCCACTGCTGTAGTAGCTGCTGTTCATGGCGCCCTGGCTCCCGGGGTCTGAGGGGGAAACCGACAGCAGGTTCACAGCTGCCTCAGGCCGACTCGAAGCATCCTTGCCCCAACGCCTGTCCTTGCTGGGCCACCTCGTAAATACCGTCTACCGTGCCCAACGCTGCAAAGTGTCAGTTTACAGCTCCGTACCCAAAGTCAGTTATCGGATGTTCAACCACAGCACGAGCTCTGCATCACCCCCTTCCCAATCCAGAGCTTTACCACTGCTCTGGGGGAATAGGGAGGTCCCAGCCTCCCATAAACCCCTCCCCCATTTGTACTGTTTAAACAAAGCTGGTCTCCAGATTAAGAAAAGAAGTGATCAGAGCAATGCAAGTCTGGAGACTGGCATTTCCTGCCCCTTTCAGAAGTTTTCCACATTGCCCCCCTCAGCTCCCCATTACTGCTTTGAATCAATTCCCCCCCCAATTCCCCAAGGTTATTTTTAACATTCATAATAGCCACACATTCAACTTTCAGGGCCTGTGCCGCCCAGGCTGTAACACAACCCTTCAACAGCAGTGAAGGGCATGTTAAGCCAGCTGCACCTGGCCCAATGGAAACCAGCAAAGAAATGCTCTTACCATAGCCACTCATGCTGCTTTGACCTCCATATCCTCCTCCATAACCCCCACTCAGCTGCTGGTTGCCTGGAGCACCGTAACTGGATTGGCTCCCTTTAAGTTAAGGGTAAAAACATTAAGAACTTGCTAGTCAAGATCTGCTCAGTATCAACAAACCCATCCCTCACCCAACCAACAGCCCCTGCACTCTGGCACTACCTTGCTCACACCAAGGGAAGTTTAACATGCTCAAGGAATGTGATGGGGTTTCTAAAGACATCCCTGCAATCAAGCAGCAACAAGAACTTTAGAAGTTACTTCTTACAGTTTCTATGGACTATACTAAACAGGACTGATCTGCACTGTAACACATCCCAAAAGACTTAAACTTCACTTTAAGTAACCTCACATGGGAGTGCTGCCCTTCCAGAAGCACGGCAGCTCATTAACTAGAGTCATTCATTTGTACATGCCCCTGACAAGACTTGTTCCTGCTCCAGACTGGTTGTGCATCACATCATAGCAGTGCTATGGCTCAGCACACAGACACCTCTGTTTAAATTAACAACTCTCTTTACCTCATCACTTGTCTACACTTCTTTTTGTAGTTTCAGTATCAGCATTACAACTTTAAACATTTTGTAAGCAAGTACTATAAAACAGCAGTGTATCCACACCTCCCCACCCCAGCACCCTCAAGAAAGCACCCTCCCCCCCCTAGAAACCAACCCCACCTTCATCTCTGAAACCAGCCCAGCTGGGTGTCAGGAGGGTATCTGAACAGCAACAGGCATTTAAGACTTGTGCTGCAAATACACATTTTAGATTTTTAAACAATTTGGGGTTTGCCAGAGTAATTCAGACAATCTCTCCCAATTCCAAATATTTCTTCCTCACCACCAAGACTCAGCTTGAATGACCAGTCACGTGCCACAGATACATCCTCCATCACCAAACTATGTTCTGGTGTCCCCAAAAGGGAAGGAGAATTAAAAGGACAGGCATCTCCCAGATTTTGCACTACCACACTCGCAAGAAGCCACTCATCCCACCAGGCACACCACACTCAGCACAAGTTTATTCAACCTATTAAAGCTCAAATACATTCACAAAATGTTTATATACCTGGCAACGTGCTAGTGTTCCAATCTTGGACTACCCCTTCCGATTCCTTGACTGTGTGATTAAGACAGAATGTTGAATTTCAGTTTTGATGCCAGGCACACAATAAGCAGGAGCTGTACAAAATGAGCCAGCTTCCTTCAATAGCAAGTGCTTGTTTGAAAGTGCAGCGAGACTGTTACACATACCCATTCCTGCCATCATCTGACTGCCATAGGCACCACCAGTTCCTCCTGCTGTAGAATTCAGGAAGAGTTCTACGTATCTGTGTTCTGGAACAAGAAAGTTTCCCCATGAGAGCATTTCACACCAAACCCATGCAGTTTGTCTCACTGCACATGAAGCTGCACTAAAATCTTTGGCATTCCAGTTGCAGCAGATGCACTACACTGCAGTGCTGTCAGCTCTCTAAAGCCACCTATGCTGAGCAGTCAAACTTACGCATATTTGCTTTGTCTTTGGACATAGCAGCCACTGCGTCCTCATGAGTAGCAAACTCAACGTCAGCCTCTCCGGTTACTCTGCCATCTGGTCCGATTTCAATGTGTACTCTTACAGGGTTCAGAGGTGAGAAGAACTACACATGGAACAGTCACAGAGATTAAAACGCACCAATGCAACAGTATGGGTTTACAACAAACCATTTTCTCCAGAGGAACATTCCAACTACAGTGCAGCTGGCATGTCCCCCAAGGACCCTGGGACCCAAAGCCATGCACTGGGGAGCAGCATGTGGCACTCACGTTGTAGATGTCATTCTCCGTGGCTCTGTAGGGCAGACCTCGCATGTGGACGCAGTGGCCGGTCGTGCTCTGGAAGGTGGACGATCCGTCGCCGTACCTGTGGTCCGACATCCCTGCGGAGAAAAGAGTCCATTCTAGGTCTTTCAGATGTATTTTAGTTTCTTTTGGGACATGTCGTAAGTTCAGTTACTGTTCCTATTAGAGATCTCTTACCTCTTCCAAATCTATCAGAACCAAACCCATAGCCATCATTATACCCATTGTAGTCATCATAACCTCCATAACCTAGAAACAGATTGGACATGTTCATTTCAACTACACAAAGTTTCAAATAAACTTTCATTTCGACTACAGAAAGATCCAAATACACAGTACACACTGCAAACAACAACTACTACATTTCATTTCTTCTACAAGAATTAAGGCCAAGGACACATACAAAGCTGGGGAGACACTACCAGGTCCAAGAGTTGCTGCTTTTCAAAAGAGCAGCTCCCTCGGCCTCCATACACTTACCTCCTCCGTAGGCTCCACGCCTCATTCTCTCCAAGCTACTTCCTCTACCCAGACTGTTGTATCCGCGCGTCAGGCCGGGCCTGTCGTACGGACCAGGTCTCTGCATTGCCAACAGCTTGCGGGGAGGGTCGTAGTGAGTGCGCACCTCTGCTCGACTACTCTTGAAGATCTCAATGTACCTACGAGTGTTTGCACAGGGAGAAGTCAGTCTTTGATTCCTTCCACAAACACCTCACAACTTCAAATTACAACAAGCCATTTAGTCATAGCCTTGACACTGGCAGTAATTTTAAGCCAGGTTTCCTTACATTATGTAGGCAATGACATTCTATTATAAGCTCTACATTACATTTAAATCAGTGTATTTTCAAGAAATTAAAATTACTGAAGGGTTTATGTGCTCCTCATACTTTGCAGTATCCCAACCTTAAGGGTGGGGGAGCAATACTGATTCCCCACCCACCTCCCCCCAATTTAAGGTGTTAGTCAAAAAATGTAGGAGGGACTGGTGTCCACTCAACTCAGCACTGTTGCTCAAGGCAACAGAAACAGAGGGTTAAAAACCCGATCTCCACCGAGAGTTCAACCCATCAGGATGCCACAAAAAGTTCTGCATGTACTACTGAACCCAGCCTATGCTTCAGTGATTCAGCGTAGGCAAAAGGTGCATGCTTCAATGAAAAATAGTCACAAGTAAAATTGAATAAAAACCCTTTGTGACAATTTCTTGAAAGCTATGCTTATTACATTGAAGATTAATACAAGTAAGTAAATTTGTTACATTTCAACTTATAAAACAAGTTTAGAAAGTATCACATTTTCTTATGGTAGTAAGAATACTGTGCATGTCTTTAGAGCTAAAGGCAGAATTGGTGCTATTTGAAAAGTTAAAGCCATAGTCTCTCAACTTTGTCATTTGCAAGTTAGAGTTTTGCATGCCTGTTATTACTCCTTTTCCAAAGCACATTTTAGTTTAGCCAAATTTTGTCTTGTATTTTTGGGTAGATCCGAACAATCTGTGCCACAAGCACTGAAGCAATCAATTCCTTTACTTATCACCAAGTTAAAGATCGAAATATTATTTTGATTTGGATGTTAACACTTTCAGAAGAGAGAATATGGATTTAATTGTTTACCATAAGAAAAGTGACAGAGCCAACCAACCATCCATCCCCACCTGTGCCCTATTCTTTCCTTGTGTTTCTTTAGAGCCTTTTCAGCTATTTCCTGTGAAGCAAACTGCACGAAGGCCTCCCCCGTACTCCTCCCCTGGAAGTCCACCGGCAATGTTATCCCATTTGGCACGATTTCCAACCCTTCAACCCAAGGACAAATAACCCCAGTAGGGGGGCAATATTAACATCACAAGCCCAGTCATGAGTTTTTTCTTATAGCTTTAAAAACACCAGAATTTAAACACTTTTAAGTGAATGGTATGTTGATTCTAGAACACCAGAATAAAAGAAGGCATGTCAACAAAGAGCTCCATGATCACATACCATTCAGTTCAGGTTCTTAACGCAGCCTGCAGAGCTCAGAAACGCTCTGAGGGTCAGGGACGAGCCCCCAGAGAAGGCATCTAATGCAGGGTGCGTTAAGAACTTCACATATAATTACAAACCTCGTCAATTCTGTGACAGTATTTAAGATGAACTTTTAAGAGAACTTAAATTCAAACACAGCAAGTTAAACAGCTTTATACAGAACAAGTAATTTTACTAGAAGTCACTCAGGTAAAATAATTAGTCTTACGCAAACATCAAATTTCAGCATTGATTTTTAAAAAAAAATCTTTAGGAGTGCTTAATTAAGAAAAAAATCATGAAGTAATTTTCAAATATTAGCTCCTGAACAGAAGAGACACATTTTGTATATTAAGCACATTAACAACTTATAAAGCTTTAATTACTTGACTATGTAAGAAAAAAAACAGCTTAAAATGCACATGCTTAGAAATTGCTCTTGTTCATACCACCAATTCAGAAAACAAAAAACAAGTTCTGAGATTGTAAGATTGGAAATGTTTCTACTGTATTTTAAAGCAAAACAGTAAGCTCAACCATATCTTGTTACAGCAAAACATTCAGAAATCTAATATTTCAAAAATAATACCAAGTGAAATCCTAAACAATCAACAGATTTCATTCTTAGACATTTTAGTAGTCTAATTCCAGTTTTTAAGACATATAACAGCTGCAAAAAAGTAGAAATTAGTCAAAACAAGACATTATCTCTTCATCCATAAAAACTTTAGGCTAGGCAACATCAAGGGTTTGGTGGGTTTTTTCTTTCCCCATAGGAAGAGAAAGGGGCAAATCTGGAAATCTGTACTTGGGCAGAGTTCAGCAGGTCATTTTTCTCTGGAATTTCATTCAATACTAACTCTATGCTGGGAAGAGGCCATGGGCACAATGCCAGCCCTTACTGAGAACCTGCTCCTCGCACAGAGCCCCAGTGGTGAGGGTGTTCTGCATCCTTCACTGACCAGGGCCACACAGCCAAGACTGGGGGTGGAAACACTCTCCCACCTGAACTGTTCAGCTTTATTTGGAAAGCAAGACACTTTTCTACAATCCTTACTTAACAGCATGTCCCACCAAGTACAAATTTGAGCAGCTTTATGGCATTCCCTGGATTATTTAACTATCAAGTACTTCAGGAAGTGATCCAAAGGACTCCTCAAGCCCAAAAAACTAGAGAAGACTTGGTTTATTTACTTTTAATACCCATGATAATACTGTTGGAAGTACTACTGGGCAATCCATGCTTGTTTGGTTTGTTGGGGTTTTTTAGCATAAACCAATAGTGCTATAGCTACTACTTTTATCCCACATACCTGAAAAAAACTGTACAATTTCTTCTTTACTACAGCCAAATGGGAGTCCTCTAAGACGTACAAAACCATCATTAGCTGTATCAGGGCTGTTGGGACCAGTATGCTTCAGAACCCAATCCATTTCAACGTTGTTTGACTTGAAAACTGTAAAAGGCACTTAGCATTAATGCATTCTGGAATAAGTAAGAGTTTTAAAAGTCATTTGCCTTGAAACTAGTCAACTTATGATATGCAAGTCCATTTGTCCTTTCACATGCATTTCAAAGAGACAAAAAAAAGCCATTAACCAAAAGCCCATCAAGCACAAACACATTGTAGTCAGTTACTAGACCAACTGAGTCAAACCTTCAACATATCTGTGTCCCATTGTTTCTCTGTCTTTTTTCAGGGCCAATTTCACATCCTCCTCTGATTCAAGTTCAGCAAATGCTTCTCCACTTGGTCTGCCCTCCCTGGTGTAGATGAAACGGATACCCAAAGCCCCATTCAGAATTTTGCAATCTGGAAATTAAACAGGAAGGCCAGAATTACATTAACTATTATAGGAACAGGGTGACTTTGAAAGTTTCAGAGAACTTAAAAAGAAAAATGTAACAAGTATCAATTATATCAAGAGAACAGAACTGGCAGCACTCTTGTTACAACTTTAAAATTGCCAATTAACTAAGAGACTAACTAAATAACTAAACTAAACTAACTAACTACCCTTCTAATCAAGCCTCCAGATCAACATTAAGGATGACTGCAAATTAGCTATTTCCAAAGCTTTTCTGCCTCAAGTAGAATGTACTACCTTGCTTTTGATCTTAACTTTCTTACTAGAAAGAAATTTAAAAAGAGAAATAACAATCAATATAAGTGTAATAAACTAAATCAGAATAAAGTCCAATATGTTAAATTCCTGAAGCACCTTTAAAAGCTCCAGTCACTGCAAGAAAGCATGGATTCATCGCCACTATTTATTAGTGCAGAATGCTAATAATTTGGGGGGAAAACACACACACTAAACATTTAACAAGAGTGCCTGTTAGGACAATATGAAGAAGTAAACTTATTTAGCTTCAAAATTCTTGCTTCAGGTTGAACTTTTTTTAAAGTAGAACGTTTTCTCTCCTAGTTGCTCAAGCAGCAAAGGCAGTTGTGGCTATCCCAGCAACTCTCAAACTAAGCCCCCTTGTGTTGAGTTCCTGCTAGCATGAGCATGGTTCTGGCTGAAGCACTTGTTGCACTACAAACTTCACTGGCTACTAAATGCCTCCTTCAACTGCTCACTACAGCATTCCCACTGCCAGTGTCCCTGGGAGGGACCGAGAACTGACAGCAAAGCCCAGCCCCTCTCCCACACTTTATTCCCCCACGACCCCACTTACCAGAGAAGAACCTCTGCACTTCCTCGGTGGAGCAGGACCAAGGCAGCCCCCGGACTTTCACCACGTAACCCTCGCTACTCTCCGTGTTGAGCATCACATTGGGGGTGAGGCTCTGCTCCGTCTCAGCTTCTGTGGTTGCTGGAAAGACCAGAACGGGCCCTTTGAGATGCTGCTCAGCACGGCCGCCACCCGCACCCCCTCAGAGCGCCCGGCGGCCCCCCTGGCCTGTGCCCCGGCCCTCCCCGAGCCTCCTCTGCCTCGGGCGCTGCCGCCTCACACACACGGTGCCGCTCCCGCCCCCGGCCCGCGCCCTGTCCCTTCCCCGCACGCACACATGGTGGGGCTCCGCGCTGGTTCTAGGGCTCCGAGCCTGATCCGCTGTCCGGAGAGCGCCTAGTCCCGGTCAAGCGGCAGCGAGCGGGCGAGCCTGTGGCGAGAGCGCGCTAGGAAATGGCGGCGGGTGCTCCCGCTTCCGCTGGGCCGGGCCTTCCGCCGCACAAAGAGCGCGGTCCCGGACGCCGCCCTGGCAGGCCCGCGGCCCCCGGCGATGGCACAGCGCCCGCGGCCGGTTCGCAGAGAGCAGCGTGTGGGGTGCGGGCACCGAGCACCGCGCGCCCTGCGCCGAGCACGGAACCGCTCGCGGCGTGGCCGGGGCCGGTATGGAGCGCGTGCACCGGTGGGGTCCGGCCCCGCCCCCGAGACCCCGCGCGCCGCCCGTGCGCGTGCGCTGCCCGTGCGCCGCCAGTGCCCGCGCGCCGCCTGTGCGCACGCGCCGCCCGCCCGCCGCGCCGAACAAAGCCCCGGCCTCGCGCGCCCGGGGCGCCGCTCGCCGCACTGCGCATGCCCCGCGTGCTGCCGCCCCCGCCCCGCCCCGGCCCGGCCCGGCGCGGCTCCCGCGTGGCGCGGACAGCGGAGCGCTCTGGCTGCACACAGAGCTGTGTGGGAACTAGCACTTACCAGCTTCAAAGGCTGACGCTACCCCACGTGAAACAATCTGCTCGCTTCGGTCACTGAAGCCTGGTGTGTTTGGAGGAGATGGGAAAAGAAGAGACAATAGGTCACAATTATCATCAAAAGGAAAAGTTAATTCCCTCCCATTTCCTCCAAACACACCAGACCTAGCTAGATTTCACCCTGAAATCTCAGTATTACCGAGGAGGAAAGACAAAACTGGAATAATTCATCATCTAAGAATCCTCCATCCCCTTTCCCCTTGAATAAGCAGCTCATGTTTCAACTTGTCTCTGCAGGTAATTGAGGACCCATACCTAGAGTTAAGCAGGCTCCTAGAGCCCCTGTCACAGGCATTTGGAGCCCACAAGCTGCTCCGAGCAGTCTCTGGATGAACACCATTCACCCACGAGTGTTTCTTCTCCAGTCAGTACCAAAACAGACTGCGAATCTACATGGCCTCATCTCTCATGAAACTGATGTGCTCCGGACTACTAACCACCACCCTACCCCCACAGCCGGGGGCGTTTGGACTTTTTTTTTTTTTTAAAGCGCATGCTCAAGTTTACATAAGTAAACCAAACAACACGGCAAACTCGTTTACAGTTAATGCAAATTAAGTCAGTAAGTGGAACCGTGCTACAGTCACTTCCTGCACAAAGCTCTCTTCTCCATTTCACTTGCCGAACGCCCATTTTAGAACACCGCGGCGGCAGGAGCTGGGCAGGAGCGGCGGGGGAGGGGGCAGCGCCTCCGCCTCTTCCCGGGGAGGACTTGGCGGGAAGCGGTCATCCCGCCCACCGGCTGGCGGGACGCTTAAAGTGCGCTGGAGCAGCCGGGAACCCCTTAAATTCCTGCTCAGCACCGCCATGTCCACCCCCGCCAAGCGGCACTGCCAGAGCCCCGCCGGATCCCTCGAATCCAGCTTCCAGAAGCGCCTCAGGAAGGTTTCCATCGAGGGGAACATCGGTGAGCTCGGCAGCAGGGGGGCGGCTCAGGGTGGGAGGGGAGGAGAGGGGGATCAGGCCGGGAGCACCCCAAGAGGCTGGGATGGCGGGGAAGACTGGGAGAGAGAGGGGCGGCTGCGGGGCTTATCCACTCGGCTCTGCGGGCAGCGGGGG
Organism: Acanthornis magna; assembly: GCA_036785705.1. Classification (NCBI taxonomy): domain Eukaryota; kingdom Metazoa; phylum Chordata; class Aves; order Passeriformes; family Acanthizidae; genus Acanthornis; species Acanthornis magna. The sequence continues at coordinate 5,104,072 of JAWUZG010000092.1, forward strand.
CTCTGCAGGGAGAGCCGCGCCGGGACCCGAACCTGGAGCACGGCTGGGGCGGATGAGGAGCCCCGCGGGCAGGGTGCCCGTCAGCACAGCGAGGCGCAGGGGCAGGCTCGAGAGCACAAACCCCGGCTCATCCAGGCCCGGCCCGGCGCGGCCTGCAATGCCCGGTCGCTCCCGCCCGCCCGCGCCAAGTGCCGGCGCCTGCGCGGCTGCTCCCCCGCTCTCCCCCCGAGCTCCGCCCGCCGCGGCAGCTCCTAAAATGTCGGCCGCGCCTCAGCCGCCCTTATCGCCCGCCAGGCCGCGCGTGGCCCCTCTGGCGCGGCAGATTAGTGCTGTTTGCTCCATGGTGCGCCCGACCGGCCCCGCGCCCCGACAGCCGCTAGCAACCCTCACAACTGCCCCCCTGTCCATCAATAGCACCAGAGCAATCAACCCCCACCCCGGAGTGAACTGCTCTAATATTCCGCAGCTGCGGGGAAGTCAACGTTTGTGAGGCTGCTGGAGAAACACAGCGATGAGTGGGAGGTCATCCCCGAGCCCATCGCTAAGTGGTGCAACATCCAGACAGCCGAGGATGAGTATCAGGTAGGTGCGCAGGATTTGGGCCCCGAAGAAACTGCAGGGAGTTTTAATGGCCAGGGAGCTATGCCAAAATCCAGCTATACTTAGTCTGCAGCAGCCAGAGTCATCCCCGCTATCATACCACAGTTGGTCAGGCACTCAAATTGTTAAGGCAAGATACTACTGAATGTATATTCTAAATCGTATCCCCTCTTGCACAGAAATCACACTAAAATCTGGAACTCAAACAAGCTACTCAAAGAAGCTGTCATGAAACTACCATCACCTGAGAAAAAAAGTCTCATAGGTCCTATGCCTAAACATTTTCTTAAAAATAATTTTTTTTAAGCCATGAATTCTTACTTAAACATACCAGAATTCTGGATAAAGAAAAGGTAGTAAGATCCTGCAAATATGTTTGTATTAACATTTTTTCTCTTGCCTTCTAGGAACTTACAACATCTCAGAAGAGTGGAGGAAACTTACTTCAAATGCTGTACGACAAACCCACAAGATGGGCTTACACATTTCAGACTTATGCTTGCTTGAGCCGAGTAAAAGCACAATTAAAACCTGTTTCAGCCAAGCTACACGAAGCAGAATATCCAGTGCAATTTTTCGAGAGATCTGTGTACAGTGACAGGTAATTACTCTCACAGCACAGCAAAAACTCACATTAACAGCTCCAGGTCTTTAAAGACATGGAGCTGAGGAAACAATATTTAAACTAGTATATTTTTCCAATACCATCATTCTGTTCTAATGACAAGTATTTCAGTAGTTCACTTTTGTCATTCCTGGCATGAGACTGATGTCTTTCCTTGCAGATATGTATTTGCTTCTAACCTGTTCGAGTCCGGAAACATTAATGAAACAGAGTGGTCTATTTATCAGGACTGGCACACATGGCTTTTGAATCAGTTTCAATCAGATATAGAACTGGATGGCATGATCTATCTCAGAACCACACCTCAGGTATGCTCACTTAAAATGAAGGTTTTTCAATTCCAACTTCATTTTCCAGAGGCTTAAGAGAGTACAGAAAAGTTATTCTAGATTTAACTCGTTTATGTTCAGCCAAGCATCTGAAATTAATGCTCACTAATGTCTAGCATTAGTCCTTCCAAGTTAAGGACCACTTGATCCGTTTAGCTGATTTAACCTACAACACATGATTAATGACCAGGTTTATACTTTTTCTTTTTCCAGAAATGCATGGAAAGGCTACAGTTGAGGGGAAGAGAAGAGGAGCAAGGAATTGAGCTTGAGTATTTGGAAAACCTCCACTATAAACATGAAACCTGGCTTCACGAAAGGACTATGAGGTAGGAACCAACTTTCTGCAGCAAGTTTCAACTTGCAGGCAAGGCTCCTTCCCACCTTAAATCTTAGTTTTATCGAGTTTAGCCTAAGTCTAGCTTCACTCAGGCAGTTGGACAGACTTTAGACCCACTTCAGGTTTCAAGAGATGGAACTTCATCTAATTTAAAACCTTTTTAAGCATTAGCTTCAACTAGGCAGCTTTATAGTTGTACCTCCAAGCAAGGATATGGATTTTGCTAATTGGAAGGACACATGAATAGGACAGTTAAAATAGTGTTCAGGGGCCAATCACATACATTTCTCACCACGCACTTTTTCTGCTGCAATTAAGGGGCAGACCAGGCCCCAGCTACCTTTAAACTAGCACGACTGCATTTCAGCAAAGTTTAAATATTAATCCTAGGTTCAATTTAAACAGTAATCAGAAAGGCTTTTGGCAGACCTGTTACACACAAGAAACCTAATCAGCAACTGAGTGATCTCTGCACACCTCCCCTCAACTTCCTTATTGACTTTTACTGACTTTCCCAACTAAGGAATCTCTAAACATGAAAGCATACTCTGGATTTTCCCCTAGAGGAACCCAAAAAATTTACTGAAGGGAAGCACTACAATTCCTGGAAAAGTACATTATCAGTTCGATCTACTTGCTGAAGTATCACGTAAGATGACCCAAATGCTTAGGAGACAGAAAGCAATGCAGATTGGAATTTTGGGAATGTTTACGTTGTGTACTCATTCCAAACTTGTCGGCACGCACTTCCTGTGTTTGTAATAGAAACACTGAAGTTTGCAAGCACAAGTCAGAATGTTGTTTAGCACACGTACCGCAATTTAGAAATGCCTTCCACACTCAGAAGAAAGACTATTGCTTCCATCTGTTCCTAAATTGAAGCCAAAATGGTCTTGCTTACTTGCTTATGTCCAAGACATTGTAAATACCAGTCTTATAACCTGTTAAAGAGGTCATCCCCATGAAAGGAAGCTTTAGAAATGCATCTTGGTAAGTGGATTAGGTGGGGGAGACACAGGGCAAGCGAGATTTAAAAAAAAAAAAAAAAAGTTCCATCTTACAAAATCAGTTCCTGGTAATTGATTCCGTGACTAGAATGAGCTAAAGGAAATTAAGGTAAAAACTATATTTCCCCCCCCCCCCCCCACTTGTACATTACAGATAGATACTAAGAGTCCAGACTTGTGAAACATATGAAGAGCAATTAAGGACAAGCTTGACTTGGACTTTATATTTAAGTTATGGGCATCCTCTTTAACATCTCAGGTGCACGTGGCAGTCTGACTAATGCTGCACTTTTGGAAAGCAACTCTAGAGCAGGGGTCTTGTACTGCACAGTATTTCATGTCATTTTTTACTCAAACTATGTTCTTCCATTTAACAGAGTTGATTTTGAGAACCTGAAGGAGATTCCTATTCTAGTTTTGGATGTTAATGAAGATTTTAAGAACGATAAAATTAAACAGGAGTACCTGATTGATAAAGTAAGTATCAAATACTGGGGTGTTTTTATCTGCTTTTCTTCTGCAGTTATCATGTGTGCAGTGACACTTCCAAACAAAGTTGGGAGGGAGAGTAAACAACCATTTAAGGAAACAAGGTGGTAATGCAGAGTTCACTTCAGTCAAAACAGTGGTTACCACTTCCAAGGAAAGGCAAGACTTGGGAAGTAAATGCCACAAGAAATTCTGGTGGAGCTGTTTGGCCAGTCCATGGCAAACAATAAAAGGCAAAAATTCCCAAACAAACCAACCAAACAACCTGAAACGCCTCCTAATACTTAAAGGTATGGGGAAGTGATCTCTTAGCAAGCCCTATAAACCATTTTCTTCTTCTTGTTCTGGGTCATCCATCTGAGATTACTTTAGAATGACTCCTTTAAGCCAAGCCTAATTCCCTCAATTAAACAGCTCTAAACTGGGAAGGGGAGCACAATGATCAGTTACAGAGGTATTTGTCATTATATCCTCACGGAAACCAGCAATTAATAGTTTAGTTTTGAACAGACACTCAAACACGCCATCTTTTACCTTGCCCCTCTGAAAGGCCACAAGCATTTCGGATCATAAATTAAATGCAGGGGCCAAACATCACTGGTAAACTGTAGTAACAAACCATTTCTTCCCAAAGAAAGGGAAAAGCCTGGTAATTTAGCTTTAATGCACCAAATAATACATATGCTTTTTATCTGATAGGTCAAGTCTTTCCTGACTTCTTTAGAAGATGAAAATTAATTCGAATAACAAGTCCCTGAAGTTCACCTAACAGTCTGCGTGTTCAAGAATTTGCCTTAAACAAATGCATTACCTGTACATCTTATTTTAAAGCAAGCCTGAAATGTAAAAATATTGTTTGGGGTTTCTTTATTTTTTTTCCTTGTCTGACCTGTGTGGGATTTGACAGAATTCTTTGTATAGCTAAAAAGAACAAATATGGGGTGCTTTGGTAATTTTTTCCTATATATTCTCTGCTGTTCAATAAAGAATTAAAAGTCACATTGCGTCTTGAGTGTCTCTCCCCGCGGGGGAGCTCAGCGATTGTGAGAGGCCGACACCCAGTAAACAGATAGCAGGCGCTGAGCAGGGTTGTTTTGCAATAACTGGCACGGGTTCACCATTTTAAGACGAGACTGTTATGGCGTCCAGAAACCTTTACTTTCAACTTCTGCTTTACTGAGTGGCCGTTTCCACCGGATTTACGCTACTTAAGGCTGGACGTTAGACCTGTAATAAACCGCAATTTGCGCTTATCTCGTTTGCGATCTCCCCCCCACCCCCACCCCCCCCCCCAGCACGGGGAGGGACCCGCGGGCGCGGCAGCGGCGGTGGAGGCGGGACAGCGACCCCGGAGAGCCCCCCCGCCCCGCGGCCCCGCCCGACACGACGCACGCGGCGGGAGGGGGGGGGGAGGGGGGGGTGAGCGGCGCACGCGGCCGGGCCCGTCCCCGCCGCCCCCCCCACCCCGCGCCATCGTAAGGCCTCCGCGACACCGGGCCCGGGCGGACGGCACCGCCGTGGTCCGATGGCCACCCCCGTTTCTCTCTCACCACCCCCTCCCCACCCGCCGTCGCTGGGCCTTACCCAAGCCGGGGATCTCGCCCTCGGTCTCCTCAGTGTGACAAGGGTCCATCTTGGCCGCGCCTTCCCCGCAGGGGCCGTAAGAAGAACAAAGCTGGGCGGGGGCGCTCGGGCGCTGCGCGAACAGAAACAAAAGCTCAGTGGCGGCCGAAGGGGCGTTCGGGGAAGGTGGATCGGGGCTCCGCGGGGGGTTTCTCAGCACTCCCGCGGGGATGGGCCACGATGCAACCGCTGGGGCTCCCGGTGCCGCCCGCTCACTCCGGCTGCGCAGCGCCCGCTCCGCGCCTATAAATGGCCGCCGGCCGCGCAGCACCGCGCGCTGACGTCACGCGCCGCCCGCCCCCGCCAGCCAATGGCCGCGTGACAAATTGAACACAGCCAGTCACGTCCGGCCCCCCGCGCGCGCGGTGCGGGGGGGCAACAACCACAGAGGGGGGAGCGCGCGACCGCCCCGGGGGTCTCGCGAGCCCCTGTGCCCCCCGCGCCCGCTGGCGGGGCCGGGTTCGAGTCCCCAAGGACCCGGGTTCGAGTCTCACCGCCGCCCCGGCTCCGGTTCGAGTCCCGCCCCCGCCCGTTCCGCTCCCCGGTTCCCGAACATGGCGGCGGCCTTGTCCCTCCCCCACCCACCCACCCCGCCGCTTCCCCCTCGTCTCCGCTCCCCCGGCGCCCCTGCTCACGGCGAGCTGCGGCCGCGGGGCTCCGACGGCGATCGGCGGCTCCGCGCACTGCAGCACCGCCCGCCGCCGGTGTCAGCTGGGCTCGGCTCCGCCTCCCGCCGGGGCGGGGGCCGGGCACGGCGGGGCCTGCGCGGGCCTGGCCGGGGAGGCCTTGCTGGCTGTGCTGTGCCTTGGAGAGCCGTTCTGTGCCAGCCCGGGCACGGGGAGCGCAGCCCGGCCTGAGCAGCCCCCCTCAGGCACTGCTGGGGCTGTTTGGGTTCGGCGCAGGAGGTTCCTGTGCTGGAGCTGCGCCTGGAAATCGCCGAGTGTGTGCTGGGAATGGCCCCTTCCCACACGGCCTGTGCGCCCTCTGACCACGCTCTCCCAACCACACCGACCCTCTCCACAAAGAATCAAGAGCTGAAGCAATTTCAGGCTAAAATAGCTGCAAGGGAGCCGGTGGGATTGAACAGATAAGAAGTGGCCTTAGGACTGGAGGTGTGGCATCGACTCCCAGCTTTGTTTCTGGCCGAGTGTTAGTGAGTGTAAAGCAAATCCCTTTGCTAATCCAGCCTTTGCGTTTTTAGCAGTGAGCTAATGATAATTTGGAGCTTTTTATAGTGCGTATTAATATTCATACACTGGGGTACATTTACTATGTGTCATTTTATTAGTCTTGATTGGTATTTTTAGTCCCCATTACTGCATTTCAAAAAGGACAGAAAATGGGTTTTCTGTTGTTTATGCATCATGATCCACGTGATTAAATGGCTTTAAAGAGGGCTGTAATGGCTGTTCTCTTGCTATCTAATTTTCAGTGAGAAATAAAGCCTGATTTGCCTAATATTTTCTTGATCTTACGTTTATTTAGTCAAACAGGATTCTGATGTAAGTTTTCTCTTTAGGGGTCTCTTACGAAATTAAAATCATCCTCTGTTCACACTGTAAAGAAGTTCTTCATATCCTTCCAGTGTTAGAAGAAAAGTCCTATGACTTCTTTTTGCAAATATGTAACTGCTATGAATCTTAGGCAAAAACTCAGCCTGCCTTTGACAAATCCCACAGTAAGTTTGGTACAGCCACTTCCAGGGGAAGAACGTGACTGTGAGCAGCGGGGGCAAGCAAAGATATAAATAGTTAGCCGAAGAGTTATGATTAGCCAATGTATATGCAGTGTTTGAAAGACAAAAATAATTAACAATTCAAATGGAATTACTGCTAACAGAGCAGCCCTTTTCCTCAGAGGCCTTGGCTGGTTATGTGCTTTTGCAAATGGGGGTGGTCCCATGGTATGTGAGCCCTTGCAGAGAGGGAGACAGGAGACAAAAATCTTCCTGGAAACATTGATCCAGTATCTTCCTTCCATTATTTCTTCTAGGACTCAGGCACCATGTTTACCTGGCTTTTTGTTTTATGGTGCAAGCCTGACACCTGCACCTTCCCCTCCAACAGACCCAGGTGAACTCCAATGAGTCCGTCACAGCTCACGCTGCAGCTCTGGGTACATGGTTTTTTTATCTGAAAGGGTTTTGTTCTACTTCAGAATTTCACTGTTTCATTCCTGCGATGGGGAAAGGGACACCTGCTGCCCAGACAGTAGGGGAGAGGAGCTGCTCTCATTTTTCCATTTGCATTCCCAGAAGGTTTTGCCACATTCAAGTCAGCGGGGGGAGCGAGGGCTGTAATCCAAGCTGAGTTCAGCCTGCTGGGTGCTGTAGTGCATCAGGTAGAAAATGGGCAAAGAGATGGCCTCCAGAGGATAAATGTGCTGGAGAAGCAATCTGCCAGATAGTCACAGCCCCTGTGCAACATCCCAAATTCCCTACAGGTTCATGGAGAGGAGCCCCAGTCCAGCCTGCAGAGAGATGCATAAAGCTGAGCATCTCTCTGCATGTGAAGTGTTAAGATGGACCAAAGAAAAGCTCTTGAAACCTGCTACCTGCGCAAGAATTTTCTGTTTTATACCAGTCTCTCTTTGTTATCTTGCTTATGCTTCTTTCCAGGGCAAGAAAATAATGGAGAAAATCTGCAGCTCTGGTTTGAAGATTCCAGAGTCATCCAAGCATATGGATACACTTTGTGTGTCTGGGAGTGAAGCAGATGCTCATTTCTGAGTAGGTTTTGGAGATATTGTTGCAATGCAAAAAATAATTACCAATGATTCTTTCAGGGACCAGCATTTGCCATTACAGGGAGAATTGATCAGAACTTCAATACCTGCTCCGAAGAGATGACAGAACTCATTGTCCATCATCACTGCATGCGCCTTCCCTTTCTTCCTTAGCTAAATGTTATCCATTTCTTCTGCTGCCGCCATGACAAAGTTCATTTTTCATGTCTCAGCTACGTGTGTTGCATGTGCCTCGTGTTTGCATATAAGCACCTATAATTCAGGATCTTACGGTTAATCTGCAAACCTGATTAACTCTCAGTAAACACTGTTGCAGCTGACTTGCTTTTCATCTGAGATCTGTAAACAGGGAATACATGGAAGTCTTATACTACTAGCGCTTTGTATGTTTCTCTGTGTGTGTGACCTTCAGTCAAAAGCCCTACAATTCAATTATAACCTTTCTGTTATTTCCCATGGCTTTTGAAACAGCCTCTAGCTGTGATGCTGTGACAAATAGAAGCTAAACAATGCTATTAAAAATGCATGATGTGTGCTCTGCCATATTAGATAACATGGCCACGTTCATCACCCACTAAGGCTGCCAGTTCACAGTGTTGCTAGTGCAGCCTCCCTCCCATGTTTGCTTTGGACAATTTAAGATTATGTTTGGCTATACTTCACCTTTCTTCCTTTTCACCTTTTTTTTTTTTAACCTTTATTCATTTTTCTGAAAATGGTGGTCTGCAGCACAGATTGGATGGAGCTCATGTTTCCCAGCTTTCCTAAGATGTAATTCACTAAGAAGCCAAGCTGGAAAAGAGTTCAGGAGGTTGATAAACACTGCTTTAGTGAAAAGCCGACAGCCCAGTCCTTCATTCTCTCTGAGGCCACTGCTGCACTATTTGAAGCTATCACCCTTCCCTCTGTGCCAGCAGCTTACCCACAGCTTGTGCTCACCATCCTTTGCCACTGCGAGAATGGAAGAGTTGCCTCTGTTCTGCTCTCGACGGTTGCACCCTCTCAAGGCTGGGCTGGGAGTTCACCAGCCTGGTGTTTCTCTGTTTGTCACTGGAACCCAGGCCTGTCACCGTTTCAGTTTTGCAGCATTAGAATTATAACAGTGGGCAGAACACCTGGTTTTTACCGCTGAAGCTGCCCCACTGTGAGTGCAGGGCCAGCCGGGGTGAGGTGTCTCCTACAGCGTGCTGCAGGTATCTGCCTGCTCTGCTGCCTGAGCTCTGTGGGCATGAGTCAGCTCTGGTCCAGGAGCCATCTGGCTGCGCAGCGCCGTGCTGAGCTCATCAGCCTGCTCCCGGGAAGGGTTTCTGCACTCAGGCAGAATATTCGCAGCACCTTGGCAGTTCATCCGTGCGCTGCCAGGAGAGAGGTGGGAAAGTGGCCATTCATATACCTCCAAGGAGCCTTGTCTGCGTTTCTTCACGCCCTCCCAGAAGGAGAACGAGCTGTAGAGCTGTAAATACTCGACAGTGGGTGACTCAGGCATATGTTGGGAGAGTGTGCTGTGGTACTGTATCAGGGCAGACAGCAGTCCTGAGCTCCTTATCCTGGCCAACCGCACTCATGAAATGAAGCCTATTTTAGCCACTCACCAACTGCAGGATTGGGAGCAGGGACCACAGCAGCTCACTGGCTTCGACCTCGCTGGAATGATGATCCCTGACTTCTGCCCCTTGCAGGCAATGTTGCCTTAGTAATTTGGGGTAACCCAGCTTTCTCTTGTCAGCCAGTGCAGCATCAAAGCAACACAGCTGATGTGCGTGCTCAGGCATGGATCTTCTTTTATTCTCTTACTCCAGAAGTGCTCTGTGAGTCCTCCTGAGTGCTGACTCTTTTGCTCTTCCTACATAACTTTTAGTCCCTGAAAACAGAGTCTGGCACAGCATCAGTAGGGGCTGGATCTGGGCATGCTCTTTCCCAAGGTTCCACAGCAGGTGGTCAGCTTTCCTTTGGAGGGAGGACATTCACAAAGGGACATGTTGGGCCCTGTCTATCTTATACATACTGTGGCTCTGCCCTTACCTCGGGAAAGGTGAATTCTTGGAGCTGTCTTACAAGTGGTAATTGCTGGGAGGTAGAAAACTGATTAGAATGAGGCAAACTGTAACTTCAGAGTGTGGATTTTCCTGGCCTCCCGACCTGCTAACATAAAAAGTTGCAGATAGCTTTGGTTTTGCTAGACTTTACCCCACTATCAAATGCAGGAATGGTTTTTACTGCACTGGGTTGTGGCCTGTGGTTGATGTAAAGGGAGAACTTGCCTGCAGGTAAGGGGCCTGCTCCCACTGGCCTGTCTGAAACACCCTGTGCCTGCATCCACTGCTGCATCTCCTCTGTGATGGCGTGGGTTTGATGTTCAAGCCAAACACGGTGCTCTCAAACCACAGCTATGACACAGCTCAGCCACAGTCATGCTCTTCACCCCAGTCCATCTCAGCCTGTCCAGTGAGGGTTGTGCTCTTGCACCCACACTTTCCAACTCCCCCTGAGCAAAGCACTCCTTCCCCTGACCTTGCTCTGTTACACGCCCAGCAGATCTGTGTGTCCATGTTTACTCAGATCAAGAGAGTTCTGGATCTTACTGCCCATAATATTCTTCTACTGATGGACACGTAGCTCAAAACGACCGTACTGCAAAGCAGTCAACCCCCAAAATGCTGTGACAATGACAGCGAGGCCTCTGCAGACTCAGCACATAAAATGGGTCACTAGCAGGGGCATTTCACTCACGCAACTCCTGTGTGCCTGCCTTTCTTTTTCCTTGCTCTTCAAGTCATTTGCATGTCAACAAGTAAAACTAAGACAAGAGGTAACAAAGTGACGGTGAAGAATGGTGAGGGGAAAGTGTCCCACAGTCCTGCTCTGGAGACTGCATCCTCTCAGCTCCTGCCGGCTGGCTTCCCAAAGCTCTGATCCTGGTGCTGCTGCAGAAATAAAGGCCCATTGAGAACTCTGCCTCCAAATTAGCATTTGAATTCCCTTGTAGCCTGTTGTCGGATGGGCAGGAGGTGGATGCTAGTCTCGGTTGCTCAGCGCTGATACACAAAGGTGGCTTTAAAAGGTCCTTATTTTTCTGAGGGAAAGAAATGCATTGCTCAAACTGTGGATATTTTTGTGTTCTCTTTTTTTTTTTTCTTTTTTTTTCATTTCCCTCTCCCATTCTTCTCTGTTTCACCCCCTTTCCTGGATCAGGCTGAGCCACAGATAGACACGTCTGGGTATTGTTAGCCCTGTCTGACCTACTTCTCTCCCTCCCCTTGGCCCCGTGTTATGGATGCTGGTGCTATGGAAACCTGGTTGACATGCCAGTGCCACAAAGCCAGGGCCACCGGCTGCACCCTCCTTTCCCAGCCCCACGGGAGTTTCCCTCCCAAACACCCTCCCCAAAGAAAGTTAGCAGCCCTGCTTCCCGGGGAAATTCAAGGGTGTCCTCCATCCATCCCACCAAGCCGTGCTTCGGAGAGACTGGGGTGCTCTTCCGGGGGCTTGGGGGCACCGGTGCTGTTCTTCCCCATGCCAGGGCACAGTGTTTCAGTGCTGGTGGCCGCCGCTGCCCGCACCAGACCTGTCCGTGCCTGTATCCGGCACGGATAGGGAAGTACACGTGGGTGCCCTTGAAGTTTTCAAGATAATAAGTTACGAACTTCTGCACCGTGATCCAAAAGCCTTGCAGGAACCTGGCTGGGATCCTGGGAAGGCGGCGATGGGAACACGGCAATGGGAACACGGTCGTGCCGGCGGTGCCTGCAGCGGGTGGCCGCTGCTCTGTCCGGGGACAGAGCTCTGCACTTCCATCGTCACTCGCGTGGAACCCGCCCCACCGGGGGCAGAGGCTTGTTTACAAGTCCAGCCTCTGCACCTCTTGTGATAAAAATGTTCTCGCTGGTTCTACGGGTTTCCTTTGCTCTCTGCTGGCCTCCCATCCGGCTGGCTGCTTATCCTCGGAGCCTGTGGCACTATCAGAGTGGATTTGCTTCCAAATGTCGCACGCCAAACCCTTTTTCTCCCCGTTGCTGGCAATGAACCGGCAGCCGCAAGGGGAAGAAGCAGGAAGGAGCTCTGGAGTCCGCAGAGCGCTTTGCAGAGGTTCTTTATGTGTGTTGTAAGCGTCTCCAGGAGATTCCTGCGAGGCTCCAGGACTCCCCTACCCCGGTAACCTTAATGCAGAGCCTGGCCCAGCACGGATCAAACTTGCAGCAGGCGGGTTTGTGCATGAGTGCCCGAGGCCGTGGCTGTGCCGGCTGCCGGGGAGCGCTGCCCCGAACACCTCTCGGCGTGCAGCCAGCGGTGCCGGGGCACGGGCGGCGGGCCCGGGGCCGCCGGTGGTCGCTGCCCTTGGACACCCCCGGCCCCTGTCCCCCCGTCCCTCTGTCCCCCCTGTCCCTCTGTCCCCCCTGTCCCCCCTGTCCCCCCTGTCCCCCTGTCCCCCCTGTCCCCCCTGTCCCCCGGCCCCCGCGCTCGCTCGGCCGCGGGGCACCAGCGCCCTCTCCCGGCGCCGGGGGGAAGCGGCGGGGGCCGGGGCGGGCACAGATCCCGGGGGAGCGGGGACAGAAATCCCGGGGGAGCGGGGACAGAAATCCCGGGGGAGCGGGGACAGAAATCCCGGGGGAGCGGGGACAGAAATCCCGGGGGAGCGGGGACAGAAATCCCGGGGGGAATAGGGACACGAATGGCGACGGGAGCGGGGACAGAAATCCCGGGGGAGCGGGGACAGAAATCCCGGGGGAGCGGGGACAGAAATCCCGGGGAGAATAGGGACACGAATGGCGACGGGAGCGGGGCTGGCGGCGTGGGCCTGGCCCCCATGGCGGGGGCAGCGGGGGGACCCTCACTCTCAGCGCTGGGCCAGAGCCCGCGGTAGCGCAGCAGCGACGCTGGCGGTGGGGTCACCCCTGAACGGCGGCTCACGGCGTGGCTTTCACACCTGCGGGACCGTGACCCGGCGGCAGCCCCCCATAGGGCACACCCTGTGCCAGCCCAGCGGCCCCTCAACTCCTCTGCAGCAGGTGCCCATTACAGCACCAGCACAGCGTGCTGGGCAGCAGCATCATGGATTGGGTAAATCCCAAAATCATCGACTGGTTGAACCATGTGCATTGGTGTAAAGTGGTTTGCTTTGACTGATGAAGCAGCAGAGCAATGACAGCAGCCCTGGTGGAGGGGAGCAGCTTCCCCTCTGCACGGGGCGCCTGAAATGGCCCCTCTGACTCTGGTTTGAAGGGCTGATGTTGCGCCCATCAGATTTTCTGTGGTAGACCTGGTGAGCAGCCACCAAGGCCAGAGCCTGACTGCACTGTGCCAGGATTTTTAATGGTCTTCTGTGCATCCAAGGGGAGAAGTCGGCTACAATCTCACTGCTGAATCATTAATTTCCCTCTTCTGAGTCATCCTGCAGCCCTGTCACACACAGAGCGGACACAAGCGGGGCTGAGGTGGGCAGTGGCTCCAGGTTGATACAGCACGTTTAGAAAACTGGTTGCGGGGTAAAAGACAGATGGTGTCTGCAGAACCAGTGAGCACCTACTTGGATTAACCCCAGAAAGCAGGGTTTTGACATTGAATCAGGACCTGTGCCAGCAGCTTGGGCTGGTCCTTCTGCATTAATTCTCTGGGAGGTGGCTGGTTATACTGGTACAAAGGTGAGGATTGGGGATCAACTTCAGGAGATGGTAAGACCTGCTAATGCAAAGGCTAAGTGAAATCTCACTGGGGGCAGGCGGCATGCATGTTGCTCCCCAGCCTCGCTAAGGCACAGCCAGGGTTAAACTATGCTCAGACTTTTCTGAAATGTGTCACCAAAGATGCCAGGAGAAAAAGTTGTTTTTTATCTTGCTGTGGCACCTGAGGATTTCTGTGCAGATGGGGCCGTGCTTCACTGAAAACTTTGAAGGGACAAGTATTGTACAGTTATTTTTGTTTGGCTTTAAGCCTTCCCCTGCAGTGTTTGCCAGTTTCAATGCAGCAGTGCAACTCCAAGGGAGGAGAGACTGAAACGGAAATGGACTGGGGGCTTTGCTGGAAAAGCCAATTTCAAATGCATGGAAGGAAAAGAAACAATGTGAAAAATTAGTCAGTTCCTTAAAAAAACCCCTGCCTTTTGTTTTTACAGTCCAGATATGCCTACTGCTGAGAAAAGGAGGGGAGAGCAGTGGACTTTACAATGTGATTGGACTGGCATCATGTTCATGCAGTTATTTTCATTCTCTGGCTTTGGTGTGAATTCCCCCCATGATGACACACAGCACTGCTGGCATTTCCTGAGCTGGGGCACCAACATGAGGGCACCAGTGCCAAAAGCACCAGTGCTGTGAATATTTGACTTGAGCAAATCCAGCCCTTCCTGATGCAGATGGGATCTGAGCACAGGGTAAACCACTTTTTGGTGCTAAGTGGCTCACCACCCAATCCATGAGCTCAACATCTCCAAAAATCAGCTTCTCCCTCCGCAGAACTCTCCTCCCATGTCATGCAGGGCTGCAGGCTGCACTGGAGTGCATGTCAGGGAAACAAAGGCAGCCACCTTGCATTCACACACTCATGTTTCTGTTCTCTGCTAGCTGCAGACTCACAAAGAGACACCCAGGACAGCAAGTTCATGGACTTTGTATTTGTGCCCATTGTCACCGGGCAGAGTTCAAAGTGGCACATGCAGCAGTGGTGATGATTTTGCACAGTCCAATTTACAGCAGTGGCTGATAACCAGCATGAGGGCACTAACAGACTTTTGCACATGTTGGTGGCTGCTCCAGTTTATCTCTCACCTCTTTTGTTATGTCTCAGCCCACATCTTGTTCCAAACACATGCCTTTCTTAGGTGTGGGCCTTGGAGAACTGGCATGAATCTGTGTTCAGTGCCTGGGCTGAAGGCAGAGTCGCTGGAGAATGGGGAACACATGGCACTTCTCTTTGGCAACTCACTGGGAAACTCAGACTGAGAAGAGTTTGCTTTTATGTGTCCAGTTTTCCTAAAGCTCTCCTTATTTTGGATTGTTGTTGTTTCTGCATCAGACACGATGGAGCCGCCAGATGTGGAGCACTTGGCACAGAAAGTGCCGTGGGGCAAAAATATCTCCTGAAGAGCTCAGCCATTCCTGCTGGTGCTGGACAGTGAGCAAGGAAGTGTTAAAAGCCCAGGAGAGGGTGGATTTCTCAGTGGGGGCTCTTGAATTGCAGCCAGTCTGTTAAGGCAGGCAGGAGGGAGCAGGATTTAAAGATGAGGATAGAGATGAGGGACAGAGGAGGGGGTCATGCTGGGAGAAGCTGGAGCACGTTCAGCCCCACGTAGTGAGAGAGGAAGAAATGCAGGATGCCCAGGGCTGACACTGCAATGAGAATCCAGAGAACTCCAGCGCTGAAGTACATCGGGGCGAGCCTGGTGGGAGAGAGGCAGCTGCTGACACCAAGCTTCCCTCCTGGGAACAGCCCTTCCTCCCTGCAGAAGTGGGGTGGAAAGACAGCCCCTGGCTGTCCCCTGCCCCCTGCAGCCATGCCCTGCTCCCACCTCGAGGGAGCAAACACACACACCCAAAAGGGCTTGGGGCAGCTCCAGCCTTGCCCAGTCCCTGGGCTGCTGCCCCAGCCCTGTGTCGATGTTTTCACATTATGCCTTGGAGGCAAGGTTAGTCATGCAGGAGTCCTAAAGCACCCAAGAGTCCTGAGTTTCCCCAAAGCACATTATGTTCCCAAATACAATCCCCCAGGAGTTACCATGTACTCCCCTGGGTGCTGCTGTGTGTGAGTGTGTGTGTGAGTGTGTAGGAGTCTGTTTACCTTTCTGAGGATGCTGTCTTGTATCCCATAAAGTAGCAGTAGCGGGCGCAGAGATAGAGCAGACCCAGGGCTGCAGCCAGACCTGTGTTTGAGAGATCACAGTGACCATCTCCAAAGCCTTTTCAGAGCTACTTGGAACCTAGGTGGTAGCCCAAAGTGAAGGAATAGAGACTCTGTGTCCTCTGGCTCTACCCTCCCATCAGAGACAGAATTACAGCTAAATTTATTGTTCAGACGTTGAGCAGGGCCTGAGGACTGAGGCAGCACTCAGGGGAACAGATCCAGTGACAAAACAGGTAATGGGATATTCTTACCTTGATGGAAGAAGAGTCCAGCCTGCCACAGAAGTGCCAGGAAGATGGGAAAATACTCAGAGGAGTTCACTCTGGCAGGAAAGAGAAAGGTCATAACCTGGGGAAAGGAAGGAAGCTCTTCCTCTTTTGCTTCCCCTAGCAGTTTCCAGACACTGGAAGTTTTTGCTTTTTAGAACTGATGTTGCCATTAAAAGCCTCCAGGCTCACGCCTTTCCCCACAGTTCCTGTCCCAGCTTTATTCACAGAAATGAAACAGTGGAAGGGCACAAGAAATTAAGTCAAAGATTCTCAGATCAGGCTGTGCACAGAAAGGCTCCACGAATCACTCCCGCTGCGCCTTCCCCAGTGCTGCAGCTCAAACCCTGCTGTCAATGCCCCAAAGCCCCGAGCTGCAGGGAAGGTTTGTCCCTCAAGCAGGTAAGGCCAGAGCAGCCTGGGCTTTGTGCACGAGCTGGAGGGAGCACATAACTGTTGGGATTCTTTGTATGCCATGCCCTGTCCTCCCAAAGGCACAGTAGCACCAAAAGGTGCTGGATGAAGCTGAGTCTAGGCTGGTGAAGGAACAAAGAAGGGGATGGCTGAGGGGATCCTACTCCAGCTGCTCAGTTGCTTTTTTTCCAGTGGTCAGCTACAACAAAAGTGGAAGCTCCTCCCTCCCCACTGCAGCCCTAGCACAGAAGTCACAGCAGAGATGCTGAGTTATCCTCATCTCAGCTCCAGCTGAGATCTCTGCGGGAACTTGTCCTTACCTGTGAATGAGATTCTGTGCAGGGCTGAAACTGCCTGAGGTTTGGACACCACTTGGATAAAACCAACCTAAGTCTCAGGCACCAAGAGCTACGTCTTTAGCAGCCCTTCATTGCACAGCAGAGATTCCTGTGTGATTTCTATCAGCAATGGCCAGTTTAGGACTCAAGAGCCAATCCAATCCTAATGCTGAACCTTCAACCCATTAATTAACCTCGATGGAGGTAATTTCTTAATTACAGTCCCAGGAAAGGAATAGCAAAGCAGGGGAAAGGTTACACGAGATCTGGCAAATCTCAGGTAAGAGGAGTTTCTTACTGTGCTCGAAAGATCCTTTCAAATTCAGGAGGGCCTGAGATCTTTGGAGGTGAAATTCCAAACAACCTCCTAGCATAGATCACCTGGAGGAAGAAGTAGGCTGCAGCAAAAGAGAGAAAAGTAGCAGTGGTCAGTCCTGTGGCTGCTCACAGTGGGGTCAGGAGCTGGCCAGAGGCTGGAGAAAAAGATCTGCAATCTCCTCCTAACCCCACACCCCCACATAGCAGAGAAAGTTAGAGTAAAATCCCAGGTACCTTTTAGATAAGGAAAAGGAATGACCCAGAGCTATAGTGAAGCAAGGAATATGCCGTCACATACCACCAGTGTTATCGGCTTTCTTGCACAATCGGCAGATTGTAATTTCCCCAATAACTGTTGCGTAATTCAGATGCACTCTGTTACTGACAATTTTACTTTTTTTCAATCTTTTAATTTTTTCCCCTTCTAAATTCTGATATCTGTGTAGGGATGGAACTGATGCCACAGAGAAGCCACCCAAACACTGAATTAAATTGTCATGAAATGTGGACCAATGGCTGGGAGATGTTCCATGTGACCCACCCCAGCCCATCCTTCCACCTTTCACACCACAGAGCTCTTTGCATGCTGGCATCTATATGCACTTCAGGAACTGCTGTAAACCCAAATAAGGAAATTCTATACATTTGTAGAGGGAAAGATCTACCAAAATTTTCTGAATGGAGCAGGTAGTTCAGTTCAGTTCAGTTCAGAGAAAGGGCTTCCCATGCACTCATTTGGTTGAATGCTTTCCAGAACCCAGACAAGATATCAGTTCACCATCTGAAAAGCAGTGAAGTGCCAGTGCAACAGGAGACATTAAATATGAAAGCAGAAGAAAATCAGTGGAGGTACAATAGATTGATCCAACAAGTATTAGAGCACACACACCCAATGGCCCCTACCTTGCTCCAGGACTCCCAGGACTGTCACAGCAGCGAGCCAATGAATCTGATCCAACATACTGACTTTTCCAGACCCTAGAAAATTGTATTTCTTGATCAGAAGTTCCTCTGGCCGGGTTCAGTCCTCCCTGATGTGGCAGTTGGCGATAGTAGCTGGCAGCCTAGGTTTGTTCTAGTTGAACAAACAAAGCACAGATTTAGTCTGTGGTACTGACACCCAGGAGGACTCTGGCTTGCCTGTTATCATGTGCACTGTGGAAATGGAAATCAGTGGAGACAGGTTGAATGGAGTAATTCCGTTCCCACCCACCCTTTTCCAGGAGCGGAGTTATGAGGAAGTGGAAAAGCCAGTAGAGAGACAAATGGGAGAGATAAGGGAACTGGGAGCTGAATGGATGGACAAATCTCAATAGCCCACTAATCCACTCCCCCCAGGGGATCTGCCTTAGGCCAAGGCATGTCCCTCCCGCTGACGTTGTAGGAGAAACCAAGGATCTGCTTGTGCTGTCCGGTCCCACGAGAGCACAGGTAGCATTCCAAGGTGCATATCCCTGTGTACATAATCCTACATAGACTCTGGATAGCATGCGTTGGGTACAGAGAATGACTTATGGCCACAACACTGACACAGCCTCGAATAAAGCCCCCCTGTGAAAAACCCTCTGAGAGGGTAAGACAAGATGTGATAAAGTATAAAAGGTCTCTAGATCTATCCTGCACAGTGATGTTTTATCTGGGGATGGGTCCTGCAGAATGACTGTCAGACACCAAAGAGATTTCAGAGACAGCCCTCACCTGAGAAAGGCTGGGAGATGTGTATTTAAGGCTTCTGATCAATCCCCAGCCCAATGAATTCTCACCATAAAAAATAGAGTAAGTTCTTTGTGGGGAAAAACCTACAGCATTCATCAGGATGTAGCCAAAAGAAAATTACATTTTCACGTGTTAGGACGGACCCATTTATTTAGTTCCCATCTAACAGCACAAAGCTGGCACAGATAAAAGCTGCTGGGACCACCAACTTTGTTTCCTTCCCCTCCCTTTCTTTCAAAGAATTCTCCCATCAGACTAGAGAAAAAGGAAAGCAGGTTAAGACAAAGTGATCGTTGAACACCACTGTTAAAGAAAGTTATATTAAAGCAGTTTATAGAAATTACATTGTATGCCTGGTGTCTTTGATAGGCTTTCTAAGGAGCAATATGCTGGTTCTGGTTTTCTGCCTCTCTATAAGGTATAAAGGCACCCAAAATGACTATAACAATGTCCCAGCTTAGTATTTTTCCAAATATCAAATGCGCACTCCATTGTTTTTCAAACAGCAGCTCTAAGATTAATTCCTTTTTTTTAGAATTGAACCGTTTTCATTGCAGTGACTGTTTAGAAATATGAGGAACACTGTGTTTTGTTTTCTTCTATTAAGTTGTCAAAGAAATTAAGAACTCCCTTGTGTCAGCTCAAGAAGGGCAGAGGTCTTGCAGTGCTTAATAATGTTTGATTTCCCTCTGCTCCTGTCTGATAACAGCCTGCTAGTGAAAGAAAATAAAGAAAACAACTGAGCAGAAAAGATTTGAGCTTACACCTCCATCAGATGACAGTGCACTGTAAGCTGCATCAACAGTGTCAAATGTGTGTAACAGAATCTGGACCCAAAGGAACTGCACAGGCTGCCAGAGTGTTCCTGTGATGATCTCCAGATCATCATTGGACACAAAACACTTCTAGTGTCATCATCTAGCATGGTCTAAATATAATAAAGGCCAGTAGAAATATGAATGAATAAACAAGCACAGATGTCTCCCCCCTCCTCCTCCCTCCTCCAGAAGCATAATTTTTCAAGCTGTTTTTAAACTCCTGAAGGGCACAACGTTTTTCTTTTCCCTGTTTCTCACCATCAGAACTCACTTTATTTTCCATTCTTCCATTCTTCCTCTGTGCTTACAAGGCACAGGCACAAGTTCCTCCCTGCCAGAACCAAGTGCCCCTGGATGACAGATTGTCACCTGTGGGGAGCCTCCACACCATGGACCGCAGGGTATTGTGAAACCTCACCCTCTGAAGCTGACACAGACAGGTTTCCTTCCAGGCAAAGAGGAGTCCTGCAGTCCCAGGTACACTTCGAAGTGGATTTGCTGAGCAGGAGCTACCAAAATGCTGTACCCCTCTCCCACCCCCCGACTCTGCACTCCAGGTTATGCTGTGTGAACATGGCCTCTGTGTAAATGAGCACAGACCAAAGTCCTCAGAAGTCCCTCTGAATCAGCACTGGAGGCATTTCTCTGTACCCGTGGTTGCTTCTGCCACCTTTGCCTGCAGCCAATAATCCTTTCTGCCTCCTAATTTTCACTGTAGGGATGCACTCTGAGCTGGACTGCGACACCAATAGGGATTGAAAACAATCTTGGGATGAAAAATGATCAACACAATGCCTTGGAGGAATTTTAAGCATCCCTAGAACTTACAGCACCTATTACTTGCCTGGAGCAGCAGGGCAAGGAGAAGCCAGCAGGGCAAGGAGAAGCCAGCAGGGCAAGGAGAAGGCAGCAGGGCAAGGAGAAGGCAGCAGCACTGAGTCCAGCACTGTTACATGCAGTAACATCCCCTGGAAATGTATTTCAGGAGTGTACAACAGCTCAAGAGCTTTCTATCGGTGGAAGGGAGAACATTTTGCAGATGAGTAACTTACCCTTCAGCTGTGAAGCATGGAGGTGCCTCGTTCTTCCAATCCTATTGCACAAATATGGAAGTATTTTCTCATGCAGGTCGTACTTGTGCTTCCTTTCCCTCCGAATCCTTTTGCAGCCACTATGTACATCCAAACCCGTGACTATGTAACTGCTTGTAGGAACAGTTACTGTCTTTGTAATAACCACATAGAAAAAAAGAGGGGAGGGTTCATTCAAAAGAATTTTTTCTCACAAAGAAAGAATTTTTATAGTTCAAGAGAAAGAAAGAGAGCTCAGCTCCAAGCTACTCAGTCTGTTCAAGTACAGCTCCTCAGGGTGGGGTGGTGGGGTTGACCATGCGCCCTCTTGACTTCTCATTCCCTTGGAGGTTTCTCTTGAACGCAGACTAACATGTGTTGAGATTTTCCTGGAATTCTTGGATTTTTCATCTGTGAAAGGAAGGACAGGCTAAAAATATGGCAAGAAACAAACAATTCATTACTTTACCCGTTAGAAAGGCGTAACTGGCCACATGTCCCAGGAAGCAGGGACAGCTGCAGACAGTTTTTGTTCTGTGATTCCCAACAGGACTCAGAGAAAGGCATAAGCTGGCTCAGATCTTCTGAGCACTTCAAAATATGTCCTAGGTTCTGCATTTCAAAATAACCATGAAAACTTTGCATGACAAGAATTACCATGTCTTCCTAAAATATGCATCTACCCAGAGGGTCCTCCTTTCACAAAGTAAAAGAGTAGGTGGTTGGTTTTGTCAGCAACATCCAGGTGGCATTATGCAACTCATCCCTTGGAGTACAAACTCAGTGTATATTGGAGATTTGCCTTAGTCTGTCCATCCAGACTGATTTCAGACAGATATTCCTGACATTTATATATCTATGGCAGATCAAAGAGGTCACATAAATGTTCACAAATATTTAGTTATAGCAAAATTTCTAGGGGCCAAATCCATCTCTGGACTGCTTGAATGCCACTGCATGGAGCAGGACCACAGCCAAGCACCTATTGACAGCACTTCTCGTCTCAGTAAAGGTGAAGGGCTTCACTTTAGAGATCAAACAGGGAAAACATTTGAAGTAATTTTTTTATAAAGCAAGATGGAAAGCCAAGTCTTTGGAGAATGACATAAATGAATAAATATACTCATTTATTTAGGGATAGTTTGGAGAAATTTTTTAAAAGCTTTCTTCTAATGGAGTTTGGTGAGCTTAATCCATATGCACATTAAGTCTGACTGGAGGGCACATCAGTATAAAAGCAATGCCAAAACTCTCTGCTTAATTCATCATCAGAAGACACTGGTACATGCAAATGAATTATACCCCTTCATTTATGATCAACATCTGTTAAAAATACTAATTAAAAGTCTCTCTTGCCCTGGCTTGTCTTGTGTTATTGTCACACAAGGAAAGCCTTTTCCATGTGTTTTGCCAATTTTCCTACCTCCCGTTCAACAGAAAGTCAGGAATAGCTATTAAACAAAAAGGAACAATGCCCGAAAGTGGCTAGCTCGAAGAATAAATCTCTGGAGCGGTAAGTGCATGTGTCAGGGAGGGGGAGGATTTCCCTTTGCAGAGGGACAAACAAGCCTTTCAAACATCTTTGGAAGCTCTTGTGTTAGCATACACTTAGTATTATCCTATAATGATGTGAGGAAAAAATTGCAGGGCTACAGGGTACGTAAAAACACATCAAAGGCTGAAGAGTGGTCATGGAGTGCAGCTTCCCTTTTCCTAAATTATAGAGGTGAAGAAACAGAGCTGTTTAGCATTTCTATCTTGTTTGGACCAGCACACCCAGATGCTGGCTGGCCCTACCTGGTTATGAGATGAAGCTGGGCAAGGCACTGGAGAAGGGTAGAGTGAGGGCAGCTCTAAGGAGACATTTTCCAGGGGGAAGATTGGTATTCCTATTAGGTCTCTTGCAAAAGACAGACCCTTGGCTTGTTGGAAACAAGGAAAGAGTCAGGGGAATTCACCTGAAGTGGGGAGGTGTTGCTGTGTAAAGTCGTATCTTCAGGGATGGGGCAATCAGGAGGGCACTGGTCCCTCTTCCTTATGGTGACTCTTTACACCAAAGTTCTGTCCCACATGGGGTTGAGGGAACAGAGGTGGTTTGGGGGGAGATCTGCAATAGCTCCTCACTGGAGCGGGTCTTCTCTCCTTGCTTAGTGCTGCAGGACTGTGTCCAAACCCGAGTCCTGCTGAGTGTCCTGCCCTGTGTCACCCTGTCCATAACACTGGGCCACAGCTCAGACAGACAAATACAGAGGGTGAGACCACAGAGTGTCCAGCCATCAGCATGGGACAAGAAATGAGGCTTGTGGATAATTTTGTGCAAGGACAGAAGGCACTGAGGGCAGGAAGCAGACACATGTTTCTGTAAAGCTCCTCTGACGTCAGCAGTGTCAAAAAGTTTTGAAATATGTCTTCAGAATGAAACAAAGACAAATGCTGTGGATGAGAGCAGACCATCGTTTGGACTGTTCTTTGAACTCCTTCACTGTCATGCCCCCAGAAGATGGCCCAAGTGATGTGCTGGGCAGAGAATGGAGCCCAGGCAGCAGGTGGGACACTGCCAGCAAGGGACACACACACTGTGCTGCAGCTGTGACGCTGCAAGTGCAGTGGAAGCAGAGGGAAGAGGCTGCCTGTGTCACATAAACCACTGAGCACAGGGGAACACAAACAGGCTCTGTTTCTTCTCCCATCTCCAAGGAAGAAATTAAACAGAGCCAGCCTCTACTCTCCTGCTGGCACAGGACCAGGGAGACAGCAGCAGCTATGGGTCATAGGAGCAAGATGTGAGTGTGGGACCAGAAGGGTTTTTGGTTACTGGCCATCATTTCCTGTCACCTTTGCGTGTCAGAGACTGGCCAAGGTCGAGCTGACCTGTGTGTACGCGACAGTGGTGGCAACTGCAGGGAGAGCAGGGCTGGGGACGGTCCTGGGGAGAGCTGTCAAAGGAGCGTGACTTCTCCAGCCTCACACGGACCCCAGATGCTGTGTGAAGGCTGACCCAGCTCTGCTGTCACCCAGCAAGGGCAGGTAACTCCTACCCCCAGCATCTCAAGTTGGGGGGCATCATTTAAGGTACCAAAAGTTGAGACTTCTTCTGAGCCTTTCCCGTTTTGTCGCAGCTCCTGGGTTGCAAAGCTGGGCTAAGAGCAGTCCCAAATGTGCCACTGGAACCAGGCACGCATCCTGGTACTGGTCTTCTTCCAAGACCTTCTGAACCACTTCAGCCTCTCCAGCTGTGGGGGTACAGGCCCACAGAGGCAGGCACTGAGGGGCTGTGTCCTGGGAAGCCAGGACAGACTGACAAACGGGGTTAGAAAATCTTCCTCTTCCCGGAGGCCTTTAAGAAGCATCAAGAACAAGGAGCTTTGGCCAAACATGAGAAACCACCTCTCAGCAGTCCTAAACTGGTGACCAATCCCACACTGGGACAAAGGACTTGCTTTAAAACAGGCTGGGTTTATTTTTAGGGTGTGAAATGGTTGCATGACACAATTATGTAAAGGAATCTAATGGCCAGAAACAGTGCTAAATACCGGACTTGCCTGCACACCCTTGCTTTTAACCATTGGGAGGCTGAAATGGCAACTGAAGTGATGCTGCTGTGGTGAGTACGCCTCCCAAGGCCTGGAAGCAGGATGGATGGTGTCTGTAAGTGCTCTGACAAGAAGAGGATTCATTGAGTGACATGGGGCAGTTATTGAGCTCCTTGCTAGAGTGTTCTACTGGCACCCTGGAGGTCTGCTGGGGAAAAAGGCAGAAAGAACCTGCTGTAATTCCAGAATTTCCTGTAGCCTTTCTGTCTGCTCCATACTGCACAGGACTGGGATGCTGCCTAATAACTTCACATGTCTTGATGGTGGCCACTCCTGCTAGGAAAGTTCTCAGTGCTCAAGTCAGTGCTTGACACCTCCTGGCTATTCTGGCTTCAGTCTGCAGGACAGCGTCCATTCCCTGCCTCCCGGCACCGCGTGATCAGAGCAGGCTTTTATCCAGGCTCTGGAGAGGCAGAGCACAGTTCAGCACACAGGAGCCTGGGCTGTGCTGTTTGAAAGCCCTGACGAGAGTGCTGGTCATCACTGTTTTACATCACAATTAAGTGCTTTTGTTCAGCACTTGCAGAGATCCAAAATGAATCCTGTCTGTTGGCCCAGTACTTATCAGGGACCAGTGTTTAAGTTATTACTAAAGCAAACAGAAAGATCTCCACCTATAATTTCCAAAAGTTCAATATTTACAATAGATTAACACAGTCAGCTACTATCTGCAGAACACCTTTTTTTTTACACCTGTGAAAATTAGTTAAAGTCACTCCCAAAGTCCTCAAATGATCAACCCTTTCAGAATTTAACATTTATTGTACCAGCAATCTTCTTCATCCTAAATATAGGGTTTCTTAACCAGATGCACACAAATAGATTTTTTATTATGTATATTTTTATTACATATACATTTTTGTCATAGATATACAGATTTTTAATAAGTATATAAAAATCTATGAAGAGCTGGAAAGCAGACCCTAGCTTGTAATCAGCAAAAAAAGTACTAAACAATTAGAAACAAATTTAATGTCAAATTTAATTTGGTGATTTTTGAGTTTGCCTCAGATTTACAGATGTATATTCATAAAGGGAGGAGGGTCTCTGATTCTTTTTGCTGCCTTGTAAAAAGGTATCAGAAAACATCCTCTAACAAGAGTCTGTCTAGGATTGCAGAAAGCTCAGAGCTCGGCCCACTTTCACATTGGATGGGGCTTGTCCAGCAGAAACAAAAGGAAAGGCCCTTCTCACTGAGTTGATGCACAGATTTAAAATTTACCCGCTCACAGGACAAAGTCTTAGATTAAAATACCCCAAAATAATGAAGAGACGGTTGAACTTCTACAAAGTCAGTGACTGATTCCAGTTCCACGTATATGCACTTGCAAAAAGGAGAGTCCAAGGGGGGAAACATTTAGAATCAATAAAAGAAATGAACTGGAAATGTAAAATCAAAATAGTGATCTTATTTGATATGCACCCAATAGTTATAACCCACAGTTTCTACAAAATCAAATCAGGGGGCAGCTCAGCTCAGCCTCTTCATCTTGAGGATTTAGCCCACTCTGAAAGAATTCAAGCTCTTACCCAGCCCAGTTTCTTAATGGAAAACTAAAGTACCACATTTTTGACTTTGGAATTTGTGTTTGAGAACACCAACATTCCCTAAGGCACAACTGATATTTTTATTAATCTTAATCAGATCTCTCTCTTCATTCCTTCTCATTCTTTTGAGTTTCCATTGAGCTTGGTAGCAGCTTGCCTTTTTAATTTGATCTATTTCTTTCAGTTATAATACTTCCCCATGATTAATTCAAGTCTTGAGTGATAAGATCTAATTCTGAGCTATTTGACTTGAACATGAAAGCAAAGGTTGTCATGTTTCACTTGTGTAACCTTAACCATTCCTTTCCCTCTCGTGCCAAGCATTCTCTGTGACTGACTAGAGCACCTTCATTTCCCTATCTGTCCAAGTATCAAAGGAAGCCTCTCATCCCCCAACTTCTGCTTGCTTTAATGGCCAGCCAGTTCTGAAATAAATCCCCACCTCCGCATTCCCTTGGGTTTCTGCATCTCCTAACTCTGCAGAGAATACTGCACTGCTTGTTGCACTTGCACACAGCCACAGTGCTGCTTCTTAATCTCTGACTCACCATTTGCCCTGGAAACACTGTTAGAATGACCATGTTTAGGGGTTTTTAACAATTTCCAGCTTTCCAGTCAGTTGCACTGAAGCCTGGGGTGAAGCTAAGCTCAGGACAGTAAAGAACTGCAAGAACATCACACCCTTAGGGCTATGCTGCTCACTCTCCTTACTCTGAACTGAAAGAAAATCCAGTGGATCCCAGATTCTCACTTATTTTCTTCTTTGGTTGACATGCTTTTGCACAGATCTGCTTTTAAAAAGGTTCTTTGCTTTCTGAAACAGCACTAAGCATCATTTCCCTTCATTCCCCCATAATCAATCAGCAGTGGCAGCAAGGCTCAAACTTGGTAGGCGAGCCTAGAGGACAGGCTCTGCTTTTCCCTTGGAATGAGTCAGAATGGGCAGAAATGTTTGGTGTTAATATAGTCATCAGGGCCCTGGTTTTCACTTTGTCATGAACAAGCAGCTCCAAAGCAGAGCCACTGGTGTGGGGAAGGGCTGTAGGATTCTCAGGGTGCTTACTGGTGATGTGGACAGCCTTGGCTTCCCATCCAAAGGGTTTTCAGAGGTCTACAAAGATAATAAGGACACCGCAGGCTGTGTCTCAGGTTCACCCTACACTTCAAGGGCCTCCTGCATGAGATCCAACAAAAACATAGATATTCTCATAAAAGAAACCTCCAGTACATCTCCATAGTGCACACCTTTTACCCATTACCAGACACTTTTTTGGCACGAGTTCAGACTGACAATAAGTGAATGAAAGTAAATTTTCCTCTGTAACCAAGGGAGGGAATGCACACATCACTCTAATGTTATTTCAGTTCTGCCAGCCACAGCAATGCAAGGAAACGCAGCACATTCCCACAGAAAATTCTGGAGGATCACCAGGTTGGACCCACCAAGGTCACCTTCACTGCACACAGCTCCATGCAGTGGGCTGGAAGCAGGGGCTTGCCATGGTTCTCCATCCTGCTGCCACATCTGTGCCAACCCACCGCTGTCCCTGGGCACAGCACAGCTTGGCAGCCAGGCACTCAGGCAGTGACAAAGTCCTCAGCACACTCTTTGTTCCTGCAGGGCTTCGGAGTCCAGGCAGGAGCGGGACCACCTCCGGACCCTGCAGCTAATCCTTTCCTAGGAGATGTCTATCACAAATACAAGCAGCAGCAAATCCTGTGAGCCCTTCACTCCCAGCTGCTTTGCTCCCAGCAACCGGGGATGGAAATCCGTTCACCATTTCTGACCAGCTAACCCTGGGCACCCGGAGCCTTGGAGATGCTTGCACTTTTGGGGGATGTTGGCAAAGGGCTGCCAGGAGCTGGGAGCTCCTGCGAGGCAGAGAAATGCTAGAGACATGTCTTGTTTCTGGAGGCACAGCCGGATCCTTCAAAATACAGGGTTTGTTTATTCCCTTCCTTCCTGGCACAGAATGGAGCCTTTTTCTTCAGAAAAGAGGCGGAATTTCAGTACGGCTCTGCAGGGAGGGGAGGACAGGCGAGGCCAGGAAGGGTGTGAGACGGGGCCCCAAACCACACACCCTGTGCAAGTGCCTTGGCGCCGTCTTGGGGGGAGAATCCCGGCCGGGAGGGAGGTCCGTAATGCATTTTTGCCACCAGAAGGCAGCGGGGAGCTGCGGCTGGGAACAGCTGGTGTTCGCAGGACCGGCCCCAGGGAGAAACAGCAAAAGGAGCTTCTCCCTCTGCTGACTATAACTTGCCTTGTTACCCTTCCCTCGTCCAGCCCCCTTCGCTGTCATTAGGAAAGCACGGGAGACTACAGTGTACAGAGAAAACAATTTTCTTATTATTTTCTTTGGGAAATAGATGTGCATCTGACTTGCCCTGCCCTCCCATCTGCTGAAACCCTCCTGGGATGAGGACGGGAGTGGACCCCGCCCCGGCGTGGACCACCCCCATTGAGCAGCTGCGGCACTGCTGTTGTTTTCGGAGAGAGAGTTAAATGTGCAAAGTCCCTCTGCCCTGCAGCTCCAATCTATGACCCAGGGGTTATTAGGGATACAGTGAGTGCCCATGAAATCCTTGCTGGCTGGTTGCAGACACCATGGCCACAGTGCAGCTGTGCCGTGACACTCCCTGTGGGCACTTGCTCCTCCCTAAATTTCATACACGATGGGGAAGGGGCTGCTACTGGGAAGAGGTTTTCCCTGGAGGGGGTTGTTTCACAGAAGCAAGTCCCGCCTACACATTACTGACTTACAGAGCCCTTGATGGCAATTTAAGAGGTTGTCAAGCTCAGTTTTCCACATGGGCCATCCACGAGAAGATGATATTCCACACCAGGGACAACTGAACAGGATGTATGTCCCACCTGGGCCATTCTGATAGTGGAGTATTTCAGCACCAACCTGCCTTCAACAACAGTTGCACCGGGTGTTAGAGGTTCAATCTCACAAGTTGTTCAGGCATATCTACACCCGTGCTGCTCCTCAAAAAACAAATTCTGCTAATCCCCCAGAGATCAAACCACATGTCTTTTAGTTGATTTGCTTTCAGTCGTGACAGGTGCCCAACACCAGCTACAGAACAGCCACACAAGCACACAGGAGGAAGCCACATGGAGGGTGCCATGCTGGTAACAGAAAGAGGCTCAGTGTAAAACCACATGCCAGATTTAAGTGAAAACAGTAGGGAAATATAAAAAGTAAGGATCAAAAGACAGCGTGCAGGGTACCAACCACATCTGGGTTTCTGTCTTCCTTAAAAGAAGGGAGTGGTGAGGGTTTTTTGGTCAGATGCAGACAAAGGCCCACAAAAAGAACTGAAATGTATGTTTTCTGTTATCCAGCCTCTTCAGCTCCAGGAGTTGAAGTTTGCAAGTGGGAGAGTGGCCAGTCTGGAGAGGTTACAGAGTTAAGTGCTGCTAATTCCTTGTTTATTGACTTCAGCAAATTGGGATTAGGACGGGTCAGGGGTTCCAGGTGGTGGCCTTGTGCTGTTTACGTGGCATGTCAGGAATGCAGCAGCTCTACCATGGTTTTGCTTGCTTTTTAAGAGGATGTGGTGGGGAAAGCGGGCAGCTGAGTGGGAGCACTGTGCTGAGGCCAGCTCAGTTAGCCCAGGGTTCCATCTGGCTCCAGATGCCTGACTTCTCCTGCAGGGCTGGAGAAGTTTGTGTCCCCGGAAGCCAAAGGGCGAGTGGGATGTGGGTGGGGGCCTCCTGGGCAATCCTGGCCATGGGACTTTGCCATACCCCAGAGCAATCACATGTTGTTATGGAAGAAGATCTTCCTTCCTTCCTTCCTTCCTTCCTTCCGCTCCTCTCCTCTCCTCTCCTCTCCTCTCCTCTCCTCTCCTCTCCTCTCCTCTCCTCTCCTCTCCTCTCCTCTCCTCTCCTCTCCTCTCCTCTCCTCTTCCTGCTAAATAATAAACCCATTTACCTCTTTCCTTTCTCCCTGGGATATTCTGTTTTAATGGAATTTCAGTTGCCAGTAATGACACCCAATCAGTCTGTCAAACTTAAGACATTCAGAAACTTGATCACTGAAAACTGATTGATTTCTTGTGTGTTGGGGGGTGGGTTTGGGGTTTCTTTTTGTTTGTTTGTTTGTTTTTGTTGTGGGTTTATGAGGTTTTTGTGGGTTTTGGGGGGGAGTTCTTGAGATTTTGGTTTTCTTTGTTCCTCAAAACAACTGCTTCCAAACAAACAGAGCACAAGCCCTGAGCCAGACAGACCCCAGCTGTACCATGCAAGTTAGTACCAACTCATGGCAGGTTATCGTAGAGGAATTGTGACAGAGCCATGAGCAGCTGGGGAAGAGCAGCTATTGTCAGTCACTCTCTGCTCCACTAAATCTGAAATGTGTGAGCTAAAGTGGAAAGACTCTGTTCCGACACAGAGTCTCTCTTTTGGCCTCACTGCTAATCACACTCACAGCCCCCCTCTGAGTGCCATGGCTCTCAGAGAGCTGTGGGGATTGAGTATTTTCTTCTTTGCCAAATGTTTTGGGCATTGCTGATGCCCTCAGGACACCAAGGTGGTGGCAGCCTCTTGCTGTTGCTGGCAAGTCTTCAGCTGCTTGGAATCCAAAGGGTTTAAATCCGAAGGGTAGCCTGCATTTCCCTAGTGATGGAATAACTCCTGTTGCATGCGTTGCAACCATGCTCAGATACAAATGCCTCAAGTGTGAAACCCTCAGGGAGAACACAATTCTGGCGATATATGAGGACCAGTCTCAAGCAAACATACATCAGGTCTATGAAAGAACTGGTGGAAAGGGGCACAGTAGGAGCCAAATGGTGCCCAGCAAACTGGTGCAATGTCAATGGGAGCTGAGAAAGCTGTGTACAACCCACAGAAACCATCAGGATTTCCCTACCTTATGTCCAGACTAAACCTGCACCTACTATCTTGTCTTGGGTAACTCTGAATTTCTGGGTCCCAGAAGTTTTCTGTAAAGTTCCTGCTCCCAGGGACACCTCTCAACCTCTCAGCTTGTGCAAATGGTATCAGGGGCATAGACTGTCTTTTTCCACTTCAGTACTGTGTCTGGCTGTCTCCTTCCATCCATCTGTGAGCGCTCTGCTACTGTTTCTCTGTTGATTTTTGTTCTATTTATCTGCTTCATCTTATTACTATTAATTAATAACACTTCTTACATTCATGTTTATTAGCTCTGAAAATGGCAGGACTTCATTATTTCCCTTTTAGATGATTATCCTCCCCCCGTTGTGATAATGTCTGTGTATCTTTTCCCATTCTTTTGTCAAGCATGCTCTCCAGAGATATCCTTGTAAAGAAATGTGTTTTCCATGGAAAGCATTCCAGGGCACATGGACATTGCCCCGTACAGAAATGTGAGCTTGTCTTCCCTCCTACAGTTCAAAGTTTGAAAGAGCAAAAGTCAGTGCTCTCTCGCTGGTTGTCTGCCTTGACTTCCTGCTCTCTGCCAGTATGGTGTCCCTCCTGTCACGCTGACCTGCTGGATTTTCCACTCACTTCTTGCCAGTTTTCCAGAGGAGATGAGTCTGAAAAGATGTACTACTAGTGCTTGAAATGCAGGGAGAACTCTAGCAATACGGCAATACCCTGCAGGGATTAAGGAAGGAGGAACTCTTCGCAGATCGAGTTACAGGGAATTAAGAAAGTACCAGTGGAAAGCGCATGATGTTTCTCTGTCTGATAACAGTTAGGACAAGAAAAGTTCCCCAACATGGAATTATTTAAAGTTCTAGTGCACTTATAAACTGAGCATTGCCTCTCACCTCGGAGGTGTGCAAATTCAGGCTCTGCCAGAAACTCTGATTTCTGCCTTTCCAACTGTACTGCTGAAGTCAGAGAACGACACACTTCCTGAGTGTTTGTTAGTGGGACAAAGCAAATCTGCTGCAATAAAGCCTGAACACACCAAAATGTTTTTCCTTGACAATGTCATGTTTGCCATGTGATATCTGCCATTATCTTTTTTTCATCTTCCCTGTCCTGGCATTCCAGAGTCTAAAAATACCACCTTCTCAGCTGCCAAAGCAGTTAAGTCTCTGTGCTTGTTTCTTCTGCTTCCTTTACTCATCCCTTCTGTTTTCCTTCTGGATTATCTCTCTCTTGTGTTCATTCTGTATTCCTTTTATCTAAGTTCAAACATCTCAAAAATCCCTGCATAGGATATGCTTTTAGCAGATTTTTTTTTTTTTTTTAACTTACATTGCTCTGTTCTCCTCGATGACAAAGCAGCTCAGGCAGGAGCCAGCTCCAGGGCTGCCTGCCTGTGCCATGATTCAGCAGGTTGTAAAAGGAAGGAATGTTTTCTTTTTTGGGAAAGGGTGGGAGAGAAAGGGGAAGCACACATGACAGGCGTGTGTGTATATTTGACTTCCTGGTGCTTCTGTGATTTCAGCAGGAGTATTATGTTGTCCTGCAATTGCAGTGGAGTTAATAACTTATTTCAAAAGAAAGGCTTGAAAGATATTTGGTGGGAAAATGGGTTTGCCTAGACTGAGGGGGGTGCTTGCTAAAATATACTGCTTTGTTACTCTTTATTTTTCCATGGTGTTTTTATGTTCTTCTTTAAGTATTTGCTATCTCCTGTGCTGTCTGTTGTTTGCAAATGTTTCCCTGCTGTCTGCATCTTCTGCTCAGGCTGGATATAGCTCAACAGAGAGGTTTAGGAGCCAGCTTGGTGTCTTTCTGGAAAATTGTGTTTGATTCCAAACTTCAGTGCAAGCAGGGATTTGCTGATTTCATTTATGCTGAGCCTTATTTCTGAACGCTGGGGCCCTGCTTGCTTTGTCCTAACACGGTGGAATTTTCTCTGTGGGGAGACTTATACTGCTGACTCATTGCATCAACTCAAAACAGATTTATGTTTACAAAGGAAAAAAACCCCACCGTTTTCTTTCTTACTTTTTCCTGCCCCTCCTAGTAATACTGGATTTGTTATTCCTACAGAATACCTCCTTTCTCCTAGAACAGGCTGATAGTTCCATTGAGCTATTCTCAGCTGGTGCAGCTCAGAGACAACTCAAAGGTGCTGGAACTTCCAGGGTATCAGGAGCCTGTGTTTCTCTGTCCCATCGCAGAGTAGGGACAGTTATTTCTACATTTCCCTGTGTTTCTATACTGATTCCATGTACGAACGTTCAACATTTACACGGTATGTCACCTCTACAGAACTACGTGACGCTCATTTTCGAAATACAGAAGGGCTTAAAGGATCCGGAATTGCACAAGGCCTTTGGGCAAGGAGCTGCTGAGCAGCACTGCCATGTTCCAAACACACTGGAGCATGTGTCAATGTTCACTATTTTATTATGCCCTCGGCTTGTATCTGAGGAAAAAAAACACCGGATACACCGAATTTTCTGAATGGGCAAGAAAACCCGAACACCTTTTCTAAGAAACGGGAAGGCATAAAGACGGCTTCGCTGTTTAATACAACGGTATTTATGAGGCGGCGGGCGAGGGGCGCGCGGGGATGGGGGGGGCGGGGAAGTCGTGAGGCGGTGCTGGCCCCGCCCCTACCGCCCCTTACCGCCCCCTACCGCCCGCAATGCCCTGGCAGCACCGCAGCGCCCCTGGACCGAGACCCGCTGGGACCCCGCCCACATCCCAACGGCCTCCCCCCAACCACCCAATCAGCCGGCACTTCCTGCAACCCCGCCAACCAATGACAGCGCTCCACGAAGGGCAGCGCCGTTGGGGGCGTGTTTAGAGGCGGGCCGGACATTGAGCGGCGGCAATATTCACCAATCAGAAGGCAGAACTGGCGGCTGGGCGGGGAGGAGGGTGGGCTGCCCGCCAATGGGAGAGGCCGAGCGCGCTGAGGCAGGGGTGGGGCGGGCGCACGGCAGATAGGCGGGCGGCGGCGGGCGCGCGGGCACGTGACGGAGGTGAGGGGAGCCCGGCGGCGGTGGCCGGGGCGGCGGAGGGTGAGTGTGTCCGTCCGTGCCCTCTTTTCGCAGCCGCTGTGGCTCCGGGACATCGCGGGGAGGGAGCGTGGAACGGACCCGCCCGCGGCGGGGTAGCCGGGCCTGTCGGGGGGAGTGCGGCCGGGCGCTGCTGGGCCCTGGGGGGTGGGCGGCCCGTGCGTGGTCCCGGCCCCATCCCGGGGATGGGAGGAGGCGGGGAGCCCCGAGAGCCAGGGCGAGAGGGACGGCCTGGGGAGGCCCCTGCGGCCGGGGGCGGGCGCGGGGCTGCGGCGGCGGCACCGGGTCCCGCTCGGCATCCGCAGGGCTCGGAGCGGCCTGGGGGAAGCGGCGGCTCTTCTGGTAAGTTCTGGGAGCGCCGCTCTGGGCAGCGGTTGGTGCCAGGGCTGCGGGGTGGAACCGGGAGGGAGGCGAGGGTTGGAGGTGGATGTGGGCAGCCTGTGGTTAGGTTTTATCTGACTGCGTGTTCCAGTGTCGGAAATAATCCTGAAAGTGCTCCCCATGAAGCCCCGCAAAGGGAGAATAGGAGGTGGGTGCGAAGCATGGCGTGGGCCTGGTTGGGGCTGTGCGAGGGGAAGGAGAAACCTCTGGAAAGGGGGAGCTCAGGGCGCGGAGCTGGAGGCCCAACAGGTGAAGTGCAGGGGAGGAATCTGCAGCAAGAAGATCTGAGAATTTGAGGGACTTGAAATGCGTGCTTTGATTTTTGCCACCCAAATATTGTTCGCGTTGGATGTCTTTAAAATAGTGTGTAAATGACACCTCAGTTCTCATTTTTGGCTGAGAATTGTATTGTGTATTTTTAAAAGAAAATAACCCCACACCTTTGAATTAAAGCATGTACAGCACAGTGCTTTCTTGTCTGTACTGATTCTAAAGAGTGAACTTTCACATGCAGTTTTGTGGTTCAGAACTTTCTAGGCTGCAGAAAGAGAAATGCTGCAGGTGATTTGGTTGTGAAGGGAAGCAGACATGTATTAATGGTAGTAGTAATGGTAAAAGTCCAGACCTTAATATGATGAGTGTGAACATAATTAGCGCTGCGGAGGTTTTGCAGATCATCGTGGGAAACTCTTTCTGGAACCTATTTAGAGTATGTATGATGTCTGAAAATTGGTCTCTAGGCATGTAATGTATTTCTAAATGCAGTGTGTTTACTTAACGTTGTCAAGTAAGCATAGTTAACACATGGGTTTTATGGGACAGTTTTGCACCTTGTGGTTTTGGTTGTTGCTGAAATACTCAAAGAGATAGCAGAACTATAATAAAGTATGAGCTAATGCAGATAAAATAATGGTTATATATAGGCTGATATATATATTACTCTAGGTTCGTGCTGAGGTACCTGACTTCAAAGGCCATCTTCATGTTAATTTGTCTGTATTAGATAGGCTTATGCAAAACACTTAATAAAATTAGGAAAAGCTTTGGGTAGAACTTTGTTTGTTTTAAATTTTAGTATTTCTAGTTTTAAAAGAACAACATTATGAAGAAGATACTTGTACAATTCACCGACAACATCACATGCTGTGTGTAATATGTAAACTGCTTTTTGGGATCAACTGCCCTCCTAGGAAGGGAATCTAATGTAAAATAGTAAGAAAGTTTGCAACTTCCTTCAGATTGTTCTCTCATTTGGTGTGCTGTAGCGCTTCCCCCTTCGAGTAAATGAATAAATCCTTCACCGAGAATACACTAAGACTTGTACTTAGCCCTGGCTTTTACTTCCTTTTCTGGCCTTTGATTTTCTGCCTCTGGTAGTAATCATGATGGCAGCCTGTTCTTGCTGGAATCAGTTCTGTAGCAGGGCAAACTTGAATTGATTTCTAGGTGTGATGGTCTGAAAGATCTTGGGGTGCCTCCAGATCTGCGTCCACCTAATATAATTTTTCTAGCAACCCATCTGTTTTATGAGGTCAAAAAGCCTCACAGTTCTGTCTTTACCCTCCAAGGACTTCCAGTTCTTCAGGAAGGATATCTGTGCTGACAAACAGTATCTGCTATTTGCTCCTGTACTGTATCTGCACTGTTGTACATTATTTTTAGAAACTGGCATATTTGAAATGCCTATTAAAAGCAAGCTTTGTTGCTGTCCCTTTTCACACCTAATCCCTTGCCTGGTTTCTGCTCTCTACAACTCAAACAGGAGGCAGCTTTTTCTGTGGGGTTCTCCGGGAGAGGTTTGGCTAATCCTTTCCAGGAGACTTCTTCCTCATGTAGCAGTGTATCCTAGCCACCCTTTATTTGAAGGGAAAAAAAAAGTGGGGTACAGGGGTAAACCACTCCCATGGAGTGTTCTTGCCTCTTGTTAGTGAGGTTTTTTTTCTTGAGCTTTGTCTGCTATTCTTTGAGTTATGATGTTAAAGGTTCACAATGTTGGAAATTGTGTAGCTGAAAAATAGTATTTCAGGGGAACAAGTGTTGCCTGCATTGTATGAGTTGTTGTATATATATGAACATAGTTTTGTTTTATCCCTTTTAGAGGGATGCTGAGGCACTGTACTGATTGTTGAAATTATAGTATTTGGCCACACAGTTTTTAGCTTCACCATGGTGTCCATCCTCCAAGTCTGCCTACACAGGTCGGGCAGGTGCAGGTGGCAGACCTGCACTTGAAACTGTGGCATTAAGCTGACTGTGCTGCCATCAGCTTTCTTTATCCTAGGCTACTTACTTTCACTGGTACTGCTACAACTCTTTTTGCTTTTACTGCTGGGTTGGCCTGGGGTATTGATTCAGGGTTAAAATAACATGGCAGAAGGACTTCGAGCCATCTTAAACCAGCGGCTGGTTCATCATGAGGCTGTGTAAACAGTTACCCTGGCACCGCAGAGGAGGCAGGATGTGGAAGACAGAGGGATTGTGAGATACAGAAGGGGTTTCCTCTGCTCTTCAGTAGTTCTGACTTTAAGAAATTGGTACACTACCAAGTAGGGTAATCAAACCTTTGCTCCAAACCCACAAAACTCTCATTTGAGAGGGAAAATGGATATCTGTGTCTCAGCCTTTCTGAGGCTGTTGTCTCCTTGGCATTTTTTTTTTAATGTTGTCATGAATCGTCTTTATGGCTGACTTTAAATTTTTCTTCCCTAATTCTTGCCTTGGATGAGGCTGCATTGTGCTTGTTTTCACTGGTGTGCTTCTGCTGTAAATACCACACTGCAACCCAGTGTTTGGAATACAGGACTTTGCTAGCAGGCTTTGCTCTTCCTTTGCTTGAGTCACTCACCTGAGACTTCAGGTGCTGCTGAAATAGAAACCATTGATGCTCATCCAGTTAAATTGCTGAGGTGTAGTTCGTAGTGACTAATTTTTTATAAGATCTATTTAGTCTGACTGTTCATTCTTTTTAAAAAAGAGTAAGTAGTAAACTAGATGGCCAGTAGCCATTCAAATGTAGTTATACATTCTGAAATATGCTGTATTAAGAACTGGCTTGATGAACCACTGAAATAGATTAGTAACCAAGGAGATGATTAAACTGGTTTTTCAGGCTCTGTTTGACCTGATGGGGAAGTTACTGAACAGTATGTTCTGGAAGAATGATAGCAAAGGACTTGAAGATGCTTTCAATTTCATTCTCTTCCACAGGACATGTATGTTAGGGAGAATAGTGACAACTGTCTGTTGTATGAGTGTTTCCAGTGTTGTGCCAATAATTAAGAACTTTCCCCTTTATGCCCAGAGAAAGGGGAATTCTGAATAAAAATTAGTCTTTAAAGCTGCATTACTTTCCTGAAAGCCTTTAACTCCAAAGGTAGCAATCACTTAGCCCTACATGTTAAGAGTGCTGCTTTTGGAGCAAGAAGCTGATTCTATTTCTGAGGCTCACTCTAATTTGGTTTTGATTTTACTTTGTAAAAAAAGGTAAAGTCTGTGTAGTTCAGTTGTTCCAGGAGTCTGTTTTCAGCGCTCTGCTATAGGTCTTATAAATTCTAGGGTAAAATGTTTCAGCCTTTTCTCACAATCAGGTGAATAGTTCTTAAATGTCATCTCTGAAGTTCTCTGGGTAGAAGCTGGCCATGGGTGTGTGCGGAGAGAGAACTAGTGTAGTTGCACTGGCAGTCTCAAACTCTTTTCCTTGTTAGTACTTTGGGATTACACTGCAGTAGTTTTCCGTTCGATCTGAGTGGTGTGCTAATGTCTGTAAGTGTCTGAAGACCTTATTAAAAAAAAAAACATTACATGGGGTTGTTGTCTCTGACTTGAAACGTTGTTATGGTGAAAGTGATCATTGCACTGAAGTAGAATGGAGACGTCAGAAGCTCTCACCTATTATGAAAGCGTTCCTTTGTTAATGGCTTTCGGCAATTGCATGATCAGAAATACACCAACCTTCAGAAATATTGCACAGTTAAACCTGAAGAAGGGAAGTAACAGGCAGAGTAAAAAATGGCTAAAGATGGTAATTGCTTGGAAATTGGACACTTAAAGGGAGAAATCTGTTCATAATAGAGTAGGTGGCTGGGTGTCTGAAGGTTAGGCTACATTTTAGGGGACTAATTGAACACCTGTAGTTGCCAGCAACTTAAAGTTCCACTGAAAAATTGATTTATGCCTGTTTTGTATAAAACCTGAGTTTCATCTCTCTCCCCCCCATCTCTTCTGTTTAGGAATAACCTAATTTGCTAGAGCATAATTGTGTTTATGTTGTGTCCCTAAGGATTGGGTAAAGTGAATTTGAAATTTTCTCATGTAGCAGTACATCCATTATGGATAGAAGTAGCTTTTTAAATATCGAACATCTGTGTTTCACTTAAATTGCTCTTCTGAGAACATAGTGCCTTTTTTATAATTTAGTCAGCTTTTTATATTGTTACAGGTTAAACAGGATAAGGAGTTTGGCATGATAACTAGCAGTTTCAGAGGAAGCTACCAGCCTTTACTCAAGGTGTATGAATGGTAGCTTATGTTGAAATTTGGGACTGATTTAATATGTAGGAAGTGTCCTAAGCAGCTTTCTGCAGAGATATAAACTTGTGACAACTGCTTGCCAATGATTATGAAGAGGTAAGGACATGAAACTGGATTAGCTTCTCTTCAGACTTTTTTAGCTTTCTTTTTTTGGGGGTGATACTTGCTTGGGAACTTGATCAGAAAATACTTCTCCCTTGAGTTCAGGTTCAATGAGGTCTCAAATTCAGACAGAGCATTAAGTGGTGAGTGTAGACCTGCAGGGTAGATACCTGTGGCTGTATCAGGAGTGCAAATGTGCAGCAGCAAACTTCTGCCCCTGCTGTGTGGTCCTGGGCAGAACTGTCTGGTTGCACTAAGATGCTTTGACAGAAGAATTTCTGAGGCCATGTGCCTTTGCCACTTGGGTGTGAACATTTACCCAAAGTCCATTTGCTGCTAACAAACATTTCCAAGGGGTTGTAGTTGAGGTGGGATTGTGAAGTAGGTAATTATTACATATGGAGTCAGTACTGGCAGGAAAGTTGTGGGGGATGATTTAGTTCTTTCACCAAAACGTTCATGCTGGTTGGCTACTGTTGAGATTACTTAAAGGATTACTTGCATGCTAAACCATTAATACCCTTTGCACACGGTTGGAAGGAGGGATGCAGAAACTCCTTCCTTTTAGGAGAGGAGAGAATTAGCTCATTTTTAACCTTTCTATATTTTTAAGACTTACTTTGTATCACTTTCCAAATCATGACATGCTCATTCTATCTGCATAGTATAATTGGAAAGCAGTTATAAAACTGTATAATCTACCTGAATTTAGCTCTATTTAAAAAATACTTAGTGAGGCCCTATTGGTAAGGTAAGACAAAATGGAGCCCTTTCTGTGGAAAGGTGTTTTGTGCCATGTCATCCGTGGTTGCTTTAGTCACACAGGGCACATCCAGAGCTCTAAAGATCACTTTTTCAGATGAAGTTTCAGGTTCTTGTTTCTGTAGTGGTTTTATGCTGATGGGCATCAGTTTGTTCAAAGAGCGTGTTATCTGTGCAAGAAGAATTTGCGTCTCCAAGGGTACTCATGTCTGCTTGACCATTTTCATTCCTTGGTTTTGTGTTGTGGCTCTCACACTAATATTGAGAGCTATGAGCTGTTTTGAGGTCTGAAACTATTTTCAGTTTTGGCTGTACACTGTGCATTAAGCAAACAAGCTTTGCTCATATATAACAGCCCTTGAAAGTTTTTGTCAGCTGTTCCTTCTGGAGTGATTGTCCTTTTGGCTCAGAAGTGTTTGGGTGCAGTTGCCTGAACTGAGGTGGGGAGGTCTGTGCACATGCATTTGGACAATAATCCTCAAGGCCATCGCTGCTGTTGGAAAACGGGCTGCAGTTGTGTGTTGCTGTAGTGACAAACTGGACATGACCTTAGCCCAAGTCTTTAAAATATGATTTTTGTTGTAGTTATAAAGCATCCTCTCTGACATTAGAAGTAAGCTAAAGAATAATCTAAGAAGGGTAAATCTGGTATGCAGTGTAGTTTTGGAATAGTGCATAGTACTGATAAGCCCTTGAGAATGTAAACTTCTTTAGTTGCCTAAACATGCTTTGGAAAGTTGAAAGTTTGTTTTCTAGCATGATCTTAAGGCCCTACAGGTACTGTTAACTCTGCTTCAGTTACGTTTGCAAGTCTGCAGGGCTACAGTGTGAAGTAGGAGTGTAAGGAAAGGAGGGAGGGTGTTTGGTTTTACACTTGGTTTCAAAAAAATTCAGTCTCAGTTATAACTGGTTTGGGAAGGAAAAATTGGAGTGGGATTCAAAGGAGAAAAGGTGAGCAAGACACAGGTTGTTGTTGTTGTGAGGTTTTTGGGCAGATAAAACTGAGCAGTGTTCTAGGAGTGTAGTCTTCTGTATCAACCTAAAGATGCAGTGATTTTTTTTTTTCTAGGAGAAAAGTCAAATTGAAAGCTATTTTACTTACAAGATATTTTAAGGTATGGCTTGCCAATGTCTATCATGTTTTAGGTGTGACAATGTGCTGAGCACCTTATGAATTAGTTTAAGTGTGATATTTTAATTCTGTAAGGCTCCTGTTAGCAGCTACTCTTTCTTTGGTCATCTTGTTAAATTTAGACATTGAAAGAAGGGAGTTGAATCAAGTGGCAGTTTCCAGTAGCTACAACTGCTTATAGGCATCTGCCAGTAGTATCAATGACTGTTGGCAGTAATTCTACAATAAAACCTGGGAAAGGGGTTTGATGATTGTAAACACCAGAGTACTGCATTTGAAAGGACAAAAAATGTACTGAACAGGAGATGAGGATTGATTACTCTGCAGGTTGCTCTCTGCTTGAAAAAACTAGAAAACTGTATTTCAATTTCTGGGCTGAATGGAAGTCTCAGTTCCTGCATGGTGCATTTAAAGTCCTTCATAAGCACAAAATAGATTTTCTTTTTAGGCTTTTACAGCCACATATGTTGTGGTATCATGTACGTGTCTGCTGTCCTGCTTGTGGGCTGTGGCAGTGTAAGAGCAAAATTATGACATGTCTGTAGCATGATCTGCAGAATGTGCACATGTGGTTCTCCCCTCAGTTAACGTCTGTTTGGTATTAAATATTTAGTTTTATGTTACGTTCCTCTCCAGCTTTTAGAGCTGTCTCAAACAGATGCAGTAAATAACAGAGCTGGAGAGATAAGTTTGCACTTCACCTGTTGCCTTGGATGCTCGGCTTTGTACCGAGAAGCAGCGTGTTGATCTGCGTGCAGTGCTAGCTTGACCTCTTTGCCTTGTCTTATTTATTCAGAGCATGGAGCTGAAATGGCTACTGTGTGTGACCCTGCTAGCCCTTGGGATCCTTGCTGTCCAGGCACATGATATGGATGAAGACAATGATGCTGATGATGTAGTCGATATTGAGGATGACTTGGATGATGGTATCGAGGAGGTAGAAGAGTCAAAGTCTGAAACAAGCAGTCCTCCTCCAGCTCCAAAGGTTTGGCATGGAACTTCTTTTAACAATTGAATTACTGCTTGTGTTTTGGTTAATGTGAACCTGATCAGAGTTCTCTTTACTTTCTTAACCTTTAATATGTTGTAATGTTATTAAAGATGTTATCTGGGAGTAGGGCTCAGAATTAAGGTTGGCTGCTTTGTTCCTGTTCTCATGTCCATTGTGTTCTTCCAGAAGACTTTAGATCTAACCTTGAAATCTGTGATGTGAGTATCAGGAGTTAATGCTAGCTATTTCCAGCTAGGTATATACTTGAGTTTTAGTTGCAGACAAGAGCACAGCAGCTTGACACAAGCAGCAATATTTACGTAATTTCTGTATTTATGCTTCAAGATGTCCAGGTGAGCTGTACTGGAGTGTAGGAGGGAGTGTGAGATTCTGTATTGCTGTAGAATAGGGAATGTGTCTTGAAAGGTGCATAAATAAACCCTTTTCCAATAGGTTACCTACAGGCCCCCAGTCCCAACTGGTGAAGTGTATTTTGCGGAATCTTTTGATAAAGGAACTCTGGATGGGTGAGTATAATCTGAGGGATGATTCAGTACAACAAATAATTTAAAATCTTGGTGAAAGGCAATGAAACCCTCTCTGTAGAGCCAGTGTTATTCAAAACTGAATTAAAGGGCCTCTGTTTGGGATTACAGTAGTGACTTCTTGAGACTGGCTGTTCAAATGCTGAGTTAAACCAGTATTTCCTTAAGTTCTAGTAATAAAGGGGAGGTGAGGCCATTACATGTGGCTTTTTTACTTTCCTCAGGTGATGTGAGGATGGTAAGGTGCTACTTCTGGTTTTTTTACCGGAGTGAGGCACTTGCTCATGAGGCTGTAGTTATACCTTGGGGGTGGGAAGTGGCAGCACAGAAAAGTTTGTGTGCTTGGGAATAGAACTCCTCAGGGGATCAAGATACTGGAGTGTAGTCATGGGACAGCAAGGGCTGTTTTATCTTAAGGGTGGATTTTTCATGTGGCTGGGGTGGGGGGGTGGTGAGGAAAGTATGGTTTTCCAACCATTGGATGTCTGTCTTCTAGATGGATCCTTTCCAGAGCCAAGAAGGATGATACAGATGATGAGATTGCCAAATATGATGGTGAGTCAAATGCAGGTTTTGTATGATAAATGTTTCTGATGTTGTTTGTCATATATGAAAAAGAGGTGCAAGTTTATCTTTCCAGTTTCTCAGCTAAAATTATATTCACTGAAGAAAATGGGAGGGGTGTTTATATACCTGGCTAACAATATAAAATGTAGTTTTGATTTAAACAAAATATCCACTCAGATTTATTTTAAAATAAATTCTTGTTTGGTCAATTTCTTCCCCAGGTAAATGGGAAGTCCAAGACATGAAGGAAACCAAGCTTCCAGGAGACAAAGGGCTTGTAATGGTAACCCGAGCCAAGCATCATGCAATTTCATCCAAACTTTCCAAGCCATTTGTGTTTGATACCAAACCCCTTATTATACAGTAAGTAAAGAATAATTTGGTGTTCTGTCGTTTCCAGGGTGACATGATAGCAGGCTGAGGTTAATTCTGTAATTGAGCTTTTGTTGACTGGCCATCTAGATGTAAAATGCTGTAACATATTATTATTACACTGTCAGTGAATAAGAGTAAAATAGTAACCCAAATTGCCAAAGTGGGGAGTTAGTAACAGTGTGGGTCCTTCTGAAGCCTGAAAAGGGAAGAAGTCTGCAAACTAGACTTGGTAACCTGTCTTGTGGCTTCAATTCACTTGATTTAATTGTAGTAACAAGGTAAGGTGACTGACTTTTGTACTGCTAATTGTGGAAGTCCTTGTCCTTTTGAACAAAAGCTGGTCTGTAAGTAGGTCAGTGCACTTTCTTATGCAGTAAACTGCACTCTGTTTCTGAGGGGAAGTGGACAGAGGAGTAAAGGATGCATTTGTTTCCTGCTTCCTGTGTCTTGGTTCATTTGCCATGGAAGATGAACACCTTGCTTAGCTGTGGTCCAGAGTGTTGTAGAAGAATCTACTTGCATGTATGTTAGACAAGCAAGTCAGGGGAAAAACATAAATCAGTGAGAACAGTTGAATTGTGCATTATTACTGATGTTATCAATTTAAAACAAAGAGTAAACTAATTCATATTTGCACAAGATAATGAATTGGTCACTTTGCTTTGCGCTGTTTAGTTTTGGCTCAAAATACAAGGCTAAAAATAAAGCCCAGTGGTCATTCATTCCAGCTGCTGGCATTGAGAGATCATCAGGCATTTTTAGCTTATTCCTGACAAGAGATGTTTTGCCTTTTTCAAGCTCGTTGGCATCCCTAAATATACTGTTGTATGCTTATAACCCTAAAGGGGCTTCTCCTAGTATCCAATTGTTTTTGCTTTGGTAGTCTTGCAAATTGAGTTGTCTGTCTACCATAGTAATTGTGGGGAAAATAATTGGTTTGCCTCAATCTCTGTTGAAGTGTCTTACATACCGGAAAGCTTTTTCTTCCTTCTCTCTACTTCTAGGTCATTATCTCCTAGGCCAGCACTCAATTTCTTTAATCTTTTCTGTCAAGTCTTCTAAATTTTCAGTTCTTCAACTGTTTCCTAGGCTCTTGTGAATATTTTCTTAGTCCTTATATCTTTATATATTGATATGTCTGTATCTTTAATATTCACTGGGTAAGTAACTTAAAGCAAACAGCAACAAAACAATCTTACTGTTCATTTGTACTGAAAAAACTAGTTGTGTATTACAAAAACAATTTTCCTCATGTATAACATGTGCTCTCCCCTTGTCTATTCAAAACTAAAATTAGGTATGAAGTAAACTTCCAAAACGGAATAGAGTGTGGTGGGGCCTATGTGAAATTGCTTTCAAAAACCCCTGAGTTGAACCTGGTGAGTAATGCTACTACTTTGAGTATTAGCTGTGAAAGAACATGAAGTTTTTTCATTTTACTTCTTTTTGAAGAAACCCTTTTAGTGAATGCAATGGGGCCTGATTGCCCAAGTACTTTGCACTTAGCATTTTCCCAGTGCTTTCAGTTGGGGAGGAGAAGTACTGAAATATGACAGCCCCTTGAGTGGAAACGCTGAAGTTCCCTAATAGCTGAGCCGTTATAGACCTTTGCCAAACTCTGCAGTACTTCAGATTTTCCTGGGTTCTAGAACCAAACAGGAGGTGCTTAGGGGAGTAGCCAGCTCTGAAGGCCTAAGAACTGCTTTTTGTCCTCACATTCCTTGAAGTGGTTCAGCCTGTTCAGATAAAGCTGAACTGCTGGGTAACCTGGCACAGACTCTTGTACCCTATGGGTTTTCTTTAGCCATTTTCCTAGACACTGTGGGACATACCTTTTATGACTTGTTATCCATCCTACTCCTTTCCTTCTGCAGTGTCATTGGAGTTGTATTATTAATACAACTTCCAAACTATTAAAAAACCCCAAATCACCCACTAACACCCAGAACACTACTTAGCTCCCTAATCAGTTTCCTATGTGCATTGAATTGTCAGATAACA
Organism: Acanthornis magna; assembly: GCA_036785705.1. NCBI lineage: Eukaryota > Metazoa > Chordata > Aves > Passeriformes > Acanthizidae > Acanthornis > Acanthornis magna. The sequence continues at coordinate 5,149,053 of JAWUZG010000092.1, forward strand.
TTAGCAAGAACAAATAGACTTGTAGAGTTCAATGGTGAAGTGATGATATCCAGTTAGAACTTAAAGATTGAGGCAGTACCCTAGTTCATAACTATAGACTAAATGCAACTTGGCCTCACTTTTAGTGCTGCTTATCACTTTGTGTGAAAGAAACTCAGTGGCCTTGCTAGTCATTCTTTATTGCCAGTAACTGATGCTTCTAACTGATCACTTTTAAAATACTTTATTGTAATGTAGCAATATACTTAAACATTGTGGGTGTCACTTACACCAGTCTTTCGGGTAACACTTGAATAACTCGTGTTTTCCATGTGGAAAGTAGAGCCCAAAGGTGCAAAATGAAATTGATGGGATAGTTCTCAGCCCATTCATTATTTTTTCTGGAGGCTTATTTGAGGAATACAAGCTTTAGTGTGGGGACTTCATGGGCTTGGAGATCCAAGTTGTAGAATAATTTCTAATGAGTTGGGAATTCTTATGCCAGACAATGACTTAAATTGTGTTTCAAAATAATGAAGTATTGCATTGTTTTTAAAGGATCAATTCCATGATAAAACTCCATATACAATAATGTTTGGCCCTGACAAATGTGGAGAGGACTATAAATTGCACTTCATCTTCCGGCACAAAAACCCAAAGACTGGCAAATATGAGGAGAAGCATGCAAAGCGTCCAGATGCAGATCTGAAGACTTACTTTACTGATAAGAAAACTCATCTTTATACTCTAGGTATGGTGACTGCTAACTATGCATATTAATAACTAATACATTTCCTGAACCAAAAGCACATAAAGTGAGCCAGATGAACAGTTGAATATTTGTGCCAATGCACAATACAGCTAAAAACCACTTGAAAACTTGAAATGCAAAAACTGATTGTCTATACAAAGGCTTATCCTTCCAGAAGGTCTTGATTCATGTAAGAAAGGTCATATGACTTGAGCTTAATAGTTAAAAGAGAACTGAATTTCAGGGCAGTTGTAAGTAACTTGAGCTAAGTATATCTGAAATAATTATCAGCATTTATAAACTGCCTGAATGCTGCCTCTGAGTAACGTGGGGTACACTAGGCTTTACGTGTAGAGGCATCGTGGTTTGTTTTGTTTTCCTTTGGGTTTTTTTTCTGCTTTCATGTACCAGCAAACTCAGGGGTTATTGAAATAGTGTTTGGTATATTAGTTATGATTAAAATCTTCCAGGAAGTACTTAGGAGTATCTCTAGCTTTTCCTACTGCAGAGACAGCAGTGGATAAAATGAGATTAAAATCCTGTTAGTCAGTAGTAGGAAGTCTTAGTCTCAAGTAGAATATGAGTATATACATTCTTACTTTTACAGCAGTATTTTCTGTGCCAAAGTCAACTTGTTGTGGTAACTGCTAAATCACTCTACAAACCTCTGTGCCTTTAACATATTTAAAGTAGGACTTCTGCCAGGAGTCTGCCTTCTCACAAGGTGAGATGTGGTTCATCATCACTAGCTGTACTTTGGCATAAGGAGAAAGGTTCTTAACAGTTCTTTAAAGCAGTTGATGGGTAGGTGGTAGCTTGGATTGTACAATGGAGATGAGGGATGCTTTATGATTCATACTTTGTATCATACATGCAATGATTACATCAACGTTTTTCCTTACAGTCTTGAATCCTGACAATACTTTTGAGATATTGGTCGATCAAACGGTTGTCAACAGTGGCAATTTGCTAAATGATATGTCTCCTCCTGTGAATCCACCCCGAGAGATTGAGGACCCAAATGACCAGAAGCCTGAGGACTGGGATGAGAGACCAAAAATCCCAGACCCAGATGCTGTTAAACCAGATGACTGGTAAGGTGTTGGAAGGGTGGAATTGAGGGAGTCCTTAGCCTGATAATTTGGTCCTGATCAAAATGTCTTTCTCACATGACTTATGGAAGATTTTGAGTATCACCCTTGTAATCAAAACATTGTCAGTTTAGACATCTTAACAGCACTTCAGTTGGCAAAGGCAAACAGGTTCCACATCCTTTGGGAATTTCTGTTTAGTGGTCCTGTTCCTGTGTTGGCCACAGACAAAGATTTTTACAGAAATACCCATGCTACCTGTTGTTTTCATCCTTGATGAGATCAAAAGATGAGCTGCAGAAGATATAACTGAAAGCTGTTTATAGTTGTTTGTGTAATGTATAGATAAAGTAACTGAAAAATCTGACTACTAAATCAGAATCTGATCCTGGCTCTCTGTCTTTGTACCTGTGCTCTGTAAATTATAGACTCAATTTCAAGCACACATGTGTCTTTGCAGCTGCTGCTAAGAAATGGCATTTGCTGTAATATACCCTTTCTAGACTGGTTTTTGAAAATACTAGTAGTAGTACTTTGCAGCTTGATATGCCGTGAGGCACACGTGTAGGTAATGACTTTCAAGGCAATTCATTTCTGAAATCATGGGGTGACCCTGACAGAAGGGAAGGTGGCTGGCTGTCTAGATCAATGGGCTTGTTCAAAGTCTGTAGAATCATGCCTTGGTGTTAAGAACTCTTACGTGTTGTGTATGTTAATACATAATGCTCTGCTCTCAAGGGATGAGGATGCTCCTGCAAAGATCGCGGATGAGAACGCTGTGAAACCAGAGGGCTGGCTGGATGATGAGCCAGAATATGTAGCAGACCCTGATGCTGAGAAACCTGAAGATTGGTAAGTTTGCTGCCTTTGCAAATAGCAGCAAATATTTTATGCCTTTGGTACTGACATTGGCAGTTCATTGTTGCTTGCTGACAAAGTTGCTGTTCAGGCTATTTTGCTTCAAAAGCAGAAGGTAGAGGTCTGAGGGCTCATGTCCTGCATTCACCCGTGTATTTTTCAGCTCATTTGTGACTGCAAGCAGAACAGGGCAGGGATGTTCATCATCAGTAGTACCTACTTGGAAGGTGCAGTGGGGGAGCCTGTGCTCAGGGACTGGTTTTTGTTGATCTTCTGCACTTCACAGTTAATCTTTTAAATCCTTATTCCTTCTGCAGTATATTTATCTACAGACCTATGCTATACAAAGTTCCATTTTGTGGTAGGAATTTTAATTTTCCCAGAAACTGGACATTGTCTGAGCCTTATTCTGTATGAAGGCAAGGGGTGGACTTCAAAACTGAATTTGGCTTTTTAGGGATGAAGATATGGATGGTGAATGGGAAGCACCTCAGATTGCAAATCCTAAATGTGAGACAGCTCCTGGCTGTGGTACCTGGCAGCGCCCGATGATTGATAATCCAAACTACAAAGGCAAATGGAAGCCTCCTATGATTGATAATGTGAACTATCAGGTTGGTGTTTTCATTGTTTAAGCTGGCAGCTAATGCAGCATCTCTCTTACAAAAAGCAGAATGGTTTAGATTCAGCAGGTGTAATTGAGAATTCAAGTGCTGTCATGATTGTATTGTGTTTCAAGTGGATGGATTCAAAGTGCTTTCTTACTAAGCATCACTTCATTGTGTTGATTCCCAAAGCCTAAGTTGCACCCATAGATGTTGTAATCAGTGCAATGGATTGGTATTTCTCTCCGTTCATGATGGGCTGAAAACTGAAATTTGTCTTCTAGTAGGTGAGGCTGAATGTCTTGTCTTTTCTAGGGTATATGGAAACCTAGAAAGATCCCAAACCCAGACTTTTTTGAAGACTTGGAACCTTTCAAGATGACTCCCTTCAGTGCTGTGGGACTTGAGTTATGGTCCATGACATCTGACATCTTTTTTGACAACTTTATCATCTGTACTGAAAGAGCTGTGGCTGATGATTGGGCCAGTGATGGATGGGGGCTGAAAAAGGCAGCTGATGGTGCTGCAGAGGTGAGAGAGGAAGGTTTAATTGTGTGCTGCTGAGTGGAACAGTGGAAGCACCTCTGCTGTTCTCTCTGACAGTCTTTGTCAATATATACCTGTATGTGCCAAGGCTGAGGGTTTTGCTAAACCAGATTTGGAGCTTCAATTCATAATTACATTATAGTAATCATTGCTATAAGTAACTGAGAGTACTCACTGCTCTCTTCTGAGTTTTTGCTCTGATATTTGGACTGTTTAGTCTAATTCTTAATTTGTAAGCTATGGAAAAACTACTTGTGCAGGTTAGCTTGAATTATTTTTTGGTCTGAAATGTAATGTTTAAAGTTGCAAAAAGCCTATTTGAAAATTCTGTAGCTTAAACTTAGCTGCTACAGATTGCTGTATGGGATGAAATTTGACAGTTCTTTTGGTCTTACAGCCTGGTGTTGTGGGCCAGATGATGGCAGCTGCTGAAGAGCGTCCCTGGCTTTGGGTAGTCTACATCCTCACTGTGGCTTTGCCAGTGTTCCTTGTTGTCCTTTTCTGCTGTTCTGGGAAGGTAATGCATTTCCACTGATAATCAGTATTATGTTTAAAAAGGAAGTTCAGTAAAATGTGCCTGAATGTCACAAATAATTGCCTGCATTTGACATCGTCTTTCAGAAACAGCCAAGTGCTGCAGAATACAAAAAGACTGATGCTCCTCAGCCTGATGTGATGGATGATGAGAAAGAGGAAGAAAAAGACAAAGGGGAAAAAGAAGAGGAGGAGGAAGAGGAGGATGCAAATGAGGAAAAGCTTGGTAGGTAAACTAGATCATCTTGAACAATGTTCTCCATGATAGAATAAACCAGCAGGATTGGCAGATATGGAATAAAGCCAATGGTGAACTGAAGATAAATCAGAAAGGAGAATGATACACTTTTCATTTTCCCTTAGAAGAGAAGCAGAAAAGTGATGCTGATTTAGGAAGTGCTAGTCAAGAGGAGGAAGAGGAGGAGGAGGAAGAAGATAGGAAACCTGCATCAGAGGTAAGAGTGCTTGATCTTTAAAGGAAACTTGTGCATTTTCTTTCATAGGTTATGTAGAACAGGCCTTACTACAGTGTTAAAAGTTAACCTGGCTCATGTGACCCTCCCTCCTAGTTCAGAACTTTGGAAAACTTAGTCACCCTGAAGAATAAGAATTGTTGTGGCTGACTTCAGCAGAGTGGGGCACCCTGCTAAAGGCACTGCTGTCGAGCCTGCCTTGAGAGAGGGGTGGGACTGTTGGAAGGCATCTTCTTGAGGCAAAAGGCTTATTCAGCTTTGAGTGCAGTCAGGTTGTGACCTTAAGTGCTCCACTGACACAATGGCTGACTTAAAAATGGGTGGAGTGTTGCTTGAAGTTAAAGGATTCTCCCAGCATTAGAAGCTGTTGAGCACTCCCAACAAATAGTGTACATCCATTGTGAAAATGAGGAATTTGCCTGTTTGCCACAAAGTACTTACAGCAGTAGGTCCTTTCAAAAACTAATTTCTAATGTAGAAGTGAAAGTAGATTATTCTTTGTAGATTTTCTCAAAATGGTTGTTAAGGGTATATTTAGGTTTTATTTTGTTGATGTTTACACAAATTACTTTCTTTCAGGAGGAGGAAACTGTGAATAGATCACCCAGAAACAGAAAGCCAAGGAAAGATTGAAAAAAGTCATAAGAACTTGATCTGTGATTTCTTTTTTTTTTTTGTTGTTATTTTCAAACATGGTTCTGGGAGAGGACCTTGGACACCTTACATTGAAACTTGGACAAACCTCAAGATTTCACCATCCACAGGTTCCGGTCACACTATCCAATGTAACGGAGTGTCTAGCAGTAAAATATTTGCAATCATCTGTTTTAAAGAGCATCATTCCTGTAGAAAGAAAGCATTTAATATAATGGGCTGTGGATTTTGGAATGTAACATAACTAACCTTTTCATTTTTGGTTTTAAATATTCTTTTCTGTTCTTAAGTAGATTGATAGAATTTTTCCAGTCTCAAACCTTGGCTTAATTTAATATATTAATTAGTGAAATATAACAATGAATCTTGAAAGTGCTAGGTGATAAAAATGCAGTTTTATAACTAGTTTTTTTTACAAATATGTAAATTCCTAAATGCACCAATGTCTTTATACCCCTTAAAATTTGGTAATTGTTTGAAGAAAAGTTGTCAATGCATTTGACAACCCCCCTGCCCTCAAAAGAAAAGAAAACTGGGGGGTGTATGGGGAAACCAGTAGTGAAAATCTGTAATCAATCAACTTCATTCTTTTGGGGGGAGGGGAAAGAGGAAGAAGGGGTGGAAGGAAGGGGTTAGGCTGTCTATAGAATATATGCATACTGTGCATGGCTAAAGCCCTGTTAAGTGTTGACAAACGATCTAGGATTTGGAGTGGGTCATCTTAATGTGGCATTTAATCCTGCAGACCTTGCAGATAACCAATTTTGTTTGTTCTTGAACTCTTTGTGAAGCTGAGGGTTGTTGGGGAGGTGTGGTTAGGCTACTTCCCCCTTTGCCCACTATTCAGCCACCAGTGTTTTCCTCTGTGACGATACAGCTCTTCCTGAGAGCAGCTTTGCCTCAGTTGCTGAAGCACTTCATGTTAGCTCATTGTCAAACTTGATTTCATAGCTAGGCCTACTCCTTTCCAGGGTCCAAACACTGAATAAGACAGTGTCCCATATCCTCTCACTGTTGTCACTGTATGTCTGCTGTAGAAATGGGGGAGGTAGGCAGGTAGACAAGTTGAACTGAGTATTTGTTAAGGAAAAAAAACCACAACCAAGATGTCAGTATTGTAGGTGGGGAAGGAGCATGTGGAATATCTTAACTGGTATGTGAAACTGTTTTAAGTCCTTTTTTTCTGCTCTTCATGTAACAAGTGCATTCTAAATTATATTGTGAATGTTAGGAAGTTCCAATTCCAGCTGAATAAATTTTTTTAAAGTGTTGAGTCTACCATAGTACACTGTTTCAAACACTTTTTTTTTTTTGTGGAATGCAGGTGAGCACTACAAGAGCATTACCTCTGAGGGTGAGATGGATGTAATTCATTACACTGTACCAAATATGTTGGCGTTTGGATGTTATATAGATAAAGTTTTGCCTTTGTTTAGAATGAAATTAATGGCCTGAAATTATTCTTGCACTGAACTTAAACACTCCAGTGTTGTTTGGTCATATGATAGGTATAGTGTGTGGAATAATTCCCGGGGGTTGGGAGGGGAAGAGTGTTCCCAATTACCTTGCAAACAATCTAACCAATTACTGAAAGACTCTTGTTTTGGGTTTGGGGTTTGTTTGGGGTTTTTTTTTTTTGGTTTTTTTTTTTTTTTTTTTTTTTTGTTTGTTTTTTTTGTAAAACACCTTCTGCTGCCTGTCCTTATGTTGTATCCCTTGGTTGTTGTGTTTGAAATATTAGTGATCACAAATGCATAGCAGGATTTCTTGATCTCTCTGCAGTGTGCAAATAAACTATTGTAAGCAAGAATACTGGAAGTAATTTCAGACTTCTGTTGGGAGCTATTGCATGTTTAGAATGCCTTTGCCTGTTGAACACCTGGTCAATACTGCTCCTTACTGCAAAAATAGCTTATACTCTGACATGAAGATGTCATAGCTTAAGCATTGCTACTAGCTTGTTCTCAGGACTGTATTTTTATCAAGGAGCAGTTGCTATTTATGACTCTCAGTCCTTTGAGATGAAGTATGTGTAAATGGTTTCAATTCAGCTAACGTTTTGAGCACAACATAAAAACCTAATTAATCTAATGTTTTTTTATCTTAATATGCAAATTGCCTTAAACTCCCAAACAATCCATGTGCATACATGTTCTTTCAAAGCATCAAAAGTGAACTTGAGATCTGCTATCAGCTTTCAAATAGTATTATATTAAAGCTAATTGTAAATCTACATTTGCTTCTGCTAAATCTCCTGAAAAAGTCTCCTGTCTGCATGTTACGGCTTTTTTTTGATACCATAGTGTATGCTTTAAATCACTACAATAAATGAAGACTTTCCAACGTGGATAGACAAGTTACTTTTTATCCTGCTTTTCTGGCTTGGGTGCCTCAGTTTGACCTTAGAATTGCTCTTATTTTTAAAGTCTTGGAGGAAAAAAAAGAGTTACCTGCTTATCCTCAGTGCATAAGGCATAGCTGTGTTTTTTGGAGTAGTGAAGCTCCACCTGGCTGTAACCTGTGAACTAGATTTGAAACTTCTACAAATACATGAAGGTGTATTTGTGTCTTTTGTGTCTGTGCAGCCGAGGGTGGCAGCTCTTGAAAAGGATGCTGTGTGATGGGGGGGTGGTGTTAGGCTGGTGTGGTGAGTCAAAACAAAACCCGTGGGCTCTGAAACACGAGGCAGAAGTGCTGAGAGCAGTTTTTCTCCCGGAGCCAATGCCTGGTAGGGGAGATCAGGGTGCACCTAACCAACTAACCCCTTCCAGCAGTGTCCCTGGATGTGATCTACCCTCACTGGCACTGCTCAATACTGACTTGTCACAGCTTCAGGCTGTGACCTCTTAAATGCAGTACGAATGTTTTTAAGATTGACTCCTAGGCCTGACCAGGGTTTATTGCAAGTGCTGACTACTTCTACATGTCCGTGGTTTTCTCTTGCTCTTTCCTTACTCCTTCCTCACAAACTCAGCTCCTCCACTGAGGCTATGCGTACAGATGTGAGGCTTGTGGCTGCTCTGCCCATCCCAAACTGATGGTTAATTACCACTCTTGCCTCATGGTTTGTAAAAAGGGTTTTTGGTTGATTGGTTTTTTGTTTTGGTTTTTTTTAGCGTTGCTGGACAAGACTACTGTGATTTCATGTTCATTTCAAACAGGTACTTGTAGAAGCAACTTGAAAAAAAATGTAAAAACTAATCAATAAAGAGACTTAAATCTGTTTGGCTTTCTTTGTCTAATTAGCAAACCTGCATCACTCTTCATCACATCAGGTTCAGGGTGAGGTGAGCTGTGCCTCTCTTCCAGTTTTTTGCCACTCCAGAGCCAGGTGAGCTCCCAGTTTGCCCCAAACGCAGCGGTGCCGCAGGGCAGGGCGGAGCAGAGCCGTGGCGGCGGAGGGCCGGCGGTGCCCGGGACAGAGGGCAGAGCTGCCGCCGGGCCGGGCCGGCTCCGCTCCAGCGCCGGGGGCTCCCGCTGCCCGCCCTCCCTGTCCATCACCCGTGGCTCCGCCTCCCTGCTCTTCTGATTGGCTGCGCCGCGGCCGCCCCGCCCCTTCCCTACCTGTGCCTTTTAACCGCGCCGAGCACCGCCTCCAGGTCCCCTCGGCTGCTTAATTCGCGCCTCTGTGCCCTCCTATTGGCCGGGAGCGGTGTCCGTCACGGCTCGTGACGCGCCGCGCGCCGTGACGTCGCCCCCACCCAGGAAGCTCCGCCCATTTATTCTCAACTCGGCTCTGGAGGGGAAAAACAATTTCAAGATGGCGGCGGCGCGGACAACAATGGGGGGCCGGGGGTCCGGGCCGGCCCGCGCCTGAGGGCGGCGGCGGGGGGAGCGCGGCGGGTTCCGCCGAGCCCCGCGGGGCGGGCAGGGCTGAGGGAGAGCGGGGCAGCGGAGCGGCGCCGGGCTCGGGTCAGAAGGAGGAAGTGGGGCGGGGGGGAGCGGAGCGGGCGCCGGGCCGGGGCGGTGGGAGGACCCGGGGTGATCCCGGCGGGGAGCGCAGGTAAGGCCGGCGGGAGGGGCGGCGGAGGCCCCGCCATGGCGGGCGCCGCAGCGAGCAGCCGGTGAGCGGCGGCGGCCGCCCCTTCGCCGCCCGGCCCATGGTGCTGCCCCCCTGCCCCATGGCGGAGTTCGTGGTGCCGCGGCACAGCGCGGTGATGGAGCGGCTCCGCCGGCGCATCGAGCTCTGCCGGCGGCACCACAGCGCCTGCGAGTCCCGCTACCAGGCCGTGTCCCCGGAGCGCCTGGAGCTGGAGCGCCAGCAGACCTTCGCCCTGCACCAGCGCTGCCTGCAGGCCAAGGCCAAGAGGGCCGGCAAGCACCGGCAGCCGCCCCCGGCGCCGCCGCCGCCCGCGCCCCCTCCGCCCGCCGCCGCCGCGGGGAGCGCCGAGAGGAGCGGAGCCAACGGGCTGGACGGCGAGGCGGCGAGCGGAGAGCAGCAGCACGGCCGCAGCAGCGCCCTGATCGCGGTAAGCGCCGCCCGGGGCCGGGTGCTGGGGCTGCGGGGGGACCGACGGTCGTGCTCGGCTGGCACCGGGACGGTGCTCGTCTGGAGCTGGATTGGGGAAGGAGAACAAGCTCTCGCGGCTAGTGTGGTGGCCTGCGGTGCGAGGGCTGGGGTTGGGGCTGCTTTGCAGAGTACCCTGCCTGCTCTGTTACAACTTCGCAGCCGATAAGGGGTGTTTTGTTTTCACTCGTCACCTCTGCACGCTGAAGAGTATATAAGAACTGCGGCATGGTGGGGTAGGGATAGTGGTAGGATTTCTGTGATGCTTAAATCATTCAGAGTATTTTGTGAATCATATTTCTGGGTAATTCACCTAAAATGCCCCTGCAGAAACTGTCAGAGGGACATTAATACTGCGGTGCCTTTGGATTTTTGTTTGCTTGCTTATGTCTGTAATTTGGGGTGTCAGGGTTTTGTGGAGTCATTTGATAAAGATATGCTTATTTCTGAGGGGGGAGTTTTGAGACAAGTAATGTGTCTGTTAATTCTGGTGCATATTGGAAAGAATTTCAGTGGAAAGGCAGCTGCTTGTTTGCCACTTACTCTAGTGGGTGTGAACACTATGAGAATCCCACTCCACCCATTAAAAACTTGCTTAGCTCAAAATCTTAATGTTTCTCTGGCTTCTCTAGCATTTCTGGTTGTCGGGACATATTCACACAGCCCTGTTTGTATATCAAGATAGCTATTGCTTAACTTATTCTGGGCCCTTTAAATATACTGCAGTGTGCTAATGTGTCAGTAATGTAGGTTAGTAGGATAACCTCTTAAAGGCTGCCTGTCCTAATACCTGTCTGCCTTAAAACCAGGTATTTTTAAATGGTGGCCTGCATGAAAATGATCCAGTACTGCTCTGAGTGTCTTTAAAAGGGAACACTGGATTAACCTAAGACATTTCCAGGTTGATATATAGAATAAATTGTATTTTTAAGGTGCTCTGTGTATTTGATTGAGTTAGAAAGGAAGAAGGATATACTTCCTTCTATCTTGGACCTCATTTGCTGTTTTTAAGATAGAATCACGATTGAGCTTATTGTATGCTTGGGTGTCCAGGACATGATGTGAAGTACTGAAACATGGGGTATATCAATGTCATCTTTACTGTGACTAGCACTAGGCAGCCTGGGTGCAGTTTGTAGCATTTACAAGATGAACTGAAAGTGTTACTTAACTGAATTGTTTCTGTTCTTGCTAATACACCTATGAGACTCGAGGACTTGCTGACTGTGAGAGGACTGAGGTCCTTGTGACACAGTTAGAGCACTTCAGAGGACTGTTACAGAAGAGTACTTGAGGAAGAGAGGAAACCTCCTGCATTCCTGACACTGATTCTGCAAAACTTTACAGTTAACTGTTGTTTAGCAGACTGATCTTGAACGTAAACTTGTGTCAAAACAAAAATTACTCAGACTTACATTTTATTATCTAAAGACTTGGTGGGTGTTCTGTTTATTTCCTGCTGGGCTCTCAGGCTTTTTGCATATGGGGCTCTACCCCTTAATAATGTGTATTTTTGTTACACTCAGGGCTCTTTAGCATGTCAAATCCTGTTGCTTAAACTGCCACCACATGACTTCATATTGATCTTCTAAAAGAACGATGTCTCTAATTCATTGGTGTTGTTTTTCTTAAATCACTTTGGATGTGGATTTCATCTAATTAGCATCCTTTATAATGAGGGCTCTCAACAGCAGCAGGTTCTGAAGTGCACTGCACATCTGGGAAAGCCCTTGTACAGGAAGCTGCTGTCAGTGGCCAATTTACACAACAGAAGAGGGTTTTAGTGTATGAATGACTCTTCCTCAGGCTGGCCTGCTGTTTCCTTCCTAGGATCCATGACTGTGAGCTTAATTGCAGCTACTGATTCATCACCTCGTTACTGGGGTATAAAGTTGGTTTGCTTAGTAATTCAAGTCTTGGGGAAAAAACACAACAACAACAACACCTCTGCTGCTAATTTAATTCCTCTGGCCCAGAAGGTCTCTCTCTAGGCTGGTATTTTACCTCTACCCATCATGTTGCCATTTTCAAGACCAGGCCTGTGCTTTGAATGGGAAGGACCCTGGGCTTGATTTCCAGTGTTCAATAAAGTTTGGATGAACACCAAAATTATCTTGTTTTAAACAAGACACGTTTCTTTCCTGGACACATTCCTTTCCAAACAATGCTGCTAGCTCAGTGCAGCATGCATTATATCAGCTATTGCTGCTGTAACGATCCATATTTTTCTGTGAGGCTCATATGAATCTGCTCTTGGAAATTGGTACTTCGTGTTGAATGTTAATGAAGCATTTATTCTGGTCCCTGAAAGAGAGAGCGGTTCATGTAAAAGTGAAGGCTTTGTAGTCAAGCATCAGAGGGCTTGTAGTAGTAGGACATGAAGCTGCATTGCTGCAAGTGTGGACAGTGTGGGCACTGCCAGGTGATGTGCTGCAGAGCACCTTCTGTAAATCCACAATAGTCACAGGGAACAGGGTGGCCCTGCCACTTCCTCCTTAGTGTCAGGTATGATTTGTCACATGAACAAAATCAGATATTTTCTCTTCAATTAGTCTTTTCTCTGGTTTAGATCCTGAAGTTGGATGGATCTTGCTTATAAGCAGAAGTAAGGGGTAGATTCTTCCTTGTTTTCTTACTAAGGAGCTGTAAAATTTCTGCTACAGAAACTGAGAGAATACGATATTGATACAGAAATACCTTGGATTATTTGTACATCCTGTAGGCCTGCCCTTCATTTGAGGGAAATGTTGAAAACTTAATATGTTCCTACTTTTAAAAGACTTCCAGACCATTATTTAATGGGAAATCCAAATGTTGATATCTAGTTCCCATTTCTGTTGTTTAACATGACATTATTAAGGCTGTGTTCAGCATAGAAGATGCTTGATGTTTGGATAATATGTTTGTTGTGTTGATGTTACATTTTTGAGAAACAGGGAGGTTGGGAAGTGATAGGGCTTGTCTCCTAGAACATTTTTTTCTCTGACAGGTTCTGATACACGAAAGTTCACCTGATAATGCTGTTTATATCCTCTGCCAGAGAAAGGTTGGCTTCCTTGTATTTTTGTGATAGACTCTGGGGCTGAGCTGAACAGAAGGCATTTCATTGACATGTGAATGAGGAGAATGGCAAGATCTGGATTTTCATCTCCACTCATTGTTTTATGATGTGGTGTGTTGGAAGGAGAGCTGCTCCCTGTCTCCCTGTTTCTTACTGGTTTTTTTCCCTACCTGAGAGCAGTTGTTGTGCAGAGAGCTTGCTTTGTCTAGGATGGCCACAAAACCACAAATAGTATTTCTGGAATGAGCACCGAAGGTCTACTCAGTGGCCTGTCTTGGCAATGCTTTGTGTTAAAGCTGAAGAGCAGACCTTATTTGGGAGTGATAGATGTTTTTACGTTAATACTAGTTAAACTCTAAGCAAAGGCACCAAGTAGAAAGTTTTAAATGAAATTTAAGTCTGAGGAGAGCAACACGTTGTTTCTTGGTTGAAAGACCTAAAGTAATAAATTAAAAGGAATAGATTGCCTGGAGTGTACTGACAAGCATTAATGACATTCCTCTAACGAAGCTCAGGCTGGTACACTAATGGTTCAGAAGACCTGATTTTTGTGTAAGCTGTGGTATAGGGGTGTTAAATTGTGAAATTATGTTTTACCACAAAAATAGCAAATTATTTGCATGTTATTTATATATAACTATGGTGTAGTGTAGTCTTGCCACCATTGTTTGTTTTTGCTGACAAGTCTGATAGTTTGTTGCCCAACAACTCAGACAGGTTTTTCTTTGTCTCCTTTTAATTCTCTGTGAGGTATTGTTTTATGTTTGAAACATTTCCCTTACCAGATTACTTAGATATGCAGTGATGTTTCCTAAGTTGTAAGGATCTGGGAGTGACTGAGCTGCTGCTGCTGCTAAGTTCAAGTGAGGTGGAGGATCCGGCATTGCAGCTGAAGGCACAGCAGTTTTTTTGATTCAGCAGAACAATTCCTGTAGCAGAAGCTGCCCCTTGTGACTAATGCAGGCTTGGGATATTTATAGACATGCCTATCCACAGCCCTTCTTCACTCCAGCAGGCAGTCACCCAAATACAAAAGTCTGCTGGAATTAAAGTAAAAATTAAAATGAGTCCAGCAGTTTGGTTCTGACAGCACAGTGGAATGCAGGAACACATTGGATAATAAAATGCTTTCCTTGCAGGGGGAATGCAACTTTGGAAGCTGTGGGAAGATGCACAGTAAATGGGGAGCTCTTACTATGGTGTGTAGTCAAAAAATGTTACGTTTTCTGTCCAAGATTCATACACTACAATTTCTGGGATATGCATTGTTGTTCCAGCTTAAGCAGATGTCATCTTTGCTGCTTCTATCCTTGGCCAGGCAGGAGAGGAGAATCCATGTCTGTAGAGGATATACTGTAAACTCTGGTTCATGGGAGCTTATCTGTGCTGCAATACTGCCACTTCCATGGCAGAAAAATGCATATATTCTAATCTGGTTTCCCCTTCTAGGTGAGAATGCTAGGAGCCATATTTGAGCTAGTTTTTTATTATGCTTATAGACTAACACAGCATTTCTTCTTTGACAATGTCCCACATTTTGTTTCTCTTACTGATATATCAGGACAAATCCTTGTAGACTTAATTCTGAGGTTGAAACGGTAAACGAATTTGAAATAAAATACAAAACATTAAAGCTCTAGTGAATCCTGTGAGAACATTATAATCTCTGTAGCAGATGCTTTAAAAAAACTAAATAAGAACATTATACACAGCCTGAAAGGCACAGTATGAGGACCAGGTTTTTAAAATGTTTCATTTCTGCCATGTTCACTAGGTGTTTTGTTGGTTTGGGTTTTTTTTATGAAACCTACATACAGTTTCTTTTCATATATATATATATATCTACATATATATACACACAGACATATAGATATACACATATATACTTACATATATATATTTAGATATATATTTAGAAATATATATGTTTACTGTCTTCAGTTAGAGGACTTGAAATCTAGCAAAGTACTGGATTTTTACAAAAGCATTTTAGCTGTTTAACAGTTCTAAATGGTAAAGGATTTCTTGCTTTCAAGCAAACAATGTGGACTAAACTTTCATGCCTGTTATATTCTAACGCATTAAAATGTCATTGGTTTCAGATGATTATCTAAATCTAGTTTTGGGTATTGAGTCCACACCAAAATAGCCAACACCAAACAAACAAACAAAAAAACGTGAAAAAAAAACCCTACAAAACCAACCAGAACAACTCTGTACTACTATTTGGATCAGTGATTCACGTCCCTTCCCACCAAGGCAGTAAGAGAGCGCTGCCCTGGCCTCTGAAGTTTTGAACTCTGCCAGTGCTAACAGACAAGCAGTAGATTCAGTTGTGAAGCTTTTCTGGTTTCTTGGTGAGCTTCAGTAGTGGTTTTTGGACAGCTTTTACAGAGTCAATTTGCCCCTGCAGTGAGACCACAGTAGGGCTGAGCATCACTGTGGTAAAATCGGTGGGTTTAAGATAGAGATTGTATTTATCAAAATGCTGTGTGTGCTGTCTCTTTTCTGCTGGAATCCATGTCATTTGCCTGGGCATGCATCCATCTCTGGCACTGTGGGCCTGTGTCCTTGTCTGCGTGGGAGTTACATGGCCAGAGGCTGCTGTGTTGGACACCTTTTGTTGTCAGGGATGGCACCTGGGTTTTGTCAGCTTGTGTTCTATGCATGAGGAATCCACAGTTGGGCATGTGCGCTCCTGCCAAGGAAGTGTTTATGACCATGTTGAGGACTGTGTGTTCTGCTCATGTGAATAAAATGCAGCTCAGGTGATGTGACGTGGAGGAGGTGCAGCCTGTGGCCCCTCAGTGGCTCTTTGACAAACTCTATGTCCTGTCCTGGGCCAAAGGACCGAGGCCTGCTCGCATCCCATGCCTTGCACTGTTCCTGTATTGGTATAAATACTTCAGATAAATGCTTTTGGGGTAGTATTTTTAGGCATAGCTAGATAGCAGTGATCTCAGAAGTTCATCTTTTGTTGGAAAATTGAATAGGCTGAGAAAATGAGAATACAGTTCTGTATCTGATCTTGTGACAGTGGGAATGATTGGCTCAGTGTTATAAATAAAATTGATTGATTCTGCTAAGGAAACCATAGACAGTGTACCAGAGGACCAGTGTGCCTTACAGGATGGTAATGAACAAGAAAATTAAAGCTGAAGGGATTTTCTTAGTGAGTAGCAAGCTGTGCTTTACTTCATCAGTGTCTTGGTTGGGTTTTTTTTCTGAGTTTTGGCAGAAGAGAACAGGTTTTTCTTGCCTTGAGAACTCTGTTGGAGCAGCTTGATATGTAGATTGCTTGCAGTCTGACTTGTATCTCACATGCAGCTTGTTATTTTCCCCCCTCAGACCAGATTATTTGGATAGACACAGACAAGCTGGGGAGGAACTTAATCTCCCTTTTTTTCACCAAAGGAGTACAGTTTTAGGTGAAAGGAGGATTTTGTCTCGAGCAACTACAGTCAAAGTGTCTCCAAGGATCAGATATCTGGGTGTTATGACTGTTAAAACACATAGAGATACGAAGTTCCTGTGCTGGATATTAGGGATCTGTATCTTTTTCTAGACTGCAGTGAGTGTAGCTCACAAAACAAAGTTACTACTTTCATATAAGTTTTCAGGGAGTGGGTTTTGTCTCTACCTACGTAGAATTAAGGAGGACCCATTCCCCAACTTTGAGCAATTTGACTCATCATATAACCTTGGGCAAGTTACTCATCCACCTTGAGCTTCAGTTTTCCCAGTGGGAGTATTAAGTAAACAATGGGAAACTTGCTGAAAGCCAAATGTTTTGGTGGAGCTGAGCTTCTTTGCTCTCTGTTGTTTTGCCTTTTTACAAAAAAAGCCGATTTCCATTATTCTTTCAAGTTGGTATTTGAAAAATTCACTAGAGAGCTGCTACTCCAAGCTGAAGACCTAATGCTCAAATTAAGAGATTCCAAGTTCCAGCCTCCTTTCCAAATGTACACCTCACCTCATCCTACTCAGTCTTCTGCTGATCTTGCTACTCTGCTGCTATTTCCATGAGCCATCTAGAAGATCACGGTCTCCAGGGAAGCTGCAGTCTGTCCCGCAGATAAAAATAAGACTTTCCTGTTACCTATGCAAGCATTAAACAAATAGTGGGGGTTTTTTTGCTGTTACCTGTGCAAGCATTAAACAGATGGTCTGGGGGTTTTTTTCCCCCAAAGATCAGCTAACTATAGAGTGTTTAAAAAAATAGCAACGATTAACTGTGAACCAGTCCTTCTGTCTGCAAATCAAAGAATGCTGTTGCCCAGGCAAGTGTGTAAAATTCTTCTCATAATTTATGCTGGCCCTACATACAACCTTTTGCTTGAATGCTAAGATCTTGAGGTTTCCCATTTTTCCTTGGATGAGATGGTTTTCCCCAGGGGTTAGTGGACTGCCATGCGAAGAATGCAGGTAATACGAAAAGAACCATACTTGTCTTGAGGTTTAAGGAGCTGCTTTCCTGCCATCTGAGAGGGCTGTTGTTTAGTGACCCCTTGCCTCAGGTGGGTGACTCTTGGTGGGGATTTCTCTCATGTGTCCTGCTGAGATGTACCAGGGTATCTCACCCAGGTCAGAGCCGATGGCAGAGTTCCCTCTTTAAGCTCCCTGCACTGTCAGTAGCGTCTCTGCCCTGCAGGTTTGTCTGCGTTGGTGGAGTGTTCCAGCACCAGCAAAGCTCAACTTTTTTTACAGAATGCACCTGAGGGAAGGAAAGGTTTACAGTCATCTTTGATGTGTGCAGGAATTCTGTTTTCAGATTTTTTTGAGGTCAACAGAAAGAACTTTATATTTGAAAGAATGCTGGCAGGAAGGAGAAGTTGAACAAAGGCGCTCAGGCTCTGGCCGTGAAGCTGCTGCTGTAGCTGCTGGTCGCTTCTAGGTGGCACCATGAGAAAAAGAATCTATGCCTTCACCAGCTGTGAGAGGCCAACTGTGGAGCTGCTTGGGGATCTGGTGGTCGGAGCAGCTGGCAAATACTTCAGGAGAAAGGAGGAAAGGAATGAACGTGTTCTGCTGTGAGAGAACTGGCTGAACTCTGAATTGCATTTTCCACAAATGTGAAGCAATGGTAGCTAAGTGACAAATTGGTTTTGCTTCAGTGCCAAAAGTGTGATTGTATTCAAAATTCATATACATACTTCTTCTCTAAAAGTTATTATCACAAGAGAATCACTTGTTTTTTCTAAATATTTAAATGTGAGACTGCTTTATAAATATTTAAATGTGAGACTGTTTTATAAAACAGTCTCATGGAACAATTATACCATGCCTGTACATAGACCAAATAAAATACAGATTTTTATTCTCATCTAAAATTTGATTCTTAACATTCTTCAATATTTTTCTCATTTTGAATAGGAAAAATCATAACATATTCCAGTTCACAGCCATTTCTCAACTTTTTGTTGTCGTTAGAGTATGTGGCAGCCTTTAGTTTTGTCTGAAAGAGGGGTCTCTGAAGTAGTACATATTTTTTGAAAATTTTCCCTGAGAGATTATGGAGAGGAAGTCATCTCATGTGCTGACTTGTAAAACAAAATGTTACCAAAACAAAGATGCAATCTTTGATTATTTTTTTCCCCTCAAATGTTTTATTCAGAGCTAGACAATGTTCT
Organism: Acanthornis magna; assembly: GCA_036785705.1. Classification (NCBI taxonomy): domain Eukaryota; kingdom Metazoa; phylum Chordata; class Aves; order Passeriformes; family Acanthizidae; genus Acanthornis; species Acanthornis magna. The sequence continues at coordinate 5,167,742 of JAWUZG010000092.1, forward strand.
GGTAAGAAATAAAAATCCAGATCTATGTAACATAGAACTACATAACTAAAATATTCCTTTTCTTTTTCAGCAGCTCCATGAGACTGTGAAAAGAAAGCTTGATAGTGCTGCTTCCCCTCAGAATGGAGACCAGCAGAATGGCTATGGTGATGTGTTTTCTGTGTCCAAGAAACTGCGTCGTGATGAAGGTCTTGGAGTGAGTGGTTCTTCCAATGGAATGCCCCCTGTGTCTCCACTCCATCATCTTGACAAGAAATCTGGCACTGGAGATACCTTACAACTTAATGGGAAACATCCGATGGGGCTCGATGGCATCAGCAAGAAGTGTCTTCCAGATTCCAGCCTGCAGATGAATGGAGGTGGTGATGCTGATGACTCATTTCCTCTGAGTTTGAACAAAGAGCTGAAGCAGGAGCCCGTGGATGAGCTTCCGTGCATGAATCCTGTAACAGGGGGGTCTATATCTCAGAATAACTTGATGCCTGATCTTAATCTAAACGAGCAAGAATGGAAGGAACTTATTGAGGAGCTCAACAGATCAGTGCCCGATGAAGACATGAAGGATCTCTTCAATGATGACTTTGAAGACAAAAAAGATGCAGATTCTTCAAATTCAGCTGCACAGACTCCATTGCCACAAGATATTAACATAAAGACTGAGTTTTCCCCAGCACCCTTTGAACAAGAACAGCTGGGATCTCCCCAGGTTAGATCCACTTCTTCAGGTTCAGCATTTATTGCTGCTGCTTCTGTACCTGTAAGTGCCACTTCTACAACGGGTGGTAGTTCTCAGGCTATGTTCCAGCCTTCCAGTCAGTCAATAACTGAAAATCCTAATCAGCCCATGATGCAGGCATCAAACCACTCTCAGAACGTCCAGAGGCCTGTGTTGTTACCTGGGAAGTGTGCAGGAAGTGCCAAAGAAATGTCTTCTGCTCATCAACTTCAACAGATCGCTGCCAAGCAGAAGAGAGATCAGATGTTGCAGAACCAGCAGCAAGCTTCACAAGTCCACCAAACAAATCAAATGTCTACGTGGCAACAGTCTGGGCCTTCCCATAGTCCACTGGCTGTTCCATATCCCATGGAAAATCCCACTAGCCCATCGGTTTATCAGCCAGACTTCAACAATCAGAAACTCATGATGCCTAATTTGGGAAATAAAAGCTCACCAAGAGCTGGAGGCAATTACCATGTGAACATTTTGGGTCATCAGCAAAACAGCTTGAACCAGAACCCTGTGAACAGTCAAGGCTCTATGCTGGACTATGGGAACACCAAACCTCTTTCCCATTACAAAGCAGAGTGTGAGCAGGGGGTGGCAGTGCCTGGGCAGAACAAGACTCCCATGCTGGCATACATCCAGCAGCGCCAGCAGCCGCCACTGTCCCATGTGAGTGACGACCAAAATGGGATGATCCTATTGAAACCCAAGTCTGGAAACATTGCCTACCGACTGCCACATGGTCAGGTGAATGTCCTGAATTACCTTTGTTCAGTAGCAGATTTAAGGTTGTTGGGTAGGTAAGGCTGGAGTACAGATTCCTTGGTATAGTTACAAATGTTTTCATTGATTTTAAAGAGAAAAATCCTATATACAAGAGTCTAAGACAAGAATCATGAGGTCTTTTTTCCACTGGGGACAGTTTTTAGTACTGGGTTCTAGGTCATGTAACGTGTGATTTCCAGCTTTATATACTTTGTGGGCAACAAATTATGTTGTGCTTCACAGAAGCGTCTACTTACCAAGATAAATAGATGCTTTGTAAACTTTGGACCAAAAATAACTCATATGAAACTGTAGTGTTAAGCAGTGTTCTCAAAGAAGCTTTGATTTCTTTACCTTGGTTTTAGTCCCTATTTGTGTCAGAGTTGGCTTAGTATAAAAAGACCTTCTTTTGCAGAGAGGTGGAAGTGGGGGCTGCATTCCTGATTTCTTGGGTATTCCTTGGGGCCTTTCAGTTCTAAGGATTTTTATTGGTTAAGTCTCTGGGCATTGGGGAAGCATGGCATAGAAGAGAAATATATCATTAAGGATGAATAATAGTAATGTTTGTTTGCTTGAAGCATATGCTTCAGGTTTTCCTGTAACAGCAAATTCCAGATGGTGCTCCTTTGCCTTGTACATAACTGTTACTACAGGTATGCTGCAGGTGAAAATTTATGTAGTGGGTTGAAGTATAGACTCATTGGGATTCTGTAACGTGTACCAGCAAGGCACATGAGAGGGCTTGTTGAAAAAAAAGTTATTTGTTACAAGGATTAAAGCTCCTCCAGCAAAAGCTGTTTGAGATCCAACTCTAGTCATATGTTCCCTCAACAAAACAAAAAACCTGTGAAAAAGCTCTGATTAGTCTGTGATGAAGACCACATCGATGTACAGATAAAAATTTGAGATCAATGTGCTTCATAAAGCACAAAAATGAATCTCTTTGAAAGCTGGCAGAAGTAACAGTCTAACAGCATTTTGATGGAAGAAAAAGGGTAGAGACGATTGTGTGTGTCACAACTCCCCTCACTGAAAAACATGGGGATGACCTTACATCTACACCGCCACACTTGCACTGAACTAACAGAAATACTGCTGAAAGCTTCTGGAGAATTTCTCAAATTTGAAATTTAAAAAAACCCAACTTTAGGATGGGAGACATAAACACATGCAGAATTAAATGTTGATGGAAGAGGTAGGACTTAAATAAATGTTTTGTATAATGAAAATTTAAAATGTGTTTGAAAAGCTGCTACCAAAGTAAACGGAAGCTGAGGTATTTGAAGTGCTGTTTATAACTGCCTGAGAAGGAGCACACACATCTATACTCACTTGTTAGAGCTGGAATTTGGGGAGTACTTTGAGACTAAAGTTAAAGCCTCTATTCCAAAATGTTGTGAAGCTTCTGTCCTTAACTTCAAACTGGCTCTTCTGTGTCTGGCATTGTACAGACGGGTGTTTGTCTGTCTTTAATTAGCTGAACTTCCATAAGAGGCTTCAGAAGTGAGGAAGTTACTGCATTTCTGTAACTTGTGTCACCTTTCCTATGTTCTGCAGGATCAGAACCCTGCTCCTACTGTTCCTCGTGTTCCTGTTTCTGTCCCAGGCCCTGGGGTGGGTGCCCAGGCTCCAAACGTCTCCATGGCAGGTAACCACAGCAGCTCAGCTTATCAGCAGCAAGCAGCAGTGATGAAGCAACACCAAATGCTGATGGACCAGCAGAAGCAGAGAGAGCAGCAACAAAAGCACCTGCTCATGGAGCAACAGAAGCAGCAATTCCTAATGGAACAGAGGCAGCAGCATTTGCTGGCAGAACAGGTGAGAGAGGCCAGCGGTCTGTTTTTTTAAAATTTGTGCTGATTTGCTTTGGTGCATGAAATAGTATTTGATGGTTTAGAATCAGAGAATGGTTTGGTTGGAAAGGGCTTTAACAGTCCAGTCCCTCTGCAGGGACACTTTCCACTGGATCAGGCTGCTCCAAGCCCCATCCAACCTGGCCTTGAAACACTTTCAGGGATGGGTCAGCCCCAGCTTCTCTGGGCACCCTGTGCCAGGGCCTCACAGTAAAAGATTTTTTCCTAATATCTAATCTGAATCTAACCTCCTTCAGCTTGAGGCCCTTCTCCCTTGTCCCATCACTACATACTCTTTTGAAAAGTCCCTCTCCAGCCTTCTTGTAAGCCCCCTTTAGGTACTGGAAGGTGCTCTAAGGTTTCCCTGAATCATCTGCCCATCGGAAGCTTTAAGAAAGAAGGAAATTAAAATGTGTGAAAGCCCATTTTGCAGGGAAGACTGTAGTAGAATCTGCAGAATTGTGGAGCTATGGCTGTGACAAGTCCTAGCCAATGGCTTTTTTATCACCTGGAAACGTCCTGTTAAATTTGAGGACTCAATAGAGCTGACAGAAAAGCCCTTTCAGTTCTGGAGCCTGTGTAGGTAAAACATAGTAATGTGGTTTGCAGTGTATGAGCGTTGGTAAAGATACGTTTTTGATATTTGGGTTAAAACAATTTGGACTAAGGGAATACTGTGGGGGAATTATATTATCAAAGACTGAAAGACAGAGAATGCCCAAATCATCAATAAAATCACATTTTCTCTATGAGTTATGTGATCTGTAAGCTTAGAATACTTTTTAGTAAATCAATCAGTCTTTGGTGACTTGTATGTTAATATCAAATGTCAAAGATGAGTAATCATTAGTCTCCCAAATGTTAACAAACAGGTATTCTTTGAGAGCAGGTGGGGAGAAAGGAAATATGGGGTGTGACTTCCTGCTTGTGCTTTTGCATCTCTGGTGATGGTGATTATCAGAGCTCTGTTAGAGCTCTTAGAGCTGTGACCCAGTAGGTTTCCTTAGGTCAATAATGGACCTAGCCGGTGTCAGATGTCTCTGAACGGTGGGGAGGTGATAAGTAGCATATCTCAAACAGTGTTGAAGTACTTTTTTCCTATCTATTTGCTTCTGCTTTGCCAGCACATGTTGCCGCAGTCAATAGCAGTATTATGAAAACACTTGATTCATGTCCGAGTTATGGTAACTTCAACTAACTTCTGTAATTTTCATCTTTGTATGGTGATGCTGGGACTCTGGTCCCAAATAAGGAGCAGCTTTGCTTTGGAGCTGAACAGCTTCAGATACTGCATTTGCCACATATGTTGGCCATGTGCTGCCTAGTCAGACTAGGTCTTGTTAGCATTCTGTTTTGATATTTATTTCTTTGGATACACATGATACTGGATGCAATTTTACAAAATTATTTCTGAACCTGTTGATATCTACTTTACAGGAGATTTGTCATTTCAGGTAGCTTCAGTGCCACTCCCTGCCCCTGTAAAGTTGTCTTTTCACTTGGTGTTCTGCATGGGGGTTTTTAATTTTTTTTCCCCAAGCCAGGTTCTGCAGTTCTGGGTTTCTCTCAGAGCTATGGCATCTCTTGTTGGCTTCCGTGGTCAGCCCCTTTCAGGTCTGACTGGTCCTGCAAGCAGCATGTCCTCTGTCAAGCAGCCTGCCCTCTTCATTCCTCTGCGTGTCTCAACAGCTTCGCAGACGAAGTTTGGGAAGGGTGGTAGCGATGTGTATCTGCTGTTTGTTACATTGCACCAGTCCCCTCTTTAAAGGCTTCTGGCTTGTGTCTTTACCCCAGTGCTCTTGGAAGGGAATTTCTGTCCCCTGCTGTGCTCTGTGTAACTTTTTTGATAAGTAGGTATTTGTACATTGTATCACTACTTGGTTATGTCAGAATTTCAGTCTGGCTGAATGTGAGGAAGTAGAGGCAGGAATGCTGTGCCTGATACATTTCGTATTGTAAAAGCAGCCCCTTGGCTCTTAATGCTGTCGAGATCTGAGCGTACTGTTACTGCTTCTACATTCCGCTCAAGACTTTAAATCTCATTTTCCCCCAAAGTTTCCTAATAGAAAATTTTCTTGGCTTATTTTTCAAATGATTTTATCATAAAATAGGTATGAGTTGAATGTTCTTTTAAAGGGACACGATTACTTTGTGTCATGAGTGGGGTTTGTTTCAGTTCATCAGTGCCTTGTTAAGAAAGTGGTCTTAAACAGTAATTACAAAACTTATATGATGTCTGTTATGAACTTAGTTTTGCAATTTTCCATAATCTCCTAGGAAAACCTGTGATACATGAGAATTTGAGTTTGTGTATATTTTTTCATGTTTTACAGACAAGGACTAGGAAATATTTACATGTTCAGTTTTTACTTTTCTGTGTAATATTTTTTATATTTCTGACTTGAACTTTAATTGATTTCTAAAGAGGGGTCTAAAATTAATTGATTTGGAAATATAAAGCAAAAAAGTATGTGTGGGAGTTTTTTTAATACACATTCACTTTTGCTCTTTTTGTACCTCTTTTTGTCTTTAGGGTATTGCTAAAAACGCCTGTTGGTTATGTTACTGCTTAGGAGACTAATATCTCAGATTTTTAGTGTTTGAAAGACTTCAGACGTGCACTGCAATAACTCCTGTAGTGTGTGCTGTTGTTTCGGAGATCCTGGTCTTGTCACTCATCAGATTAAGTTGGCTGTGTTTGAGCTTTGAGAACAAAGGTCTGAAATAACTTTCAAGGCTGCAGAAGCCCCTTTGATTACCAGCTCTGCATAAAAGTATGCAGACAGATTGTTTTTATCCAAAATAGCCCTTGGAAAAAGCTTGATTTGTTTTCAAATTTTCCTGTGTTGGACCTTTCTTAGGAGAAACAGCGGCAGCAGCAGGAGCAGCAGCTGCAGCGGCATCTGACACGGCCTCCTCCCCAGTATCAGGATCAGCCACAGAATCCATACCAGCAACAGGTTGGACAGTTCACAGGTGAGTAAACATGGCAATTGAAATAATGGCAGAAAAAATACCAGAGGTAAAAAACAAGGTGTCTTCAAATTTCCTGGACTGGGATAGCTTTTAATTAATTTATTACAGGGCCTTCCCATGTCACTCTGCCTTAAAAGCTCTTGACCTATACTCTGATTCAGTTGCAAATTAACAGCTTCCCCTGTCCCAGGTATCTGGGACAACTTAAGCTTCTGATTCTTAATGTTGTTTGCAAAATTACTAAAATTCTTAAGTACCTTCATTGTCTTACAGGCCTCTTTTATACTACTGATTGGTTGTGCAGGTTGGAAATTCTCTGTAACTTTGATATATTAGGATTCAGAGGGTTTTTTCTGAAGCCTGTTGTGACTACTGGCTGTATCTATCCCAGGCCCTCATTAAAGCAAAATAAGTGGTGTATTATTTCTCTCACCTCTAGGATGAGTTTAAAATTCTCTAACATCCTTATCCCCACTACCTTTAAAGGGAATGCAGTTGGAATTCTCTTCATTACATGTTAAGTGTCCTATGTGGGGTTTTTTGTATGAGAAGCAGCTTAGTATGTCTGTAGTGTATTAACTCTGATAAATAAAAGATGTTGTAACTGTTCAGCTGGAATAGCTTCAAAAATGTGGAAGAACTAGAGAACAATAAAAACTCATCTTCTTACCTTAAAAGCCATTACTTGATGTGGCACCAAGAAGCCACTTGTCTTTTTTTAATAAATGTAGAATACAAAAAAAGTGCTAATTCCCTTCATTTTGTTTCCTTACTCTCCATGTTCCTGCAGAAATAAATACTGAAGGGAAAAGATGCAAATGGGAATGTAATACCCTCACCCTGACAGTGTTTGTGCCTGTGCAGTGTCAAGTGCAGCTACAGCTGGGTTTTGTTACTTAACTGAAAAAACTTGATGCCAGTACAAAAGGATTGTGTGCTAACACAGGGATCAGTAGCATCCTTCAAATATGGCATTGAAATTCTTTTTCTTTTGCTACTTTTCTGCAGAACGATAGGCATACCACTGTTAGAGTTGTTTTTGCTATAATGGACATCAGTACTATTAAAATTATTTTTTCCTTGTAATGATGATTGTAACTATTTTTGCACCTTAAATCCTGATATGTGTACTGTCTCTTCACTGTAAATATTTTTACAGTAAGACTTTTCCCCCACCCACTCATTCCTGCAACACTAGTGTTTTTATGATGTGCTTTTTTGATAATCGAGTATAATTTGCATTCTATTTGAATTTATTTTTGATAATTCCGTTTTTATTCAAATATAATACTAACAGTAATGGAAAGCCAGTACTCCTCAGCTAACATAAAATATGAAAAAATTCTGCAGCTTACTTTTTGTTTTGAAAATAGAGAAATTACTAGTGTAGGTAGCTTTCCCCTGGTTGACTGTAAGGAGTGGGGGGGTGTTATATGCACTACAATTTACAGAGCTTTTCTGGTTTTTTTGCTTCAGGTAGGGAGCTGTTTCTTCTACAAGAAGGAAACCTTTTACCTCAGAATTTGTGATAACATTTTCCATATTTGGTTTGCTGAGAAGACATTTTTCCAAATCACCTTGCTTGGTTATCAGCACTGCATATTAAAATAGCGAATATTTCACTATGGAAATCCAAAAGACACCTGACCAAAAATTTCTGAGTTAGATATTTCTATATTAGATAAATAGAAGATAGTCCTGGAATTGGGAAAACGCCTAACTGGCAACCCTACAGTTGTTTGATAAGAGATACGCTGTGTATGCATGGAATGACTGATATTGTGTGTATGTGCAGTAAGAGGTATTTTTAACAGCTTAGTAAATTGTGCATGCCCTTCAAAATACATGTGTTTACCATTGTTCTCAAGGAAACATCAGAGTTCTGCCTTTAAAGTTGTAATTTTTTTTAACATTAATGATGCTGAACTCTTAGGAGTGGTATTCAGATTTTTTTAGGACATTGGTATATCTGTGTTTGAGATCAAGGTGGAGGTGCTAACTGGAGCAACAGTTGACACTCTTTAATTAAACTCCTGCTCTCTCTGTGTTGCTTGCAGACGTCAATTTGTATAAATGTAGCTGCACTTCCATTCTGGGTTATTGTGCCTACAATACCTGTAGGTCTTTAATGTACAAAATATTTCTTTGTATTTCAGGGTCATCTTCAGCCATGCCTGGGGTCAGTAATTTAGGACAGTCCAGCTCTGGTAGCCCACGGATGTTTCCTCAGAGCCAGAACATGATTCAGATGGGACCTGGACACACTCCTGTTGCTCCACTCCAGTCGGGCTCCAGTCAGCAGGAGCGGGGGGTGTCCCAGTACCCCGGCATGCAGAACATGCAGCGCGGGGGTTTGTACAACCTGGCCTCTGGGATGACCCAGATGGTTCCCCAGCACAGCACTCCGAGTGCCAATGGACAGACACCGATGCAGAGACAGGGCAGCTTGGGCCAGGGCGCTGCTGTTCCTGCTGGCTATGGGCAGAACACCTTACCAAACTCAAGTATTTCTCAGCAGCACAACAAAGGTGGGCTGAATCCAACCTTATCTAAGCCACAGATGGCAAGAGTACCAACTGCTATGGGCGCTCAAAATCCATCTTGGCAACACCAAGGTATCCCTAATATTAACAACCAGACACAAGCAAACAGTGGCTTAGGACCGTTTACTGCCAACTCCTCTTTCCACATGCAGCAAACACATTTAAAGATGTCCAACCAGCAGTTTGCCCAGGGAATGCCTCAGGTAAGCCTAAGCACCAGCAGACCCATGACCTCGATGAACGCTGCTGTCTCCGGGCAGATGTTGTCATCCTCTTTGGGAGCGCAGCCGCGGACAAACCCACCCGCACAGCAGCAGGTACCCTCACAGCAAGTCTTGCCTGGCATGAACCAGACTGTTCCAGACCTGAATGCTTTCAACCAGAACCCAAATCAGCAAATTCCCAACAGAGGAAACCTGCACTGTAGCCAAGGGTACCCTGTGAGGACAACCAGTCAGGAGCTGCCTTTCGCCTACAGCGGCCAGTCAGGCAATAATGGACTTCAGAACTTAACTGGTGACACAGATCTGATAGACTCTTTGCTGAAAAACAGGACTTCAGAGGAGTGGATGAACGATTTGGACGAGTTGTTAGGAACTCATTAAAATGGGGTCGGGGGCGGGGTTCTACTTTTTTTTAATTATTTTATGAGATATAAACAACTCTTGGACCAAAAAACCTGTGGCATTGAGGAGACTTGCAGGCATTAGAGGTAAATGGTTGGGAAAAAGACTGGAGCTGCTTCTCAATGAGAGTTGACACGTGGTCACGGCGCACCAAGCAGGTCTGCAGGAGGAGTGCGCTTTGTCTGCGATCTCTGAGGAGTTGCACATTTGAACAGGTCAAAAAATACTGTGTCCTAGCCAGCCTTCCAGAAATCTCACTTGCAGTGTTCTAAGACTAAATTTTTTAATTATTTAAAAACAAAACAAAAATTCCACAGAAATAGTGCAGAAAGAAAGCAAATAGTTGCACAAATTGTGTTTAGGGCTTAGTCTGCAGCTATTACTTGCAATAATTATTTGTTCATAGCTTGACATGCTGTTATAGTACTGTCCATCAAACTTCTGACTTTTCATTTGAGAAGAGGCTGTATGCACCTGAGTATGCTTGCAAAGTGTTCGGAATTGTTTCTTTTCCCCATTGCTGAAGCATGTGCCTGTACTCTCAGTAAGCAAGTGGTATTTCACAGTAAATATTTCTAGATGCTGGTAATAGATGAGAGAAAGTATTAAAACCTGGCCAGTTAGTCTAGATAGTCATCTTCATAGATTGTAGTCTTTTAAGCTGCAGTTTGCACTCTGTTGTAGAGAGGCACAGTTCTTGGCTTGTACCTTGCTGTGTTTAAAGGGGGGAATTTCTTATGGGAGAACTTTTGAACTATAGTAGGTTTAACATGAATTGTAAAGCCATTTACTTTGCACCTGTTTCTTCATAACTTATTTCCAAAGGTAGTTGTATTTAAATGAAGGCTTTGCTTCATGACAGCTCATCTAGTTTTTTGTTGTAAAAAGTAAAACTAACCTTTGAGATCAGTTCATTCCCTGAAATTAGCAATGAGCACAAGACTTTGTCACTTCAGGATAAAAATGAGGGAAAAAAGAATTTGGCTGGGAGGTGGAAAGTCCTTATTAGCAATAATAGCACAGGCAGCCTGGGAGAATACTTGTATCAGGGTTGCTCCAATATGGAAGTCTCCCCCTTTAAATGCTTTGTTTTTTTTAATACTGGGTTACAAGTTTGATAATCTTTCTATAGACTGGTGGATTTACTTTTTTAATATCCCTTGAAGCAGATGCTGGTTTTTCAGCTAGGTCTAAGGAGACCTCTTATCCATATGTTGGGATTGGTCCCAGAAAGGACAAAAACCACAATGGAAACAGTCAATGTTCCAAAGTCCTTACTCTCTACCAAAAAAATCCCTTATCCACCAACAAACCACCTTGCCTTAACCTTTATTTTGAAATGAAAATAAAGTTGAAAGCTTTTGTTTTAAATGCACAAATACCTCTTCCCTTTCTAAATCCACTTTCTTGGAAAACTCCTTTGAACTTTCTAACCAAACCCAGCATTGTGATTTAAAAGAAATTTCCTTCAATATAGACTGGCTTCTCCAGGAGTTTTCTGCGTTGCAGAATTGTGGGAGAGGGTTTTTTCCAGAGGGGGTGAAGAGAAGTGAAAGATATCATTGGTTTCAAAGAAGGAAAATATTTTACTGTATCTGCAGCTTCTTTATGATACAATTTGCACTTTTGAAAACTGCTTTTTTAACACTAATACTTTAACCCTTTCCAAATATGCACGGAACATGGTTTGTCCAGCACACTTAGCTAGTGTGGATGAATTCCGCTCTGTTGATCAGATTTGCTATTTTATCATGTTGAACTGTTGATGAAAGATGTGCATTGATCAGTGGATCCCATCTTTGAACAGTGGATAAAACTTCACTGAAGCAGGCTTAATCCCTCGTAGAGCTTTTGAGAAGATAACATAAAGATTGTCTTTTGGATGGAAAGACGAAGGTGTTGGTGACTTTGGTTGTTGACACTTCTGATATTTTCTAGAATAAGTAGTTGAGATGCAAATAACTGATGCTAGCTTTTCTTATACTGGCAATCTAAGAAAAGAGCTAGTGAGCTTGGTTTGCTATTAAGTTAAACCAAAAACTGGTCCAAGGTAAGTGTCATTAGAAGAGTATAGATATAAACTAGCAATTGCAGGGGAAGGAGTGTTTGCTGTATTTTTATTTTTAAGGGTTAACTTTGCACCAGTGTGCCTTCCCTTCCTGTCAGGGGTGCTTGGGACCTCAGTTTCAAGTGACATCCTTCCGTGTCACTGTTTTTTTCTCCCCCTTACAAACACTTGACAGAAATAACAGGGTAGTAGAATTCAGCTTTTCTTTCTCCCTGTTTAGGTTGTGGTGAAATCTGCTCTGTTTTCCAGTAGATTTTGCACACAGACTTTGTTCTGAGTAAGTCAAAATACAGTCCATCCAGTTGTGATTTCTTAATTGGAGGAAAAGAACATCTGCTGTTTGCATTATTACTACCAAAAAGGCAATCTAGCAAAATGTCCAGGAAAACGCAGATGTGCTCTTTCCTCCACTGTTTCTGGAAGCTAAGGTGGATATTGCTCTGCTTGACCAGAGGGTTTGTTCAGGAAGGTATCTGGGTTTGCTGACAGGGCCTTTTCATGGTACTGTTGGAGTAAAATGAAGTGTGATTCTAGACAAACTGGCTAATTATGCCCATTGGTCTCCGTGTGTGAGCAGGATCCAAACAGCCCTTGCTTCTGGGTTTGGGCCCTGTGCACAGAATGCAGTCAGGCCGTTGGGAGTGCGGTGCCACTGGAACAAGGTTGGAACAGTTCAATGGAAATGAAAATACGGTTTTGATGTCCACGGGTGCATGGGCAGGGCTGGGCTCTGCCCTCGTGCCCTGTAATGTGTCACTGTCTGTGTCTGCACTCGAGCTTTCCATTTGCTGCAGCTTCAGAGCAATAAAACGAATCTCCCCTGAACTGAACCCAGCCGGCCGCCCATGGCTTTATTTATAAACTGCGGTTTTGGTTGGGCAGGCAAGGTGAGAGTGTCACTGTGCAACATCCACTGCCTTCCAAAAACCACGATCCAATTGAAAAGGGTGCTCAAAATTTTGTTATACACATTTCCTTTGTGTAAATAAATGTTTACAATTTTATATTAAAGATTTGAATAAGAGTTAGATCTTCTGACTGTATATTTTTTACTTTTTATAGATTTTAAAACTATAATTCTTTATATATGTGTTTGGGGGGTATTATGGTAAGTTTTATGCTTGTAAATGGAGAACAGTTGAATTTGATGCTAACCTTTATGAATTTTTGTCATTGAAATGTATAAAGAGTCCATTAATCCCCTTATTCTTTTACTACAATTACTGGTGCACACCAAAAAGAAATCCTTCACTTCTGTTTTATCATTATAAAATAAATATTTTGCTAGCGTATTAAACATACATGGTGTGACTTTATACATTTGCGTGAGCTGAGCAGAGTTCAGCATTGTCCATTCCCAGAGAGATGGTTCCTTCCCTTCATCCCAACACACAATTTTTGCTCAGCCTGTTACTAAGGCTCAAATTCTGCTGCTATGTCTTACCAATTCTTATGGTTTCAGAAAGTCCATTTAAACAGGCCAGAACTGGATAAAGGGGCCTTAGAAAACTTTGCTTTGAAAATAAGGCTTTATGCTACTCCCACTGCTTCCGGGCTTTTTTTTTTTTTTCTTCTTCTTTTTTTTCTCTTTTTTTCTTATTCTTTTTTCTTCTTTTTTTTTTTTTTTTTTTTTTTTTTTCTTTTTTGGAATGCAATTGTAGGCCTTAAGCTGGGAAATCCAATTGCAGAGGTGGTAGGTGGTTGTTAGTGGTGAAAAAGATGTTAATAACTACTGAGACCTCACATGTGCCAACTGGAGTTCCAAAAATGTGCCAATTCCCTCAGAATAACAGGCTTTAGAGATTCAAACTGATTTCCTCGAGGCTTGTCTGATATAGGCACATGGCACACACAGAAATGCAGCTGAGACGTGGGCCATGTGCTGCAAGCAGGAGTTGATGTTTCTGAACGAGGAACAAAGTACTGGCAGCAATGTGTGGAGATTTTGGCTTGAAGCTGGAAAAGTCCCATAGCCACTGCCCAGCTTCAGACACTGATGGATCCTTCTCCAAGCTTTGGAGTTGGTGTCATGATGGAGTTGTGTTTGCAGCCCCAGCTCAGCATCCTGACTTACCAGAGTGTATTTTCAGGGTATTCCTACTCTACAAGTTTTGTGTTCTGTTTGGGGGAGGAGGAAACCTGCAATTTCAGAAGCTTCTAAAGAACCAAGTGTAATAATTAGTAGCAGTACCAGAATCAGCTGCTTTTAACCCATGGGGAACTGTGAAGTTACATTAATTTTTGCTTTATTGTCCCTTTAAAAATGCTGCATTTTAGTTATTGTTGAGTGAAACAGAAATTTCCCAAACCATCCCCCACTGAAATGACGTGTGATTTTCCAAAGATTTTAAGGAGTCAATGGCAGCTTGTGACAAATCTTTGCTCAGAAACGAATCTTTTCTTTTCTTGATGCCAGTGTTTTTTTCTGAGAGTAATGGAAATCTGTAATGGAAGTGTTTTCTCAAGCCTGAATTGTTTGTTGAAATACGGTGTAAGCATACACCTTGGTGACATTTCCCCTCTGGCTTTTATGTTGGACACCCCAGATGAAATCTTTGGTCACCAATAGGTTCAGTTAAGGTTAATTTTTACGTTTTAGTTCTATTTTAGTCTGAGTCTGCTCTATCTTGGAGAGTCTTGAAGTCACATCATATGAGTGTTTTTAGAGAAAGGGAGTGGTTTTGCTCTTCTACATATGTGGTTATTTATAAAAAGTGTAACATTAGATATTTGATTGATTAACTGAAGTTTTCAGCTTGATGAGCTGTCACGATGGGGTTTTGAAGCGATGAAGAGCCAAACCAGGAAAAAACTTGCTGTGTCCCACATGGGAGAAACTGTAGGTCTGGTACATGCACAAATTCTGTAGTGAGGGTTTGTGTGACTGAACAGAGAGAAATGCAATGGCTCAGCCATCAAAATGAAGGGAAAGCTTGTCTCTGATTTTAAAAATTTTAAAGTCAGAGTAGTCATCCATATAAAGTTGCTCAAAAACCTAAGATAACTTTTTGAACTGATGCCTATTTTACTTTCGTGGAGTGGGGAGAAAAGTTATTCAGGGCTAAAATATTGCTGGTTTTCAAATTTTACATTTTACAAGAATAACTCAGATGTCAGTGAAACATTTATGAGGGTTTGTATGTTTCTACATCCTCTGCTGCCTTCAGAACTGAGAACTTTTATTTTGTATGTTAGCCAGGAAGAGGTTTGTACTGTTTAAAAACATCTGAAAATTACTAAGGGTGAGTGAATGCTAGAGAAAAACTGTACTCCTCTTTGGTAAACTTAGAGTAGTAGTTAGTGGGCTAAAGTAACTGAATGTTCTTTTAAAATCACAGAATTAAGTTATTCCAGCTGGAGTGTATCAAATCTTTCATGTGGTCAACTCCACTACTTGAAATAAGAGCATAAGGTGGAGTCATTAATTTGTAAGTGCTTGCTAATAATTTTTACAACCTTGCACATAATTGAGATGCTTCAGAGCTCATTAAAACTAGCAACAAAAGGGCTGGAAAGAATTCCATCATCTTTCCATTGATGGCAACATATCATTGAATCATGGTGTAAAATCTGTAAATGTAATTAGAAGAATTTCACAGTTTGTTCATGCAAAATTCTTCCCTGTTCCATTGTTCAGCAAAAGGCACTTGGCTGAAATAGACATTTTCTGGTGGGCGGCTGCTTGGGAAAAACCACAGAGTGTGGAGAGAGTTAAGGTGAGTTAAGGTGTGGTACAGGAAACACTTGTGCCCAGAGGCAGCTCTGTAGAAGTTTGTGGTGGTGGGAGAGAGGTTGGGACAGCTGTAGCCATCCCATCAGGCTGGGGTTTGCTCCACAGGCAGCAGCATGAGAGATCAGATAGACCTGCTGGCCACCGTCACGGTTCTGGGAGTCCTGGAGCAAGGTAAGTGTCCTTTGTGCACTGCCAGGTGGTATTAAGCTAATTATGTTCAACTTCATGGGATGTGGTTCCTTTACTTTGCTTGGAGTCTCTGTGGAGTGAAAGTCACTGTTTTCCAGCGTGGTAAAATAATACAAATGTTTGGCCATTCATGGCAGAAATGTCATGCCTGAGGTAGGTCATTTTATAATAGGGGCTAAAATGATCCTTAAAGCCAGCAGGTACAACTTTTAGACTTAAAGCAATTTCAATAGGATCTTCTTAAACTAGTTTGTGATTGAATTTTAGCAGGTAATTTGTAACTTGGACTGGCTGGAGGTAGCCAAAATAAAGGCAGGTTAGTAAATGTGCTGGTGAGGAGGGGAACAGACAGACAGACATGGTGTGGACATAGGGAAGAGCCTCGTGCACACAGGCGTTTTTCTGTGACCAGTATTGTATGTTCCTATGGCACAGAGCAGGTGACAAGATGAACTGAGAGCACAGTAGTTTGGAAACTGATGCAAGTTCTGGTCAGAAAGACACAGTTCCTTCTTCAAAGGAACACAGTGACATCTAATTTAAATAGGTGCATTGGGTTTAGACCATTCAGAAAGAAAAATGTTGTTGCCAAGCTCTGTTTATTTGTGGGTCCTTTGGGCAAAGTCTCTCCCCCTTGGGTGTCAGGAGGGTCTCTCCCCTCCCTGGGATGGGGACAGAGCACCCGTTTTACTAAAATCTTCACATTTCTGTAAGAGAAGGTTTGCGGGTTTTATTATTACTGTATTAATTCACCATAGAGCTATCACCCCTCTGCTTACAAATGGATGTGAATCTTGGAGCAGCCTGATGTGCTTTTAGCCATCAGATGATAAATCTCTTAATATCAGCATTATTTAAAACAAAATATGCCACTTTAAAAACAGAGCTCAAGATTTCTGAATTATCAGTAATTTCTGCTCAATTTACAGACAAATAATCCTCAACTACAAATGGAAGGAACTTGTATACTATGAATTCTTTTGTTACTAAAATAAGGGGGGATGGAGCGAGGGTTTAGTGTGCAAAGAGAAGACATGAAGAAAATTTGAAATTGAGTAACAGAAATGCTGCTGAGCCCTTTTCCTTTGGGACCCTCAGTAGCAAATCCCTAGGTAACAGCTTTGTCTCAAGTATTTTTGTTTAATGAGACTTTCAAGTACTTTTTAAAGGTTGCATCCTTAAGCGTTTTACTTTCATGGCACGCAAGCCATACCCAGGTGTGAAGCCAACAGATAAATGGCAAGTGTTGACACCCTCCTATCTGTGTTAGATCAGATAAAATATCCTGGTTTCATGATCTCTGCATGGGAAGCCAAGGAGCAATTGCAAAATACTGCATGTTTCTTTTCCATCTACTTGTATAAAATACATGTGCCTGATTCAGAGCTGTGCAGTGGCTTTCTCTGCATGTTTTGAAAGGACATTCTGTAGATGAGTTACAGGTCTGGAATTCATTCCGAGCACTTAAGCACAGGCATGGGCCAGACCTGCAAACACTCCTCCATCACATCCTGGTGTAGGAGACATAATTTAATGGCTGATCTTGGTACAGGGTTGGTTGATCTTTATTTTTTCTTTTGAATTTTCTGTGAGCCTGCAGTTTCCACATTCTTTCAAGTAACTTTCCCCTTTTTAATTTAGTCATTCTCAGTTCATTGAGCTCTGAGCTTAGTGCTCCATAGATATGTGCCCCAGTCTTGTGGTGAACATTGTACCGCAGAGCAGAATTAGCCTACCCCAGTTTTCCCCTCCTCCTTTATTTTTTGGCTTCAAAAGAAAGCAAGCTTAGGCAATGTCACTGTCTGTCAGGCCCCACAGGGCTTGTTTGCCAGCTTCACTTAAACGTGGCAGATAGCAGCTATGATATGATTTGACAAGTTTGTGGACATAATCAAATAGAAAATGAAGAATATTTCCACTGAGGAGCAAAGTTCAGGGTGAGCTGAGCCCCTAAGCCACATGGGAATCCACACAGGTGATTAACCTCGAGACATGAATTACCAAAACAAATGGTTTAAAAGGTTCTGCAGAGTAGATTGAACTCTTTTTCTCTGAAAGTCCATGCTGAGAAGGCTCACATAGTGTGGATTTTTTTAACACCTCACAATGAGAAATGCTTTTGGGGACTGATTCTTCATCCTTAGTGCTTCACCCTTGCAGCAGGTTTGGGGAACAGCCAGTCATCCTCCAAAAGGCTCCTGCTCCTCCTGGATGGTTGTTTTATATGTTACCCATCCCAAAGTGTAAGGAATCTGTGTAGGACTTGTCTGAATATTAGCCCCTGTATAGAAGCAAGATGTTAAGCACAGAGCTGATGAAGAGGTTTGATCTGAAAGGACTCTCACCTCACTCATCAGTCACAAGAATCCTACATTAGGAAAGGAATTCTGAAAGGAATGCCTATTTGTATTTATGTTCCTAAAACCTTGGGATATACAAGTCACATAGCATCAGATTATTTACATTTCTAATTCCCTTCTACATATGTTCTAATGCTTTTCTGCAGGCACATGTCTTGTCTTTAATCTTGGAACATCTGTCCCTGCTTCCCCTTCTCCATCCTGCTGTTCTGCTTTTATCTTTGTTACAGTAAGACAGTCCCCAAGGCAGGCCTTGCACCCCAGCTCATTGTCTCTCTGTGTGATGCTCTGGAAATGTTGCTATGTGAGGACTTTGCTCACCCAAGCGTCTCAGTGACACCACCACAGCCACCAAAGTAATTGTTTTTATAATTTAGTTTTCTCCTATATGAAAATAGGACTTTTCAATAAAGGCAGCAGTGTAGTAGTGCACCTAAATAGAATACTCGGAGCATCAGCAATTGCCTGTGGGAGTAAGAACTTTCAATAAACAGTGAAACGCTCCAAATCTTCATGTGAGCAAGTTTTCATTGTTTTGAAGTGACTTTCCATGTCCTTTACAAATGTACAAAGGACTCATATAGCACACTGAGTCAGTGCCTTGGCTCAAACACGGCACAGGCTGATAGCAGCCGTGGGCAGCTCTGCTCCTTGAACTGCTGGAGCCTTGGGGCTGCCCTGCAGGAGTGAGGGGCAAGAAACAATCACCCCCTTCTCTATTTCCTTTTATCGCCATGATTAAGAGCATCTCTAATTGACTTAATGATATCCCGGTGCTTGACAGTTTGGGTGCTGCTCTGACACAGGCCATCCTTAACACCCACTAGGAACAGCAGAAAGCGTTGCACATCATTCCCATCAGGCTGGCTGAGGGTGCAGATACTCTAAACACAAAGATGAAGAAATAATTCTGTGATTGGTGTGGATCTGGTAAGGTTTTGTTGAGTTTGATGTGCCGAGGAGCAGCGCTGAGGGCTCTGCTGGGCATGAGATGATGCAGTGTCATCCAGCTCTGGCACTCAGCTGGGATAACCAAACCTGAATTTAAAGCATGAGTGTGAAATAAATGGCCCATTTATTACAGGTCATGTGTGACAGCCCTGGACTATGGACCTAGATCGTATCAGCTCTTTTATTCTAACCACCTGCTTGATTCCAAGCCAGATAAAGCTTGGCTAAGTAAGCACTGCTGGTCTGCTACCATTCATTCCTGTGTTCTGTTTTTAGCCTATTTTGCAATGCAGGTGATCTACGCCCGTCGGAAGTACAAGATTTCCCCTCCTGAAACAACAGGTCACCCTGAATTTGAGCGGACCTTCAGAGCTCAG
Source organism: Acanthornis magna (assembly GCA_036785705.1). Classification (NCBI taxonomy): domain Eukaryota; kingdom Metazoa; phylum Chordata; class Aves; order Passeriformes; family Acanthizidae; genus Acanthornis; species Acanthornis magna. The sequence continues at coordinate 5,186,907 of JAWUZG010000092.1, forward strand.
TAAGATTTTGACTTTTTGTCTGGATAAGTCTTGAGTCAACTGTCACAGTCAGGAGAGACTGGTCACTCTCAAATCACCTTTCCACTTACAGCTATTGAAACTAGGTTTTTTTTTCTCAATGCTTTGTGTGCAGAGGTCTGAGTTTTGATTTGGAGCACTTTGGCTGTGGTGTTTCTGTCCATCCATGATAATCCTCCTTCTGGCATTGTGAGGCAGCCAAATTACAAATTAGTGGCCGTGTGGAGCATTAACAACTAGAATCAATAAATTTAATATTACCATTGGCTCCAAATGGCGAGAGCAGCCAAAGCTTTATTAATAACCTGATATTGTCTTGTAATATTTTGCTGCTGAATTGAAGCAAAAGGCCTTGCTGGCAGAACCTGCTACGAGGGCATTTTAATTTTTTCCCTTTCAGAAGCCATTGTGCTGTGAGAGTCAGCACTCGCGGGCCCCTGCTGAGGGCTGTTTCTTTTTGCTCTGTTCCTATGGAGAGAGCAATGCTGGAGCTAAACTGGAAACGTTCACAGATCCCTTCGGCCTCCAGCGAGCACCAGATTCCATCTTTCATCTCAGCCGTTGTGTTTTGTAAGCAATTGAAAGGAATTGGCTGGAGCTGGTTCGAAGGGGAGTTCCAGCACGGCACTGAATCCCAAACAAAGCAGCTGCATTCCCTTGCCAGCGTACAGGAAACATTTGTGGAGTGACAAAAACACCCTCTTCAGCCCTTCTGCGGTGCCATGGAAGGCCAGCCTGCCTGGAGACATCAGCCTCTGCGAGCTGGGGAGCTGCTGATGTGGCTTTTAATTAATTCTTAACTATTAAATGTGTATTAACCAAGTCGTGCCATGGGCTGTGGTGTTCTGGGAAGTCCTGGCTATAATCTGAAGAAAAGGTGACCTCAGGGAACTTGGGCTTGAGAAGGTATTGCTTCTTTGTGGGTTTTTCTGCTCTTTTCCCCGTGGAATAGTATACAAATGGATAATTTGATATATTGAAAAAAAAAAAATCTGGGAAAAAGTGGTATTGATGTATTACTCACTTGCAGAAATCTGGCAGCATCCCCTCACTGGGGCTCAAACTGCATTTACAGCATAAGGTTCTTCAGACTTTTTCCAGCTCCCAGTCTGGCTCTATTCTGCAAAGGCTGGAACATTTTTGGCCAAATTTAAAATTAAATTGCCTACTGTATGGTAAAATGTAGAAGAAATTGAGAAGCAAAACCAGTATCTTTAATAGTATGGCTCCTCCCCTTGCAGAAAATCTGTATTTTTGTCACTAAAGGAGAAAGGAAGAAGAAAACCTGGCTACAGATCTGATCACCTTCTGCTGAAGTTTATCTGAGAGAAGTCTCCTTCTTGGAGCATGGCTTGTGTAACACCCAAATTTGGGCTGTGCCCACCCAAGGGGAAGAGAAAGCTTCTGAAATACTGACAAGAAGGCTCTCCCGCAGCAGCTGGAGGTGCAGCAGCTCTCTGTGATGGTGCTGTGTGTGGGATGGAGCCTCTTGAGGGTCCAGCAGAGACAAATCTCCATCTCAGCCACCGCTTGTCATTCCAGGGCCGTGTGAACGTGGGAGAGGTGAATGCTGTGTGTTGTCTGGGTGCGTTTTTTTCTCTATAATACAGATATTGGGTGTTCTTGATCACAGAAAAGGCCTCTTTCCCACAGCACAGCAATGGTTCTTATCAGTTCTTTCAGTTTGCTCCAACGTGAGTTTCCAATTCCCTTTTGCAGCCTCAGTTATCCAGGCTCCAATGTACGAGGAGGCAGTTTTAACTTTCTTCTCTGGTTCTCACCAGGGCAAACTGCTCAGAGTACTTCCCCATCTTCATTTCCCTCCTCTGGGTTGCTGGAATCTTCTTCCATCAAGGTAAGAGGGATGTGGGGGGTAACTCCAACAGAAACCACGTGAACAAATGAAAAAAAACCCCAACCCCAATTTAAATCCTACTGTGACTCAGCTGTGCCTGTGAGGCTGTTGTTCATGGAAAGCAAATTTTCCCTTTGGCTGGATTGACCAAGAAATGCCCCAACTCCATCTGGGAGCAGCTGAGCCCATTCCTGCCTGGAGGACAGCCACTGGCAGCCCTTGCTCCTTTGTTGGAGCTGTCCCCTTGTGCTGCTTCTCCCAGACAAGGTCAGGCTGTCCCAGGGCACCAGGGAGCAGCTGAGGCAGAGCTACGTCAGAATGAGAACCCATAACCCAAACAGCTACTCATCCACCGTCCATCCCATACTGGGTGAGCTCAGGGGATTTGGTTGCTGCCACAGGAAAGTTGTGAGGAGAAACCACATAAGGCAGCATTGCCAACCCAAATCCCAGGGCAACAGAGAAGGTCATCCCTCACAAAAAGGGAAGGAAGAAAACTCATTTAAGCTCCCACAGTGGTTTAGAGCCAAATCGCTTTGTGTTTGGTTCTCTGGCCATGCCCCGTCAGCTCCAGCAGTGACCAGGGATGCCCGGCCCCATCAGACCTTGGCTCCCCTCTCCCCACAGGTGTGACTGCAGCCTGTGGGCTGCTGTACCTCTACAGCCGCCTCAAGTACTTCCAGGGATATGCTGTGGCTGCCCAGGGACGGTGAGTACCTGACCGGGGCCGTGGGCACTCCAAACCAGCCCAGGATGTGGCCCCTGGAACAACTTTCCTTCCCACGGGTGGGACTGAAGGCAGATTTGCACCTCCTCCTCCTCCCCTCCTGCCTGCAGGTGCTCCTGGCTGTGTAACTCTGCCCTGACTGTCCCACAGGAGGGTGGGGACTCCCAGCCCTGCCAGCCTTGTGCCCCGCCTGGGCTGGCAGTGCCTGACGATGTTTTCTCCCGCCCAGGTTGGGACCGCTGTACGCCAGTGCCTGGCTGCTCTGGCTGCTGATAGGGCTGGCACTGGTGGGGCTCCTGGCACACTTCTTGTGGCCCAGCTCCTCCTCATGGATGGCAGCACTGGCGTGGTCCCCCCAGCTCCATGGTGCCTGGTGAGAGGAGCCACGGCCTTCCCAAAATCCAGTCTGCTCCTGCCCAGACACATGGCACCGTCAGAGAGAGAATATTTCCCTGGCTCTGTGTTCGCCTCTAAAGGCAGGTGGATGCTGGCACTCCTCTGCTCTTCAGAGATAATTTCCCTTCTAGAAAGCAAATGCTTTCCAGCCCCTGCCCCTGCTGAGGAGCTTCACTGCTGGGCTTTGTAGCACTGTCTGCTCTGAAATGCCTCTGGCTCTGCCTCGTGGAGCATAGATTGACCCACATGCTGTCATCTCTCTTCCTCTCTGCTGTATTGATCTATGTTGAAGAATCACACCATGGATATACAAAAATAAATTCTTTTTCTCAGTAGAAATCACCGGTGGTTGTCAAAGGTGCTCAGAGACTGGTGTGAGAACATCTGAGCTGGGGACTGGGCTGCATAGGAAAAGCTGCTGTGGTTTACTGGAAAGGATGGGTACAATGCCTAAAACAGTATCCAAATATTGGGAGAAAAGCCCGACCCTAGTCCAAGTGCTAAAGTCTGTGTTTGGCATTGATTGAATGACCTTTACTTGGCCCCAGCTTCATTCATCACCCACCCTGCAGCAGGACTTTGCCCTTCCTGGATTCCACACTCCACTGCGAACTTGGGGTTCGCAGGTGTCTAAAGCAGCCCTGCTGCAAGTGACTCTCACTGCTGCACCAAAGGTTTAAATTTAGCTTTTATTACAGTGCACATTATTTTATATATTTATAGAGAGAGATGTACTTGAAAAATCAAATGTATCCAATAATAAAAAATACAGCACATTAAAGTAGTATAATGCATTCCAGTGTATAGCTGAAAGGACATTGGGATTTACACTAATCCCTACTATTTTTGAACTGGGCTACTTCTGCTTTTTTTTTTTCTTCCCCCAAAAACCCACATCAATCAATAACTGAAATAGTTATTTAAAAAAAGACAGTTTCTGCACTCAATCTCAAGGCATGAAGACACTGGAGACTTCACCGTGAGTTAAGGGGCTGTGTTCAATGCTGGCAGGCACAGTGTGGCATATTTTTTTTTTTTCCCTGCCATAATCATAGCTCCAACCCCTTTGGATTCATTCCTCCTCTGCTGAAGGAGGGTCAGTCTTTGCCCTCACTTAATCCTTAGCTGCGGCCAGGACTGTTGCCTGGGAGAGGGCAAGGCAGACCTCGGTCCCTGCCACCTCCATCCCAGCGCGCCGGCGGCGTCAGCTGGCAGGACTCAACGTCACCTGCTCTGTCCCCAAATACAGCCAAAGATTGCCCTGTCCGGGGCTGAAGGTGCTTTTTGTCCCCACGCTCGCTCTAGCTCACCCCGACCCCAAACTGTCCCGTGTGTCCCGAGCGGCAGCCGGCACCCCGAGGGGCCAAGGGAGCAGAGCAAAGCCACCCCTCTGCTCAGGGGTTGGGTTCTGCTTCTTGCTCCTCCTCAGGAGAAGTCGGTGCCCGTGGTGGCCCTGGTGGGGCTGCCCAGCAGCAGCTTGGCCGCAGTCTGTGGGCGAGTGCCGCCTCCGGCAGCTGGCCCTGCGCTGTCCTGGCCCGGGCAAGGCGCCGCAGCAAGGAGGGAGCGGAGGGAGGGAGCAGGACCAGGGATCCGCGAGTGTGTCCGTTCTGCCTCGTGCCTCTTTCACTCTGCTTTTTTGATAAAAATCTGAAAGGAGAGAGGGGTGGGATCGGAGTGATGTGTGGGGCGGGGGTGGGGAGGTGCTGAGGGAGCTCGGCGTACCTCGCTCAGGATGATCCACACCGGGGAGTCTGTCTGGATGGACAGCCTGATGGCCTCCAGTGGCCCAAAAGATGGGTCCACCTCGCCCTCTGCGACGCCCTTGGAGAACGAGCCTGGTGGGGACAGCACGTGGGTGACACAGGGATGGTTCTCTGGCACTGCCTCTCCACCTTCCCCTCTGCCCGAGGGCACCACCAACAGCCCCGGCAGCCCCAACATGAGCTGGGCTGGAAACCAGCAGTGTGGATGGCAATAGAGTGCAAAATGCCACACTTTGGAGAACAAAAATCAGCTAAACAAAACAAAATGGGGAGTATTTGGCTACATATCACTGCTGTGCGAAAGGGGACGGAGTGGCCTGACATGCTTTTTGGGTGTGATGGGTTTTTTTTGAAAATGCAACTGGGAGAAACCAGCCAGCATGCAGAGGAATGAGAAAATGGCAAAACACTGCATGTGCCAGGAAATTTTTCTTTTATTTGTCTACTTAAAAAAAAAAAAAGGCATCTTAGGAGGGACACCAGGGCTGTACCACACACTGGCAGGTCCCCGTAGGCTGCAATTGCTCCTTCTTGTCCAAGGGTAGGACAAGCACTAAAACAAGCTCAGGTGGCAAGAGATAAAGCCTGACCTGCAAGTGGTGTGAGTACAGAGACTGCAAAACTGCCCATGGTGGAGGTTTTTAAACCCAGTTTAAGCAAATGGATAATCTGCATCATTTGGTCCCAGCTCTGAACAGAGACTGGCAGAAATGCAGCACTAAAAACTGAGGAGGACAGCCTGGTCTGAGAGGGAGGGCAGTGGAGGAGAGGAGAAAATGACAATTAAATCCTGTTCCAACCTGGCTCCTGGCAAGCAGAAATTACTCTTTGCCAAGCAAACAGCTCTAAGGTTCTTGACTGACGTGCAGGTGAGGACATGGGGTGTGTTATCAAAGCCAGCAGGCACTTTACCACCCCGCGTTCCTCTGTACCTATCTGGATGTAGCCGTCCGTTGTCCTGCGGTATTTGACTGCACCTCTTCCCTCCTGCAAGGCTTCCTTATCTGACTGCAGGCTCTGCAGAAGGAGAGGAAAGAGTCACCCAAAAGCCCCAAGGAAAAGCAGCAACCCCAGGGCTGTCCTTGCCAGCAAACCCTGACATCTCACCGAGACACATGCCCAAAACATGAGGACATTTGCAGTCCTCATGCTGCTGCTTCCACTGCACCGTTCTGGCTCCATCCCCTCCTCTGGAGCCATCCCACGCATTGGAGCATCCCCTCTGCAGGCAGGGATGGATCACACAGCACTGCTCAGCAAAGCACCTCACTCCCGAGGTGGCATCACACCAGGCATGACCCCCTGGCTCCCAGCCAGCACCTCTAAGAGGCACTCGAATCTTGTAAAGATTTTCCTGATGGCTTTAAGCAGCTCCCTTCTCTCAAGCCTCTTTTGCTTCCCACTCCACCCTCACCTCAACTCTCAATCAAACACTTACGTCAAACGGCAGAACCTCCACGGTCGTGTTGAAGAGTTTGTCTTCTGGGTGCTCGATGTTCCCGCTGCGGAAGAAGAACCTGTGACAGAGACCAAACCCATGGAAAGGCACACTGAGTGAGGGGCACATGATGGCTTTCACCCCATCTGAACCATCAAACAGCTCAACCTAACAGGCATCTTCCCAAAGAGCCCACAGCACAATTTGGCAGAAGACTTTCTGTGCCAGATTAGCAAAACCATGGGCTGCTCACAAGTGCAGGAAAGCAAAGGGCTCTGGCAAATGTGGCTCCACAAAGGGTCAAACTATCCTCCCCTGGAAGAGCACTGCTCCCTCCTCCTGGTTGGCCAAGCAGGAGATGGGTAAGAAATTTGATTTAAATTGCCAGAAGAGCAAAAGTCAAGTGTCTTCACAGGCTCTGGGCTGTCCCCACACGCCCTGCTGACCCCCCAAGCACTGGCCTTTCGATACGGAGAGGTTTGAAGAATCGGAATCGGATGAAGTCTCCGGCAGTGGGAGTGAAGGCCCAGAAGAAGTCCTCCCGCAGGTAAGCCTTCTCCAAGGTGAAGTGCTGGTAGGTTTTCAGGCTGGTGCTCACCTCGGCAGGAGGGTTAACGTGTTCTTTCCGCAGTGCCTGTTTTCCAAAGTCCTTATCCTTGGTGGGCGCAAAGCAAAACGGCAGAGAAGGGTCATGAGCTCCTCTGGCCTGTGAGGAACCACAGCCCCAGCAACAAGGAACTGCAAATTAAAATGTTCTGATTTGCCTGGCACAGAAGGATGAGAGATGGAAGTAATTTGGGGAAGGCATCAGGCAGGGGAATGTGTGACTGGATCCCAAGGCACAGCTTCATGAGGCAGCTCAGAGAAGCATCCCTGCTCTGTGCTCTGATCCAGCACAGGAAGGAGCCTTTCATTGTCCAAATGTCCCTGAATGCCTGTCCCTGCCCCAGGAGCTCTGGAAACAGTCTTTACACTTGAGGAGAAAGCAGCTGGGAGGCTGACAATAGCAGAAAATGCCTGGATTACATGGCCTGACAGCACTGCACTGTGATACAAACTGGATTATACCATCCATTCCCCTGGGGATCACACAGACAGCACAGCCCAGGGATCTGTGTCCATGAGTTCTGCACTCGTAGTTGCGGAAAGCTGCATTTTGTTCATGTTTAAACACACATCAACAATTCCAGCCCTTACACAGTGAGTTCTAGTTCACCTATCACCAAATCCCAGGAACATGGAGTGGGGTGGGAAGGAAGTCAGACCAACCCAGGAGTCATCTCTCCAAGGTTTAACAGCAGATTCTTTGAAGACTCTTGCCTGGACCATGGTCTGGCACTCGAGATGGATGGCCAGGACTGGTACCAAGGCTTAAAATCTTGCAGTGACTCTTGGTGCATGTCATTGCCATTCTGAGAAGCAGGAGCTACCTGAGCTCACTGTAACTCAGAATAAAACACAACCACTGCACAGAAAGCCAGCTGCCACCAGCTGCTGTCACTGATGTCCCCACCCAAAGGCAGCCAGTTCCCGCGTGCCTGCAGGCCAGGCCATCTGCAGCTTGAACAGAGAGCTTGGACCTACCTTCAGCTTCTGTATCTTCCCAGCCAAGGAGGAGTGAGTTCCCACGTGCTGGAAGAGCGAGGGCTTGAAGCGGATCCTCAGGTTTGCCTTCTGCCTGTCGCAGTGTTTCTGAAATGAGACAGCCCCGCCGTGCCCCAGGCTCAAACCTCTGCGGGAACTGTGCCCCCCAAGAGGGATGGACAAGGGCACGAGGAGTGACAGACAGCCCTGCTCTCCACCTCTGTGCCCTTCTGCATTGTCCAGGCTCTAATTTGGCAGGAGGGCTTTTAACCACACTCTGGAGAAACTGGACCGTGGCTCTCGGCCGCTCGCCCCCCAGGCTCTGCTGGGCAGTGTCCAGGTTGAAGTGCCAAATTTCTCCTTGCCAAGCGTAGCTTAGAATGCTGAGCAAATCCCCTCTGTGCTGTCAGGGAGGGACAGCCAGAGAGCTGAGTTTCCTTTGCCCTTGGCTTATCGGGAAAGTCTTTTTCCTACAACTCAGAGCTTGGGATCCCCGATGTCTGAAGGCACATAATCCTGGGATGATTCAGAGCCCAGGAGAGCAGGTACCAAGCGTGGGCTCTCCCTGGATGGGCAGTTCCCAGTTTGCTGGCAGGAGTTACGAGCAGATGTACAGCACGTGCCATTGTCAAAGCTGCTGGGCTGTTTCACGCCTATCCACCACATAAATAAACTTGGAGATGCAACTGTGATCCTGGCAGTGATTTACCATGGAGTGGAGGGAGAGAGACGAGCGAGAGGGAAAAAAGGACAAAAGGAAAAATCACTGAGAGCGTGGGGAGATGAGAACTCACATTTTAAAATAGCTCATTTCTCTCAGTTTGGGGGAGCAGGACAAAAATACAGGTTAAAAGCTGTATGGAGAGGGTATCTGTTATCCGACTGTGGCTTTTTCCAAGAAAAGAAATGCATGCACATCCCTAATGCCATCTGCTCCTGCAGCCTCCCACCCAGCAGAAATCCCACGGCGGGCGCTGTGCCGCCGGATGCCTGCACCAGACAGGGTGCCACACCAAGCCCCCACCACGGCCTGGGAGCTGGGAAATTCCAGGCATGACCCCTGCGAGCTGCAAAAGAGATAATCCCCTAATCCAGCTCACGTTACATTAGAAAATTAAAACTAGCCATGCTAATGGGACAGACCCTACTCACTGCCAGCAGCTCTGGATGCAACTCCACCATGTCTACCTCATTCAGGATGGGGAGAGGAGGAGGAAGGGGAATGGAGGGAGCTACAGCAGCTCCCGATTTGTCTTTCTCCCCTTTCTCCTTCTGCTAAAGAAACGTTTGCTGAAAGCAGCCTTGTCACAGACAAGCCAGGAGGGGGAATGGCTCAGTTGGTGGTAAGAAGGTCATCCTTTCACACAGCTCTACCCCAGGTAAATCTAAATTTAGTTAAAAAAGAAAGAGCAGAATATATCAAGAGCAGGCAAAGCACTTACCAAAAGCTCAGGTCAAACAAACTTTCAATCAAAAAGACAAATCCTCCCTGCTACCAATCTGATTCTGCACAGTGGGATTTACCAGAGAAAGTCATGTTTGAAAGGGCGCTGTGCAGAGTTAATCATGCAAACAGTGGGGGAAAGGAGCCAGAAATCCACATGGAAAGTAGGTTAATTTTTAAAAAGGCAACATGTTTAAGAGGTTTGCGGTTTCCCCTGAGAAAACCTTGGTTCCATCAGGTAGGAAAAGATGAGCACAGATGAGCCAAGAAGATGATCCTGCGCGGCAGGATCTGCATTTAATCAGTGCTCAGCTGAGGATTTTGGAAGTGAGGGGCACAGACAGCAGCATCATTCCCAGCTCCATCCCAGCATCCCACCAACCCAGCTTTGCCCACAGCTGTGCAGGCTGTGGGGCTGCCAGACAGGCTTGGGGATTGCTCAATCACCCCATAGCACATGGTTTGAACTGCCAGGAGGATTCACTGGACATCATCTGAGACTGGTCCTGCTACACAAGGGGTACTGGAGCCAATGCCACAGCTTCTGCTAGGGATCAGGCCAAATTAAACCACGTCCTTGCGTCAGTTCTGCAGAGCCCTGAGGATGCTCCATCCCCCAGCACATAAATACAATATTCATTCCCAGAGTGACCACTTGCTCTGGCATTTGTCACCGCAACACAGTTGTCACCAGGAGGTCTCTCCTAAGGCACTGGCTGCGAGCTCTGCACAGGGACTCTGCTGCTTGTTCTCCACCGGGGGAGGAGGGCGAGCAAGCATTTGAGTAAATACAGTATGTTCAGAGAGGAGACAGGAGAGTATCTGGTGCTGAGCTCATCTTACATCTGCTGCCACACACACTCCTCCTCTGCCCTTCCCACTCGCTTTAGCCCCTTGCTGCTGGAGTTCAAACACAACCTCCACAGGGCATGGGGCTTATGGCTCTCCAAAAGGAGCGGCAGAAGGAAAACAGAGCCCATTTCACCTCTCTGCACCCTCCTAGACAACCTGACAAGAGCTCTGTGTGATCTGGCTTCATTTCGGCAGACTGTGCGAGGAGGGTTTGCTCTGGGTCGTGTGGGGTGAGCTCTTGGGGCAGTCCATGTGTGCTCCACGCAGGTACAGCACATGGATCCGGCGTCAAAGGGTTATTCTGGGGTTACAGCCAGCGAGTGGGAAACGGCTCCAGGGAGAGAAGCACACCGGAATGCAAAACAACACAGAGCAATGGGGAGTGACTCCTGTCCTCGAGGACTGGAAGAGGAATACCCTATTAGTGCTTAGATGCAGAAATAATGCCTTTTCTGGCAGCTGCAGACTACAAAAGCCTGAACTCCCAGGTCTCCACTTACGCAATCCACAAGGACACCCTGCGGCACGCTCCACAGGGATGGCACGGCTCGGCGCAAAGTCAGTTAGCACCAGAGCTCACGGGAAAGATCCTCTGGAGGCACAGCCAAGCATACATTTGCCCACACACAACTGAACATTTCCCCCCAACAGAGGTTGTTTACGTACTGCATCTTTCTCAGGGTTGCAGACTTTCACCCAAAGGATGTGATCCAGCAGCCAGTCAATGGGTTTGTCCTTGTAGAACATCAGGATGAACTCCACAATCAAGCTCAGATCCAGAGACTTGAACATTTTTCCTACAGCACAAAGAAAGAGAGGAGAGAGAGAGAGAGAGAGAGAGAGAGAGAGAGAGAGAGAGAGAGAGGAGCTATGGTATGAATGGTCAAGAATCAGAGGTGGGAAGTTAGAACTTGGCAGACTGGGCTAGGGAGGTTAGATGTGTCCATCCCTGTTTGTAAAGGAAACAACACGTGGCTCTGGTTTATGTACCAGCACTGCTGGCATTGCTAATACAGTTCTGGATTTAATATTCATCGCAGAATTAGAAAGCATTAGCCTCTCACAGGTCACAACAGTATCAAAAGGTCTAAAATTCTCCCATTCAGTAAAGAGAAACAAGGATGAAAAACATACAGCCAGCTGCAGGACAGACCATTTCCTGCCCCAAAAACTACAAGTTTTGAGCCAGTCAAACCAGTATCCAAAATAACAGATCAAGCTGCTACTGCAACCATGTACTGCCGTTCCCAAAATAGTTCTGGGCTGATGTAAACTTCCTTTTGCACACTCTTAGGCAAATCCAGATCCCATCCAGCCTAAAAGCTACTGGTCATATCTAAGCTGTTTGGCTGTCAGCTGGGCCACTCACCAGGTTTATTTTTACTAAAAGTGAGCACCAGCAGTACCAGCTGTGAGGATCTTTCTCCCCTGTGCAAACACAAGGGTCATTGCAAAAATAGGGAGGGATCAAGTCCAAGTATTTTACCATCTTGTGGGGACAATTTGTTGGGCCAAGAATGCAGAGCTGGCAAGAGCCAGCAGGCACTTGTGCCTTGTGCCTGAGAGGGTTGGGGTGAGTGGGGGAGAACATTACCAATGAAGCCCAGCTGAGAGAACTCCAGGATCATCCACTCCTCAGAGGGCTGCTGCAAGGCAAAGTTCTTCATCGTGCTGAGATAGTTTGGTTTGGCCACAATATCATCCTCCAGCTGCAAGACAAAAGGACACAGTGCCAATGTCCCATCCAGGTCCCAGTAACAGTCTCTCTATGCAGAGCAATCACACCATAGAGCAGAGGAAAGCTTTGGCAAAGCCCCAGTTTATTTTGGAAGGTGCTCCAAGCAGATTTTTCTCACTTAATCTAACAGGTAAGAGAAACCAGGATTTTTGCCTTTCCTAAGTGGGAGGTTTCCAAGCCTGAAAGTATTTTAGAAACCCAGCTTTCGAACCTATGTAGTTAAAACCTGCTCCCACTCTTGCTGCATCACACAATTGGATGTTGGTATGAGCCAGCACAGTGAACTCACAAGCACATCCATCTTCCCTCCAGCCCCAGCACCAAACCCACCTGCACATAATAAATGCCTTTGGACTGGGCGTACATCATTAAAAAGCAGTAGTCCAGGTTCTGCTTTGTCCTCCACCTGCAAGAGACAAAGACAATGGGAGCGTCGGTCTCTCCTAGGACGGTGGCTGCTCCACGGAGCCTGCCAAGGCTGAGTTGGGGATGGGAAGGTGACACAGCCCTGGGAGGCAGAGGGGATGGCCTATGGCCTCTCCCTTTGGTCCCTGGTCAGCTAAGAGTTACTGGAAACCTCAAGAACTTCCAAAATGAAGATAATTTGGATTAAAATGAGGCTGTCGCTGGTGATGGAAACACCACAGCACGAGGCAAGCCTGGAAAAGCTGGCATCAGTTCATCCCCCTGTCACCTAACCATGTCCTTCCAGCTCTTGGATAATTCAAGTTTAAAGTCCTCGCCTGGCCCTGCAGAAGAGCTTTCCCTGCTGGAGTCAGTGAGGGATTTGCTACAGCTCCTTAGTTCAGGGCTTGCTTGTTTATAAGCTCATTCATTCTTACCTGACTCTTTCCTTGGGGTCCCCAAAGGATTCCCGCAGGTGGGAGAAATCAGGATAGAAATGTGGAGATGGGGAAATTACCTCCAGGAGACCTGAGTGTATTTCCTTTGGGAATCTGAGGGAGAAAAGAAGCAGTAAACAAATACCTCCATGTCTGACACACCATTTTGTAGACCAAATCACTGAGTAAACACTGAGCCACCGAACCAAACAAAAACCACAGCCTCTCAGGTAAAACTTCCCCAGTATCTAGTGCACTTCCAGGCCTCATCAGAAGACATCAGCAAGGATTTTTTAGGCTGTCTTCTCCCTCCCACAGTCTCTAATAGCCCCACGTGCACATGCTCCCCCTCAGTGTCCTCCTCCCTCCTGCACACACATGGGTCAGATTTAAAGACCAACCCTGGGCACCATGTACTCTTTACAAGATTAAATGACCTGCAAAATGGTTCAGCAAAGAAAGGACTTGTTGGCATTACAGGCACTTTGAGATTTTCCAAATGCATCAGTAATTAAAATTAATTTTGCCGAGGTTGCGCTACACATTTCTGCTAAGTTGCTTAAAACACTGCTGTGCTGTAGTTCAGAGAGCCAGCAGGAAGCCTACCTAGCTCTCTTATGCTGATAAAATCAGCATCTACTTTTCCTATAATGCAGCTAAGAAACCTTTAAAGAATCAAACTCAAACAGAAAATAATGTCACCCATCTGAAAAGCAGGCACCTACACCAGCCTTGCAAGCAATACCCCGGGACTGCTCTAACTGTGAGAGATAAGCAGGAAAACCAGTTATTTTTATACTGCCTTTTAGAGAACATTTGGTGCAAGGCTGATTTCCTTTGTTTGTGCAGAGCCTGGAGGATGGGAGATGGGGCAGAGGGAGACAAAGCAGTGAGGCTGCCAAAAACTTCTCACTTCTTTTTCCCTTCCTTATTCCTTCCTTGGGACTGGCAGGTCTTTCAGCTAACATTTTCAAATCTTCCCTTCTTCAGGCAGCAGTGAAACAGCAGCTTCCCTCTGAGCTGCCAAAACATTGCTCCGAAGCAGCAACAGCTTTCTCCCTCCTGCGAGAGAAGCCCAGCCTGCCCTGGCCCCATACCACCTCAATTCAATTTGCAAGAAAAATAATTTCAGTGAATCAGGGAGGGGCATGAGGCACTGGAGAGGGGGATGATGAGAAATCAAATCATTAAGTCAATTAAAGTTTCAGGACTTCTAGGCAGAGGCACTCTCTGCAGCAGCGCCCGGTAATTTCATCAGGATCCATCGGACAATCAGTCCATTATCCCCCGATAAGTGCGTCCTCCTGCCAGCAGGCACAAGGAGGGGAGCCCTGCCAGCTCCTGCACAGCAAGATGGAGGGCTGTGTTTCAGCTCTTCTGCAAGTGCCCGGGAACACAACCCTCCCCACGCACATCCCAGCCCCTCTCCCATCATTGGCTCGGGGACCAGGGGCGCTGCGAGGATGTGCTGCCCTTTCGCCTCTCCTTCCCACGGCGGCTGCGATCCTTTGGGAAGGAGCAATGGCAGGAGCTGCACGGGAGTCTCTGCCCCTTCTCCCACCACCTTTTCCCTTTGCCTCCGAGCCCTGACGCCGTTAGTGCCTGGACCAGCTCATGGTTAATAATCCATCGCCAGCTCTGCTTAAACAGCCACAGACGAAGCTGCAAGAGCCACTAAGGCTCCAGGACATAAATAGCAGCCAGCATGAGAGACAAATGTAACTGGAGCCTGGAACAAGGGGAAAACAAACAGGCTGGAGTGGGAAGAAAGATGGATCACGGATTTTAAAGCGAAACAAGGCAGGAGCATTCAGGTGTGTTTACTACGCTGCCCAAACTGCACAGAGCAAGTACAGGGCTGCGGTAAACACAGAAACAACTGCCAGGATCGCTGGAAATCTAAAAAATCCTCCTCACAATACCCCAGGACGGAAGGAGCAAAACAGAATGAAATGACCGTGTGTGTTAAATGCTGCGAGCACAAAGCAGCCTCTTGGAAGCTACATATGGGATGCATTTTAGAACAAGCAGAAAGTGGAAGCAGCATTAGCAAGGACAGCACAGAGTTTAAAAAGAGAAAAAAAACCTCAAGCAACAACAACAAAATACAAAAGAAGCAGAAAAGTGTGCATTTTCTCCTTAATGAAGCTGTTTCCCGGCCTGGCTGCAGACACAGGCCATACACTGAAGCTATTTGGAAGTGCTTACAAGTTTTTGATATTTTCTGCCACTCCGGCTGTGTACTGTGGATCTGTCTAAAAACAAAAGAAAAGCAGTGTTAGAGCCTTCAGCCTCAGCCTGTGTCCCCCATGGCTCAGAAATCTTCTTCAGCACACCCCGGGGTACTGTCAGCACATCTGTATCCTCTTCATTCACCTTCACGTCTCCTTTTATCCAGATTTACTGCTCTCCCATGCTGACAGGCTCCCAACAGCCCTCCTCTGTGGTCAGTGCTAACCAAAGGCATCACACACCAAAATCCATCCCAAAGGACACAAGATCCTGCACATCTTCCCTCTATGCTCTCCTGACACTTCTGCCCCTGCCAGCACCAAGTGTTTGCACAAGTTTTAACCTCTGGGCTATTTATTTATTCCCTACACAGGCTGGCTTGCATCCAAGTGAATACTCTTGGCAGCAAATACTCTCTTACCCCTTCGGTGAGAAAGAAGGGTCTATTTATAAGTGTGCATTTTTCATTCCAGGTTCATTTTGACACTTTTCTTCCTAAAGCCCAAGTACGTTCCCACAATCAGCGTGGCAACCCATAACTTTTGGGAGACAAAGGTCATCAGCGCCGCTCGCTGCTGTCTGCGGGTGAGACAAGTGCAAGCCCAGGGACAGGCACCAGACACAAACCATCTGCACACTGACCGGGAAAACAAAGCGCCAGAACAAAGGGCAGGAGACCCACGAGCAAAAACTGTTCCTGTTTCCTGGTGGTGGCATTGTTTCGGGCAGGCACACGGATCACGGGGCCGTGAATCCCGGGTGGATCTGCAGACGCAGCATCGCAGGAGCCAGGACCAGCTGCTGTGGCACTCGGCGCCGGGCGAGGTGAGAATGAGACACGGGGATGTGTGTCACAGGCTGAGCACAGCACTTCTGTGCTGGCACGGTGACAAGGCAGGGTTTTCTCGAGAGGAAATGGTCCCTTTCCTAAACAGGGCTCAGAGTCCCAGTGCTGGACTGATTTCTTACCTAAGTGTGCCAAGAAAACGGCAATGGGAAAAACAAAAGCAGGAGAGATGCTCCTGGCTTTGGCAGGAACTGTGCAGCTCCACTCCAAGTGTCTGAATTGGTGGGTTGGTGACAGCCGAGCCAGCCACCTCACCCCAGGGCTCCCCTCAGGCAGCTGAGGAACCCCCACTGAACCAGGCAGCCCAGCCACTGTGGGTGACACCTGCAGTGGCCAGCAGTGGCACTCAGGAATGAGAAGTCCCTATCCCAGAAAGGACATTCAGTTGCTGCATCTCAAAATTACTCAGCACTTCCTTCAGGTTCATACCACCCTCTCCACTACTGAGTCTTTATCCCATGCCCAAGGAGCTCTAACAAGTACTGTTCACTTTCCTTCTCCTAGGTACATCCTGAAAGTCAGGAGCTGCCATCGCAGCATGCATCTTATTTTCAAGTCAACTAAAGTAGTATTACTGCAGTCCAAAACAGGAGCTGGTCTGCGCCAAGTTGCTTAAAACCTCTCAGGATTCAACTTACCCACTGCAAAAACAGTCACCAAACCTGTCCTGGCTCCAAGAAAGCCAAATGATGGCCAGGACCAAACCTTGTCCCAGGCCCTTTGGGCTGCACCCATCTGTGCACACCTCCTCCCTGTACAAAACGCCAGCGAGAGCCCTGAAGGCCAAATGCTACTCAAAATGTCAAATTATGGGTAAACAGGCAGCAAACCCGGACATTCATCTTTGTTCTGCTCCCAGTAACAGGCTACTGAGGTTTATCTTTCTCACCGGATTTCTGGAAATTAAGACAAATGCAGTTCAGGCTCAAGAAAATAATCCTGAGAGGAAAGCCATGGAGAAAAATAACCATCTAAACCCATAGATAAAAGCAGCTCTTGCGGATTAATGTATCAAGGCTTTTTAGCCCTTGGATTCAGCAACTGATTCTGGGCTCCAGGCACCAGTACAAAGAGGCATATTAGTCTCAACCCCAAATCATCGAGTCTTGAGTTTCAAGAGGGGTTTAGTGCCGTCTTACAGGTACATGGAGAAATGGGGCTGTTGCAGGAGCAGGTCAGAGGGCTCTCCTAGGCATAGTCATGGGGCTGTTCCAGCACATTTTGTGAATATCATTCAAGCACCCTGCAAGAGGCATCACAATTTAGGTGAGCTGTGCCACACTGGCAGCTGCTAATGGCACTTGTTTGCCTGCTCACATCCTGATGCTCTCTGGCCCAACCCACGTTTCATTTTGGGCAAGAAACACCTGCTGATCCCACTGGATGGCAGCCCAAGGCCAGGCTTATCCGCCCAGCAAGAGGCAGAGCTGGTGTCCGGGTGGGCAGCGTCCTGTTTGGCACCGAGCCTGGCACACAGCAGGATGGGGCCAGGGAAACGGGGCAAAGTGGCAAAGCTCTGTCTTACCTCGGCAATGAGGACCACGATGACGGAGTCCTCCTTCTCCTGCTGAGTGAGCTCTGAGATGAGGGAGTTGAGGGTGTCGGTGAGGTAGGAATGCACCTCCCGCTTCACGCTGGGGATTCCCATCACGACGGACACTGCCCAGGGCCACGGAGAGATTTTAGAGAGGGGGCTGTGCTGGGCAAGACACTTTGCTCTGCTGCCATGACCAGCTCCTGGTTCACCTGGTCAGTGCCAGGCTGTGTCATTAAAATCCGGCAGTGAGCAGCAGGTTGGTGTGTTCCTGGGCTGTGCAGGGCTCCCACACTCCTGTCCTCAGCCCAGTGCCAACCAGCAGCACCCCAGTGCGCCAGGCTGGCAGGGCACCCATGGGCAGTCAGATACGCTCTGCTTTTTCTCCCTGAAGGAATGATCTCTAAGGAAATGCCCCAAATCCCTCCCCCTCCCAGGGGCCTTTTCAACCTGCGAACAGCAACTTCAAAACCACCTCTTGTTCTCCAAACCCCTCCCATGGCCAAGAGCACTCCAGTTCAGGAGGGGCAACTCAGGTCTTTGGTGTTGGGTTAGGATTTGGGAGCAGGGGGCAATCATCTGGTAACCAAAGTACTATTCCAGATGGGATTTGTCTCCTTAGATGCGTTACAGTCTCCATGAAGCACCCTGTAAACTACACTTTCATCTGAAGCCCTTCCAGACAAAATCTAGAGCACTCTGGATATGGAAAGCAGCAAACAACATCTGGCAGAAGCATCGAGAACATTTTAGGGCCAGTCAAGAGCACAGACAGCACTCCCCTGTGGACTTGCAAGTGTGACATGGCTCACCCACCCCACATGTCACGATACCAAGGAAGCTTGCATGATGCATGCAGCCCTTCCTCCAGTCCTGCTCGTATCTGTGCCACAGCCAGGCCCGGAGGAGAGGGGAGGGACAGGCACCAAGGTGAGGAAGAGCACCAGAAGCAGCACTAATTCCCATTTACCTCCAGTGCGCCCCTGTCCCACATGCACGGCTGGCTGCAGACTGTTCTCCTTTGACAGCAAATGTGGCAAATGATGGAAGATGGTGGGAAGGTGCAGCACATTCTTGTTGGTGATATTCCACAGTTTTAACTTGGTTTCGTCTTAAAAAGGAAAAGGGAATCAATTGCAAGGCACGGTAGGTAGGAAGAGACTGCAAGGCAAAAAGCCTTTTTACAGCAGCCTGGCCACCCGAGACTACTGCTGGGTTATAAAAAATCAGGCCAACCTTTAACATGCTACCACAAACCCAATTAAAGTTCAGCAGGAGCCAGGAGGGCCTTAAAGAAGTCCCAAAATATTTGGGAAGGAGGGGGGAGAATGAAGACAAAATGAAGGTCAAATCAGATCTTTCTGCAGAGATCCAATTTTCTTCAACCGAGCAACTTAAAACAAAAAAAAAAAAAAAAAAAGGAAAAAAAGAAAAGAACAAATAAATTGGCGAGGGGTGCTCAGCCAGCCTAACTCCTTTCCTCCCCCCTCTCTTTGGATACCCATTTTCCATATGGATTCAATACAGCCATAGGACACGGTGTGTATGACTTGCAAGGGAGAAAAAAAGCTTGTAAGCAAGCAAATTGGCAACTATCCTCGGCAGAGGCAAATCCGTGTTTAATGATGCATATGCACCTCTAATTAAACAGGAGTTTAAGAGCTCCCAAGTCCCTCTGAATGCCACAATTTGCTCGCACTGGGGAAGAAAGAGCAGGTCCTGTCCGCAGCCCTGCGCACACACACACACACTCCTCTCTACCTCCTCGTTAGCAACAGCTTCAAAACAGCCCCAGACCCTCAACATCTGTTTATTCACCAGATAAGCTGCTCCAGGTCCGGTTTATATCCCGCAGGGCCTGCTTCTCTGACAGGGCTCTCTTGATCTCCTCCAGGACTAGGTTGAGCTCCTTGGAGCGCTTCAGGCTCTCCTGCTCGGCCGCGTGCAGGCGGTCCCGGAGCGCGAGGAACTCTCGCTGGTAGATGTCCACAACGTCACCTGCGGATGGAGAAGAGAGAGGAGCTTTGTCCTCTGCGCTCAGAAGGGTTTCACCCATACCTCCTTTGCCTCCCCAGTCCGTAAGTTATGGATTTAGGGAGCTGTGGTGGAGAACGCACCCATTGGCGAAAGGGTTGCAGGGAGGGCAGTTTAAGTTGCAGAGCTACAATAATAAAGCTACTTCCATTTTTTCTCTTTCAGCTTGGGTTTCTGGGTCATGTAGAAATAGAATCATAGAATAGTTTGGGCTGGAAAAAACCCCAAGATCATTGAGTCCAACTGTTAACCCAGCAATGCCAAGTTCAGCACTAAACCACGTCCCCAAGTGCCACATCCACACATCTTTAAATCTCTTCAGGGATGGCGATTCCTCCACTTCCCTGGGTGGCTCCTGTCAATGCTTGGCAGACTTTTCCTGAAGAGTTTTTTCCTAATATCCAATCTACCCTTTTCTACAGGCTGAGCTCTCCCAGCTCCCTCAGTTTCTCCTTACCAGACTTTTGCTGCAGCGCTTCCCCCATCTCCTTTGCCCGTGTTTGGACACACAAATAGAACCATCTCACAGAGGATCCCGAGTGATGGGAAGTGAGATCTTGGCAAGGGGGAATGCTGCCCTGCAGTGAGACGATGGTGCAGACAGCACCTCCTCCAGCTTTGAAAGAGAATCCCAAATTTTAAAAATCAAAAGAGATTTTGAGAATCTAACCTCTCTAAAACACACCAGGATAAAGAATATGACATGGCAATAGCTGTCTGGGTGGTTATATAAATTCAGGTGTTTGGATATGCACCTTTAGGACACATCATAAATGTATAAAAAACCTTTCTGATAGGGTAACAAAGCTTTTCGTTTTGAAAAAGCATCTTATCTCATGCTCTGTAAACAGAGCAATAAAACTATCAAGAGCTTTCAGTCAGAGCTAACTATACAACAGCTGGGAGTGGAATCAGTGAGCCACTAACAAACCTTCCTGGGACATTTTTTCCCCATTATTAATGAAACTTCTCATTAAAAATAACTTTTATCTGTGGTCATTCATGTGTTTTCAGTAAGACTATAACTCAGAGGACTATACCCAAAGCAGATTTATCCACTGAATAGTAGACTCTTAACCCAAACATGACTAGGAGAGCTAATGATCAAAAATACTGCACTGGAACTTCCCAACACAGGGCTAAATATAAATCAAAGCAATTGAAAAAGATACATGGACTGCATTGAAAACTTCTATTTTGGGGTCCGTAAAGAAAAGGAAAAAGGAATTTTGAAGATCAGACATACTCAGCTTCAATGCACAGAGTTTCCAAGACAACAGTGCTTCCCAGCCTGGCTACTAGCAGTGCTTTTGCCTAGAAAAAGTTTCCCCTATTTAGTCTTTCCCCTAAGAAAAACCTCCTTAAAGACTCACTGCTTCAGCACAAGGAACCCCTTCCCCCCCAAGGCAGTCTGGCTCCTATTAACCTTTTGACATTATTTTCAAAGCCACAGCACACGGGGAGGGAGCAGAGGAAGTTACACCCATTTGATGACTCCGTCCATCTGACAACACGTTATTCAGAGAAATTCAAGGGATAGACATAAACAAGACCAGTCCTTCCTTTTTCCTGTGCGGTGCCGCTCGCTTTCCACTCCCATCGAGAAAACACTTTCAAACGTGCAGAAAAACAGGTTAACACCCAGCTTTGAGAGCTGCCACAGGAATTCACAGGAGGATGTCAGGCTCTAAAAACTCATCCCACAGTGAGTGAGACCTTTACCTGCTCGTACCTCTCAGGCATGAGAATGCACTGTTCAGCTTCCCAGTACTCCACATCACAGGTTTTCCTACTTGTATCTTTATCTGGCTGCATCTGTGAACACCAGCAAGGAACAAGCCTCACTTTCTGTTTTTGCACAACACAATGGCTTGTGCAAGGCTGGAAGCATTTGGCTCTTGGTGTCCTGGGGGGGTTACTATCCTGTGGATGCTATCAAAGCCAAATCACAGCTAAGGGCTGCCATTAGATCTTGTTCTGCAATACCTGGAGCAGAGTAAAGGCAAGGCTTTGCACTTAATGGCTTTTCCCAGAGCACTGCACTTCATTTGTGTCAGATTTAGAAGGGAAATGTCACTGATTATTCAGTCACTAATGACCTGCCTGCTGAAGCCAAGAGCTGTACTTTCCTTAGACTGCAATGGCAATGTGCAGTCAACCATTTGCTGCTTTTCTGGTTAATGGTTGGAAGTGAAATTGTATTTGTTTCCAGTGCTCTTGTCATATGATGTCTTCGTAGGTTTTCCATTCTTTAATTAAAATTTCATGAAATGTAAAAGCTGATCGATCATGACTGGTTCCAATGACAGCTCGAACAATCCTAGACAAAGCCCGAGATGGGTGCACAGTTTCCCATGAATTTCCAGTAATTTTGCACTGCAAGGACACGTGGCTGCAGATCTGTGTCCTCACAAAAACCCTCACCACTCAGCCAGGGAGGGCTCTGAAAACCCACAAAGGGCAGCAGAGGATAAGGGGGGGGAGATTGGCTCCCATCTTTACAAGCAAGGTTGGACACAGAAGTGATTTGCTGCTAATTAGGCTGAACAAATTTTTCAGCTAGTGTCAGTTCAGCACAGACCCTTTACTTACCTTTCAAAGCAGCAGCACTCCCTATCTACATATTTATTGTATTCCCTCCCAGCACAAGATAACAGAGCTCTTAAAATATCCCTAGACTCAAGCACTGCAGGAAAAAAACTCCCAGCTATATCTAAAAAAAAAAAAAATAGATTTAGCTTAGTTTTTCTTGAGAGATAACATTGCTTTGGGCTTAAAATATACTGGTTCAAGAAAGAAAGAATTTCAGCATTAGGTGACAGGCTGCAGGACTGACCTGGGAGACCAAAAACCTCTCAAACTTGCAGCACACATGCGCAAAGAACCCACTTCTCACCTTGCCAGGGCCCGCATTTGCACTCAATGGTTTTTCATAATCTGTTTTTAGAAGCAGGCTGGCTCTGAGGCTCCAAGTGGGAATCAGGCATCCTCGTACAAGCCGGAGCTCAGCAGGGCAGGAAAGTGGCGCTGGGCACAGCTGAGTGCCAGTCACCATCTGTCCGTGCCGTGCCCAGCGGAGCAGCTCTGCAGAGGGCATCCCTGGAGGGGGAGCAGCCCCAGGCTGAGGGACAGTGGCCATAGGAAGCGCCTGGCTGAGCATCACTCACTGACCGATGTCCCCCACTCCCCTCTCCCGCCCGGACACAGCTGCCAGGTTTGTGTTTTCAGCTGAGAACTCCGGGCTGGCTTTGCTGAGCAACAGCACAAACCACTGGGGAAGCAAAAGGCAGAGACATCCTGAGCAGGCCCTTTCAGGAGCTGGGCTTTGGTGATCCTGCTGGGTGCCCTCCAAGGCAGAACGTTCCATGATTTCGCAGCAGTCAGGATGCAGCAGCGTGCAAGGGATGGGCACAAGCTCATGGGTCTTATGGGCTGCTCCCCAGGAGATTGTGGGTGTCCCACAGAGCTGAGCTCCTGCAGCCTTCCCAAAGGATTTATCCATCTCAGACAGCACCCCCTTAACAAAAAGTATTTCTCCATTACTGAGAATTCTGTGGATTCACTCTTATTCAAGTGACTCTTAAGTGCAAAGGGTGTTTGCTAGCAGAGGACAACTGCATCCACATCCATTTTCAGGTTTTGAGTGAAAGCAAAATAATCTGATCCTAAACCAGCAGACAGGCACAAAATCAGGCCAGTGCCAATAAAACCTCCACCCTGAAATCTCACACAGTCATCCACATATATATATATATATATACAGTCAGGAATGTTATAATTCTGTATTTTACATTCATCTTTCCAATCACACTCCAACCTCCCAGGGAGTTTGCAGTGCATTTTAAACACATCCGTATTTCAGTTCCAATTACTTTTGGTTTTGTTCTCTGCTGATAACCTCTCCCAGCAGAGTGGACCCATGGCCAACACCAGAGATTTCACTCCAATTCAATCTTTTCAAAAGCAAACACACAGTCTTTGCTAGCTGGACTTGCTTCTCATTAGGAAGACTTTCAAGAGACTTGCTTTAAAACTAGAAACAACCCTCAAATCTCTAAACTGTTTATCTCTACAAAATCTTGGCTTCAAGAGCATAACCGCACCTTTTGACCACTCTTGCAAGAGTTCCCAAGGCCAAAAGAGGAAGAAAAAGTGCAGTTCCATTACAACATAAATGAAGTTGGAGCAGAAAATTCATCTGCCTGCAGAAAATTTCTCTGTAATGACTGTTCTCCCTCGTTTTATTTAAAACATCCTTTTAATAAATAAATGCTCCCCTGTCTAGGACTTCCAAGGGCCTGGGGGGACTGCAGAGCACACAAACAACCCCCTCCCCATGCTAGAGCATCTGTGTTATCCAAAAACGCAAATGGACAAGGGCGGAAATCAGGCAGGTGAGCCCATCCCCATCCCAGCCAGGTGCTTGCACTGGCCCTGGCTGCCTCCAGCCCCAGCCATTCCCAGACATTCTCAGCAGCTCCTGGAGTTAGATGATGAATGGGGAATTTTTATTTATTTCTTTTAAAAACGTTTTTATGTTTAATGATTTATATAATGCTGGCACCGCTCCATGCATTACACTCTAGATTGCCCTGATTGAATCGCAACATTCATTAGGTCTTTTGCTAACAGAATTTCACTGGACCATTAAAATGGATAGAAGGAGTTACTGTGCCGTATCGGTGAATTAAATTCAGCTCCTGAGATGCAAAAAAGGAACAGTCCTGCTTTACATGGAAATCTGATGGCTGGTGCAGCGCACAGGTGTGAGGCACTTTGCACACAGGTACACAGGGACTGCAGCAACTCCACAATAACCTTTTTATACTGTTAAAAGCAAAATGTTGCCCTGTGCTTATTTGGCTTTAAAAGCTAGAAACCAGCCCTAGAGATTCATTGCAAACAAATCCCCAAATCATTCCCCCAAAAACCACTGGGAAGAGACTCTTAAGTAGCAGTAAGAAAAAGAAAGGATAGTTTAGCTTCCAAAATGCCCAAATATCAGCCCCTCCCCACCTCCCCACCAAAGGCAGGATGAAGACTGAGCAAGTCTTTTCCTTCCGATCCAAAGAAACACCAATGGTGCTCCTGTGAGATGAGGAAGCTGAGAGACACATCACCTTCCCTTCTGTGAGCCAGCAGGTCACTGCTCCCAGTTTCAGACTCATCTTCTAAAATCATAAATATTTTGGCAGCGTGGGATATATGCAGCCACTGAGAACCTGATTTGCATTAAGGAACTGAGCACCAAGACAAGCTGAGCAACAATTCAAACACTGTCAAGGGTAGAGTTTGGGGAGTGGGTGGTATCTGGCAGGGTGGGCCTCCCAAAAGGCTCCAGCAGTCACAATTACCCTGTTGGGGGCTGATTCATCTGCATAGAAAGTGTGAGTGTTTCAGCAGTGCCATCACACTGCAAACACAGATGCTCCATTCAATAAACATTATGCGACATTTACTTCTCCACTGTGTCCCAAACCACCTGGATACTCAGTCAAAGCAGACATTTCTAGCTGTTGCTTATAAAAATACACCCCAAGATTTTTTATTATAAGGCTTTTACACCATTTTTTAAAGAAAAACGGGTTTTAAAGCAAAATAAGTTTTTAAAGAAACTTTTTCAAGTTTTTAAAATTATATTGCAGTGTAATTTGTGGTTACCACCAAGGCAAAAAGTAACATGGGAAGTAGAATCTTTAGTACCACCAGAAAACTGATTATTACTGGGAAAATAGCTACAGGTGTGGAGAGCTTCAGGCAGGGCAGGGACTAGGGAAGGAGAGGGGTGGCATGTGAGTTTCCCAGCCCAAAGCAAACTGTGCTGATGGGATGCAGAGCTGTTCAGGAGCACCAGAGTCCAAGGCACCTTAGACAAAGGTACCCACCCTCCACACCCAGTAAAAGGCACTGGCTGCCCTGGTGGGTGATGGCAGCAGGACAGATCCCCCACGGTCAGTGGAGGCTCCTGTGCTGCCCCTGGGTCGGCTGCTGGGTTTGAACATCCCATGGCATCAGTGCCATGCTGAGAGAGCTCATCAGCCGGGGCAAGAGGCTTATTAAAAGTCAGCCTGTCTGAAAAAATGATTCTCAAATAAAGCAAGCGCTTTCTGCAGCTCCAGACTTGTGTGTGTGTGAATGTTTTTTCTTTAATATGGCCATTTAATAAGAGCCTGTGGTATATTTAACAGCATTTCAACCTTCAGCAGCTCCATGTAATGAGACAGAAATGCAATGCATCTCTCTGCTGACGGTCCCTCCCCAGGGAACACGGGCACCTTTAAGTCACTATTTCTTTTTCAGCAGTAGGTGTTGATCATATTTCTGTTCACTGGAGTTTAATGTTGTCTCAGCACATACGTCACCACAAGGAGAGAGGAAAATTCATATCCCCTGCGCCTTGTTATTCCAAAGTAGGAGCTACTGTTTGCATTGGAGATTCAGTTCTGACAACACGCGCACAGATATTTCAAAAAATAAGCTTTTTGGTTTGCTTCTAAAGTCCTAAGTAGTAAGTTTTCAGAGATGGGAGTGAGTAGATTTCCCATTATGGGGATGCTGAAAACACAACACAGATGGTGAACATTACAATTCCCCTTCCTAAGGAGGAGAGAAAGTCACAGGGGTGCCTGTGCCCAAATCCAAAGGCTCCCTGGGGGGGATGCAAGCTCCAAAGCAAGGATGTAGAAACACAGAAATTAGGAAAGCAAACAGCAATGCCCATCACCTCTGCCTAAAATGCCTTGGATCGGGGCAGAGGAGGCAGCAGAAGCTGTCAGGCTGCTCTTGGGTACCTGCAGAGCAGGTTTGGGATCTCTTTCCACAGCACAGCTCTGTGGGTGAATCACAGTGAAGGATACAAAGAGCTCCGAGATCACTGTGAATCCCCTGGGCTTCACCTGCCAAACAAAAGCACTGGTGGGACAGGAAATTCCTGGCAGGTATAAACCACCATCAGCTTCTGACAAAGGAACCAGTCCTGATTTGTCCTGGGGTTTTATCAACGCATTCAAGGGATTTACGAGACGGAGAAATCAGATGGCAATTCATTTTGCTGCAAAACAGCTAAGGAAGAGAGGGGAAGAGGGCAAACGCTGACATTGATCTGAAGAGAAAAAAGATGGGATTAAACAGTGAATTTTCATCATAGCAAAAGGTTAACTATCCAGAGGAAGCCATAAGGATTGGTATTAAACTCACCAGCTAATAGATTTAGTGAGGATCTGGGGAAGGAAATGAATTTGTGAAGTAGCCAAATATGGAGTGGACATGGAGATAAGCTTATCAAAGCCAGAAAAGGAGCAAATCTTCAGGAGAAAAGTCAACCAAATGGCAAAGCGACACCAAAACTGATAGATGCAATTTAACTGGGAGGGGAAATCAAGGTATTTTTCACACAGTTCTTAATTAACAATATTAACTAGGGAGGAGACCACAGCATCAATGTCTGCAGCCCTATCTGCAGGCAGCAGCAGTCCAGGAAACAAGAGGGGAAAGGGAGGGTGGCAAAGAAGATGTTAGTGTGGTTAGTTAACAGGATGGGGAATAATAGCATGAATATTATAACATTATTAAAATGATGCTGCCTAATCCCAGAATAGTTTTCACCTCATCTGAAAAGGAGTATTAATACAGACTTAAAAGGGGCTTTTGAGAGGGTGATAAGAATGATCAAAGGCCTGAAAAAACCCCTGCTCCATGAGGAAAGAAAAAATATATGAGATAATTCATCTTAGAGTGGGCATGATAGTAGAGCTTATGATGAAAAGCATATAAAATAGAGTGATATAATGAAAATATACCACAGACTTCCATTCTCCTTGTCTCAAAACATAGCAGTAAGTAACCATTTCATTCAAATATTAATTTGAAGCTGATAACAGGAAATGTGTTGCACAGAAATAAGTGTATCATTTCTCTGAATTCACTAAGGAATTTAAACAATGTCAAAGAGCTGGAAGGTGCTGAGCCCAAGGTAGGGTAAAACACCATCCTGCCAGTGGTCCCTGGTCTCAGCTGGGTTGGGAGTCCCTTTTTCTCCCCTTTTCTTTGGGAGAAAGATCACGCATTTCTATGTCTCTCCTCACAACCTAATTAGGAACACTGAATCTTTCGTCTTCAAAGCAAAGCTAATTCATTAGCAATCTAATTATTTACCTGTGTAGCACGAATACAGCTTTCGAAGCATTTTTCTCTCAAATGGAAAGTGAAGGCTTTGTACTTGGTGGGTTTTTTAATACTCTTTATTTGACTGGGGAATAAAAACATGCTGAAAGTGAACAAAATAAAGCATTACAGAAATCATGGGTCATTAAACCTCGAAATAATTGCAGCTCAACAGGATTTTAAAGTGAGGACATTACACAGGCAAACCTGGGTGAGGGGTGGAAAGAAAGGGAGGGAAAAAGGGGGAATGGGAAAGGCTGGGAGCTTGTACTTGTTCCCAATCCTACCAAGCAAACCTGTGCATGGATTTAAAAGGAGATGGATTTGCCTGATGCGCTTTCCTTACATGGCACGGGCACGGAAAATGCTCTTGGATGCACCTAAGGGCAGCAGGAGCAGACTGGCAGCAGAGAGCATTGCTCTCCTGCTCTGAACACGACTGTGCAGGACCTGCAGCAGCCTCATCTGAGCATCTCTGGGGTCCAGGCACGGCTCTGGGCACTGACCATGCCATGGGCTATGTCACTTGTCCCTTGTCACGCTGGATTGCAAACCATCACACGCAGGGAAAATCCAAATGGGATTTGCCTGGCTCTCACCAGACCCTCCGGACTGCATTTCTCTCACTCTCACCTTGTTCTCACAACAAGCAGCAAGGCCAGTGAGTAAAATCTCACGAACCAAAAAAACCCCAAAGGACCCACTGATGGCTGGAGCGTGCAGGACACATCCCCACGGGTGCCGGCAAAGCGCAGCTCTGGAGCTCTAGAGAAGCAGAAAACCCTGAAGCAGAGCAAATGCCTCACAGTCCAACAGGAAAACCCTTTCTATTATAACCTAATTAAGTTAATAGTGAAATGGAACCCTCGTTCCACCAAACCCCAAAGCCCCCGCGCATCCTGCTCTGTGCTCAGTGCTAATGGCTTGCAAGTCCATCCAAAAGGAATCCCTCCAAGAAGGGAAGTCAATCCTTGCAAAGGTCACTGTGTTAATCATCACGCCCTTTCCCTAGCAGCAGCTGTCGCTAATTGCCTGTGAAGGAGTCGAAATGAAACTCTTCTCCCAACGTTACCAAAATCAAACATCATCATTATCCCCCCCACAAATGACCCCGAGCCACCAGCACTTTGCAGCTGATGGACAAGCTCAGCCCATCTCAGGAGAGATGTGGCATTGGCGGGTGGAAAAAGCAGCTCCACTTTGCAAATTGAAGGTGAGTTTATTGATCAGCAGCAATAAGTGCTGGTGCCTTGTATTTCCCCTCCTCCTTGTGCGATCGACCATTGCGCTCATCATTCCACTAAAGTTACCACCAGACTCAGAGCAGCCGAGATCCTGGAACAGTGGGAATTTGTTTAATCAATAACATATGAAGCTTTTGGCAGGGCTGAGTGTATGAAAGAATTTTACAACAGTGAAATAAAGTATTGCTGTGTGATAAATCAGAGAACACATATGGAAAAGTTAGAGTGATGTACTAAGAGGGATATCAAGGAAATCACAGAAGTTCTGGCTGGAGTCCCTGGCTCCGCTGATGTTAATATCTGAGAACTTCAATGCAAGTCAGGTTTGACTTCTTTTTCCAAAAGAGTAACTCATTTGCAATGCATGTGACTGTACTGGAGTGAAAGGATATTGAGAGCACTCCCCTCGCTCTGCTGTTTATGTAAATTGTACGTCTTGTCTACCTACAGATCCATGGCCACAAACAGATCCCAATTTCCCTATTGTACCGGTGCCTGATCAGATGCATGATCATGTTGTTGGGTAGAGCAGATCTTAAAATCACCACATACTGATCACAGGATGAGCTGATCTAAATTGCATTTTGTTCCAGTAGTCTTAAATAATTTGCAGAATGCTTAAAATAAAATGCAAGCAGAACCTTTTAAAAATTACTCAGCATTAATATTTGAAATATTTATCCCCTGGGGTGCAGGCTTGTAACATGAGCACTTAATGGGGTACATTTTCTTTTCTCCAGAGAAAAACCAAGACATTGCCATAAAATAGCACGCTTAGGCCAACTATAGTTGTTGATGCTATCTGAGGGCTCTTGTTTCATTTTATACGCTAGGATAATTCCTGGGAAGAAAAACATACCACTAAAAGAGTAGGAAGACCCACTTCTCCCTTTTGTCATTCACCAGCCAAGAAAACATGAGAAAGGGTTATCAAATCATGTTGACACCCTCTCCCACAAAGCCAGACTAGCTGCTTTGGAGTGCATAAAAACCACCCTTATTTCTTTCCCTTGCAGAAAACACATCACTGGAAGAACAGACAGAATTCCCGACTTGCCAGCAACAGTAACCTGCAGTAAATTAACTTTTCCCTATTCCAAAATGCAGGGACTAACCCAGAACCAGGAGGCCTTGGTTCCACACCCCACAACAGCCCAGCTGCAGAGCTTGCCTGCCAGCCCTGTGCCAGCAGCAGCAGCAGCATTATTCCAGCAGATCAGCTCTGCTGAGAGGCAACACAGATGCTGGTGATGGCACAGCACAAGGTGGGGGTTGCAGGACATTTCAAGGGTAGAAAATAAACAGCTGGAGGGGAGGAGGATGCTGACTACACGGGTGTCCTACTGCTAAGACCTTTGGTTGCTTATTAAATGATGCCTGAAAGCTTCTCAACAAGCTGCTGCTCTGAAATGTTGCTGGCATCTCCCACTCCCCCGTGCCGAGCTCCAGGCAAGGTGTCATGAGTGGCTTTCGGCGAGCCAGGAGTGCCAAAATGGGCAGGGTGCTCCCTGCATCTCCTCAGAGAGCACCAACACTCAGTCAGCACCCCGGGCCCATGGCCTGATCCAGCTGGAAAATTTAGCATCCTTGCTGCAGGCTTAATTTTGGGTCAGATCACCCTGCTGACCGAGCCAGGGATGCAAAGGAAGCACATGGGAACTAGGATGCCCCTTCGGACAAGAGCCCAAAAGGAGAACAGTTTAAGAGGCTGTGAAACCACATCCCTGAAGGTTTTGCTTTCCTGCAATGTCAGGTTTACCTAAAGGCTTGAAGGCAATGCACTGAGCCTGCTGCTTCCCACCTCCAAAAATAGGTGTGATTCCCGGAGCCTGGACCACAGGACCATGATATTTATGCTTAATTTCACAACTATCCTTAAAGTGCTGCTGGGTCCTGGCAGAAGACACTTCACGCTCCCTGTGAGCAGAGACACACTGTTCACACCTCCCATTCCCTTTGAACATGTCTATTGAAATGGATTTGGGGTTTTCAGTATTTCACACACTGTTACCTTTACTGGTGCCACCTATAAGGCAACCTAATTGCTATGTGGGCTGCTGTGGATCAGTTTTCCAGACCTTCCACCCCGAGGGAAGCTTTGTTACAGAAATTTGACATGTTTAGGTGCTGCAAGGAGAATGCAAAATGGGCTGCCAGAAGCTGTGCCCAGCAAACAGAGTCAGAGCCCATAGGGAGTTTTCCACGTTTGAACTGTTCCACGATTCCACTGTTTAAACAGTTGCATCTCATGCATCCCAGAAAGCACCAATGCAGCCATATGTCCTCACAGGAGCATGTGAAGGATGACATCGGATCAGGCTGTCAACTCAAGGTGTGAGGGAAAGACAAGAGAGGGCACAGAGCTCCAGAGAAGCCATGGCTGCTCAGCAAAGGCACAGGAGGGAGAGGGCTTGTGCACGAGAAAAACCCCAAGCACAGCTGAGCAAAGCCACAGTCGGTACTGAAGGAGTTAAACTGCAGAAATCACAGCAAACTACACCAGTGGGGGTGAGGGACTGCGGGGCCTGACCCGGCTCGCTGCAATCCGCCTGTCCCAGGGGTGCCAGGAGGTCAAAACTCAGGAAAAATCCCACCACGGGGAGCGAGGGACAGGGAAAGCAGCAGTGTGACTCACTCACAAGAAAACTGCCCTTCAAACTTGCAGCACGACTATGTGGAGCAAGATTTGAACCCTTGCTCCTCTCTACAAATAGGTTTATTGGACTTCAGTGTCCAGGGCGGTAATTTCTGCACTGAGGTTCTGCACTGAGGAACCCTGGTGCACCCAAAATGGTCTCTTAAGGGCCATGGAGGTTCTCAGCACCTCTTGGAGTCTTTTGGAGTGCCTTTCTGAGGCATCCATAAAGCAAATCACCCTGGGTGAGTCCCTAGTTAATAATTTACCCTCAGCTTCCCAAAGCTTCCCGCACACGGATCAGCTTTGTTACCCAGGATCACCGCCGTGCGTGGCTGAGAGAAATCTAATCCAATTTCCTTCTTCTTTAGGAATAAAACATCAAGCGCGGGCAGGCAGTCAGACACAGCAGCAGTGTGGAAGAAGTGGAAGCACAGCTGTGTTACCATTGCCAGCAAACCCATATCTGAGGGAGCAGTGGAGATGGGCTGGGAGGAGTGGTTCAAGACACACAGCCACTTTTGGGGAACTCATTATTTAGTTTTAGGACCATGGAAAACCCCCAAATGTGTAAACTATAAGATCATGACTGCATGTAGGTATTTATGACTACAAAGATACTCCCGTGGCCATGTCCAAAGCCTGGTGAGAGCAGGGGCATTCTGACAGCCATATAAATCTGTACACTGGAAGAAATATCATATTAGCCCTACATTGCTGCAGACTGGAGCAGCCCCAGCAGAGCCACCCAGTGCTCTGCACCACCTCCATGGAGGGTTTTGCCAAGGTACACATCTTTGAGCACCACCCAGAAGTGTCTAAACCACTTCAAAAGCCACAGTGGGGTCAGGATGCCACAGAGCGCTGCTTCAGCACCGCTGTGCCCCAGCAATGTCCCCTCTTGGGACCAAAACACAGCCTCTGCCAAACCAGCTCCAGTACCTCTGCAGCTCTGGCACCACTCATTGGCAGCCTGGCCAGGGCACTGCAGCCAATTCCCTGGGCACGTTCTCCTGAGGACAAGCCCAGGAACTCTGTGTGTGTGTTTGTGTGTCTGTGTGTGTGTTTGATATCAGATTTCAGGGAGGTGATGTTTCTACAACCCTTCCCCAGCACAGATCTGGAAGGTTTTGGACAAGCAGCCATCCAAGCACCTGGGAATGGGCAGTGAGTGCTAAACCAGCCCTGCACACCTGACAAATAAATTCTTTAACATTAGACAGCAGACTATAAAACGAAGCTATAAGCGCATATCACTGCGCATGAAGGAAAATGCATTCTGCTGTTAATGCCCATAACTTCCCTCCAGAGAGTAATGGGTGCCAACAGAAGAACAGACATCCAAGAGTGCCAAAATGTGCACTGTTATTTTTTCTAACCTTGTGCTGGGCACACTACTTGAAATACAGAGTGGCTGAATTCTATTTTCTCCCCAACCCTCAAGCCAACATAAAATGCCCATGTTTTAATAGTGTCATTAACCATTAGGATAAATTACCAGGGTTATAATGAATTCTCAGAAAAAACAGTTCTGCCTTCAGAGCTGTGTTCCAGTTATACACCAAGCTGTATTTCAGATTAAATAAAAAACACTTCCTATGATGGGTAACAGATAAGAAGTCAGACTAAATAATGCTGGAGGTCCTTCCCACCTTTGAAATAAAAAAAAGCATATGTGTTACTTATGATCAATGTACTACAGGGCTTGACTGATCCTCTGGAGCTGAAAAGGAAGAGCCGGATGATCTTCCAAAGGAGAAGAGGGAGGACAAAAGCCATTTAAGTTTCCCAGCCAGGCAAACAATTTATGGATAGGAGCATTTTCTAACTTCAGCTTCTTCAGCAAGGAGACCGTACGCACTCATCTTGCTGTTCAAAGGACATCTTGTGCGTATGAGCAAATTTGTCCAAACCGTTTTGGCTCCGGCCGCGGCAGCATGTTTAGAACACTATTTCCAGATGTGCTTCTATCCCCGTCAGTCCAGCTGCTGCCTCAAGCCAAGACAGTTATATAAGCTGCAAAGCTTAATTGGATTATTTAGCCCAAATCTTTGGCTGAGAGGCAGCAGGGCCAGGGAACCGGACGGGCAGCCTGGAGAGGACCTGCACCCCCCACCAGTTTGGGGGGAAAAGGAGGAGCAGAACCCAGCAAATAAAGAGCTCAAAAATCAAGACTGGCCTCCCCATCTGCCTCCAATGTTTTCTCACACCTCCTGTCCCTTTTACAGAGGGGGTAGCAGTTGGTATTTCATTAGAGGCATGTTTTCCTACTATAACAACAATTAAAAAAGAATGCAAGAAGCATTTTTAGAAGACACGAGCATTTCCTCTCTGCACTAACAAGCATTTCCTGACTGTGCAGTTCCACAACATGGAATAACACATTTAGCAACATTGTTTTCCCACAACAGAATTTTTTTCCCCAAACTTTGGCTGTCGTGGCGGCTTATTTTCCATTTAAGGGCATAATCCTGCTTGTGGGATAACCCATCCCAGCAGATCTTTGCAGATGTAATTATTAGGGCAAAGTCCTAAAAAAGAAAGTGTTGTGACTATTCTTGGGAAGAAATCAGGAAAGGGAAGAGAGAGAAGCTGAAGAGTTTCCAAATGCTGTAGCTATCAAAGTGTGCCAGAATGATTTTACTCCTTTTATGTTTAATAGTTAAGTCAGAAGTTAACACAAATATATAAATTCACACTAAAGCTTGAGCAGGTCCCCTGCTCCATTGCTTAAACAAAAGGTACACGCATGCTTGACAGCTACTCAAAGCATTGTCACGAGGCCCTGGATGGACTTTGTATGGCTTTACTACAAATAATAATAGAAAAAAGCAGCCTGGCATCCTTCTCTGCCACTGCTGACAACATTCCCACCACTTTCCACCAGGCAAAGTGCCATGGATGAATTCAACAGATTAAAACAACCAGAACAGTACAACAGGCAGGGATGCACTCAGTCCTGCTGGAAACAGCTCCACAAATACAGAGAGGGAAGGTGCCTCTCACTGCTCCAGCTTTGGTCCCCAAAGCATCATGCACACAAGAACCTCCAAAATCCAGAGTATCACTGCTGGCATCTACACTGCAATTCCTAATGAATATTCCCATGAATGAGGAGCTGCAATTAACACACTGTGTCAGTCATCGTAAACAGCAGCAGTGACCAAAAAGCTCTTTACAGAAGGGCTCTCTGCTACAATACCATGATTACTAGTTATGGAAACATTTCAAAAAAAGGCAGACAAAGAGATTTCCACAGGGCACAGCGAGCCATCCAATTTGTGCTGCGCTTGGACTTCGTAAATCAAAATCCAAGCGACATTTACAGCACTCTAGCTGTTCCTTAAACTTTATTTTTCTTTACTGCATGCATTTTGTGCCCTCAGTGAGCTGCAGCTAAAGCTCTGTGTGACTGATGGGAAGGAGAAAGTTGGCTCAGGCTGACTGGGCAAAGCAGCCTCACCCCCCCTCCCCGTTATCGGCATTAAGAGCTTCAACAAATTTGTGTAATACCCAGCATTATAGAAATGGATTTCCAACCAGAAGAGCAGTTGGCAGGATTAAACAAGTAGAAAAGCACATGCACATAAAAAATCAGGAGGTCTGCACACGAGCTAATGGAGCAAGCAGAAAATCACTGGGCATGCTCCCTGGGCTGGAGAACCACTTCCTCTACGACAGACAGTAACGTCTCATTACAGAAGAAACAAATACAATAAAGATGAATATTCCATCTTCCCCTGGCTACATTTTAAGTGTTAAGCCAATACAAATTCTTGGGTTATATTTCACAAAAATAGCTACTCAAAAAAAAACCCCTGCTGGCAGCGCAGCAGAGCAAATTTCATTTGAAAGATAAATCCTACATTTTTCATAGGCAGAAGTGAAAATATATCAGACTTTATTGTAACAGCCCCTCCCAGGAGCCAGAGAAGCAACAGAGTAAATTTGCAACAAAAAAGTTGCTCCTTTTCCCTTCTTCCCCTATTTTGCTTAACTCAACACAGACAAAATCATGAGCAAACCAAGTGTTACTGCATGTGGTAAAGAGGAGCCACCCACTCTCCCAGCACCACGGTGCTCTGCAAAGTCCGTATGGAACCAACCCAGTGCTCAGGCTCATCAGTAAAACCCTTGGCTGGTGGAACTGCACGGATGCTGTAATTACTGCCATGACAAAATGACCATTCAGCTCCACTCCTGCACCGAGGCAAGACCGTACCAACCCTGGGCGAACAAACACGGCCTTGTCGGGGTGTCTGGGCTCGCAGGCGCCTGACACCGGCCAGCGCCTGCCAGGAGAAGGCTGCGGGCGACTTCAGGAACGCTGCCAAACGCTGAGCTGGAGCAGGACATCGCAGCATCGCTATTTCTGGCTGATAAAAGGGCAAAATCAAACTGCCTCCACAGTTTAGCGAGAACTCCTGCAAAGCTGACACGTGAAATGATCTTAAAGCTGCTCTTTGGTGCAGGGTTATAAATCTGGATCAACACCACCTTCCCTCCCTCCCGCTGCAGGAACATTGCATGGAAGGGTGATTATCCATCTCTCACCAGGATGGGGCAGGGAGCAAAGGAAGAAGCATCTTTAATCAATTAAATCCCAGCTTGGTCCGAGCTAGCCAATCCCTGCAAAGAACATCCCATGGGTGCTCCCACAGAGCAAATGGAATTCCCAATAGAAGGTGTTGAAAATGGAGTGCGGAGAGACATGCACTCGACCCAGGAGTGTGCTGGATGCTTAATCATTAAAACCTGTGGTTCCATACTGGTCTGCATCTGCAGTTCTCACCTACCCCATGGTTAGGGAGGGGATGGGTTAGGGGATGGGAGCTGGAATGGCCCCAGGCAATGGTAGCACCAGAAGGCTGAGTGTGGCTTTCAGTCTTGAGGCTCTTGCAATCTCGAGAAGACCTTTCTGGATTCAAAATGTTTTTAATTAGGACTAAATAGTTAACTATGACTAGTAATTTTAGCTTTAATGAAACTCTGAAGCAGACAATCACTTTTAACCCAATAACTTGGAAAAAATAAACCAAAAAACACATAGCTAAAAGAAATCTGGTGTGCTTGGCAAAGTTTTCCTTCTGCCTAAACTAAAGCTCAGTGATGACCTGAAGTGCAACAGAGTCGTGCAAGGGGGGCAGCTCCTGAGATTTGTAGTTTTGGCCAAATTCTGACTACAAACTGGAAATCCTGCTGGCCTAGAGTCCCCTGGGTTCAAGCACTGGAGGCACCAAGCTGCTCCTATGGACTATAGCTTGGAAGAAGAGCATAAGCTTTTGAGGTTGCTTATTTTTCTTAAGGCTGGTTTACATATATTTATTCCTTCTATAGTGTCCCCTTGCCTTGCATCTCCACTTTGAATTATTTATCATCAGGTGTCACATTCATTTGCATACTTTATGAGGTGCAAACCAAATGATCAGTCACTACATATTAGACTTTCCCAAACCATCTTTGCCAGGCTCTGCAGCAGTTTGGTTTTGGTTTTCTCTAATACTTCAGGCGGGAAAAAAGTCCAAGGTGGGAATATTGGATTAACTGGAAACACAGAGTAAAATAGTCCACATTTGTGGATAGCAAAGCTTTATTACTCTGCTAGAGCCATGCTTCTCCAGGAAGGCGCAGATGATCATCTTCAATGTAATTTAACCAGTGATACAAATTGCAAGCAGCATTATTTCCAGGACCTCTGTTTATTGATTAGAAACAAAGTCCTTCTCCTCTTCCTGCTCCCTCCTTGAGTGGTGCTGATTGCACACAATAGAGAGCTATCACTTAAAGAGCCAATTAAGTCAACTTCTGGAAGGTAATTGAATAGCTGGAATTCTTAGTGCACTATTGTACTGCATTATCTTGATTGCAGTGAAGGAAAAACAAAGCAGACAGAGCAACAAAAATTAGAAAATGAGGCTCTGGCCACAGGTAGGAATACTGAAATGGATGGGCCTATTAACCCTGCCCCCAAAAATATTTTCTTTCTGTGGTTACCTCCAACTCTTGCTAGAAGTGTGAGGAGGCACAAAAAACTTGGTCTTGTTTATTCTCTGCACTTGGCAGGACTTTATGAGGCATGGGCTGAGCTGCTGATCAGGCACTGAGAGCGGTGCACACCCCACCCCTGGGGGAGTCCAACATCTGGGCATCCTGCACCTGACCAAAAGCTTTGATTAAAGGATTTCTTGGGGCTTGGCCTATGAAGATAACACCTGATGTACAGATTCACCTGTGCCTGACAGAGCCATCAACAGATCTCTTTCCCAGCCTCCTGGCTACCTGCAAAATACCCAGAGGATTTTAGATCACCTCTGGGGTTTCCATACCATGGCCTAACTGGGCTAAAGCAAGGCTAAGAGTTGGAAAGCTGTTGGGAATAAGCACATAGCTTCAGTCCCTTAGGAAAAAAAAAACCTCTAAAAAAAACTAGTGATTGTAAGCCTGCCAAAACTCAGAATTTATATAAAATAACTCATTTGGATGCAGTAAAAAAACGCATCACAATCTGAGAGAAGAATCCTCGGAACTTGAA
Source organism: Acanthornis magna (assembly GCA_036785705.1). NCBI lineage: Eukaryota > Metazoa > Chordata > Aves > Passeriformes > Acanthizidae > Acanthornis > Acanthornis magna. The sequence goes on from JAWUZG010000092.1 coordinate 5,224,785, forward strand.
GGCACTGTCTGTACACGGTCAAAATTCGCCATCAATTTTTGACCAACTACTCAAAGTACTCACAGGACTTGGGTTATAAAGCATTTACACAGACACATAAAATAAAAGCTTTTTCCAAAGTAGGAAAAGAGACGCCACAAAACATAAAAATCTCCCTCTTCCTTCTCGCTGACAGCAGCCTGTGGTGTGACCTTCCACCCCTGGCCCTGGGTTTCCACAGCAGCACAATCAATCCACCCAACCCCTGGACACACTGGTGGCCAACTGCTGCTCTCCTCGAGCGGCTCTGGCACCAGCTGCCTCCCCACACGTGTATTTTGTCTGGCACTGGAGCTTTGCTGGAGAGCGCAGAGCTGAGCAGGGTGGGATGCTGCAGAGGGGATGCTCTCTCCGTCTGTCCTCCTGGCACAGCTTGGGGCTCCTGCCCCAAGTCCCACAGACTTCCCAGCCCAGAACAAGCACACACCTCCCAGAAAAACCCAATAAATGCCACTCCTCCAGTAACAAATATGCCAGCAGAGAAATGCAAGCCCATCCTTCTGTAGATGTGGCTTTTGTGTTTGAGGGGCTGCAGGAGGGATGCTCAGAGGGAGGTTCCAAAAGGATTTATGCACCCAGCAGGTTTGGAGCCCCTCCTGTGCCCTCATTTCCCACCTGCAAAATGGGCTGAATGACACCAAGCCAGCCTTGGAGAGGGCTTTGCTGACCATCAATCCACTTCCCTGTCTAGGAGTCAGGCGACACCACCCTCACCCTACTGCTGTGGGGCCTCAGGAGCTATCAGAGACATCCATTAACCCACTGGGAATTTGGCAGTACCACGTAACTAAGCTCTGAAATACACGAGGCACCAACATTGGCCACTGTGCACCCGGAGTATGACTCCAGCACACAGTGACTGCTGCCCAAATGTCTGCCTCACTCATTTTTGTCAGTCTCTCCTCAGTTTACTTTGCAATTGTCCCTGCAATTCCCACTGTAAGACAGGACACAGTTTAAGGAACTTGAGCGATCTTTTCAAACTTAAATGGTCTCTACCCAAAAGAATCCAGAAGGAAGCCCATGCCCTCAAAAACACCCCGAGAGTCTCGGTCCTCAGACAATACTCTGTAAAGTGAGAGCTTTAGTTTTTCTTCATCAGCAAACTGAAAGCCTAACAAATACAGCAAAGCATCAGCCTCTCCCTGGCCATTCTCTGTTTGAGACTTGTTCTATCTTTTCAAAAGCCTTTTTTCAGTTACACAGTCAAAAAATTCTTTAAGGACCACATGTAGAACAGCTCTAAAAATTGTTTGTACTTTCCCTGAGAGCTCATGTCTACTTATTGGATGGAGGAGCCAAGAGGAGAGAACAAGCATTTCATGGAGCAGCCATTGCACACAAATATTGCCCCTGACACAGATGTGCCATGAATAAAATTGTGTCCTTGCATCAATTACTAGTACACTCCAGAAACACTTGTAGAAGTCAAATAAATAAACAAATGTAGGCTGAAATAAAAAATTATTTAAATTCCTAGCAAGCTGCTTTACTTTATAACCATTCTTTCCTGTGACACGTTGTGCTGGTTCTTATTCCAATAACACATTCATGTACCTGCGCAGGTACAAGGGATGTGTACAAATCACATCTTGCAAAACAACTGTTGGCAAAGAGCAGGATTTGAGTATTCATTACTCACTGCTCAACGGTTACATACATTTTAATTCTGACCTCAAAACACAATTTGGACCACGGCAGATGTTTCCTACAGCACAGGCTTCCTTTGGATGAGAGTTAATTCAGTTTGAACATGGCAGCAATGAAGAAAGGGATTTAAACATTTTCTGCTCATTCTCCAAGCTTAATGCTGCAGAGGTAAAAATGAGGGAGGGCTAAACTGAATGGCTGAATTTGCCTCTCTCAGCCTCAGCTCTGGATCCAGACCAGCTCAGTGAGACTGCACCTCCCTGTCACCTCTGTGACATCAGCCTGTGACAAAAAGAAATTAAATTATTTTAATGAGGTTCTGCTGAATGCACACTGGTGGAACCAAGTGAAAAGTAACCTCTAGTTTTAAGCTGCCTCATTTTCACTAAAAAAAAGGGGACATACTCCTCTGCAAAACTCTTCCTCCTCTCCCCATTACCCTGAGCAGCACCCTCCTGCTATTTGACATTAGTAAGTAGATCATTTCTTCACCAGCCGCACTCAATATCTTCCGTAAGATAAGATCCAATTGCAATTTTACATCCACACAGTTGCCCACACTGAAGAGCCCTGAAATGCTCTTAACAAGTTGTGTGCACAGGGATCGGCTCTTCACACATCAGCGGAACAGGCTTGGGAAGTGACAGCTGCTTCCATAGTGCACAGGCAGTGGAGCAGTTTAAGGGGAAGAGAAATGGTATAAATAATTGAAATCACAGCAAGAAATGTAGGCAGAGCAGAGGGAAAGAGGGCAACTCCAAAGAAGCTGGCAGCAGGAGAAGAGATAAGGAGTTCTTCTGGAAGCCAAACTAAACAAGAGTGCAAGCACAAAATGCACACCTTCTTGCCGGTGTGCTATGCCACACAGCAGCAGACAAAAGGATGTCTTGACCTTTTCTGCACTGGCTGGCAGTAATCTGAATTCCACCCACCCACGAGCTCTCTCTCGTCTACATCTTCCCTTTCCTCCTCTCCGTCACATCCTGAAGTCTGATGCAAATGACCCTCGTGTATGTCCCAGCACTGCGGTGACCTTGGTAACCACACGATGCTGATGTGGATGAGATGTGGATTTCAAATCCTGCCATTGACAACCACCTCACCTAGAGGGACCCACTCCTCCTGGCCCAGCCTTTCATGGTGAAGCTCTCTGGGAGACTTCCCAGTGCACCCAGGACATTCAGGGTACACTAGAGAGAGTCCTGCCCTCAGCTGGGGCCTCATGAGGTCCATCACGGGTGTCCATCACGGGTACCCTCACAGATACCTGCAGAAATGGCCACCTTTGGTTTGCAGGCTTGCAGAATAACTAAACAGCACTCTGGAACAACAGAAAAGTGCTTAAAGTTTCAATCCCAGGAGTAAAACACCTCCTTTGATGACTGCAGCTTCTACAAAGGGCTAAAGGTTGTAATTTTGCCTGACCTTTAACTATTACAGCAATATTGCTTGACCTGCATTTTAGAAGTTATGAACAGACAGCACGACCCAGGCTCAGTGATCTGCCACTGTCTTGACAGATTTCCAAAGAGACATGAAATATCTGCTTTTCTGTGTGTGTACATCATGCGAGTCACTTGAGAGCTGTGCAGACATCCGGAAAAAAACACAGTTTCTCTCTGGGCAGCTCCAGGAACTGCTCCATCACAACACTGGGTTGAAGAAAGGACACTTCAATTAGCAACTCAGCTAACCAGACACCTTTAACGGAGCAGGTAATGAGATTTCTTAATGAGTGGTTCATCTGAAGGGTGTGCAGTGATACCAAGACCCAGCTGAAAATGCCCATCAAGATCTCTGTGCAAGTCACGAGTGTGTAGGATGGATATCTTATTTTAAACAGCAATCAATTGATTTTTAGGAACCAGCTGTCAGACCTCTGCCAGACTCCTCTTGCAGAATGTCAGTATTTTTAGGCAAAAGCCTGCACCAGGCATCACTGTGAAAGTTCAGCCCTGCTCCTAGAGCCACAGGGCACACAATTGTGATCAGGAGGTGAAGAAGCCTTGACTCCAACTCCTCTGTGTGAGCATTTCAGTTTAAGAGTTGCTGCTCAAGAAGCATGTCACCAAAACAAAAAATTACCACATTTTTTAAATATGACCCATTTCCTAAAGAGCCTTCCAGAGGCTGCAAGGATCCCACATATCTTCTCTACACACAGCCCTGCTTGGCAAGAGCCTTATCAGGGTGTGCCCAACTGCACATCACACCCTCGTGCAGCCTACCTGTCCCAAATCCAAGCCTGGTATGAAGGGGCTGAACCTCATGTGCCTCTAAGGACATCCTCCCGTTGGGACAGGCAAGTGACAGCTCACGGTGAACAGCAAATCTGGTGTCCAGAGTAACTTGCAGATCACAGCAGAAAAAGACACACCAATCCCTTGGATTTCAGCACAAAACTGGCCTTTGTAACCTCTCTCTGCCACAGGAGGGAGATTGGAAACGCAAGCCCACCTTGGACAGGACAGAACTTCTTTGACTTCTCACTAAGAGCAAGGAAACCCTTCTGTACTTCCAAAAGACAACTGAGTTTTAACAATGCTGCCACGCCAGCAAGAGAAGATGGGAACCTTGTGGTTTCAGAGGCTCTGCCACTGAGAACCTGCATTTGGGCACGCTCCAAATGAATGATGGGACTCTTTCCCTGACAAAACAGCCATGAACAGCATCTGTGCTCTGGAGGGCAAAGGAATGGTGCCAACTGCCAATCCTCCTCTTCCAGCTGAAGGACAGCTCGTGGGCAGCTGAAAGGCTCCAGACTGCTCCCATTGTGGGACACACAGCCTGGCTCACCAAAAGATGCTGCAGCCAGCTCAGACATCCCTCAGTTCACTTGGGGAAGACTTGATGTGAGGCTGGAGAGAAATGGCCCTCTGATAGCTGGAAAATGCAGCTGCCTGAGCTGGTGGGGGATAATGAAGAACCAGCCACTTCCTAGAGGTGCTTTTCTGCCACCCACCTTCTTAGAGGTGCATTTGTGTCACCCTCTCCTCTGACCATGGGGTCTCAGAGAACAGAGTTTCCATAATGCAAAGCTTTGAACGCTGTTAACTGATCCAACCCCATCCAAATGTCACGGTCTCAGTCAACACAAAACTGTGCCTTTCTCTTTCTGGCATCCTCCACTCCATCTATGGGGTGTCCCTTAGGTTCAAACACAAAGAGCCTCATTAGCTGACTGTACAACTGGATTTGTTTTGGAGCACGGCGCCATCCCCCACACTGCAAGGCAGAGCTCTTGATGGGGGAAAAAAAGGACCAATTAAAAAAATATCTTGCACACCTTAATATTACATGCAGCCCTTCTGTCAGACTTAAAACAACAGCACTACCAGCTGTAAAAGGGAAAAAAAAACTCAGGAAGTCTCTCAAAACAGCAGACCAAATGAAAGGAGAAAAAGATGAAGGAGGTTTCAAATCCGCCCTGGAGAGAATGTGTGTCACACCTTTAACCTGCTGCGGGGAGGGGAAAAAAGGAAACAGGGCAGCAGAGACCAGAAATTAGATTTATTATGACCAACCAGGTAGATAAAAGATAGATGATCACCAAGCAAGGATGGCTGCGTTGGAATCAGCCAGCTTCTGAAAATGTCTAGTCAGCTTTAGCATTTGATACACATGAAATTGGTGTCCGCACAAGAGTATTCTCCTGAAAGGATAGGATTTAATGCAGTCGAGATAATTATCTAGATCCTTCTTTATCCCATTAGTGGTTTTCATTCGCATCCTGGAACACCATAAGCGGATTGTTCAAGAATTATTTGCCATCCGCTGTTTCAATCCCGATTGGAATTATCTTTATACCTCGGTATGAAGAAAAGAGATTACATCCCTGCCAGGGCTTGCTGGAATGCCCTCTTTTCTGAGGCTCCCTTTATCGTTCTTGTTCTATAAGGTGATGAAAAGAATCAGAACATAATTGTCACGGACATGATTTTGCCCTCTTCTCCTCTTCCTTCCCCATGTGTTTGGGAGGATGAGGAGGAGGAGGAGGAGGAGACGCTCTTCCCAGCGCATCCCCTGCAGGAGATGCATCACTGCACCTGCAGAGAGATGAAGCTCAGCAAGACTTACTCATCGAATTACCTAGGACAGGATCCAAAAATGCTCCCAGCTTCCTTTTGCACCACGAACCACTAATAAAAGAACAAGGATGAAACTGTTAAAACCAATTAAACGTATCACTTGATGCATGAGCAGGAAGTGGGATTCACTGCACTAGAGACCCCAGGGGTGTATGCTAAACGTCGCCTCTCGTGCTCTCCAGCAATGTGTGTCACTGTGCAAGCTCCGATGGAGATCGGGCCAGCGTCACTCAAACAGCCAACACAACCCCTTGCTTCAAGGCCTAAAACAACAAGAAGATAAAATTCCCCTCCCAGCCACTCTAACTGCCTGCCAGGTTTTGTATTAATGGAAGAATTACATCTCCGTCCAGGTATGGCAAGGACACAGCTCGTCTCCTCATGGGCAGTCGTGGCTCTGACCGGCAGCGAGGAAAGATGCCTGATACCACAAAAACCATCCCTTCTCCTTATGGAAAATGAAGGAGGTAGGTATGCAGACCAGACATGAATAGAAATGCATGTATTTTTTAAAGAATCGTGCTTTACGGCTGTGTAATGAGATCTGTAGGAGAGGTATCTCTATAAACAAGTTATTAAAAGGGGGAGGAGGGACACAATAATAGCAGGTGCCAATTACTCAGCTCCCAGCAGAGACTTTCCAATTTCTCACCTTCCCCCAAAGCAAGATGTGCCTCTGTACGGCACCACGTTCACTTGCAAGTGTGAGACCCTTTGGAGTGTGGCTCCTCTTCCCCGGCAGAGCTCCATCTCCGCCCCTCGCCCCACCAGCCCTGCGCCAGAGCTGGGACCAACACACCATGAAATTAATTTGGAAACTGAATACAACCATATTTTTATTTGCCTTCAGAATCCAGCCACTCCTCCCACCGAGAGGAACAGCAAATTTGTGAGCTGACTGCAACTGCCAGGTTTGCATCTCTGCAAGTATCTGCTTAGTTTTGGGAACAAAAGACCAGTAAAGATTTTGTTATTTTAAGATGGCGGCATCGTTTCAGACAGTAAATATCCACCCTGGAGCTGTCAGAGAGACCTCATCCTTTGAGGCAAGCACACCAAGGTAATGACTAATATTACAAAAGTAATTCGAGCCTCTAAAATAATTGTTTTCAAAATCAGCAAATAATTACCAAGGCCTTCAGCAATCAATACCCAAGATAAACAGAAGATTAAATTGCAAAAGAAACAGAAGAAAGGACTTAATATTTGCCAAATACATGCCAAATACACTTTTTCATGGTAACCAAATACTTCCAGTAAATAGATATTTTAGCTCGCTGGAGAGGCACTTTCAGAGAGTAATAAATTAATCCAATAAAACAGACAGACAGGGTGGAACCAGACATTAACGAAACACAAACTGATCTATACAGCGCCAACCCACAATCCATGTCCTAATTATGCTCATCCACCACTCTGAATACTTACCTCCCCCACCCAGGTCAGCTCTTTAGCTCGGGGAAAATACATGTTTCATGTGGATTCACTGGCACGACAAAGTGGAGAATTTCAGCCATCAAATGATGAAGCTTGTGCTCAGCCAGAATTTGCATTTCCAATTTTTTTTTCCTAAATACTTCTCGCTCCTCAAAGTCAGCAACTTAATCTCCTTTTAAACACAATTTTTGCTTTTCCTTCAATTCAGTTGAAGCTCTATACGTGAAGTGCAGGATGAGCTCCTGCTGCCCATCAGCACCAGCCACCCACATGTGATGCCTGTGGAAACATCCCCATGGCATATCCTCACTCTGCAGTCAGAATGGTTTGTCCTGGGGGCTGTGCCTGGCCTCACCACCACTCCTGGGACCCAGATGGACTCAGAGCAACCCCTGACACTCGGCACAAGGACCAGCACCATCTCCTCCCCAGGCAGCCTGAACCAGCTTCTACCCAAAATCATTGCTTGGTGTTAATGGAGCCACGCTATTAGGTGAGTATCTGTTAAAGTTCTTCAAATAGGGGATAATTTGAACTGGACAAGATTAAGAGAGGGAAGATGTGGGAAGATCTCCATCCTGGTCATTTTCTACAACATCAAAGGAAGAAGAAAGGGAAGAAACCGAGGGAAATAGAAGACAAAGAGAAAAGATATCAAAGCCAGCTCCAGAGAGCGCAATGAGAGATGGCATGAAAAAGGAATAGTTAAAACATGAAAGGCGAGATCAAATAAAAGATCACAGTCTGGGCACAGAGCAGAGGGAGGGGAGACCACCACAACACTTCTGCCAGCATTAACTGAATAATTCATCTGACAGGTACTTGTCTGTGGCAGTGGTTGAGTCTGAGAGAGCTCAACCACCACCAGATCCATCCATTCACCTGGCAAAGGACACAGACATCGCTGCTCTTGTTCTTCACATGGGGACATGCCTTGGGGACACTGCTCAGCAGCTCTGCTCCCCCAGGTGTCTGTCTTTTGGGGGGGGATAAAGAAATGTAGTTCTCCCTCAGAAAACTTCTCCAGCTTCTGTCTGAAGTTCTTGATACTGGCAGAGTTGCCCTCACTACCATGCTTTAACTAAACAACTGCACATTTTCACTGTACAAACACGCAGTATTATTACACAGATCTTTAAGGAGCTTTTTTCTCAGGCTTGGAAGCGTTTCTTTGATTATTTACAAGAGCTTCTAAAGGCTACACAACCTTTTGTTACCACAGGCCTCCTCCCTAAGCCATGACATTCCTCAGAACAGTAACAATACACAGAGGATTTATTGCCACGTAAGTACGAGCAGTGAGTGACAAAAAAGCGTCTCCAGGTTGAATCTTCCAGAAAGCTCCTGGCATCACAGAGAGAGAAGAAAAACCAAAGTGCTCTAAGGCAGACTTGAAAATGTGATCAGGATGGTCTAAAAACTCATTGAGGAACAGGTATAGACCAGGCAGCAGCACTGACACAAGCCAACACTGTGATCTTCCCACCACCACCAACTCCTAAACTACCAGACTGACAATTATAGCCACAGGTAAGTGGACACTGCAACGCAACAAAACTCATCATGAACATAAAAGATGAGTGGAGATTAATTTTTTGCCCAGAAGCTTCTTTAAAGCCTAACGATTTACATTTTAATGCTACTGCTGTCCACTTTAATATAAGCAGAAATGAAAATATCTTGCACAAGACATTTTCGTGTGCATGTCTAGTCACTTCAAAATACAGATTAACCTTTAGGTAAGTATTTATCCTGTACTTAGCACAGGAGGGATGGAATATTTAAATACTGTGGGAGTCACTCGAAGGCAGGGGCAGGCAGGAGAGGAGATGGAGTTACAGAGCCGTCTCTGTGCATCAGAGATGCATCCATGCTAATGCACTGATCCTGGAGACTCAAATGTGACTTGACACCGGGACAAAAACAGAAGGAGAATTGGCCAGTGACACAATTAATGCAGAAAGATATTATTTAATACAGGAATCTGCCACACCCAGACTTTCCTGCTTTGCAAGGGAAGTGCAATGTGATCTTGAAAACAAACCCAAGAAGGGCGCTGCTGAATAAAAAGCCCCCTACACGGCAATTCAAATGGAAAAGGCAGAAAAAAAATATTTCCCTCCATCAAAGACAACAATCCTCTGCCTGCATCAGGAAGCTGCTAAGCAGATGCTTGATCAGGCCTCCCTGAAAAGCCTCTCCTCCTTACAGTGCTAACCTGCCCACCCCCGCTGAAGCTCTTTGATTATTTTAACACTTTCCATAATCCTTTAATTTTCCCAGTGAGTTCTGCCGCCACAGCAGCCCTCTTCACCCACCCAATCTCCCAACCTCTTGGTCTTTGTCTCATGAAAAAGAAAACTTCAGCATTAGAATTGGCACAGTAATGATATGGAAAATCTTCACCTGGAACATTAAGTATCATCTCCAAGTATTTTTAGGTAGGTGGCTCAGCCTCATGGGTTTCCTTCAAAGTCCTGGTGGCTGTGGATCCCAGTGCTGAGCCAGGCACTCCAGCACGGATATTTGTTTGTGTTTCTTTATACCATGAACAGAGAAATTGGTCCTTTGGTGACTGGTTTGGGTTTTGTGAACAGGGAGAGCCATGGATAACCCAAGCCTGTCCGCAGCAGCCTTGCCCATCTATTGCAAAAGCAATTCCTCCAGCACTTAGTGGCTTCAAGGCTTTCTAGAGATGATTGGCAGCTTCACTTAAACTAGCCAGCTATAGATGTGTTTTACATTAAACACTAAGTGAATAATCAATGAACATTCAGGATATAAGTACAAATCAATGATTTGTTTTAGATGAATCAAAGGGAATCACAAATGAGTTTTGTTCTGCAACAGAAGTAAACCAAGAGAAGTACTTGATGTAATTGGGGGCGTGTGTGTGTGTTAAGCTCCTCTGACTGCTCCTCTCCTATGCACTGACACAGACCCTGCTGTCACAGAAGCGTGGCTGTGTCCTCCAAAGCCCTGTGACAAGAGATGTCACTGTCCCCAGAGAGCAGATGGGAGCTGAGGCATGAAACCAGCCAGTCGACTTTTCCAAGACTGGGTGGGACACAGCAGAGCAAGGACACAAATCCAAGTCTGTGCTGAAGAACACAGGTCAGGAGAAAGCCCTCGTAACTTCGACTCCATCACACAACCACAGCTCTTACTGCAGGAGCAGCAATGGGACACAGCAAGTGCACACACAATACATGTCAGGAGTCCCATTAAAAGGTCTAAAAAAAACTGCAAAGAAATAAAAACAGAAATATAGGTGTCTCCAGACAATGAATGACTTATTCTGATAAATGCCTATCAACAGATTGCACAGTGCCCCTCGCTCTTGGGATGAATTTGTTCAAGTCACAGGTGGGATAATTTTGCAAATGCCGCTGCATTCCAGCCACCAATTTCACACAATGTCTGCTGAGCACCACCCAGGCCATGTAAAGCCTCTCAGAAATGCTCCTGCACGTCTTTTTATTCACCATGCATTTTAATGACACATTTCTAAACTCCATGGTTCCCCAGCCAGGTCATCGCCTGCACCTCCTCAGCCCTCAGGAGCACTCGCTGGGTCTCCTGCTGGTGTCTCTCCTCCTGGGAAATGCTTGCAAGGCTTGCAGTGAAGAGATCCCAGCTCAAACCAGGGCTTTCACTCATATCCATTTCGCTGCAGGCAGTGCCCAAGACCTCAAAGAAACTACAAAAACCTGAAGTCAAGCTGGTGCGGGCAACAGAAATGAAAAAGCAGCGGGAACCCCCACATGCCGCAGGACACGGCTCGTATTTAACGGTATCGAGCTTTGACTCTGCTGCTTCCAGAGCGGATTAGCGTTCACGGCTTTTATTCACTATAGAAGAAGACTTTGTAAACACACTCTGAGGAACGTCCCTCCAGGACAAAGTTTGCTTCCCACAAAGGACACCCCCAGCGAGAGGAGCATCCTGCCGTGCACAGCACTGCGCGAGCGGTGTTTCCTTACAGAGACGCTGCCTGAGCCCTCCCTGCTGCACCAGAGCAACATCCACGCTGCAGCCCCTGCCCCACGGCCACCAAACCCAGCATCCTGCTCCTCACCACGGTCACAAGCCAAGGGAAAGACCCTGTGCTCAGACCTGCACCCACCTGGGATATGAGAGGCGAGTCCTTCAAGGAGCTGTTCACGTCTGTGCTTCCACAATGTCCATGGGAAAACCAGTTCCCCCAAGGTGAGCATCCAAAATATCACACAGTCAAAACTGATCTTAGGGGTGTGAAAACCACTTAAAACCCAAATATCCTGCAGCATTTATGGCTCTGGCATAGGATGCAAGGGGCAAAGAGAAGGGCTGCATAAGCAGCACGTGGCTGGTCAGTCAGTCAAGGTAAGAAGAAACATTACAGATGAAAACTGAACAGTTTTCACCATTTGAAATGAAAAAAACCACAACAACCTAATTGCAAGTAGGTAAAATTGTTTGCCTTCATCCCATCTGTACTTGTGACTTATCTAAAGTCATGAAACCTTCTTGGTTTTACTGATCCCTCAGTAAGCCCTGAATCCCCTGGAGTCCCCACACTGGGCACATTAACGCTCGAGCCTGCCTGCACCTTCCTGAAGGTTTGTTCCATCCCCCACAGTTAAACCCTACATGTCCAGCACCTGACACCGGGTTACAAAAGAGCTTTTTGCATGGCAGTCCATGGTTTTGGGAAGTTAAACCATATTTAAATCTAAAATCAGCGAAGGGAATATCAGAGTTTGGCCAAGACACCCACCACCATGATGCACAGCACGTGGCCCTCCTCCGAACAGCCCGTGATGCTGGACACCGGCTGCCTGGGTGAGTGGCTGTGCTATTTGAGGCTGCCCTTCTCTTCCCACTCCAGCAGACTATTTCAAACCCCGTTTATAATTGGAAAGAGGCAGCATCTGTTTTTGCAGACCATGAGGTCAAAACTTTACTAATAACCACAGCACGGCAGAACACCACTAGCAGGTAATCAAGCCCTGAGCTGGTCTCAGAAAAGCAGCTCAAGAGATGCTTTGTTATGGTTTATTTTCTTTCAATTAATTGTTTTGTCCTCCCAACACAGAGTGGGAAGACAAGCAGGCTCTGCAAGGCATTACATGTGTTTTAATATCACATTATTCCCCATTGGAGGCAATGCAGACACCTTGCCAGACTTCCCCAGAACTCAACGACACCAGCAGCTCAGGAGCACTGGGAATTGTCTCCAGTCACTCACAGGGGATGACTGATGTTACAGAGGAGTGGCAAACACAAAGCCTATCTTTGAAGAATGGGGATGGGAATAAAGATGCAGGAAATTTTAGAATAATCAGCTTAACTTCAGTTGAAGTGCTTAGAAGACAAGGAGAACTTGAGCAAGAGATAGCCTCTGTTCATCAGGAGCAAATCACATCAAATCTCTCATATTTCTTTCTGTGACAGGATGTCAGGACATGCAGGAAAGGAAGAAGAAACAAAGATTTCAGAGAGACCTCTGATATCATCTTATGGGGCATGCCCAAAACACAGCCAGGGATGCAGGGAATGGCCTGAGCTGCCTGAAGGTGGGATGACCACTGCTGGGAAGACCAGCTGTGAACGGGGCACCGCTCTCTGAACACAGACTGGAAGGGCCCTACTGAAGCATCTTCCGGTGGAAACCATCCCAGACCCAAGACCAAGTGGTGTTCTCATCCACAACTTGGCTGATGACAGAGAGAACAGGCTGATTGCCCTGGAAAGCTACACCAAGCTGAGAGGGACTGCAAGCATGCGGGAGGACAAGATCAGAATTCAAAACCTTCCTGACACTTTAGAAGAACCAGTCTGGAAAAAAAAAAAAGGACACAGCTCAACAAGGACAAGCATGAGGCAATGCAATTTGGTAAGAATAATTAACCAGGCAAACACAAGATAAGGAATGAAAAGCAGGAAAAGTTCTGGGGAGGAATAGCTGAAGGGTTGATGGGATAAAAAAAAATAAACATGAGTCACTTATGGCAAAAGTGAAAAGCACACAAAGTGAGATGGATAAACAGGATCATTGTTTGTAAAAGATCCAAAATAATCCATTAGTCTTCTGAGCAAAAACACAGCAGCAACTTCAGCCCTTTATCCCTGGTTAAGTATCACTCCTCACCAAGGATGACAGTCCAGAAGAGAGTAACAAGAGCAACAAGAGTAATGAAAGCAACTGTAACCATGAATACACGACCTAAAAAAGAGTGATCAAAGGAACCAGAGTGGTTTAATCTATATTACTAAGGGAAACAGTAGAAACTTCCAAATATCTACTGGGCTTCTGCAAGGAAGGACAGGAGGAACTTTCCCACCTCTGCCCAATAAATGGAAAAAAGAAGACCAATCCTGAAACTAAACTGAAGAAAAAGACGTTTCTGGATGAACCATAAGAAAAACCTAATACGAGGACTGCTAAATGTCAAACAGATTGTCTGGGGAGCTTAGGACTCCCTGTTATCAGAAGTTTTTAAGAACAAATATGACAAACATCTGTCAGGAAGGGGCTGGTTACCAGCGATCCTGCGGAGGGCAGGAGATGGACTGAATGACCTCTCAAGGTCTTCTCCAGCTCTGTATTGAGTAACGTAAATGATCATAATAGCCGGAAAGCTGCCGTGCTGACACAGCCGGCCCGTGGGGTCTGTGACCTGTTGTAGCCATTGCTGTGTGCAGCTGACAATCTGTTGCTGCCAGAGGAAAACGCACATCCTGGGGAGTGTCCTGCCGAGAAGGACAGGGACAGTGGTACCTAAGGTTGTTACTTTGGCACTTGCATGAGCCACAGGGAAAAGCTGCTTGTTAAAAAATGAAAGTGTGCCAAAGGACAACACAGCCCAGACAGCACAGACTGCCTAGTGGGGTCGGCCACCCTGCTCCTGAAAGCAGGAGCCCACACAGCACTGCACGCTGCTTTTGCTTTATGAAAGGGAGCTGCAAGCAAAGGCACTGCTCAGTGGTAACCACAGGGCAGCTCTCAGAGCGTTCCTCTGCACCTGCACAACTACTGTGGTCTAGCACTGCTGGCTGAAAGCAACACACAGCACCAACACCTGGCCATGAAAACATTTTGGCCAGTTAAAAATCTCACCAGCAGAAGCAAACCAATCCCCCAGTACCATGGCAGCACCCCGGCACTGCAAACACCCGTCACCCAAACCTCTGCAGGAGGCAGCTCTGGTGGAATTTAAACCACCTTAGCAGCACAACAGGAGAGCCTTCAGTGATGAATGAGGCAGAGGAGTTCAAGCAGCCACCTGTCAGACACCCACAGCTGCCAGGAGAAAATGCCACATCCCAGGCACTCCTGCCCTGCTGCCAGGGAAGGGGCTGGATGAGCTCATGTCATCCTGCCCATTAGAGACAAAACACCTTCCCCCCGAGCTGCCCCAGCCCTGATGCTGTCCTTACACCACGCACAAGCTGCACCTTGTGATGGTGCATGGTGTGGAACAGGATTGCAAATCCATCAAGTCCCAGCTTATGCTCAGCAAAAGCTGCTTCTCACCTGTAGCAGGGAAAGATGCTTACATGGCAAGTGGGAGGAGAGTCAAGGGCTAGTTGGTCAGACCACACACCTTTAATGACCTCTACAAGTATAGGACCTGGAAGAGCTGAGCAATTACCACAGGTGTAGGAGGTTGCACACAGTACAGATACATAATTCAGAAGCAACTGAATTGTCAGAATTGTCCACCAGGCCAGGATAAGTCCACTGCACTGCTTGAGTGAGAGACTGGGTGGGGGAAAGCAACTATTGTGTTTTCAGGAAAAGCCAGCAGCGAGTATCTCTGTAATACCTGCACAGGATTCCTCCACAGCCTCGGCGGGACAGGGCCCTGCACCTCTGCTCCGCAGCCACCTACTCAGTGCAAAGCCAGCATCAACACTTGTGTGCTGAAGCCGCAGTCCTCACACCTGTCCCACACCCACTGAAGTTACTGGACTCAGCACTGAGCCACAAGAGACGCAGGCAAGGAAGGCAAATCTGCTCAGATCTCCCTTCGCCAGTTTGCCCAAAGAACCCCCAACATTTGAGAGCTCACCACGGTTGCTGGCACCACCACCCTTTCACACAGATTTAACCCACCTGGCTCCCATCCCCCATGAAGGTTTTGGCCATAAACACGGGGGTGCAAAGAAGCACATCACCAAAGCCAAGTCCAGCGCATCCCGATCCGGACAGCAGCCGGCCCATCACCCCACAGCCCCCCGAGCCTCCGCGGGCACCCCGGCCACAGCACGCCTGGGGAACGAGCAGGGACCCCCGGCTGGGGCAGCTCCCGCCCAGCCGGGCACGGGCACGAGCAGTCGCCCCAGGGGTCCCACAGGTCACGGTCCCGTGGTGGCCGGGGGGTACCGCGGGGCCAGAGGCGCACGGAATCCCGCCGAGTCCGCAGCCCTGGGGCTCCAGCAGGATCTGCCCTCCGGGATCCCCCAGGTCCCGCAGGATGCTCACCGGCTCTGCATCCCAACGCACCCCCGGGGTCCAGGCGGGCCCGAGCGCGGAGCCCCCGCACCCCTCCCCGGCGGCGGGGCGGCGGCCGGGGCCCCGCGGAGGCGGCCGAGCCCCCCTTACCTTTGTGCCCGCCGAAGGCGCCGTACCAGGAGAGCGAGAGCAGCGCGCACAGGCAGCCGAGCAGCAGCGTGAGCGCCGTGCCGCTGCGGAGCCTCATCGCCTCCTCGCCGGCGGGGGCGGCTGCATGTCCCGGGCGCGGCGCGGCCTCGGCGGCCCCGGGGGCCCCGGCGGAGCGGAGCGCGGAGCGCGGAGCCGAGAGCGGGAGCGGAGCGGGGCGCACCGCCCGCACCGCCCGCACGCAGCGCCCGCGCCGGGCCCGCCGGGCGGGCGGGCGGGGCGGGGCGGGGCCGGGCCAGGGGCGGGGCCGAAGGGCGGGGCCGGGCCAGGGGCGGGGCAGGGGCGGGGCCGAAGGGTGGGGCAGGGAGAGGGGCGGGGCCGGGGCAGGGGCGGGGCAGGGGCGGGGCCAGGACAGGGGCGGGGCAGGGGCGGGGCCGAAGGGCGGGGCGGCAGCGAGCGAAGGGCGCCCCCCTGCGGGAGAATACGGGACTGCAGTGGGGCGGGGCAAGTGTGAGTGTGAGTGTGTGAGAGTGAGTGAGAGTGAGTGTGCTTGTGTCTGTGTATGTGTGAATGTGTGTGTATCTGTATGTCTGTGAGTGTGTGTCTGTGTGTGTGTATGTGAGATTGCCTCTGAGATTACAAGTGTGTGTCTGTGTGTATGTGAAATTGTGTCTGAGATTATGAGTGTGTGTCTGTGCATGTGTATGTGAGACTGTGTCTGAGATTATGTGTGTCTCTGTGTGTGTATGAATGTGTGTGTGCACCCGTGTGTGTGTATGTGTCCATCTGTGTCCATCTGTGTCCATCTGTGTCCATCTGTGTATGCGTGTGTGTATGTGTGCATGCACATGTGCATGTGTGTGCAAGAGTGCAAGTTCATGGGTTACATATATAAATCTACATACCTGTATCCGTGGCTTATTCCTGTCAATGCACGCCTGCCTCCTCATGCCCATCCATATGTCCCTACAAAGATACAGATATCTCTGTGGGTGCCTGCGTGGGTCTATGCACGTGCGTCTGTGTACGTGTGTGTGTGTGTACACATACGTGCCTGCATCCATGTGTCTCTCTGTGTGTCCATATGTCTCTGTGTGTGTGAACGTGCGCCTGGGCCCATCTGTCTGCAGTGTGTGGGGGTGTGCACGTACCTGTGCTGTGCCAGGGTGATGCACACCCCTGCACACAGACCCCTGGGAATGGCCCAGTCCCTGGGGTGTCACACGTGGGTGCCCCTGGATGGAGCTCTGTGCTCACTCCTGTGCAGGGTTGTCCCCACGGGGTGTGCACAGCTGGGGGGCACAGGATGAGGTTGGGGGCAGCAGCCTCAGGAGTCATTCAGAGTATCCTCACTGCCATTCCCACAGAAGTGTTTCATCTTGATTAAGGAAACAGCATCCAATATTTATCGAGAGAAAATCGATGCCAGATGAATATCACAAATGGAAGCTGCTGCCTGGAAGGACATTATCCCTCTTCCAAAGGACCAGGCATTCATGGGTTATGACCTCAAGCTCCTTGCCTGGCTGAAGGACAGAAGAAATCAGATTAAAAAATTATTTTGCTTCTGTTTTCTTCTGTTAAAGGGTCTAGCTTATTTCATTATAGACTGTACAGTGAGGTCAGGCTCCACAGACATTCATTTGCCCTCATCATCTAAACTTGTTTCTGTGGGTGTGCCTGAGGTCAGGCAGCTCAGGTGCCCTGTACGTGGGTACCAAATTCCTGAACTAGTGAAAGTTGTCATCTTCCATTCCCCAGAGCTTTTTAGTAAGTAAATATTTCCCAGACGTGTAAATACTGTAGGACTGGCTTCCAGTGATCAAAGTCTGTTCCTTGAAGTATTTGGACCAATTAGGGTGCAATGTACAGCAAGGTGTGTGCCCGTGCCAGAGGCACGAGTGGCAATGCAGGTGCTCGGCAGTGCTCGGATGCAGTCCCAGAACAGTCCCAGGTGGCTGGCAGGGATGAGCTGGGAGCCAGACACCCTTTGTGGGCACATCTCCTCCCAGCAACACTCCAGCAGCTATGGGAATCCTCCTGAAACAGGAAAATCTGGGAAATGGGTCCTCGGGCTTCCGCTCTGTTTCCTTCTGGAAAGGTGAGCGGTGGAGGGAGCCCAGCACCCAGGAGGGTGCAGGGGCTGCCTCGAGGGGCTCTGGATGGCACAATGGGGCTCTGGGTGACACACTGGGGCTCCGGGTGACACACTGGGGCTCCAGGTGCCTCGTTGAGGGCCATGCAAGTGCATGAGGAAAGGCACAGGTCGCCCATTTCTGCAGGTGATGGTCTTGTCTAACTGCATCCTTAGAATCTTCTCCAGTTCGCAAATAAAACCACGTTTTTCAAATCTCGAAATGGCCTCTCCCCATGGTTAGAAAATCCAGGAAGGAAATCGGCAGAGGGAGCCCTTTGGACGGCATCAAAAGTTTCTGCCTCCCTCCACTGAGAAAAGCCAGGGAGGAGCCACAGGACCCCAGTACACAGCACTGCTCACACCAGGCACATCCCTGAGCAGGGAAATGCCCTGAGCAGAACTCTCGGGAATGCTGAAAAAAGCCCGGAGGGTGGGGGCTGGACCAGTGCATCCTGACTTGGATTTTACAAAGCATTACCCAAGCAACCATCTCCATCAGAGCACAAGCCAGCAGCAGGTCCCACGTCTCAGGGCAGTCGAGCCCTGGAACACTTGTCCAGCTCCGTGGTGAGCTCCCACACTGCCAGGCTCAGCCCCCAGCCCAGCACACCCAGGGCCAGTGAAGGCTCAGCAAAGAGCACAAGGCCAGGGGCTCTGTCCCACCCAGCGCGCTTGAGTGCTCACCTCCATCCCACGTGTCAAACCCAGGCGCCAACAGCAGGGCCAGGGAATTAATGGTGAAACACCCCCAGAGGTGGCAGACGAGTAAGAGCTGCTGGTGGGGAAGGGGTGTGAAATCCTGCTGCCAGCAGAGGGTTTGCAGAAAGAACACGACACATTTTAGTGCATTAGATGTTGGCCGTTTATTTTCAGAGGTGCAAAATGCTCCCACAACTCGGGATGTGTCGTGTGTCTGCAGTGGAAGAGAACGGAGGATCATTAATAATTTTTCCAAGACAATTAATTAGACTCTTTCCCAAGGATAAAATTTAATCTAATTTCTGCTCTTATACTTTGTCTTCATAAAAGTCTGAAGAAATTAATGAGCTTCATATCACCTTCTCATGATAAAAACCTTGGCTTCTCTTGGAAAAAATGAGGGACTAAGCCAAATTGCAGCACCTGCCATTTTTCTCTCAGACCTACAAAAGTCCCTTTTATTCTTGAAGTCCATCCCTCTTATCCCAGTTTTGGATTTTATTCTGTATTTAAAGTTTTGATCAAATTTTGATCAAATTTTGAGCTTTGTTCCATTTGCAGAGCAAAGATTAGAATGTGAACTGCAGAGACCCAAAACCCCAGAAGCAAATAAAGAGAGAGAATATGGTTTTTTTAAGGCGATTTCATATCTTTGAACAGTTGATATTGGCAGTGCTGAGCATGCTGCAAAAATGAGGGGCCTCCATGGGAAGCACTCCTGTAGCAATCCACAGGTCCTGAGGCCATTACAAAAATTAGAAAAAGAGAACATTTATTAGGTCTAGGTAGAAAATGTAATTCAGATTTATAGCTGATTTTATCTAGTGCTCTAAAGAGCTTGGCTCTGGAGTTTGGCCCATCTTCAGGCTTGGACTTTCCCAGGCTGCTTTATGCAAGAAACAAAATTATTTCATTTTCTATGTGTTTTATAGGCTGCTGTGTTCAAACAACACCAGGGCTTGTTTCACTGTGGTATAAATGTTTCCAAATCTCCTTAGCCATGAGAGAGGAAGATGGCAACAGTGTGCTTTACCTTCAATCTGTTGACATGTTGATGCTTTAATTCAGGGCAAAAGCTACAAGTCAGGTTCTCAAAGCAACACTCGCCCCAAGCAATTCGTGTAGGTTGCAAAAAGGTCTTTCTCACCTTCAGGAAGATAAAATCCTTACGGAATTGCATGACACCCACAGTGCGCTTGTACTTTGTGCCTGCTCTCCACTCGCTCTCCCTATCTGCTCCTCTGTCTCAGTGAAAAAACTGTCCCAGAGTTTCCTGCCCTTAAGTTTCACATCACAGCGGTGAGAAATGCTGCCGAGCCTGTGTAAACACCTGACGTGGCGCAGCTAAACTTCAGCAAAGCTCAGCCTCAAAAATGAGACAGCAAAAAACTTCCTGCTCGGCTTTCTGCTCCGCCTGTGCCAATGAGGAAGGAGGGCTTCTGCTTCCGAGGCACGAACAGTGTTTTCACTGTTCTAGAGGAGCAGGGAAGCGGTCATGGGACCGGGCTGAGTCACCAGCCTCTGACCCGACATGTCTGCAGGATCCTGCGCCTCTCCAGAAGCCTCTGGAAGGAGTGTGTGGGATGGCAGTGTGTGGGTGGGACACCTGGAGCAGCTCGAAGAGCACCTGCGCACCGTGGCTCTGCACTGTCCCTGATCACCGTGCGCTGTCCTCCCAGAGCCAGGGGGGCACGGGGGCCACACCCTCCCCATCTCCCCAGGAGTGCTGGGACAGCGATGGACCCTCAGGCTGGAGCAATGATTTGGGGGGACATTTCCTCTGGGAAATCCTCATCAGCCTCTGCTGTGGTTTGCAAGCAAGGAAAAGATTGGACATTCCCCTCCTCCACCTTCTTCCCCCCGGGGCTTTACTGCAAACATGCAAAGTTTGGACATAAGGAGTATTTCTGGTGATTGCGCCCTCGGAACAAAAAACCTACCAAATATTTTTAAACATTCCCCAGCAGCAGTGGGTGTAGAGAGAAAGCAGAGCATTGAAGGGATGCTAATTGCTCCTTTTTAAGCCTTTCCACTCTAACTTGAATTTTTAAACTCTTAACAGCTTTTTTCCTGCCCCCTTTGCTGTTCCTTTGCTACATCCATCTGCAAAGCTGATGTAGCAAAGTATCAGTAAACCTTGGGCCAACAAACCACTTTTTAGGCAGGGGTTGCTGTGCTGCCATGGGATTCCTAAGGAATTATAAGAAAATATCCACACAGCCATTGCTCCATGCTGAGAATGCCAAAATCCAGATCCACTTGCAAACAGAAGGAGAAACTTCTCAAGCGGATCTGGGAATACAGCACAGCTCCTCACACGCCTTCTCCAGGGGGCTGACGAACCGGCCAGAGACAGATCGCAAGGCTGGGGGTCATGGGGGAGAGCGAGGTCTGAGCTGGAGAAGGACTTGCTGGGAGGAAATCCCCGACCTCGAGGGGAGGAGGAGACTCACTGAGTCACCCCTGTCCCGTGATCGGTGAGGTAAGCCAACAACAGACTGGTGAAAGCCTGCTTTCCGTATGTTTTGTAACAAAAGTGCATGATGTCACACCCAGAAATCGGAGAGTGACTCAGCATGTCCCACCAGGGGAAGTGGATTAAAGTGGACACAGAGGAAAACTCAGATTTCTGATTTTACTTTAGCACAGTGCTTGATAACTAGAAATGCAACAATTGACCTAGAGACAGAACTGAGTTGAAAAGACCCAGAAACTTGAGGACAACCCCTCGTGCCTGAAACACCCCTCAAACACAGGCAGGGATGGAGAAGAGAATAGGAATTGGTGCTGTCTGGTACAGCAGCAACTTGGAACCTAAGGAATGAATGTGCTAGAGCTGGGTCTCAAAATACGAGTCTCTGGCTCTACAGATGAGACCAAACGTGGCCCTTGGGGTCCTCAGAAACAGGGCATGAGATGGACATGCTGGAGGTGCTGCTTGGTGAGGCAGATCCAACACTGGCAATGTCCTGTACTGCATGTCCTGCTTCTGCTGGTGCCACACCAGATTTTATGGAGAAAAAACATCATCCAACAATGTCAAGTCATCAGCTTTCAGACATAAGGATACACACAGTAAACAAGCAAAAGGGAAGGTGAACGCAATATGGCTTTGCTGCCTGCCCAAACCTTTCGATATTTACTTCTATAAAAGCTGTTGAATCATTTCCTACACGGCATCATCCACGCTTACACCTGAGTCTGCTGGTGCTTAAACTTTAACTCACTGCTTCATGGTGGAAATATTAGCCATGTCATATCTAGAAACTGAATTTTCTAGAAAGCATTTTAACTTAAAAGGGGCAAATTTTTCCACTGTAAATAGTATTTTCCAGGAAAGGGTTGCAATTTCAACATTGCCACACACATGCCAAAAATGTCTCTACATGAAGGGCCAAGTGTTTTAACATATATATTTTAGGTCAAGAAATAAATTAGTTTCCCACCGTGGAAATTAAATTTTATGCTTCTGATTACAAAAGATGATAAATCATGACACAGTTTCTCTTAAGTTCTTAATATCTTAAACCAAGAAATACAGAACCAAGAGTCATAGTGGTCAGGCCCTTGGGTGAGAGGAAATTAACACCAACAAGGAACCCAATAATCATTGATCCATCATTATTTAATTATGCTTGGCCAGCACAGACGGTGTGTTCTGCCAGATGAACCCTCCTGTGGCCAGATTAAGAGGCCTGTCAATTGTATCTGATCTGCAAAAAAAATACTGCTGCCAACCAGCTTGGAAAGGCCACAGCACATCCTCCTTAATGTCAGTTGTGTTTACACCAGCGTCTTTATTTTTAGCCCCCCTTCTGAAACACGGGGTTCAGGGAAGAGTTATTTATTCCTGCCATGCTCGGCACGCAAAGCCCTCCGGTGGGTGCTGCACGAGCAGGGCTGGCGCGTGGCTCCGCACCTCTGTTCCCTGGCCCAGTTTGCCATCATGGAAGGGACAAGCAGGACCGGGATGGCCAAGTGCCCCTGTGTGTCCTGGTGGCACTGCCCAGCGGTGATGGGACCGGGTCGGCACAGCGCTGCCCCGTGGAGTGGAGTTTCCCCACTGGTGTGTCTCGGGGGCCACCCAGAAGGTCCCTGTGTCGCATTCACTCCCCGGCGCCCAGGCTTTGTGACCACAACAACCCCGCGCCCCCAAACCCCCCTGGCACTGCCCCGGGGCGCAAAGCAGGGCAGGGAGCAGACACGGACATTTGCACGTATCCACAGGTTTCCCGGCTGCGGGAAACGTACCTGGAGTGCTTTGCTCTTCACGCCGGATGGGGACGGACCGGACCGGACCGGGACCGGGACCAGGGCCGGGTCGGGTCCGCGGGGAACGGGGGCGGAGCCTGGACCGCAGGGGGCGTGGTCTATGTATTAAAGGAGCGAGGCGTGGCATGTTTGGGGGCGTGGCCTGATCTCCGCCCCGCCCCGTGGCGCTATAAAAGCGGCGGTCGCGGCTCTCCTGCCGCCGCCGCTCGCTCCACCTCCTGGCTGTGTGTGTGTCTCGGCTCCCGACGGTAATTCCTGCTGCGCCACAGCCATGGCGGCGCTGACGGTGAAAGCCTACCTGCTGGGC